>OU383775.1:82158982-83490816 GCA_910950805.1 Acrocephalus scirpaceus scirpaceus
TATAAAATATAAAATCGAGATAGGTTAATTTGGGCTATTTGTATTTTTTCTTAAGTTGAAGGAACTCAAAATCAAATCTCAAAATACACACCAGAGAATTGTAGTTCTCTCCCAACAGCTGAAGCAGAACTATGCTACAGCTAAACTCACAGGTTCAGCCAATTTTGACTTGGTACATGTCAAGACTATTTAGTGTCCTAGTAGCATTTCCATTTTAAAGCACGTTGCATGCTTTCCATGATATTTCTGTAGATGCTTGAACTGAAGGATGAGAGTATGGTTTTGCTTGCTGTTTAGAGCTGAACTTTAAGAACTCCTCTGCTGGTACGTGTATGGATCAGAAGTGGTTCACTAATGCAGCACCTGCATCATTCAATGTGGTTTTGTTTAGAGCCACTAGTTTTGTATTCACTTAGAGGGTGTTTTTTGTGTTGTGCTCTTGGTGTGTAGGAGAAAATGCTTGTTGCTGGTTAGAAAATTCCCTTCTTGAGTGGTTGTGCAATAGCTTGATGGTAATAATCTTGGAAAATCTTGGGCTATTTTTGCAAGATGACTGTAGGACTGGGCTTTTTAATAGCTAAGATTTCTTTAGTGGTTGCTTAGCTTTTCTTGTGAACAAATCTTCAAACGTTGGCGGAATCAGAATGGTTGAGGACTGTTTTACATTGTACTGTAGCTTATAGTGTATGGTAGCTGGTGTATGCTTTTTAAAGGGAAAAAGATCAGTGTATGAGATCCATCATGGCAGAAGCTCAAAGAAGGTTGTAGAACTGCTGTGGTAGTGAAGTGAAATGTTAAGAAAAATAATTTTCAGACTCTTTTTAGAGAAGAACAAGTCAGGCTTTCTAAATAAATGTTATTTTTATTGAACTTTTTGCAGAATACTGAATGTTGGCAAAATTACAGTTATTTCAAATACCACTTTTTTCATGACCAGTAATTTCCTATTCCAAACATTCGTATAAGTACTAGTAAGTGAATGTTTTCAACTGTGAAGTGTATTTGGATTTTTGGAATATTTGGTTCAGAGTTGTATGCTAAAGCATTTACTTTTGATTTACCTTATTCTGTCTACTCTGATCTCTCAAAGAAATAAGGAACTTGAATAACACTTCTTTTATAAATTGAATTAGAATTTTTTTCCTGTTTCCTTGAATAACTAACTTCCAATTTTCCCCTGGGAAGAGACTACATTTTATGTTTAAAGAAAAAATAGTTACAACCTATTATTCTTCAGGTTGTATGTATTTCAGGTAGATAACCTACTAATGTTTGAAGAACAGAAACAAAGACACTGAAATTCTTCTGTGTTGTGCAAGAAAACTTAACTTACATTTCAGTGAATGTACAAAGTTGTTAATTACTTTCCAAGCCTGATGAATGCATTGGCAGGTATGATGCTGATGGGGTATTATTTAGAATTATTTCTGTGTATGTTGGGCCAACTGCCTTGTAGGTAGCTGGTTTATAGCAATTAAAATAGATTTGTACAAATACGTATTTCCCCGAAAACTACAGACTATCTGTAGAACATGATAAAGAGAAGTAAAACTTGAATATGGAGTAGTCTTTGTCTAGTTGCTCTCACTTGTGCAATGTATCTTATAAAATGTTGCTGAAGTGCTTAATTAAGAACAAAAGCAGCTAGGTCATATACTAATTTGTTTTGTTAAAAGTCTCATTTTTGTGGGTACAGGAAGATAAAAAGTTCTTTTTCAGTAATTTTTTGGGAACTGTTGAAAAAGGAACGAACCTAAGCAGAAACCTTTGCAGAGGTTTCACGTGCCGAATTTTGTTTGCTATATTTAGTGTAGTGGTCTAAATATCTTTCTGCTGTGAAATATGATTATGAGAACAGAAGGCAAAATAGGCTTAACTTAAAGATAAAACCAGATAGATCTATTAACACATAAAAGAGAAAGGAAAAATGAGAATTAAAATGAAACTTTTAAAACACTCCCCTCCCCTCACAAACAGTTCACTTTCCCACATGCAATATAAAGAGACAAAACTCAGAGCTTCAAGTCAGTACCACTTATAAAATAGTCTTTCATTCTCTTCTCTTTGAGAGAGAGAAGTGTCTCTCCTGATGTCTTTGGGTAACTTTCCACAAGACAAAACTGTCTGCTTGTGGCTTCTAACTCCTACAAAAGCAGCCCGCCCAAAACTTCTGCAGTTTGTAGTCCTCCCACTCATGTAGCCTTCCCATGACTACATTTTGGACCGTAGATTCACACTGGGGTTTCACTTTTTAAAAATGCACAACTCCACAAGCAAAAGATTTCTCCTCTTAAGGAACAGAGATATCTTCTAAATTCTTCACAGAGGCAGAGGCCTTCTCCTCATCTCTCTCTTTTCAAACATCTTATAGGGTCACCAGGTTACAGTTACTGATTCAACATTCACTCTGTAAATCACAGATACCTTCGCTTAAAAATCTACAAAGCATCTCCCTAGTTTAGTGTCCACAATTTAAAGGAATACTCTAGCATATTTATATTACAGTCTGTTACCACAACTCACAGGAGGTTTTTCAGCCTAAAACCAAGGCAACTCGTCATCTCTCCCACTTAAGAAGTCACTCTTCTTTTACTGACTTTGGTATCTTCATATTGTCTCTTTACATCTCTTTAATTCAGCCTTTTCTCTCTCTCTGAAGAGGGTTAGAGTTTTAAAAAGTCTCAATTTGTGTCAGGAAAGAGTTAACATTCTCGCCGGGCCTGCAGACAGTCACGTGATCTTCCAGGCGGCAGCTGCAAAGTTCCCAAAGCCATGCGCTGAAAAAAAAAAAAACGCTCAGAAACGGCAGCAAAAATCTCTTTCGTGGCTTGGCTTTCTTCCCCGCCCCACCCGCCACCCTTAGGTCTCATAGTGGTGGGCACGGCCCAGCCTGGCCTTAGCGCTGCTTCTACAGCAGGGGAGGCCCGGGGGACATTTCCCTCGGCCAGGCTGGCGATATGGGGCAGGCCTTAGGGTCGGCTGGATGTTAATAGCAGGCTTCCCTTTCCCTGGAGGCAGGCGGGGAGGAAAGGGGCTCAGCCGGCCGGGCCGCTTCCCGTGGCGGCAGCTCCCGGAGACCCGGCCGGGCCCGCCCGGCAGGCTGGGCCATCCGGCCCCCCTGCAGGGAGAGAGCCAGGACCGGCCTCTGACCTCTGTCGAGGCTAAAAGCAAAGAGGCTGTCCGGACAAAGTCTTAGCTTTACATGGGTATTGCCCAAAAAGTCGTAGCAGTTTCTCAGTGGTCAAACCACATACCAATAGCCAAGAACCCCCTCCAAAACAATTCTAAGGTCCTGACAGGGCAGTATTCTATATTTCTCTTTAACTAAAAACTAAATTGTGTTAACCCATAACAACCTTTGAGACATTTGAGCTCAGAACTCTTGGGAAAGCTGATCACTTTGATGTGAGGACCTGAATGAGACTGTTTGCCCCAGACAAAGAATAATTTTTCTTCCTGACCAGCAAAAATATCTGCCTTTCAAAACCAGTATTTCATGGTTTTGCAGAGTAATCAACCTCAAGAAAAGTTCTGAGGCATTTTACACTTTTTTTAGTATGCTTATTAAGTGGTACTGGTGTTTTGGCTGTAAATGGAATGCAGTGTAATTACACTGAAAGTAGTGTAAATGTCTATTTTTAGAAATACAGTAAATACTTTAGGCCTAAAAACTAGCTTAGAGTACTTTGTGCAACTATTATTCTATTAACTATAGGAAGAAAATAAAGGAAAAGACGGCATTTATATTAAAAGATCTGTGTAAAAGTCGCATCTTGTTATATATGTTTGATCAAGTCTAGAGTGAATTATACTAAAGTAATGGCTTGTTAGTGTGCAAGAATAAATGAGCTGTAGAAGTCATAGAACTTTGACTAAAATACCAATGGAACTATATAGTGAAAGCAAGTGGGGTATTACTGAAGTCAGGGAAGTTTGGAAATGTTTGAGATTGTGTAGCTTTCATTTGTTTTTGCTTTCTGCCTCTTGAAATATCTCACCTATTACCACTCTGAATTAGGAAGGGTTGGCAATTGCTTTCATCAAGCAAATGAATATTGTGTGTGAAGTTTGAGGTGTATATAGAAGTTTTGTGTTTTCAGAAATACTCCAGTTAGGAGTTGATATTGTTTTACCTTCATGATGTGAGCAGAGACAAGTTCTGGCTGGATAACATAACGAGCTTAATCATTTTACTTGGTTGACAGTCATCGCTAGGTCAAGAGACTTGGAATACTGTATTGAGTTCAGAAGCTGAACAGAGAAATGGTAGGAAGTTAGAAGTCAGTTCAAGCTGGTGGTGGTTTTTTTTTTGGTCTTGGAAGTCTTTGAAGAAGGGAGGAAAAAAGCTCCAAACGTAATGCTTGATACATTCAATCTTGCTAGCTTGGAGAGTGAAAGGAGTTGTTTAGCAGTCTCTACTACTATTTTTAACAGCTCTGAATTCTGTGGTATTCATTAGAGGCCTGTCTAGCCTCTTAAGTTAATGAAACTTGATTCAATAAGGGTAAGAGTTGTAAGTGAATTATATCCTTTGGGTATCCTTCCAGGATTCTTCTGAATCTGGTTCTATTTTTGTGTGACTAGAAGGGAATGAAGGTGGATTCTGGTTTTCAGAACAGAACTTTAATTAGTTAAATAGAACTCTAGAAAGGAAGAAAATGAAAGATTGTGTATGCATTTTAAAAATGTAACTTACACATGGTACAAAATTAAATTTGATTTATCACTGGCTAGTGGATGAAGCAGATTACTGTCCCCCATCTTTAAGGCATATTTCATATTCAAGGATAAGACCATGTAAATAAGAAGATAGAACTGATCACTTTGGTAAAATTAGAAAGTAGAAAGAAAGCCAAGTGAAAAAAAGAGGGCTAATACTGCCATATCTTAAAAACCCTAAATTTATCTTACTTTTAACAGTTTTCTGTTTTTATTTGAGCTACTGTTCTATTTTGGGTGAGGAATGAGTTAGAGAAGTTTTGAAACTTTGAAGGCATTCATTTGATGCCTGTTGTATGTCTTTTGAGTGAGAGAAAATCTATACTCTTTTGTAAGTTCCATTGAAAACTCCCACCACTTCACTTCTGTTGGCTTTGTTTGATTTTTACGTTGTTCAATAGGAAACCAAACAAATAAGGTGTTTTTGACTCTTTGAGATGTGTAGTTTTGAGATTAAGGTTGTTGGCAGCAGTGAGTTGTGACAGCAGAAGCAATATTTTAAAAAACAAAGTTGCATTTTAGGTTCCTGAGTGGCCCTTATGGAAAAAAAAGAAACTAAACTCTTAATTTAGAGCCTTTAGGTCAAGAATGGCATGTTTTTTCTCTACCCCACTTGCTTTTTTAACTCTAGAGATTAAAGATCCTGAGCAATGTTTGGCCCTTTTTTTAAAGGAGAGTTAGACTTAGATGATTTTTAGAGGTCCTTTCCAATTTCAACCATTCTGTGATTCCGCAGTAGCGGAAGTTGGAGTTCTTCTGGCAATAAATCTGGTGAGGGATGTGAAGCAACACATGAAGAGTTTTTACGGGTCTGTCAGCAGTAGGAGGAACAGTAGTCCTGCTGCTGAATGGGACAGGGGACCTGAAGTAGGATGAGAAGGAGACTTTATAGAACTAAAGGTGGGTCCTCCTCATCTCAGTAGCTGGGCAAGTGAGGAAGCAAATATTTCTGGAGGTCAATGTAGGAAAAGACAAGTACATGGTTAAGAGTTGTTGGTATTTATCTGTGAAGGAGAAATCATGCATGACTAGCCCAATATCCTTGTAAAGGAGATGAAGGGCTTGGAGATTAGGGGTCAATAGTGAATGTTATTTATCCCAGATTCAGAAAGGCTTTCTGAACAGACTCCCATAACATACTCAATGATAAACTGAAAAGATATGACAGAACTGCTGGGGTCAAAGGACTGTGATCAGCAGAGAGAATTCCAGTGACTGGCCCAAGAGCCAATCACTAACAGTGTACTCCAGAGGTTGGTGCAAGAGCCAGTATTGTTCAACTTCATCATCCAAGTTATCAATGAAGATGAAATCCAGGAGTAGTGAATGATTGAGGAGGACCTTGACAGGCTAGAGAAATGGGTCAATAGGAATCTAATTAAGTTTCTCAAAGAGAAGATCAAAGGTCCTGCCCCTGGGGAAGAATAACCTCATGTACCAGTGTATACTGGGGGTTGACCCACTGCAATGCAGCTTTGGAGAAAACTGCTTGGCTGTCCTGATGGTGAATGTGTCAGATACAGTGTACCCTTGCACACAAAACCCAAGCAGCATCCTGGATTGCTGGAGGCAGTGCATTGGCATTAGGCTGAGGGTGTTCTTTCCCCTCTACTCACTGTAAGTAAGATCACACCTAGAGTGCTGGATCCAGCTCCTGAGGAAAAGACCAACATGGACAATCAATAGCTGTTAACTGGTCTCTCAAAGGACCAGAAAGGTGATTAAGAAATTGAGGTATCTGTTGTATAAGGAAGAGCCAAGAGACCTGGGCTTGTTAAGGCTTGAGAAGAGAAAGCGTGGCATGGGCAGGATGGTGGTGGTAGTATCAATGGTTATAAATATTTGAATTGGAACCTGTGAGGAAGATGGAACCAGACTCTTCTCATTGGTGCATCCTGACATGATGGAGGTCACGAACCAAAAATGAAATAGAGGAATTTCAATTTAAATGTAAGAAAACAGCTTTAGGGGGTGATAAGAGCTCTGGCACAGCTTGCTCAGAGAGATTGTGAAGTCACCATCCTTGGAGACATTCAAAACTAGACTGGACGCAGCACTGAGAAACCTACTCTAGCTAACCCTGCTTGAGCTTGGAATAGATGACTTCTATATAGGCTCCTTCCCACTGAGGTGGGAAGCCTTTCTGTGCTTGGGTGGTAATAGACTGTTTCAGTCTTGGAGGCTGGTCATATTATATGAACATGAACCCAGTTACTAAAAACTGGAAGCCACTTAATTTTTTTGGAACCAGTTAGTAAACAATTGTTAGCAACTTGAAATGATAAAATTTGAAAAAGTTTCAAAATATCAGCAAATTCAGTGCTTTCTCAGACACTGGCTTTTGCTGATTATTAAAAATGAAGAATTCTGATTTTGGGCATAAGTTGTGGTTTATCATACTGTCTTTTGCAACAACCACCTAGTAACATCCAGTTCTTAAGTCTGTTTTCAAATTTATTTATTTATTTATTTTTAAAACAGGACCTTATGTGTAAGTAGAAGATAGGAATGTAAAACTAAGGTAATATTAATTTCCTTGGTCAGCCAGGCATTGGATAGTTTTTTCAATGCATTGTCCATTTCACAGTGCCCTTCCAGCAAGGAGCATGCAATCTCTATTCTGTTGTTTTCTTCTTTACAACCATTCCCTTTATGTTGGTTGACTCACTGTAAGGCCCAACCAGCATTCTCTAATTCATCCTGGGATAAAGTATCATCTTCCTTCACTCCCTTATGTAGTTTGTAGCTCCCACTGCAACCGTTTAACTTCTTATACCTTGTCATTCTTCCTGTGATTAACAGCTTTGTTCATGCTCACTCATTTGTGGGAGGCCAAGCAAAGACAGAAAAGTGCTAATACGGCTAAAACGAGAGAGATTAGACTTGCTGTTGTAGAGAGTTCCGAATTCATTGTTTTCCAAATGCAGTTAAAATCAAGCTAAATAGGTTAGAGACTTGACAAGCGTTGATGTAACAATTGTTATAAAACCAAGGACCTATAATTTGTACAAAGGCATTATTATGAACAGTGGGTAACCTTTCTCATCTTGGCTTGGACAAGAAAAATCAGTTTTATTGTGTGAATGCAGGAATTTTTGACACAGGTATTTTTGATTTTTACTTGTACTCTGGAGGGGGACTAAAAAAAGCTAATGTGCTAGCAAAGTTTGCTGGTGTTTGGAATAAATAGTGGGAATTGGTCAGAAAAATCAAGATAGATTCTTGGCACTTGGCAAAGTCAACAAGAGTAAATATAAAGGTAATTAAATGAAAGGGGTATTGAAAAACAATGGTGGATGTGAGAATTTAATTTTAAAGAACCAAAACATACCCCTCAGTTTGGGAAGTCTTAAAAGTTATGTGCTTATGGATAGAGTTCAAACCTGTGGGAGATTGATTCTTCCCGCTCCCCTCTGCTAATTGCAAGAACTTGTTAAAAAATTCTTCCCAGAGAATGCAAGTTCATAAAACTGTCGAGGTTTTTTTTCATGTCAAATTGCTTTTTCATTTGCTTAGTTATATTTTTAACCAGTTTTGGTATTTTTGCACATTTTAAGTTTTTGATGAAGGATAAAGAGTAAGATGGATTCCAGTGTTCTTGTTTCTAGTGTCACAGTATTACCTTTTATTTCCTCTGGTAGGTTGATTGTTACTGAACAAGGGGTGTTTCATCTGTTGAGTTTCCCAGGGATGTGTGAACTAGTAGCAAGTTGCTCGTTGGTGATTGCCATCAGCAAGACCAGTCTTAGAAAGACTGACTTGTGTTCTGCTAAACTTAGCTTCTCCAGTTACCAAGAACCCCCCAAAACCAAACAACCCACTCCCATAAAACCCCTCAAACTTGAAGTTGATCTCAAGTACTTCAGAAGTTTTTTATAAATTCAGGTGTATATTAAAAATTACATGCCTATGTAAAGTAATTTATTGTTTTATCCTAAAGAGTCTCCCTGCAGTTGTTTCCTTGACACATCTCTACAAATTTTACTTTTAGTTAAGCTTTTTTCACTTTTTGTGAGCTATTATTTCATTTGAAGACATTAAGATATCATGAACAATATCCATCTTACATTAAAAGTAGACAAAAGGTAATTTCTGTGTAGGTTGAGTTTATTGTGTAAACTCACTTTGGTGGGACAAGGACCTTTAGTGCATACTTGTTTGGTTTCTTTTTTTTGTGTGTGTGCTTTTTTATTGAGGTTTTATTTTTAAATGCAGGATGATTTGTCAGATACCAAAACTAGACTTATCGTGTGCCTGAACTAATCTTGGTTTCCTGCTGTTCTGCAGTAGATTACTGGCAAGGCAAAACTTTGTCATAAATACAACCACATCTTTTTCTGGCATGAGGAAAGGGTAAAGATACAGTGTAAAGCCTTAAGACAGCAATTGCTCCTTGACTAAAAGTGCTTTGCTCTACAGCTAATAATTCTACTTCTTCACAGAGCTTCCTGAACTAGGAAAACTTCCTTGAATTAGGGTCTGAGGCTAATGGACTTGGCACTTGGCTGTAACACAAGAAGCTTGTGGTTCTTACAGAGTTACTACAATCCCACTATAAAAATTGGCATATCTGATGTAGTTTGTCCTGTGCTGGCTTGTGAACCACCGTTATGTTCATCTGGGCCAAATCTGAGTGGCGCGAGGGGTTTGTAACTCTTGCTGATACTGGGGAGCAAGTTGTACATGAGTCAGCAGTGCCCTCGTGGCCAAGAAGGCCAGTAGTATCCAAGGTTGCCTTAGGAAAACTATTTCCAGTAGGTCAAGGCAAGTGACCAACTCAACTCTGATGAGGTCAATCTGGAGTGCTGTGTGCAGTTCTGGGCTCCTCAGCACACGAGAGATATGGAGGTCTTGGGATTGGTCCAGTGGAGGGCTATGAGGATGATTAAGGGAGTGGAGTGTCTCTCTCTGAGATAAATAGGACAGGCTGAGAGAGCTGGGCCTGCTCATCCTTGAAAAGCAACAACTTAGAGGTGACCATATCAATGTCTGTTGGTATCAGAAGGGAGGATGCCAAGAGAAAGCAGCTCTTCTAAGTAGTGCTGAGCACTAGGACAAGAGGGAACAGACAGAAACTGATACACAGAAAGTTTCACCTGAATATGGGGAAGAACTTCTTCCCTGTATGGGTTACTATGCACTGGAACAGTTTGCCCAGAGAGGTTGTGGAGTCTCCCTCACTGGAGACATTCAAGAACTGTCTAGATGCAGTCGTGTGCCACGTGCTTTAGGATGATACTGCTTTAGCAGGGAGGTTAAATTGGATGACTGACTGTGGTCCCTCCAAATTTGCTTTAAATCTTCCAACACCATTCTGCGTGTGAATGTTGCATTACCTGCCTTGTCGCAGTTCTGTAGAGTGTAAAATGTTTCACCATTGCCATTCTTTGGTCTGATGAGGATATGGAGTGTGACTAACATTTATGTGTCCATGCAGGTAAGTATTTTACTTTGTTGCTTTATTATTGCATGAATAGCAGTTTAAAATTAATTACAGTGAGCTTTATTTTCTTCACTGACAGTCTTGATTGAGGATTTCCATTTTGTTAAAGTGAATTCTTGCCCCTGGAAGTTGTTAGCTTTTAAACTTGAAAAATATCACCAAGTTCTCTTAAACAACTTTTTGTTAGTCAAAATCAGAAATTTCTGTAAGTTTTGGTAAATTCATTTGTAAATTTTTGTTTGGTAGTTTTTTGTGTGTGTTTGTTTAGCTGTAGTGGGTAGCAGGATTCTTAAAAAGTGAATGATCATGCAAATGGTGGATAAATGTTAGAGCAGACCTCAAGAAGCAGGTTGCCTTGGAGAAGATTCGAATGTGTGCTGACCTTCAGTTAATAGCTATGTGTAAGCTTTTATACTTTTTGTATTTGAGTTAGGTTACTCCTTCATGGAAGCTGCCTCAGTACTCCTGAATTTGGGCACTTAAAGTTGGAAGTTGTATTGCATCTTTGTACTATGCCTTGCAGTTCAATACTTTTTCCATGTCTGTATCATAGGCTACTTTTGTATGTATTTTTCTCTAACAAGAGCAAAACGAGATAATTACTATAGTAAGCTGTTCATATGCACAAGTGATCCAGTGTTCAGATAAATTTTCCATCTTTGTCAAGTATTTTAGTTTCGGAACGCAATATAAATCTGTCTCTTCTTTTTTCTTTACCCATTTGGTAGTGGATACCCTGTTTTCAAGAAAACTAAATGGAAAATACAGACTTGAACGCCTTGTTCCGACTGCAGTTTATCAACATATGAAGATGCACAAACGAATTTTAGGACACTTATCTTCTGTATACTGTGTAACTTTTGATCGGACTGGCAGGCGAATATTTACTGTGAGTACAAAATCTTTATTTTTGTGGGATTTTTTTAATTTTTAAGTACACTTAAAGTATCACCTAAATGTTTGCAAAACCTGAATATAGGATAGATACACTGATTATGAATGAAAAGCAGAATAAGTCCTTTACTACTGTTCTTCTCATATTTGCTTTTTAATAGCCATGCTGGTTTACACACTAGAATAGTTTTGGCATGTGTATCTGAACACCAGATATGATGGTGGTTGCTGATCTGTGTAGTTCATTGAGAAAACTGTTCATTTTCAATGGAAAGGATTTACCCTGTGTAGATTCTTTCTTCTGGCTTTTTCTCTAGCAAAAACATAAGCAAAACAAGGAACTTGTCAAATCACAGAATTTGATTAGGAAGTCAGAGAGAGAACAATCATATGGTGTGTTGTAACAAATGTTTGTTCACAACAAATTGTCTTTATGAGATCCTAGGAACTTTTAAAAAATATTAGTAATTTTAGTATTTTTAACTGTTTGCCTTTTTTTGTTGGTTTTTTTTTTTTTGTTAAGTCATAAATACTAGACAGATGTCTGAAATCAGTACTGAAATAGCGGTTTTCCCAAGGGTTGGGATTTATAAAACCACATAGATGTCAGTGTAATATTTAGATTTCTTGGTAAGTAGTCAGTTTCAGTAGAGACAAAGATTCCATAAACACAATTCATGCCAGTCCAGGATGCTTAGGCTGCATTTATTGCCTTTCTACAAACACTGGATGTAATTGATACCTGTGTGGATTCAGGAGCTTGATTGTCTCCTTTTAACCTCACGTCAGATAGCTTGAACAATGCTGATAGAGGTACAGTTCAGGTTTCCTATTTTGCCTTGCAGTCCTAATTCTAAAATTCTTTCAAGGCAGTTGTAAATATAATTCGCCCTTTTGCCTACGTATATCTTGCTTTGTCGCATGGGGAGATGTGTGGTTGAAGGAAAGGGACACCTTGCAGTGTTTTGAGCAGGCCTATTTATTTGTTCACTTGTTACTTCAAGCATAGAAGAGACTAATTTTCATATTTATTTTGTTTTCATCGGCAAGCTAATTTGCAGGCATTAAGATCTTATGTCCTGTGGTTTATATGTGATTTACTTATGAGGAAATGGGCTCTGTGATGTGGGCTTATTTTGTATGTGACATGGCAGAATGCATTAAAGATTTTGAGAGAATTCTCTTGACTGTAACAGCAGGTTTTTTTGAAGAGAGAAGTAGAACAACCTGAAATAAAATGGGTAGTGGAGAGGGGCAATATGTTTCTGCAACCCCAGAGTTTTGCTGGCATTCCTTTGCTGACTGGTGTCTTGGTCTAGTTGCTTGAAAGAACATTCCCAGTTTAGATCATGATTACTTCAGGTGTTAAATAAAATGGCCATAGATATTAATTGTGGTTGCTGAATTTTTATTTTGGAGGGCCTGGGACTGAACTTCTTATCTCTGCACTTAAATGCAGTGTTCTTCGTGTAGATATTTAAGTGGTGGTTGGCAAATGGTTGTATTCCACATTTCAGTAAAATCCAAGTTGCTGTAGCTGGCCTCATGTAGTCAGTGGATAAATAGTCATGAACTGTTGTGTTGTAATTGCATCTGTATAACAAAATGGTGCCAGTTCTTTTCAATCTAGATCACTACAACTTCCAAAGTCTCTAGTGTGGTATGTAAATTTGCATGCATCAGTAGGGAATTGTTCTTGCCTTACATTTTTATTCTGCAACCTTCAGTGTGATGTTAGTTAGATAAGTTGTTTTATAATTCGTTCTAGAAGCTGCATCATAATTTTTTCCTGTTTCAGCTGACATCTGAAGGATTGAAAGCCTCTAAATTCAAGCTTTGTTCATGTTCTGTTTCAAATTAAAAGGAAAATAAGGTGTTCTCAGCACTTTTTTGAGTCGTACTCATCTGGGAGATGTTGTTCTTGCTAGAAAGATGTTACTTCTGTTTTGCCTAAAGACAGTGGAAATAGGACAGTATACATTTTTCCTACTAACTTAGTTGGTATTTATTGTGTTCATGTAGCAAGTTGTGGTAGGGCAAGGTTGTGGTACTGGAGGGGCTTCTGTGAGAAGTTGCCAGAAGCTTCCTTCATGTCCAACAGAGCCAATGCCAGCCAGCTCCAAGATAGACCCACTGCTGGCCAAGGCTCAGCACATCAGTGATGGTGGTAGTGCCACCGGGATAATGTATTTAAGAAGGAGGAGAAAAATCCCAGGGCAGTTGCAGTTGGGAGAGAGGAGTGAAAATACATGAGAGAAAACAGCCCTGCATACCTTATCATGAGTGAAGAAGGAAGAGGAGGAAGTGTTTCAGGTGCTGGAATAGAGGGAAGAGAATTGTATTCTGGTTCTATTGAAAATAAAGGTGGGGAGAAAAGAAGGTTTTTGCAGTCAGAAGTTTAAGTAGTGCAAGAACTAGAGAAGACAGTATTTGTTTCTATTGCATGAGTTCTGCAAGTCACACTTTTCAACAGAACCAGAATACAACCTCTACAGGATGCAGAGGGGCAACTGTCTCACCACAGTCTACCCCAGAAGTGTGACTTGCAGAACTCATGCAATAGAAACAAATACTGTCTTCTCTAGTTCTTGCACTACTTAAACTTCTGACTGCAAAAACCTTCTTGTCTCCCCACCTTTATTTTCCTGTCTCTGCTGAGATTATTCTTTCTAGGGAATAATAAACAGCATTGTGTAATAGTCTGTGTAAGATTTCCAACCAAAGATTAATTTGTGTGTTGCTTGGCAGTTTCACTTCATCCCACAAGTGTGTGTAATGGTAGGAAAATGAACCAATTTTACTCCATACCTTGGTAATGCAGTCATCAATTCTCTCTCAGTGCTGAAGTTGTTTTAGGATTCACTTTTGACAGATGCATTTTAATAGGTACATAATTTGTGGCGGTTGTGGATATAACCTTGGAAACATGAGCTGTGGTGTAAGCCAAATGCCCTTGCTAGTAGAATTGCAACACTGTTTTAAGAGTTGTGGATTGTCCCATTCAGATCAGATAGAAGCACATGAATTTATTTGAACTCTAATATTGATGTCTTGCCAAGGTGCTACAGAATTTACAATCTTAACTTAGTTTTTTTCTCTTTTGTTTTCCTTTCCCCCTGCCTCCCCCTGGCCTTTTCGTTGTTGAGACTTGAGTGACAGTATTTTTTCTCTGCAGTGGAGATGTACAACATGCGACTCTATAGTGACACTATAGCCAGCTGGCAGGGAGCAGGCCCGTTTTATGCTGATCTTCTTTCCTTGGTTTGCTGTAACTAAAAAGACCTCTGGGGACCCTTCAGGTGGTATTAGGTGCAACAACTATTTTTTTTTCTTGCTGACCATTTTACATCTTTGTGACTGATTTCTACCTTTTCTAGTGTTTGGTAGTTTCGGGTCTGCCATTCCCTCCTCCTACTTTCAGGTCTCTCTTCAGCAGTGAGGCTCTTATTTGCAGTTTTACACACTAGCAAGCACTCCTACCCTTCTGTCTCAGCTTCTTGGGTTTTTTGGTGGTGACTGCATTTTGAGAAGAATATTCAAGCTTCTTCCTATTTCAGTCTCATATCATGATAACAGAACCACATGAGGAGATACTATCTTTTAGGTAATTATAGAATACTTACTGACAAACTGGTGATGTACAGGTTAGATGTGTGGACTGTGATACTGTCAGTTTTAGGGCATTTTCAGGTTTGAAGGGTTGTGATTAGCAGCACAAGATCCAGCTGAAGGCCAGTCACTAGAGATGTACCGCAGGGTTTGGTACTCAGCCTGGTACTCTCTCATGCTTCATTTAAGGACCTGGGTGATGGAACCAAGAGGGTGCCTTCAGTAGATGTCCAGAAGATAACTAAACCTGAGTGGTGGATACAGCATCATGTTCTAGCTGACCCTACTTGAGCTGGGAGTTTGGACTAGACCAAAGTATCTTCTCACCTCAACAATTCTGTTATTTTGTCCTCTGCTCATTGCTGTAACTCAGACTCTGGTTGTATTCCCTGGTCTGGCACTGTGGCAGTCTAGTAGTTAGATGAGGCAAATGTGTTCCACAGAATCTCAGCATGGAAGTTTTATGCATAGGTAGAAATAGTATAGACTGTATCATTCCTCTTCTCACCCAAGAGGCAAAAAATATAATTATGAACCAGCTTCTGTAACTATTTCCTTTGCCTAGGGGACCTAGTCCTATTTTATAAAAGATAGATTGATAATATTGCTGTGCCTTCTGCTGTCTTTAAAGTGTGAATCCTTGAGTGCAGAGGCACTGTAAATAGGTGGAGTAGGAAAAGCTGGTGAAATTTTTTAAGGGTGGTGTCAAGTTGCAACTTCTTGTAGCACCTGTGTGTGTCCAGTAGCGGATCAATGCTTTGGATGTTAAAACCCAACTTTGTATTGCTTTTGAACGTAATTAATTGAATTAAATGTTTACAGTAAACCTTGTTTGTCAGTGTGCAGTGTTCCAATGTCATTGTATTGAGCCATGATGTGATGCAGATGTTCAGACTTTCAAGAAGGCACAGAAATGCAATAAAAAATGCAGGAATGAGTTCTGAATTTTTTGTTAGGACTGGGAATTTGTTGTATATGGGCAAGTAGCTGCTAGAGTTGTATGGGAAGACCACCAAAACTTGAGTTAAGTATTAGTATGTAGATGAAACATCTTGAGTTTGTTGAGAAAGAATAGTCATTTCGGTGTTTGTTAATGTGAATATTTAAGCAGGTTTGTAGTAGTTTGACCTCATAATTGAATAGCTCATACATGCTCTTTACCTAACTTCTTGTGGTAAGTATGATGATGATGAAACTAGGAAGATAAGGAACATATGTGGGTATAAATGACAGACTGCACCAACTTATAATTCACTTTCACATTTAATGTAAATCTTTATTTAATCTTTATTTTAATGTATAGCAACAGCTTCTTCAGTTTGTGTTGGATTTTTGGAAAAAGTATCTTACTGAAGTATAAACCAACTTGCTGCTAGATTTGTGATCTGTATTGTAAATGCATCATGATTTGTATATACTGTTGAGAATAAATGTAAACTTGTGTTTTGAATGCAGTGTGGAAAACCGTTAGAAGCATGGGTGGTGGGAGTATCTGCATGTCACTAGTTCTGTTTTTCGCTTCACTGTGCTAACTCTAGAATCAAAACAGCCAATGGCATGGTTGAAATTATTTCTACCTTACTTCTAGGGATCAGATGATTGCCTTGTAAAAATCTGGGCAACTGATGATGGAAGGTTGTTGGCTACCCTGAGAGGGCATGCAGCTGAAATATCTGATATGGCAGTAAACTATGAAAATACCATGATAGCTGCTGGAAGCTGTGATAAAATGATCCGAGTTTGGTGCCTTCGAACTTGTGCACCCTTAGCAGTCCTGCAGGGCCACAGTGCATCTATAACGTCATTGCAGGTAGGTTACTGCTTTGCAAAAATGAGTCATGAGAACATTCAGTGTAATAAAAGTGCATGCCTGGCAGCTAAGCTTGGAACAAGAAGGAAGTTTCATGGTATGCATTGTGGAAAAACATGTTTACTATCTAAAAGCCTGACCTTTGAGAAATCTGAGATATAATCCTTTTTAAAAAAAATTGCATGATAAATATGGGCAGTTCTGTTTTGAAGTACCACTCCTTTGCAGGCGGTGATTCTGAGCACAGGTCCATTGAGTAAAAACTGCAGTTACTGGGAGTACTTTGGTTTGTTGTTGTTTAGAGTTACATGCTGTTGTGCGACTTGGGTGCTGGAGAGGGAGGAGGAACCAGGAAGTGCTTTGGCAAGTAACCCAGGAGGGTTATTCTGAAGGGAGTGACGGGAGCAGTGTTTTGTTATTTTGATGTTTATTCCAATCTGTTTCCCTTAAGTATGGTTTGATACTTGATTTTTTTTTTTTTGTGAGCTGAATTGTGGAACTTCTTTGCACATCTGTAACAGATTAACAGGAGAACTTTTCTTTTTTTCTTCCCCCTTTTTCCAGTTCTCTCCACTATGCAGTGGCTCAAAGAGATACTTATCTTCAACCGGGGCAGATGGAACTATATGCTTTTGGCTGTGGGATGCTGGCACCCTTAAAATAAAGTTAGTTGCTATTTTATTTATTGCTACTTCTGTTTATGTAATTAGGAATGATGTACAAATATGGAGAAAAATTTGACTAAACCAAGCTTGTCATTGACTATTTCAGTATGTGATTGTTAAGTATGATCTATTTCTGATGTAGCTATAGCTTACTTATCTCTTAAAAACTAAGTTGATAATACAATATTTTGTGGGGTGATAATGTATATATGTTAATTTAGAAAATGAGTCTACTGTTGGGTTTTTTTGTTTAATATAATGTCAAAGTTGACACTCCATTCTTCTGATGTCATTGCAATTTCAAATGAAATGAAAATTATGTTGAGAAAATTGTTGCAGTTTAGATTGCAAAATCCACTTTCAAAGGAGACAGTAATGTCCTATCTTATCAGGATAGGATTTTTGATGTTTGTTCTTTCTTTACCTATATTACCTTTTCATAATTGCTCTTGGCTGTAACATGGCAGAAGGCAGAATTAATTCTTGGACAGCCATGTATTGATGGCTGAAGTTTCTGCCTTCGAAGATACTAAAAATGTTGTCAGGACTTTCATATATAATTTTTTAAAATCAACTTGCTCAGTAGCTTTCAAACACTCTTTCCTGTTTATTTTCCTTTATCACTAAAATCCATAGCTGAAAATTGGAAGTTACTGTTTTAGTAATCATTAGTGATTTAGCTTTGGTGGTGGGATGTGTTCTTATGGATATATGCTCCCTGCAGGTAAGTTCAAGTTCCTTGTAGTTTTGGTAATTCCTGCTAAAATCTTTTTCTTCCAGTGTGCTGAGGTTATTCAGAGCTTGCAGGCACGCTTGCGTAGGTACTTTTCTAGTTGTTTGAGCCTTAGCTATTTTGATGTTCTCTGAATGTTTTGTCTCTCTTTTGGTACTGTAAATGAAGCTGTGTCTCAGGTTGTTACTCCTTTGCTGCCTAGTGCATGCTGTAATCAAATTGAGACTCCCGGTAGGGCAGGAGGAGATAGCTTACATGCTTATTTTTGTGTGAAGGAAAGGAGTTGCCACCACATTATTTTTCTTAAGGCTTCCTAAGTCTGAGCTCTTGTTGACAAGATGAAATCTGTCTGATTGGTAAACCTTTTGAGCCCACATTTTTTTTATCTTTTATCTCTCTCTTTCTTTTCTTCTTTTCCCAAGTCAAGTTTTAGTCTGTGGAATTGATTTTTGAAACTAATTCTGTCATTAGAAGACAGTGAATCCTTGAGAGTTAGGTAGGTTGTATGTAAGCTGGGAGATGAATGTTTAGAAATGATGAAAGTTTGAATGAATCATGGAGTTGGATGGGATTTGTCTTGAGAAAAAACTTACGGAGAAAATTGGTGCCAGTTATAGTAGGGATTCTCAACTAATTCCTTTCCATGGTGATATATAATTGTAGAATAAATTTTTTTAGTGAGATGTGCTCAACAAATATTAAAAGAATAGAAGATATTTGAGGAATGCTTTCATGTAGAAGTAATTTGAAGAGATGTGATTAGACAAGGTCATAGATAAAACAGATCAGTTCAACTGTCTTGTGCAGCACAGCAAGGAAGTGGTTTGATAATGTAAGTCATGCTAGTGACTCGTGTTGCTTAACAACAGAGTGCAGATTAAATTTTGAGACTGGAATTTTTCTACTCTCTTACCTTCTGTTTTGGAAATACTTTTTATGTTTTGTTTGAGAAGAGAGAGGAAGCCATTAAGCTGTATTTTTTCAGTCTGGAAAAAACTGAATACATGTAAGATGAGTCATATACTGTCATGAGTGTGTTGAGGAGGGAATATAATGAGGAATTGCTTCTGGGCCCTTATGGTTCTAGAAGGTATCAAATGAAAGTATCAATTTTCAAATTGGAAGAAGATGGTTCTTTACAAAACGTGCAATTGAGTTACAAAACTCTTTGCCACAGGGTATTATGCATTATATGAAGATATTAAAAGGCATCGCTGCATGCTTTTTCTTCTTTTAAGTCTTTGTTTAAACTTAGTAGAGCTATAATGTATTTGAAGTAATTGATGCTTTTTAATCCAAACTAAAACTTGATAAAAATGTCTAAATAAGAAACAGGTATGTCTTTTGGGACTGGAATATAACTACATGCTACTTGTGATATCGAAACATTTGGACACACAGACAAGTCTTAATTTCCTGAATTGAACAGTGTACTAGTTCAGGGAACTTATTAGTTAGGAGAAGTTTTACTCAATGTCCGAAGCTGTAAACTTTTCTATCTTTTCATGATTATTCCAGTAAACCAAAATAAATTATACTGGGAAACTTGCAATCCGGTGTAATTTTCCACAAGAAGGCTGCGCATTGCATGGCCAGTGCATCTCAGCAATGGGTATATATTGTCATAACAGTTTTCAGTGAGGTGATTGCACTTCCTTACACACTTGGATGTGGTTCTCCTTCCAGAGCTGTGGAAGTGTAGCAGGTTCCCTCTACATCCATTCAGTTATGTGCTGGAGGAAAACAAGTATTAGCAATATAAGAGCATCAAAGGAAAGAAAGACACCTGTTAATTTTTGTCATAAGGCCTCTTTTGAAGTTATATTAAAAAAATACGATGAAAGTATTGCTGGTGAGGTGGGGATTTTGTCCTTCCATTTATCCATGTAGTAAAATATACAGGCTTGCTTCTATTCTATATTTCTAAAGAGGAGGAAAGCTGGCAGGGACAATAAGATCTTTTACCTTGGTTTGTCAGCCTCTGAGCTTGCTGCCCTGTTTCTAGTACAACTCCCACCCCAGGAAGTGGTGGGAGCTTTCAAGCCAGACCAAGAGCTCCAAGGAATTAGAGTTTTCAAGCGAGACCAAGAGTTCTGAGTAGTTCAGGAGAAAGATACTGTAACATGGTTAAGTTAGAACTTGATTTCATGTTCCACCTGACCTTGACTGCAGCTTGCTCTACAAGAATTGCTATCAGTGATGAAAGTGTGTTAAATTATCCAATGCTTCAAATGGGGATGGGCAGTGAAGTCTTGAAATTTTAGCTACTCAAAAGAAAAAAAAAATCTGTATATCCCACCCCTACTTTTTGTATTCAACACTACTTGAATTGCCTGGTAATGGGCAGCCTCATGATGATCATGTGGTTAATTGTAATTTCAGGATGATTGGCAGTGCCATTAGTACTTTGCTAAACCTTTTCATGTAATACGGGAAAAGCAAAGTTGGTATTGTGTTCAGTGTGTTCTCAAAAATAATGAGTTTTGTTCTTAACTATGCTGAGTTGTATTTCCTGGGGTTTTTTTCTTATCTCTGCAAATAATTTTTGTAATAATTATTACAAAAAATTTTGTAATAATTTTTAAATAATTTATTTTGTTTCATTCTCAGACTGCAAAAATCTTGTAACTCAGCTTTGCCAACAACTCTGCTGCAGTTATTACTATTTAATTATTAGTACATCTTAAATTAGGGGCTTCCCATGTTGGTCTCCTATTGTTTTTCAACCTTGTTAATTGAGGCATGTTCTGGTTTTGGGTTAGACATATGGCCCAGTCCAGAGATGTTGGTGACACCTGTTTTGATGAACTACAAAAGGACACATTACAGTAGATTTAGTGTCATAGGATGAAAGAGGAATTGGCACAGCTGACCACAAAATTCTGATGTTGTTCAAAGAAAAGTGAGCAACCTTATTCACATGCTTCTGTGACTAGTGTGGATGCATGTTCCTAGTGTTATAGGGGCACCTGTGTGCTCCTCTTCTTTCTTTGAAGATATTTATGACCAGGAAGCTACCATGTATGTCTAAAAGCAGCAACACTCCAGGTAGATTATTTCAGTTTCCAAAGAGAGGAAGACTGGTTGTTGCTGCAGGCAAGGAATTCACAGAATGTAGCCCAAAAAAGATGGGAATACAATTGAAAATTTAGGCAATTGAGTGTTACCCTGGATTTAGTCTTCTTTTACTATTCTGAGTGGTGATAATAAACACAGGAGTTGGATCCTGCATCACTTTACAGTAGGGAGGAGTGAGAAAGTCTGCCTCATCAGAAATTGAAGGATCATGTGCTTCATTCAAGTTTAAGGGAAAATTATTACTACTGGTATGTGCATCACAGTTAAATTAGTTGCACTGTGAAATATTTGCCTATATATCTTTTCTGAGGAAGATGCTGAGTTTTCGTTTTTCTTCTGCCACGTCTTTGCATCACAAATTTCCAGTGTTATCCTGTTATTGACAGACCATATAAGCAAGGCAGCAGAACTGTCTCACAGATTTGAATAGAGGAGCTTGGTGTACTCCATTTCTTCTTATCTATTCATTCTCCTGTAATTCTAACAAGAATGAAAAACCTCAGGAAAAACACATGCTGATTTTGACATTCCTGTTTTGGACAAGACACTGATTTCTCAATTATCATCAGTGTGATGTGATACTTCCTATTTGCTTTCTTATGTAGAAGGCACTTGATGCTAAAGGGGTTGGTCATATATCAGAATTCAGATATGCTGAACCTTTTTCATTAACTTGTGAACAAAGACTTAAGTTAGAGAGGTTATATCACACATTTCTTTTCTGTAAGAAGTCTTGCTTTAACTACTACATGACCAGAGTTAGGCTAGTCTGCAGATTAGATTAATAAACTAATAAAACACTTAATAAATGCATTGAAAATATATGTAAAGTGAAACACTGTCCTGGAGAGAACCAGCTTTTGCCCCCTTCCCACACTTCACAAAAATACTGATTGCCCAACTTATTTACAATCTGCTCAATTGTAGAAGAGTGCCGTAATCTCTTGTCTCCTGATGCCTAAAATAGCACACATTGGAGAGACATAAGTTTGAGAATTTAAATTGGTTATCCGAACTAAGATGTAAGTACATACTTGCTCTAATTTGCAACTGTCTTAACTCCAAAGGCAGAGTTCATAAACAACAGCGGAAGAAAACAACAGCCTATTTATCTATTTACATTTGTTCCAAATTATGTAAACTGCATATTGAATTGTCTGATAGTTCTTTTTAGTATCTCAGTTAAGGAGCATTTCAACTGTTTTATAAAAAAGATCTTTGTCTTGTTTAGTGTATCTTGTGAAGCTTTTCCTTGTCACAAATCTGCAAGGAGTCATCTTAAAACTCCTGCAGGAAAGGTCACAGAAACAGCCTATACTGAATGGATAATTTGGAGAAAGATTTCTTAACTGGTATTGCTGATGTTTATTACTTTATTTTATGCATAAACATCACCAAGGTTTAATGCTTATTACTTTCTTTGAGATAGCAATAACTGATTAGTGGAGAAAGATCTGTTATACATCTGCCTTCAGGTGAAATGAATTATACAGGCCATTTTGCTTTTAAAAGAGACATTTTGGCTGAGTTCTGAATATGCATTCTTTTATGTTAGAGCAAATCTTTAGTGATGACACTCGTGGGTGTAGTGCTACTGTTCTCTCGTAAGTTAATTCTTTGAGGGAAGATTGCAGATGGCATACTGTGCAAGACCACCTACTGGTTTGAGGTTGCTGTAATGCATGAACAGAATTGAAATAATGATTGAAGAACTTGATCTGATTTGTTTTGATTTTACACATCCTTTAAGTGCCAGATCCACTGAAGCTTTAGTTTTGCTTGCACATCACATTCTGAAATGCCGAGAGAAAACTGAGGGCCATGAAGTAAAATCCCTTACAAATTTCTAACCATTGTCCTGACGTTTTGGGTACTGTTTGAAACTGGCCTACAAGGAATATACGTCATTTGAAGAACCTCTTATATTCTAATACTGTGGAAAGCTCCAAATTTATTTTAATTTCTTTGAAATCTTTTTCTATAAAGAACACCCAGCTCTGTTTCTCTCTTGTAAAAGCAAGCATATGCCACTGGAGGAAACTAGTACACCGAGTGGTTTAAAACTGAACATCATGAGAAACTGGCTCTGTTCGGCGCTGCTGATAACTTCAGGGGAGAGTGTTTTGTATAGCAATATCAGAAAGGAATGGGATTTAAGTTATGTTACAACTCTCCTTGATGCATGGATTACTTAGTCCATCTGGATGTCTTAGTTTCCTAAAGATCAGATCATGAAGCATAGTCACACAAAATTGTTTATAAATGGGCAGCCATCTGTTCCTTCAGATTTAATTTTATCCTTCTGTCCTTTATTTCTAAGATACGGACTTATTTTTTGAAATCCTATTAGGAAATTATTTAACTGGTTTTTTTTTTTTTTTATTTTATTTGTAGTCCAAGGCCAACAAAGTTTACAGAACGTCCTCGGCCTGGAGTCCAAATGATCTGTTCTTCTTTTAGTGCTGGTAAAAGACTTTTTTTCCTCCTCTCCTTGTATCAGTTTAAGAAGTCATTTGAAGTGTAAAATAAAGTACAATATAGTTACTGTAGCATATTTCTTTTTAATAAGACATATTTGAGTTTAAGTGGCTATTAAAAACCCCAAATGTTTGAAATAGAAATTTAGAATTTATGCATTAATCCTTGCTCCTACAGAAATTCTTAGAAACAGTTAAACATGAAATGTTGTAAATAAGTCTCTTGTGACTGCAAGTCTTTTCAGAATAAGATAGATATATACCTTTTTCTCAGAATAATTAGCAGAGTCAGCTTTACCTGAGGAGTAATATATGGGGATTTGTACAAGAAGGGGCTGATTACAGAGTTGTCATTGTCTGCGTTTCATTGATTCTAGAGCTGAAGAATGCTACATAAATAATTGGATAAAATATAAAAATGTACTGGAGTTCTAGTTGCATTTGATTTTTTTTTTAAAGAGGGAGGCTTCTAAGGGCTTAGTTGCAAGCAAATTACTCTGCTTAGCTGTTCTTTCTGCTACATCTGTTGATGCATATTTACTGACAGCAAATGTGAGGTAATTCAGCTCCAGTTAAACTCTGGAGTTTCTAAATCTTGTTTTGACTTAAAGGTCAGTTACAGGCATAGTTGAAATGAGATATATGGCTATAAATATCAGAGAATAACTTGAAATATTTGATGTTACATCCCTTTGAAAATACTGTAATAACAGTAGATTACCCTTTTTTAAAAGACTTATCTGTTTGTTTTTCTCAGGTGGAATGTTTTTGGCCACTGGGAGTACAGATCACATCATTAGGGTTTATTTCTTTGGATCAGGTCAGCCAGAGAAGATATCAGAGTTGGAGTTTCATACTGTAAATACACTTTTCAAAATTACATATGTACTTGATTAAAATAATAATTTGGATAAAAGGGGATAACTTGGAGAAATTTGATTTCTTTTTTCTTTTTCTGCTTTTTTTATATAGGACAAAGTTGACAGCATTCAGTTTTCTAATAGTAGTAGCAGGTAAGCACACTATTCAGAGCTAGCTTTTTGACCTTGTAGACAGTTTTAAATACCAGTTTCCAGAGGGAGTTATTAAAAAAATAAGCTTTGTTTTGAGTTTCATCCAGTGAAATCGTCTATAACTTATGGAGTCTCACTGTTTCTTTTTAATGGTACTCCTTAGTTTAACAGTTGTTTTCATTGTAATGATTGAAGTATTTTGAATTTGCTAAAATTAAGGGTATAAAAATACTTGAAACTTCTTCCCAAGAAATATGTATGTATGTATGTGTATATATATTCACATATCAAATACATGTAGTTTTAGATATATTTTAATGTGTAAACCTTTCTTCAGTTAAGTGACTGCTTAATACAGAGAAATTATCAAACTAGATCTAGCAATGTTTTGTTTAGCTAGCCTAATGCTTTTTTTAATGTTTCACTTTAAGTTCTGGATGTTGGATATGAAGGATGCTAAAGAAAAGAGTTTGGTTTATTATGAAGCATCTGACACTTTCACTTAATTGATGTTCTAATGTACACTTTTATCATGATACAAATAGTTGTTAACCAAGCTTCACCCACCTCTTTCTCCTCCACCTACCCATGAACCTCTAAAAAGGGGAAGAAAAGGGTGGGAGACAAACTCGGGCTGGAAAACACTTCTTCATATAAATATCATAAGACTTAACTTAGTATACAATGCTAACTTATTTGGAATAGGTTTTGTTTTAAATCATGTCTGTACTTCTACTGGTAGGGCTCTCCTCTTGATCTGGTGTGATAGGGTCAGTCCCTTGGATTGTTCAATGGGTTGTGGTGTCCCTCTGCCACTGCAGTGTCATAACTCAGCAAGGTGCACCAAAGGTCATAGAACAGTTAGTTTGGAAGGGGCTCAGAATAGGGAAGCAGGTTTGATTTTTTGGAGGCCTTCAATTTTTTTGCTGGTATGGGAGGTGTTTTTAACTTCAAGCCACTTGTACAGCATTCTGACACTGTTTGGACTTCTTACTCATACCTTCTGTTTTTGAATTCTAAATTCAGTGACTTTAATTTTCAGATGTCTTTTCTGTACAGATCTGCCTTTGATCTCTGAGTAACTTTTTCCCCCTTTTGTTAGATTTGTGAGTGGAAGCCGTGATGGAACAGCACGCATCTGGCAATTTAAGCGAAAGGAATGGAAAAGCATTTTGTTAGATATGGCTACTCGCCCAGCAGGGTAAGTGATGTAAAATGTTCTGCCATTGCATAGATTCTTGAGGGCCTGTGATATAATTTGCTGACTTATTAAAAAAAAAATTAAAAAAAAAGACGGTGAGAGAAAAGAAAAAGAGAAGGCTTAAATTATTATTGCTTAAATGCACAGCTTATCTAGCTCTTGAAATCCAACGAAAATAAATATTTGACCACATATCCCGCTGTGGAAATTAGCTTGTCCTGATAACAGTGCCACTAGTATTTTGATTAGATTAGAAGAATAAAAGGTAATCAAAACCCATTGAAGGTCAAATTTATATATTTTTTTACATAGACATTTATTTCTGGAGCAAGAAAACCAGGGCAGATCTCTTCTTGAGACTGCTTGTGTTTTAGTAATATTTACAGATATTGTGGAATGTGCATGCCCAGAAAAGCAGTGTTGAATCCTTTTCATACAGCATGCCAGAGCAAAGAAATTGCTGGCTCTGTAATGGTTTCTCATTTGTTAAAACAATCTGAGAGTTTACAAGAGTTTGTTGATGTGGGAAACTTCTGTACACTAGAGCAAGCAACAAAAGAGGCTTGAAGATGGAGAATGACTTAGTAGGAATTGTGGCTTGCACCTTTTTATTTTGGCATGAAGATATTTTCCGGTTGACATAAATTAAAAAGATTTGTAACATGTTTAAGGGATAAACCTTTTTTCCCGTGCTGTTCATACTGAGTGCTTTGAAGGATATTTAGTAGAAAAAAACTATAATGGTTTCAGGAGTAATCTGTGGAAAGATATCTGGAAGACCAAGAGAGGGATGGAAGAGAAGGCTAAATAAGCCTAGTTAGACGTTTAGATCAGACGTTGTCTTGTCAATTATGGACAGATGCAACAAAACATATGTATCAAACTGTTGGACAAGAGTGTATAAAACACTGGTACTTTGATAACAGTGTTACTCTCAGTAAAAATTCTCAATTTTAACTGATACTAGGCAAAAGAGGAATGCATTCTTCTTCATTGTAGTCATAAATGCTGAATTTATCTGAGGAATTGAAATGCTCATTTTAGTAAAGCACCTATAGCAGAATTCTGTTTTATCCTTGTGACGAGAGAAATAAGTGGAGTTCCAAAATTGATCTTTTCTGCACAAGACCAGTTTTCTCAAAGAGAATGAGATGGCTGTACTGAAAGGAAAGAGTGAATTCAGCTTAGAAAGCCTCCTGGGTTTTGCTTTGAATCTAGAAGGGAATTTGGCTTTAACTATATTTTCTGTTGTTGAGTTTTACAATATATACTATTGTGCAATTTGTTTTAGTGCTTACTATATGGAAGATTCTGTATTTTGTCTGCCCACTTAGTGGTAACATGCTATTGTTGTGTTTAGTTGATGTTTTCATAGAAGTAAATATGCTAGAGAATTTAAAGGGTGATTAGTCTTTAAATCACTCTGCCAAAAATGTAATTTCTGAGTATTCTGGTAGATTATGTTATAGATTACTGTTGTTTGGGTTTCATGCAAGACTAAGTGCCATTATTACCAATAGTAAAGTGATGCCAGGGTAGTGGTGTACTACTCAATATAGCCTGAGAATTTACATTACTTAAATGTATAGAATACTTCTCTCCATATTGAGAACTACTTATTAACAATATTCTTTTTGACAATTTACTGTTACTTGATTAATTTGGATTTTTGTTCTTTAGATGTCACAGAAATTACTGTAGTTGTCAGTTTAAGTAAGTTAGGTCATGTATCAGAGGGCATTTTCTGGAAGATCCTTTAGTCATTGTTAAAGTATCTACAATTCTTTGTGATTGTATGTGCTACATTATAGAAAACACCTTAATTTTTCTATTTTCTTGAATAAATAAAAACACAGCAAAATACAGAAGTATTTTCACTTATTAGTAATGTTAAACTATTTTGGCAAGGCAGGATTACACTGAAATTTTTTACTCTTTTGTTTTAGACAAAGTTTTCAAGGAGTTGAAGATAAAATCACAAAGCTGAAAGTGACCATGGTGGCATGGGACCGCCATGACAACTCTGTTATAACTGCAGTTAATAATATGACTCTGAAAGTCTGGAATTCTTTCACTGGTCAGCTCATTCACATTCTCATGGTAAGGTGTACCATCTTGATTTATCAATCTTGAATGCAAAATTTATTTATACATCATCAACACTCCTCCTTATATTTTTTTTTCCTGTCTGAAAACTGCCATGACAAATGTTTCCAGAAAATTGAAGTGTAGTAGAGATGTCTATCAGCTGCTTATTAGAAAATAAAAACTTAAAGTTGCAAATAACCACTGCTGTTCAAGATGTCTGAAACTAATTTTGAACTTTCTTTTTTTAAGGGAGTTCTATCTTTAGGGAGAGAAGTAAACGTTGGTGTTTCAATCTTTATTTAATGTGATGTTCTGAAATACTGTTAATGGGTAAATTTGCCCTCTTTAACCAGAGACACTTCTGCAACCTAATCATTCCATGAGTACAAAAAATTGGTCTTCTAGCGAAAACAAATCAATAGTTTTACTAATGTCTGACACTTCTTTCATAATGGAGAAAATGGTTAACTCTAGGTTAACCTTGATACTCTGCTTAGAGGTGGAAATATGTAATGCAAATCTCTAAAATATAGTATTAATTTTGAAGATGTTGTTCGCTAACTTTAATTAATATATTTCATTCTTTGAGTTTAAATTAAATTTCTAACTGATACTCTGCTGAAAAAAAATGGAAATCTGTGCAATATTAAGACCCCAAAATGCCAAGTGTTGTGGACACTAATCTTTTTTAAATCCTTGTGAAAGTATTGGGATGTATTTGTGAAGGTGGCATACTTGACATACTTAAGAAGGTAAAATTGCAACTGGAAAGAAAAGAGTGTAATCCACTACCAAAAATAAAAGTGTGGTTAAAGTAGTTTTTTTGCTGAGTATTTTCACAGGTTAATGTGGCAGCTGCTAGTGTTACCATGTTGAGTCCTTGGGTAAGTATTTGAGACAATACTCTTTTTCATTCTGCTTTGTCTTTATTTTCAGGGACATGAAGATGAAGTGTTTGTGCTTGAACCTCATCCGTTTGATCCAAGGGTTCTCTTCTCTGCTGGACATGATGGAAATGTCATAGTTTGGGATTTGGCAAGAGGGGTCAAAATCCGGTCTTACTTCAACATGGTAATTATTGTGCTTTATACAGATATGCCAAAGCAATCATTCTCAACCTTCTGCTTTTAGTACATTCTTATGTAGGCCATCTTGAAGTATGATATGTGTATAGAGCAAGATCTGCATCTGGTGAAGTAATGAGAAATTCCTTTTCAGTTCATTGGGGCAAAGAGTAAATCTGTAAAATTTTAGAATTTGTTTTTTTGGCAGTATTTCATAGTGCTTTATTTCTATATGCTTGATCCACGCAAAATTGGAATGTTAGTTACATTGTCAGAAGTCATGAGTAAGAGACAGGGTGAAAAAGATCCTCCTTTAGTGCTCTTTTTCCTGCCTAGGGAGCCAAGGTGGAATTTGGTTTATTTTTGCATTACTAATTTTTAATCTGGCTAAAGCTGTTCGGGAGTCTCCTGATCTCATATAAGGTTGTTGTATGTTGCCTTGGCCCATTGGATGGAATACTGTCAGCCTTTCTTTGTAGACCTCCTCCAAATGCAGGTTTCAAATTTGGTCTGTTCTGCACTAAACTAATTCTCCTGCAAGATGAATGCAATAGATATTTTCATCTAGTTCTTGGTATTAAATGGGTCTTTGTATGTATCTTTTTCCTCAAAAAGGTAATGATGTATTGTGCAATTCAGACTTTCTCATGGACAAAATTACAAAAGCCTTTGTGGAATATCCACAATCATTTGGAATGCTTGAGAGTAGGCAAATGGGCTGGGCTTCACCTGTAGTGGAATTGCAGTCTTGGATACCAGCATAAAGGAGATCATTTGAAGAAGAGACCTACCACAGATATATTTACAAAAAGATAAGGGACATTTAGAAATGAACTCAAGCCAGGAAGATCACTGAATCTAAAGAAAGGTTTTGAGATGTGCAGTACAGTAGAGTTTATAAGCTCTTTGAGAAGATTCAGCCAATTTTAATCAGAGATAGTGCAACCTATATTCCTTCAGCAATGACCTAGGTTGACTAGTGTTCATTCTGCAGTGATTTCTGTAACTGAGCTTATGAAGGATCCAAGACAATCATATTGGAGCTATGAGCACACATCTTCATTACGTGGTGCTATTCACTGTTGCCAGTTGAGGTGTATGTTCTCATTTCATGGTTAGCTTGCATTTCCAGTTCTACTTACAATGGATGTATCATGGTTTTCATGGAGTTTAGGTCAAAAGAATCTGAGCTCATCTGCTGTTTTTAAACCAAGTCCATTTAAGAGCTATCAGAATCTAAATTACAGGTGCCTGTGATATTAGGCAGCCCGCAAAAGACTGAAATATTTATTTCAAGAGTGCCATGCAACAAAAACACCTAAAAAAGATAGTAGTCACATATGTTTTAAGATCTTTGGAGTCAGAGAAATTTGTAGACAATCAGATCTCAGCAGCTAGTAATCTGTGCTTTGTATTAGAAATTTCTTTTATGAGAAAATCTGCCTGCTGTGTGAGGTGCGGGGAGTTGTAAATCTGGCAATCAGTTAATCTCAAACCAAAAAATTACACTGTCTGAGCCAGGTATGCAAGAGAGGCATCTCTCTATGGACTGAATATTTCACCAGCTGGTCTTCTGTGTTTGATGCTTCAAAAGACATGGGTGGAAATTAGAGGTTTTCTTAGGTGATAGGTGACAGGCAGAGGACATTGTGCAGTCACCTCTGCAGAGCTGCAAAGGTAAAATGTTCTGGTTTACTTCCGTGGGGTAAATTAATTCATACAGAACTGCCAGTCTTCTCTATTTCCTAAATGGCAAATCAAATGGCAAATGTCTGTTTTACAATTCAAGACAATTGTAAAACATACAATTACAATTGCCTGGTCTGTGGTACCAGAAGTAGCACTTGGTGGCTTTCTCATAACAAGAGTTCCTTAAAAAATGTTGCAGACCTTGGGGACATTGATTGAATTAGCAAAATCATAGATGACTGTTGGCTTAATGTTAGTCCAGTCAGGTATTTCTAGCCTAGATGTACTTGCTTTGTACATCTAAAGCCTTGTGGCAAAGCCATAAAGTAGAATTGGGTATTTTTAAATTACTTTCCACTCTGCCTCAAATGACTTCATTGTCAACATTAAAACAAAATTAAATCAAACAAACACCCCACCCCATCCCCCGAAAAATAAACGAAGAAAACCCACCAAAACCCAAAAATAAAACCCAAAAAAACTCCAAGGGAAGCAAGCAGTGTCTAACAGTTGAAACTTAATTCTTCTATCCAGTCAGTGAATATGAGGTTACAAAGAAAATCATAGTTACAAAAATACTGTTTGTTTCGTATTTAACTTCAACTTGATTCCTCCATTTACTTGTTCCTTGCTCATTGCAATTTGGTCCCACTAGCTGACTCTGGTGGTCCTGCAGAGCATTCTTTCCTAGGTTTTTAAACTGAAGATTTGCTATTAAATCAATTGTCATAATTTTGGTTAATTTGAAGCATCTTTGGTATGTGTGAAGCATTTTTGTTCCATTTTAAGCATCTTTGGTCTGTTTGCCAGATGTTGGTCTTTATCATTAACAGTAATCTCAGTCCTATAAATTAATATCACATGGGTTTACTCTCAGTAAGTATATATGCTTTATATATTTCATGTTTTCACCTGTAGTCTTCATTTCATTTGGTCTAGTTGTGTAACTATTGCATAACTTGGTGTCAGAGCCCATGGACATTCAGAAGTGGTTTAATTCAGTGACTTGAGTCACATACACTCAGGGAGTGTATTCAATATGCCAGAAAGTGAAATTTGCCATAGAAGTATCAAGAGTGTGAGATGGTTAAAGCATTTTAGGCAATTTTGAGATTCAGCAAGTAAGGGCTGAGATGGTTTTAAATTGCATGTGCAGATACAGGTATTTGGTTTTTGGCCTGTATTATGTTCACTCCAGTCCTGACTTAATACAGCTGCTAACGAAGGATGTGTTCTTGGTGCAATATTACGGCAGTTTCATCTGCTGTATTTCCCAGGTACAAAGAAGCATTCTGAAGAATCAGACTAATAAATCTTAAGTGGTTCCTTTAGTCAACTGTTTCAGAGCTTATGTATTTCAGAGATAGTGTTGTTGCTACAGAAGGACAACAGAGACTCTTGTAAATGTTTAAATTGTAGTTAATTTTGCTGAAGTGTGTATGAGCTGTAGGTGTCTTGGTGGATGATCCAGGTGAAAAAATACACTGAATGGTGGGCTGTCTGGTGAAAGCAGCTGCATGATAATGTATGTAAAGATATATTTGAAATGCAGTTCCTTACTCAAAGCTGCAATCAGGCATCTGGATCCCTTGTGTGGTAAGGCACCTTCCCAGCAGCTGAGGGAAGCCCTTGCTTTCCTAAAGGAGTCTACAGGAGCAGGTGGCACTCATTTTTTTGGATTAACTTAGCTTGTTAGAGTTAGGAAATGGAAGACCTAGATTCTGTTCTATCCTCAGTAGTAAAGCACTCAACATTTGCCAGTTAGTTACTCAGGAGAGCATCTTGGATATAAATGCCCTAGACAGGACTTCTTCCCAATTTTCCCAAGTTGTGCCACTATAGAGAAATGTGAATTTGTAGCTTGTGGTTTAGGCACTGGCTAGTATTCTTGGGTATAAAAGTCATGTTCTAGGTAAATTAGAAAGTGGTAGAAATTCTTTGTCTTCAGGCAAGCTTTTGTATTTGCAGGATTAATGTTCTGTCAGGTCATAAATAGAAGGTGTACACCAGTCAGTTCTTGTCATAGCACTTGTTTTCTTTCAGGTGTTCCCACTCAGTTACTTCCTAATAGATCTGATGCTGTTGTTTTGTTAGGAATGCCAGGGTTGGCACTTAGGTGGTATGTGCTGCAACTTAGCCCTTAGGCTTTAGACAGAAGTTTCTCAATGTTGAGAACATATAAAGGCAAAAAAAGAAAACTACATGGATTAATATTTCAGATCTAAATGGAGATGTCTAGTAATGTCAGGTGGATGCATGGATATTTGTTTGGTTTGGTGATGGGGTTTTTGTTGGTGGTGTAATTTAGGCATTAAGTATTGGTGTTCGAGTCTGACCCTAAATGTGTTTGTGGTGTTACGATGCTACCGTTGATTGTTAGTTTTTGGACTTAGGCAGTTTCGCTAAAGCACACTTTTCTCTAAGCAGTACCTCCTGGGGGTGGGCTCTGCTGACTCAGACTGCTTGCAAAAAGCATTTTTTCTGAGGCCTTTGAGTATAGGTTTCTCTTGTGATAAAGCTGATTGTTCTTGTCCCGTGAGTGGGCTGCCCTGAAAAGAATATTAAAAGAAGTTTCCTAAAGATTTTAGGATATGTACAGGCCTGTAGTTCTGTTCTTTGTCTTTGTGTGGGTTTTTTTTGTTTTGTCTTGTTTGCTTGGGGCTTCTTTTTGTTTGGTTGGTTTGTTTTTTGTTTATTTGTTTTTAATTTTTTAAAAATAATTTGGTTTATAGCATAGCTTTATGAACAGTTGCAGAAACATATGGTGACTTCTGTTACGTTAAAGTATATTTTTGAAAGTATAAGGCTATACTACAGTAGCAACAATGAAAGATTAGGGGAGAGCAGGCATTTTTACAGTTTTTGTTACTGTAGAACACCGGAATTCTTACTGTATCTTTGAATGTCATTGCTTTGCCTTAATCTGATATCTGACTAGGCAGATTCTGTAGGTAGGCATTGGAATTACTGAAACAGAAAGCCAGTGTTTTAATTGATAAATATGAGCCTCATGATGTTTAAAAAATCTTTGTGTAATGTAGAAATTAATGAAGTAGGAATATCGAAGCCTTTAAAGAAAAAAAATACTCTCCTGGACAACAGATTTCAAAAAATACCCAAAGAGAAATAACAACAAAAGATCTTTCATGGCTGGGTGTTGTTTTTCTGTCTTGCTTGATTGCCTCTCATTCTGAGTTGCTTCTTTGAGAAGTCAGGCTCAGCTGTAGCCAGCAGTCAGCCTTCTTATGTTTGACATATGTGTACCTGAAAGCTTTGCTTATTTGTAATCATAATGTGTTCCCAGATGTGAAGTGTTGGTTTTGACTGATTCTTGTGACATTACCTTAGTGCTAAGAGAGTCTGAGCACTGTTGTGCGTTAGGGTATCCTTAACACGCTCTGGATGGTAGTTCTGGAACTCCCTTGGAACTTGGGGCTAAGATGGCCTTAGTTCTTCCATCATATTGTGAGGAACGCTTTGAAATACTGATACAAAAAAAATTGTTTTTACAATTTGGTATTAAATTCACAGATCTGAAATACTTCAAAATCCTCCTACCTTTGTGACTAGCTGACTTGCTGGAAGGCTAAGTCACCTTAGCCTTTGACACACTTATGCATCACAGTATGTATATCTCTTATCTGTTGAGAATTGTGTGATTAGTCTTTTTCTAAATGCCAAAGCATGTTTCGTGAGAGCATATAGAAATACCAGGGGTATGTTTCAGAAATACATTACAATTTGAACTCTAAACTAGTCATTTGAAGCAACCTTCTGATTCTTTTGGAGGAGGAGCAAGAAAAAGAAAAAAAATCTAACTGAACCTGCTCTCCCCCTTTCCCAGCTTCAGTTTCCTTTGAAATGACAAGTAACTCAGTTATATTTGTGAAAGAAAAGCTTTAATCTCCCCCAGAAACACTACTGTTCTCCTCTGTATAAATGCTTACTCTTAACTTAGTAAATGCTGCTTGCCCTGGAAACCATATTGGAAGTTCAAAAATAGCAGTGTAACACTTAGTGCTTGAATTGGTGTTTGTCATTCTTATGCACTCTGTCCCACTTTTATGGAAATGGTCAGGACAAAAAAATAAAATAAATCTTTAAAATTGCAAGGCCTGAGGGGCAGGCTGACATACCTGTTGTATCACTACAGGAGAAGATACAGGCCACAGTTCCATTTCTTGGCTGTTTTTGAAAAACTGATCCTGGAGCTAAGATATGCTCTTTCACTGAGACCTAGAAGGACAACAATGTCTTTGATAGCTGTAGTTGGTGTAAGGTAGGATGAGGCTTTTTACAGGTGCTAGGGAAAAAAAAAATAATTTTTTTTAACTGGGGCCTATTTTGCTCTAAATCTCTATCAGAATCCTAGGTGTTTTCTTTGTTTCTAGGCAGTCTTCTGTTAGAAGCTCATGATGAATAGTCCTAGACTTTCATTTAAAATGCATTAGTAACATTTTATGTAAATAGACATTTTATCTAGAACTAGAAAGCTTGTGACTTGTTGTAATTTACATGTGTTCTTTACAATATGGTTTAATTTTCAACAGATTATGAAACCTAGACCTTAATATGAACATTTTTAAAACAAAGTAAGGATTTACACACTTTTGTGTTTATTTTAAATAAAGGGTTTAATAGCTTATTCAAAGATTTGGTTAGTCTGATGAACATAGTTTTCTCCCATATGTGTTAAAAACCACATTGAAGCAGGTACAACGTAAGCAGCTGAATTGAAAAGTGACAGGTTTTTAATAAGTTAAAATTTTGCAGTTGCAATTTTCATATAAATTTAGCAGCACATTTTTTTGTCCAACTTCATTAAAAATTGTTAGCCCAGAGGCAAATTACTTAAAATTTTAGGATAAACTGGATTTAAATGCATTAACAAAGATGTGTTTATTTTTTGAAATTTTTTTTTCCTTCTAAATTAAAATCATGACAGCTAAAAGAGAAATGGGGAGGAAACTTTTATTTCTGAAAGGATGAAAGAACGTCTTACTGGAACCTTATGTGAATAGTTATGGATCCTTTCAGCAAGATAAAGTTGTATGACTTGGCATTTATGTTGCTGCAACAAAACTTAAAATGTTTTTTAAGTTCATTCTCTATAACAACTGTATTAATAGAGAATAGCAACTCTAAAGTTCTTCGTACTGAAAAATTCTTTAAAGAACTTAAATATAAATGTGTCATTGCACATGAAGTGCAACAGGTATAAGCTATTTTTTCAGAGGTAACAGTCTTGGAGGGCTGATTTTTTGCTTATCTTCTTGGTTGGAGTCAGGAAAGTACTCCAGAAGTTAGTAATCCTTAGGGAAAAAACCACAAGCCAACAAAACCCCCAAACCAAATAAAAAAAAAAGCTCAGCTTTGCAGCAAGCTAAAATTGTTAATGACTCTGCAAACTTTTTAGCTATAGGATTATAAAATAGGAACATCTTCTACTTTCAACTTTAAAATTGTAAAATTTGAATGTCCTATCCTGTCTTACCAATTTGACTCATAGCTTGGGTTGCCTTCTCTAATGTAGTCTCAAATTTGATGGTTCAGTGCTTGTTTTCAGAAAGGTGAAAATACTGAGCTGTGGTTGAGAGCTGGTCAGGATTTCTTAGCAAGACATGAAGACCAGGTATTTAGCATGACTGACTTGATGTATTTGTTTTACCACAAATTCAAGAGAAAATATCCCAAAGGGGAAAATTTACTACAGCTTGTTTGTGTAATTTTCAAACAAACATGCATAATGTCTCTCTCAGTGCTATATAATTTTTAGACAAAGGGTTGTATATTGGTATTTTAAAAATCAATTAACTGTAAATTAAATTTTTAATCTCTGTAGATCTATGTCAGATACATGAAGTGAGACAGTTGTGTAAATAAATTTTGCTAGACATTTTTGAAAAGCTGTAGTGGTTATGTCTGGTTATTTCTGAAATACTGTTTGTAAGGAAGAACTGGGAGACGTCTGTGTGATTACTTGAAAAGATAAGACTCCAGTATCTGCTTTCTCTTAAAGGGTTACAACATGACTATATTTCTAACAGTTACCACTGCAAAAGTTAGGTAGAAGAAAAGGTCTGTTGGAAGGATCTTGGGATGGTGCAGGATCACTCATTAAAACCTAATTTTTTAGGTTTAGTAAACTAGCTACTACTGCTGTAGTAGCTTTCATTTGACTGCGTTCTAACTTCTTATGCAGTGAAGAAAGCTTTCATATAATTGAGAGAATATAACTTTTTTTGTGAATACTCACAAACTTATTTTTAGTTCTCTTGATTTCCTGGCCAGTCTTGAAGTTATGACCTGAGCTCTTATAATTGTGCTATAGTAAAGAAAAAACCCTGACTTGTATTGGTCTTTAGTTTTCTTTTTCAGATTGCTTCTTTGTTGAGAAGCCTTGGGCTGAAGAAACAAAAAGTGGATTTGATAGGGTTGTTTTGAAGGTGATCCCTGAAATTCCTTTATTTCATTTGATTGCCTTTGAAAACAATTGGAGCAATTAGAATCAGCACGCAGATACTAACCTACCTTGTACCGTCACGCTCATCTGGTTGTGTGATGATTATAGTTGTATCTCTCTAAATGCTGCTTTTATTTCCAGTGATGAAGTAGTGAAACAGATTATACCTAGATATGCCGGCATAAAATCAGGAAATGGGGTGATACATAATTTAACAAAGCAATAATTGTATTTAAAACATTAAACTTGTTTTTGAAACTGAAAATGCGTATTGCCATGCATCCAGTGAGAAAGCTTTAAAGCAAGTGAGTACATTCATGCTACTTTTGTTTTACACTCACTATGTGAAGTTACCATGGTGAATATATGCCTTTTCAAAGACAGATACAAGTAAATGTGTATAAATGCAGATATATTTTTTACATTATATATTAAATATATATTTTTAAAAACCCGAAACGCAGAACCCCCAAAAACCCCTCAACCCTAAAATCATTTCGCACAATGATGTAAAGGTTGAAAGCTATGGCTACACAGAAATTAAGAAATATGATGGCTGAAGATAATATCCAAGTGTTTTGTCCCCAAGTCTGTAGCTAACTGATTGTCTAATGTAAAGTTGTCTGATGCTATTCCTGGTTCCACGCGTTTCTTTCCAAGTCCTTAATTACTTTCCTAGGATGTATGGTAGTTGCATTGCATGATTCTTTTTTAAGCTTATACATTTTCTCCAACTTTTAAACACTGTATCTTTTGAAAAATTTTAGTAGAAACACTTTCTTAGCTTTTGAGAGCTTTGGATATATTTTGTATTGATTTGGAGCTATTAGCATAAGCAGTGACAGAAGTCGTCATGTACAGAGCTTGACCATGAAAAGGTCAGGTTGAAGCAAACTACAAGAATTTTCCTGATTTCTACAATGGAAATTGTAGAGGGTGTAATTTTGATCCTATTAATGGAGAGTGCAGTACAGTTGAAGAATCAGACTGTCTGGATGCAATGATGTGTTGGTTGTCTCCTTGCCCAGTCTCTCTGCCCCCTTTATACGTTTTATGTTTTTATATAAATCAGTCAAAATATTAGAAACCCCATGGAGGTCATAGTAGGAATGTATTTCATAATGGCAATGATGTCTAGTATTTGTGAATTTGGACACACACATTCCCTGTTAATGACTGTTTAAATGTTTTAGTGCAGCTTAATCCTTGTTTTGTTTAGAATTTACTGTCAGTGTTATGGCATTAACTGATTCAGGTCAAAAGGGTTTCTTCCTGCAAGTTGTCAATCAAGCAGAGACTACTGAGTTGCAATTGGATTTTTCTGTGTGCTCTTGCTCCTTCAGAGAGCTGGTTGTTGACTGTCCTTTATTTTTAGCTTTAAGTGGACCCTTCATTACAGGCAGTTTCTATGCTATGGTTACTTATGTCTGTGTATCTTGATGTTTTTCCTGCCCCATCCTCTGAAGTCTGCTCTTCCACTGATCTGTGTGGTGTGGTTTCTTATTTTCTAATTCTACTTTCAATGCAAACTGGCAAACTCTAAAGCCATATAATAGCATTATCATGTCAGTTACAACATTGTTTCCTTTCCTTTAAACAGTAAACCTATCAGGCCTATCTAGGTCTTTGTTAGCAACTACTTGATTAGTTTTAGGCTAAATGACATACCAAAAGATTGGAAGTCCCTGTCAAATGCACAATGTAAGACATCAGGTTCCATTTAGAACACCTCAGCAGAATGCTCTGTGTGTGGATTTTCTGCCACACAAGGTGATTTTTTTTTTTGACTAATGTCGAAAAAGCACATCTCTTGCTTATATGAACAGTGTATTGTAATTTCCAGTGGGAACTAGAGATGTGAAAACAGTATTTCTTATGCTGTGGCCTTCTCAAAGTCAGTGGAATTATGTGGGATTGTATTTTTAAGTCAGGTTTTGTAGTTAGTTGAAATACAGAATGATTTTAGTAAGGTTATGAATGCATTATTTTGTATCAGTTTGTCTACAGTCCTACTGAAATGGTTTGAAATTTTTGAGAGGTTCCACCTTTGAATAGCACATAAAAGCACATCCTGAGAAACAGATTCTGGAGAACAAAACCAGCATAATGCTATAATATTTCAAATAGAAGAAGCCAGTACTAAAGAAAAATCTTTAACAAAACCAAAAAAGCTGTAAATAATTTATATATATATAGCCTTTATAAAACTTCAGGCATCCACAGGGTGGGTGACCTATCAGACCTTTAAACTGATAGATTAATTTTTCAAGACATATGCAGCATTCCTGAATGAATAACTGACTTGGCTGGTAGGAAGATAGAAACATTTTTAGTAAATATGTTACTCCAAATTTATTTATTTCTTGTCTTCTTATCATTTCATCTCTTGTTACTGCTCTGGAAGCAGCGTAGAAGATCTGCTGGTTTTTTAGATTTTTAATTTTATAAACTGTCTTAAAAAGTAAGTCTGCTTTCCACTCCTCCAAATGAGTAGCAACCTCTTTTAACTTTGCAGAAAGTCTGTAGATTTTTTTTTTGCTTATGGAGGCATGCTGTGATTGAAGGTTGTTCCTTAAAGCAAAGGAGAGTATGAACCTGCAAAGGAACTTCTAGATACTTGGAGGCTAATTTAACTTGAACAGTTATGATATAGTTTTATCACTTATAAAAGAGTTTTTAATAACAATTAGTACTGCTTTTTTGCTAATCTTAGGAATTTGTTCTAGCATACCGTTGTTGTGATCATTAGAATCTAAATTTCAGTTTTAATGTTTGAATGTGGCTTGTAACTAATATTTATTTGTTCCTATGCATGTTAGTAGAGAAGTTCTCATCTTTAAGGTCTTTAGGTACAGCAGTTCTCTTCCTGCTAAAGGTCTTTTAGTATAGTCATACAAAATCGTCCTCTTTCCTTAGTGTTCATATAAAGCTCTTTGGTTTTGTGTTATCACGATGAGTGACTCTGTAGCTGTTCCTCTTAGAATTTACTTATCTTAAACATTAGAAGCAAAAAATACATGTACTGCTTTGGAAGATTTTGTTCTTAGCGTTGTCTATTTGTCTAGCACATATGCACTTTCTATTCTGGATGCACTTCTGGTCTGGTTTAGAATTGCAGTTTTCTTTTTGTTCCTGCATTATATGTGATATATTGCAAAGAATACACAGTGATCTTTTCCCCTGTGTTTCCAACTAATTGCTTCAGTTCTGTAACATGAAGGATGGATTCTACCTCAGTCTCAGTAGAGGCTTTAGTTCACTTATTTTTTGGACTTTTAAATTTTTTTTAACTGTGCTGGTGACTTGTCTTAGAAGATGTTATAGAAATGTGTACTGTTATTTTATGTAGACTTTCTTTTTTTTTTTTTTCTGGCAGTAGATGTGTTAGTAAGTTATTTATAATAATCTTATTAGGTTCATGCTCTGTTGCATTTTGTCCTGTTGGCTTTTAATTGCTTCAGTTGATATCATTTATGCTGTCCCAAATCTGTTCTCAGTGGATGATTCCCTAATGTTCATTTCATCAAAGGACTCTTATTTTTTTTTTAGTCAATAACAGAAAGGCCTTGACTTGAGAAACTTTAGTGATAACATCCTTTTAGCTCTGTATGTCTTTCCAAAATCAGTAACTGTTATCCTTTCTTTATAAAGGATATACGCTTTACCTACTCTACATTTCTCCAACTAATCACAATCATTTGAATCAAGTTTAAATATCATATTATGCCTTTGAAATCTAGCTAGGTTGAATGAGTTATATTTTCTTGGTATTAAAAAGTTATTTTTCTGAACAAAGTCTGTTAAATCTCTCTAGTACTCTCTTCTCTTTATTAATTTTCATCTTATTTGAATTCCTTTATTTTTCTCCTATGTCTTCTACTCTTCTTGGAAAGTAGGGTTTTGCTGTTTCATACTATCTATTGATACCAGGTCAAAAAGACTTATTACTGAGCTCACTATGTAGGTGTTATTATTCTGTTTTCTTACAACAAATAATTTTTATGCATTTAAGACATTGCTTTGTGTACCAGCTTGACAACTCTATTCCCCCTGGATTGGGGCAAATGATAAGCTTTCCTCAAAACTGAGAGGAAAAGAGTCTTCCATTTTTCATTCTCTTATTTTGTCAACATTCTTCCCTTCAAGATATACCAGTGTCCACATGTTTCCTTGCTACTGAAAATATGGGTAAATTGGACTACTATTTCTTGGAGCTGAGACTAAAAATAATCTTTACTTAGTCCTCATTGTTTAGTATCACTGGTTCTTCCCTCTTTGTTGCTGAAAAATCCTTGCTACTTGCTTTGCTACCCGGAGTGTCTTAGCACATTCACTTTTCACAGCCTTTTGTTGTGACACAATCTTTATTCAAGCACTGGAACAGGATGCCAAGAGAAATTGGGAGCTACCCATCCCTGAAACTGTTCAAGGCCAGGTTGGATGGAGCTCTGAGCAACCTGGTCTAGAAGGTATCCCTGCCCATGGCAGGGGGTTGGAACTAAGTGATCTTAAGGGTCTTTTCGAACCCAAAAAATTGTGATTCTGTGACAACTCTTAATTAACCAGTGCCTTTTCTGTACTTGTGAGCAGTCTCTTCCCTTCACAACTGATATCCTTATATGCAGCAGGGGAAGGTTCCAGACAAAATAAGCACTTAATATCTTCTTGGAATATAGTCTTTATGGAGTTCTTGCATCTTTGATTTAAAAGGGATGGAGGGGGGAAGGAAGCTACCTTCTTGCTGAAATTCTTTATCAAGCCTGCTGATGTAACAGCTTCACTGATTTACTACAGCTTCCCTTTTTTGCAACTTAACGTTTAGTTTCTCTTTCAAATGACTAGCTCCCCTGTGTTAGCTTTATTATGGAAAAAGTTCTATTGTAAGTTGTCACTAATCCTGAAATAGTTTTATTGAAAAGAAAATTCTACTGGGTAGCACACTCTGGTTGACTTTGTTCTTTAATTTAGAATAGTAATTATATCTTGTAAGGTTATCCTCAACAGTAGTTTTTTTTTCTTATAAGAGTCTTTATTTCCAGGTATTTGTACTTCAGACTTGAAGGGTTGTACTGGAAGGTCTTAGAGTTGCCCTTTCCAGAAGCACTTTTTAAAACCAGATTCTGGGCACGTTTAGATTAAAACTATTTGCACTGTACTTGTCCCCAAATAGTAGAACACTTTTCTTTTCCTTTACATTAAGAAGGGAACATTTTCCAATTAACACTCTAATTTCCATGGGTTTCTTGAAAACAATCCGTCCAAACAATTTCTTGATGGAAAGGATTAAAAAACCTATAATCTTTTTATGGATTTTTTTCTTCTGTTTCCCATTTTTCTCCTCATCATGGTTAGCAAATAGTTCTTCCCACATGTATTATTTTCCTTGTAAAACAAAAGGTATTCAAAATTTAGGCTGAACCCTGAAATTCTATTTATGAAGGACTTAAGCATTAGGAAGCTTGACTCTGGTGTTTCCTTTGTTGGAGGAAGGGTAAGGGAACAGAAATCTCTATGTATAAAATATTTCTTTTGCCATTTTTAACTGTATTTCTGCAAAGCTTGATACTGTGGTGAAATTCTGTCTGCTTTCCACCTGCTTTCCCAAACTGTCTCCTTTTAATACAGTGAGTTTTCTATGTGCAAAAAGCAGTGCAAAGTTGTAACTTTGCTATAGTAGTTGGATCTCACTTAAACTAAATTAATTCTGCATTCCTGGCTGTTGTGATGTTAGTGTCACTTGCTTGAAGTTCTGTTTTTATTTTCCATCTCTTTCTGTGAGATACTTCTGTTCATTTCTTCTGGAATAATGGGCAAAATGGAACATAAAACTTGCATTAGTTTATGTTCCTCTTTCACTAGTCCAGAAACTCACTTGACTTTTAGGGAAATTACCTGTAGTAAGAAAGACCTGAAAGCAATAGATGTAGCAGCCTCTCACTGGGGGGATGTGCAGGGGTGTGGATGTGTTGTAAGACTGTGGGGAAAAAATTTAGAATTCTTGCCTTTGTCTCAGCCTGTAAGAGAGTGAAAACAGTACCTAACTCACAGGATTTTTGAGGCTTGATTTGTTAACTTTTTAAAGTAATACTGATGGCCTCTGGAAGGTACTGCAGAAGTGCACAGAGTTACTGTCTGAAGGCTGAATATCATTGTGTTTTCTTTTGTTTTGTTTTTTCCCTTTCCTGGCAATATATAGGCCTACCACAGTTAGGGAAAGAATTTTGTTTGGTATCTCGTTAAAGAAAATGCAAAAGTGCTTTGCTGGGGAGAATAGAAAGGGGCTTTCTGAAGAGGTGCTGAAGACGTGAAAATTCAGAGTGGTGATTGGTCACCTCTGCTTGATTGACAGGTTGCAGGGAAAAACAAAAACCCATTTGTTCTGGCTTAATGGAACTGGAAAACAGAAAATGAGTATCAGGTAAAAATTCCTTTTTTAAAATCTTTGCAGTTCTCCTATAAAAGGTGGAGTTTTTACACAAATTTACTCCTTCCCCACTCCCAATAAATTAGGAGTAGGAATTCCAGAAACAGGTAGTTGCTAAGCTGTGTAATGTGGGTTGTCTATGTCAGTGCGTTTTCCAGGGGGCAGGTGTTGTGGAACACCGCAGCAGCCGCTGCTGCTGGGGTAGCTTAGCAAGAAGGCAGAGGATGGAAAGGGTGTAGTGACTAAGCCCTGAACTGGGCCCAGCTCTCTGGTTAGGCTCATTAGCAGGACAAGGGGAAGCTTTTATTTTCACTTCCTATACTGTGCCTGCTTTGTGGATAAAGTCTTGTCAGTTTCTACTGCTATCAATTTGGAATCTTTCATGAGCATTATTACAAAATTCACTGGAAAGTGAATAGCTAAAAAAGTAAGCTTTGTTTTAAAGTAACTTCCATCTAGCAGTATACTGTCATACAGATTTTATAATAAATTTCAATGTCAGCACCACAGTTTTGAGAATCATAATTGCAAATTATTAATTTCTGTTAATTATTTTGTATGTTGATGTATTTCAGATTGAAGGACAAGGACATGGTGCAGTTTTTGACTGCAAGTGCTCTCCTGATGGACAGCATTTTGCATGTACTGATTCTCACGGCCACCTTCTGATTTTTGGCTTTGGTTCCAGTAGCAAATATGACAAGGTACAGTGCAAGATGTTAATCAAAATGTTTGTCTGTGTTGAATGCATTTGTGCAAACGTTTCTTCAGAGCTTCATTTCAGGAGGGCATGTCTTGACACAATTTCAAGCCATTAATGTGGGATGTTTTGAATGCCTGTTCTTGACAATGAGATTCCTTTCACTGGTTTTTTTTTTAAATTATGGAAATATTCTGTTAAGCTACTGTTTACATGGGAAGTTCAAAATTAAAATAATAATTTTAAAGCAGATTTCAAAATTAACCAGTCACTGTCTATTCTCTTAAGTGACAAAGTTACAAATATCTACATGGATCCACATGGATAATGGCACTAAGCTGCAGTGGAACTGGTAATAGTTACACGCTTTACTTGAAATATTTTTTTCTGGTTCCTAAATAAGCTCCCCAAAAATGGGTGTGTAATAGAACTAATTCCTGCTATCTGTATTTAAATATTGCATAGCCTGTGAGAGAATTATTTACAAAAAATGTACTATGTTTTAGTGATGCAATTTTATGTCTGTTAATGAAGTACCATCATGGATGCCTTTATGTTTACACAGCAATATTCCACTATTAGTGTGATTAAAATATTATACCTTTATTCTAATGTCGTAATCTATATTGTGTATTCTGAGTGTGGGTGTCCTGCCACAGACCCTCATGACTGTAAAGATACGTGGTGTTATTTTTTTGCCTTTGTTGAGGAACATGCTCTGGGAATCTATAGAAAGCTCTATAGGTTTGGAGTGTCCACAAGATCTTAGTTCTTCTTTTACTGTCCAGGAAAGAAATGAGGTGTGTCTCTTCTCATTTTTCTTAAGACTTAAGTAGACGTATCTGCTCCATTTTCATCTCTGCTTCTGGTAGCTGACACTTAAATGCTGTTAGTGAAGTGCTGTTTTTTGGATCTTGCCTCCTTCTTTGGATCTTTGGACTCAGACTGGTTTTGAAAGCATTTTGGCAAACAGCAGTGCAGAGGGACCTGAAGGAGGGAGAGCAAAAGGAATTTTAATCTTTGTCTTGTAAGCTACTGGATTTCTGTCTGTAGTCTTACATAAGGATTTGCATTTGGGGATTTATTTTTTTGTCCTTGTTTCTCAACTATGATTTGAAGTCCTCAATGCTAAGCTGCTGTTGGTATCCCTCAGTTATTATTACTATCTGCGCATTTCCCCTTCCATTCCAAATAAAACAAAGAAGTAGAGACATCACAAGCAAGGAAAATCAGGATTATCAGACAAATTTTCTTTGTGTTTCAAGATTCTTACTGTTCCAGACTTGAAACGCTTGTTGTAATAGGAACAGTTTTCTTACCATGGCCATGGATTGTTTCAGGTTTCTTTTTCTCTTCAATTATTTTGGAATTATGTAGTTCTCTGCTACTTTGAAATACTGGAAATTGAATTGAAACTGTGGGTCTTTTGGTCTTTGCTGTGATAGATCAGAATTTTCCCGTATACTGCCATTTGAGAATTTACCTGTGAGGGATTAAATCTGTTTGTAGAATGAATACAGTTGCTTTTCCCTCCTTGAATTCTACAGACCCTTGGCTGTCTTGGGGTTTTTGCTGCAGCCCTTGCGAAAAGATTGTTTTAAATTTTTCACTTATTGAATGATTTAAAATAATCTACAGCTGTTGCTGTGCCAATGTTACTCTTGGCATTCTTGATCATAGAAGAAATGGGAGCAAATAGGACTTACATTTGTTACCACTTTAATCTCAGTCTTCCACTCACAGAAAACCCAGCTTGGAAGTATCTGGTGTCTTCCATGTGTGTGGTTTCATCAGCTTCATTTTTATCTGAACTGATTTATGGGAAAATGTAACTACAGGTAGGTAGGTGCTGGAGATGGTGGGGGGTTTTTTTCTGTCATTCTCCCCTCAGATACTGGGGAGGGTTTCTTGTCAGACTATTTTCTAATAGGTTATGTGGTTTTTTGCCTTTAAAGTATTTCCCATCTCTCTGGGGAAATGAATTTTACAGAAGAAAGCATTGTGGTAACCTGTTCTGTATTCCTGCATTTTTGAATTGACAGTGATTATAGTTGTGGTAGTGTTAACTCTACTGAGAGAACAAGCTCTTGTTTTTCTACATCTTTGTTTTTTCATGTTATGTTCCGATAGTATCTACATTTCCTAGTTGACTGGAACCAATGCCTAGGCTTGCTTTCCTCTGCAGTGTGATCTTGGCCACAATGAAGATTAATTGGGTGGGGTGTTTGCTTTTTGTTCGGGGTTTATGGGGGTTTTGTGTTGTTTTTGGGTTTTTTTTTTTTAATGATACATATTTTTGTGAAGTAATTCTTTTGTGGGAGAAAATGAAAAGAATACATGTGCTGCTTGTTTGGGCTTCCTTGAGCCAATCTTAGCGGAAATCTGAGTGTGTCATCACCAGAGTTGAGCTGAGTTCACTGTCAACAGGGCATGTGCACTTCAGAAGTTCTTGATTAGGTGGAAACTTGTCCAGGAATGCCTATCAGTTCTAAAGTGTAAGGTATTGACTGTCGATTTTAAATTATAGAATATTCTGAGTTGAAAGGCACCCACTAGGATCAAGACCAACTCCTAGCTCTACACAAAGCACATCATATGGCTGAGGGCATTGTCCAAATACATTTTGAACTCTGGCAGGCTTGGTGCCATGGCCACTTTGCTGGGGAGCCTGATCTCTGAGCTTTCTAAGGCATTTTTTTCTGCAGACTGCTCAAACCACAGTACTTAGCTGCAAGTTGACAGTTTATATATGATGGATTGGTGCAGTACTGGGGAAAATCCTTTGTGTAACTATGCCCATTTGGAGAAACTGAGCATTTTGAATGTGTGATTAGAGGAGAATCTATCTATAGAGCTCAGATCTTGTGAAAAGCTTTTGTGCTCATTCCCAAGCTAGGTTTGTGAAGTTATATGAATAGAAGACTCATATGCAAGTAGTGATGTGATATCATCTTATTGTCATGCATTTGATCTCTAAATAAGTCTCACTGTTAGTATTTCTGACTGGTTTTCTGATGGAATGTCTAGTTCTTCTGATTTTTCTCAGGATATTTTCCTGGATTCCAGTAGGGGTGTTCTACCTGAGAATTGTCCTGTGTTCTGGAAGAAATGCCACATTATCTTATGGAGTAGAAAATTGTTATTTACTCTCTCTATTATACTTGATTGCAATATAGGATACACAGAAGTGTAATTGCAACAAAGTCTCTTGTGATCTTGTGCCGGGTCTTCCCTTTGCTCACAAAACTTGGATGCACTGTAGAGCCAAGACACAACATAATAAAACTCACATACTGTATGACCTTGCCATTGGAAAGTCTTTTTTTCTCAGTATGGGAAGTACTTAGTAGGAGGACTTATACTAGGTGTAAGTAATGGGTATTCTGTTATGGTTTTCGGAGACATTGTAAGTCCTCCTAGGGGACCTGTCTCTATCATATTGAGCTGTTGTGGGATGAAGAAACAAAGGTGTTAGTCAGGCCTTGAAAAGGTGTCAGTCAGACACATGAAAGCACATTTTTCTTTCTCATTCAGCCTCTGTTAACAAAGAATCTGGCAGCAAGATTTCATCCAGTTGGCTTTTTACTGCAGTGGGATATCACCTTGTCCATATACATTTTGTAAGAATAGTCTTTTGAATCTCTGAAGTGAATCCTTTTCCATTGCATCTTTCTTTGTATCTTTCCAATTTCTTCCTGTTGTTATTTTTCTGAGTTCTTGTGAGGTCTAGGTCCCATGACTCCTATGATTTTTTTCCTAATATTTTTTTAATCCACTTCATATGGATGCACTTTCTGATGATGTAATTGACAAATGTCTGTTGTCATGTTTGTTTCCTGGTCTTCTTGCTTCCAGGATGGGAGACATTTTTCATTGAGAGACCAGACCTCTGAGTGGCTGCTATAATCTCTGCCTTACTGATTTCTACATAAAAAGTTACTGGAAGCTGTGTTATGGATTGGTCATGATAGAACATACTCCCCAGAAGTCAGAGGATGTTCTATGACAACTTGGGCATTCCTCTCTCCATGCTCAAAAGACAAGATTTTTTTGAGATCTCTGTGCATTGACTCAATCATTTAATTGTTTTATACTGCACTGGAAATCTTAATTTGTGTGAATGATGATTTTGATTTGATTTTCACTTGTTCATAATTTAACTGAATACATGAGCTGCCACAGAGTTTGCTTTGCCAGTAGGTGGTCTTGTGATGTGTAGTATATACATCAGCTTTTCTTTTATTCACATTTTCTTTTCTCCTTGTTCTTCCATATCTTTCTTATTACACAATACTGAGATACATCTGCCAGTGACGGATGGAGCATACATCTTTTTACATTTATTTGGGAAAAAAAATTCTTCAGTCTTGAGGGTCTGTGGAAAGTCGTCTATAATAAATTAGGAGCAGGTGGACAGAAATAAAAAAGAAAACTTAGTGAAAAATTTAATTTTTGTTTTGATTTTATTTTATTGACTGAAACCTTTTCTAATATCTAGCATTATAGCAAGAATATATACGTTTTGATAGTGTTAATATATTTGGCAATGCCCTGATATGATAAATATTTTCCCTAGTCTTCTGCCTGCACCATATCTCAAGTCTGTGACACAATTTTTTATTATCAGAAAATTTATTCATATATTCAGACTATAGAAGAAAATTTATAATCTAATACATTAATGCTGTATTTGGTCAGATGTCTTCTAGTAGTTAAATATTACCCCATTCCCCTATTCTTTAAATGCTTCCCACCCTCAAATATGTGGGTTATTCTCTTTGCAGTGTAATATAGAAGAGTTCTTTGAAACAAAATAATAATGGAGTCATTAAATGCTCCCCTTTAAACTGAAATAAACACATTGGCTTATAGCCCTGTTTTTCACAAAAGTGACCATGAGTACCACTGTTAAAATACTTTTGGCAGTTCTCTTCTGTATGCTTTTGTAATAGGTTCTTTAAAAATATTACAAAATGACTTTGTTTACAGATAGCAGATCAGATGTTCTTTCATAGTGATTATCGGCCCCTTATCCGTGATGCCAACAACTTTGTCCTGGACGAACAGACACAGCAGGCTCCGCACCTTATGCCTCCCCCATTTTTGGTTGATGTGGATGGCAACCCTCATCCTGCAAGGTATCAAAGACTAGTTCCTGGTCGTGAGAACTGCAGGGAGGAACAGCTTATTCCTCAGATGGGAGTGACATCTTCAGGTATGGAAAATTTCACTTCACTGAACAGTAGTCTATCTAGTTACCTTCAGTTGTTCTACACTTTCACTTTGTCCTTTTTCTTCATTTATGGGCATAGTAGTTCATGTGGAAGAATTACAATGTCTTTGGCACTGATTGTTTGTGGCAATTTCATTTACAGTATTGTCATCAATCAAATTGGCACTAGTTGATGCTACAACACCAGTTAGCTCAGAGTTCATTTCATTACTGGAGCAATGTATAATGCTGTTCGAGCTCTCAGTTATCTCTTTGGGATAAGGTTTCCTGCTTTAGAAAACCTAGGAAATAGACTGATCTTCCACAGATCAGTTAAAAAGGTAACCCCTACAAGAGCAGAAAAATGAGAAGACAGCTGAAAGAAACAAAATTCCTCTTTAGTTGAAGACAGTAATTAATTTTAAGCTTTGGTGATTTGGTTAAACAACTGAAGAATTGATAAACATATAAAATCTAGGAAGTTCATTGAAAGTTTTATTCTCATGCATATGACATGAGAAGAACATGTATATATTGAGCCAATGGCTGGCTGTTGGGAACTGCCTAAAGGTGTTTCACATGGGTAGGGATGGAAAAACAATGTCTACTTATTAGGTGTCACTAGTTTGATATTAGTAGGAGTAAACAAACAGTGACTGGTGAAAGTAGCTTTAAAAGTTTTCAAAATAAGCATTGTTAACTATTTGGATATTCTTGGAAATATGTGAAAACTATTCCTGTAAATTGTAGTTTATATGTTCATGATACTTAAGCCTGTGGTGTGTCAGACATTCCAGGAATGGTAATTGAGAGTGTTTTCACAAAAAAATCCTTTTATCCTTATTTGGCAGGATTATAGGGCAGTGAATATTTAAATATTTTTAGGGGAGAATTTCCATATTTCCTCCAAAATTACAGGAAGAAATACTACCTGAGAAGCAACTGTAAGAAGGAAAATATCCTTCCTAGTGAATGTGAATTTCTTAGCTAGTGGCTTTGAAACAAAATTTGATTTTTAGGGAAGGATGCTAATTTACTTCATTGTTACAGTTAAAGTGTGAATCCATTGCATTGTGAAATCCTCCAAATTTGAAAATGTCCTGGGTACATTCTTCAATATATTTTGAAACAAGTCAGACTTGGCACACAGACCCAACAAAATTAAATTTAGCAGTCTGTATGACACAGGAATGCCTTTAGGAAGATGATGTCCTTAGCATTTTGTTTAATAGCAGGGAGCTATCTACCAGAGTGACAGGTGATGGAGAGACAAAGACATTTTTCTACCTTTTTACACTATAGCAACAATGCAGTTTTATGCAGACCTAAAAATATTTTATATGTTCCCTTCCTCTAAGTAAGTTCCTTTTCCTTCTGAAGCTTTGTTGTGGGATTTGATGCATCCCACTCAGAGCACTGACCATTTATTTCTTGTTTTCTGTAGGAACTTCTAAAAGTAGGGGGAATTCAGATAGGCATACTTGATTTACTGCCTTGATGAAGATGAAGCTGCTTTAAATCAGATGTTTCATAAAAATCAAGTATACACTAGTGGCTATTACTAATTTAAAAAGAAACCACTTGCTGTTTCTTGCTAAGGCATTGTCTCACAGGCTAGATACATAAAAACATTAATTTTGTTTAGATAGCAGTTTCCTTATTTAATATCATTCTTGGGTTATTAGTAGTATTTCCCATTGTTCTCAGTAGACAGTATGTCTGCTCACAAGATCGACAAATTAATCTGTCTCACTTACATGAGTCAGAAAATATCCATCTGTGGTTATACCAAAGCTCATTCCGTTATTCCAAGGCTCTGCTGCTTTAGGGAAGTTGACTTCAATAACCTTTAAAGCCTGAGAGTACTATTGTAAATATTTATGGGTTTTTTCTGCATACTTTTAAGAGATAACAGCTTCTGTGCAGCTACATAATCAAAGCTCTTCATTTCATAGTACAATTACTGTAATATCTAGTCTTTGATCTTGGAAAGTGCAGCTTATACTGTGATATTTCTTTGGAATCATGCTGGAAAAATAATTTCTATATCTTGTTTCTTTGAACATTGTTATTCCTCATTACAAAGTTTTGCAAGTTCTGCTTCTCTTGACTAGAGCTTCCCACAATTCCACTCCACCATCTCACTGTTCTGTGTGGAGATGTTTGACTTCTTTTTGAATCAGCACTGTAACCCTTGTCTTTTTCTCTATATCTCTCTTAACTGTTTTCTGTGATCATTGTAAGTATGAAAACAGGTTTTGTGTTCATGCTTATGTGTGGTGTATTTTGCTTGCTGCTCAGAAACAGTATTATCACCTTGTAATCACTTCTTTGGAACTGTTTCCCATCTTCTATTCACGAGACCTACCCAAAAGGAGGTTTCCTGGCTGTTTTACATACCAAAGAAAATTACCATCACTTGATCTGTTTGGTCATTATGTCCATGTGGAGCTCAATTAAACATTTTTACTGCTTGTTCTACAGTATAGATAATTATTTTCTAATTCAGTTAGACCTTCTTGATGTAGTTCTTTCATTGAAGCTTATAAAGTGTTTTTTAATGCATTTGAGGCAGGCTAATCTTGCATTTGAACAATTTGCATTGACTGAGCTGACAAACAACTGTTGTGTTAAGCTTCTGTGGCTTGCTGGTACTTGATCAAATTTAACCTTTTATTAGAAGTGAAATGTGGTCACCTTGATCTTACTCCAGAAAAGAGTAATGTTCTCAAATACGTTAAGAAAAGAAGTTGTCCTGTTTTAAGAAATGACTGTTAGAAAAATAAGCATTAGCCTATAGTTACATGTATGATAATTTACTGTACTCATTTCAAAGCTAAAACTTAGATGAGCTGTCTGTAATAATAATTTCCTAAAAATTTACATTTATGTGTTGTTCTCCTGTACATTTTACTTTACAGGATTGAATCAAGTTCTTAGTCAGCAAGTAAATCAAGAAATTAGTCCGTTGGATAGCATGATTCAAAGACTTCAGCAAGAGCAGGACCAGAGACGTTCTGGGGAGGCAGGAACCAGTAGTACCAGCCGGATAAACAGAGGTAGATAACTGGGGGATGGGTGTTGAGGCTGGGAGTTGGAAAATATAAATGCCTTTTTATTGTCCATGAGTTGTGCATTTTGTTGAACTAGTGGAAAGGAGGTATGTAGCTGTAGAAAGTAGTACAGCTTTCCCATAGGTTTTTTTCCTTTTGCAAAATGTTGAGGTTCTTAACATTACAGATTTATCTTTGTTATTGTCTCCTCACTGAGGGAATTGCAGCAGCTGCATTCCCTTAGAAGTAGCTACCCTACTGTTTAATCTGGAACTGGCCGTCTAGATGGTTGAAATATGACTTCTTTCAAATAAGAACACAGGAGGAAGAAAAGTGGAAGGAACTACTTAATTCTCTGCAAAGTTGTTCCACATTTCAGTGTCTTGAACTAGAGTACACAGTAGTTTTCAACACTTAAAAAATTATGGTTAGCAATCCACTAGAGTAAGCAAGATTAGCTTGTGTGTGTAAGGATATGGAAAAATGTTGATATTTTTCTATTGTGTAGGTGTTCAAAGGCTCTTGCATGTGTATGTGGGTTTGTTTTGGGTTGGTTTGGTTATTTTTAACCTCTTTGCCATTTCAGTTTTTTGTCTGTAAATTTTACAGCTTGATTCCTAGTTTCCAGTGTTGAGGCTTTCTTTTTTTGAAGGTAGAAGACTGTTAAAGGAGCACAGTGATTCAGTGAGATAGCTCTCTCTTCTATAACACAGATCTAGAGTGCAGTAGCAATAGTCAGCTTTGCATAAATGTTTTCAAAGGTATTTTTAAAGAAGCAAATATTTGCTTCACTTCAGATTGTTGGTACATCTGCTTCTTTTCTATGTGAATTTTTAAACAGAGTAGCTGTTTGTGCTGTGTTGTGGTGACTGTAGAAACTGCTGAAATACACGCAGTTAATATGATTTCTTTTGAAATAATAGATCAAGTAAAGTTATTTTTTCCATTTCATTCCAAGTTTTTCTTTTCAATGCTTCGCTAAGAATTTCAGATCAAGAACTATTGCTTTTGACTTTTTAGGATCTGTAAGCTCTACCTCAGAAGTACATTCCCCACCAAATATAGGGTTAAGGCGCAGTGGACAAATTGAAGGTGTGCGTCAGATGCACAGCAATGCACCAAGAAGTGAAATAGCCACTGAACGGGACCTTGTGGCTTGGAGTCGCAGGGTAGTAGTGCCTGAACTGTCTTCTGGTGTGGCCAGGTAAACATAAAGAATTTTACTGTGGTGAACTTAATTAAATGCAACAGTTTTGGAATTCCTATTGCCATTCACATTGTCATTTGTTTTCTATTTTGTCATCTCAAATTTCTTAAAAAAATCAGTTTCAGTTTGAAATCACTTGTGTGTGTGTCACTTGAAAAATCTTGAAATTCCAGAAGGATTGGGAATAGAAATTGTCTATTTAATGAATGACAATTCAAAAGTAATTGAACTTTTATAGGCAATGGAATCTAGTTGCCTCAATATCTTCTGACTTGTAGAATAAGATTACATGTTTTAATTCCTGTCATTATATGGCATTTTATGGCTGGAATACTGACCTATTAAGTGCCTGAGATGAATTTTGGTTTCCAAACCGGAACTTAAATTTTTTCAGTAATTACCTCTTGTGATGAATAGTTAAAATCAGTAAGTCAAAAACCTACAAAAAATAGTCAGGCATAAACTGCTCTGGTTTAATGAAATAAGATGAAAATCTTACTTTGTTTTAAAAAAGCTTATTTAAAGTTGTATGCTAACTGGAAAGAGAACTGCTGTTCAAGGAATGTTATAGATGTTGAATGTCTCTATTCCTTGGTTTGGAATAGATCCTCTTCTTGTAGTAATGTCTTTTAAAGTTTACATCTCAGTTTTCCTTTTTCAGTAGGCAGGAAGAATGGAGAACAGCAAAGGGAGAAGAAGAAATAAGAGTGTATCGATCAGAAGAGAAAAGAAAACATGTAATGAGTCACATTCCAAGAGAAAACAAAATACCTACTTTCTCTAAGGTAACCAGTCCACCTGTAACTTATCACAGAATGAAGCATAAAATTTAATTCAATTAGTTGGATCACATAAATTTACATTCCTCATCTCAGTTTTAAATTTACAAACCAGGGTGCAAGAATGAGGAAGCCTGTCTGTACTGATGTTTCAGTATGTTCTTAATAATAAACATGGATTGCTTTCAGAAGTGGGGGAAATCCCTGCAAATCTGGTGTTAGGGACATGATTTGCTGCAGGGAGTCTGTCACTGTTAATCAATACACCCTGCTGCTGTTGTCTGTTTGACATACTGTTCTGTGGAAAGGTTCTATTAAATCTCAAGTCACAGTTCTTAACATATTAAATACACCTCCAAACAGAGAATTGGTATTTTCTCTCATAGTACCCTAAAAATGATATTGTGGTCTGTTATGAGATATAGCTAAGTCATGCTTTTTGCTAGAGCTGGGAGTACATTTTCAGAAAAAATGAAAACAGGATAGATTAAGTAGAAGGAAGTAAGTTGTATTAAGAATTAAAATGTCATAAGTGACTTGGGTTTTTTTAATATAACTTGCCAAAAATTCTAATCTTTCATCTTTTTGCTGGTTAAAAAACTTGAAGGATATCTATGCTATGTTTACAGAAAGCATTTATGTCCTCTTTGTTTAAAATTAGTTTTACATATGAATTGCACGTGCATATTTATGCTTTTCTAGCTAAATAACTATGTTTTTGTAATAAAGGAAGTAAATTTTAGCAACTGTAAAGGAGAGCCCCTGCTTTGGGTTTTGTAGTATCCTTAATGTAAAGGAGACATTTTCCTCCCTCAATCAAAAGCTTGTAAAATACAGCCATCAGGAGCACCTGCAAATCGTGGCCATTGCGATTGAAAAGTAAAAATCACTTAGGAGATCTAAGGTGGAAAAATGAATAAATGAAATAAAAAGAACAAGTATGCAAAAGACTGCAGCTCTTAACTATTAGAGTATCATACATAATGCCTGTGCTGTTTATTGCTTGCTTTCTTGTGAAGGAAGGAACTGAGTTTGAAAGCAAGCTGAAAGTAAATTCCAGATGCTTTGTAGTGATTCTGTAATTTTTAATAATGATGAATTACTTTTATATGTAGTAGAGTAAGTTTAAGTTTAGCAAGTTTATATTTGATGTTAAAATTGAATATTGTTTTGCTACTTTTTTCATACTCAACCAAAGATTTCAAAAGAAGTGATGTGAAGGCTCCCATACTCACAGTAATTTAACTTTAAATTTCTTTATTAAATTTATTTCTTACTTTTTCCTTCAATTTTTTTTCTTGTATTAAAATTTGAATGCATTACTATCTTAAAAAATGGTACCGATGAACTGTTTTCAGTTCTGCAGTCACCAATGTTGAGTATTTTCCCAAGATGCACTGAAAAAAATTTGTTCATCTTTGTCTCCAGTTTTTGTACATTGAGGGGGAAGCTTTATACCATGTGACAGGACTCATTAGTGAAATACCAAGACATCAGAAGTCTTTGTAACTCTTATTTTTCTTTTGGGAGTAATAGAAAATGGGCCTGACAAATCCAGATTTTAACAAAATTTTTTCCTGTTTCAAGGGGATGACTTTTGGTGCTTAATTATACACTTGCTTTTAGTTAAATTAAACAGTTGCACTGCTCAAGGGTTTCTATTATTTTTTTCCTTGTCTTTAGCTACAGCCTTGTCAAAAGATCCTTCCTGATAATGTGAGTTCGTACCAAATTACTACTAAATTTTTGACTGGGTTATAGTTTTCTTCTAAAATATCACTGGGACATGAAAGTTTAACAGAATAGGGTAGCTGGTCCAGCATTTTGGTTTTTGCAATTACTTCTAAGATATCTTTGCAACTAAGAAACTTAAAGCAAATGGTTTTTAAAATCCTGTTTAAAATTTTTTTTTTAGTTTCTGAACTGTAACAGGAACACTGAATCTTTTGAGCGCCATATTTTTATTGCAGATATTTATGTCTATGAAATCCTTCAGAGCAATCCTTCCTGCTACTTAGAAATAACAGTTTCATATATTTACACCTGGTGGGTTCTGTGATCTGGATTCTAGATTCTCAGAATGTGAAGGAGAGAACTTGGTAAATCCTTTAGGCACTTTCCACCTTTCTTCTGAGGAAATAACGAAAAACCGCAGACAATTATGGTTTTTCCATTTGAGTATGTCAGTAAATTTTCTATATAAAAATTACTGATATACTTGGTAATACTTTCAGAACACTTCATAAACCCTACTGAATACTTTTTTATGGCATCTTGGAATAAAAAGGTTGTGTTCTTCAATAGCTGATTCTTCATTAAATACGTCTCTTTTGGAGGACTCAGACTACTGAGAAGTACACTAATTCAAGTCTCTTGAATAAAATCTCAGAGAGATTCAGAAATAAGTAGATATCCCATGGGCTTTAAATAAGCATGTTTCAAGAAGAAAAAGGTGTTTGATCTTGAGTCATTGAGTATCACAATTAAATTAACTGCTCAGATTTTCATGATTTTTGTTGTTGCTTACGGTTAACATGAGGAACGCTTCTGCTCAGGAGTGTCTGAGCAACAGGAATAGTGAATTGGAATTGTCATCTTCTGTAGTGTTCACAATATATTAAAATAACACCTGGGAAGAGAAGCAAGATTGACTGCAATCCAACAACTCTTGTGCAATATTTTTAGGGTTGTTTCAAATAGAAATTAGTAACCTCATTACAGTTGCTCTTCTGTTGCTGTTTTTTACAATGACGGTGTGACTTTAAATATAAGCTGTGTTAGGTTGAAGATAGAACTGGAAAGCACAGTGTAAATCTTCCTTTTCTTTGAGTACATCCAGTAGGCTTTGATACTGATTCTTTGTAAGTTATATTACAATACTGTTGCAAGACTATAGTCCTTGCTGCATAGTGAATTCTTACAGGTTTAATGAGAGAATTTATTATCTAAAGGAGATGGGAAACACCTCCAACAAAATACAGGGCAAGACATTCTCTTCCAGTAATCTCTAGACCTAAGAACTACAGCATCAAGAGTTATAGAAGATGTCTCACTCTGTACTACTGTCAGCTTCTCTGGGAGCAGAGTAAAACAAGGCTTGCATTTAAAACATTGTCTTCATAGGAAAATTCAGTTGTATTCATACCAGTAGGAAACACTGATTTTTATATCAACTTCTGAAATTTATTAGGTGTGTTCATATAATAATGATAATGATAAAATAATATTTTCTTCTGCTCCCTTCTTCTCTTCTAACTGAAAGAAGTCAAAAATACAGAAGTAAAATGAAAAAAATGGACAGGAATTACTAGCATTTTGGTTTGCAAGCTAAAGTGTAGGTCAATAAGGAAGAACTTAGAGCAGCTGTAATTACATTTTGAGGAGATTCCAAAGTCCTATTGCTAATTTTTCATCCAGGGTCATTGTAGAGTGTGTTAAAAGTCATACAGAATTATAACTCAGTCTTTCTTATTTAATAAGATCTGCAATTTAAATGGAAGTCACATAAGTATTCTGCAATTGAAAACCCACATTTCTTTGACACAGGTCATATGGAAAAGTGTTTATATATGATTGCTTAAGGGGCTAATGTAGTTGTGGGGGAGAAATTAAAAAACTTGGGTATTTTGACCTGAACAGTATTTAGTAAACAGTATTTAGTATCATTGACCTGCAGGTTGAATGATGAACTTGGTTTGACTTTCAAAGTTATTAGTGAGGAATAGGGTTTTTTCTATTATTAAACAAAAAAATTTAAAAAAGAAAACAGCAAAAACTTGAACCCAAATACATTAATGAAAGAGGACAGAATAGAATTTTTGCATATTCAAAATTCAACTGTGTTCCATATTACTTGTTTTCAGAAGCAGATGAAAGTTGAGATAAATAACATACTTAGGTAAATGTTCCCAGTCTAAGTAATTAAGAGGATTAGTTTATTAAACTACTGGGATTAGAGCATTTTGATAAATATTTAAGAGTGTGAAATTTCTGTACACTAGAGGGTTGATGTTATGTGTCCTAGTAAAATGTGACAAAAATGAAAATATTCTTCATTATCATTAAGTGGAAATGTAATGCCAGAATTTCAAGGAATTAACGTGGGAAATAGCTATGGATGGACAAAAATAGGCATAGACCTCTCTTGTGGTGGGTGCAAATGACTGTATTGTAAACTAACAGAACCCAGGGAGGAGAAACATGTACTTCATTCTGCTGAAAGTGGCTTATTTGTGTTCCACAGAAATAAGTGTTTCTACTTATATGTTACTTAAGCAATACTTCCAATTAAATCAGCAAGATGTTAAGAGGAAAATAATCTAAAACTCCAGACCCTAGCACTTAGTGTCTGTTGTCTTCACTGCTTTTGGAACAGTTCTTACTAATTTTTTACATACATGTGATGTAGTAAGAGTGAAAACTAAGGAATTACAGACACTGATTCAGACTTGGGGAGACTATGGAAGGGTGCTCTTTAGCCAAAGAGAAAATGCCAGGCAAGAGACCTATTTAAAGCTGGGGTTCTGATATTGGTCATATGCTTGTGCCTTGCCCCTATTAAACTTTCAGTAGAAGTTAATTCCTGTTGGCTTAAGGAAGGAGGAATCATTTCCACATAAAAAATAGGTGCTGCTGGTTAAGAAATTCCATGAAATTGCTACAGCCAAAGCTTCCCAAAATTGCTTCAGCCCTGTATGAGACTGCAGCAAAGCTGTGCTTCCCAGTGCTGTCAGAGTCATAAGGACTGTAGCATGCAGTGTGGTCTGAGTTGTCAGGACACCACTGGGTTTCCACTGTATCTCTCACAAATGATGTTACCAAGATGCCCCAGCAGTGTCCAGTATCCCTCTCAAATACAGGAAATGCCATAATTTTTATTTCACAGAAAAGCTGTTCTGATAGGAGCTGTAATTTTTGGTGTATCAATAGATGGGCTCTGATACTGACTGGAAGCCTTGGACAAAGTACAAGGTACTTGTCAGCATATATGACTGTTCATCAAAGTGTTGAGAGAGAAAGTGATGATTGAACCTCAAATCATAGGGTTATCTTGGCTTTATTTCCCAGACTGCTGTTAGAGTTGAGAGTAAAATTTCAAGCTTTTTCTTTAGGTTATATATTGAGGGAGAGGAGGCATCAGCTGTGTTTCTTCAGTTGTAGTTGAACATGCTGGTGGTAATTACATTTTGTCACAAAAAAATCTGTAGTACTTAATAGTCAAACCTTCACATTCCATTCCATGCCCCCCACCCCAAATAAATAAACTTCTGCCTTACAACTTCTCTTCAGATTTTGAAAAGCTAAGTTGAATAGGAATGATGTTAAAATACATTTTTTTGTCAAGATGAGATAATTGTATACTTTATGGCCCCTTTTCTCATCCCTGCTTGAGAAGTGGATTTAGGCAAGGTGACATCTAGAGGTCCTTTCCAACTTCATTCTATCGTTCTGTTACTCATGGATAGGTACTTGTGGTTTTATTTTCCTGTTTGTTTTGATATTTTTTTTCTGTTCTTGTTTTGACATTGTATCTTTCCCAAAACCGTTTATTACCCTTCAGCATCAGTATGACCCAATATTTATACAGTGGTATTACGTTTTGCCATGAAGAAATGATTGGGGCAGAGGGGCTAGGGTATTGTTTCTTCCCCTCAAGCTTTGAACTGCCAAAAGAAAAGAGCTCTTTTCAAAACCAAAGAGTAATGCAAAGTGCTTCAATTTTCCAAGCATCTGTAGTTTTATTTGAGTAGGGAAAATCTATATTTATGATAACTGTTTGAGAAACTTCACATCTGAAGAGAAATGGGGAGGTAAGGTTTTAGGACTTCTGTTTCTAGAGAGAGGTCATGAACACTGCAGTAAAGCTGTAAGCTAGCTTCTGCAAAATAAGTCTCCCTTATTGTAACAGATACTTGACTGATTTGTTTCATTGGGGTTATGTGATCCCATTCTGTTGTCCCTACTTTCTCCACTGTGTTTCATGGTGAAAAAGTCACCATTCAGTAGCAGAAACAAGTTCCTGTAACGCTGGCTTTTGTGACGTCTTTGCTTCAGTAATGAATCTTGAGAGCTTTATGAGAAGTGAGCAGTCCCGGAAGGCTGAAGGACAGAAGGCTGTGTGATGGGCTCAGCCACTGGGCTTAGGGCTGTCTTGGAGCTGTTCTGGTTCAGGTCAGAGCAGCTTGGGGAGATCTGGTGTTTGCTGCCAATTTGAATCCAGAAGAAGGAATGAGTGCCCCAGGTCTCAAAAGTCTTGGGCAATGTTAAAATGCTGATTGCTGAGCAATCCCCTTAGAAATGTCTCTGCTAGCTGTGCTGTCAGTGATAACTTCCCCAACTAGACAGAAGGACAGAACAACAGAAGCACAGTACTCACAGAAAAGAGCATAGAGCAGTTTGTGTTGGTCCTCTGTGCTTTGATGAAAACTGCAGCACAGCAGTACAGAGTGATGTGCTGGCTTACTGTACTAAATTATTGCAGTCATACTTGCAGAAGGTGTGTATCTTCTAACAGGGAGCATGGGAGAAAAACTAGTTAATAGACTTCTGCACTTAAATTTTGTTGTGGCTAAGAAAACTAAATCATAGTTACTGTAGATTAACCATGTTTTAATACTTTTACTATAAAAAGTGGGAGTTATTTTCCTCAACAAGAAAATTCAACCTTGTGAACTAGCTTTTATCATACATGATAGAAAAGATCTTCTCTTGCCTACAAATTAAAAAAAAAAAAATCAAGAAAAATAGGTATAAGCAATCTGCTCTACTAGAAGACTGTGAAAATATTAGTGCCCTTCTTTGTTTTGTTCCAATTCTGCTTTCTTCATCTCTGGGACTTTTTTTTTCAGCTATCTGAGGTTTTCTTTGTTGCAGAAGGAGATAACACTGGGGAAGTGTACCTCTTTTTGTGACACCTAGAAATATGCCTAGAAATTATTTTGTTGGATCTGAGCTAGGATGAAGTTTGACTATATATGCAAAAAAAAATTAGCACAAAACTTTTGAAATTTAGATCAAAGCTCTTGTTTTGTTTTTTTTTTTTTCACAGTGATTAGGGACTAACACAAGATTGCACACTTGGTATTGAGAGCAAGGGTTTGCATTATATATACTCTATAGGAGGAACAAAATCTCTTAATGCTGGAGCATTTAAAAATGTTTGTAAATTACAGCTTTATTTCATTCTTTTAAGCTTCAAAAGAACTCATATTCTTTCATTCTGGCTTATTCATTTGAACTCTTCAACGCATCACTGTACTATTTAAAAGTCTGTATTTGCTAACATCTCTCTATGCTAAGGGGTGTATTACTGTACAGGTTTCTTTTGTAACACGTCTGACCCCTTGGCTGCAAAATAACACTCTGGACTTCTGTTTAAGAGCCTACTTTCCTTAGCCATTTTTAGTATAATTCTAAGCTTTTGCAAGCCCTTAGCAGCCTATCAGTAGTTATGTTTTAGGCCTTGTTTTAGTCCTTATTAACTGACGTGTACTTTGCAAAGAATGAATATTTTTAATAATTAGAGATTTAAAAATTGTTTTGTGTCTGGGAAGAAATTTAATTATTTCCATAACACACAGAACTGTTTGGTGTGTATACTCATACAACTACGCATGTGGAGTGTTGTCTTCAGCAGCTCTTTAGTTTTGGACTTGTAACTTTTTTCCAATGCAAAAATTGCTTCCTGGAATACTATTAGCAAAGAAAATGTTACGTATTAATAAAATGTGTACTCAAAAATGATGTATTTTGACTTTTGTATCTTCACAGAACCATTCTCACGATAATTTACTAGATGCTAGTGACTCAAAGAAACAAGCAGCAAATCAGCACAACTACCGTACAAGATATGCAGTAGAAGAAACTGCAAGGCCTGCTGAAGAATTGGAAAATGGACACAGTTCTTCAGATGTAAGATCCATATTTGTGAGGCAGTCTTACATATTCTATATCTATTCATTAAGCTCCTGCTTCAGCTAATGAAACAATGTTTCTAGTGGAAACTCAAGTTACATATTTCCTTGTGCTTTTCACCTCTGTAAAAATTATGTTGTATTAGGTTTTCACGTGCTGTTGTATATGTTAAGCTTTGACTTAAAAAGTAATTGATAGAGGAGAAAAATGCTCATTTGTAAGGGTATTTTGCAAAGTATATGTGCAATTTTTAAACCTAGTCAGTACTGCCCACGTGGCCTAGCAATGTGGCCACCAACTTTAGGTGAACCTGCTTGAACAGATATTATGACCTCCAGAAGTCCCTTCCAACCTCAATTATTCTGTGCTTCTGTAAGTATGGTAGAGAATGAGTGAGTAGTACATAAAATTCATACTGGTTTTTTTTTTTTGATATTGAAAAAATGTGGCAATATGACATTAAAAACACTAGAAATAGTTTTTGAGAAGGTAATCTAGCCTTGTCAAATGATGATGAAAAATGTTGCTCTATGCTGCGTCTGGCCAGGCACAGATATCTTCATACTTCTTTATATAAGTCCACTAAAGTAAAAGAACTATCTGGAAACTAAAATGCCTTTTTAACATAAAGCTTCTAGGATGCCAGAGGTTTATAACACACATAAAGCCTAGAAAAGTTTTCATTGTATTGTCATATATTATAACTTGAGCTCTCAAGAAAATGTTTCTTTTTCTCTGCCTCCCCCTCTGCCCCTTCCCAATGGCCTCTGCTCTCCTTATTAGGAAGGGGAAGTAGTTGTTGCCAGTGGTGGAACGTCAGAAGATGATGAAAGAGCATGGCACAGTGACGGCAGTTCTAGGTAAATGACAATGTATATAACCTACAGAGAAAATTCTTGCCAAGAAATCTTCAATAATTTTTGTTGTAAACCGTAAATGAGTAATAACTAACACTTGTGCAAATTTAGACGAAAAAGTGAACAAGAAACTTTCAGATTTCAATTTTCAGTCATACTGCTAACTAAAATTTAGTGAAGGTATTTCATTGTTTGCTAGAAGCAGAATTGTTTTTCAGGAAGATATTTCTTTTCAGGCACACAAACAGGCAGGTAGTAGCAGTCTCCTATGGCTCTCAGTCTGACCTGTGATCCTTGGATTGAAATTAGAGAGCAAATAAAGCATCCTGTATTTCTTCATTCAAAGCTATTCAAAACCAGAAGTCTTGAAAACAATATCCAGACTTCAATGTTTATCATCTTGAATTGATGAAGTAAATACAGTATTTACTTCGAGGGATGCTATAAGTTAAGCTTCTTGGAAGACCAAATGATGTCAGGGCTTTTGGTTTACTACCATTTAAACTGTAGATAGAATATAGGATTTTAAGCATTAAGGTTTTAACTATTAAAACAGTTAGCTAGACTGTTAACTGTAATCTTTTACTGGGTTATATTATGTAATCCAATGCACTTTTTAACTTTAGGGTTTTAATTTCTTTTTTCTTTGTTGTATCATATGTAGCGACTATTCTAGTGATTATTCTGACTGGACAGCAGATGCAGGAATCAATTTGCAACCACCAAAGAAAATTCCTAAAATTAAAACAAAGAAAGCAGAAAGTAGTTCAGAGGATGAAGAAGGACCTGAAAAACAAAGGAAGCAAATTAAAAAGGAAAGGAAAAAGGGTATTGAGGAGAAAGATGGACCATCAACATCACCAAAGAAGAGGAAACCCAAAGAGAGAAAACAAAAGGTTAGATGTTCTTTGTGTATTACAGGTTGCTCATTCCTGCTGACTTAGAAATAATTGGATGAATGATTCAGTTAAAAATACAACTTAATATTGTCTAATTTTAAAACACGTCATGACTTTTACTCTTAACAAATGATAATTAAAGACTCTTGCAAGTCAAATGATAGATTGCTATAATGATATGCTTTCTGAATATGATGCATTTGACGTAAGAAGCACTGCTAATGTCCTTATCACTATCCTTGCTGACACCAGAAACTTCCTTTCTGAGGAAGTAGATTATTCAACTTCCAATACAGTTGAATATTGGTATGACATGCCAGTATTTTTTACAGCTATGCTGACTTGTCTCCCTGTATAATTGCAATTTCTCTTAGATTGGCACAATCATGTCATTTTTTTTTGGTCAATTCTGTGATATATGATATTTATATTTACATTATGCTTGCCACTATTGACTCCATCAAGGGAAATATGACTTGATCAGGATTTTGTTGTTGTCTGTTTGCTTTCTAATATAACGTAATTATATTTTAAATCAGTACATAGAAATTTTCAGTGACTTCAGTTATTTTCAGTGTGTTTTTTGAGAGGTTGTTTTGTTTTTAATTGTTAGATCTGAAAACTTTACTCTTCCTTCTTTCTTTACAGAGACCAGAAGTGATCTATCTGGTAGATGCTAATTGTTTTTGTAAACTTATATCTTCTATTTTTGCAGTACCCAAGAAAGCTAACTGTATAATCTAAACTAAATGCCTGTATTTTGTTTATTGATTAGATTAGGAGTCCTCAGCATTCTTTAAGATCATTATTTCAGTGTTTTAACTCTCATTAGCAGATAGACAAAACAGCTGTTTGAACACTGAGGTTGGCATGATTGGATTAGCTAATTGGTGTCAGATTAGTTGCGAATCTCTGGTATGGCATACAGAATGTCAGGTGGTAGTCTTCATTCTTTGTTTAGGCTACTTTTTGTGTATTGTACACAGTCATTAGTTGCCCTGTCAATACTAATAGTATATTGCTATTTACACAGTCTGAAACCAAAAGAAGCTATCAGAAGGAATAAGAAAGCAGATGAGAAAAATAGATGGTAGGGGACGTTTAAAATTATTGAAACCTCTATTTTGGCTTCTTATTATAAAATACAAAACTGGTTTACAGGCTAGTATTTCCACTTAGATTAAAACTAAACAAAATCTTACATCCATTTTAGTCCCGGTTATTGAGATATGGGATGTCTTTGACTCAAAAAGTATCAGGCCTAGATATTTCTCACTTTTAAAGCTGACCTGCTCGAGTCACAAGAAAATATGAGGCTGGAAGTAATTGCGGAAAATCACCTCTCTTTCCTCTATCCCTAGGTAGCATTAATTATACCTGTCATTCCTGAGAGATGTTAGTCTTTGAATTTTCTTGTGGTGGACATTTGACCTCCTTACTAAGCAGAGGGTTCACAGGCCGTTCTGGTAGAAAGTTCTTGCTCACTCTGATCCTGATTCAAAATTAAGTCTTTTCATTGAGGAAAGAAGTTTTGACTGTCTTTGTAGCCACACACAGAATCTTAAAAATTTAAAGAGGAGTAGAGAAAAATTGACATTCATCTCTGTTAATGCATGGGTTTCATGATCTTGAATGGTGCTTATATTTCTAATCCCCCTCTACCAAAAATCAATCTAAAATATAATACAGCAGTGAAGAAGGAAGGATCACCCAGGAAGATCAAAAGTACAGAACATTTTCTTTTCTTTAGGTCAGACACAGAGACTGACTCGTAGAAGGGAGAGAGTTTGAAAGAGATAGGATGAAAAAGCTTGTATAAAACTATCATGGTTTAGAAAGGAATAAATGCAGAATGATTTCCTTCCTTATTTTGTTACAGTGAGATCTAGCACCCGATGTCACAGACATAAAGCTCAAAAATGAGCCATTTTCCCATTCAACATCCCCCTCACACCCCAAACCCACCTGGGCGTGTAGTCAGGTAGAGGAACTAATCAATAAAGGATTTAGTAGAGTTTCAGAAATTATTTAATAAAGTCACTGGGAATAGTCCCTTCTTGATGAGTAACTAAGATCAGGCTTGGCTTCCAGAAAGTTTTAAACTGATGATTAATGTGTAAAGTTTTAAGAAGGGAAGGTTCTCTGGTTGCAGGCTGTTTCTTAACTTAATTCACCAGTTAGCTAGACACTTTGCTGTGATGCAGTATATCAGTTTTTTGCAAGACAGAATTCACAAAGTGCTTCTGTGTTATTGACTTACTACAATAGAGGGGTTCTATTTTGATTTTTTTATGGGCTTTTGTTTTTTACTATATGTATGCTTTTTCCTGTGATACTCACTGGTGCAATCATCACAGTATTTCTTGTCATGTGAAGTCACATTTGAATTAGTGCAATGGAATTACACGTGGCATATTCTATTTGTAGTCTGGAGATGCTGAGGCCTCCAGCAGTGGCTGTATGAAGTGGATTTCTGTACAGCTGTCCAGGGTTGCTTTCTGTACACACACACACAAGATTCTGTTAGGAATTTCAAAGCAAAAAAACTTGCTTGAACGGTTGTACAAACCTCTGCTTTATCTAACCTATTAGATACATACAAGCAGTGTGCACCTAGGACCAGCAACTGCCCTGAGTGTCATTGCTTACAAGGATATGATGTGGAAATACATTCTGAAAATGCAGTTCCACAGCACTTTATAATAAATATGCCAGCTGGTAATGTGGATGTACCCAAACCAGGTACTTGTCACATGATTTACCTCATAAATCTCTTCCTCCTTGTTTTGTGCAGGGTTCCTTAATTGGAGGCAGCTGTATAATTTTAGTGCCTTTTTGGCCAAGGCAACCATGTGAATTTGTTTCAAGAGAATGACATGCTTCCATTTTATCCTTTTGGGCATGAGACATAGTTACTGGACTGTTATTAAATTCAGTTTTTGTTAGCGTTCATCCCCGTACCTCCCCCAAAAAACCTCAAAAGGCAGTTAAGATTAATCCTCACTCTAGCAATAATTTCATACTAATCTTCTGTGTACATTTTCTTCAGAGGCTGGCTGTAGGAGTTCTGGCAGAAAATGGTTTGACACTGGAAGAATGGCTGCCTTCAGCATGGATTACAGACACTGTTCCTCGGCGGTGCCCATTTGTTCCACAGATGGGGGATGAGGTATTGTAGTTTTTCCCTGTGTGTCCTTGCTTCTTTTTGCCTTTTGTATTTTCATCTGCACATTTTTTCTCCAGAGACTTACAATAAAAATATTTGGGATTTTCTTAAAAACATTCTTTGATCTGGCTAAAATTTGCTTTTGCATCCTTGTACTTAGAAAATATCCTGCATAGTGTTGCTTTGACTTTTTATTGTTATTCCACGCTATTGCAGTAGTGTTCCTTTCTGTATGGTATTCAGTGTGTTGATTTCCTTATGATACCTGTAAACATGCTGCGTGAGGTGCTTTATGTCATGAAAGTATTCCTTAATTGTAGAGCATTAGGTGTCCTGAAGAACAGGTAAGAATCAGATATGAAATTAAGTCTGGAAAACAAACTTCAGTTTGGGGCTTGAAATAAAAACCAGTAATTAAGCCTCCCAGGGAAGGTTGTGGGGTTTTTTTGCTTGGTGTGATTATTTTGATGTAATTTTTTTAAAAAAATTGTTTATTCTGAAGAAAAATTCTGATACTATCCTTATCATTTGTGTTCCTGATATCAAAAAAACTGCTAGTCTCTTACAATGGAAAACCACAAGAAAAGTTTTGTATATATGTATTTTATATAAACCAGACCATAAATACTTTCTAAACATGACCCAGATGTCTCAAAATATGGCAGCGAAAGGATACCTATCAGTTTTTACTTTGGAATATGTAGCAGGTGAACATTATAGTGAGTTCTGTGAATAAGTAGTATTAGGCAGCATGCAATCTTGAAAGCCAGAGTCTGTGCATGTTTCTTAAAACCCCCTGAGGTTAAAATAAGAGGAAATAGCTGGCTTATGCTGTAATGGGCAGTGTGTTGTCTCTTTGGGGAGCAGCATGTTTTCTGAGTTACTAAACAGAGTTGTTGTATAGCTCACACCTTCTGAATGTTGTTGGAGAAATACTTGACATGGTGGCAAATTTAATTAACTTTGTTCCCAAGCTAAAGGTTTTTGTGAGCACCGCCTTAGAAACTGAATCAGGAGGAGAGGTTGCATGTGCAAGCAGTTCGTTTTTACTGGATCACTTCACTGATCCAGTTCACAGCACAGCTATGCAAAAATTACATCAGCAAAGCTAGTGATGGAGGGAAGGAACATTTCAAGTTGAGAGTTGCAGCTAGAGAAAATGCTTATGGATTGATGCCCTCAGTAAGCATGTTTTGAAGACTCTGCTGTTCAAAAGATCAATTCAAAATAAATATATTTGGTACCTGATACCATCTGGATACAGTGAAGCAGCCAAGGATTTATCAGTACCATACTGCACAGGAGATTTTAACATCATATTGGTTTAGGAAGATAAACAGTTGTGTTTGATTTGGCACCTGCTGAATAGCATGTACAGTGTGTACTAGGAATATCTAAGTAGGGTACATCCTTTTGCTGAAAATGCTTTATATAGGAGAACAGGAAGTTTTGTGTCCTGAGTCTAGAAAGTAGGAATAATTGCACCAATAGAGAGTATGTTTTCAATTGAGCCACTCTGTCTGAAATTCCATCTCTGATACTTGCCATTCCCAGATTTACTTAATATGTGAGAAGAAATTATTCATCTAGAAAGTTACTTTTGAGTTTCACAGAAATAAAAGCTTGGTTTAATTAGAGAAATGTTGTTAGAGAAGAGATATTGTGTGGCATTCCAACATTTTGTTGGATGGGTACATATGTTTTATAAGATTTGGGGGAAGGAATATATTTCAAATTTGTTTTCAAGCTGGACAAACAAGTAAGAAAAAACAGTAGTGCTATATTTAGTTACACTTAGTGTATAAGAATAGCACATACCATCCCATTTCTCTTTCTGGATAGTGCTGTTTACAGATCTCTGCCCTGTGTCTTGAGGAACAGTGGAAACACACCAGAGAGATGAGGTTGCTACTTTGCTGTCTGAATATCCAAATACAAGGAATGTTTGTTGTTTGTTCTGCCCTTAACAAGACAAAACCCAGTTTTGTCTGGGTACTACAACAAACAGCAGGAATTCATCAACAATAAAAATATTATTTCCTGGGAAAAGATATGAATTCTTCTTTTTTCACGGATATCTTCCCAGTTTGTTCTTCTGACAGAAGATGCAATGCTTAGAGCCATTTGCAAAATAAAGAATATTTCACATCTGTCAACAGTGGGTTGAATTTATGTAGTGGTTTAGCAGAAACACTTAAGTGTAGCAGAGATTGTTTGTACCTGTGCACTTTTTTTTTTTGTTTTGATTCACTGGAATGTATGGGAAACAATCATCACAATGTTGAGAGTGTAATGTAAATTTGCCTTCAGATGTGTCTCAGTAGTCTTTGTTCCTTTTCCTGACAGATACATTCTGACAGTGCCTAGGAGATTCTCACTGCTTTCATGCTTTTTGTAGCTGCTGTGTGTTTTGTCCCTATGAGGATATATGCATATTGAATACTCTAAAAGACATGGATTTAAAAAAAATGTGGTGCTGAGTCCTTCTCCATTTAAAAAAGTTAAAAATTGCCATGTGACTGTAAGAGTTTGGTACCTGGCAAAGATTTCTTTATAATGTTTTATGACAGAAGAGTTTTGGAAAGCAGATAGAAATACAAATATTGGCGTATTTATTTGTATATTTTAAAACTTACAGGGATTTCTACTCTGCTTTTTGTTGTTGTTGTTGTTGTTGTATTGGACCTTTACATTAAAGCTATCTTTCCTTTGTGCTATTAAATGGAAATCCCATGTTGGGACACTTGAAGAGGATCTTTTATTTGGAATACATTGTACCAACAATACAGCCATTTATCAGATCTTTGTTCTAACTGACTAGTTTATGGAACTCTGTTTCGCATTTCAAATACATTCCTTGAATACATGTTTATGGGTTTTTGCTTACTATCTCATTACAGTGATGGCTTTTAATAAAAGCATTCATCCATGTGGTATGATATACAAGATCAAAGTAGAACTATTAGCCAATGGATGTCTGAACCATGGAAATTTATACTGGAAGGATTAAAAAAAAATTAGTAAGCACTGGAAATGTCTATTTTAGTTTGTTCAGGCCTTTGTTAGGCTATTTTTTTAGTGATATGGAAGCAAACACCAAAATCTTACCAGAACAATAACAGACCTTTTGTTCTGGAATATGTTTCTTGTTCAAAAAAAGATAGTGAATTTAGTGATACTTGATTGGTAACTTATGGCTGTTCTGCAGTGATGTACAGCCAGGTGGATTAGTGGAATTCTTGTTGCTGTCATTGAATTGCTCTATGGTGCAATGATAAATGGATGGTTTTGTTACTGATTTTGTTGGTCTCACTCACGTGTAATTTAAGGTATTTTTTTCATACAGAAAATAATGTTCTAAGTCTTTCTTGCTTTTTTTGGTAAATGTTTCTATAATAGCTTTTTAAATTTTCCTCCACTTAATGTTTTGAGAACCTATGACTTTGGCCGGAAAACAGACTGAAAAGTTGATGAAATAGAAAGTACACACGTTGAATGGCAATGGCTTGTTGGCATTTCAGCTCCTCAGAGTCTTTGTATGATAACTGTCACATTTCACTTTTAGGTTTACTATTTCCGACAAGGTCATGAAGCATATGTTGTAATGGCCAAGAAGAACAAAATATATAATATTAATCCCAAGAAACAACCGTGGCATAAAATGGAATTGCGGGTATGACTTTTTTCTTTTTTGTTTATATCTTAATATTAAAACAAACAAACAAAAACAAACAAACAAAACTAAGTGGAAGTAAAGCCCCTAATAGAAATAAATCTAGTGCTCTTAATATTGTAAGATAAGGGGAAAAATTAAACCTTAATAGTCAAATGAAATCTAACCTTAACCTGTACCACATTTTGTATCAGCTTGAGCAGATGAAATGGTTATACTTCACAGCAAAATATTTTTCATACATAGTGCATTGTGAAATAGTAGCTCGTTGTGGAAGACTAAATTTCAGATCCTTGATTTTTATGTGATCTGGCAGGATTATAGTACATTCAATATACCCATGTTTTCATGTTTAAGAAAGCTATTTCAATTAACTTCAGTGGTAGTACAAAGTATTTTGTTTATTCTAGGAGCAAGAGCTGATGAAAATAGTTGGGATTAAGTATGAAGTGGGATTGCCTACACTCTGCTGTCTTAAACTAGCTTTTCTTGACCCTGATACGGGTAAACTGACAGGAGGAGCCTTCACCATGAAGTAAGGAAAGCAATATTGTGTGCAAATTGGGGGTTTTGGATGGGCATGGCCAGGGGGTGTTGAAGTTGAAAATTAAATGATGGAGTTAATATTGACCGTATGCTTTTCAAGTGTGGAATTCAAAGTGTTAATTTTTTATGTAAGCGCTTTATGTTATGCTTTTGCTGTTTTATCACTTAATAGTTATGTATTCTGTTGTAATTAGGTACCATGATATGCCAGATGTCATAGATTTCCTAGTTTTGCGGCAACAATTTGATGATGCAAAGCATAGGCGATGGAATATAGGTGAGTTGTGGGGAAAGTTGTGTGCTGTGGTTTTGTCTGCTTATTTTTGTGTCTACCTATTTTCATGATAACTTTCTTAAAAAGTAGGTTTTGGTAAAGGAATCCTAATACTGTGCTGAAGTCAGAGAGTAAGCTCTGCCCATAGTTAGCTGCGGAGTTCTGCTTAGTCCTTGACCAAAGTGGTGGCAAGCAAGCAAAATAGTGAAGGTGATCTTAAAAATTTTAGTTGTATATTTGCAGAGAGAATAGATAGGGATAGGTTGTAGGAATGTGGTGTTTATTACTAGCTGATAACTTCTTGTAGCCTATATATTGTTTGTATCTCTTTTTTTTTTAGTTGAAGGCCCTCCTATTACTGCATTGCTACTAGGATTATTTTTTTTCCCAATTTCTGAAATTTCTGCTTAAACATGGGAATACTTTTTCAAAAATTGCAAATTGATGTCTAGATTGTCTCGGTTCCCAGGCTGATAACCCTCCGAGAACGTTGTCAAAGTCCTCCTCCCAGTGCCAGAAGAGAGAGGCAGGATGCGTTGGTTTCTTTCTCAGAAGTGGTTTATTGTCTCTTATCTGCATACATTCTTTCTCACCCGGCATGGATGCTGGCTACAGCTCTGATTGTGGCTAACTGAACAACTCAAGGGCGGTCGTAATCTTTTATTCTAAATGTTACGTGAAATATGTTTATAATAATATACCAATACCTATCACCTATGTTAGACAGTGCAACTCTACACTAAACCAATCCAAAAGTGCCACCATCACAGCAGAAGATGGAGGACAAGAAGGAGAAGGACAGGGACACACCCAAATCCCTCCATCTTGCCTCCTTGAACCTCCTTTATGAACCCCAAAATTCTACATTATCACCCGGTGATAAGCTAATTATTACTCTAATCACACTCTTGTGATTTGTAATTATTCATATTAAGTTGGTAATCGCTCCTATGGGCAAAAATCAAAGGCACTGGTATTTTTGTCTTTGTGCCAGGGTCCCAGACCACCCAGGGCAGCTGGAGAGGTGTCCTGGGTTCCGACAGATTGTTCAACAAGAATGCTTTTTCCATCCCCTTATACTTCTTGAATTCTGTTCTAAATCCTGTGGTTTAGCTTCATTGAAGCGTATATAGTTATAATTCGCTGCCAAGTGACGAGGGAATGACTTGGATTCTTTTTACTTTGCCTGTGCCCAGTTATTTTGGAGTATTGGATACTGGAACAATGCCCTTGACTGGTAGGTCCTCCAATCAGATCTATTTCCTAATTGTCTTTTCCATACGATGACAAAGATCACCTTTCAGCAATGGAATGAATTAATCTCCTGTCCTTTCATATCCTTAGGCTGTGTGCTTAGCAGTAGATGTATAAATTACAGGATGCCATAGGAATAAGTTCCATATCATCTCATACTTCACACTATGCTGTCTGAAAAGGCAGCTCATCTTCAGTTCTATAGGGAATTTGGTAAAAACCCTAGACTTCGGATCCAATAAGAAATGTAAACCTTGATTTCTTCAAAGATCATTTCGGTTTAAAGATCTCATAAGTAACAAGGTTGACGTAGATCTACTAATAGGTCACTAAGCTTTGCTCTTTTCTCATGGTTATGGATCTGTGGTCTTGTCCTCCTCTGCCATGCCATGTTTTTGCACAAAATCATGGCAGCAGCAGAAGAATGATTGCTATAGTTTGTTTGTGAACAGCCTAGCCAAGCTTCCTGAGCTGGTACTGTATTTCAAGAAATTTGCAGTCTGGGATAAACTGAAGCTACAGAGAAAGTATTGGAAGTACCACAACCTTTTATCAAGCCTCCAATGCAAATAATGTGAATTTTTGTTGTTGTTTGGGTTTTGTTTGTTTTAGGGAAGAATATTTGCTTATCTATTATATTTTTTAATATTGAATATATTAACGTATGAATCCTTTTAGAAGGATCAAACAAAATTTGAAATTATAGGTTCTTACTTGCATTCAGATTCTATTTATTGCACACCTTTATCTTAGTTTAGTTTAACTTCAAGTTTAATATTTGGGCTAAAAGCTATTCCAGTAGTATTCCTGCAACTTCAGCTGCCTGTCTTAGGTGTGCATACTTGTCTCTTACAAAGCAGCTACTGTGAGTTGCACATACACTTCTTGTTATGTTTAAGCAACCATTATGCAGGGATACTCAGTTCTGGAAAATGCACTAGAGCCGCCTTCTTCTGAGAGATTTTGGACTGCTCTCTGCATAGATGAGGTAGCACAGAGGACAAAGGGGAATGTGGTGATTCAGGAGATGGTTCTTTCACTCGTGTTTTCTGCTTTAGCATTCTGTCTGTAGGAATGCTGTAGATCTTGAGAACTTTGAAGCAGCTGCCAGTATATACCCCTTTAGGTGATTTGATCTGCCTAACGTTCAGCTCAGTGAAGTCACTCCTGGTTGTACCTACGCATGTTTCTTTGTAAAACTGATCACCAGGCAAGGTCATATTGGAAAACTGTAAATTTATAGCTCTCCAGAAAATAAATTATTCTATTAAAATAAAGCATCAGCCCTTATTTACATTTTTGATCTTGCATTTCAGATATTTTCTGTTTACTTGGTTCTATTCAGCACAATTAGGACTATTAATAGAAACTTTATAATTGTCCTAAATTACTTGTGATCCATTAAACTTAAAAAAAATGCAGTAAAGAAAGCACATAATTTTTGAGAATATATTCACTTCCTATTATTTCAGACAACTTCAGCAAGCATTTGGGCAGAGGGTGGATGTATTGAAATGGAACAAATACTGCAGCAGTTGAGAGTGTGTATATATTCAAATCCCATGAACATAAAAATGTGTAGTTCTTGGAATCCCAAGCTTAATTTACATTTTGTCTTGTATTGAACAGAATATTATGCTAAAATTGTTTATTAATTTTGTGGCATGTGTTGTAGAAAATGTTAGCATTTATGATGGTGTGTAATACATGCATTCTCATCTGTAATTTTTTTTAATAATGCTTCTGACCTTTTTTCTCAGCTGTGTGAATGCTTTGTGGTAGTGAAGCCATTGCAAGTCATAGTAAATTACTTTGCTAACCTTTTGAGCAAGCTTTAATAAATTTTATTTTATTATCAGTCATATTGCCTGCATAGTAAAGAGAATGAACCTCTTGAGTTACATTTGCATTGCTGAAAAAGCACTTCAGAAACTAAGGAGGACAAGCTCAGCAGCTTGTAAAATATTCCCCATACAGAAGTGTTATAGAGCTCAATTATTTTAAGGCAGCATGTAGTATTTAATGCAAGTCGATTTGAGTCTTAAAGCATTGAAATGTCTTACCTTTTATATGAAATCAGGAAATAAATTCATAAGCAAAGAATATGTAGGTAGATTTGCAAATTGTTATTTTTCTAAAATGCCATATTAACTTTCATTTTGGTTAAAAAACAATCTTCAGAAAGAATTAAATAGTTTTGTTGTTTTTTAACTGAGCATTGACTCATGCTTGCCTGCTGAGGCTGTAAATATTCAAAAGTATTTCTATATTCAAGATCAAGCCAGCTATATCTAAACCTGCTTTTCTGGGAGGGTAACATGCCTTATATTGATGAAATTATTTTGTGTTTTTACCTAGGTGATCGTTTCAGGTCAGTGATAGATGATGCTTGGTGGTTTGGAACAATTGAAAGCCAGGAACCTCTTCAGCCTGATTATCCTGATAGCTTATTTCAGTGCTACAATGTCTGGTTAGCAAATTTATCTTCAATCTTTTTTATGTTAATTAGTTACTTCATTTGAAGTATTGACTGAGAAACTTACTCCCATTAAATTCAGTCATGCATCTCGCTCTACCAGTTTATTATAATATTCTGTGGTGTATAATTTAAAGTTTTGTTACAAACTTTAAATAATTACATTGTTGAAGCAATATTAGTAGATAATTTGAATGTGGTTATTTTTAAGCTGGGACAATGGTGATACTGAGAAGATGAGCCCTTGGGACATGGAGCTGATACCAAGTAATGGTATGTTACCTTAATAGTAGAATTTGCTTTACAAGTGTATTTTAAGAAGAAAAAGAATGTTATATGGTTTTACATAAACAATCCTGGTTTTTGGGGGGAGTGGGAGGACAGCCCACAAACCAGTTGCATTTAAAGAATATCTTTAAATCAATTACTAAACTAAAAGTGAATCAAGAAAAAAGAACTGTGAAAAAACAGCCATGCTAGATAAACTGAGTGATGTTGAAAATTTAAATAATACAAAAATTGCTATAGATAATGTACAATTAAACTCAACTCTTTGTACAATTAGGATGATAAACCCATGCCTTAGGTCAACTTGAGGAAACTGGCTGCTCTAAGATATGTTAGCATTCCTGCAGACATTCAGTGCACTGCAGATGCAACCTGTGCCTGTGAGAGAGTTTGGTAATAGCAGAATTTTTCTCCCCCTCTGGCCCAGCACATGTAGCAGATACAGATGCTGCAGAGTGGACAGAATAGCATAGGCACTGTTCACATGTTCACAGACAAGAATGTAGTATTTTTTATTCCATAGTTTTTTAGTTGGTTGGTTGGGTTTTTCTGAGACTTCATAGAACTCTTGTTAAAAAGCAGAGTAGAATCAGCATTTTTCCCTTGTGTTTTCCATGAAACATTTGATAATATTGTTTCTCAAAAGTAACCATAAATAATTCTTAATTATTTTAAGTTGTAATTGTGTTCATTTCAACTTTTTATTTTGGTTCAATCCTTCTTTTAATAGGTACCTCTTTGTCATGAGTAAGATATAGGTGTTAGAGTGATAACTTGACTAAATAAATAATTAAAACAGATGACCCCATTTACTTTTTAGTAGAGGCCAATTCCTGTTGTCTTAAGAAAGTAGAAACCATTTTCAGATAAAGAATAGGTATTAAGATAACTAAACCTGAACCTGATTTTTTTGCTATGTTCACAAATATCAACATTTGTTATATCTTCTTAAAAGTTATTAAGAGGATTGCTTAACATACTTTAAAAATCTGCTGTTACAGTATAAATTGTCAAAATTGGTAGGTCCTCAAGGATGCTAAAGTGATAACACTATTAATTTGCATACTCAGGAGCTGTGGTTTTAGCATTTGAACTCAAAACTGTGACAATGTAGAACCACTACCTGGAGAATGTTTTAGCAGCAATGTCAACGTTATCTTAAACACCATCAGGAAATCATCTGCCATTCCTTACCAAAATAACTTATTACCAAGAATATTGGCTTTTAAACACAGAATAACTCCAAAACCAAAACACAAGTCTTAACTGTGATAAATGACTATCTTAGTTGGTTCTAAAATAAATTTTACAGTTAGCTGTTTGGAAGGGGATAAATCTTAAGGGAGGACTTCTGAACCAAACTGCATTGTAAGGATTTAAATGTAAAGCAGAATAATATACAGAAAGGATACTGGATACATCCAAAATATCTTTGAGCAAATCAAGAGCTATGCATTTGTAAAAATCATTTCATGGTTTCTTGGATATACAGGTATATGTATTACAAAAGATACAAACATTTATGTTTTATTTAATTTTCATATTATATTCCAGCTGTATTTCCAGAAGAACTGGGAACTAGTGTTCCTTTAACTGATGATGAACGTAGAACACTGCTCTACAAACCTTTGGATGGAGAGTGGGGTTCCAGGACCCGAGATGAGGAGTGTGACAGAATTATTGCTGGGATAAACCAACTTATGACTCTAGGTAAATTCTGAATAATATGGGAAATGTTTTTGGTTTACATTTTTCAGACTGTTCATGTGCACTTCTGAAATTATCAAAATGAATGTGATAAAATATATGTTTAACTCCTTGATTAACTGGAACAAAACTTTCTCATTAAACATTTTAAAAATTTATTTTTATAGTGAGTGCTTATGAAACCTAAATCTTTTCCTATTTCCCAAGATAACTGTTGCTTTTTGGTAGATAATTTAACATATGCTGGGAGTAGGGGTTTGGGTTTTATATGTTAAAAGCAAGTACTTGATTTTTTTAACTTTAGCTACCAAAATCTCATGTTGGGGTTAAAATTAAAACCTTTATGATTAAGTGAATATTAACTAAATTACGGCAGATGAGGTGAAGAAAAACAAGCATAGATTTATTTAGATAATGGATATCTATGTGTGGATTTTCCCTGTATTAGCCTTTCCTAATTCCTGGTTTCTTCCCCCCATTTCCTTAATTATGCAAAATGTTGAGGGAAAAGTAATTGATTTACCTTAGGAAAACTACTTGCTATTTTTAGCAATTATTCTTTACAGGCAGTTTCTGAAAAAGTAATTGTTAAAATGCTTAACACATTGCTGCAAAATTTACCTGATTAAAGATGGATGTCTGGCTGGAGATCTGTCAGTAAATACAGGCTGAATTACAAGTCTCCTGTATGTCTTTATGGGGATCAAAAGGTGTTCAATCAGGAGTCTTAGGTTTTGGGCTAACAGTGGTCATGCATAGTTACAGATACTTTGTTTAACTGATTTTTGAAGCACTTAATGCAAGGTAAGATTTATATTTCAAAAAAGCCAAAAACCTCTTAACTCTTGAAATAATTCTGATTGCCTGCATATCCCATATGGTTACTTTGATGACATACTGCATAAGAAGCCTTCCTTTGCTCCCTAAACAAAGGAGTTATCTGTACAGTTTAGTAGAACAAATTAGAGATTTATGTTTAAAAAAAGAGTGAGGAAATGAAATTTGAGCTGTTCTTGCTGTGCCATCTAAGAGTAATGGTTTTATATTTTGCATTATGGTGTATGGCAGACCACTTAGATTGGGATTTGGCTATAGCAGGTGTGATGCATATTGGTACAAAGCAGCAGTTACTAGAACATTCAAAAGAGTAAGTAAACAGCTTTTAGAAGAAGAGCAGTCTTTTTAGCACCATATTTTCTGTTTTTCCAGACTTTTGAGACTTTTAAAGGCGATTTTTTGGTTTTGTATTGCAGTATTTTTCCTTGAGATATAAGATGTTAGAATGATGTGTCTAAGCCCTCATGATGATTCTAAGTACAGGAGGGAAAAAGCAAGGTTGTTTAAGTGCACAGACTTATGTTGCTCAGAAGTCCTCTAGCACTATATTGGATTGGGTTTGGAAGGCTTCTTTGCTTCTAGGTAGGGACAGGAGAGAGTGTTTCTGTTTTACTTAGAGCATAGATTTTACCCACATCTTACAGAGGCTGAAATAGCACTGTAACTTTTATGGCAAGAATTTAATGTATTGCTTTGTTTGAAGATAAGAGAGTGGCAATATAAAGTGAAATGAAATGAGCCTGTGCTGTAAATAACGATACTGAATTGCATGCCTCCATCTGAATATAATTTTTATACTTTTCAAATGTGCACTTGCTGTGCCTTTTTTGGGGAGTGTGGTGCTTCAGGTAAACAGAATGGGCACCCGGTCACTGCAGCAATGGGATGTACAGCACACACCTCAGCAAGCACTCTAAATAGAGTATCAGAAATAATTTGGGATATCTAGAGTAGTTACTGTTATTTTTGGGAAACTGCTGTGCATTTCAAACATGAAATGTTGCAAGGGGGTGAATCTTGAAACTGCTGTGGAACTTTGTGGTACATAACACTGGGGGTTTTGTGGTTTGTTTTGTTTTATCTAGATATTGCTTCTGCATTTGTGGCACCAGTGGATCTTCAAGCTTACCCAATGTATTGCACTGTTGTTGCATATCCCACAGACCTCAGTACCATTAAGCAAAGACTGGAAAGCAGATTTTACAGGTTAGACCCAAGTCTCAGTTCTGCTGTGATTGAGCTACCAGCAGCTGTATTTTTGGTAGCTCTTTGTCTTGTCATACCAAACTAGGAGGTGGGCACAAGTGTGTGCTTTTACTTTCTTTCATCTTCTATCCTTGATCTAGGTTTCCATTTTCTAAAACTCAAACAAGGATTGAACATCTCCAAAATGTATTTTAGAACTGCATGGCATTCAAATTCCTGATTACGCAAATGACTTGTTCCATGTGAGATTCAAATTGCAGGGTTAGTAAAGTGACTTTTGGTCCAAAGGATTAAGTTTCCACTTAATAATTTTTTAAAGTACTTTTAAAATAATTTTAATAAGAGAAACCTTAAAAATATCTCAAGTGGTTTTTTGTCCTAATATTTATATTATTATATATTATTATTTATATTAATATTTTAAAAATACTCTTGCATCACTTAAGCAGCTACACAGAACCTGACTTCTTAAATTATTGGTGTTGAACTTCTGAGTTCTTGTACAGCAACAAAAATAAGTTTATGCTTTTTGATACTGTTTTGATGTTTTCCTGAACTGTGATTGCAATTGCTGTGGGTTTTTTCTTTTTTTTGTGTGTGTTTTTTTTTTTTTTAGTAAATATCTGTATAGGAGTATAGTTCTTTAAATTACTTCCGTTTCCTTGAGTTCTTGTTCTATTTCTCTTTTAAAATCAGCATCACTTTAGTTTCTTTTGAATAAATATGGATAGGATTTTGTTTCAGGCCAAATTTCAAAGTTAATTTTTAGTGCTTTAAACATACTAAATGAAGATTGAATTCTAAACTAAATTTGCTTTTTCATTTTCAGAAAGGCACCTCTGCTTTTTATGAATCTATTGCAATATTCAATTCCATGTTTTTTGTAATATGAGATAATTCAGCTTTCTCTTCTGTAATGTACTGCTTTGCTGTCAGATGGAGAGAACTTTTTGTTGGATTTTGTTTTTCATGTCAAAAGAGTAAGCAGTTATTTTTGGTAATCAACACAACTTCAAAAAATTGGGCTTTTTTAGTTTGTAACATTGCCGAGGTCTAGTTAGATAATAAGCAACCACACTGTGTTGTGCTTTTCAGTGATTTCTTTTTTTTTTTTTTTTTACATTTAGTGGATTGTTAAGATCACTTTTGATTTTTGGTAGTTTTTCTTGAGGCTTACCTTAAAACTAACTTTTATGCTGTCAGAGTCTTTACTGTCTTTTTATTTTATCTATTTAGATTTGGATTTTTTTTTGTTGTTGTTGTTATTTTGCTTTTGTGCATCATTTTTTACAATGTGGCTATTCTATAGTTAGGTTATTAAATCAGGGGAAATCTGGTTGTTGCCTGTTTGTCAGAAAAAGGTATACTCTAAAACATTTTTATTACTATTTTGTTAATCCTTAACGGAGTTCAAAGGCGATATAGGATGGGTTTTTATATATATATATATATATATATATATATATATATATATATGTAATATCAAGGAATAATAAAAGCTAAGTGTCACAGCTGAGTTTTCCTGAGGGGTGTCAGCTGTATGTTCTTAGAGCTATTTGTATAGATTACCACAGAATATAACATGAGAATGGGAAGCCAGAGGAAGCTGCCTGCTGCTGGTCACTTAGGGCAGCATATCTGATGTGCACATTTTCTGATGCAATAGCAAACAATAGGGAACGAGAAGAAGGATGGTAATGTTCTTTTCCTCTGTTCATATACATTGCTAGAAATTGTCCTTATTTCTTTTTCCTTTTCTTTTCCTCCAACTGTTTCAATACAGGCGCCTTTCTTCGTTAATGTGGGAAGTCCGGTACATCGAACACAATACTCGCACATTTAATGAACCTGGAAGTCCTATTGTCAAATCTGCCAAATTTATCACAGATCTTCTGCTACACTTCATAAAGTGAGTTGCTTAGTAGGTCTGTTGTTATTCCTATCTCTTACCGAGGTAAGAGCCTTTTTAGATCTGAATTTTAAAGTAAGATAATTCTGCACTTTAAATAAATCTCATGTCTGCTGCTGGGTCAGAAAAGAATAGAGCTTATGTTGACAAAAACTTGTTTAAGTTTGCAAAACAAGTTCTGTAATACATTGAGTATCATAGATCGGCATGGCATTGTATTTTGAGAGACTTTTTCCTAAATGATAAAAATGGGTTTAAGTATCTTCATGGAGTTACAGATATATTAATTAGTAAGTTAGGAGTTCTAACTTTGAGTTCAAATACTAGCTATGTTAACGTAATTCTAAAATCTAGATTATAATTTATAATAGATTTGGAAATGATGCTTTACATGTATGCAAAGTAAAAATTAAAGGCTTTGTATTTGACTGAAATTGTAGCTGTCTTCCAAACAATCTGTTATTATCTATAGACAAACTCAATGACAAATATTTAAGATTTTTCAGTCAGTTGACACATCTATAGACCTGAAATCTGTAAGAACTTATTGTGCCCACTGCCTTGGTTTGCTTGTACACAATGAGCATTGCTGTTTCTATCTTGTAGACACAGCAAGATACTTTATTAGTTTAACAAAAATTGTGCCATTTTTAGTGATTTAGTTTGTCAGTATTAAATAGAATCTAGTTTTTTTTATTTTGTGTGTTCTTAAAAAACATTAGAATTCTGTTTAGTATTTGGAAATCTAGGACTTTGACTCATAAATAAATCTTCAATTTCTTCAGTGCCTGTGATTGCTGATATTTGCTGGAGTGTGTAAAACACTTAACTACTTTAGATGTTAAAAGTTTTAATGAAATATACACCATTAGGAACAGATATATATCTAAAGGGCTTTTCTGTTACTAATTTTGTTCTTCAACATCTTTGTCCTACATGGGGTTTTTTTTCTGATTAATTAAGCAGCTGAGGGTTTTTCAAAGTGTATGTAGCTCAGAGTTTTTCAAAGTGTATGTTTTTAATTGGCTTAGCTAAATTAGTGGATATTCTTGGATATTCTTATTTAATAATGGCCTATAGCTTGAGTCTATTATTATACTAATATAGGTGAAACTATCAATTCATGTAAAGCCCAGACTTTATTTTTATGGTTGTAACTGTAAGGTAGAAGGCCTAAACAATGGAAAGTAAAAGGCCATGGTTCTAATGAGAATGAAATGTCTAGATGCCTCTGAGAATCTTAAAGAGCTATCTTAAAGAGCTGAAAATGAGGTGTGGGTGTTGCAGTTAGTTTCTTTTTTCACCTTCTCTCACAGCTGTTCTAGTGGTAATGGCAGTAGCATGTGTTACCAATTCTGATTGTGGTGTGGAGTTGCTGAGTGTGTACAGTTACAAGTGGTAAAAGTGTTACAAACCACTTTTGTTTCCAATGATTTGTATTACTACATAGTAGAACACCTTTGAACTTTCCTTTGTAGAGGAGTTTTATATGTTAATCGATAATTGAAAATTAGTATGTTTTACTGATTTAATTATGCAGATTTACGCAACAGTGTTAGCCCTTACACACTTGCATTTCAAATATCATACATTGTGGGTGCTAAATTAAATTATTAAATTGCCCTTTTGTACAATAAATTTACTGTAATGCTCCTTACAAAGCTAGATGGGCCTCAAATCTTTAATATAGTATAGGATTAGATTTTTTGTACGCTGACAAATGCACGGTAAAGGATTGTGATTTTTAGTTTTAAAACATTCACACTGTTAAGTGATCTATATTTTACAGCTTTTTGAGCAGATGGTTAGCTCAACTTATTACTTCGTTTCTCTTAGTATTCATATAGCACTAAACACATTCTCATTTCATTTGGGAATGGCTTCATAAATATTTTCCTTTTCCTAGGCAATTACAGTTGATTCCACAGGTGATGATAGAAAATAAATGTTAGCTTGTGTTTCTTTTTATAGAGACCAGAGCTGCTATGACATAATTCCATTATACAACGCAATGAAGAAGAAAGTGTTGTCTGACTCTGATGAGGTAAGTGGTTGTGTCTTGGGCATTGGCACTGATACGCTGGAGAAACAAGGCTGCTGTCTGTCCTGTGGAAGACCAAAGTATTGGTTTCAGTCACTGCTGGGAAGTGGAATGTACTTTGCTGTCAGTATAATGTTTCTTCTTGTCAGCTGGGAAACTGGGTGAAAATCCAGCCTCCTCTCTTTAGTTCAGAGAGCTTCAATAGTTTGCGGGAGGATGCTGCTTAGACTTCTGAGACATTCTCAAAATTGACAGTCAAGCAAAATGCTTTTCAGAGGGATGGGGGTAGGACTGTAAAGACTAAAATTATAAGTTTAAAGTATAAAAGAACTTGCCTACTCATATATGCTTATATTTTTTAACCTTTTTATGTGACTCATTATCTTGCTCAAAGGAAGAAGAGAAAGACACAAATGTGCCGGGGACTTCCACTAGAAAAAGAAAGGTAAATGTTTTTAATTTTTTTAATTTAGTTTTTTAATGCTACAATTGCTAAAATATATTTGTAAATAATGGAATGTAAAACCAAAATATTTCTAGTATTGTGTAATGTCAGCTTTTTGAAAGTTTTGAACTTAGTGATGTGTTGCTCTACTGAGCTGTTCTATGTAAAAGTATTTCTGTACTGCTGCATGTTGTGAATCCATTTATATCCTGCGGGGTAACTTTTCTATTAGATTTTGTAAAAGCAGCTAGTTTATTTAATATATATCGGGCAATATTGTCATTTCAGGATCATCAGCCAAAGCGGCGGCTACGTAATAGGGCTCAGTCATATGACATTCAGTCATGGAAGAAGCAATGCCAGGAGCTGCTGAATCTCATTTTTCAGTGTGAAGACTCTGAACCATTTCGACAACCAGTGGATCTTCTTGAGTACCCAGTGAGTATTTTAGAACAAGATGACTCGTTATAATCCAATTGTTAAGTGGTAGATTGGTTTGGGTTTTTTTTTAACTTTGACCATTTTCAGTTCTTTCAATTGAAACTTCAGGCAGCTGTAGTGCTGGAATTTTTTTCAGCACTTCATCATCACTTGTTTAATAATGTTTACTGTTTTTTTCAACTAATTTCAAAATAAATAATGCTTCTCTGCTCTCCGATACCTTTGTTGGAAAACATTTTATATTCAGAGATGCTTATGTTATTAAATAAATTACAGCTTTTAAAGTAAATTACAGCTTTTGCAATTAAGATGTCTTTCCTTTTCTGACTGAAAAATGGTCATATATATGAAATGCTTATGTTTGGTTGTTGCATGTGATGTGTTGTCAAGGATCATTGGTTTAATTTCAGAGTATAAAAACTAAAGGTAAGATTATATGGAAACTTCAAGTAATAAAGGAAAGATTTTGCTTGCTTTCCTTCTAGCTTATCTTAAGTTCTTTAAAATATTACTCCAGGGTGATTAACTTGGACAAAATTACCTGTCTCAATTAGAGAAAAGAAATGCTTCTCTTTCAGAAGTCACTAGTAGATTTGTCTTGACACTTCTGCAGCCACTGGGGTACCATTATTTTTGAGGTAAACTAAACTTTACACTGTGGGCCACTACAAGCAGCCCTATGTGTTTGAGATCCTCAAATGAGCTGATAGAGAGCACTCTACAAGGCTTAGGCATGAAACACACTGCTCCCTGGTGTCACAAGCCTGTTTAACATGCAGAGGCACTCCTGTAGGTTCTATTTGCTCTGATGTATTAACTTAAACTTTTTGGTTAAATTTGGTATTTAAGCTTTTTCTTGTATGGACATGTCTCTGTTTTCTTCAATAGCCTGGAAAAAAATTGTTCTGTCATTGGCTTGAATTGGGTCCCACCTAAGCCTATGGAGTTTTTAATACTTCATTACATTTGTAAATTGTCAGGTCTTCATTTGGGAAACTGCTCAGGTTTCAGAAAGGATGTGATAAGCCTCTGATCATATTCAAGTATTCAAACTTTATATTTTAAAGCTAATATGTAAGAACAGTATTAGTCTTAGTCCAAAGTTTGAGCTGTTAAGCCACCCAGAAAGTTTGTAGTCAGACTTTCATATCACTGTTATCTTCATGTCAGTGTGTCAGTAATGCAACCCTTAGGACACAAAAGTCTGATCTGTGTTTCAGTTAAATCGGTTTATAAAATGAATTAAATCGTCTATCAGTTAACTTCTAACCTTGATCCTGCTGAGTATGTCTGCAAAGGAGGTATGTTGTATATTAATGGAAAAGGACAAAATGTCTTCAGCAGTTTTCCATACCTATTTAAGTGGACATTTTGGTTAAACAGGTTAATCAAACTCATCCTAATGAAAATGATACATTAAGACTTGGGAAAAAAAAGTAATAAATTGCTTTGCTATTTCTAAACAGGATTATAGAGATATTATTGACACTCCTATGGACTTTGCTACTGTTAGAGAAACACTGGAAGCTGGCAACTACGAGTCACCAATGGAGTTATGTAAAGATGTGAGACTTATTTTCAGCAATTCCAAGGCCTATACACCAAGTAAAAGATCAAGGGTAAGATTTTATAGTTTTACATTGTTGCTGTTTGAAAGAACACATATCTGAAAAATACAGGACTGAACAGGCAGAGAGACAGTGTAATTTGATTGCTTTTAGAAAACAAGTTCAATTATTTCTGATCTTAAAATGTAAATATTTCTGAGAAACTATTACAGCTTTGTATTTGAAGGGAAAGGAATGTGTGCTCTTTAAATACCAAAAGTTCTGATGTGTTCAGCATGTGTGTTTCAAAAGTAAATATTAGAAAGTGGCTCTAAAGGGAAAACCACATGGAAGAAAACTTCTATTGAAGCAGGATTATGAGTACAATAGTGAAATTTAACTGTTATTTTTGGGAAGAAACCAGATTTTCAAAACATACACACAGGGAGCCCCTCCACTTTGAAGGTTGCCCCAAACTGAAATATCCAGTTAGGATATTTCAATACCCATATAGACAGCGGAGGGTGTTGAAATTCTGTGCTGTTCACCACTATGCAGTAGGATTGTAATGAAGCTCTTAGGATTTCTGGGAAACAGGACAGTTTACATAAAGTGTCAGCTTACAAAGCTATTCATGCTGAGATATCCTACTAGTAGTAGGTGCAGTATCTGATAGCAGTTAAATTATAGCTGCATATTTACACGGATTCAAGGCTTCTGTGTAGCTTTTCTTCTACTAATATTTTTTAGGTTTTAAGACCAGAATTATTAATAGCTTTTATGTTTGGCTATTCTAAATAGCAAGCTAATCATTAGGACTTCATTGTTTTAAGACTTGGGCACAAATTTCTTAGTAGGGGACCAGCAAGGATCAGTGATTACTCTCCAGTCAGTAGCATTCACTGTTGAGGCTGCCATACCCCATAAAAGAATTACTCTTTCAGTAGCAACAAATGGCAAGGCTTTTGGGGCAGGTCTAGATTCTTCTGTGGTTTTTCTTTCTCTCCCTGACCTCATCATACCTGACATTATCTTTGTGTGGTTTCATAGATTCTTTTGACATTTTCATTTCTTTCATACTTCTTCCAAACACAATGGTATAGTAATAAATTTGTCCTTTTGTTTTACTCAGAAGTAGAAGGTTCTTATGCCAAGAGTTTTAATATTCTAGAACCTATGTGCTTTCAGTGCATGCAACATGTAGTTGAATGTGATGTTTTTACTGTCATGCACTTATATTTTTAGCATCTTTATGTCACTGATGCTTATTTGAACAGTAAACTGATCTCACTGATGTTTGTCTTGAACAGTAAACCTAAAGTCATCAGCTTTCTGTTTTTTTAGCTTGGCACATCAGACACACATTACCTTGCATGCCGTCTCCAATAACACGTGCAGAATCTGTCAAACCTATCAAGTATGGCGCTCAGATGGTTCGGTGTATCATTAAGTAGGGACTGGTTCAATATTGTCTTTGTTTCATAGAAGGTGCTGTGTCTCCTCAAAGTACCTAGATAAGTCACTTTGGTGTTTTTTCTGTTTCCAGAATTAATAGCAACTGTACTCAAATAATTACTTGTGATCTAAACTGAATTTGGGAGTCTCTGTAAATCATCCAAGCCTAGAGATGGGGAAAAATGGTGCACCTACGTAATTCCAATACATTTATTGTACCTGTTGCAGACAACTTACTTGTAGTATCAATTCACCTATGAAAGGAATATACTGATTTTCAAATATAGGATATAAGGATGCAACTTAAAAGATCAGAAAATAAGATTTTTTGACCCTAGGTATGATACAGTAAAATTACATTAAGGATCTCTCTTTGTGATTTCTGTTGGAACTAGAAAGGGATACATTCCCTTTCTAGGCAATTGAAAAAGTGGCTTTTCCAATTTTTCCTTTCCTATGTCATCTTCAGTTGTAATACACTTTTCAAAACCATGAAAATAGTTAAAGCAAACCTACACATGGGTTAGCATATATTTATTGAGGCAGATTGTAAATTTCCCTAAAACATTTCTATATTAATCACTTTTTACTTTTCTAGCTATTGTTTGGTTGATAAATAAGTAAAAGGATGCTTTGGAGAAGTATAAACTTGTTCACTGGCTTTTCTTTTTTAGATCTACAGCATGAGCTTGCGCCTTTCTGCTTTCTTTGAAGAACACATAAGTTCTATTTTATCAGATTATAAATCTGCCCTACGCTTTCATAAAAGAAATACAATAAAGAAACGAAGGAAAAAAAGAAGTAGAAGCAGCTCAGTTTCCAGTAGTGTTGCATCCAGGTACATTAATTCCTTTAGAGTATTCATGAAATGCTGTGAAATTTTGACATACCTAAACAATAAAACTTAGTGTGTTTTTTTCTTAATACTTCCTTTACTATTCCCTATATTGCAGAATGGTAGCTTTGACATGCAAGTCCCTATGATGTGGAAGAGTTTTAAACTTTACTTAGAGCTATCCTAGTGTAAGTGCTTAAAATTCAAATAACTGCTAAATGTGTACAGTAAAACAGCATCGTTAGGATAGTGGTGGCATCATGCTTTGTCATATAACTACAGTATTTATTGTAAAGATTCACTTTCCAGAAGCTCACAACTTACATGAATTTCCACAGTAAATGCCATATTTTTAACATACTTCATGCAGAGGTGATTGTTTTACTCCCACAATCTCAGACACTAGCATTTAATTTTATTTATTCCTATAAAATGACAAGGTGGTCACCCAGGATACAAATTGTTACTCCTTTTGCAGCCCTGAAAGGAAGAGGAGATTAATAAAACCTCAGCTGAAGGCAGAAACTTCTGCCACTTCGTCATCTTCTGCACCTGCACGGTCAACAGCACTGAGACACGCTCCGCCCCAGATGAACGGAAAAGCGGCTGAGGCCTCCACCCTTGTGCGAACTCGAAGCAATAGGGGGATAACGGATGTGGCTATTACAGAGCAACCATCTACTTCTTCAGGAGCAAAGCCTTTAACTATAAAGCCTTTAATTGCAAAGCCTCATACTACTGCAGGGTCAGGAAAGTCAGGCAAGTTGGGGTGGTTTTGGTTTTTTTTTAATTAGGCCATGAACGTTTTTAAAGATAAAACTGACTCTTTGGAAATCTAATATCTATCTCTCAGTTAAGAATGGTTCTGTTTTCAAGCTGATGGGCCTTTGAAGCTCTTCAGAGGAAAATTGAACAAGTTAGGCTATGTTGTTTTATCTAGGAAGCTTTCTCCCTTTTGGATCACTGACTCACAAAACAATTGTTTGTAGTAGAACACGAGTTCCGTTTTAGCCCAACAAGATTGAATACGACTTGACTTGATAATTTTTTTTTCTTTTTATCCTTCTAGTACTGGAGAATTCAACCAAACATTCCAAGAACCAGAATATTGTATCAAACCCTACCCCATCTGATTCCAGTCATAACACTAGGAATAACTCCACGAGAGAAAATCCCGAGAAAGAGAAGCAAATCAAGCGCAAAGTAAAATCTTCCACCATTAATCCACAAGGTATCAAATTTCTCTGGAACTTCCTCCCCACTCTGAGTTATTGATATAGTGACTGTAGTGTTGATTTTTGGTAATTTGGGGGTAGGGAAAGTTGAATGCATTACAATTTAGCAGAAGAGGGAAATCTAATGGAATAACTCAGTCACCATTAGTTTCTTTCTTGATGAATTAGCATGGTTTTGACTACTATTAACACCATTTCCATGGTGTGATAACTGTTTTCTAGATGATTTTGAGACTTTACATCTGTACCTCAATTTAAATTATTACAAATGTCATGTCAAAAGTTCCTCAATTCCAAAGCAGACTTCTGCATGGTCACACTCTAAATCCTGTGTGTTTATTCACATAAAACTTCTGTGGGTTATATTTGGGTCAGTAACATTAAGAGTGATGACATTCTGTGCAGCAACAAGCATAAGGATCAGAGGACCCCAGCTGCAAATTCATTCTTCTATTTTTTGGCACAGCAGAAAAACCTATGCAGTGTTTACTGCTTCTGTTTAGTATATTTGAATGGCCTGCTCAGATCTAGTTCATGAAGTCTCCTGAGTGAGCTTGCTTGGTCTTCTGATGTCAGAATACCTTAAAATTCAAAGCTTCTCTGGAGGCTGAAATAAGAGCTATCAGAAAGCTTTCCTGTTTATGAAGGAGTTTTGAACTGTTAGGAAGATGCTTGGAGCAGGTAGATGCACTAAACATCTTTCTCTGAAAATGGGGACACAGTAGTCTGCAAATTGGGTCCCATCTAATTAATCTGCCTACTCCTTGTGGCCCTCTCACTGAAGAGTTTTTTCTTACTCATCTGTATTTCTGAAAAAGTAGCTTGTGGTTTGATAAGTTATATCATCTGTGCATTGCTTGTAAGCTTTCCCACAATGACCCTGGCTGTTCCCACACTGCATGGCTAAATGTGCAGCTGTTATAGGTTGGGATGTTTGGTCAGGCCAGGGGTTTCTGAATGTTGGTGACGTGGTCCTGTCTCCTTACATCCGCTCATAGGACAGGGGAGGCCTGTGCTTTTAAGGCATGATGGTGCGCATTCAAACACTGCGGAAGCTGTGCGTGGGTGTTTCATCAAAGGGCTGCAGGAACTACCATGAGCCTGTTCTTGGCCGTATTTTAGGCAAGGGCTGTGGTGTCAGAACATCTTCCTAAGAGGTCCTGTCACATGGCCCTCTGAGGAAGTTGAGTTGCCCTCACATAATGAAAACTCCTACCCTGTAGAAGTCTCCAAGCAAGTACATTCTGCTGTCTGTTAGTGTGAGAAATCTGTAAAAATTTGGTACAAAAGACGCTACCTTGGGTTGAAAGAAAATTTTCATTTCTCCAGAGATGACTTACTGTGAAGCATTCCCAATCCTTGCAGTAATGCTTCTTGAGCAACCTTTTGCTGTTGCAGATACAAAATAGGAGTTTTGTCCACTGGTGTTGTATCATCTGAGAAAAACCCTTCAGCTGTTCCCTTTTTTCCTTCTTTTTTCCCCCCTGCATTTTTCCTGGCTTTTGTTTCTCGGGTTTTTTTTTCCTTGCAGCTACCATGTGCTAAATCCAACTAGAAGTTAGTCCTCATTCCATACTAGAACGTAACTCTCTGAGCTCAACTTTGGGTTTCTTAGATTTTGACAGATTGGCAATCACTGTGAATCTGTTCAGATATTTTAGTAAGAGTTTTTATTAAGGCAGTGTGAAAATGAATGTGAATGCAAATCTCTTATGTGACATGTACATTTCTGTACCATTTCTTCACAGCAGATTGCAAGAATAATGCTTTGGCATCAGGAAGCATTCAGGTAAATGGACATGGAGGACAGCCTTTGAAACCTCCAGTTAAAAGAGGTCCTGGACGGAAACCCAAGGTGGAGACTAATAACAGCAGCTGTGAAGTGGTGGTGCACAAGAAAAGAGGCAGGAAACCAAAAAAGCTACAAATTGTTGAACAGCAAAAGGTTGCAGAGCAGAATACAATCCAGACTGCAAGGGATATACCAGAGGAAGCCTCTGTTTCTACTGCATGCAATTCTCTTTCTGAAAATAATGTGAAGGAAGACTTGCTACAAAAAAAAGGCCGAGGGGGTAGAAAGCCAAAAAGGAAGATAAAGAGCCGCCAGCCAGGCTCAGACCTCTTAGTTCCTGCAAATGTTAAAATGCAAACAAGAAGTAGGAGGAAAAAGACACATGAGCCTATGGAGGAGAGTTCTGAAGAGCTTAAAGATTCTGAACCTCACATGAGAACTAGAAACCAGGGTAGGAGGACAGCCTTTTACAATGAAGATGACTCTGAGGAGGAGCAAAGGCAGCTATTGTTTGAAGACACCTCCTTAACTTTTGGAACTTCAAGCAGAGGCAGAGTCCGAAAATTGACTGAGAAAGCAAAAGCTAATTTAATTGGTTGGTAATTTTTACCAAGGGTTTTACTTCAGAATGCTATGAAGCAGGTACAGTTAAGGAACAGCAGAACAGACTTCTGCTTCCCTGCTGCTATTATGGGTTAGAAGAGTATGTTCTGATTCGGGGAGAAAAAATTAGCAAAACGATAAACTGAAAGAACATTCTTTGAAAGAAATATATATTTTAAACTTTTGCTATTTATTGCCCTCCAAATAGGTTATACATTTCAACAGTCATTTTGTTCACAGTTGAGAGTAATAGAAGCGATTTCTGACTGACGTACAGAGTTCAGAACTACTCTGTTCAAGTAGTAGGTAATATCTCTACACAATTGAAAAAAGGTAACAGAACTTTTAATTGCCACAAATTGAAAACAGAAATCTATTTTTGACCAAGCAAGGTACACTTTGATCGTAAAGTCAAGTCGCCTAGGAAGGCAGACTTTGGCAAAAAGTGGCAGTAAATTCACCTGCATTTCTACTAAATGATACAATACCAAACCTTACTAATCTGAAAATGTTTAATTTCAGTTGTGATGGAATGTTCAGCTGCAAAAGAAGCCTAGCATAGGCCATTGTTTATCCAAGTTCTGCCAAACATAGCAAAAACGTAATCACAAATATATATATCCACATTGGAAAGAGTTTGACTAATGTCTAATTTTTCAGACCTTGATTCTTGTATCAATCACTAAATCTCTGTTTATTGTGCCAAAGACTGAGAATCAGTGCAGTGGAAAACCTTTTTTTCTTTTTGAGTGTCAGTACAGCATACTATTTGCAGTGATAAAAGCTGTGTCTTGTTTTAAATAGTAAGTTGTTAACATTGTTCTGAAATGTATCCTTTTTGGTACTTCTGGTAGAAAATAATGCACTGGTGGGGTCCTTTGACAGAGATGTTTCAGTCTAAATGTATAATTGGTTAAAGGATTCAAGGAAATTACAGGATATGTATGGAATTATGATGTTTACTTTCTAATCCAGATTGATTGTTGTTTCTACAACTTTAGACATGGTTAAGAGGCTGAAATGACCTACAAAGAATAGTGTATGTGTATATATTAATATATACATAAACACGTATGTCTAAAATATTACCCAGGTATAAATTTTTTTCAGGATTTTTTAGATAGCACTAGAATTGAAAATTTTAAAATGTCATACTTTATAGTTTAATTTTAAGGGGAAGATTGGTTATTTTCAATTATTAGGGTTAAAAGGCCAAATCACTTTTTATGCAATCATGTTTTATACAGTGGTCTCATTGCACATTGTGTTTTTCTGCACTTTTTATGGTATATCACGCTGACATATGTCAATATACACCCTAAAGAGAAATTCCATTTAATGATTGTGCCTTGTATTCTATTATTTCTTGCATCCTTACTAAAATTAAGTTGTCTATTGTAAATGATAACTATATGACTTAGGGGAATGTATTGTTATATGTACTGCTCTGGAAAAGAAAAGCAGTTATTTATTTGTTTATGGTACATTTAGTTATTTTATACCTTTACAAACAAACCTTAATACCATTTTCTATCACTTAAAAAAAATATTGTCCAGTTTCAAGGGAAAAAAAAATACATAAGTAGTGGTATTTACTGATATCTGGTATGGTACAAAAATGTAACCAAAATTTTCTGGTTATACTTTTTTTTTGTTTTTACACATCATCTGCAATGTCTGGAAGGGAAGACATGCAGAATTAAGACCTTAAAGATCTTTGCACAGATTCTGTATATGTATTTGAGGCCTGATTCTTCACTCTTTATTTTCTTACAAGAAAAAAAAGCCTAAAAGTTAGAACAAAGAGTATTGGTATTTGCCACCAAGAGTAGTAGAAATATGCTACTGTGTATAGCAGATTAGTATCCACCATACCTAGTTTTAGGTAGTTCATTTTGCTACAAAAGATGGCTGAGATATTTTCCAGATCCTCTTTAAATTCTTATGGATTTGAATTTGGGGGCCAGGGATTAGTTTGTATTTGATTTGTTAGCATATTTATTTTTTCTAACAAGTATTTCTTTATCATCTGATTAAAATGGAGTCACTAAACATGTGGTATGATAACAAGCTACATTTGTACAGTTGCAATACAGCTTCACAATTCAAAACTGATAGATTCTACTTGTTAATTTTGTCAAATCTCACTGATGAAGGCAATCATTTGAAAATGTGTAATTTCCTGATGTTATCTGCATTGTAATATATAAAATAGATTATATCTAAAATTCATCTTCTGTATTTACTCTGTTTGTAATAATGTTTTATATGGCATGTTTATGTATATATTTATATATCAAAAATACCTTGTGTGTAAGTTTTGGAGACTGAAATAATCTGCGTTCCCTTAACAGCAGGTAGAAGATTGTACATCTTAATTTTACAAGGATAGATGGCCTTACCTGCAGAACATAGGTACTGCTTCCCACCCAGTAATATCGGTGACTTTAACCAGTAAGTTTTTGAGTCTTATTAGGTACATTAATGTTTTTCCTTTAAAAATAAACTGTGGATAATTTGGGGCAATTTTTTATAGAAGCAACACTAGAAATTTATTAGAAATAATTACCAGATTTATTTAAAAGTTATATTTTTTATAATTTAATTTCACTAGGTTGCAAACTTTATTTATGAGACTTTAGTCACCATCAGACTGTATTTTGGTTGGGGAAAAATTTATTATTTGAGGTGATTGTGAGATACTGTATCAATACAGAAAAAGAGCTTTTGATTACAGAGTCTTAGGTTTTTAAAATGTGAGCAATAAACTATTGGTCAGTGTTCTGAAATAATTTAAGAACTATAGTTATGTGCATGTTTTATAATGCCATCTCAAGTACCTAACAACAGGTTCAGAAAATGGAGTATCAAAACCTCATGTGCTTGTTTTACATTTGCATTGTAAATAACATAGCTTCATAGTCACTTACATGCAAATGATCTGGCAGCAATTAACTCAGTTTTATTCATTAAATTCGTTTATATTTGACATGGATATGAGGATACTGTTCTGGTATTTCTGTGTTATACTGGGAAACGTTAAAATTGGTATTTGCTGCTGAGTGGTATCTCGATAACAGTGTGTTCTTTAACTACCAATGAGGAAATACTTCTGCTTCTGTAATAAGTGTGCTCTGAATGTTTAACAGGAGTCATTGTACCTGTGCCTACATACTTAACAACTCTTTAGCCACTTTGTTTCTGTTGTTAGTGTGTTCTCTGGGAACTGAACTGAAATTTTGCCACTGTAATGTTCATTATTATGTCAATATTGAACTAGAGCTCTTTGTCACTCGGCAGTGACTAGTGATACAACTTTACAGAGAGATGTCTTCCTCCAGTGTTTCGACTGCTGTGATAAAGATTGAAAGATGTTTATTTGTACAGTGTCCGGTTTGTACCTGTGATCAGTTTGTTGATAGACTTGTAAGGTTGAGTTGGTTGGGTTAAATATTACTATGGCTTAATATTTGTAAAACTATTAATTGATTAAGGACCCTGATGCAGCACGTATAGATATTAATATCTATTAAAAATAAATTGTAGTGTAGAGACAGTTTATTCACTGTATTGCTGTACAAATATTTTTAAGTACCAATTCTCTGCCAGAGGCTTTTGTCTTACCAAAAAAAGGACATGCAACAGAAAAAATAGTCTGTCCATTCAGTAACTTCAAGCTTGTTACGATTTTTACATCACATTTTTAAATATTTTGCTTACGTTTGTTGGATCGAGGACTACAAGTAAATGCCTTTAGCATGTAATTTGAATTTAGGCACGTGTTAAGTAGTTGACTGGTTCTATAAAAGCAATAGGCTTAACTGGATGGGACCTTTTCACCCTGTTTTTGTATAGTAGATTGGAGGTTAGAGGTTTTTAAGCTCACTTTCATCAACATTCACATTTTATTTGTAGCATGTGAATCTTGCTGAGGTAATTTTAACAATGCTGGTCACTCAAAACATAGTATACCACAATATTTACATTGTGTCCCAAGTCCTTACCTTACTCTAAAATAGTAGATTTCAAAGGTTTTTCTTTCAGCTTTTTAAAAACAGTGTTTTAAAATATTTAATTATAACTCTGCTACAGTGCTGTGATAGAGAAGGTAGAGGGTTTTGAATCCTCACCTAGAAACAGCAAAAGCTCATTTTCTGTTTACAACGTAAATGAAGACAAATGAACTGTGTAAAATGAGTATATATTTTCTTTTATCCCTGAAGTTCTTGTAACAGATTGATTTCCAAGGGGACCTAGATATTCAACTGATAAAAGGGCTGTTAGTTTTCTGCTGTAAATTACTGTATATACATTTGTTTGTATGCAGAGGAAAGTGTATTACGTTTCATAAAACTGGCCAAGGCTTGACAATGTGTTTCAAATAACAAATCTGGCATTGACAGCTTATGTAGCTTCTTGTTTTTGAATCATGAATACAGCTTGCTCACTTTCTACGATGTCTGTGGGAAAACAGCAGGTAGCTTTTAAACCAGAGCTAACCTCCAGGTGCTCTTGTGTTTCTGCTGATTTTAATGCGGGAATTCGCCATGTCATATTTACAGTGTGTTAGTGGAGGAAACATGCCAGGAAGCCAGATTAAAAGACATCTTAAATTGCAGAAAAAGGTGATTAGCTGCTTCCCCCTTAACACCCCCCCCCCCCCCAAGGTTCTAACAGCCTCAAGGCACTCTAGAGAGAAACCTTTTATGCTGCAATAAAATAAGGGTGAATAAATTTAGCTTTTAGGAGGTATATAGTGAGACAAGTAGTCATTTGGATCCTTTTTAATGCAGATAAATACATCAGGAAATTCACTTTAAATAATGCAAACAATACATTTTAGGGAGGGAAAGTATACTATGAATTCCTACACTGAAAGAACAAAGAATGAGGTCACACAAATTAGGAGTAGAAAGAAATATAAGTACCTATCTGTACTGTGCGATGTACATGTACTATTTTGTGCTTACAACTAGGCGGGTTGGTTTGCTAATGCATTGAGACCATACAGAAGTTACATTTTTGGACCATACTAAAACTGCAGAAGTGTGGTGGACAACTGGATAAGAATCATGTGTGAATTAAATTCTGTCATAATGTTTCAATATGTATAGAATGGAGCTGAACTTCAAGTAAATTACCTAGAAAGGTTAATTTTAAAACTGACAGGTTTTCAGATTAAAAATTACACTTATTTTGTACAGAATTATGTAAAACACAAATCTGTTGTATGTAATGAGTAACAGTTTTGAAAACTATAATTCTTTAGCTTTATCAAGGCTTTTTTCCTTCCAGAAATCTAGATTATCATGTTATAACCTGAAGTATCTCACCAGGATAACAGTGCCCTTTCTTTTTGTACATATGGATTGGAAATTTCTTTACTGTTATGTGGACACTTTCTATGTTAGTTTTGATGCATAATACTTTGAATCCTTTTATACAAACTAGAATGTACGTGTAAGAATTACTGTCACTGCAATGTAGTAACTACAAACTTATTTTTAAATAAATAGAAAACATGTTTTTCTAAGCTGTCCAACAGTGTTTGTTTCTATCTGGTAATTTACTGTGCTATGGGATGATTGGTTGTGTGTTTTTCAGAACTCCCTAAATTCAGCTCCTTTTGATTCCTTGTGGAATATGGAATAGCTGTATCTGGTAGTATGGTATGGCGGGTAAGTGGGAACAGACAAAATTGGGACTGGAGCACTCTGATAGAAATCAGAAATTTCTGTTTGGTAGGGGTTTTCACTAAGCCCTGCAGTTCAGGAGGCAGTATAAAAGCAGTAGTTTCTGGCACTGAAGACACCCTGCTGAGTCCTCTTAGCTCACTTTCACATGTGCACCAGGGCACCCACCTCTAATCCTCTGGGAAGCCTTCCTTGTTCATGTACCAGAGCTACATCCAATCTTTGGAAATCTCTGCTTCCCAACAACTCTAGAAGAAGCTAAAAATACTTAAGCAGAGAGAATCCTCTGTCTCCCTGCCTGTAGAGTACTGGTCTGTAGCCTAGCTGCCCTGAGTGGGTGATGAAGGGAGAAGCTGACATAGGATGTGCACAAAACTGCAGGGTTGGTTTGTTTATATTTTTCTGTTCAACAGATGCAAGAAAAAAAGAAATGTGGATTATGTTTAATTTCGCATGTTATTTGCTTTATCAGATGATCTTTTCCTTATGTTCCTTGCCTGAAAACACAAGGAAGTAATAGAAGAGACCCTCACTCACCTCACAGATGCAGGTATGTGTGCTTCTGGGCTATGGGAATCTGGAATAGTCACAGTGGAATGACTTGAGTTCCCTGTGGAATTCCAGATTCCACGTGAAGTCTGGCAAAAACAAGACTTGTTTTAGCAATTGAGGAAAAATCTCTGTCCCAAGTGTGTGAGTTTTGCTCACTGGCATGTTTTGCTTGGAGAAAATAATTTAAGAATACTGAAAATATGGCACACTTCCTTCAGTGCTGCTGTTATGTCCTGGAGGTGGTAATTCCGGTCAATGTGCATTTCCAGTATTACAGCACAATTGTAATAATGGTGTGCTCATCCAAGCATAAGCCACTCCAGGTCCAAGGTTTTAGTTTTGTTACTGAGAGTAGTCTTAAGCAGTTAATAACTATTTGTTTTGAAAAGATCTAAAGAATCTTCTTCTGTTTAACTTTGTACAGAATCCTTAAAATACAATTGTATCCCGGTTCCTATTTCTGTGACAGGTATCTTTTTGAAACCTATAGTGGTTCTTTTATTTTGCGTAGAAAATCAAGACTTTGCTTAGGATTAACAGATGCTGTGCATTGCTGGTACCTGACTGTGCTGTTGGAGCATGTTTGGTTTTAACAACAGCAGGAAATAAAACTCCAAACAAACCACACCCCAGGCCCTGCCCCTTCCAGTAAAGGAGGGACAAAAAGGAAAGACTATGGATAGAGATAACAACTTACTGAAAACACGAAATGATGGAATAAGAGATGCACAGTACAATACAAAAGAGAAGGTGTGTTACCCACAGAAAGATATTCACCACCAGGAACAAGAGCAAAGGTGGCATACACTCCCTGTGGGTCGTGTCCGTGTGGTTTCCCCAGACAAAGGCAATAAGATGATCATTCCTGCATGCTGCCTGCACGGTAGTCAGGAAACAAAGGCAGTATGGTGGGGGAGTTCCCATGGCTAACATTTCCCAGCCCAAAATAGCAGATAACAGTAGTAGACAAACCCTCCTAGAAGCTGGGTCATCTGAGTAGGAGTTGCACTGCCACTCTGCTGAGCTCAGGTCTGTGCAGGTGCCTTTGCTGCTGCTTCCAATGCTCCTGTACACCAGGGCAGGGGAGAATGGTCCTACTGGGATGCTGGCTTCGTGCTGCCCCGATCACTGTCCCTGCAGCACCACACATGGGAGCCATGCCACAGCCTGACCTCAGCACCGTGTCCCACAAATTTTATCCCAGGAGGGAGTCTGCAGGTCCTTTGCTGTCACCCTTCTGCTGGAGGAGGAGAGGTAAAAGTGGCCAACTTCCAGTATGGGCGCCTGGCTTTTCCTGCTGAGTCCACCCCCAGGTGATGCTGTGTGTGGTATAGAATAGCACCTTGGTCACACCCATGCCGCTAAACTCCGCCCCCTCTCTAACCAGGACAGATCACAATGCTCATTAAATGAACGAAATTGTGTGATTGTTGAAGTTGACCATTTTGCTTTCAAAGTTTTTGTGCCAAAGTCTGTGTTGTTTCCTGCTCTAGCAATCAATATGAGCTTTGCAAAAAATGTTTGTCACTTTTCCCAAAGATAAATGAGCAAAGTGTAAAGGCTTTAAAAATTAATCAATGTTACTAGTTGAAGCAAATGTGAAAATAAAGCAAGTGCCAGCAAGCAACAGACAATGTGACTGGAATTTAGATAGCATAAAATTGAGTTAACTGTACAACAAATTATAATGCAAAATATAATTTTTGTGGCTTTTACTACTGTTAACAGGAAACTCAAAGCCCAAAACGTCTAGTTGTTTTTCTAGCTCAGAGAAATACTGTGCTAAAAAGTCTTTGCAAGAGGTTTAATTTACTGTTTACAGGACTGCAGTGTGCATTTGTGCATCTTCTTGTATACTTTGAAATTTGTGTGAACGCTGAAGGGAGGACAGGGTAGAGAATTTGGGAATAATGTTCCTAGTCTGGTAACAGGCATACAAATTTCCTTCATGCTTCCGGGAAGGTTTTACTTAAACTTGGTCTGTTGGCCTTTCATTTTACTTTAGCAAGTAATGTTAAACTCTTCTGAGGGAAGGGAAATCAGTGGTTAAGTTATTTAGGAAAAGTTACTAGAAAATTTACATAAGCATTGTCTTAAAGGGTAGACCATCTGAAATTGTGTTGTGGTCAGGATTGTTTCTTTTTTCCTGCATGCTAAATTATGAAGCTGTAATTTTCCTCTGGCTTCGGCCTCTTCTTTGCCCACCTCCGAGACATGACAGAGTGCACAGGGCTAGTTTCCTTCTGGCTCTTGCACTGAAAATCTCTGCTCAAGGGGAGTAACCTGTTTTGTAAAAGAAGCATCTTCATCTTGCAATTTGATTTACTTTGTATTAAGATGATGTCTTAATGTTTGGGTAGTAATAAGTTGCTTGAGTCACACTTTAAAACCTTCAGCCTCCCTGGTGTTTACATGGCTCCTGAGGTTTTGCTCAAGGGAGCGGGTAGGTCCCAGTATTTAGTGCAACCTGGGCTGCTGCGACACCAACACAACCACGTTGGCCCCAACGAGTCTCTTCTCCTCGGGGTGGGCTCTGTAAGGCAAATAGGTTGCTCTGAAAAACCTGATCTAGCTGAAGATGTCTCTGCTTATTGCAGGGGGTGTTGGATTAGGTGCCCTTGAAAAGGTCCCTTCCAACTCAAACCATCTATATGATTCTATGATTAAAAAACTGTTTTTCTTAGGTAGAATTTGTATTTCTAGTCTATGCTAGTATTCATGTGAGTTTTCAGTTGGGCATTCCTGCCATGTTGCACAGGTTTAAATTCACAACAAAAATCCATCCTAGGCCTGTACCCCCTAGTTCCCACCTTTTCCCTAGGTATGGCCTGATACCATTTTGTTTCAGAGTCTTGCCATTTGGAGAGCTGTGCTCAGTGAGAAGTGATGGCTAGAACATTTCCTTTCTTTTGGTAAGGCTCAATATTTTCTAGCGATGAATTTCTCTTCTTGCCTGTAATGTTCCCATTGCTCCGATTTCTCTGGATCATTTGCAGTTTGAGTCTGCCTCCTCTGTTTACTCCCACTCTGATTTGGGTGCCATCAGCAAATTTGATTGCTATTAAATTTACGAAAGAAATCTGTGACACAGGTGAGGCTCATGGCTGGGTTTAACCTCTCTGCAGCAGCCCAGCAGGGCAGCTCCGGAGTTTCTGTTTGGCACTGACACCCGCACTGTGGAACGGGTGCTCCTGCTCAGGACTCAGACGCTCACTCAGGACGCTTCTGCTTCAGCTGTGCTGGCGTCCAGCGGTGACAAAACTGGGCCCAGGGGCCGCAGGAGGTGCTCTCTGAAGTACCAACAGCGTGGTGAGAGGCTGGCTTACAGGGTTGTGTTAGGACATGTTTTGCATAAACTTCATGTGAGAGAACTACCGCCGGACTTCTGTTCATAGCTGGTTCAAGCTGCTTGTCCACATTGATAGGAAAAGATACCTAGGTAAGGAAGTTGAAAATATTATTTTCTTTAGGTTAGTCTGTAGAAATAAATTAAAACTTTTTATTTCTTTAATATCTTTAAAACTGTCGGGGTATAAAGTCCACACGGGTGTTTGTTGCGTTTTGATATTAAGATATCGTGATCCCGTCTGCCCTGAGAGCTTTTCGTGCGAGGGAAAGACGAGAGCAAGGAAACAACCTGCCCACCCGCCTGAGAACCCGAGCCCGGGCTCAGGCTCGGCACTCGCCTCTCCAGGGTCCTTTTGGGTGTCGTGCAGGGGAGGGCACAACCCTCCCCTCGGCCCTATCTGCCACCTGCAGCCCCGCCTGGCAGCGCAGCCGGGCGAGGGGCTGCCTGCGCGGGGCCCGGAGCGGCATTCAGGGCAGGAGCAGGGGGCTGCGGCTCCCTCTGGGTACTGCCGGCTCGGGGCTGCTGCGGCTCAGCCTCCGCTCGAGGAGTGCAGGCACAGCGCGCTTCTTGCGGGTGCTCGGATGCTTCCAAACATGAACAAAAATGTTTTGGTTCGGGCTAACTCGCTCTATGCTACCGCATCCTTTCTGTCTGGGGGATCCGGCTGCCCAAAAAGTCGATTTTAGAAATAGTAGTGAGATAAATAAGCCTAAAGCAAGGCAATTTTGTTGCAAATAAAGCCTTTGATTAGTTCAATGTTCCTTTTTAAATGTTCACACCCCCCCCCCCCCCCCGTTAATCAGATGCTATTCACCCCTTTGTTCTGATCCCTTTTCTGTTGCGAGTTGTCCATCGAGCCCCGCCGCTGCCCCAACATAACAACCAAAGAATACAAGACGAGAAAACAGCAGACATGCAAATAGAGGGACGTAGTGCCAGCTGGGAGAAAAATCGAGAAAAGACTGCTCCAAAGCAGAAAGACTTTATTAAACCGAGCCACCAAAACACATGGATAGACCATGCAAAGAGTAAGACTACCCCCTCCCAAGGTTGAGCGGTTTTCACCCCCTCACCCTAACTCGCAAAGACATTGCCCAGAGAGGGACCCTCAGTCTTTCAGAGTCAGGTGTGCCTTCGGGAGGTCCCATGCGGACGGGAGACCCGGCTGTGCCTGCACACCAGCAGACGAAACCGCTGCACACCTCCTAGTCTGAGTTGCTTCTGGGCGCAGCGACGGCGTGCACACAACCCATCGGGCTCCCACCCTCAGCTGCTCCTAATAAGGGTTTTTAAAGGAAAAAGGTCTCCTGCCCTGTTTGTTTCAGGAGTAAGATGTGCAGCAGCAGAAGTTGCACTGCCATGCTGTGTAAGTTCTGCGGGCGGTGTGGTAGTGATTCCCGGGTCCTGTCCAGCCCTCCGGCCTCGTAGGGTGCTCGTGGCTATTTGGTTGAACTGTGACTCTTCTTCCCCCCACAACGCACAAGGCTAAAGTACTCTATAACACTGATAATGTCTAAAAAGACATTAGGAGATGTTTTTTCTTTGCTAGTGGCTCTAAAGCAGATGATGCAGAAGTGAAAAATACAGTTTATTGTAAGGCTTCATCACACACTCAGATATTTCCATATTCCTTGTAATATTCTTTTAGCCTCCTTTGGCGTTATTTTGTGATCTTGACTACTTTTGCTGGGCAGTTGTCATTAATCTACCTTTCCATGTGCACACATGCTCTGTATATTACAGTAACCTCACGTATTTTGCATATTACATAAATTAGGACAGCAAGATCTAGAAGCAACTTGGACACAACTGTAGTGAATTGTTCCTGTTTGTGGGCTGAGTATTCCACTCCAGGAGAGAGTAGGAGTTGAAACAGCTGCTCTTGGAGAGCGGAGTGGGTGAATGATGCAGTAAACCTGAGTACTGTGAGAACACCTGTGTAAAAGACACAAATCTCAAATTTCATCACGTCTCAATTGTGATTTGAAAAAGCCTCACAGATGTAAAGACAGTAAATGTGCTTCTCAGGTGAAGGTGAATATCTTGATCGTTTGGGGAAGGAGGAAAGAGTCATGAGTATGCCCTGGTATGGTGTTTCAGGTGCCTAAGGGAATTAGAGGTGATGTCAAATCCTTTTCTAATCTAGTGGGACTAGATTGGCACATTATCAATCTGGTACGATGCTAGAAGTGCCTTCAACCTGAAAGAAAAACTCCTTAGTTCTGTCAGATGTGCACTTATCACTGAATCTAAACAGATTGTTTTTGAGGCCATCAATCTAGTATGCCAGACATGTTTAATGCACTGAATCAGATGACAAAGCAGCACAACGAATTTGGTTCGTGGACAGCAGCTTTTTACTGCAAATTGGACAACCATACAAATTCCCAGCTCCTTTTACTTTTTTTTTTTTTTCTGTTTAGAGACAAAAAAGATGCCCGTATAAATCTTAAAAGCAGGTTTTTGCTTTGTCTTGTGAGGCAGTCTACTTCAATCTTCTATTAGCTTTTATAAGTACCATCAAATTTAATGCAGTAAAGTGGCCTAAATTAAGTGTGCTCCAGCTGTAACCGAAATACCTGAGTACAGATTGTACATTATGTTGTGAACCAGCAAAGCAAACTGAAGGAAACTTTTTTAGTACTACACATCTAGCAAAGCTCACAGCTACGTACTTTGTCTCTTTTTAAAACTTTTCCTCTTTTCAGAGTAGGGAGCAGTGAAGTGTCTTTGACGAAACTTCCTGTTGGAATGCCTCACATCAATGCAGCTGCAGCTCTGCAGCTTTCTGTGCTGCTCTTTGCTCTTCCTGCACAGTATTTCATATCTCAGTGGTACAGAACGGACTCTGCTGAGCGCATACAAATAACAGAAAGGTTGTAAGACTCACCTTCCCTACTGCATATATTTGTAAGAGAGTTCTTTTTCTCATCTCAATGACACTTTGTCCTGGAAAGCTGAGTGTGGGTGGATTGGCTATTCCTATACAAAACCATTTAAATCATACCCTGGGCATTTCTGTGGCTTAAGGACAGTATTTAGTTTCAAAATTCAAATAGCAACTGTTGTTTTCTTCACATAAGTATCTTATTAATTTGCATGAGTGCCTTAATCTCATTTTTTTTTGAGACATTCCAATATACTTTAGTAAGGGTTATGTCTCTTTCAAAAGATGAAAATTAAGCCTTTGATTAAGTAACATTAATTTTAATTTTCCATCACCTTTTGACACTGTTATAAAATATTTTCTTGCATAGTATGAACTCAGTACAGACTCTTAACTAACAAAATTCACTCACAGTAAATTACTTAAGGCAGTGACAATAAGAGTTAAGTAAGGAGTGCCATTTTGTCTATGAATTAAGAAGCTGTGTATTGACAGAATCCCACACATATCTCTCCAAATAAAAAGTGGAGACTATTTCATCAGATCCAAATTTTTGATAGTGGTGTCCATTATCATTTTGAAAATGAACCACGCAAAGAGAGACTCAGTTGTAAATGTGACCTGTGCAGTGCACTGGTTGTGTGTGGTTCATCTGTGGAACTCCAATACATGAAGAAGCAGGAAGAGCAAAAGATTGGCCCGATGAAAAGAGAACTAAGCTTGGCTCATGCATAAAGACCCAGAGTGAAATAATTTTCAGGCCTTATGACATGAGTCAACCACTTATTATTTAGATTTATGCAAAAACCTGTAGGCTTTTTCTAACAGTCTTTTGATTATGTACACCATTTTTGAAATATCTCATGCTCACTATTCTCAAATAACAGTTGAAACTGCAGAATATTAATGTAATTTAACAATTCTTATGGTCTGAGTACAGAAAGAAAGCAATCTTGTAATGAAAAATGGTATTTTCCAAAATTTACATTCAGTTTACTGGTACAAGTGATGATTGAAAAAATATTCATTTGCAGTGTTGATATTAATCTCGAGGAGAAAATTGTTCATGGTCACTGACCCTTTCTTCTTCTTTGCTACAGAAGTGAAACTTCAAAGTTTAAATATTAAAAATCTGTATAAGAATACTAGAGAAGGTTTTAAAAACAATATGATGATAATTTTTACTTCTAAAGGGTAATTGCCTCTTGGAGCATCTCAACAAGATCTTACTTGAGTCCAGATGCATGGGCAGATCATTTAAAGCTGGGTCTCAAAGACAAGGTGTAACCGTCTGCACTTAAGAGATTTCAGGCATGGTCTGTTCTGAGCAGGAAGGTGTATTGTGGGGGAAGCAAGTGACAAAGAGGATCTATCTCTTATTTGCTTCTTGATCTGGAACTTTCTACCAGTTTTAAGAAAGCCTTGTGCTTATATTCTACACAAACACTGAAACTGAACTCCATTCAAAACTAAACATAACTCATGACAGTAATCCTGTATGTAATTTTTGAAATTTATCTGACTCTGAAGGCAGAACAATTAGCCAAATTAATGACTGTAAGCAAGTACGTGTTTGTAGGATCAGATGCTAAAGCATTAGATGGGTATCTTATGCTCTATATTGTGGTTCAAAAAATTTGAGTTAGGAATCACAGACAGAAAATCTGTGGGCTAAGAAGAAGTGAAATTTTGATTAATGGCAATGCAACAGTGATTGGTCTAGAAAAACTAAAATTATATCCATTTATACATACACATAATTTTAATTTAAGACTGTACATGGACTTCTTTTGGTTCACTGAAGGGCTTATTTGTGAGATTTAATTCTTGTACAATAGAAATATTCCAAAGGTTTTACTTTGTATGGACCTTCAAAGGTCCTCTATTCTCGATCCATGCACAATAATCAAGGCTGTCAAGTCCTCTGAACTGTGGAGGATCCTGACATAGTTTTGCTCCCAGCAAAACCTAGGGTAATAGTCCATGAATGCAATCAGAAATTGTGCTCTTCTTAGGTTCACCATAAATTGCTTCTCAACTTTGTGGAAAGCTCCATGCATATCTAAAGATAAAGCCTGCAAAGATTAAATGATCCATTGATTATTTGTACATAGTTGGAGCTGTTTATGTCTTCTGAATATTTTATAAAGAATTGGTTATCCTAAAAATAATGTCATTCGAGACCTTCCATATTAGCTGCTGTTTTTAACAAAGCAGTTGGACACATCAAGGTTTTGCCCATGCTTCTTTCTGTTAAGAGGTATTTGTCAGCCTTAAGTCTTTCTACACATTTAAGCTAAGTCAAAACTTGTGTAAAAAGCATTGTTTGCACAGGAACCTGCTCTCACATTTTCCCAGGCAGGGTGAAGGGAGTGACTCAAAGACACCATCAAAGAGGAAGAAGACTTGGACCACCTGTAGTTCTTTGGCACCACTGGTCTGCTGGCTAGTATGGATGGAGAATGTTACCCAAACACCTCTGTTCATAGCCTGCTGCTGTTACATTGCCAGCAGAAGGAAATGTTCCATTTTCTCATTGTTTCTTTACAGTTTCTCTTTTTCACTATAGCAATTAAAAACGTTAGCCATTTCCCCTTTCTAAACATGCCTGTCTCCTACTCCCCACCTTTTAAATTCAGATGAAATTCAGTCTAATGCAGAAGGAAAAGCTACACCTCCTGCATCCTTAGGCAGGGACTCATTGCCAGACACCTTGTCCATACCAGTGTAAACCATTTTTAAAGACTTTACAAAAGATACTGAAGAATCACGCTGCAAGAGTGCAGAATAGTGTTTGCTCACCTCTATAAAATTAGTGGGTTTCCTCTGATATAAAAATTCTAATGCAACCGTAGAGTAACATACTCAAATAAATTAGATTCATAGGGTTTTTTTCCCTGTTGGAACAAATGCCTTTTTCTTGTGTATTCCTTAAAAGTGTTTTTAATGAAAAACTCATGCAGGCTTCAAATTGTAGAGAAGTTTGTATCAAAAGCTTTGCAGTATCCCACTTAGGATAAGTAAACTTCTGATTATTACTAAAACTCAGCTCTTAAAGAACTTGTTTATATGTTGAGTTATTAATTTTACAGTTTAGGAATTGGTACTATGGAGAGAACAAAACTAAAAGTGGTGACAATGAAGCAAAAACCCATTCTTATTTTGCAGGTATTGCAGTTTTTGCATTCCTTTCATATTTTACTCATGATGTCTATAAAGCTTCTGTAGTGGATTTCTATACCTAATTTGTAAATGGCCAACTGTTTTCCTTTTTTCATCTCTCTAAACACGATTGATAATATTCAGTAAACAAACCAGAAGATATAAAATCCAAGGCCTCTTCCCCATGTAATACTATCAATATGTTGTAATTATGTGTATGTATTTTACTGAATACATCAGTGTATGTATTTTGTATTAACATAGGAAACTGGTACAGCTTTCACTTGATTCAAATAAACTGATATAGATCAATTTCATAAATGGAAAAAGAAATAGTTGACCACTTTGTTCCTGGAAAAAAGTCCCTAATCAGACTGAATAAAAGAATTCTGTGACCTAAACTGGCAAAAAATAATGTTCACAATAAGTTACCACATGTAAGCACTGTAAAATACCGTATGTAAGGTTAAGTAATTGTCAGTGCATACACGTGTTAATGCTTTCTAAAATTCTGTTAAGATCCCTGTGTATTATCAAATGCATACAAATAGAAAAGTGTCTTTCTTAATGGATGTTCCTTTGTAAAATATAGTAATTAATATTCTGGAGGGAAAAAAAAAAGCACCTGTTCTTCTTTACTTTCTCTATTAATCTAATTGCCATTTCTCTTCAGGTAGAAGTCAGAATAATTTCTGTTAAAATGTTTAATATAACTGATCAAACTTCTATCCTTGCTAAGTCTCTTTCTTTGTGAAATTAGAATCAACTCATGTTCACAGTCCAAAGCCTGAATATATTAAGTTCTGCATGGGCCAGGTAATAATTCACAGAAGATTTGGCTACTCAGGAGTCATTACAGGATGGGATGTAAAAGCTAACACTCCAGAAGAACAACAACAACCCAGATATTCTTCCAGTGAAGCAAGTTTGAACGTACTAAACTCCTGCTTTATTAATATATACACAGAATAACTCAGGTTAAAATATGCTCAGAAACATTGTTACAGACCAACTTACTGCTATCCTAGTGGGAAATACTCCAGAGTTCTGTATCATCTGTGCAGCTGAGTAGTACCTTTGCTGCTTCTGCACTGTGGTCCCAGTATAGCTTGGTTTTTACACCACTGAGAGGCTAAGTTTTGCTGGTCAGGGCTGTAGTGGACATAACTCAAATTAAAACTCACTTTTTATACACAGTGTTGTATTTAACGTACCAGTGTCAACCTATGATGTCTAAATGGATTTCTCCTGCTGTGTAACTAAAGTTGAGACACTGTTAAGTCCTTTACCTGGTTATCCCTAATTGGTGGCATCTCTACTGTACCAAAGAAATGCAAGTAATCCTCTGTGTTTAATCAGTTTCAGAGAGAAAGCAATGTTTTTGAGCATCTGGTTAGTTGGAGTGTAAATCTATTTAAAACACATTTTTGTTAGAATTCTTAAAGCCTTTGAATTTCTCTTGCTTAAGTCCTTGTATTTGAAAATCAGATGCTAAATCTTTGTTGACAGTGCTAATCTGGTAATGCAGTGCTGCATACTCTGCATGCCACTGACATGCTGCTCAAGTGGCAGGAAGACACCAATCAGTAAGTCAGAGGACTAAAAATGAGGAAAACATGAAAATCTTCGCCTATAGCAGAAAATTAATGTTCAGCTGGGAACTGACATTCAGACCCATTTCATGCATTTGGTTCTTTCCCTCATGTAATTTTATCCAACTGTTGCTCATCTTTGGCTTCTAGAACACCTGCATCCTTGCTTTCCTTTCTCCTCTCAGTAGTGTTATCACCAGCTGAACCCCCAAGAATTTCCCAGCAGACACGGATTCTTTTTATGTACCTTCCACTGTTCTGCTGTCCCAGCGGCCTTGTGTTCATCTTTATTTTCTTATTGTTTTAATTTCAAGAGCAATGAGAAGAGGTTTAAGTGTCTTTTGTTGGTTTGGGGGTTTTAATTGCCTTTGCCTATCATGTCATAAGCACCTTGCAAAATGCCTTCTGACCTTTAGGCAGCAGCTTACTAGGCTTGGTCCTTGTAAATCCCTCAAAACATCTGCCAGGTTTTCAGCCCAACTTTCCTTGCCTTCCTCTGACTTCCAAGTCTTTACGGAATCACTAAGCAGAGGCCACTGCCTGTTCACTGATCAATACTGATTGCTTCATAAACTCCATCTGTATATATCCATCACTTTTGTGTTTAGATTGTGGGTCACTTTGGGCAGGAATGTTTATGGATAGCAGTGAATACCATGGCCCATATTCCCTGGCCCAGAATTTATTTTCATAGGCACTTCTTTGTTGGAAGATTCATATATATACACATAGAAGTTGCTTTAGCTCTCTCCAGGATCGGGACCATGGCTGTTGGAGGTGACATTATATTCTGAACTTCTCTCTTCCTCTCTGGAGTTCAACTGTCACTTGTGAAGGAAGAAGGGTGGTAGCAGATGGCCATGGGGACTATGTATAAAAAGCAAGGATTTTGTAAGTCTCATTTCTTGCAAGGTCTGTGGGAAAAAAAGGTTAATTAAACTCTTGACTCGAAAAAATTTCAGGTATGCCAAGAACTTTGTGTGTAGCAGTTCTGATTGCTTTATATTTAATTCTGACATTGGTAAAAGCATAAAAATGAACTGGCTGTATATATATATACACATATATATACACACACATTTACATATATATATACACATGTATCTCAAGTGGATTTAGGTTCTGTAAGCACACTGAAAGTTAACTGATTATAATATGTAATCTTTAGTCAACTTCTCTCTTTGAGGCTATTTATTTTCTTTCTATTTTTACAGGATCTAAAAGATACTACTCACTACTGAATTCTAATTAACAAAGCAAATGGATTTGGCAAATCTACAGCTTATGTTCCTGAGGAAAAGATAACAGTTATTATGGGATTAGAGGTAGTATTTATTTTTATTCAGTTGCAACTTGATTGCTATCCGGTATGTTTAAAAGTTGGCTGACCTTTGGCTTAATAGATACTAGCTAGGATGCAAAGTTAGTGAAAACTAATAGAGAAAGCATATAAAACAAATTACTGCTGTACTTTCAAGTATGGATTTTTGGAAGCTGAAAAATTACCAAACTCAGGTACTACCCACTTTAAAGTATCCAACTGCTGAGGTTTGTGTTTGAGCAACTCAATTTCCATTATGTACAGGCTGTTGCAGATGCAGACTTTTGTTTTGTGATTTCTGGGGATCTAGCAAAATATGTTGGTTTCTCAACTGTAGTCTGAAAAGCCTGCATTTCAAACAGCTCCAGCTCAGCTGCTGCCCAGGCTGAAGAACGTCTCCTTTCTTAACTGCAAAACTCCTTGGAAGCCAAAAATTCTGTTTTGTGTGTCAGGGTTGAAGTAGCTTTTGATTCCCAGGTTATGCGAAGCACACCCGATTTTTAAACCAGTCTGAGACTCTGATCCAGAAAACAGCCTTCAAGCATGCATGCTGGCTTTTTGCAAGGGACCTCTATGCTGTTGTGGATGCCTTCTCTGTGTATAGTGGCACGGTCTACATTTTAAAAATAATAGCAAGTAGGTGAAACCATTCATCTGACAGGAGATGCTTGGGTCTAGTCAAACTGAGCAGATGCAAATTGGTATCCTCTGCCTTTTGGAAAAACCTCCCAAAGGAATTGTGTAAGTCAGACTGGCCTGAAGACTCTCCATGCTCTCTCTCAAAACTGTACCACTGCACATAAAGGACCCCTCTCAATAACAATCACTTCTTTTATTTGGGAGAAGCCTTAGTTCAGCCCATTCTGTTTTAGTCACCAATTGTAATATAGAATATGCCAACATTCCTGAATTTAGGAGCAGAGACTATGCTGTTCCAAATGAGTATCATAAATATTTAAAATTGGATTCTGCCCACACTGTCTAAAAAATGCACCCTTCACTGTGCCAGTTAGCTGGCTACTTCAGTTTCCTTTATATTCCATAAGGAGAAACAGATACTTCATCTTAAATATTTGCCTTGTGGAATACCTTGTTTTAAGGTATCAAATTGCTTTATTCACCTGCATAGCAGGTTAATTTTCCACACAGACTATTAGAGAAACTGTTGGTAACAAGCTCACAAAACCAGGTATTTCAAAGCTGTCTAGCTGAGATTAATAACAGATGGTGAGTCATGCCTCAAGTTCAAAAGGTCTGTGGATTGCCCTCACTCAGCCTTTTGTACACTCAGCCTATATAGGCACAGTAATTTCTTGAAGAATTGAGAGATCAGAAAATGCTTAGACTTGTCACGATCCTTTCCCAGCTGACAGTTCTGAGCCACTCACTGTGGGCTTCCTGCATCAAGGCAAGGCTTGAATTGTCCTTGGTGGGTTTCCATCTTCACGTTGGACCTAAGGCCCTCACCTGGGTCTTCACCATTTCCCCCACCACTTCTTTACTGTTCCTGCTGCCTCACTGGGTTAGATAACTAATCCTGATAAAGGAAACACCAAACACCTCTAACAGCAACCCGAGTGGGAACTACTTCAGACAGAAACAGTGCTGATTTTAAACACTGATGCTGGTGTAAATCTAGCTTGTAACATCTCATGAGATCTGTTCAATGTTTGTAAAGTACTTGGAGAGAGCATCAGGAAAGTTTTCAAACACTGTAGTAACTTCAATAATTAATTTAAGTATCAGTTTATATTTACTTCCAATTCTGATGCTTCTTCAACTTGAATTTTTTTTTCTCAGGAGTATCACCCTGAAATGGAAACCTACTTCAGTGGATATGATGGATCAAAATACATTATGCAGGCACGGTTGAAGAAACTCTACCCTCATGACTGAGGACTTCAGTGTCTATACATGTAATGTATGTCCAGACAACAGATGTCCTTTTTAAACTTCAGCAAACTGACACCAGGATAATATGTCTATTTTTTCCTATGATGAAATGAAACATTCCTAAGCAGGTTTTATGCTGAACACTCAATTTTGTCAGAAACGAACACACTGCATGTTCAGTTTGCCATGACTCAACAATGGGGATTAATTTCCTTCCAGCTTTGGGAGGAAAGGTGTAAATGTAGCACAGTTTCAGCCAGGAGTGCCAAACGTTTGGCATATAATTATCTTGCTGTTTTACAGGGGCCAGGGAACAAAAACAAGCAGCTGTGAAATGTACTTTCAGAATTAACTGTAAACTTAATTTTAGGGGATAGACTCAGCATAAGAATGAAGTAAAAAGACATCAAAAAGCAAACGTAAGCATACAAATTTTATTCAGAAGTGTGTAGGATTTGAAGGTTTCTAGAGCAACTTGTTTCTCCTGTTTTCTTTTCCCTTTATCTCAAACACAGCAAACACTCTACAAGAAACATAAGCAGTAGCATTCTGGATTCTTTCCTGCAGAGTCTGTGAGTCAGCAGAGTGTGACAGCTGACTGTCTATGTGGCCTCCCCATTCTTTTGTTTCTTCCTCTTTTATCAATAAAGGCTTTCCCAATGCCTGGCCAAACAGTCGACAGACTTCCTGGGCTTTCCGGCGCGTGTTTCCGACGGCAGTGACACACACTTGACGGCTGAGAGGTAGAAGCAGCAGCACAGTAACAACCAGGTCCAACAGACGTACCAGTGTTCCTGCCAAGCTTTTTTTTTAATGTTGAGGGTTTTGTAACTGCGGAGATGCCAAGGCACATCACCTTCCCCCAGCTTCTGGGCCACAGCTTGGGTATTGAGGGGAGAGTGTGTGGAGGAAATGTCAGCACCCTCACTAGTTCCGATGAGATCAAGCATTTCTAACACCTGTATGCTGTAGGCATCCACGCTGAGTTGTGCGGAGCAGGAGTTCAACTCTTGCTCCCAGGCATTTCAGTGGCTCAGCTGCAAGGCATACTAGCACCTGTTTAACCTCACTGGCCATATTTCCTGATCTCCTGTAGGTATCTCTGACATTCACTTTTGGCATCTCTGGAACCTTTAACAGCAGCTAATTGAGCTTGCTTCCTGGACCAGGCAGTTCTTTTCTTAAAAGAGGCAAAACCCCAACCAAGACTAAACTTCCTTCTGTTCCTCCCACTTAGTGGGAGAAGCCTGGACTATGAATAGTCCATGCTTGTAACAGATCAAAATTGTGAGCTTCAGGGCAGCATCTTTTGATGCTAAGGAAGTGCCACACATGGCTTTTTCCAAATCCTGTCAGCAGCTAACAGTAGTGGGAATTGGCAAGGGTACTTAAAATTATCAACACCAGGTAACACATATACACCCTCATGACTAAATACAATGAAATCTACACACGATGATGTACTCAAAGCCAAATTCCATTGACCTAAGATCATGAGCAGGTTATGGTCCAATGGAAATCAGTGGGAAAATAATTTTTATTACATTCTGCTTTTGCACAGGGACAAGAACAAATTCTATCTTCTAGGCTGAACAGCATTAATTTATAAGTTACACTTAAATACTGAAATCTCTAACATAAATATTAATAGGTGTGAAGAAAACTACTTGCTCCCATTGCAAACAGCATAAATTATGTATTCATATTAACTGAGGCTGTAAGATTTTTGGTGTATGGGAGAACTTACCGAAGAGTGTCTATGGCTTCTGGTGTATGGTAGAAATGAGGTGGACTGATGGTAACAGAGGTTCCTAACTTTTCAATGAGTAGATTGCAAATATTCTGCATTTTTCCGAAATCACTGAATATGATACAGACCTGGGAGTGAGCAAACAGATATCACATGAGTAACATTTTCATTTTCCACTATGACTCAACACTTTTATTTAAATCAGTATAAAGCCAGACATCTACAAGGTAACTAAAGATACTAGTCCTGTATACAACTCCAACATTTATGAACTTCTAAGACTTCTATATAGCCCTAGAGACTAGCATTAGGTTTGCAACCAAATGATGTTCATTAAATGGTTTAAAAGTGAGGATTAAGAAATCCCTTTCTGAGGAAATATGGCATTCTTGGTATGCAGACAATCTGAAGAATGAATATGCTCCTTGGTGCACATGACTAGATGCATCCTGGTTCCTCCCTTCTTAGATTGCTAAATGTTAATTATGCAGAAGCTCATGCAAAATGATGTGGAAAACATTGTGCACGAAGGAAAATGACATTTTAATTCCAAGCACTAGGTTAAAGAAACCTCAGCTATGAGATTAAGCTAAGCTGAGCCCAGTTCAGCTTGCAGCGGGCTCCAGATCCTTTGTTGTCTGAACAGACTAATTGCAGTGCCAAGAGGGAATTGGGCACTTCAGACTTGGGTTAAAAACAATTTAAACACCTAGCTGTCTCTGGCTTTAAGAAGCATTAGTTGAAGATGCATTAGGAATTCAAGTCCTTCCCAAATGCTATGAAGCAGGAATGACAATCAGCACTGGATCCAGAGCCCAACAGTTTTCCTGGTGGAAAGTCCAGCCAGGCAGCAACCTTCCAGGCAGGAGCCAGCTTTTCTCTGCGGCAAAGCACAGCTGCCAGGACTGAAGAAATGACACTGAGCTGCTACAGCATTCAGGAATCAGAAATCCTGGATCCCTAACCCTTTTTTTAAAAAATCTAAAACCTCATCTTCACTTCCAGTACAGTGCTTTCACCACGAGTCAGATTCACCTTCTCTCTTATCCCCAATTCCCTCCTTTTTGCATACTAATACAGCTTCCACAGGAGTGGAAGAAAAAAACTTGCAGTAAAGAAAATTCTACTGCCAACACCTGTAATGTACAGTTGCCCCTGTGGCCGCTGCAGTCTATGCATCACTCTACCCCAGTGAAGAGATATGACACAGAGATCCAAGTTACAGCACGTCAGCTGCACTGCAGCAGCTTCCTGTGTGCATACCAGAGATTTATCTTGTGGGGAATGACATAATTCAAGGAACCTGAGTATCTCAGTGAGTGAGGTGGGGGCTACTTCATATACAGAGTAAGGTAAAAAGTAGTTATTGACAATTATCATGAAATAATTAATGCTCCCATCTTGTTACCCTTGATAGCCTTTTGGTGTAGTACCTGAGCCTTATCCTGGCTTGGATCCTTGCACTGGTTCAGTGGCTCTGAAATGTGCAGTGTCAATTGAACAGAGACTGAAGATGAGGCTACATCTACAGTTTTTTCTTCAGTGGGAGTTCTTGCCATACATATAAAAAGCCATATACATCTCTCTGTGATGTTTTGCCAGAAAACTGTCATAGCTGTATTTTGTGGAAAGTCTCACCATGAGGACTGTCATAGTGTTTTCCAGATTGCCATCAGCATTTATAAGATTTGTTGCTTCTAACGGTATGAAACAAAAGAATGATGAAATAAAAGAACTATGGGTCTTAAGCAGGAGATAAATTGCTCAGACTGGGGCACTTCTGGGCACTCAGGAACTTCACTGTTAAAAAAGAAGCACTTGATCAGGTACCCTCAGGGGCAGAAAAAAACTGAGCAATAGCTGATTTTGCTGTTCCCCCTCCTCAAAAAAATCACAATTTTCATTTAGACCTACATCTAATAAATTCCACTTACAATTAGAGAATACTTGAACATTAAAATGCAAAGGAATGTTTTAACTTCATCCAGTTAACAACCTTAATCAGTTATTAAGGTTAAAAGTGTGAAAAAGTAACATGAGGCTATGCAAAACTACTAGAGACATTCCAAGGTTTGGATAAGGCTGTAAATGACAAGAAGTTATGGTTTATAAGGAGGCAAGTGTAATAAGAAATGCACAAAACCAACATAATCTTCCTCCCATGAGAATGTCATGCAATAAATGAACTATTATGATAAAGATATTATAGAGTTTTGTGATCTTATACACAACTTCATTCTTCTGCATATTTGCCTTTGTTACAGCATGAATTAAAATTATCTCCTTACAGCTGAAAGAATATCTTCAATTCTTCATTATACTTTTAAATAGCTATTTGCCTGGGAATTTTTCAATCTTCTAAAAATTCTTTACAGGAGACAAATGGTAAAGAGTTCATAAATGAAGTAACACAGGAGTTCCAAGACTTTACATATAACACAGATATAACAGCAAACTCTTTAACAGAGAAGTGAGTGGAAGTGAGTTTTAAATTCAATTTATATTGCTAAAGTAGGCAAACATGCTGGTCAATGGAACTTCATTGGTTTATGAAGCTGCACTAATGAAACAAGGATATATATAAAGGAAGAAGCAAGGAGGGGACTAATCTCTGCATTAAGAGTGGCCATACTGTTACCTCAGCATGCAGGGCAGCCAAAACAGCAGCACTGTGGCTAGATTCTTCCAGTTTCAGCCCCCAAGTCCCAGGCAACCACACAACTTTACAACAGCAATTACAGCTGGTCCAAGCTGCTTACAAATCAACACTAAATCCAAGCAATTAGCTTTCCACATATAATCCTTATTGTATAAAAACTAATAGCAGAAGATGGAGAATTTGTTTAGTTACCACTTAAGACTGAAGTTGTAAGCCTAAGCTTGTCTGTAGCCTAAACAATAATTCATATAATAATTAAAAATAGTTCTATTAATTTTTAAATACAGGTCATCTAAAAAACATGCTGATTTAAGCTCTCAAGGTAGTAGGTGCCTCCATGAGGAAGCTGAATACATTCAGAACATGACACTGATGCACATCATTGAACTATCTTAAGACTCATTTTAAAATCCAAATTTTGTTCTTCAAATACTCAATTTCTGTATTTATTAGTGTTATTTAGATGAGAATATGCCTTAAAGCAAGCAAACTAAGAAGTCTGAACCTGCTTAAGAGAGCTGTAAACCACAGTTCTATAAAACAGCTATCATTTTATTGCAGGCTTCCAGGTTTACTTTGTAAGAATCTCTAAACTTGCTGGATAGTGATTAAAGTTTTATGGTCTAAAAATATACATTAGCTGAACACACATAATTTCCCTCAATGAATGTTTCAAGCACAGCATTTATTTCCTACTATGGCATGAATGTGCAAATATAGACTTCCTTTAGCAGATACTGCAGTAAATGGGATTATTCCCATAATATCTGCATTTCACAGAGCCCTTTTTACCTACAAAATTCTGAGCCAATTACCCAGGAAACAATTAGAATTATTTTACTTAGAGCAAGTTGATGGCAGTTGTACAGAACAGACCAAAATCCAGGTGCTGTGCAACTGTGGTCTAAGCAGATCTTAATGAAAAAAAAGCTGAGCTGGGGGAAAAAAAAAAAGGCTATTAATTGGGGCAGCTTTCTGAACTCACCAACTCCTTGTAAGAAGCAGGGGGCAGGAAGGGCTGTGGGTGAAGGAGAATTCAAAATAGTTGGTTTGCTCACACTGCCCCAGAACCAAATATGCTGGTCTGTACCATCAGGTAACATTTAAAAAGCACACATTCATCTGAGAAGAAAACAAGTTCTGCACACAGCAGAACACAGCAGCTGAACTCTGCTACAAACCGCGGTTCTTACATAGTTTTTTTGGACTATGCTGCTGCTATGCTCCTTGGTCTGAGAAAAGATAGTCTGCAAATTTTTATAGGTCCTTGACACATTTCTTATTCTTTTTATTTTGGTTGAATACATACCTCTGCTTCCATGTGGTAAGTATTTTCTACTTTACTAAAATCTTCTGTTACAGTCATATTTTCTTCCTAAAACAAAGTAGAGGCATATAACCTTAAAAGACAGAAATTAAGCATCTGCTGTATGTACATGGTGCCTTACAAAAGCTGAACTGTTTTGGCATATTACTTATGACTTTGCAATAGAAATTTTGAATTTTCCATGCAAATATCTTCAGTTAAAAACTAGTTACATATTAAAGACTTCTTCCATTATTCTAAGTCAATTATACAGTAGCTCTATAGTATGATTTTGCTGTTCTTCCCTTGAAGAGAACAATTAAGTCATAAAAGTGGCTGCTAGGTAGAAGCTGTGTGCATTAGTGTGTAACTGTAAATTCACCTGGTTCAAGAAATCTAGAAGCTTCAATTGCTTTTAGAAAGTTAGTATGTGAGAAGTGCTTCTTAGGCCCCTATTTTAAGATATTTTAGCAGCAACAACAGCAGCTTGTAGCAAGGTCATATGAACAAAGACTGAACAGCTATTATTCTGGCATAATGGTAACCCTTGAAAAAGGCTGTTCTACCAGTGATAGCTTGGCATCAACAGCAGCTACATTGGTCAACATAATGGCTGCACTGAGCACTAGCAAATCCTGTAGGACATATAAATAAATACTGAACTCAGGAAGATACAGAATAATTGCAGTTACATATGAATATTTGACCAGCTTGCTACTGGTCTAACAGTCACATAGCTTTCATCCACTTCGCTTTGCAGTAAACAGTTTGAACGAACAATTTATTGTGAAATTACTCTAACATAGCAAATATAGTACAGCCTACAGTTTAATTGCAGCTTTGCATGTAACACCCATGAACTGTAGTAAAGCAGATACCCACCCTTCCAGTTACTAAAAAAGTTTTAGTTACTAAATTTATTTGCATAGGAAATATTTGCTTTCAATGTTGACACATTCAAAACATGCTTTCTGTCAGAATATTTCCTACAGACGCTCAAGTCTTCAAGTTTATCACATAGCATGCATGCATGCATAAGTTTATGCAAATGACATTAACTATGAGAAGTATTTTCCTTTTAAAATATTATATGGTTTTATTACCATTGCATAGCACTCTATAAAAAATTGAAATTTCAAAATTTATATTGTGATTAATTAGTAGTGCTCAAATTCAAGCACAACAGTCCTATTTTTAGATATTTTCAGAAAATTTCTTCTAGTAAGAACAAGGATTATCAAGGGCCAGTAGTCCATAAAAGCTGTATTTTTTCTTTTATGTAGCTGTCTGGGGTTTGCTAAAGAGAGATCAAGACAGCCTAGCACCCACAGCTCATTTAACTTGCAAAACGGGGCAAATCTTAGTATTTATAATAGGATCCAATTACAAATGTAAAGAAAGATTTTTTCCCCAGAGGTTTCCCACATCTTATAGACATTACCACAAAGAAAACTCAAACTTCCACAACTCGTATCTTACAGAAATAAGCAGCTGTAACACAACTGTAAACATAGAAAAAGTGCATTTGTTTTCCCCTGTCCCCTCTCCCTAATCCTTTTTAAAAACAGGTCCTCCTTCCTGCTGAGCAGATCCAAGCCTTGGAATTTGGCTGTGCCCTCCCAAGGTTCCTGAGTATTTAAGGACACTGCCACCCTGTGGCACCAAGCACTATGGCAAGATCGATATTGTGGAGTGAAAGATCATTTTGCAGCATGTATTGCAAAATTTCCTTCACAGCTAATTTTAATCCCACCAAATTTGACAGTAGCTGTATGTGCTACTGAAGATAAATGGATGAAATGATTGCTGAAGTCATAACAAGGTGGCCTTCTGTGATACATTTTCTGTTAGGTACTTCGCTTCCGTTTGTGACTATGTTCACACAAAGATATGGAAAAGACAGGTAGGAGACAACAGAATTTCAAATTGGAATCAAGACTGAGACTACTTCAAAAGCAAAATTTTTTCTTCCCTATTGTTTATGTCTACTATTCATATTTTGGCTGAGGAAATACCCATTTGGTTTCAATAGCCACAGAAGAAATACTTTTCACTAGGGAAAGCTGCACTTCAGGTGTTCTGGACATCTGGAATAACATTCTTCATTCTCTAAATCTGTGGGCCCAGAATCACAGAAAAGAATTACACGAATATAACAATATTGGTATCTCAATCACCCCAGAAGCCACTGAACAGCTATTAACAGAATCACACTTGAATTCTGCTTATAAAGCCTAATTTTTATGTGGCATCACATCACTGCTGCAGGCACTCTAAAATAAACAAAGATGAAAAACATAGTCAATATCCCATTGAGCATATCAAGCCTAGAAATATGCTTTGCTTTATATTTTCACTCTTTTCAACTGAACACAATCTTATATAGCCCTTCCTCCTATCTGCTACTTGTGAACAATGTCTTCGTCACAGGACCATTGTGCCCACCCTCATGGCACTGGCTGTTTATAGGAATGACTGCTCTTTTCCCCAGAAGTGAATGGGCTAAAAAAAAAATGGGTAAGTTTGCAAAAGCACACTTCAAGGAGATTAAGTATGTAACAACACACTAAGAGAACAGCCCATCTTCACATAAAATTATGTGTTCTACTGCTGGCTAATGACTTAACAAAACTATGAGACCTTTTTATGTCACACAAGCCAAGCCTGAGCAAGGGCAAGTTTATAGTTTGGAATGCATGCTAATGCCCATTGCGTAATGTATGCTGATACATGTAACTGTAAATAAAAAATATCTGGAGACACTTGAAAATGTCTCTTAAAATCTATTTGGACATTTGGACTGATATATCCAGTATAACTTTACATTGAAAAATAAAGATATCTGAACAATCAAAAGATTTAGCTTCTTCCATCTGATCACGGCATTTTTGTTCTTGGCACTATGGAAATGGTTAATGAGAGCCTTGAGGTATGCTCCTGTCTCCTGACAGTCATCCACAGTCTCTCCAGATAGTTAAGGATGGTGAGCACCTTCTGGGATTGGGTAGCTGTGCTCCAGCCTCTCATCCCCTCACTCTGTCTCCTCTGTTTGGCATGAGATGACAGAATTATAACTCAAAAACCTATGGTGAAAAGGTTTCTGCTGCTTAATGAAGAAATAACAAGTATATGTAACAGTTATTACATGAAAGACAATAAGCAGATTTGTACTCAGCAAATGCAGGGTACTCTGGAGGTATTTCTTTAAATATGTGGTAATATAAAAAAGATGATGCCTTACACAGGTTCTTACCTTCATTCAGGGATATATTTACATTAGAAGATTTTGCAACTGAGTGAGCAAACTTTAAAATCTTTTTTAGCTGATTGTAAGGATGTGCATAGATAACTGTGACTCCTGAATAATTTTTGAAATATGCAGAATATTGCACATAAATCCAAGGGAGGTATCCCATTCAGACAATCTCTAACCCAGAGCCTACCGGATATAGTTTGCTAGATGGTTTGTTTTGGTCGATAGCACTCTGATAGGTGCAACAAATATTATCAATGTTATTTTAAAAAAGGTGCCAATGCCAACTGTTAGATATAGCCATTAAATAAAACAACTGTCATCTCCACACCACTCCCCAAATAAATCATAAGTGGCAAATATAAAATGTGTTTGCTTCTAGAGAAAGAGAAGAAAATGTTACTTTTGAGCAGCTGGGCTGATTAAGGGAGATTGCTTTGAAGGCTGCAGGGAAAGTAAAATCAATGGGGAAACCACATTCTGTGCTCTGAAGTGCTGCATATACTCACAGCACTCTATAAATAAATGCCACTCTATGCATCTATTTCTGATTAAAATCCTGTGTAAACGTATATGGAAATCAGGTGCTGCCCCCAGGCATCCTGACAAACTGCTAATGCAAGCTCCTGCTGCTGCTGCAAAGGTTATGCACTTCTGATCTCACTGACTTCCTACTATAGCAACAATAAGGGTTAAGGAAATTGTCCTGTGGATTAATTAAAAATAAATATATAGCATACAGTTAGATAATTTCTAAGAAGGCCTTAGATAAGCTTGCAACAACTAGAACCATATGGAGATTGTGAAGAGTGATTAATTTTACAGTTGTCTAGAATGGTATTAGCTGCAAGTGAAGTTAGCAAATGCAGTTAAGAACAAATTGCCAGCAGTGAGAGTTGTCAGTGGAAATGCTGCAAGGCAAATAAAATCCCCAGCAGTAAAGTGATTTAAAACTGGATGGAACGAAGCACTAAAAATTATACCGTGGGGAACTACTCTGAAAAAAAAAATAACTTCATGTTGTTTTTCTCAGAGTTCCCTAGAGCTAACACTTTGCTAACACTGAGAAACCCACAACTCAAGCAGCATTTCACAGTCTCTCAACTAAGTGGAAAGAACATTTCCATTCTCCAACACACAGCATCTCTGAAACAGAAAAAGATTACTGTGAAATTATTGTAACTATAATAAGACACTGAATGCTCTCACATTGTAAAAACAGCCCACTCTCCACCCTGCTTGCCTGCTCACATTACATTTCTGAACCTGACTGATATAAACCCAAATAAAACCATTTGTTTGTCCAAGTCATACTTCAGTTTGCAATCCTTTTTTCTAGCCTGGAGTGGTGCTCTAAAGCATACTTACCTATTTAACACCTTGCCTACTCCTGCTGTGTGCCAGCTACCATGTGTTGGATGCTCCATGCTATCCCAATTCAATCAGTCTCAAGTCAAAACTGGAAGCCATTTGTTCAGATTCACTGTAGGGTAAATATCTGCAACTATCTTTTCTAACCTAGCCATGCTCTGAAAAGCTATTTAATTACAGTCAGCACGAAAATGACGCATAATCTGATAGCTCACCATGGTGGTGGGTACGAAGCTTAACGTTTTCTCAACTAATAAGAACGAATGCACATTGAATTGCTTTGTCTTCTCCCATTCCTCTTAAAAGTCACCACATTTAACTCCTGCTAACTCACTTAATAGAAACTGAAGGCATTTAACCTTGAATACCTTATAAAAATGCACCAGTTTAGGCTGAACAAGTCATCATGGCAGTGGAACCCATGACAAATGCTGCCTGTGACAGACATGCACCCAGCCATGATCAAAACTTAGCTGAGAGCAGCCTCCATATCCCCATGCCATTTAGTCCCAGAGCTGCAATATGAGTTTTCAGGGGCTAAGTGGTCTTCTTAATTGCCTTCTTTATTCCTGAACAATTTGTATAGATGCTACAGCGACGGCATAACAGTTCAAAAAATACTCAGGTAATCCTATTTTGTTTGGGAAATGAAAAGCTGAAGCCAATACTTATCTTCAAAAGCATGCAGCATCTGAAATGTGGGCATGCAATTTCACTGTGGGCACATCACTGTTCAGGCTGAGTAAATTACTCTCTTTGCATTTACTAACTCTGACTTGCACTGTAACATCATGCAGTATTAGGAAACCCTTCTGCAATTCTTTTTTACTCCACTGAATAATCTGGTGTTCATGGCAAACTCTATCATCTCTTTTTCCCCAGCATATCTGTGAATACACTCAAAAGGCACGAACTTCCTAAGGAACTTCAATAAGAAGTAACTTTCGAAAACAACTGCTTATTCTGTAAAAGAACAGCTTTTTTTTCTGTTTTTAAGAGCGCTATGCGCGGAACACTGTCCAAACCTCTTTTGTGAAATCCAAAAACATCATCATCAGAATTGATGAAATCAATTCATCATCAGAAATATCACCCTTATGGAGCATTTACTGTTTGGACAGAGCTTTAAAGGCAAGACTGTGCTTGTGAAATTACTTCCAGAGGCCAAAAAACTGTAGTAAAGGAACTTTTCGGGTCCATAAGGGACTTCTGTCACTTCAGCTATCTTGATCATATCCCATGTTTTTCAAAACCTCTCTGCTAAAGTAGAACAAAAAAGAGAGAGAGGAAAGAGCTCTGTATGGATTTGCTGCTAGGCTCTGGTAATCACATAGTTACTCTGACACACACAGGTACAGGTTATGCTGCTGTGTACAACTTTATCAGTTTCATCCGCACGCACGGGCGAATGCTGTATTACACGAACAAATCACGGAATTAGGTTGGAAAAGATCTCTGATCTCATAGAGTGCAACATTTGACCGAACACGACCATGTCAACTAGACCATGGCACTGAGAGCCACGTCCAGCCTTTCCTTAAACGCCTCCGGGGACGGCGATTACACCACCGTCGGAGTGGAAGCAGGATGGCTTTCAAATGCTCAACAAGCGACCGGGAAAGCCCGGGTAGCGACATTCCACCTTTTCCGCTGGGGCTGGCATGGCTGCAGCCTTCCAAAGACAGGCAGGCTTTCCCAGCAGTGTCCCCACGGTTCCCGAGGCAGAGGACCGAGAGCTCCAAACTCGTCACTCCCCTGCTTCCAAACTCGTCACTGCCCTGCTTCCCGCCGGCACCAAGGCCATCTGCGGGCGCCTTTCGCACCCCGAGCGGGACCGGGAACTGCCCCGGGAACCGGGAACTGCCCCGCCCGCTGCCCCCCTCGCCTTCCCCCGGGGGCCGCCCCGGCGCCTCAGCGGGCCCCGGGCGGCGGAGCTCACCGGGACGCCGCGCAGGCGGGCGGTGTGGGCGATGTACTGCAGCCGGCGGGACACGCTGCTCCGCGCCGCCGCGGCCGCCTCCTTGCGGCTGCCGAGCCGCAGCGACACCCGCGCCCGGTCCGGGCGGGCGCTCAGCTCCGCGCTGCCGCTCACATGCACCTCCCGCTCGGGCAGCACCGGGAGCCCGACCCGTCCCTCCGAGACCGGGGACGGGGTCGGGTCGAGCTCGGCGAAGATGCGCGAGGGGGGCGGCGCGGGCGGCGCCATGGCCGTGGCTATGGCGGCCCCTCGCGGCACCATGGCAACCCCGGGGCGCCACGTCACTGTGCCCGCCCGCTCCCGACCGACGCCGCGCGGGCCTGGAGCTCCCCGCTCCCGCCGCGCTCGGCATCGTCACGGCCTTGTTAAGGTTGGAAAAGACTAGTGGGATCATCGAGTGCAACCTATGACCGGACACCACCATGGCACAGAGTACCACGTCCAGTCTTTCCTAAAATACCTCCCGGGACGGTGATTCCCCCATCACCCGGGACACTCCCTTCTGATTTATAACGACCCTTTCCGTGGAGAAATTCTTCCTAGTGTCCAACCTAAACGTCCTTGCTGCAGTTTAAGACTATGTCCTCCTATCCTGTCGCTGGTTGCCTGGGAAGTCCCTGTGCCAGTCCCTGAGGGGACACTGCCATGGCAGTGTCTGAGGGTGGCAGCCAGCCATGAAAGTGACCAAGCACAGGACAAGAGGACAAGGTTCACGCCCTGACCCAAGCAGCGTCAGCCAGAGCAGGTTGCCTAGGTCCATGTCCAGTTGAATTTTTATTATTTCAAAGGATGCAGACTCCCAAACCTCTCTGAGCAACCCAAGTCAGTATTCGGCCATGCTCAGAGAAAGAACACAGGGTTTTTATGTTCACCTGGGGTGTCATGTGTTTTAATCTGTGTCCACTGTGTCCTGTCACAGGGCAACACTGAAGGCAGTCTGGCTTCCTTGTCTTCCATCCACCAGGCATCAATATAGAGACTGATAAGATCTCCCTGATCTTTCTGTAGGCTGTAGTTCCCGCTCTGTCAGCCCTTCCTCGTAAGAGACATGCTCCAGTCCCTTCATCATGTTCATGGCCTTTTTTGTGCTTTTTTCAGTATGTCCATACCTTCCTCGTGTTGGGGAATCCAGAAAACACTCCAGATGTGCCTCACTAGTGCTGAGCAAAGGGGAAGGATCACCTCCCTTGATCTGCTGGAAATGCTTCCCCTAATCCATCCCAGGATGCCACTGGCCTGTTTTGCCATGGGGGTCCATGATCCAGCTGTTGTCTTTTTCTGCTTTCCAGCCAGTGAAGCCCTGGTGTGCACTGGTGCATAGCATTGTTCCTCCTCAGATGCAGGTTTTGGTGTTTCTCCTTGCTGAACTTCATGAGATGTTTCTCAACCCAGTTCTTCAGCTGGTTGGAGTGACTATGAAGTGAGTAGCTCAGTGACGAGCTCTGTATATCTGGTCTCAGTTGTATGAAGATTTTTGGGAAGGACTCTGGATATGTCATCGCTGTTTACATTTGTGGTACATTGTGTTTTGATTACCTGAAATCTGTAATCTAGCAAAGAGGCTGGAATCATACTGTGTGTTTATACAAGGTCTTGCAGCCTTCCAAATTCATATTGCAAATGTTGGAAAGTCTGTGTTACATGATACAAATAAATATTGCTGTACTCTCCTCCTAGCTAAAAACATGACATGCAGAGACATCAAGATCTGATTTTAATACTCAGATAAAGATTCCTTGGAGGTCTCAGGAAGCAGAAATATTGAAGGAGTTGAAGCCGTCTTTTTTCCCCTTCATTACTCTGCTTGGTGTGGTGTGTGCTTCATGTCTTGTTATTAGACAGCTTCTGTACAAATGTCCTTTCTCGTCATTAATATCATATCTGCCTTAAGAGGTGTCAGTGACTTCTGCCTGCTTCATGACTTTTGGAGTTCTCTGCCTTTGAATCTGGTTTTCTCTCCATATTTGCTGAACACCTAAAGTGTTCAAATGAAACAGATTGAACCTCTTAGGTACTCATTACCTCTGGAGATGACACTCCATGTTTCCCAGCAGGAACAACCAGAAGCAGAGACCCCTAAAACTTGAGTGCAACTGACTTTGATCAAAGTTACATGACAAGTCAAGGAAGAAGCTTGTAAGAGATTCCAAAAATATCAGTGCCTAGTCACTTAAAATAAATCAGTTTGAGAGCTTGCATGAATAAATTCTGGGCACTGCTGGCTTGAAGAAACAAAATATAAAAAGGAGAATGAGTGCAGAGGAAATTATAAATGAAATAAATTCTTTCATTAAACAGAGGTAAGTGCTTTTGTAAGTAGTCTGTCACACGTGTATGTACCTTTTTTTTTAAGCCAATATGTTTGTAGAGGAATTACTTAAATATGTAAATATGTAATAGTATCAATCAACATACTCTAAGTATTGAATGGTGCTTATCAAGAAATCATTAATAAAGCTTTTAAAGAACTGTTGGATAATGTAATGAAGCCAAATTGTGTATTCACCATTTTTTTCGTGTTCAAGATAGTTCTGATTTAACCATTGATTAAAAGTGATTTGCCTTTTTATGAGACAGCCTATTTGAAACAAAATCTGTTGCAGTATTTATACTCAATATGTAGATATGCAATGAAATCTCAGTGCTGTGAGATCTTTAAATTTTGGTGAACACAGTGTGTCTTGTAGAAATATTACAAAATGGTATCATATTTAAGAGCTTAATTGGCTGAATCCCAGAAGATCTTTCTAAGGCCAGATATAATATAAATATTACCTGAAATGCAAACTAATCTATGGAAAAAGACCTTTCTGTGAAACAAAGTCAAATGTGACTAAGTGGTTAGTATGCACTATAAGAATATCATACACCAGGGATCATTTAATTATTATAGCCACATTTTTGCTTTCTGCTCTTTAAAGATACATTGCAAAGCTCAAATTTAAGTGTATTGAGAGTCTGTCACTCAGAATTTGAATATAGAGCCAAATCTACAGATAATAAGCTTTTCCTGACTTAAATTTTGAGTAGGAGGCATCTTTGAATATGATGGATTAACCTGTTGTTGTAGAGTTGGAAAAGCTAATTTAATTGTGAATATCATTCTGCTAACTTATCGTTGAATTAAGAAATTGAACACTTAACTACAGACTGTGAAGAAATAGAGACAGTGCTAAATTGTGTGTGGGATTTGTATTTTTCCTTAGGAAACAGATGGCTTTATGTTTGGATCTATTTCTGTATGGTAGCAGTGAAGTGCTACATTGCTTATGACTTTTAGCAATGGATCTGGATTTGTTTAGTGAGGTAAGATTTTTAAGGTTTGGAATGTGTGTGATGAGGAAGTCTCTGTTACAGCTGATGCCAAATGCTGTTTTTGTGAAAGGACAATTTTCAGTAGCAGTGTTGACTGATATCATTCCATTGTCATGTGTCCCAGCTCCCGACTTAGTTTGCTGCAAAACATTTAATGAGCCGAGGCCCTGTGCCATACTTATGTATACTTGGCTATTCCTTGCAATGTTTTTAAGCAAAATTAGTCTGTCACTCACTTCTTACATAGCACTGACAATCACTCTGTAGGCCAAATAAATATCCACTGTAAGCCCCGTTTGTTACCTTTTCAGAACCATACGAAACTCCAAATTGAGAAGGTTAGATCCAAACAAATGGAAAATAATCCTTCAAAATTTAAAATTATTTTGTCAGAATTCTAAAATTATTGAATTCTTAATAACAAACACCAGGGAGCTCTAAACTTTTACTTGAGTATCTTTTAAGAAGAAACATGGAAGAAAAGGAGACCAACACTAGTAGTTCTGTCCCTGTTGGTGTTTTATTTTCAAAATCAACATTTACTGGATAAGATGGAGCCAATGTAAAATGTAGATGATTTCTGTAAAATCTCCTGTATTAAGGAAATGTATGTCCTCAGAGGGCTTTTTTCCCCTTATGGACTAATGAGAAAAACAGACTTGCCAAGGCTTGAGAGGAACATACTAGGGCTCACAGGAGTTGAGGCTGGTGAGAAAATTTTCCCTTTACAGTGTACAGAGGTCTACAGAGAAAGAGAAATGCCTCCAGACCTCTCCCTTTGGCTGTGCCTCCAGAATTTCCAAGGGCTGTTAACAATTTTTGTAGCTGAGGATGTCAGTCAGTGAGTCTCTGCTCTGGATGTCACTTGCTGGAAAACATGCTCCAGAATCTGCAGCCAGAGTAGAGGAAGTTGCTGGAAAATATTCCAGTATTGCTGGAAAATATGAACGGATTCCTCATATTTTTATTTTACTTTAAACAGGCTTTCTCCTAAGTAGTGATTTGGACGTAACTCCACACAAGGCTACTGTCTCAGGCTGAGTGCAGATGTAATCTGACTTTTTCTAGTTTTAAATTGGTCTTATTAATACAAGTGGAGATTTCTTTACTCTGCTTTTCAAAGTGAACTTTAACATATAATGTGAGCAATTTTCTTCTTCTATGATTGTAGTTAGCTGTTGGTGTTGATTTAATCTACTGATTGAAAGCCCACAGTACAAAATAGAAGTAATTACATCATTCTTGTCCATTTCTGTAAAATTGTAAAGAACTTAATACAGTTGCTACTGAAATCGGTTAAGGGAACTAGTTGGCTTCAGTCATGACTGAATGAAGCCCTAAATCATGGAACATACTGATACTAATAATGCTGTCGGAGAGAAAGCTAGGTTTAAGGCTAGTAGAACTAAGATTTAAATCTCTTCTCTCTGGCACACATATCTGAAATGTCTTATAATCTGTGCTCAGCAGCAGCTAAAATTGTAAAAAGTCACAGTCTGTGTTCAAAGGGTATGCACACTAGAGAAAGGCTAAATGGCTCCTTGAAGTGGTCTTCAGCATTGCATTTGCAAGGAATTATTTTCTGTGAGAAATAAATCTTTGCCAAAAATGTATGTGTAATATTTTAAAAATAAATTATAAATAAAACCCCATAACTTGAAGATAGTTCTACAGAACATAATAATTGAAATGTAATTTTAAGATACTGGCTTATAGTAAACTCTTCATTAAAATTTATGTGTCTAATAATTTTAATACAGTTTATTTAAAATGTTATCTGTAAGTTCTGAAGGAAAGAGCATATATTTTCCCCAGTCTATAATTTTATATTTTCTTAGAAGCTCATGATAACTGTGAATGAACAGACATGTATGCCTTTCATATAAAAGTGCTGCTAAACATCTGGGTATTAATTTTCCACAAATTCTCCTTTTTAGCAAGGAAATAAATCTTGATAATTTCACCACCAAGAACCTGACAGTTACAGCAATTATATGTTCAGCAGGATCACTTTAAAGAAGCTTTGTGGAGGCAGCCATACAATTGAGGAGAATTATGCAATGTTGAATTTTAAGAGCAAAAATAATTCCTGTGTCCTGACCTCTGTAAAAGGCCGCACAGCTTTCAAAAGTTTGGAAGTGAGTTTACCAAACTTCTTGAAGACTCTGCTGTCTTGATGGAAAGATTTCATGTTATGGAGCCTCTTGATGTTCTTGGGCAGACCTTTATTGATTAATTATTCTGATTGTTAAAAAAGGATGAAATTATATGCCACGTGTATTAACAGAAAATGCAAACTAGAAGAGGGTGGAAATTAACAAATCTGTTCTTTTCCCAGCAGTCCTTGGCAGATTTTAGGCTACCCACTTCTAAAAAGAACCTCTGATATTACAGGTTTTTTGGACATCCCTATCATCCCTTATCCTCACCATCTCATGTTTGCATATGTCCTTTTGATTCAAGGAATGCACTGATTCAGCACTTAATTTAATCAGGATCAAGGAAGAGACACTGTAGCCCGCAGTCTCCCCCTTTCCACAAGCAGAGGTCCTTAATATCAAGGAAAATTCCTTCTGCACCACTTCTGTGACTTCCCTCTCTCACAATTGGTTGCAGAGACCTTGGTCCCAGCTTTGAAATGGAAAGGAATGGAGTTTTTATTCCGAATAGATTTCTTTCTGTGACTCATTCCTAGACCCTGTTCTTTGCTGATAGGTAAATCTGATTTGCCAACAAGCCTTAAACTCTGAAGGGTCTGGGCCCAGGGCTGTTTTTTCCCCAGGTCAGCTTTTATCGGTCCTATTTGTGGAATTTGTCTGCTCATTCTCAAGTCTTTTAATGTAATGCAAATGACACAATAGAAAATAGGTAACTTAAAAATCAATGCTTAAATTTGTTTATTCAAGCTTGAATTAGGAATTTTTTTAAAAAAATTAAAAAGCATTCTTTACTTATATGTTGTTTATTTATTTAACTATACTGAACCTATCCCACTGTCACATTACCATGTCACAGAGAAAAAACAGTTTATTTTTCTGCAGGGAAAGTTACAGTTTCATGTCTTGAAGCACAAGATTAATTGAGTATGGGATGCAACAAATGTTGGCTTTCATTAAATTATCCAGGTACTCATTAGATTTGACCTAAAATTTGAATCTCCTGAATTGAGGAAATCCATATTTTGACTGCACACAGACTGAGGAGTTTCTTTCCTTAGTCTTTTCCAAGCTATCAATTCAAATGAGATCTTGCTATTGCACAGTTGCTGGAGGAAAAGTTAAAGAACTGATTGCTTTAAATCTAGGCCAGTCACTGAGTGATCTTCATCTTTTCTGAAAGAAAAAAAAATCAGTACATGGCATCACATCTTTTAAATATTTACAATAAGATGTAACTTTGGTTTTGTTATGGATCTTTAGAATGACTTTAAGATTACTGTTAATTATGCCTATTGATCTGAAACAATTAATAAACAAAAAACCTGTAAAGTTGCATGTGACAGATACTTCTTTCAAATATACACATCCAAAGATCAAGCTGTAGATAATGAAAGAGGTGTGAGAATAGCTTTGGGAAGTGTGACAATTCAGAAATTAGGTGAAATATGGTGTGCAGGAGTTTGGATGCAAAGCGGAAGCAGAGGTGGGAGGCTCAGACCAGGGCAGCTGACAGCCAAAGGATGCATTTGCTTTTATGTACTCAGGGAAATGAAAGTTAGAAAGAGAACAGGTGACAATAAGAGTAAATGGAATGGTGTTAGAAATGTCTTCCTAACTTTTGTGCCAACATTTTTTTTCTTCATACATTAGAAGTTACTGGAAAAAGCAACAAAAGTTCTTTCTCTGCTTTTGGCAAGCTTTCATTAATTACTCCTCAGATTTTCCATGATGAGAGTTCAGATTCTCACTTTTGAAGACCCTGAATTTTGTGTGTCCTCTGGGTTTTACTTCCCTCCATTTCCCTGCTCACTCTACTCAATCCAATGGACATGTGTTTCATGTTTTTCTTTACCTTTTACAGATTTTACCCACCTTTCTGGAGTTCTCTCTGTAAAATCTCTTACATTCACTGTGTTACCACGCTCTTCTTTATGTCCTTCCTCAGAAAATGTTTCCCTGGAAACCCTAACCCTGTCCCCTCAGAAAAGTTAATCCATTTATTTACTCTTCCTCTTTTTATGTTAATAAAGTCTTTAATTAACTAGGTTTAGATCTGTGGAGAAAAAATAAAAGCTCCAATATTTTGAATGACCTTGATTATGTATGACTGTTTGTATGACTGTAATATCCCTATTTTACAGGAGGGACCCTATTTTGCTCCTGAAATGGTGAATTAGAACTTTAAAAAGACAGACCAGAGAGGTATACAAATGCTAAGGAAAACTGATTACAAGATCAACCATATGGTTCTGTATATACCAATCTGGTGTGTTTTGGGATTTTTTTAAGGTGCGATTCTTCACTCTTTCTCCTTGCAAGTAAGCAGAATGCAGCAACCTATAACTTCAGATTTCACCAGACTGTAGTGTGCCCCAGAACAGAGGGTCATAACAGGACCCCTATCATGGAATCATAGAATGGCCTGGGTTTGAAGGGACCTTAGAGATTGTTGAGTCCAACCCTCCTGCCGTGGGTAGGGGCACCTTTCACTAGGCCAGCTTGCTCAGGCCTCCATCCAACCTGGCCTTGAGCACTTCTAGAGATGGAATGTTCTCAAATTCTCTGTTCCAATGCCTCACCATCCTCACAGTAAAAAATTTCTTCGTAATACCCAATCCAAACCTCATCTCAGTTTAAAGCCATTATCGCTTGCCCTATCTTTACAGACCCATGAAAAAAGTTTCTCTCCAGCTTTCTAACAGACCCTCTTAAGGTACTGGAATGCTGCTATAAGATCTTCCTGGAGGCTTATCTTTTCCAGGCTGAGAAATGCCAATTCTCTCAGCCTTTTCTTCATAGGAGAGGAGTTCTGTCCCTCTAATTATCCCTATGGCCCTCCTCTGGACTTTCTCTAACAGGTCAGTGCCCTTCCTATCCTGGGGACAGTAGAGCTGGATGTGTAATCCAGAATGGAGAATATCACATCAGTTTGTCCTTTTTCTTTGGGTAATAGTAATCTCTCAGGAAACTGAACACAGGAGAAGGTAATTTTACTTTTAAATACTAGGATCCTACTACATTAAATAACTCTCCTGTGGATGTATTACTGAGATACAGTAATTGCTACAGGTTTAGGGAAAGCCTAATATTGAAATATTTTGCAGCTCTCATTTGACTGTATTGTCCTTGAAAGTGATCACTGAAGTGTTTTATAAAGGAGTTATTGTAGCACATACTGAAACATAAATAGTTGTTTTGCAAAATTGTGCTATGAGATTGCAATAATTAGGAACAGTTGAAGTCAATGCATGTTAAGAAAATGGAGTTTATATGGCATAAAATATGATTGCTCATTATAGACCATTATTTTTTCCTTGTGCCTTACTCGTTTTGGTATTCTGTCATTTAGTGCTGTTAAAATCAGCAACTTTAGTACGCTATTTTTGTGCAAATGATGTATACCATGAATCTGGCTTCACCATCTATAAGGCATATCTTTTTTTTTTTTTAACAGAAGGAAAACTACAGTCCTTTTTTCGTTTATTTTGTAATCCCTGAGCAGTACTGGGAACCATGGAGTCAATCAGTGCAAATGAGTCAAGCCATTTATCTGAAAAGCAATGAGCTACTGAAGAATAGTTTTGAAGGGGAGAGCTTTTTATTAACCTTTCTAACACCATCCTGAAATGTGCTAGGGATTCTCAGTTCTCACCATGTTCAAAGACAATTCAATGTTCAATATTTTCTTGCAGGACTGGGGGTGCAGAGATGAGGGCCAGATGCTAATGTGCTGATAAGATCACACACAGTTGTGAGAGGCAATGCTATATGTAAAAAAGCTTTTTTTTTGCCAATTTTTAGTATGCCATGGATTGTGCAGTGACAAAAAATGGCATAAGATGGCAGTAAGAGCTTGCAAAATACAGTGGTTTGGTGTAACATATTCCAGTAAATCAACCTACTGTCTTGCAATAAGGATGATTGTATAACAGGTGATAGATGGGGATTTCTGGGCTCCTTCAGGACGTTGTTTTCTAACTTTCTTTTTGCATTTTTCAGTCTCCTCAGAGGAAAACCTCCAGTTTATTTGGCATTTATACTCTTTTATCTGAGTGTGGGAAAATGGAATAGTTTTTCACCCTGCATTGCCACCTTTGTGGAAGTGCTTGAAATTCACTGCTCATACATTTTAAATCTCTGCTGTATGAAAATCACTCCAAATTTAGCATTATAATAAGTATGGTGTCACGTACTGATAGAAACAAAGTAGGGTGAAACAACAACATCAGTAATGCATGTGCAGCTTTACAGCCTTGCTAGTGAAGCAATATGGATGAGGAGATGTTAAGTTTATCCACTGCTGAACTCCAGTGAGGAGGACAGGCTGCTGTGGGCCCAGACTAATGTTCAGCTGCAGTCAAACCCCAGGAGGGTGAAGCTGATGAGCCCTGTGGGAAGTTTTGTTAGGTGCTTTCATGACACCAAGGCTCCAGAGTCTTCTCATAACTTTCCAGTCCAGGGCTATGACCTAGATGCACAAAACTGCCTTCTCTTGACTAGAGAAATGACTTTCGAACACGTAAATAATTACTGCCTGTGATATCTATACAAAAATGGAGAGCTTTATTTCTGGAGACTGATTCCTGTAAGAATTGTCCAGTTTAAGAACTGCTAAGATAGAAAATGTGTGGATTATTTGCAAAATATAGGTGTGTAATTTCTCAGTGCTGATGATTTCATTAGGTTTGCATTGATATTTTCAGTAACAGTTTTACATTAGTATATGTATAGTATATGTTCTGCAGCCCCAGTGTATACTTGAATTTCCTCTCAGACAAAAAGATTCACATTTTCTGAATCCTTTCCAGTGGTGATAATGATAGTATTTTTAGCCAGTGCTTTTTGTCCTTAGATCTGAAAGTGACATAAATGTACACACCTCTGACCAGAAAGGGCTTTATGTGATCAAACAAAGTAAAATTAACACCAAGCAACAATGAGCAATAAATGTCTTCTACAATGACTGGCAAGGTATTGCTTAAACTCTGATTTAATGGGGAAAGGTAGATGTGGAAGAGACTTTTATGTTTGTCTAAGTTCATTATGACTTTCCCTCAATAAAATTTTTCTTTTTCAGCATCTGTTTTAATGTAATTGCTGGAGAGTTATGTGGTTTTGCATGATTTTTATCTGATAGCTAAGCCAGAGGTCAAAGCACAAAACTGACATTTAGAAAGATGAATCTCTGGATTTGTTATGCTCCCTAAAGGCCTTGGTCTGTAAGCCAGGAGATGGATTACAGGTAAGAATATTTTCATCTTTCACTGTAGTTCACATTGCTTCCAATGAGGATTTCAACATTTTAGGAAATAAAAAGCAAAATTCAATTGATTTTCTTGAGCATTCTTTTTTAATTATGGTATTCCTGGGAAGGTCAAGTGGACATTCCATCATATGTCTTTTCAGGACAGTGTTTGATCACATGTGGCATAAGAGCTTCTCTGTACTGTAGAACTGCGTGCACCATTTAAAACCTATGTGTTCATTAAAAGAGATCTAGTAGGAAAAATGAAGTACAACTTGAGGTTTAAATCATCCATTTACTCCAAATCTGTGAGAAGGACAGAGTAGCTTTAGAAGTAATATGGTTCTTTCTTTCCTTTTGTTAATATTTTTGTTTGGTGTTAAAATCCTCCTTCATTATAATAATAAATTAATAATAATGAAATTACAGTAATGGCACCTTTCACTGCATCTTTACCCCATTAATTCTAATGAGAAAGTGATAAAGATCCCTCAGTTTTGATTCAATTGTGTAAAGAGCGTCAAAGTTTGGCTTACTGGAGTTCACATTTTTGTGTTTAACTCACATGGATTCATAGGAGCCATTTGCATTGGTAAACATACCTGAACTAAAAGTGTGAATTGTTTTCCTTCAATCTGCTTAGAAATTATTTTAAATTCTGAATAGGTTTTCTTCACAAAATTGGTATTATTCTTAATATTGATGGTAGATTAATATGGTAGATTTTTGAAAATTCAAGTGCAATGCTGCTTTTTATTCTTATTCTTACCCTTTTGAATCTACAGAATTGGAAGCTCTCAGGTAGACTTCCATGGCTTTTTAGGATTTAATTGTTTAACCATCTTTACTCATTTATGAAGGTTTTTCTATATTTCAGATTTGCATTCTGATAAAAACTCTCTTCCAGTGAGAATTCTGTTAATATATGGAAATCAGAAAGTTATCTGTATGACAACTTTTATCACATGTGAAGAGAGAATAGATGCTATCAACTAAAAATCTTTCTCTTTTTTTTCCCATTCTTTTAATATTCAATACAATACCATGATTGACAATTTCTGTCTGCTAATGACATGTTTTCAAGATCGTTTTAACCTCTGGCTTCTCTTCCCCATAATTTTGAATGATACAAAGTATTTTGAAGAACAACACAAACTACTTCTGATTTCAATAAGAAATCCTTGCCATTGCTCTTTCAATGGAAAATTTGAGAGTTTTCATACGTTGTCACTGAATGCAGTCTGACTATGATTGCATTCTTGTGTACTGCTGTATGATACTGGAAATAGTTGACTGCGGTGAACTGGTCCTCTTGTCAGGGGCGGGCAAAAACCACTGAATTAGTCACATGATTTCACTTCAATGACAAGCATGAACACGTTTTAACAGCATTTTTATCTTTTACCCAAATCTATTAACTTCTGAGGAATTCCAGAACAGAAGGAATTCTAGAATTCAAGTTGAAAGTCCGTTTTTCATCAGACTATTGCAGAAAAACTCTTGCAATACAGGTTTCTGAGAGTCTTGCACATTTTTTTGGCCTTTCTACTGGTCAGAAGTGAATGACAACCATATGGAGCAATTTTGATGCAGTTTATCAGGTTATGCATGACAGCACAAGATATGAAGTCAAAAACTGCTAAGACCTTCTGGACTGAAATGGGATGAGCAATATATTGGCCCTATCTTAAAGATTCAAGGGAGAACTTTTTCTGCAATGACTGGGCTAAACCGTTTTGCTGTTCTGTCATAATCTTGATGAGTGCCTTTGCCCACATACTGATTTGCCCTTGAGGTCTGATCCAAAGATCATTCACAGAAAAGAGGATCTTCCATGTCAGTGAGTGAGGTTAGGTCAGGCATCACAAAGCTTGGCAAGAAAGGGAACCAGGTCACAAAGACCACAAAGGCAAAGAAAATCCACAAGTGACATTACCGAGTGGAGTGAAAAATGACACTAAGTCAGATTTCATCTTGACAAAGTCAGACATAAATAAGTTACTTGTCATAGTTTCTTCATAGCCATAGGATAAAAAAGAAATGAGCTAGTGATTCATCTAACCTGTCTTAGATATCTGCTTTAGGTTAAAATGAACTCCCTCCTCGAGGTGCCTTTCTCTCCTTCAACTATAAAGGAGACCAGGGGACTACTGACATTTAGGGAGCTGACTTTTAGGTGATAAAGTTAGAAAATTCCTGTCAAGGGAACCTGTAGAAGTGTCTCTCTTTTGCTCTCTCTCATTTGCTTCCTCCTAGCCATTAAGACAGTATTACAGGTAGGTCTGCTGGCTTGAAAAGGTACCCACCTGAACCTCTGGTATGTATGGAGACTATGCTTTCCTCTAGAAAAACCTCAGCTAGGAAACAGACATCTCATTATTTGACCTGAAGCAAGTTTTCCTTTCTCTGAAAATCAGGATTTTCCCAATTCAAGAGTAGTGATTACAATTGAATGAGCTTCTTAGTTTATTTAAAGTGAGAATAGAGCTCAAGATTCAACTGCACCTCTCTTTTCTTTCTAAATAGAGTAAATATCCCCTATTATTCCTTCCATCCCTTCTAACAATACATTAGCATGAATTTAAAAAAAGTTTTCCTGTATCTGCTATAGAGGTGGGGTCCAGGTAACACATTCTTGTTGAAATCAAAGACTCAGTAAGTTGACTTCGTATTTAATATGTGTCTTTACAAATCTGGCCCTACATTTATTCAGGAGAATATATGCAGAAATAATTTTGTTTCTTTCCTCATATTTTTATATAGAACAGAGTATAGCTGTGTCCTTCACAGAGAAGAAAAGCAAAACAAAATGTATCTTCTACTTAATGCCATAGAGGAGAAAAACTGACACCTAATTTCTTCAGACCATTTGTTTACTGGGTTGGGCTGAGTTATTTTTTCACATTTTCAAAGGAGATGTTTTACAAGTAGCTTGATTCTTAAAGGCATCTGGGTTCAAAAAATATGTGTTGCTCCACAGTGGGTTTTTTTACCTCATACTGCCTTTTTAAGGACCAGAATCTTTGGTAACTGATAGTCAATAACATTTAAGTTTCTAAATTTAGTTAAAAATGTGTTTAGGCTGTTAAGGGAGTTAAATTTTAGATGCTTTTGAAAATTTAGATTTTTATATTGGATCAATATATGATTTTGTACTCAGTTTTGAAAGAAAGTTATTTGATTAGAAATACTGTTTTTTTAAGTGGACCATAGTTCTTTATTCAAGTGTTACATTTTGTTACATTGCAAACAAATATCTTCAGGAAATTATTAGTGCAAATGGAAGCATCTCTTATAAGACACTCATGAGCTGTTTTGGAAATAATCATCACTTGAGATACAGACTTTGGTTTCTCTACTTCTTCCCCATTTCTTTTTAATCACTGAGAGACAGAACAAAGTGTTTGTTACAGCAAGGCAAGAAAAGAGAAGAAATAACTGCAAATAAAATGGATCTGCTCGTGAAATACTGGGAACATTGTAGGGACCATATGTAGTTTGAATTTGACAATTGCTAAAATATATATGGACCCAGATTCTTCAGAATCAGATATGTAACTTAAAGTCACTGGTTTTGTAGCAAATGGGGTTGGATCCTACCTATGCTATTAAGAAAAGGTCAGCTGTGGAACAAATAGAAATATTACTTTTAATTTTATTTACATGTTCATTTTTTGATTCTGAACCTATGGGTACATAAAAAATAGAGTAAGACATTTAGTATGATTGTGAAGATATGCTTCTTCCTGAGGTTAATATGAGCCATCTTCAAAATATGAAAGCAAAAGATACAAAATTATAAAACAGTCCACTCTGTATTTTAAAATATTTTATAATATTATTATAATTAATTAAAATGATTATTAGTAAAAACATTTGTCAAACATAAAATTAAGCTAGTTTCTTTTCAGTGCAGTTCTCTTTTGGGTTAGCCAGAATTTTAAGCGCTTCTGGGAATGCTTAAGTGTTAAAGTATATGAAGGTAAGTTTTTCTTTATTTGTTTCATTGTGTTAAGAAAATGCCTAGGTTTCTGGTCTTCAGAAATATTTTGATTGGTGCTCATCAAAAGAGTCTTTTAATATCCTTTCTGAATCCCTGCGCTAATTCCTCCAAAGCTTCAGGATTAGCTTGACTAATAAACTCAGTTCTGAATAAACTTAACAATGTTCTTCATTGCTTATAAAGCTATCTGTTGACAACAATGAATCAGCCAAAAGCAAGAAAGCCAGGGGAAAATTAAAATCCTTTCCCATATTTTATCAAGAAGAAACAATATTTTTCTTTCTCTCTGAAGCTGGTTTTGAGGCTAGGTCTTGAAAAAGTGCTAACAATTCTCCTCGGCCAGTACACTCCTCCCTGTAATCCATGCGGTTTCTGAAACTAAGAAATACAGAGCAAAGAAGAGCATAATTTACAAATTCAGCTCTGAAAATTACATACACATTTTCCTCCATGGGTTTAAACTGGAAGCTAGAAATATTTTTATGTAAAAACAGTTACAGCCATTCCTGTGTTGATTTGCCACACTTAACCTCTGGTAAAGCTGGAGCATGTAGTCCGTGCTGTGTTCAATGAGAAAATTTGAAGAGTTTGCAGACTGTAGTTGTCTCTGTCTCGATGGATTTGGACCACAAATACACCATCAAAAACATTTGATTCAAACATAAACCTGGCACATATCTCGTGCACTGAGAAAAATGCAGTTGGATAGTTTATTAATAATGGGAACAAACAAAGTAAAACTGATTCCAGATGGCTTTGTAAACTCCAGTAACTCAGCGAACACTAGATAAATTGTTCTGTTCATTACTCTCAGTAGATGAACTAAGCTGTTAAACAGGAGTACATAAAAAAACCCCCATATAATACATATAATTTTCATCTATTCAGAATTTTAGGCTCTCATGCTGAGCCATTATTTTAATGTAAATGCACTGTTCTGGTGAGTGGGATAGAAGACTGACTCTGCTAGCTTGGTTTTGGATTTCATACTGATACAAACAACCCTGGTTCATAAGAAATAACAATTGGGAGTAAAAGTCACAAAACAAACTATCTGAATATTAAAGTTGTAAAATCCACAAACCACAGCTTTTTTGATGTTTACTAGGGCTGGGAGTGAGTATAGTGGATATAATTTGCATGGGAGTTCATATTTCAAATATTGAATGGGGGTTCTTGTACTTTTGTGTCCTTAGTCAAATGCTTGATACAATTCCAGAGTAGCTTCCCAGCTGGAAGGTTTTGGCGTATAAATGATCGCTTCACTTCCTGAAGGTGAAAGGAGCTGTTTTCCCTTCTGTGTTCTCTTCAAAGGAGCACATTCAAGCCTTTGAAATGCAATTTTCATCTTTTGAATGCATAATAGGAAAAGTGTCCCTTTGTCTTTGGTGATGTATATTTTACCTTTAGACTGCAGCTTGAGAGGCGCTCCTCTGTGGGTATTTCTTGCTGCCCATGTAGCTGCTGAATTTCAGCTATTCCTTTGCTATGCCCTGGGTTAATAAAAGTAATGCTATATCAAGTTTCCAGGAGCAAGAGAAAGTTCAAGCAAGGAGAACTTGGTAAGGGACTGTCATTTGCATCAAGCGATCCTGGCTGATTCTGTCCTTGCTCATCCAAGAGATACCTCCAGGAAGATTTCCCCCAGTGTGTACATTTTTTTAGCATCTCTTATTTTCTGCTCTTGGGTAAGAGAGTTTGTGGTGGGCTGACAGCTTCTCTGGGATGGCATTGTTTTCCCTTTCCTTATGACTGTACTTGCCACAATACTTAGGGTCTGTGCACAGGGCACAAAGCTGTCTTGTGCCAGATAGCCCTGGTGAAGGGTGGCAGTTTTGTGGGCAGAATAGCTGGGATGATGTGGTAGCCATTCTTGCTCAGGAGGAGAATATCTAGGCTATGGTAATGCTAATATGATCTCACTGTTCCCAATGACCAAGCTAGGTTGATAATTTGGGTAACATATCCATCTTAATTTGTATGCTTATTCTTTTGATTTTTAGAATGGCTGAAGGAAATTCTTGTTTAAAAATCCAAGCATCAGTAAGTTGTCCACACAATAATGCATTTAAATATATGTCCTGTCTAAAGTATGAAAGTCAGTCCATTGAAAGCATGGTTGCTATGGCTTCTTTCATGGATTTTGCACTTACTCTCTGTAAAACACAGTACCTATCTGTGATCTCCACACAAGGTGTCTCCAGACTCCCAGGGAAGGGATATTCAGCAGTTCACAAACAGGCTGGGCACCCAAATCCTGTATCATGTTTTACTACAGACCCAGTGTTAAGTACCTGTCCTGGAAATATAATTTTTAAGCTCATGCTATGTAATTATTTTTGTTCTGAATTTAGTGGGTACCCTTGGGTATGTAGGATTGGTATTAGGAATAGACAGTCCACAGGGATACATTGAAACAGCCTAAGGAAATTGAACTGTTTCTCTACCTTTTCACCCTCTTGATGCTGGGTAGGAGTTGGATTTGTGTCCTAGAACTATTTCATGAGCTCAGGTGCTGAGCCATTGGATAAGAAACATATGTGCTTTTTGGGGAGGAACAGAGGTGCTTTTTCTTCTTGCCAAAATTCAGCTCTCAGCCAGGCAAAATGGAAAGCACCCTTCTGCTGGGCCAGTAACCACTCTAAGCAAATGCTCTCTGTAGTTGTGCCATTGCAGACAGACCACTGGGTATCCAGGACTGTAAGCTTCCAGGGACATAGGGGAAAAAGGACCTGACACTGTTGGGTAATGGTAAGAGCCACAGTTTGGCAGAAAGGTGTCACTTCTATCACTGCTCATGCATTTTGTCTAATTGCTTTCTAGTTATATGTGTGAAAATATTGTTGGAATAGAGATTATTACCTAGGACTTTTGGACTCTTGACTCTGTTCTGGTTTAAACCCAGGCATCAACCACACAAGTGCTCTCTCGCTCCTCCATGCATTCCTGGTTGTGGTAGGGAGGATAATCAGAAAAAGAGGTAAAACCCACGGGTTGAGATAAGAACAGTTTAAGACTTTAAATACTGTAAAATATAATAATACTACTACTAATGAACATGATAATAATAACAATAAGAACAAAATTTTATGGAAAAGGAGAAAGAGGTATAAATAAAACCCAAGAGAAATAAGTGATGGCCGGCACAATTGCTCTTCACTCACTGACTGCTGCCCACCCCATTCCCAAGCAGTGACCTCCCTCTCCTGCCAATTCTCCCAAGTTTAGATACTGGGCATGACATTCTGTGGTATGGAATATCCCCTTGGACAGTTCAGATCAGCTGTCCTGGCCATTCTCCCTCCTGGCTTTTTGTGCACCTGCTCACAGAGCACGGGAAACCGAAAAGACACAATCATAGAATGGTTTGGGGTGAAAGAGACCTTAAAGATCATCTTGTTCCCACTCCCCTGCCATGGGCAGGGGCATCTTCCCCTAGACCAGGTTGCTCAAAGCCTCATTCAACCTGGCTTTTTTTTTTTTTTTTTTTTACCTGAGAGTTTATTATTGCAGAAGATAAAACAAAAATGAACAGAAATGGAAACATTTTGTTTTATTACTCAACCACAAAATTGTGTAGTTGACCTATCAGAGAAGTTACAAAAATATATTATTTCAAAATAAAATGAGAAAGTCCTAAACATTTAAAAGTCATAGCAAAGGTGGCTTAAGAGGAATTTTTTCCATTGCAGTCTTTTTTGTTTCAAATGGTTTCAATTCTTCAGCTGCTCTTTAGTGTAAATAACTTTTTTCATGTATTCTGGTTTGTGAGTGCAGAAGCTGCTGGTGTGATGTTATGTCCAGAGACACTGGCAGTCTATCCAAATAAAATACTGCTGGACAGTGAGGCAGAAGTTGCTACTACTGCATTAAATGTTCCAAAGGTTGTAAGCACAGTGGTGCTTGAAAAGTTCACAGCAGAAGAATTGCTAGGCAAGGATGTAGCCTCAAAAGCAGGAGGATTATTACCAGCACAAATGCTCTCAAAAACATCAGAGCTTCCAGATGATGATGCACTGGCAAGACTGGAAATCATTGTAAATCTGGTAGCACTGTTACTATTGCTGGCAGCCCAAAGCTTGATGTTTGCAGTCCTTCAGATACAAAGGAAGGCAAGGGTTGAGTGACTGTTCTTTAATTCAGATGGCACAGCTGCTTTTGTCAATGCATTTGAAGCTTTCAACTGAAGCAGCTGATTTTTCCATTGTCCATTCTGTTGGACAGAATTTATATAGCATTCTGAGTGTTACTGTTTGCTCTGCAGTCATAATGCTCCAGATGGAACTGTTCTAGCAAGAAATCTGAGAAATGGGAGACATTCAGCTTTTCTTTTGTTGGTAAGATGAAACTATCCATTGTCCTGAAGATTCCCAAATTTCCATGTCTTTCACTACACAGTCAAGAAATCTCTTCATCTTTATAGCCATCAGCAATATTTTGACTGTTCGTAAATGCAGAAAGTGTGTTCTGCAAAAAGTCCCTGACCTAGGGTGTGTTATCAATATTATTCTCATAGTAAATTGCAAACCACAGCACTGAATAAGCTACCGAGAAAATGAACTCTATCACAGCCAAAACCAGGACACTCTCAGAGGAGAGTTACTTTACCCAAGTTCCCTGGAATTTATGTCACAGTGTCATTATTCCTGACATAAAAATAGTAACTGAAGAAGAATGAATCAGTTGGGGGTAAGATTCAACTGTTTTAATGTTAATTGCTTTGGGGTTAATTGTTGAGTAAGAAAGTGATCTAGGCTCTTAATTGTTGAACAGAGAGAGAAATGACTCAGCCCATCCTGAAATGGGATATGCTGATGAATCTCTGAGCAGAAAGATACTTATATCAAAAAATGCTCCTTTGAGTATGGAGGAAATGGAGAAGACTTGCTTGCCAAAATTGTTGAGCTTGAGGACAGATGAAGTGGTGGGAGACAAATTGCATCCTAGGTTTGCCATAAATCAGAGTTTGGGTTCCCTGTGAATCACACCAAGAGTGCCTTAATGTGATTGATTTTAAAGATCAGATGGGATGTCAAACTTCCTCTTGCATATGTGAAAATTAAATTATTGCTCATGTATGGAGGAGTTGCACACCAAAATAGCCTGACCAACATGGGAAGCAATTCTGGGGTGTACAACAGAGCTGCAACCAAAAGCCCAGGCAGCTTTTACAGGTCTGGAGAGCCTTTTGAAATGTTAGCCCTTCATGTAAATTCAGTATATATATTTGAGATGAAGAAAGCCATTATAGTTTTGTTTTATTCATATTTATCTTCTGCAGAAAGGTAGCAGTTTTAGGAAATGAGACATGCTGTGCCCCCAGGGGAAATCCTCCTGTAGATATGTCCTGTACAGGCAAGTACAGAACAAGTCATCTGGTGGGCACACTGCATATGTGCCTTGCTTGGTGGAAAATTGCAAGTTCAATTGAGTTTTTCTCCTGCTGTTTTTTTAACAGTACTGAACCTGTCACTATGCAGGGAACATTGTATATGAAAAATACCCAAAAAAGATTAAGGTAAGTGGCATCCAAGTGCGTTGTTTAGTGCTTAGGGCATAAATGGCAAATCTCAAAAGACTATGACAGCAATAGAAATAATGTGTAAAACAACAGAGCAAAAATTACCATACCATATAGCTTAGTTGTATGCAAATCAGGCAGCATTAAATGTCAGTATCCTAGCATTTTTTAAGAAAGAAAATACAGAGCTAACAAAGAATGTTAAACTTCCTTGTCCCAGTGCTGACAGAAATCCTTTCAATTCCCTTGTGGCACCAGCAGCAATGTAGATATCTGTACATTCTACTCATAGCGTGTCAGTGCCAGCCTCAGGGGTTCTCCAGGAGACACAACACAGTGAAGTGAGCGCTGGTCTGGGTCCACCAACAGATTTGAGTGCTGGAAAACTGTGTGTCTCTGTCTATAGCCCAGCTTTAAAGTTCCTCCTACCATACAGGGGAGGAATCCAGCCCCTTTACAATGCCTGTCCTTTCTGCCCCGCCAAGGACTGTATGTCTCATAAGGAATTCACAGTCAGCACTTGGAGGGGAAAGTTGTCTCAAATCACTTTGAGGGGCTATGGGGAGTAAGCTTCCATCTCACATCCTCATCCTTGCCTGGACTCAAAGTCATCCTACCTGTGCCTACTGAAAGGCACTTCCAGACACACTCAAGTAAGTAGATTGTCCCAGAAATTTTCTTTAGAAGTGGAACAGTAGTCACCTGTAAGACATAACCGGAGGAAGTATCAGTGACTTCCTTACTTCTAATCTATATACTGTAATTCGGAGTGGGCAGAATACTTTATATGGGATACAATTCCATTCCCTTTTCTACCTGAAAGAGTTCCAATCGCCTCCCATCACCTAGGTGAATGTTCCAGCCAGCAAGATATAGATGCTCTGGCAAATGTTAAAGGAAAGAGAAGGGAGAAGAATAGAAGGTAAAGGGATGCTAGTTACATATTTTTAAGCATTTCCTAAAATTGAATGGGAGTGACTTAATTTTTAAGATATTTCAGTAGGATAAGGGTCCAGGGAAAGAGCAAAACAGCTGGTCCAGCCTGGGCCTGGCCAGCCAGGAGTCACACTTTTGCATGAAAGGCAAAGTTCTTTCACACTGTAGTCTCATCTGCCCAAATTAAGAGAAAACTTGTGAAACATATCTACTTCTTCACAGTTAAAAGAAGATTGTAAGACTTAAACCTCCTCTTTTACGGTCATTCCATTTTTCTGGAACACCTTACTTGGAGATACGTGCTGCATAGGTCTCTTCCATATCCTTTCTCCCTGGTTTTTTAGCGTCTCCACTAAAGCTTTTAGCTGTTCTTCCATTCACAGTGCTGCCTTTGATGTCTTGTTTATTCCTGGTACCATGCAGTGTCACATAATCAGATGCAATAGCCTCACTGAACAAATCCTTCCTTCCAAGCAGAAAATATTTCATGCTGTTGGACCTAGATAAAAGCATACTCTATTTTGCAGGATCCATATTTCCAGTGTCATTTCTGGGCAGTTAATCCCATAAGACAAGTTCTAGGAGTCATGGAAAAAAGCCCCAGATAATTAATTCTTTTTCTGAGGCACCAGCACTCTTTTGTAAAAAAAATAAATTTTGCAAGTCCAATGTGAAAATAAAGAGGTCCTAGAGACAAAAGTAGAATTCACAACATTTGTTTTAATTTTTTTATTACTTTATAATTTTATCTTTACATTTTTAATGAACTAGTATGAAAATTTTCTTATTTAATATTTAAATAGCTGCTATGGGTCATTTGATAACTTCATGCCTTTGACTTATCCACAGATCAGAGCTTAGTGGTATGACAGGTATCATGAGCAACCACAACTGTGTGTTTTGCTCTGGAGAATTGTTAACTAATGACAAAGAAATAACACCACGACTTCAGCACACATTCTGCACAAACTTAGGAATGTATTTTGTGAGTTAGCTGCAAAGAAATTATTATGCTTGGGAAGCTCCATCATTTACAATGATGCAGTGGGTACAAGCCTGCAAGAGAAATGGATATGTGGATCATATATGGATATGATACAAATTTTGTGTATAAAATTCACTTCTGTATAGAAGCCTAATGAGAAGCCTAAATACCACTTCTTGTCTGATGTTACAGAGAACTTGAACTTTGTGTTTACTATGTGTTTGCAATTTTAAGTTTAGCTAAATTATTATACGTACTGCACACTATATCACAGGAATGTTAAAATGCTGGGATTTTTTTTCTGCTGATAGCCATCACTGTCTGAATGTATGTTTATACCTATATGGTTCAGCCATTTGACTTAACAATTTTTTTCATGGACAACATTGATTAAATTTGGAATTTTACTTCTTTCTCTACTTTGTGCTGTTCTCTGATGATGATGGCTGCATTTGGCGGGGGCTGACAGTGCATGTGTTCTATTTCAAATATGCCCAAATATGACCATAGTTTAGTTTAAGGGGGAGCTGTTACAAATACTTGTTTGACCTGTTATTTCTTCATACATGACCCCACAAAACAGGCTGCTAATTAATGGATTTCATTTTTCTTATTGCATTGCTTTCCTGTATAATTTTGTCCACTTATGTATCAGCTAGAATCTCTGTAAGGCAGGGACTAGTAAGTTTTTTAGGCTGTGCACATCTTGAGATTTTTATCTGTGACTTTATTTTTGTAGCCCTCAAAATAATAAGCATAATTTATAGTACTTTCCTCTTTTGTAATGTTGAGTTATTCCATCAGCTCTCAATGTGAAAGTAACTTCAAAAGGAAGCTGCTGGTTAAGAACATAAAAATTTGTCAACTTGTGAAGTGGTTTGACTCCTGAAGAGCACCTTCCTATTTAAAAAACTACTTACATCCTTTTGTAGTATTTTTTGATCCTATGTTGAAGATTTTAAATTGGCTTTTGAAGCTGTGTTCGGCATTTTATAGAGCTGAATTAATTGTAAGCTTTATGTTGTCTTTTTCTTGAAAGATTATTCAGTTCCATTTTCTCCTTACAAAAATGCCATAAGGGGCTCCCATGAGCCCACAAGAGAAAATGAAAGCTTTCAGTTAATAAAATGTATTTACCTGTGTGTCTGAGCTGTGACTGACTGAACTTCGCCCAGCCCTGCTGTTATTATATACCATACATCTCCCACAGATATACAAGACTCAAGGTCAGTGGGGAACAAAACTTTTTGTATAAATGCTGGTATGCAAGGGTCCTTCATCTTCTGAAGCTGTTGTACCTGAAGTGTGAAATGGCCATGAAAAAATTTGCTAAAATAACTACTCTTTGCCTGTACACTCAGCTGCTTCTCCCAGAAGGACACTTACAGCTGCAAAGGGTTTCTGTGGACAGGTGCAAAATGGTTGTGGTTCAGCTCACAGAGATTTTATAGCAGAGGGAGGTAGAGAGAGGAAGGGAAAGGAATCATAGAATGGCTTGGTTTGGAAGGGACCTTAAAGACCACCTAGTTCCAACTCCCCTGCCATGGCAGGGACACCTTTCACTAGACCAGGTTTCTCAGAGTCCCATCCAACCTGGCCTTGAACACTTCCAGGGATGGGGCATTCACATCTTCTCTGGGCCATCTGTTCTAGTGCCTCCCCACCCTCACCATAAAGAATTTCTTCCTAATATCAAATATAAGCCTGCCCTCTTTCAGTTTAAACCCTTTCCCCATTGCCTTATCACTACAGGCCCTACTGAAAAATCCTGCTCTTTCTTTCTTATAAGCCCCTTAAGTACTGAAAGGTTTCTCTGGAGCCTTCTCTTGCCCAGACTGAACAACCCCAATTCTGCTAGCTTTTCCTCATAGGAGAGATGCTCCGTTTTTGACTTGTGCTTTAGCAATGACCAGGTAAACTGAGGTTTTCTGTGGAAGGAAATGGGTTCCTTCCACTTATCAGCTGAGGCTTGTTTTAAATTGCTCGAGCTGCTTTTAAGGACAGGACTCACTCTTTCTTAAGGACAATGCTCACTCTTTCTGAGAGAAGTGTGTTCCAGTATCACTTTGTCTTAGAGAGGATAACTATCTGCTTGTGTGCTTACTTACTTTTTAATTCCTCAAACCTCCTTCAGACTTGATGCATCTCAACATTTTTATGTCCTCCAAAGACTCCCACAGAATCATCCCCTGAATAGTAATAACTTAAGTATACTAAATAGTACTGGTCCTCTACAGCTACTTTTAAATTCTTACTGTTTACATGCCAAAATTCTCTACCTTTGCATCTTTTAGTCAGTTTCAAATCCCATTACAGAGGTTTAACATTTAACCCATGACTAATTAGCTTGCCTAACGGTCTTTAAAAGAACATAATGACAATCCAAATAAATTATACCGTACCAACCTGCTTTATCTATTACTAGTATGTTAGTAGAGACATAACTTTCTCATGCAGAATTGCTTTGTCTCTATTGCCTTCCCTCTAAAACACACGAGTAGTGGAAGCCACACCTTCAGAATCACTTAACTAATTTCTTTGAAGCTGTGTAATTTTCATCCATTGAGGACTTGACCAGAAACACACAAGTCTAAGAACCTCACCAAGCAATCCCTTCTCACGCAATTAAGTCCTTAATTGTGTGAGTAGCCCCATTTAGGTTAGTGGTGAGATAGAACCATATATTTTGGCAGCTACAGGCTTTTGTGCTGAGGTGAGTCACAAAAGGTGCCCATATCTACAGGAGCATTTACTTAGGTGAGATATCTCAGTGCTGCTCCCCCAGTGCTGGTAGCTCTGTGAACTCCCAGAATTTTCCAAGGTCAGTTGTTTTCTGCTCATGCTGCTGAGGGATGAGATACTGAGAACGAAGGCCTTTCTCCCCACCCCTGGCCTTTCTCTGAAGGCATATCTCAGCCAATGTTCTTCATTAAGGAAATGGGATTCCCCATTCCAAATACCAGCTGCTAGGTAGCAGAGCTACCCTCTCAGTGCATGCAGCCTGGGGAATGCCTCTGACCCACCTCAAGGGAAGTGAGCACTTAAACTTGTGTTCTTCCCGTGATGCTAAGTATGAGCACACTTTCTCTATAAGTTCACTGACACTCATGTTGGTTTTGTGGTTTTCCTGTGAGCTGCCTGAGAAGCTTGCAGGTACACACTTGTTATTAGTGGTGACCAGACTGTACTTGCTTTCAAGATAGCTTTTCTCTGTATTAATTTTGAAAATCTTCCTCTGGGTTTCAGCTCAAACCAAACCTGTAAGCAGCATGCTGTTTGTTGGGTTGTAAGAGTGATATACTGTCAAGTGAAAGGAGATGTTTCCTTGAACCCTTTATATTTGAGCAATCTATCAGTGCCCCCAGGGAAGATGAGACCCTTGTGCATGACTAGCCTGTCTATTATGGGGACCCCACTAAACAGCCACTGTGTCAGAGGGTGGTTAGACCAATAATTGAGGGTCACACACTGACAGTGTCCCCACTCTTTTTTCATTTATTATCAATTTTGTCAAGCATGTCATCCACTGCCAGCAGCTGCCATCACCCTTGAAGGATTCAGACTCACACTTTATGGAATAGCACACTTTATTATCAAACACACTGGTAATAGAAGACTGTGACAGGTTAAGGTTCAGAGATTGCCATCAGTAGTATACTGACTGCAAAAATGGATCTGAGTCAATATCCAGACAAGCTCTAATCACCAATGAAAGCTCGCTCAGGATAATCAGTTGGTGAACATAAAATAAGGTTCTTACCCAACTGGCATCCCTATGGGGACAAAAAAAGGTTCAGCCCATCAATGGATCCTAGAAGTTACAATGGAGTCTTCTCTAACCTTCCCCCTACTTAATCTATATTTAAAATATTTTCATTGCCGGAGGAGAAAATGTAAAGTTACGGTTTCATGTTTAGGTGCAGTTTGAGTGAGTTTACTCATTAGCTTCTGCAGGGTGTGAAAAATAATATGTATTTTTGAGTTAATGAAACACAGTTGAGCTTTTGATTACCATCTGGATAATTCCTTTGGCTTAGTTCCCCTTAGCTGTATTTTTTTCAACAGAGCATAATTGCTGTGCTGCTCCATCCTTTGTTTCATATGTGCATTGATTTCAACAGAGCATGACTGCCACACCTTTGTGCCACTCTGTCCTTTGTTTCAGGGCTCCCTTGGAGTGGTACACCCACCTTCCTCAGTGGTCCTGCGCAAGATGTGCAAGCAGTTTGTGCCTGGTGAAATATAGCCAGTGCATGCACTCCTTGCTGAACTTGTTTTTTTTGGTTTTCCCATACATTATGTATATATTTGTGTGTCTATATATGCTTTTACTCTCCATTGCTATTTGTCAGATACTTGGGTGTGCTCAGGGTAAGAAGTAAGAGCTATAATTTTGAGTTGTAGATGCCTGAGTGGTGACCCAGGGGATTAATCATCTTGGTGGTTTTGTGCCTCAGGCAGCTGAGGATGAGCACAACCCCATGTGGACTTCTTGAGGGGGAGGGGGCAACAAAAAGTGCTTTTTATTATATAACAACATATCAGATAAAAATATCAATGTAGGCCTGTTTAAAGCCAGAAGTTTCTCAGTAGATAAATATGTCTGAAATGGTCACCATCTTATTTTTTAAGAGACCTGGGTAAAATGACCATTATAGTTGATAGGTCCAGATGTAATGCTGCTAGAAAGTATATACTTAAAAGTAAATGGTTGAAAACGTTGCTATTTATATAAAAATTTTTGGGGATGCAGAATTGTGAATAGAAATACTTTGTCAGCTTCATTATCAAAGCAATATCCAATGTTGATATCTGGTGAAACAAAAAGTATGATTAGAAAGAGATAATGCTGTGTTTCTTTTTTTGTAAGTAAATACTGAAATGGTGGTGGTAAATTCAGCCAGAGTATTTTGTGTGGTTTTAAAAGGATTCTTTGGTGTTTTCATTCCTTTCTATTGGTTCACTCTATAAATGGCAGCTAAAGTATTTTCACAACTGCAGAGGAGGAGAGGGCATATGTCATGGAGTCTCTCAGGCAGGAAAAATCACAGCATGTGGCAGTATAAATATGACATTGAACATTTACTGGTTGTTCAGAGACCCATGATAAACCCAGAGCAGAAACATAAATCTTCCTTCTCCATTTAAGACTATACCTAAATAATGTAGTCTTGTCTTCTAAGTCAAACACAGAGGGTGAGTTTTTTGGTTTTATATTTAAGGGGAAGGAGAGGGAACAACTAATTTACAGTAGAGTAAAAGAGCTAACTGTCTTGGATTTTTAATTTGTGCTGTTATCTTTGAGGTTTCTGGGATGCAGTATTCCTACATTTAGGCATAAGATGCTATAAAACATGAGGCTGTGTAACTGATTGTGTGTAGGCAAATAAGGTCCCTTTTTTCACTGCTCAATATTGAAAATAAAAATCTCATAAAGCATGAGACAGAAAACTCAATCAAGTTCACATGTACTGTAAAAACTCATATGAATATGAATACTTTTCTACCAGTAATAAAAGCCTAAAATGAAGAAGTATGAACTAGAGTAACTGATTTTGAATGAAGATACTGACATCTCAAATTCAGCAGGAGAGAATTACAGGAAGCCCAGAGAAAGCAGGGAACTAAGCTTAAAATAAATTCTTTTCATTTGCATTCATTAGGGAATATGCCCAACCATAAAACCTTTCTTTATAGGAGGCGAGTCTGAGGAACTGTCTCAATATAAAAAGACACCAGAAGAGTTTTAGAAAATTCAGTGGAAAAGGAAGAATCAAACTGATGGTATCTGGCCATATGAGCCAAGCATATACTTGTTGAACTCAGGGTTGAGTTTGCTGAACAATTAGTTGTAATTTCTACCTTGTTGTTGAAAAAGATATTTTCTTTTGGATGGTTCAGGAGTGGCAAATATAACACCAGTTTTTATCAAAGGGTTGCAGAGAGAATTCAAGGAACTACAGAATAGTATCTCTGACTTTTGTGTTGGACAAATTGGTAGAATCTGTAATAAATGACAGAAAAGAGTGGAGAGGTGAAATACAGCATAGAGAAAAAGGGTCAAAGCAGATTTCATAGACTGAAGTCATCCTTCACAAATCTATTCTAGTTCTGTGAAGAATATTTGTGTAAGGGTGATGCAGTTAACAAAAATTTTTTAAAAATACTTTTGATGATATTTTTACAGTAGAGTTTTGATGATATTAAGACATTACAGATTAATAATTGGTTAAATGAAAGAAGCCACAGGGTAGGAGGAAATGATCTCTATTTCACAATAGAGAGGAGTATGCACAGCTCCAGCCTCTGTTCTGTTTAGTGTATTCATTAACGATCTGAGAAAGGGGATAAGTGATGTGGTGATAACTGTTGCTTGATCAAACAAAATATTTCAGAATAATCAAAAGTCAGACCAACTGCAAAGAACATTAGAAAGATTTCTTGTTATTAACTGACTGTAAAATAGAAATGGCAGATGAAGTGTAGGGCCCAGATGTTTTAAATAATGCACCTGGGGAAACCAGTCTCAAATATATGTATGAAACTGTAATTTCCCTATTAGCTATGTGGATTTGAAGTTATTATAGATAATTTTCTGAAAAAGAATCATTATAATGATTATTGATAACTGAAAAGCAAATGGGATGTTGAAAGTTATAAGGAAAGGAATAGAAGATAAAATATCTCTGTCACTGTTACATATATGGAGTGTTGAATAGAGACCTCATTTCTGATCCCTTAGTCTCAAGATGATGTAGTAGAAGTAGAAAAGATAGAGAAGGACAATAAGGCTAACCAGAAATTTGAAATGGCTTCTACACATGGGGAGGTTAAATGAGTTATGACTTTTAGCCTGGGAAAGAGACTACTGAGATGTATATGGTGCAGTTCAGCTGGAGATGATCATTCCCTGTCTCCCCCAGCCTGTGCAGTATGGTCAGTGTAATGGTGCTATTAGACATCTGGCCTAAAACAAACAAGAGGAAGTACTTTTCCACACAGCCAGTAATAGAGCTCAGGAGCTCATTGCTGCATGATGTGTCAGATGTAAAAGTAGAAATGCGAATTGGATGGATTTGGAGAATCAAGGCCATTGAGAACAAACTCTGGCACAGAGCAGCCTCAAACACCTGCTTGCTGGGAATATCAGCCATGGTCAGCAGGGCTCTCTGTGAGCCATGCTTCCTGGCAGGAGCATCTGCTGATAACCACAGCCAGAGACTGGCTACAGGAATGAATGGACCTTTAGTTTGACCAAAGTGTCTTAAAATATTTATGCTTATAGCTGTTCCATCAGATATATGGAGTTAATGCTGTTCTTCACTATTGACTGAGTGATCAAAGGCTGGCCTGTGTCAGAGGACTAAGGTGGCTGCTGTGACTCAAAACATTCTACTGGCAGGAGGTTGTGGCTCTGCTGAGCTGAGCCCTGCTTCCAGGCTTCCCCAGCACTTCTGCTCTGTCACTCTCCTGGACTTTCTTTTTGCCTCCCAGGCCTTGATTTTCTTCAAAGATGGGTTTTAAGTTTTGTTCTTTGTAAGGAATATAAGTACAAGGTGGTGCCTTGAGGAGGCACATGAGCACGATTCCAGCACATCCGTGTGTTGGTCTTACAGCAGAATACCTTGTATTACTTCCTGACATGCAGTGAGCAGTACAAGCTCTCCTGTCAGGATCTTTCTCTGCCTGCTTGCTGTGGAGGAAGGAAAGGTGCTCGCTAATGAGACAGGTGATTCATTATGGCATGAAACAGACTGACTAGGGCTCCTTTGTAAATAACTTCTGGGTGTGTTTTCTGTCACAGGTGGAAGCTCCTTATTTGTATGCAATAATGACGTGTGCTTATCAAAGAGTGATAATGCAAGGAACAAACAAATGACATTTCCAGTATTAATATGTAAATTACATGCTAAGAAGAAATGATCAAGCACTCCTGAAACACAGCAGCAAGCACTAATTGCATTCCTTGCCCTTCAATATGCTGTGCACTATAGATAGCTTTTTTCCCTAAATGAGCATTTAAAGCTTTAATGTTTTCTGCTTCTTCATGCCTAAAGATTTCACATATATTTTTTCCTAAATTTGTTGCACTGTGTGCATATACTGCTTTATTGTACCTCATAGAAAGGTGATGTGACCAAAGGTTTGCTAGAACAGCCTTTGTGTGCTCTGATTCCCTAGAAATGTCTGTAAGTTATTCCTAGCTTAGAAAAAGCAGGCATTTGTGCTGAGGTGGATTTCTGTGTGAGAAACCATTCCAAATAACCCTCTTTTGCAAACACATCCAGTTCCATCCTGAAAACTGATTGGGTGTTTTTGTTTTGTTCCTAGTACATTTTTTCTGGAAATCTATTCCAGAGCTTCAGTCTCCATATGGCTGGAAATCTCATTTCTTAGTAACCATTTTCTTCACGTGTCAACAGGGTCCATGAATTTGGAAAGGTCTTCTCTTGTGTTTTCTCCTTGAAGCATTTGTAGCACAGTTGCACCCTCTATCTTGATGTGGCAGCTTTGCTTTTTTTGAGCTGAAAAAGTAACTTTGTAATAGTGTCCCCTTTTAAGATGAATCCCCTTTTTCCAGTATTTTAACCACTATTCTCTGAACATGGAGTCTGAGTTCCTTTTTTTTTAACATTAGCTTTTAGGAAATGTATGTGTTGTGTGAACTGGGGTCTTCCTTATTAGAACTTAACCCAACAATGCTGCTCTTCCACTGTCTGTACATAAGAAGTAGGATGACTGTGAATCCTATGGAGATTATGGAGAGTTGTACAAAATATCTTTCCAGATCAAGCATCTCTGAGTGAAAAGATACTGGTAGAATAGGAAAGAATACCTCAATACTCAAAAGAAACTACATATAGAATATCCAGAGATGAACTAAAGGAACTTATGTAGGACAATTCAGGTTCATCTTTGTTCCTGTCCAAGGGACTTGTGCAAGCCCAGACTGTGGCCACCCAGAACAGTGCTGTTTTGGGTGACTCATGTATGGGAATGTGCAGTATCCTTTTTCCTTACTGTAGCTGTAAGAAGGATTACAAGGGGGAAAGATTGTCATCCTCTTCTAGCAGCTACTTTTGTTGGCAGAAGGAGTGAATTGCAAACGATTTCCCAGCTCCTGTATTCCTTTGCCTGGTCATTGGCATTCACTAAGGAGAACTGGTAGATACTGGAAAAGGAAGGGCCTGGTGGGCGAGACTAATCAGAAATCTCCCCTCTACAGCGAGGGAAATTTGTATTGAAGCTTTATTTATGTTTTTACATGATACCCTGCTGTATCTATAGTTGGAAGCAGTATAAATTAAAGAGGAAGGATTCCTACATGCAAGTAATAATGGCAATTAGGCATTGGCAATGCAATTCCTACATGTAAGACACCTGAAATGCTACATCAGCCTGGCTTTCTGAAAATGAGAGGTACTATTTGTTCTCACTTGCAGCAGGCACAGCATTGCTATGTAGTAGTAGCAGCTATTCAGAGGAGTAGATTGGATACACCTGGTTTAAGGTAGTTTTAAAGGTCCTTAAAGCTCAGTCAACTCATCTGTACTTATTGCACTTGTGTTTGCTCTCTTAATTTCTTAAAGCTGGCTTTTACACTGAGACACTAATAATTTCCTTTTGCTTTGAAGTCCCACTTCTGAATGTAGCAGGGAGGTGCTAGAAAGGGCTGGGGAGGGTGTTTTATTAATCAAGAAGCTAAAGGGAAACTTGAGGTGATGTCTCTGCCTCTGATGAAATTCATTCCCTTATCTAGAAGCTCTTAAATCATCCCTGGCACAGGTGACATTATAAAAATAATTCTGAAGAACAAAAGTTCTTGCCCTTGGAATACACTGCATTGCACCAAGTGGTAGGCATTTATCGCTTTTATTTTTCTTTTAGGGACTCTAGGTGAATGCTTCAGTTGCCTTTAGATTTCTTTAATCGGTTTTTGCAAGTTGACAGATGTTTTTCCCCCTCAAATGAATACCTTGTGAAATAAGCTGCACAAAGGATAGCCAGAGTGGTGACTGGTAAAACCCAGGGATTTGCTTAGGACATTTTGGGTTCATCCCTGTCCCAGTGTCAGGGGCTTTGGGGAACTGAGCCCTGGCTTGCCATTCACCATGTCTGAAGTGGTCTGATGGCCTTCCTTCTTCTGATAACATAAAGAGGTGGAAGGTGACACACTCAGGTAAATTTTTTCATAGAACAGAGGCAGTTTATTGGTTTGGGTTTGTTTTTTTTTTTTTTTTTTTTTGGCTGTGAAAGCAAAACTTAAGATGTGCTGAAGGTGAGTAATGGGCATATGGATATATGGAAAGCCTACTAGTTAGAAGGACACTAACATCTGTCTCTTTCTGTAGATTATTAAAAAAACCCCAAACTCTAGGAACCAGCAAAGAAAGGATGAAGGTGGTGAGTCTATGCCATTATATTCAATTGGGACCTAATTCAGTCTGGATGCATAGATTCATGCACAGATAATGTTATTTTGAAGTAATTTCTGTTGTTTGTAGTGATCTTTCAGGACATTGGAATATCCCTTGGTTTGATTTGTTCTGGAGGCATGTTAAGTATGGTTTAATGAGCTTGTTTAAATTCTAGTCAGGAGTTTTTCTCCTGTATTATAACAGAGTATTTGAACTCTTCTATTATGCAAAATATTTAGTGTGTGTGCGAAAACTTAGAACTGGTCTGCAGTTCAGCAACAGTAGTAAATAGTTTACTGGTTTAAATTTTGTGTGTCACTGGAGACAGAAAGGGGCTTTTGGGTGGCTTATGGCTCAAGTGTTCAAGATACCAGCTCAGATTTTAGTCAGGAAGATGAGACATGTTTTAAAGAAAATCCACAACTTAGCCAGGAGATTTGGCTGCAAATACATCCTATGATCCAAGAAGCAAGTAGAATAACCTCATTTTGATGGTTTTTATATATTTTAGATCATCAACTTGGTGCAGCTGTTGCTTTTTTTATTTTTCTTTGAGTATATTGCAATGATTTCTGCCACATAGTTTTGATAATGGTTTCCAGAATACCACAAATGGCTTGAAACAGGAGCTGAGAATGATACCGTCTCAGCCACAGCAGCTACGACTGTCCTCTGAGCAGCTGCTCATTCTTAGTGACAAGTGATGACTTCTAATAAAAAAAGCCATTTTACTGTGTACACCGGATTCATTTGTCTGATTTACAGAACGTGTCAAGTAATCCTCACCTTCAGATCAGTTCTGAGACATGGTAAGATGCTGAGAGGCTTTCCAGCAGCAAAGGTTTTAGCATAATCTAACAAACAGAATGGTGTTCTCTTTAGCATAACTTAGCTTTACAAATTGGCTGTCTCTGACCTTGATACTCTCTCATCTGGACTGTGATAACGGTGAATTTCAAGAGTACTCTTAGTATCTGATAAGGGAAATGCTATTTGGGAATCTGAGGGCAATAGTGAACAGAGGAGTCTCCTCTAGGAGACAGCTTCCTGCTGTCTGGACAGCATGAAACTCACTTGGGTTTTTGGGTCTTTTTTCTAGGCATTATGGAATTCAGGTTTGTTCAGGGAACTTCTGCATAGGATGAAAGCATTGCACCAGTTTTGCCTGTCTCCTGGTTGCTGGTTTGTGCCCTTCAGTCCTACAGGTGAGTGAAGTCCCTGGATATCAGGGTAGCTTTGGAAGGGGTGAGGCAGGGAGGCTGCTCTGACATGTATGGGGGTGGGAGAAGGCTGTTCCAAACACTTTCTTAGTCTCTACTGTAACCTCTAGGCTATACACATTTCACCTTCGCTTGGCTGCTTTGTTAAAAAACTGCCACTGATGTAGCATTCAGCTGGACATGACCCTTTTAAAGAGCTTTCAGGTGGGGAGGGAAAGCAGTACTGTCTTCAAAACTGCCACCAGGAGTTTTATCTATCAAGCCTGAAGTCTTAATGGGGCTCAGGCCATGCTGTTCTGTCCTAAATGAGATGTGTTCATGCACTGGAGAAAAGCCACTGACAGTCTCCTAAGGAAGCATGGGAAGCTGGACATCCAAAAGGAGAAGTTTGTAGTCTTGACTGCAGTAGGCTCCATGTAGGGAGTAGCCTGTGGAATAGTGCATTGCACTTGTGAGTGAATTGGGAGCCTGCTGTGTCATCAATAGATTTGCTCTCAAAAATACCAGTGACTTTATTGGAGTTCCATATACACATGGGACCACCTGTGTGAAGTATATCTGTCCCAAAAGTGATAATGAGCTGATATTTCATTATTGCTTATGTTTAGTTTTTCCATGCACCAGTGTTACTGGCTGAAGTAATCAAGCCAGCTAACGAAGCTGAGACCTGAGACCCTGGTCTGTGTCCCGGAGCAGCGGCCTGGATGAAGTCATGGTGGCAAAATTCCATCTGATTTCAAAGAGGCCTCTTCCATAGCAAAGAACTACCCCTGTCCCCAGCACAAATAGTCTAAAACCATATTTAGCTTAACTTGGCAACCTTTACCTACCCCTTTATTATCAAACATCTTTCATATTGTAAGCAATTCTATAATGTATATAGAGGTAGTAAAAGAAGCAGTGATTCTGTAACTCCTAAAATTCACTTAGAATGATGACATATCATTCTAAGTTTTATTTTAAGTGACTTCCAGGGGGAAAAAAAGCATTAAGAGTTTTGTGTTTGTTCATTTTCCTTAAAGAGAGTTTTTCTGACAGATATAAATTCTTATTTGATCTTGCTATTTCATTTTTCAAATAATGTAATTCCATATATTTAAGGGAACCAATTCAAATCATTTAAAACCAAAATATTTTCCTTATCAGATACTAAAAATTTTCTTAGGAAAATCTTTCTTTTTTACTTTTGATTTCTAAGGCTTAAAAATGTAAATACAGTGTGAATAATTTTGTGTGTGGAAGGTCGAGGTAATTTTTTCTGAGAATGGAGAGGGTATGTGTGGAGGTGCAAGGTAAGTAGGTATGTAAGTATATATGTATATAAGTATGTATATATATGTGTGTATATATATATACACACGCATATACATACATATAGGACAGGACCTTGTAAAGAATGTAACAAGTTTAAAGAGGAAGAAGACAATAAGGGAGGAAAGAAGGTAGGAATGAAACAACAAGATGATATAAATTATCTGTAGGCTCAGCATGGTGTTTATGAGTCATTGCAAAACACCTTTAGTAAGAGGTGTGGGTTGTCCCTGACTGCTGCTAACATGTGAGGATTGTTACCTGGCTGATAGATGTCACAGCAGAGGTAGGTCTTGAGGAGAGATTTGAAAGAGAAGATTTCTATCAGATCTTTTTCAAAGGGTACATTTTCTCCTTTACATCAGTTGGAGTTCCCAGAGCTGAATCATTAATAAGCATTTTTTCTGATGAAGTTCAGAGACCCACAGCACTGAGAGTGGGATGAAAGTAAAGCTTGAGAGATTTGCCATGTACACAGCCCCACAAGGGCTCACTCTTCCAATAGTTGCCTCGTGTTTTCTGGAGAACTGTTGTGCATAAATGAATCATGGCCATGCAGTATAATTCCCCTGCTCAGCATGTTCTTGGAGTGTTTTTCAGGATAACATGAGGCAGGCTGCAGTCATGGGAGTGACCTGAGGTTGGTGCTGCCAGTCCTGACAAGCAGAGGGCTGAAATGGTGTGAGTTCTGCAGCAAATCACCAAGTCTGGATCCATGGAAAAGCTTTTAAATACTTCAGGAAGGAAAATACCATTATACTAAACCTGATTTCTTAGGTCTGTAAACACCCTTTCAGAGTACATGTATGCTCTGCAGAACCCAGTGGCACTGTTCTTACAGGATCGTATCTCAAGAAGAGAAGTTTAGTTCAGTTTTCAAATCCCTGTTAGAACTTTGACTTTTGTGTTAAGGTAGGAAATTTTAGTTAGAGATGGATGGAACAGGTAGGAGTTTCTTTTAAAATTGATTTGTTTCTTTTAAATAGGGTTTGTGTTTTTAATCTCATATACAGGGTCTCATCTGTACAGCTTTAGGGAGCAGAGTTTTATAGGTAGATATCTACATAACTTGATGAGGATGGTACAAGGCAGGTGCCTACCTATCACTGAGGACATGGATTATAAGTAACACATTCTTTCCTTACTGTGGACAAAGGCAGGAGATCAACTTGGGCGCGCATCTTGCCTTTTATACCTTAACCTGTGTCTGCTCATGCTGCTGAAGGAAGGATTTATGGACTCCTTTTTTGTCACCACAGCAATCATGCAGTGAAAGTGGGGGCCTTTTCTTACACTCCCCACCTCCATGGGAGGAGAGACTGAGTTTAATGTTTCCAAGTGGAAATGGTGCTCCTACATTTGGGCTTGACCTACCAGGACTCAGTGTGAAAGAGGATTGATCCTCTGCTGTAAAATGTTAATGAGACCAGTCTAGATTTGTGCCTTGAAACTGAGCCTACTGAAAGCTTAATGTGATACAGATTTTGGTACTAGTTTGGCCCTTTTCTAGCTAGGGTGGTACTCTGATTTACATGTTATTCAAAGACCCAGCTAGATGAGATTGATCTTAATGATTAAAGTGATAATAAAATGTTATGTAGATAGATTAATTTCATAGAGGCCAGCAGATGGGCACTAACAGAAACTAGATTTGAGTCAGTAATTTCCCAGTCCTCCAAAGTCTTCCTCTTTGTTCTTATTCAAGAACAAGCACAGTTAAGCACAGTGCAATAGCCAGAGAAACTCTGGAGCACCATAGCCCTGGGAGGCAATGATTCTACTCACACTGTGAGCAATGGTAGTGTTCAAACACACATTAGTCCAAAATCATAGAATGGTTTTGATTGGAAGGGACCTTAAAGGTTACCTAGTTCCAACCCCCCTGCCATGGGCAGGGGCACCTTCCACTAGACCAGGTTGCTCAAAGCCCCATCCAACCTTGAACACTTCTAGGGTTGTGCATATCCTGTATAGAAAGTCCATTACCGCAACTGTTCATAAAAGCTGCTCGTTACTTTCTTTACTCACATTACTTTATTGGTAAGTAAAAGCAACAGCTGTCTTTCTTCTTCTTTCATGGAATAGCTGAAAGAAAGAGAGATGTTATTTAAATGGCAAATGTCTTTGCCTCTTCTTTTTTTTTTCTCCTCCTTTGTGAGCTTCAGAAGTTTCCTGAGAATCATTTAGATGAAAATTGTGCTAACAGATGAGTGACGAGAGAACTTGGACATAAGGCATCTGTTGTGCCTGTGACTCCTATTCTCACTCTCAGCAAATGTGTTTCAGACCATTTGTGGGGTGGAGGCCACAGAGTTTTGTGTTCAGGCTGCTGGAAAGCAGAGTCCTGCTGTCGTTTCCAAAGAACATGGCAGTAGTTTTTCCGCCCCATTAGATATAGGGCTTTTCCCTCTTTTTTTCCTAAATTTCTATCAAAACTCTATTTCTTTGATTCTTTTCTGAATAATTTCATGTGTCATCCCACTTCACTGTTTGTCTACTCCCACTTCCCCCATGCATTTATCCCTGAAAATAACAAGTGTGTCCAACATTTGGTGCAAAGACAGGCTTTATTTTAGCTTGCTTTTTTTCCTGAGCAAATATGAATTATAAAAACATGCTGCATTTGTCTGGTGATCAGTTGTTCACAGTCCTGCTAACACTGCCTCAAACATTTTGACACATGAGCTGATTTCATCTAAGTTTGTCAGAAATGTAAACATAAGAAAAATAAGAAACCCCGTATGAAAATAATAAACTTTTATGTGAAAATAGCTGGTCAGCTAGAGGAGGCAGAGAGTTCATGCCCCATCAGGGGAGAAGCTGATGTGAAATCCTGTTGCTTAGATATCAGAGAGTCCAGAGAGAGAGCAGAGACTTGTGATGCAGATCTGCAGGACACCACATTTCGTAATCTCTGCTGCTTATAGAGCAAGGGATTTGTCTCTTCTGAGAGAAACTTTGAACTGTTCTTGTTTACTCCCAGGGTGTCATTGGTGCATTTGAATATTTTATTTATTTATTTATATATTTATTGAACTGTCAGTTATGATTAATTTAGGTTTTGTTGATGCTGCTTATTGCATAGAAAACTTCTGACTATGACATCTAGGATGTGGAGTCTGTCACCTGATTTTTTTTTCTCTGTTATTTTTATGTCTGTTCATATATCAGAGAGGAAATAATGACTGTGCTCCTAAGAGGGGAAAATGACTACTAATGGATTAGGTTGTATCAAATGGATTTTGAGAATGAGATAACTAGCCATAGCAGGGCTGAGATAGCCAACACCAACCATAATAAACCTGAAATTCATTGTCAGCAGAAATGAAAGTCATAACCCAGAGAGGATGGTAAAATTATATAGACTCAAATTGACTATGGAATAATAGTCCCATTCCTTCTTATGTTTTATCTCAGCTAAGAAATAAACCTTTAACATCACATCTTTTCCAAAACATCATTCAAAGATAAAAATAAGTGATTTTGTTGACATAACGTCTGTTTCCACTGAGAGCTCTAGCAAAAGAGATCAAGTAGATATCATCTTTCTGGAAAACTCAGATTAAAATCTACTGTCTGCCAGTGCTGTCCAAGTGGAAGAATGTGTTAAAGAGTAAGACTTGTTTTATTCCTTTATAAGTAAGCAAAGATAGCTATGAATTTAAATGCTTACTTTAATAGGGTCCTTAACTTGTGCTTTGGAAAAAGGTGGCAGTAAAGCTTTACTCTGTCAGAGTTATGGGGACATATTTATTTGGTTTTCACTGGACAAACTTTTAGCTTTTGTGGTGTCAGACTCAGAAGGACCAATAACATCTTATATCTAAAATGTTCATGAGGTTTTGAGGCTTTAAAATGCTACAGTAATTACTTTCTTCTGTCTCAAGATATTCAGGGTAAGTTTATAGCAAATGGCAATGATTCAGCAAGGGAAGGGTGACTTCTCCTGCACAACAACTTATTAATGAGCTGAGTTTATCTTTTACTTAGATGTTTTACTTCTCTCATGTAATATTTTTGTAGACAACCTTTTCCAGCAAACTTCAAGAGATCAAAATAGAAGTAGGCAACAGGGAATATGTTAGTGGAAGGAAAGATGAATAACACAGTTAAAGTTGGCAATAAAAAAAATAGATGTAATTTTTTCCCTGAATTTTATTTATTTTGCAGAAAACTCATTTTGGAGAAGAAAGATGGCACCATGTCGAAATAACACATTGCAAGTTGTGATATTGCAGGTTGCAAGCCACCTGTAACTTCTATGTCCATTGAACCAAACTATTCAAAACTCAGCTGTCAGAGGAAAAAGGAAACCCTGAGCAGTAAGTGGGAGTATATTCAAGTCTTAAAAATGTTTGTTTTGGTTACAGTGCAAAATTAAAATCTCAAAAATGTTTGGGATTAAAAATCTTTAGAGCACACAGATCAAATAAAAGAATACAATTGTTTTGCTTAAATTTTTAAAAAAAGTACTCTGAATAGAGAAATTTTAATTTTTTTCCTCAAGAAAAGCCTAATAACAATTTTCAGCAAGTCAAGGTGGGAATTGTTAATTGAAAAATTTCTCACCTGCTTCACAAAGGAGCCTTAGATGGCTTTGATTGCATCTGTGAACAGCGTTCTCTGAAACGGGCAAGTTGTGCTCTCTGCTCCTCCTTTCATCTTCGTGAGAATGGCTACTGCATGCTCAGAGCTTCAAACAGCCAGTGCTGTCACTTAAGAAAAAACAACCAAATTAACTGCATAATTTATCAAGATATTATAAAAATTTCAAGACAAAATTTTTGAAGAATGCTTTGACTCATGGCCTCTTTATTATGAACTTATTTTTATATGATATTGAATACAAGTTTAAGTATTTGGAGATGAGGCAACAAAAAAATTATGGATTGCTCAGGACTCTGCATAGCCAGACGTGTTTCCTTCTTACATACCCCTTGACAGTTCCATTATCAACTAATAATTGCCAGCTCTGCTGTCATATATCCATCTACTTGTTGGTTATTTCACATCATCATATGCCAACTTCCCCTGTCCTAGTGCTGCCCAAAGGTGGAACAAAAAGGCAGGCTCACACTTTTTTTTTGTTCTCCTTGGAAAAAGAAAAAGGAGTTATCTCTGGAATAAGAGTGAGAGGATCAAGCAATATTGTAATGGCCACAATCAAAGCGGAACCACTGAATGAGTCATTTTGTCAGTGTGCACTGTCTGAAATCTGTCTAGCTTTAGAGTTGAAATAAATCCACCAGTAAAATAACGTCTTATACCTTAAAAAGTTTTCTGGCTGTTAGTAGCCCAGAGGAAATTTTTCATCTCGATTTTATCAATCATATCAAACTGATATGAAAGTTTACCAACTTTATTGTACGTGCTTACTATAGCTATTCTGAAGACTTTACTCAGTGATTGAGGAAGAAATAAAAATATATTAAATCTGTATAACCACCATGTTGATGTACTACTTGATACCATATATATATATATATATATATATAAACACTTCTGTATTGATATAACTGTCTCTGCCTCAGCAGACTGCAGTAGTTTAGTTAAATTAGTGTTGCTATCAAGCCAGCTAAACAAAGGGAGAAAAAGTAAGTGCTAGACACAGAGAAGGGCAGGTAATTTCTGTCATTCCTTTGAAAAGTGGCTTTTCCAATCAACAGCAGATTTCTGTGAACAGAGTAGGCATTCTTGCAAAACCTACAATAAATGAAATGTCATTTTTATGAATAATGATGCTATTTGCTCTAGAGATTTCTACTTTTACAAGAGCTGGTTCAGAACTTGCTGGTCTTGTCTCCATCAACCTTATGTTTCTCTGCATCAAAGATGTTAACTGAGTACTATAAAGTAAATATTTAAGGATCTTGGGATCCTTAAAATTTCCTTCAAAATTTTGCATGAGCTTTTTTCAGTAGCATCATTTTTTCTCAAGATGTACTTGTTGTACAATAGAGGAATGATTTTCCCATTGGAAAGAGGGAAGCCTTAATTTTTTTTCATTTTTTATGCTGCCCTTGATAGAGCACAACATTTTTTAGGCTTTGTGTAGGCTACATTTTTACTCCTTGGGAGCACCCAGACCTGCAAAAAAAGAAACATCATTGCACTAATTCAGTTTTCTTGTTTCCTTTAAGTTTCAGCATCGTGACTGTGCTTGAGCACCTAGACCTGACTGTTCACACTTCTGCCAGGGCACCAACTCCCACACACTCTTCTTTCCTTCAGCCCTGCCTGTTTCCTCCTTACCCCCACCCTGAAGTCACTTTTCTTGAGAAATGGGAAAGCTATCAGCATGTCCCCATGCTTCCAGGGCAGTTTGCAGTCTGTCTTTGCTCTCAGAGATGGGTGACATCTGCTTTCTTTTATGGGCTGGTCAGAAAGCAGCAGGCAGAAATGCCTCCAGGAAGGCTGGAGCTGTCCCTGTGCTGCGTGGGTAACACACGTGCCTGGCTGTGGAGGACTGGTGGGAGGTGGTGGGTGATGGAGCAGAGCCCAGGGCCACCCACCACTAACCCACTCAGCTGAGACTGGCCTTGAAAGGCTGTAAAATCTTGCATGGATAGTGAATGCTGGCAGAAAAAGGAAAAGGCATCCAGCTGCCATGGCCGCTCTCTTTCTGAGAGAAAAAACTATAAATTATAGTTGTGCTTTGAGAATGATTTTTTTTTTTTGCCCTGTTTCTCTGCCTGTTAAAGGCATTTTGTTTCTCTGCCTTTAGTAAAAGTATTCCTTGATGGGCCATTTGTTTCCTGTTTGCCAGTGAGGACAGTTTACTCTCTGAGTCCTTTGCTCTGCTCATTGCACCAGGATAATTTTCCCTCATTTCTGGGTGACGACTTTTGCTGCTTTAGCAGTGATTTACCTTAAATGTGAACCCACCTATAACCATTTCAGTGTTTATCCAGCACTTGTTTAAGAGGTGATGGTTAGTGTTGACTGCCAGACTCACCCAGACTTGAAGTGACAACTGGAAGGAGAAAGACTCTGTATCCTTCTACCAAACTGAGGCTGGGGGAATTTATCTGAGAGACAACCAGATCCAACAGCTTTGAAGGTGAGGTTTCTCTTGTGCCTAGTCCTGCTTTACCTGCTGAAAGACTTTCAGTGAAACAGTTGAAAAGAGTATGTTAATGCCATTTCACAGTGTGACAGAGATTTAAATCACAGATTTTTTTTTTTTTAATAAACAGAAGGTTGTTGAATTTGTACCAAAGCTTCTAACCCTGCTTAGAATTTCAAAACCAGCTTTGGACTGGAAAAAATAAATCCAACAATGAAGGAAAATATTCAAATCCTCCCCCACACCCCCCAAATAAAAGGAAAGAGGAAAAAAGTGATATGTCACTTTAATATTAAAGTTAAAAGGCTTTGAGAGAGAGCAGAACTTTGCAGAAGAGAAAATGATGGGGATGACAAATTTTTAAAGAAGGGAAAATGGAGTACTATTTTTAAAATTCTTCTATTCTTTTCAGATTGTGGTATTTTATAGAGCCTTACAGATGACAAAGCAGCTGCTTCCCCTGAGCCTCACAATGCTTTCTCCACACACCACTGGGCTGGTTTTTTTTCTTTTTTGTGTCACATTGATCTTGTCTTGTTGTGCTGTCTCTAACATGCCATTAGGTGCCTCTGGCTGCCAATAGTGAAGAACATCAGGTTCTTGTGGGTAAACTGCCATTAGGCTCTTCCTGACACAGCTTAAAACATTAAAGTTTGTGTTGACTCTTTGAAGATATTTTGAGAGGTTAGGATTACCTTGTTACTGTTTTTACTACTTGTACTGAAGGAGGGCCCTTGTATTGTACTGGAATTGCACAAATCTATCTATTGTAGTGGAATTGCACAAATGGAAATTAAAAGGCAGCCCCTGTCTCCCAGAACTCGCCTTTGAATGAGAGAGACATAAAAAAGGGAATTATTATCCCAAATTTTCAGCAGAAAGTTTTCCACTGCTACACAGAAAAAAATTGTACTACAAGCTCCAGGTAGAAATAATAGGGGCAAAGGAGAATGATACTACATCTGTGCTAAAAAAACCCACCTTCTTACAACCTTTAAGGTAAATGATGTGTTAAGGCAATAAAACAAGGTATCCACAGTGGCTAAAAAGTGCAAACAGTTAATCAGTCACATGAACCAGCTTGGCAGCTCTCATTCATTCTTAAGATTTTGGTTGCTGCCCCTGGTCCCTGAAAATCAATATTACTTCCTCACCTCTTTTCTGGGGTACACCAATAAAGCTCATGCTGCCCAATGCACTGCAAAGTAATTTCTGTAAATATGTGCAAAACAGCTTTATTGTCCTCTCTTGAATCTTGCCTTAAAATATCCCTCTGTGGCTGTAAGTTCTGCCAAGACTTGATGAGGATGTGCCACTGGTGTGTGGATACTGTTGTCTGTCTCACCAATCAATACTGTCCAAGGGATTCCTATCTGCCTGTATGGGCCTGTTGTCTCTTACTAAGGCTGCGGGCGGCCAGGAAAGCAGTTCCAACCTGTAGAGCTCTTCACACAACAGAAACCTAGTAAATGTTGGTTTTCTAGGTCCTGAAGTAATACAAACTATAATAACAAATAATAATAAGCATTGAGAAATCTTCCTTTGACCGCACCTCTATGCTTGTATGCTCAAATACCCTGCCCCTGATTTCTGCCACTCTGGAACATACTTAACAAAGCTTGCTATCTGTAGGAGCAATGTATAGGTACTGATATTAAGGATGCCTGTATTTAATAATGGAAAAGGATTAGCATAATGCTTGACTCATTGAATTTCTGTGGGGAAACAGTAACCTCCAGTGGTCATTTAGAGTCCAGTCATGTTCTAACAGACTTCAGTGAATATAGTATAAGCTCCTTAATTTATACCTGGCTTTAAAATTTTCCTTGAAGCCCTAAATTATACATTCATAACCAATTTCTCATAGAACACATAGATGCTAGAACTGTGCTTTTCAAAAGGTTTATTTTGCAGTTATTTACCTTTGCCAAGGGCCTTGAGAGTCAGAAAAAAAATCCCTGTGAAAATGAAAAGTAATACCAATTTTCAGTGAAAAGTGAAAACTTTTTTAAGGAAACAGTACAATCCATATAGTGTCTGAATTTGGCTTAGGAATGTCATCTAAGTGCTAAGTGAATATATCTTTTTAAAGTGGGAGATGTCCTTCAGTGAAAAAAAAAGCTAAGAAAATTTTCTTATCCATTTTAAATTGGTTAGAGGATAGAATCTGAAGTGAGACATGCATTTAGGAATGCTCTAATTTGACCAGTCAGACATCATAGGGAACAGGGGTGGAAGAGACCTTGGGAAGACTCCTACCCTGTGTCCTTCAAGGCCTGGCTATCTCTAGCTAAACCATGCCATCCCTCAGCTTCCTTCAGGCTGCCATCCCACAATACAGAGGGAAAGGGAAGGGCAGTAAGGTTTTGTGTTCCCTTGTGGTTCCTTCTTGTATTAAAAACCCTGACTGATTCTGGAGCTGCTGTGTGTTGCTGATAGCGGAAGGCTTGCAGGAGCTGGCACAACTGTTCCATTTCCTTCAGGGAAATTACTGCCTGAGAGCTGAGAGGCTAAATCTTCGGAGTGCTACCTGGGGTTGCAAGACATTAATCTGGACTAGCACATCATAATTAGCTTTTCTGTGGCTGTGTTTTCAAGGGGTTGAGGGTACACTGCTGAATATGATTTGGGTGGGGTCACCCAAATGTACTCCTCCAAAGGTTTTAATGTTGATTGTCCAAAGGGTGAGGTAAATTTTTATCATCTCCATTTGATAACTGAGGACCTGTGTTTGTATTTATGCTCCTGGTTGGGCACTGTCTGCGTAACTACTGCAAACTGCTCAGAGATTCGAGTGGGCCCAATCTGTCAAACTGGGAACCAAATATATTAAGCCCTTTGCAATTCAGCTGAAAGTGCACACTCAGGTGGCTGGAAAGGCAAAGGGAGAGCCAGCAGAGAGAGATCTTGTCTGATGGCAGATAGCCAAGATGCCTGCTCTGTCTGTGCCTTTCCAGGTAGAACTACCTCTGTTACCTTATTCCCATCTCCTGCGTGGGCATTCATCCACTTCTGCTTTTTGAGAGTAGTCAAGCTCTTCCCTGAAGTCCACAGGCTCATTCTTGTTGCTGACACACCCTGTTCATCCACTACAGTAAAAAGCACTCTGGTGTGCCTCTGCTGTAAAGCTGAATTCTGCTCACGTTGGAGAGACCACTTGGACTGAGGGCTTGCATAAGAATGAGTTGGTGCTTAGCTGAAGCAGGAAAATGAAAACACCAACAAAATTAAATTTAAGAGCAGATAGCACATGAAAGAAAAAAAAAAAAGAAAGGTAGCAAGCAGTGATTAATATGGGAAATAGGTAACAAAAAGAGGGAAGTTAAAACATGAGTAATTAAAAAGACCACAGGCAGCACAGTTAACATTATTTATGCCGCAACTGGTTTTGCTCAGGGAGAAAGCAAAGGTGAAATAGATGAACTATGAGTGCTGATCTCTCAGTCCTGCATTCTTTCAATTAAGGATTATTTCTTATCTTTATTTTTTCTAATGAGGACTGCAAACCTCGACTGGGGATTTACCAACAGTTTCCCTTGACTTTTGTTGTTTTTCTTGTCTTTTTTTCTCTATGGCATTGTGGTATTTAACATCTTTCCTCTCCTTAAATGGGTCATTTGCAGGAAAATTACAATACGTGCCTGTCTGAAGTACCAGTGACTTGAACACTTGGAGGACAGTTAGTGATGCTCTTGAATGCAGGCTATGGGTCAAAGAAAGTAAAAAATACACTAATGAGATTCACGGGATGGGTGAGGACATATTCCAAATTAGAGAGCAGTGCCAACAAGAGGTGATGTATGGTTCAATTACGTTGGGTTTTTTTACAGTAACTGTGTAGTTCTCATTTACTTTTAAAATACAATAATTCCCATGTCATCCAGCAGGAAATTCAGGTTTCATTTCTGCAAAGATGGTATTGAGGTTCCGTGATACTAGATGCTACATGAACCCTGAAAATACGCCTTCATATAGGTGGTCCTTTCCTAAATTATGTACATTGGAAATTAATTGTGGAACATTTGGCCATTGTGGAACAAAAAACTCAGTACGGTTGTAAGCACTATACACATTAGTTGCAAATGGAAATCAGCCTTTCTAAACTGTAAAGTAAATAGTACCAGTCTTCTTCAAGACTGATCTGGAAATGTGCTGAAACAAACTGATTATATTGATGTCCTGAGAAGATTCTCTGATGCTGTCTGTGGAACCCAATAACGAGAGTAGTTACAAAGCTGTGTGTGAAAATCTCCTTGGACTATTACAGGAATCCTATAGGTTTATTGAAGTCCTACTCTCTCTCTCTCTCCCCTTTAAAAAATTACTGCCTTCAGAATTTAATTTCTGTATATTAATGGCATATGTGGAAATGATGGAAAATCAATACAGTATTTCTGGATACAAGGACATACATAAATATGACTTTCTCCATGGTTAGGAAAGATTTATATTTCTTCAGCCCCTGTTTCATCTCTCTGCTCTCTGCACAGTCCAATGGTAACATAAATAATATTAAAACAATGCACTGACTCACTTTCATCTATGTTTCTGGTTAGTTAAATTATTAATAAGCACTTGGTGCAAAACTGATTTCAGCTAAATTTAGCAGTCTGCAGTGCATACATTTATATTTGATTTAGCTTTTTAGGGCTCCATTTACAGTCGGCGTGGGGAGAAGCAATCCCAAGGAGTGATGCACATCATGAGTTTTTGGTTCATTTCTTAAATGAGATGAACTATGCCCTAAAACGCTCATCTTCCTTCAGCTAGATCTGTTCCAGATGTCTTAATTTGTAAACATGAATTTTACCCTTTGTTCAAATCGTGTAATTTCTATGAGTACCTGGATCATTACTTACAATCATGTCTAGCCTGAGGTAGCTGTAGACACTATCCTCCTGTGGCATGAGGTGCTGCAGGGATTGATCTCCTTTCATGAGCACTCACTGGCTGATAAAATAGCCACGGTTTTTTATGAGTGCCATTGGTTGCTTTTGTGAAGGCATCTAGTTCTGCTCCTGCTGTGTTAAATATCTATCAGATTCAGTCTTTCAAAAAATATGGCAAAAGCATGCTCAATGCTGTGCCTCAGGTCTCCCTCATGTGGGAGAAGGGTTTGAGAAGCTTTCACTGAGCAGAAGCTGGAGCAGCACCTCAGGCACTGAGTAGACTACAGTAGATAGGAGGGTGCCTCATGATTGTAAATGTGTCCAGGGTTAAGCCATAGCAGAGAAGGGATTTTTTTTATTATTATTTTTTTAAAGTTATGATTTGTTTGGAGGTCTGTTAGTTTTGCCTCAGCCTCATGTCAGTGGCTCAAGTCCTTTACTAGATGTAGCTGTTAATAATATTTACAACATAGGGATTTATAGACACATTTATTCTGGAGGAGTCTAATCACTGCATTTCTTTTGTAAATGTAGCTGTATCAGAAGCAAACAGTGCATGAATTATATGTCTCAGCAGGATTGATCATGCCCTTAGGAGCTAACAGCAGTACCCAGAGAACAATTATATTCTCCTGCTCCCAATAATGAAGTATTATTTAGAAACAGAAAGTCATTATGTAAAACTTTGAGAAATTATACAATTACATTACATTACACATACTTTTGTCATAGACCTGGCTTACTACATAAAATTTAAATGCCTTCTGAGAGGGAATTCTGTAGTGTTGGTTTCCTGCTCTTGTGCTCCCAGGCACTTTGCCTTTCTGTTAAATGATGAAAGAGAGCTGTTTAGGATTGGAAACATCATATACTCTGAAAATTCTAAAACCTCACTTATAAAAAGAAGTAGCACTTGAAAACAAGCAGTAATCATATTAATATTCCATCAATTTCATATTAAATAACCTGTTAATTTGCCAGTATCTATTTCATATTTTGCTTTACCATTTTATTACAGCAATATGTAACTCAAAGAAGTGAACACAAGCATCATTATTTCTGTTATCTATCCTGTTCTGTTAAGTATAGAGAACTTGATTTCTTTAAATCTGTGATTGTTTACAGATTTAAATTTAAGCCATAATTTTTTTCTTCTATTTGCATAATAGTTGGTCTTTGTTTTGCACACCAGAGCTGTGTGGTGGGAAGGAAAATGAGCTGTGTTAGTCTGATTTGTGCAGTGTTCAGTAGTCCCAAGGCAAAGCTCTGGTGAGGGGCTGAAATGTGGGGCTGGGGCAGATGCCACCCCTGCATGCAGGCAGAAGTGGGAAACAGGCAACATCATGGATGGCCAGGATAGATCTGCTCTTTCACAACCTCTTCTGCTTCAGCTATAGAAATGAGATTGGGGAAATAGACTGGTAGGAAAGGCTAACACAGCATTTCCAAAACATCTCAGTAACACTCCTAAATCTTAAGGATTTTTACCTGAAGTAGAACCGCAACAAACATGAGTGAGTGCTGAGCAAGCTGGCATTGTCTGAGTGCATCTCATTGCTCTCACTAGCAGTTTTTGTTTACACAAGCTTTTCCTTGAAGGGGAAGGATGTTAGGCATGTTTCATAACAACCTTCCTACATCTTTTATTTAATTAGGAATCTGCCATAGTGTGAAAAGAGTTCAATGCTTGTTCCTAGAGAAGATCCCTGGACCCCATAGGAAAAGCCATAGGAAGCTCTGTCCTATGAAAAACAACAAAAAAAAAGGAACTGTTTTAAGTGCATCAACAGTCTTTTATTTAAAGGCAGTTGCTTCTGCACTCCTATTTCTGTCTCAGTAATTGGCTGTGGATGGTTTCAGCAAATGTGTTGCATCAAGGACTCACTATCATGAGTGGAATTGAACCAGGGTTGTTTTTTTCACTCACCATCTCCTAGTATTTTCTAATGGGTTGTGTTGAGTGTTGCTTTTTAAAATGAATTCTGTGGCAACCACATTATACTAACAGCATGTGTGTGTGTGCATTTGCACACTGGGAGAGTAGAGCTCCATCAGAAAACTTGTGAGAAGCCTGGCACTCCAAGGAGATCTGATGAGATCTGGTTAATCATTTACATGTTTAAGATTTTCTGCCTAAGTCTTACAGCACAGAAACACTTAAGTAGTTCCCCATCATAATTGGTTACTTCAGTAGGCTGCTAAATGTCTACAGCACCGGAATAATACATAAACCAGTCCACCTTAACCTCCCAGGAGCCATTTTCCAACATTTTAGTCACAAGAATTGCTCAGTGTTCTAAAAATGTATTGAAATTTTAAATAGGTGGAAACCCCCACAGATTTGTTATGAGAACAGCATGGTTGCATTTTGACAGTATTTAACCTTTATTTTAATTATTCTCATGAATATAATACCTTATTCCCTTCTAGATCCTATCCAAGCTAATAAATTGTTGTTGAGAACATTGCATTGCAGAAGGCTGTCATTAGCATCTCACACGAGCTGCATTTTTGATGCGGCAGTCAAACTGAATTAAAGCATGCACAGACACAGTGTGATAGCTCAGTGACTCTTCCTCGTCATCCCAGGGGGTGAGTTTGTATGAAATTCGGTGCCATAGAGCTCCTGACACCTTCCCATTTGTTTTTAATCCAACCCTTTCTATGATCCCAGGCATAGAGATGAGAGCTTTGTATACACTCTTGTTTCCTGGATGCTGACTCTCTCTGTATGCATCTTTGTTCTCGAATTTCTGATGGTCAGGTTATATTAGAACATGCCCAGGTCCAGCACTGCTGGTGACCAACAATGACACTCGGAGCAGTTCCAGATGCTGGGCAGCCCCTGAGATGCAGGAAGCTGCTTCAGTCCTTCAGCTGCCAAGTGGTGCCTGCTCTCCTCTGTGCCTGCTAACAAGTGTGAGAGGGTTTTTGTTCTCTTCTGTCTTGTTGGATAAAATGTCTATGTAGTTCCCACTTATTTCTGGAAAACTACTCTGCATTTCAAAATTGCCAGCTCGTTTATAAAGAACAGTAGTTTTCAAATTATGCAGTCGTTTGTTTTTTCAGTCAAAGGCTCCTAGACACAAGTCATTACAGGAGATTATTCACTTACTTTGGAAAGAAAAAACCAACCCGCAAACAATTATTAGTTTTAATGGCTGCAATGAAAAACTCGAAAGTCATGACTCAGATTACCCCAATGGCAAATTAGAATGTAAGTAAAAAATATGCAGTAGTTATTCTTTTTCAAGTCCAAATTCTAACAAAATTGTATATATATATAGATAAAAAGGTCTTTTGTCTGCCTCATAGTCTGAATATTTGTAGTTGATAGGCTGATGTTGATAGGATAGTGCTACACAGGACCACATACTCCTTGTAGACAGTGGTCTTCATTTTTAACTCCCTCATCTGTCTGTCCCTCCTAGGGAAGCACACTGTGTCTTGGGTAACCCTGTGGTTTCATTTAATAGTGCTGAAGTTCCAGATTCAAGAAAAAGAAATGTATAGACTGAAAAGATATCTGAGGCTAAATGTAGTGAAATGTTCTTGTGCAGAAAAATTCAGAAAACTTGGATAGAAATTACAGGGAAGATCCGAAGGAATCCCCGTCATAAAAGATTTTAACAACGAGCCTGGCAAACCTCTTGCAGGCATTGGAACAGTGAAGCATTTGAGCAGGGATGGACTAAGTGATGTCTTAATATATTTTTCAGTTCTCTTTTTATTTTCCCTTTTTGGAGTTTGTGAATGAGTTTTGCAGGACCCTCTGAATCTGAGGGATTTTCCCCTCTGAAGATAATATTAAATCAAAATCATAATTTTTTTACATATGATGTCTTTATAATTACTTTAATCTACAAATTGTGTATTAGAGATGTAAAGCTGATTTTGATAGCAAGTCATTTTTCATAAAGCCAGCTTAATGGACATTACTTCTGCGTCTGGTTTTGGATTGTTTCATATGTTCCTAAATGACCCTGTCGTTTTGCCGAGCATCATTTTATTTCTGTATTTCTGGTTACCCTTTGGAATAATGGTTTCCAATCTTCTGAAAAGTCCTTCAGTGATCCAAATTATATCAAATTCATATATCCAGACAGGTTTCACGGCTTATTTTCTACCTGTTTGGATGTAACATTTTCATTCTAAGTAAACCTAATGGAATCTGCAGAAATCCTGAGTTTAATTTTTGGAAAAGTGAGATGGAATGGGGCTGTTTGTATGCACACAAATGAAATGCCATGGTCAGAAATATCTTACTTTCGGTGGCAACATAAGAACTTAAAACTTCAGTGAATTGTGTACTTCTATACTAATCCAATAGAAAAGGCATCTTAAAATTTCTTGTGACATCTCTTAAAACAAAAGTTACTTCTCTTTCAGAAAACAGCAAACAGAAATATTTCTGTTTTGTTTTAGAGAAGTGATGGTCTTGAAATCTGGGTGTGACAGCACCAGAGAAACAGCTTCATTTTCTGTATTGCTGAAGGGGATTGCAGTAGTGAAATAGCAGAAATCAGTTACAACAGTTATTTTTATTAAAATGGCATTTACCTTGCTGCTCTTTCACTGACTATCAATCTTAACTGGATTAAAACCGATGCAATGGCATTATTAAAATAATGTTCCTAGTGTGTTCAGTGAGATGAACAACTGTATGTGCACTATGCCCTCTTTGACAGCAAAAATGAAATGAGACTATGCATAGTGTTAATTACTTTCATTTTAATAGTGAGCTCTATTAAAGGGGAAAAAATACCATATTCTCTTCTGCCCTGTGGAAAGACTGTAAGTCCATTTCTCAAGACATTTCACAGTATTTGTGACAAAGGAGCTGTTTGTCTATAAGAAATTTTCAAGAAAGACCTATTTATAATCTTTGAGTTGTTTTTTGTCATCTGAGGGGCTGAATTTGGATATTTTTTCCTATCCATATTGATATATTTTTCTTAGTGGATGTGTTTTTTATTCACTCTGAAAACCCACAGACATCCAGGGAACATGTAGGTAACTTGTTCAGGTTTTGTGAAAAACATTGAGAAATTGACCTTCTGTCCAGTCGAGTTTCTGTAAATAAACCAGTAGTGTGCTTGTGTATGTATGAATTGGGATTAGAAAAGTAACTGTACAAAAATTCTAGGAGGTTAAGAAAAGGTAGCATTATTCAAAAAGTTTTCTATATTTAAATTCTCATTTGTTTTAAATGGTAAAAAGAGCTAACAATGAAAGACTCAAAGTGAAGATTTAGAGGAACAGATAGCAGTTTGCAGCTAGTATGTAAAGAAAAATGGTGTCAAATATAGGATTTAGACATCACAAAGATAGCATCCCATTCTACTCCCAGCAGGAATGTTGTGATTGATCTCAGTGCTAATAGGATCAAACAGAAATGCAAAAGGCATGGAGAAATGGATAAAAGTAAAGAGGAAAAAGAACAAGACTGGCAAAATGACCTGCACTGATACAAAAGGATGGCAGTTCTTAGAATTAGGCTTTGCAAAAAATGCAACACCACTGTTCAAAATGTATAAACTACTTGCAAAAGGATTGATGTGCATAAGAGTTCTACCTGCCTCATGACTATATTAATAACTGGGTTATATAGATATGTATATGGCTACAGCTTTTTGGTGTTGTGCATAAAATAATTGTTTGTCAGTAGTCTTTCTAGCAAATAAAAAAGAAAATCGAAGTATTTTGCAATAAAATAAACCATACCATAACTAATCCAGCAAAATCTTTCCAGGGCTCAATGTGAAACAAGAAGTTCCACTCATGAGATGCTTTTTAATTTATTATTTGGTGACACAAAAGCACGTCATTAACATTATTCAGCATTATGAGAGCAATAGTACCAACAATAAAAGATAACGAAATAGGATTTTTATTTAAATTTAGTTTTGATTAATGACATTATTGTAAAATTTTACCACAGATGAATAGAAATCAGCTAATGGAAATAAAAAAGGTAATTTTTCTTCAGTTCACATCTTGAGAGAAGACTGAAGGAGGCTTCAGTGAAAAGCTTTTGAATAAGAAGTGACTTTGTGTGTGATGCTTCCTGGTGTAGAAGGGAACCAGTAGGCAGACTTCTCTCTGTCTTGGTCTTAGAGGAAAACCCATGTGATAAGAATCTGAAAGATGTGGTGGCAGTCCTTACCAGGGAAAAATAAAGGAATACTTATTCATTCCGTTTACTTAAGAAACTTACCTTGGGATGAGTATTAGTCTCTAAAGAACCCAATTGTTCCCATGGAAGAGGAAGCTTCCTAACTTAGACTAAAAGTCAGCCTCAAACAGCTAAAGTTAGTATTTCTCAATATAATTTAATGTTATTCACTTTGGTGTTAATTGATGCCTCACTGTCGCATTTCCTTCTTGCAGCACAGCTTCAAATATGTCGCTACCTGACTGCCTCATCCAAGCCTCTAACATGAAAGAAAAAGAAGCCATTACCACCTTCGGGTACAGAAACACTGGATGCCAGGTTTTGGCTGGAGGCTATTTCTATGGGATTTGCTGTCTCCTACTCACCATGTTCTCTAAATGATATTGGACTAGTAGCTTTGGTTTTATTGAGAATTATGGTCGTTCCCACCTCTTTCTGTACAAAAAAACTTTGCTTTGAAATCAAAGAGAAGAGATATGTATCTTGGGAGAAGATACATATGCAGCATGATTTAATGAATGACCTACTTTGGGAACCAGAGCAGCAGCCCTAGTGCAGAGTTGTGAGGACTTTTGTAAGGCTGAATACCTTAGTCATGTGGAAAGAACAAGCTGATGCACCTCCAGGTATCTCTCTAACTTCTTTGGAACTGCTTTGGGATTTTCTGTGCAGCACTGCATTTTGTCAAGTAGACAATTGGTTAAGTTAATATATGACTAATAAGTATATGTGCCCAATGAAGGCAGATGAGATAATTTTATATAGAGAAGTTTCTCAGAAGAACTGAGGAGCTTGTGACAGAGAAGCAGTTAATTCAGCTGAAAAAATATATCTTAAAAGGCACAGCATGTGTTTGAAAAGGGAGATTCAAATTGTGTTACTTAATCAGGCATCATGAAATGATTATTTTTGGAAATATTTTGGCAAGATCTCTTGACACGTAACAGATAACTTGCAATTTCTATTGCATGCACTCCAGTAATAGTTCTGGGGGAAAAAAATAATACTCTGGTTTAATTAGTGAAGTTCACTGTCTTTGGAATTGAACTTTTTCCTGGGTCACCGGAGTGATGATGAACAGTGTTGAAATAAAAAGGTCCGAACCACTGAGACAAAGAGTAGTTTCCCTAAGTAGGGAAAGAAATACGGTCTGTAAGTTGGCCACAGACCCAAGGATAGAACCTGTGGAGACTGACTGAAACAACCAAACATATGAGTCATGCCTAGGTATGAGATTTAGGCTCCCAGACCTACAGTTGTGGTTGGTGGAGAAATGGGGATCCTCTGAAGGTGATTTGCAGCTGGAGCCTAATTTGGATTCCTGAATCACCACCCAGAAGTATCTGTAGAAGTGACAGCCCAAACCTTACTTTGGCTGGCCTTCAACCTCGGTGGAAAGCTGCAGGTTAGGAACTGTGCCTATTTCCCTTGTCCTTTTTATGCCAAAATAGTAGGTTCTCCAAATGTAGACTGTGTTCTAGATCTGCTGATAATGCAGTGATTCGTGGCCTTGACATTTGCGATTCAGGGACTAAATTAATTTTCTAAGACTAAATCTGGATTTGCTGCTGAGAGAAACCTGTTGAAAATGCTGGTTTGAAAAACTCAGGAATCAGAGGGTTTGAAAAACTCAGGAATCAGAGGGAAATGAGTTACTAGAACTGATTAAATGTACCTCACAAAAGTTGCTGAATAAGAAATTATGACAAAGCAGTAATCTCAGTGTACAGGGTCACTTCAGCATCTTCTTCTTATATAAAGATAAGATGTAGAAGTCATGACCAGTCCTGTGGGCTTATGAGCCTGTTTCAGGCAGTATGAATACTCCATTTGTACTGCTAATCATAGGAATCATTATGCACCTGAGTAGAATAGGGAAAGATTACTGATTAATAGAAGCCTGCTGTAGTTAGGTATCCAAGGGACAAAGAATTCCTCTGGTCTTTAAAAGGATATTTATTTTTACTCACAATAAGGGCATCTCACAGAAGTTGTATTTATTTTCCATTTTGCAATGCAAAACTCCTTTCCAGGGTGTCCATGTGCTATGATCTCATTAGGGAAGTAAAATTAATGGTGGGCTAGATGAGAGATGAAGTCTTCCTCTGAGAAACCTAAATCTTTCTCAAAATTACATTTCTCTCTAAACAGCAGCTTCTAAGGAAATCTTAGGTACTAGTCTTCACTAGGTCTGGAAATAATTTTGATTCAAGTTTCTTGATGTTTATATTTGTACAGGAGAAGGATGAGAAGAACCTTGATAAGAGCTTTTGATTTTTATTCTCTCTTTTCTTTTGTTGGTACTAAACTATTTATGCCAGGTACTTTTCTTCTGAGTTTGTAATTTTAAAAGACATCCCAACTAGATATCAGTTAGTTTATTTGTATATTTGCATGTACTTCTCTGAGATAAGAAAGTGAGCTAAGTATAGAGAGCTGAAGTGCTCAGAATTGTTCATCATCATTAGATTCTGAATCCTAAATAGCCTTCTGAAAACTTCTGCCCAGCTGCTGCATAGTGTGTTGAAAAGTCTGTAAGTTGATCAAGGGTAATTCTGCTTTAGTTTGGTCTCTCGTCTCACTTACCAGGTTGTGAACAGCACAGGATTCTACATCTGGCCTGAAAACTCTGGGAAGGCTTCCAAGAGAAGTACCACTCTCCCCTGCCTTTGCAGTGGGCTCAGGAAGCTAATTACTTGGGAACATGTCAGGATGGAGTAGCAGTCATATCATGGGATATTGTAATCTGGAGCAAGTTGTTGTAATTCTGAGATGTCCTCTAAAGGACTGGCCAGGGTAAGTAGAGTTGGAAGAAGGACATGAATTACTGAAGTTGTTCCCATCCCAGATGAAATACTGAGTGTAGTTTTCCCCATTTCATTGTGCTGGAGGAGCAGCTATGCAGGGAGTTTGCAAGGCCTGCTAATGGAGCAAACAGCCCACCACACACTTCTGGTGCAAAGGGCCATATAGGAGGAGGCAGGACTGGGGTGTTCTTCAAAGTATCTTAATAAGAGTCTGGCTAGGAGTTAATCAACCAAACCTAAAACACACATGGTAATTGATGCTGAATCAGAAAAGGCAGAGTGTATTTCTCCCATCGTAGGCAATCTTCTCAGAGGGAATACACAAATTTCCTGTGTTGCACTTTAGATGGAAGTGTAGAAGGTAAGCTAATGATTTCTCATGATTCTCTTGGCCTTTTCAGTGTTTTTGTCTATTTGCTCTCAGTTAGTGAAGGCAGCTGGTAGGACACACGTGTTTGCACAAGCGATGTCTTGGGACACAGACTGCAATGTAGCATGAGGGCCAAGGTGAGCTGTGATCGTGCTGAGCTCTGTTGTGGAACTGAAGAATATCTTGTTAATTGACTGTGGTTTAATTTCATAACTCATTAAAAAAATTCTGAAACTATGTTTTTCAGTTGACATATTTGCTTCCACCAATGCAGATTTCAATTTTTTATCAATTTGTTTCTCAGTTTTCCAGCATCCTTCCTGACATTTTTAAAACCAGCCAAAGCTGACCACTGTTTTAAACAGGTTTGAAACCATATATACTTCTATGCTGTCAGCACTGGAGTCTATGTGCTTAAAAGTATATGCATACATATATTTATTTATATTTACATATATTTCATTTTACAGCATGAAATTACAAGGCAGAGACCATTCATTTAATATATCAAAATGCTATGTGCAACTCTTGCACTATATCATAAAAACAATACACAGTAAATCGCGTATAATTGCCTGTATATTACAGCCTATTTAAAGCTGGAGTCTCACCTACTTCGGTTTCAAACTAATTAAAAGTTGTCATTTAAAACTACTGAACTTATGTTTTGGCCCCACAGTAAATCAAAGTTTCAAGGTTCTGTGATTGCAACTAGCATAGAGTGTGAAGTATTTCTGAACTTGCACAGAGAAAGAAAAGCAAAAATAAGCAGAAATATTCTATAGTTAAGATCCATGATGTGTCACAGCTTTTATCTTCCCTGTCACTTCAATGTCTTTGGACTCCATAAGCTGCTGCTAGACTCCAGTTTTAGCTCGTGCCCCTCTTTGTAGATAAATACTTCCATAGTAGGGACCAAACTGTAACTTTCATGTTCACTGGCCAAGGATTTGGTGAGTTGTGCCCTGAGCACCTGCTGTGCAGTGACTTTCTCAAGCACCCACCCTGCAGCAAGGAAGAAGGAGAGGGGATGCAGAAGACCCTACAGCCAGGTCCCCTGGAGTGCTGGCCAGTGATAAAGTGCCGAGATGAAAGGCTCTGCACTTCCCAGTTCTGCATTTTATATTTTCTCCACCTGATAAATGGGTGGTGTTTTATCATGACCATTTTGCTCTAATTTTAAGACTACTTGTTGGATTTTCTCCCCTGATGGCAGAGGAGTCACTCTCAGCACCAGACTCTAACCTCTTCTGGCTTTAAATCAGGAGTTACTACCAAGACCAGGGCAACAGGCTGGGTGAGTCCATGTAGTGGCCTTGCTGCTGGAATGCCAAATGTGCCATGTAATGTGCCGAATGTCATGTTAATTAATGTGAAGCCTTTGACTCTTTTGGCAGGTTTGTTTTCAAGCAGCTTATTTTCAGCTCTGCTTTTCAAATATATTAATTATATTTTGACAATGCATAATTGCCCTAGATGTCCCCCTTTAACTTTACTTTCATCAAAAGCATCTGACACACCAAGTGATGCTTTCATTATTGAAATGATAATATTCATGGTCAGATATGCTTTTTTATATGGATTGGAGAATCAGTGATAGGACACAGTTCTTGTCTGAGGGAGGAATGTCAAAAAGCCTTTACTGATGGGTTTCTGATAAAATATTTTGACTTGACTGGATTCAGGCATGTGCTCCGTGCTGCTGCGCTGGCTGACTTTCAGAGCTCTTGGAAAATGTGCCTGTGCCTCTGAGTTCCTGTGCCAGTTCTCTAGCTGTTGTGCAGATCAGAAGGGCAAGTTTCAAGTGTTCTGCTCTTCACGTGCAGAGTTGTAATTCATAATGCAGGCCAAGTTAATAACCTGATTAATTTACTTATACCTGGCCTTCTGCCACAGAGTGCAAAACATGAATCCTGAAGTAGGTGTCAGTGCACTTGCTTATGAAACACAAGTCACAAACTGACAATTTTTTTAAACCTAAATTCAATATTGGTTGGGATGGGGAGGAATGATCAATGCCTACGTGTAGTTAATAATTAATGTAGCACTCCAGAAGCCCTCTCTAGTGAAAAGCCTTAATGACGAACTTGTTTCTCAAAAAACTAGATAGAAATAGAAAAAGAAATGTATATTGTGGGTCTTAGGGCCTTGTTCTCCAATTATGGTGAAATCTTAAGGAAAAAACCCTCAACACCTTCAAAGATTTGTACAGGAAGCATTAGCTTAACTGTTTCCATTGCTTGAAAACAATTTTATTTTCTTTCAAGGCTCATCCTTAGTTACTCCTAGGCTTCCTATCAGCACAGTGACTTTCAGTGATGTGTGTCCTTTAAGACCAAAAACCACAAATATTTCTGCTGCCAAGATAAACTGCATCTTTAAAATCTCAATTTTCAAAGTTTTGCACCCTCTTCAATTTGCATATGCATGCATCTATGCATACATGCAAACCCCTAAATCATTTTTGACACAATTTTAAGTTTCTTCTTGAATTTTTCTTCCTGGCAACAAATATTCTAAATGCATCAGCTATAAATACTTATTCAGTTGATCTTAGATATAGCTCAAAAGAAGGTGAAATTTTAAAGCCAAAAATACAGAAGGTCATTGCTTCTGGGAGAACTGGATGGTGGGTAAAGCATATCAAGAGGCTAATTCTTTTCTCTGTCACCGACTATCTTTTGAAACCTGGACAGATTTGGAGCCAGAGGGATTGGCTTTTTATGGAATCCTGCTGAGCTACCACCTGTCTGCTGAGCCACATCTCTTAGTTCATCTAATTTGCAAAGTCAAACATATTGGCCTAAAGGACCACAAACATGGTGAAAATACAGGACAAGAAGACAGTCTTCATCTATAAATTTCAGATAGCTGTTTGATTCAGGGCAGTACAGGGAAGATTGCTAAAATTAGTAAGGGGAATGAAAGAGCTGCAGACTACCTTGGGACTTCAATTTGGGAAGACTTTAGAGTGCATGGCTAAGGCTTACAAAATCATGAAGTTAAGGTGACTGCAGAACTGTTATTTTCCCTGAATACAAAAACTTGGGGAAGTCATTGAAACTGGTGAGAGACTATTTTAAAGGACATAAGAGAAATTATGTCTTTATGTAGAGCGTATAACCTGGAATTCATAGCCTTGGAAATCAATGGAGGCAGAAGGTGTCAGCAGCTTCAAAAGGGGACTAGACAAGAACGAATGCAGTTACAGGTCCATGGACAGATACTAAAGGGAATGGGCAGTATTACCCTGTAATTCATTGGTGAAGGAATTGGAGAGTTAATTTTCCTTGTTTTCTCATGGTCCTGGTTTTCTTCATATTCCTCAGAAAGGAATTTCTCCAGGAACTAATTTGAAAAATGATGACATTCTACTTGAGACTGACATTGCAGTGCTACACTAACTACTAAATATACATATTTATATGTGTGTATAAAAATGAAAGAGTCATTCTTCATAAATTTTTGTTTGGCAGGTTGATCCTGTTGCCTTTTAGTCCCAAATTGAAATAACTCCTGTGGAAATGATTTCATACTGGTTTTGCACAAGTGTAATTGTGCTTGGTTAGTTCAAACTGGGCAGATGTCAGTAGTGTGCAGTGACTTACACCCAGACAGAGTGACCCAAGGGTTCCAGTGACCTGCTCCCAGGGCTGACTGTGCTCAGGACAGGTATAGCAGCAGGTGCCTTTGCTTGCATAGATATAGATGTATACACTTCTGTCTGTGTGCATGTGGGTGAATTGATTATGGCATGAATGTTATCATGAATCTAGAATTAAGTCACTGTTTTAGTTATAGTAAATCCTGTTGAATCACTTTATGCATGTCAAAGTAGTCAATGATTATGTTCTTCCTAAACCCTTTTGCACCCTTATTTTTTTGCATTCATATCATTTGCACCCTTCCCGGTCTCTGTGTAAATAATTTTGAATCGATTTCCCTTTGTGTGCTTCATCTATGTGGTAAATAATAGAGTGAACCTTGCCATTGAATTATGTTGCACTTTCACAAATTTATATTAAAATCTGGTTTTTCACCAATGCTTTTGATGGTGATTCTCTAAGCCTCTCAAACCACCTGTTCATGACAGACCTGTCCCAAAAGTAGGGTTCCCAGCACTGCTTCTTGCTGTGGGACAGGTTAGTTTGTTAGTCAGTGACAACCATGTATGTGAGGGGAGACACAGTCTGTTATTTGCATCTATCCTGATTTAAATTCCTTGTTGGCTCACACTGAATCATGATTTTAAAGAGTTAAGATTAACCTAAGTTAAAATCATGATTCAGCACCACTCAACTGGAAGAAGAAGGTGAGCTGAGGAGCAGAGCCAGGAGCCAGGCAAGCAGTATCTGGATTTCAGATGATGAGCTGGACCAGTCTCCAAAACTTGATTTTCTCTGTCTTCTTGATGGGACAACTTTATGAACACCTGAAACTGCTCCTCCCCATGACAGTTTATAAATGGAGAAAGAGTTTTTCTGTTTGTTCGGCTTTTGTCTTCCCTTGGCTCAGATTTGTATTGCTCACAGGTGTTTTTAAAACAGGCTTAATAAAAGCTCAGAGTCCACCTGCAGAGTATCATAATCTCACCAAATTTGTGCAAAGCTGAAAGCCCTGTGCAAGATACCTAAAATCTGAATCTGGAGAACAAAACGAGAATTCTCTCCCGCTGCAGGAGACGTGCTCGCACAGGATATCCCTGTGCAGCCTCATTCTGGGGACAAGGAAGGTCCATTTACAGCATCAGATGAAAGCCAGCAGCAGGAGTAGCTCTTAGGAGCTGTGACACCTTATGTAAAGATGATCTGCATCCTCCAGGGAAATGAAACAGGAGTTCACCCACTTGTTCTCCTGTAATCACACATCTGTAAAACAGTCTAGAAATGAAAGACAAATGACAGCTCCCCTGCTGTGTTGCTCATCTCCTGGTGAAGACAGAACTGAGTAGCAGCTGAAATTTGATGGACAGATTTCCCAGAAATAAGAGGATAGGAAACCAAACGAATAGCTTTAGATGAAGGCATGACTGTGAGTATTTTTCATCTGAGCTCAGTTTTCTGTGGGTGAATATGATTATTCCAAGATTTGAGGCTCACATCATTCATACTAGCAGTGTATTGGAATCATGCAGCTCATTGATGTGGCCAGGCAGAATGGGATAAATGATTTCAGGCTAACAGCTAATGGCTGTCTCTTCCTTATGTTCCCAAAGGGCTGGGAAAAAGCCCTGTGAACCTTTCCTCTGTATTTGTCAAAGATTACTTTTGTATGTCCACTGGGTCTGAAATATTTGATGAATGCTTTGAAAGTACTGTCAAAATGAAATGTACTATTGTGTTTAATTCTATAGATCATGTGGCATTATTTCTGATACCCAACTGACTGATGTTTAGAGCTGACTTTCAGCAAGAGCACTGATGTCAAAGTGCAGATATAAGGGATTGTTTTTAGGAATTTAGATTGATATGAGGTTAAACATTGCTTTTTAAAAAATTATCCAGACTCATAATTTTAGAACGATTTGCACAGAATTAAAGGGCATTCATACAGTGAGTGAGTGTGTGCATATACATATGGGGAAGTTTGACATGTTTACCTAAGGCCCAGCAGTAGCCACTGGTATTTTGTAGTGTAAGCATCCCACAGAAAAGATTGGCAACACCAGTGTTCTTAAAAACACTGTCTTGCTGACCCCTTATTTTCTATGAGATTCACATCCCCCCTGCCTCCCAACCCCCTGTTTTCTCTTTCTGTATTCTAAGGTGTCCAAATCTTCTTGGAGATTGTGCCTGGTTCCTGAACAGGCTCAGAGGGGATGGGTGCAGTTTGAGGGTTTGCCTGACATAGCTCCAGAGTTGAGAAGTAGTGGCATACCTGCTGCTGCAGGCTGTGAGGACTCCTTGGCCAGCATGGGGGGAGGGATGCATGCACATGTGAGAGTCCTCAGCATGAAGATACACAGTCTGCAATGGCTTCAAGCCTAAATGTGGAGTGTGAAGACCAGGAGCTAATCCCATGTCTCAAAGCTCTTAGTACTCACTGCTCAGCACAACTTCTACAGCAGCAGGCTGTGAAATAAGCTGGTTTTTAAAGCAGGTGCCAGACAGCACCATGATTTATTCCTTGCTCTCAGCAGTGCTGGCACATGGTGCAGGGCTGGGTACCCACAGCTGCATGCTTTGTCTGACCTCTCTTCTCTTCACCCCATCAATTTGCTGCAATAGCACATGTGCCTGAAAAAATCCCTGAGCCAAGAGGGTTAATGACAAAGCCTGTGGCTGATGGAAGAGCTGTGAGCACTGTCTATGCCCTAAACCTGGCAATCCTGCACATCCTGACTTGCATCTTCCTGTGGACATTGCTATTGTACCTGACACAGTTGGTGTTCTCCTGACATCACACCTAACTGCCACGAAACCACACCCAGTTTATTTCTGCCATGGCTCCACCTCTTTGTCATCCATCTTCTGGAGCCCAGGCCCAGAGCTTCTGCTCATCTCTTAAAGTAAATATATAGGTAAGTGAAATTGTGTTCAGTTGCCAAATTCTGTTCACAGTAGTTCCAGACAGTACAGCATGTGTTAATAGCTGTAGATTAGGGTTCAGAGGTTCAGGTTTAACTGTAAGAAAAATTACTTCACTGGAAGCATAGTGAAGCAGCTCATAAAGGCTGTCAGACCTCAGCCTTGGATCTTTTCAAGATTGGTCATTCAAAGGAATGACAGTCCTGAACAAGTGAGGGTGACGGTCCAGTTTCAAAGAAGAAGTTGAATTAAGCCATCCTCAAGCAATATTTCTGTATTTTTGTGATTGTCCATGCTCTTAAATCATTGGAATGATCCTTTGAATGTGTTTGGCCTGGGACTAGTATCCCATCCCCAGGCACCACTTGGGAGTTAGCCTAAGCCCTTTCTAATGCAGTTTAAATGATGATATCTTGTTTATACGGGAAAGAGAATTTTAAAGCATTTTAAAAAGTCGTTCCATACAAGTTGTCCTCAGTGTTCAAGTATCCAGAAAACATACAACTATTTAAATTTCCTAGGATAGATGTGTCCTGTCATAAAGTGACAACCAATGCAGATGTGTTTCCCACTTGGCTTTGCCTCTGGTAAAGGCAATCACAGTGTGGCCATTTTGTTAGCTTTGACAGAGGATTAACAAAATGTGCACTTATTTACTGGAGCACTAGAATCACTACTTTATTACTTTTAAAGTTCTTTAACACATAGAAATGACAACCATTTATCATTGCTGTCAAGAGAGTAATCTAGTTGCGATCTAGCAAAGATGTTTCTGAGGATTCTGCAGCAAAATAAAATTTATCATAGTCTTTCTCTATAGAGATGCTGTGTGATGTTAAATTCCGTTAGGATATACAATAAGAGGGGATGCTGTCACATAATCATTTGGTTTCCAAGACCTGAAGTTTATTGTCTTGAATTCTTGGAGAGGGCTTTCTAATCAAATAAACATGAGACTCTGGCAAACTTTGTTCAAGGTAGTGTAGTTCTTGGGCTCTAGTCTAAATGTATCTGTAAGCAAGTTGTAATTCAGTATTTTCACTTTAGAATTTAGCTATTGGTATCATTTTAATTCTAGGATGGATCATGGGAATTCTCTTTCTAGGCCAGGGTACTAAGTCAAACATTCTGTCACAGTCACCATCTAGGCTCAGAACCAGTGAGAGCCTGAGATTCTGGAAGCCAGTGGACACAGCAGTTAGTACCAGATGGTGAAGAAAAAACTGAAAATACCCTACAGCAAGGGGTCTGGAGTGAGAGATCAGGGAAACTCACAATAACTGTATTCAGACCTCTTTTTCTGATCTTTACCAGTGGGTTTGCATTGCTTCTGAAATGTCTTCTCTGTTTCTGTTCATGTTCCCCATTACCAAATGCTGAATGCAGAAGAGCTCTGTCTCTAGGGTGCTGTGCTCCAGGCTAAGAGGAAGGACAGCACTGTGCCTTGAGGCACAGCTGGCCTCCACTTCCCTCCTGGGGAAGGGAGGCAGACCAAGCTCAGCCGTGGGCCAAAACTCATGCAAATAAGCTGGTTTTTAAAGCTATGGGTAGAGCCTGTAGGCAGTCCTGCCTCAAATGATTCCCAAATTGACATTTGGGACTGAAACTGTGAAAAATGGATGTTAACACAGGCACAGGTTCAGCTAGCTCTTCCTCCTAAAACCCTCCCAAAAAAGAAACTATTATTTCCACTCCAGAACTGGTAAAGTCACAGCAGTGAGGTTACACTTTCTCCAAAGGTGCATGAGGATTTAGTGAGAAGGTTTGAATTAGAACCTGTCTTTTCTGCCTCCAGCCCTGAGTTCAGCCCTGCATAGCATGTTGCTTTCTTCTTAATTTCCTCTTTTCTTTATCCTACCACATCCACTTGGAGCATGATGAAGACACTGTGTCTCGTCTTCAGGTTCAGTCCCTGTATACTCATTCAGTTAGTGTGCAGATTTGCTTTTGATTTTAATCAGCATTCAGCTCATCAAGGCTTTTTTTTTTTTTTTTGTGTGTGTTTTAGTATTTCTAAAATTAAAAAAAAAAGATTTTTTGTAGTGGCATTTTGCAAAAGAAACAGTTAATAGTAACACATAATTACATTCTATAGTTGTCAAATAGAACAGTGGTTAAGTAGCTGTCCAATAAGAGGCAGCAGTAATGCTATATAAGGTATTAATGCTGCTTACCTTTCAGCAACAGTGTAATTATTGGTATTTTAGTCTGCATTTATTCCCATGCGAAAGTGTTGCTGTAATGTGGGGAAGTATTCTTAAATCATAATGCTTATCAAAGTTCATGTGCATCTGAGTGAAACTGAAAATGTCAAATCACTTAGAAAGTGGAGAATTGCTCATACTTTCTAAAATCAGTTGTTTAAAAAAAATGTAGGACTGTGTTAGAGGCATCTGACTCTTGTGTTCTGGAAAAAGTTCTGCAAACGTGCTCTTCCTTTACTTTATAGAGTAGTAGAAGGGCTATAAAAGAACATGGTACTTGAACATAGAGGGCAGTAGAACATAATAAAGGTCATTTGCCATTACTCAGACTGGTAAGTGGCTGATAGTATTCAGTTCAGCATGTTTTTTATAGCATCCTAAATTAAACATCCAAAATTTTTAGGAGGTTGTTTGAGCCTAGAAAATAATGCACTGGAAAAGCTAAATCATCTCTTACGTTCTTAAGTTCAAGTTGTGTTTTCTGTCGTGTTTCAAAACCTGAGAAGTCCTAGCAAAGAAAGCCCCACATGTAAGGGTTTTGGGCATCCTAAGTATATGTTTCTATAGGAATTAATTTCCTTCATCAGGATAAGAGTGCAGGAATTTGGGGAGTGCAGTATTTTCCTCAGACACTACACATACTTGCTCCTTCATCATTTGACAGCACTTGCAGCCTATTAATCTGTAATAGGCCACACTGAAAATACACCTGACACCCTTTCCTAGGTTATTACACAAAAGCAGAGATGAAAAATGCACAAGCAAATATGATAGCAAGTAAAAATGGCTGACACTAGAAGCATAGGGAAAAAGTACTATAAACATCCCTTAAAATTTCAAGCAGTTGCTCATACAAGGTGTTTCTTTACTAAGCATTTCAGTGAAAGGGTGCTTGCCAAGCAATGTCTTTTCTATGTCTGAATACCTATATTCATATCAAAATAGTCATAGCTGCAGAGGAAGAAGAATGCTGGCTGGTTTTAGATTTTTAGGGTGTTATTTGTCCAGTGTTGTTGCGCTTGAATCTCAAAAAGATTTGCCTGGGGATCAGCAAAAGTATCATGTGAAATGTAGACAGTCACATGCCAAACAGAGATTAACTGCCTATTTATGGATTACCTGAAACAGGCATTTATTTATGTATTAAATTTCTCCTCTTGTTCTCAAAAATAACTGACAAGACAGGATTGTTTGCAAAGAGGTTAATGGCTGAATGTGTCAGATTTATTCACAGTGAATCATTCAAACAGATCTGGCTCAGTTTGTTTTTTTTTTTTTCCCCCTTGGAATAAAGAGGTGTTAATAGATGGAAAGGAAGGTTTGCTGTCCAAAAGATGGAGCACAAGATACTGGCTGGAAACATAGCTGAATCCTTTTGTATGTGCGTAGCTGAGGTAAATGTGCAGAAGTATTATTTGGTACACTTATTTCAGAGGTACTTTCAAGTTCTTTTAGATGGCAGCTACCTGCCTTGTTATCCAATATTCTGAAATGAGAAATGCTATCTGTGAACCCCAGCTGTGACCTGTATATTCCTAATAAAACAGGAGCTTTTTCATAACTTTAGTAAAATGTGGTGAATATTCCAAGACCAGCAGGTGGGTTGTGCACTTAGTAAATAGTGGCAAGCAAACCTTCTTTGGTGTTAATCCTTCTAACTGCAAACATTAGGTAAAATCAGAAGCTGACTAAGATAGAAACAAAGTGGTCTCACCTACTGAGTCAGCTGGTGGCTGGTGACAGCTATATCTGTATGGGATGAGCAAACTCCTTCTCACAGGCTTCAGTTTGAATCACAAGGTTGGAGATCACAAATAATGTAGCATCCACACCCTCTCATCCTGTCAAAGAAGGGAGGATAAAAGACCTGTGAATTGAAAAGAATTAACAGAAAAATTTCTGGTTGATTCTTCCATCCTTTGAAGCTTGTGGAATGAGTGCTTGCAGTTTTTCACTTGACATTAAGGTCTGATCATCCCACAATTTTTTTCCATATGCAAAATTATTCCATTTTTTCCATGTGACATATGCACATCAAAACTTCCTGGTAAGAATCACTCATAACTTCAGCTCAGCTTCCCTTTTACTCCTGAGGAGTCTTTAAAACTTCCAAATTGTCTGGGAGCTTGCTGGGAGCTCTTTTCACAAGAAAGCAGAGTCACTCTTAACCCTTTGACATCAATACCCTCTTTCTTCTCTCCACCCTGGTACTCTGTTCATTCAATTACTTTTCTCATCTGCTAGGATGAAGTAAGCATTTGGCACCAGAAAGTGCCTCCAAATTGCCATCAGTTGGCTTTGGTGGACAATGGAAGACCAAATGCCTTGGGGAGAGACATTGGGGAAAGAGATCTTTCTGCTTTGCAGCATAAATGAGACTGGCTCTGTTCTGTAGGGGCAGAAGCCAACACAGCTTTGTGCAGACTGTTGTCTCTGGCAGAGTCAGCCCTGAAGTATTAAGTGCAATCAAACATAAGTCAGCAGGGCTATAGAGTTCATTTCCCAGTGGTATTCTATTCAATCATGTGCTTAATGTTTTGATATATTTCAGAAGCATGATAATAAAGAGATATATCTGTGCAATGTCATCTTTCATCCTTTCAGTGCCACTCTAGACAAATTCAGTATCATCTGTCCAAAGTGAAGCACGGAGTAAAATCAAGCATCTCAAAACCAGAAAAAAAATGATTTAAATACTAAGACAGGCATAATTCTGAGTTTGGACTGATAAGTCCTCATACTTGGCACATAAGTTATTTCAGTAGGTGATTCAAAGATGAAGAAGGCCATGACCAGAGCCTATTAAAAAATCAATGATGAAGTAGTTTAGCCAGCATGCTATTTACTTCTTGGGCTTTCATATAATGACTGATTAATTAAAAATATATATAAACAACAAAAAAAAAATCATAATTTTATTTATTTTTTCTTAATGGATGAGGTGTGGTTTTTTCCTTCTTTTAAGGATTGTTTATTGACTTGTGTTTTGTTTATTGAAGTTTGCCAATTACCCACTTGTATTGGTTCTGGTACAAGTATTCTGTATTACAACATCTAAAACTTTTCCCATTAAATGCAATGCTGAAACTCCCAGGTATTTCAGCAATCAAGGCTGTGGGATAGCTCTCAGTTTGGTGACAATAGTCTCAAGTGCCTCATGCTGATGTGCATCTTATGGCTGCAGATTCAGGTCCCGGAGGAACATAAATGGCTATAGCATAGAGTTATCAAAGTAAGAAAAACATGCATTATTTATTTCCTAGGGTGGAACTAGAAGAGTTACAGTAAGGCTAGATGGTGTCTCAGATATATCCTTATTGTCTAATTTAATTGGAAATTGTACTGGCATCTGTCCCATTTGACTACCTAAATTTGAACCATGACTGTACAGCAGAGGAACATCCTATTGACCAAAATAAGGGGTTTTTTTCATTCCTGCAGACTGCAGACTGAAGTGATTTAACAAACATGCTGGCTTAACACAAGCATAATGGGGAACTCAGTGACTTCTTCCATGTACTGAATCTTGGTTAAAATCTTGGGTGTCATCTTTAAAATGTTTCTTTGAAGCTTGGACTTAAGCTGATCTGAAAGATTTGTGTGAACATTAAATACAGAAGGTGGTTGTAAACAGTTCCTTTAGCATTATAGTGTCTGTGGAGGTGACATGTCCTTTGCTACCTTCCATCCTCATCTAAGGTCCATTATGTGCCCTATGAGAATAGCTTATTATTGCATTAGGCACACAGTTTTGCCTTTTGTCTGAAGTGAGAGTGAACAAAAACCAAACACTGTGTTGCTTAATGCAGTAGCAGAAGGGATATTGACATTCTGGGAATGATAAGGCTGCAGGGATTTCTGTAGAAGAGAATGAGTGGCTGATCGCTGCTCCCAAATCCCTCAGAGCTTTACACATGCAGCTGCTGAGGTTATGATGATGAGTCTGGTCCATTAAGAAAGGTTTTCAGAAATGTCACTCAGCTTTATTTAACAAACAGAGTTTACTGGCAAATCTCATGGCATAAGAGAATGGGAGGTAACTGAATATGACCTATGTGAGAGGCTTTTGGTCTGAAAACTGGGGTAAACAACAGCAAAAGAGAGAGTATTTGAGTGATCGAGATCCAAACCATACAACAAACTGATTTGGCACTGCTGTCTCAACAACAAATGGCTGGCTAGCAGTGTCATCCCAGCTGGTGTTCAGAGTTCAGATGCCCCTAAAACTGATCCCAGAAGCAGCAGCCAGCAGACCTAACCTATTTGAAAGTGCCAGAAAACTCTTGGGCTTGGCTGGCTTCACACAGAGCTTGTTTCAGAAAGAGCGGGACGGAGCTCATGGTTTTGCTCTGCAGTTTTTATGTACTAACAGTGCTATTTTGTGTCCTGGGATTTTGGATGCAGGCTGGTTGATGAATTTAGCTTTTTATGCAGCTTTTCGTGCATTGGCTGTTTCATGTTTGTGACTTTTCTTTCACCAGAAGGGAATAAGATCTGCCACCTGTTACTTGGGCACCACCAGCATGGAGGCCTGTTTACATTGCTTGCTTCTGTGTCTCAAGATTTCTGGTGGATGTTCCCTGACTGGCTTTGTCCACCTGATTCAAGATCAAGAATGGTTTGGGTTAGAAGGAACCTTAAAGGTAACCTTGTTCCAACCTGCCTGTGAAGGACATCTACTAGACCAGGTTCCTCAGTGCCCCATTCAACCCATTCTTGGACACTTCCAGGGATGGGGCATCCAGAACTACTTTGGAAAATCTGTGCCAGTCCCTCACTGTTGTCTTATATCCCTTTTAGTTCACTGTGATTACTTCAGAGAAATTAATTACTAGTTAGAAAACTGACTAGATGCCAAACCTGGCTTATACTCACACACAGGTGCATACCTTTGGGGCTGGATTTTCTTTTTGTAAACACAGATAACAACATGCTGAACTATTTTTACCTGTGATTCATGTTAACAATAAGGTATTGTTATTTTCTCTCATATTCCCTGGCCACCCATTACCACTCTGATATTTGCTTGTCCCAATGTACACAGTAAACAAAAATAGTGAGACTAACTTAAGTGTAGGCAGAGAGGCAACCATCTATGGTAACAGTCTGTAAACACTGCTAAAATTGTGATGGTGATGGGAAGCCAGAATCCTGCCTTTGGCTTTGCCAGGGCTGGTGCCTTGGAGAACCAGGCTTGCCCTTGAAGGAGACCCAAGGGCTAAGGAGGCAAAAGCTCCTACTAGGAAAAAGGATTCTGTACTCTAGATGAGATTTTCCAGCTGATGAGAGGAGAGAGATCCCTGCCCTTGACTTGTCTTACCACCAAAATGAACTGAGCCCTCTCCTCCAACCTGGCCCTCCTCTGCCACTCTACTGGTATGTCATAATTAATTTTGTAATGAGAAGTGGTGGGCGAGTTTTGAGGAATCACAAGTTCATCCAACTATATTCCCTGCTAAGTTTCTTTTCTCTTAAAATACCTCAACATGAAGAGTTCAATCCTGTTCATCCTGAGTCTGTGGTGAGAGGAACCTGGCATTGTTCTCAGGACGTGGTCTGCAATTCAGATGTCTGAGAGCACATCTATTAAAATGCAACTTACTGCCACAATGTATTAACAAGCTATGAAAGACTATATTTTCCTTGACTTTAATAGGTAGCATTAATGCGATGCAAGTATGACCTAATAGAAAGAATATGAAATCCTGTGGATTCTCAAAGTCATTGTGGATGCTGGCTTTGCTGCTGAAGAGTTACTCTTGTCTATGGCTTCACAGTCATTTTTCTGGCTCCTGCAATACAGGATGCATTTTAAATTCCTACCACAAATCCATGAAGAAAAATATTTATAGGGCCTGTGGAAGGTAATAATTTCAGATATTTATTAAAAAACAAAACCCCATGCAATTCTTCTTCTAAAATAAGTAAATTTCAACCCTCTACTTTTTTTTAGAGTAAGCAGTATCACAGGGAATTTTGGTGTTTAATATTCTATGTTCATAGTCTTACTGAAAATGGTAGGAAAGTAAACTCTTTACCATTATCATTTTCATATAAGAAAGCAGGCATTCTTTATTACAATGCTGGATACATGAGGGGATATTTCCACCAAAATATAATGCATGTGGATATAGAAAAGCTCCTATATATATATGTACACACTGTATTTTACATACATACTCATTGGTTTTCACAGAAGAAATCTATGTGCGATAATCATTTCCCCAGAAAAATTAGCCTATTTCTCCTCCCATTGTGCATGTGTTTTCTTGTACTGGGAGTCTCTCTGGTGGGCTTTGGTGGGTTCAGACCCTAAAGTTATTGTTGACTGCCTGATAAACTTGATGTTACTTCCCAAATATGGAGCTGAGTTGGCACAGCCTGTCTCAGTCATTCCTATGGAGACCCCTGACTGACAAAGCATGTTCTCCTGTTCCTCTCCTTGATTAGTGTTTATCTGGAACTTCATCTGAAAAGATTATTTAAAACAAAGGTTTTTCTGGCTTGAGATATTCTCAGAAAGTTACTTAAAAGCGATGAGGGCATCTGCATATTTATCTGAGAAAAAGACATTCAGTTGGAATCTCAGAAGAAATATGAACAGTTGTACACTTTGGATAGTTTAAGAGACCTGAATCTATATTTTCTCTGTGTTATTTTTGCGTCTCTGACTATCAACAAGGAAACTTGTCCTTTATTTTGGCCATTGGCAGAAGCATCTGTGCAATGGCAGAACAGGAAGATGTTGTAGTAGCATTATAACTAAGCATTATATTTTTTATAGATTTGATAGAGCCATACTCCCAAAGAAATGGATCTAAAAGACAATTTTTATTACTTAATCCAAAGTTCCACTTTGAAAGAACATTGGCAACAAGTTCCAATTCAGATTGATTTTACCTGGTCCAAAACTCCATTTACCAGACCTTTAACAGTTCAAAATGACTGGACTGAGCTGTAGGATAGAGGGGAAAATAGGAGAAAATAGGAGGTTGTCTGTTTGTGCCCCAATCCCTCTGCTTGCCTGGACATGCTGAGAACTATGTTTTGCTGTGTGAAAGATGAGTTAATATTTTTCAACCTTCCTCTTGTCTCTGAGAGGACCAGTTGTGGGTGCTGGACTGATCTTGGACCTGGTGCTTGCAACCTCAAGACTTTCCTCTCTTTGTTGGTCTCTGAGTTTAACATCACTATTGAGTTATCACAGCAGAAATGGACTCCCTAAACGACAACTCACTGCATTTGGACCTTCTCATGTAACTGAGAGGCTAGTGATAATTTTTTATTTTGGCCTTGACAGAAAAAAATTTTGATTATCAATCAAAATCTGACTCATTAAGGAAAAAAAGCAAAATTATATCTTCTACGGGCAACTGGGCTTTCATTTAAAGAAAGACAACATTTATAACTTTTCATTTCATTAGCAACTTTTTCTCCTTCTAACTATCTACTAACAGGTTTAAGCTCTCCCCAACCCCAAACCACTGGCAAGAAATCATATATGAATTCCAGACCTTGGTTATAACTATGACAGCTCCATCTGGGTAATTTGATTTATCAGAAATTACAGCCTTATCAAACTCTCACACTTACCTGTCTTGCCACTGAGCATTTTATGTGGTCATATGCCTAATCATGGGTGACAGAAATGCTGACTGTGGATGTCATGAGGAGAAGTTGATGCAGGAATGCCTCAAGGTACCAAAGCGGTCAGGGAAGTACAGTGGATGTGAGTGGAATAGTCCAAACACCTGCTATGCCATATTGACATTATGGCAAATAACAACATATTACATATGGGTTTTCTGAGGTACGAAGTGTCTTGGGCAAGTGGAGGCTGTTAGAGATCTTTCTCAGCTGAAAATGTTCTCACAGCCCTTGTATAAACAGTAGTTTCAATGTAGGTATATCATTCTTAACAAGCAAGTAATATTCATGCAGATGAATCATAACAACTATCTTTTTAGTCCTTTAAAATTCCCTTTTTTGCCATGGGAACTTGCACCAAAGCAAGTGAATCTCTGGAAATACTGCTGGTGTTGTGGTGTGACTGGATTCAATGAGAAAACAACAGTTACTGAGGTACTTTATTTTTCTCTGGGATTTTCCGAGGCTCATCTGGACAACAAAAGTGGGCTTTGATACAGGCTGTACCTACTTATGTTATTTTGTCAGATTATGTAGTTATTTTTGAATGGCTATCCTGCAAAAAGAGAGGATATGCTGGGCTGGGCTGGGCTGTAACATGCATAGATTAGAGCAGCTCCCTTTCCATTTGCCTGTAAGGAACCATGTTGTACCTCTGGCCTAGGTTTAATTAAAAAGGAGTTTAAATTCTACATAATTTGAATTATTGTTGTAATTAAATTCAAATTCTTCAGAATTTAATTTGCATAGAGGGTAGATCAAATATGCTTAATCCATCTGTGGTCTGTGATACTGACTCTTTTGGACAAATAAGTAACATTGAAGAATGAATTCACTTCCTTTGCCTGTCACAAGGCAGTGATGTGGATAGAGCAGCTGAAGAGAAGGAAGCAGATAAGGTGTGGAAAATGCCATAAGGTCTGTGAGAGCCACCATACTCCCTTGTCAGAGCCTCAAATATTTTGTTGAGATGAGCTCCAAGAGCCTGAAAACAGAATTTTCATGATCTGCAGGACATACTTTCTTCCAAAAGCTGCTGCAAAAACAAGCCTGATATGTCAGCATATTTTGAATGTCAGATACGATTTATGAAATGAGACTTCAAGCCTTATTTCCTTTTATTACTGAGTAAAAGTTTTTCATATGCTTATTAAGATAACCTGAGAATCAAGGAAGAAAACAATGAATCACTAGCAAAGAAGAAGTGAATCCTTAAGAGGATCCTAAAAAAGAAGCATTTATCATTCATGCTCCTTCCCTAATCTCCCCGGGCTGAGTTACAGTCCCATCTGTATGACTGATGCTGTCTCTGAAAAGTGTTTTTCCCTACATCCTGCCTTGACTTTCCCTGGTTAGTCAGGCCACCCACCAACGTGGATAAATCGAGAAGCTGGAGCTTCTTCAAGATGATGCGACAGTGTTTCTCTCCCTTCCCCCATTGCCATTCATATTGCAGCCAGTTCAAAGAGTGAACACAAATCAATACTCTCAGCTGCTGAAATCAAGCAAACCTTATGGGTTGTTCTGTGTTGTCTTTCATGATTAAGTTGTTTTCCAATAGTGGTTTCTTAGGCTGCCATTAAAAGAAGAAAAAGAGCAATTTCTCCAACTGAAGAGCTGAAAGACAAAATCAAGTGATATCATTTGATCCTAGTCTTCACCCAGAAACATCTGCATGTAAAGCTGCAAGCTTAAAAGCATTAAGACCTTCTTAGGTGCTGTGGTTTTTGTGCTTATGGCCAGGTCAAAGGTAGGGTATTTATTAGGGTATTTTTCACCCAGTGCCCCTCAGTGAGTGATCTGTTTAATCTACTCCATCTGTTTAATCTCTTGTCCAGTTTAAAACTATTTTGTTCCTACAAATCTCTCTCTTACTACAAAAGCACTACAGAGAAACAAATTGCTAGCTGTACTCATCTGTACATTAGCTCAGAGATTGATTTTTCCAGCTCACATCATCAGTAACAAGCTGAAAATTTGGAGGAGTTTCTGCAATGCACTAATGGATCTGCTCTTCATCCCACTCAGTGCTAGACTGGGCTAGTGTTGCTAGTAATTAATCTAGAGCTCTGTTTGAAAAGTCGGGAAGAGAAGTGGGGGTCTAAAAAGTTATCTGTCCACTCTCAGAAGTTGTTAGTTTCAGTTTCTGTGAGTAGTAGTGGCTCCAGTACCAAAACTGGAGTCCCTCTGTTTGGTATGGCACTAGAGGGAGGGCTATCAAAAGTATTATTTATCATGATTGATGTTGAGCATGAAGATGTGTACAGTCAGGGAGGCTTCGGTACCCTGGAGTTTCTGTGAATGTTCCTTGGAGATAAGAGGCTTCCTATGTATTCTGTTGAATTTGGAATAGGTATTTAAATTACGATTAAATTACATTAATTCTGAAAATGAGAATTAAAACCCAGGTACAGGAAATATTGATTTAGGGAAGAGCAATTCAGCCCTTAGCTGAATCTTTGTGTAAGCATTAGAGCTGAGCTGTCTGAAGATGACCCGGGGGATTTTTTGGGATTGATTACCTTCCAGACTGCACTGGTTATTCTTTCTTTAGCAAGAATTTTTATATTAAATTTTGGCACATAACTGCTGTGTGGTGCACACACACACATACACACACAGAATGACAAACCTCTTTTATTTCCATAATGTTACGAAGATATCTCCCAGTTTTTGACAAAGATTGATCTGAACTTGCTCCCTTTGTTGATCCACCTATCTTCAATACATCTTCCCTTACCTTGGCTTGGCTTCTGCTGTCAATATGTAATTGTCCACTGGAAAGTGTTCCTTTTTAGAGTTGCCAGAGGGCAATAGAGCCAACACCCATATCTTTGCCCAAGGCCATAGATGAAAAACTGAAGTGAAGCCAAAATCTACCATAACATTAACTAGTGGTGGCTTTAACATTAAAACTACAGCACTGTAGCAGCTTGCAGGACTCCAGTGCAGCTAAATATATTCTTTTTTCTTGTAATTTTATGTATTTTTGACAGTGCTACTATGAAGTAAAATCTCCTGAGGCTGGATCTGGGCTCTGTGGCAGACCTATTCTATGGCCCACTTCATCCATTGCCTCTGTACATGGAATTTCTAAAAGCTTTATGAAGTCTGTAGTAAGCAGAGATTATCTGGGGCTGTGTCCTACTGCCTTTAAGTTAGTAATAGAACTGTCAGTGATTTACTCGCATGGGACTGAGATTCAATTATGCCTTTTTTAAAATGTTATATACAAATGAGAAATATTTTTATTAAAACATTATCAATTCTATTGAAAAGCCAGATTAAATGGCATCTACTACCACAACTGTGAATTAATCCCTCCCAAACAATAAGTAAATAGTCAAATAAGAGATCATATTTCAAAACATATTGACTATATTGATTAGACAGAAATGGGCTGGATGAGAGAAACTCCATGTCTTCAAATAGAAAAAACCAAATTATGACAATTTTTGTTCATATGCTGCAAAGGCTTAGCTGTACTTTTAAACTGAATTGTTTCTGCTGTATTTTTAAAATACTGAAAGTTGTAAAAAGCCTTCAGGAGATGATCAGAATTATTTACTTTATACCAATATAGATTTTATACCTATACTGTAGCTATCACAGTTCTTTACAAGACACTACACTGCACTACACCACACCACACTACACTAATACAATATTGTGTCCCAAACCATCACGGATAAGGTATTCTTCTTTATATTGTAGTATCATTTTCTTCTAAAATAACAAAACCAGAAAAAAAGCAGTTGATTTCTTCAAATCAATGAAGCTCTCTCCTTACCCAGCAGCACCATGTGCATTTGCCTCTATGTTTGTTTTACTGGAAGGGGACTCTCAGAAAGGAACATTTGTAGGGGTGAAGAAGAGTGGGTTTAGGGATATAAAATCATAGCAGACATTCCAGTTATCCCATTAAGATGTGACCTTTAAATGGAAGAGTGATACTTTGGAGGCTGACATTTGGTTTCCCAGTGTGCTCTCAGCATATTGTAATTTGTTACAAAACAATGAGTAGCATTCATTTTAGGCTAAAAGTTTCTTTAGGAAGTGCACAATATGCTGTGAAAACAGCAATTGCATTTTATGGTTTGCCAGGCACTCTTTCAATGTGCTAGTGAAATTATCAGAAAATGAATAGGAACAGGTTTATGAATATTGCATGAGAGGAGCTGTACAAACAAACAAACAATCTATGGTTACAGACATATTACTCCTTTTATTAAAGCAGTATTTATTCATACATTAAAAAATCACATTGAAATATTAAAGAGTTTGTTCTAAGTTGGAAAAACTGTAACCAGAGCTGCTTCAATCTCTATATTCAGTGTCCTCTCCCTCACCACTGTACAGTTCATACTCTGCTGTGGACATAACTCTCCCTGTGGATGTAGCTCTTTCTTTTGTGGGAAATCTTTATAAATCCTCTGCCTGGCCTCAGCTCAGGAAAGGAGCTGTTACTTGCAGGTCATGTTGGTTGCTACAAATGATGGATGCTCAAAGCTCTAAAGAAAAGTGGGAAATCTCTGAAGACAGGAACTTGTTTGCTCTTGGAGGTGAGCAGAGGTGAGGTTTTGCCTTGCAGAGCTGTTTCCCACTCAGAGAACTTTGGTCTTACATTTCTTGTGTCTCTTGTGTGGCACATCCTGGGAAGAAAATGGTACCTCCCTTCAGGGATGATGCTGTGGTTGGATATGTGCATTGCCAATGCTTGTCTCAATTTTTTCATCCCATTTCTTCAAGGCTGGCAGATGACCACAGTATTTTATCTACTGCCTCACCAGGAGGCAGCCCATCCCCTTCGAGTCCTGCTGTGCCAGTGCCCTACAAGCATGGCAGTCCTTTCCCCAGGCTCACAGCCTCCCAGGTCACAGCTTTACAAGCTGATTGTTTGGCATTCTGCAACATCAGCTACAAGATACTCATCATTCCACCATCAGTATCTTCTTTTTAGAAATTCACAACAGAGGATTAATATTTTGCACTGCAAGTCAATCCTCTTCTGCTTGTATTTTGTGTCAGCAGCCACTCTCCCAAAATTAGCAGTTTACACCAGTTCTCTTGCAGTGAAGGTCATGTTCTGCCCAGCAGTTTCTTTATCTGGTAACTGAATTATTAGGAACTGCAAAATGCTCAGTGACAGACAAAGGTGGGTTATTAGGAGCTATCCAGTTTGGGATTCAACACTGCTTGTGCCCCCAAAGAGCAGCTACAGAACCCACAGGCTCTAGGATGTCCCCTGGCCTTGGGCAGGAGCTGAAGGATTAAAATTAACAGCAAATGGCCACTGAGGGCAGGTAAATAGAAAGAGAGTAGGATGGACATCTCCATCTGTGCACACTCCATGCTGGGGGTGCTGGACTCAGGAAGAAGTGTAGGTTACTGGGATTGTATCTCAGTGGGTAAGTCCATGCTGGGATCGGAAAACAGCTGGTGTCTGTGACAGCTGTAGGGACTACAGGAAAATAGAAAGGGTTTCACTGAATTCTATTCAGAGTTTTTTTATCTTCCTTTTTTTTTTTGTATTTTATTTTGGGGGGTAATTGGGGGTTTGTTTCAGGAAAATTTAAGGGAAGACAGAATACAAAGAATAAATGCAAATGTTCATCATTAGTATTTTGCATCTTTGTCTTGCAGAGTGCCAACTGTCAGCTCCAGAAGGCTGGATTTGTTGTTGGCAGTTGCTGGCTTGGAAAGGTTTTTCCAGCTTTATCCACTGAGACCTTGAAAATATATCAGGTTTGCTGAATCTGAGTAAGCTGGCATGTCACACCTTCTTGGGCCATTAGTACTTCCACATTTTTGACAGCCAAGGATTGTTCTGTAATTAATTTTCCATCTCTACACAGTTGTTAAATCCTATTACTCAATACAAAATGTTTCTCAAAATGTTTCTGGACTTTCATTAGTAATATTAATTTTCCAAACAAGCAAACCAGAAGCTAGCCTCAATTTCTCTGGAATTATTACAAAGGTAATCATATTAGTTCCACTCCTGCCTAATAGCATTTATATTAGTGGGGCAGTTTGTTTTGTTTTGTGGTTTTTTTTTTTAGTTTTGTTTAGTTTTGGGGTTTTTTTCTGGTATCCAGTCCAGTTATTAATTTTCTTTAACAGTTCACACTTTGATTGTCATCATGGCACCACTTTGCTTTGTACCTGGGAATAATAGCACTCTAGCCAGGAAGCTGGCCAAGAAATGAACAATAAAATCTGAAGCCATGACTAAGAAGAGGATTTTGAATGAAGAACACCTGAACTGTGCCAGGCCAGACTGCCAGGAGGGTGAGACCAAGTTCTGGAGGCAGAGTTTCCCTACCCTGCATCTCTGTTGGCTCCAAACACATTTTATTTATGCAATACAAAATTGACTAGATCATCTAAGATGTAAGTCTGCTAAGTAATAAAAAGTACGTGTTGACTTTTGTAATATGGTTTAGCCTTTAAAAATAAATTTTAGACAGAAGATCAACAACTTGCAGTGAATCTCCTCTATTCTATTTGTGCTTTGAGACTAGGGAAGAAGTTGAAATTGCCTTCAAAACCCTACCCTCCTATGTTATTTTACACTGAAGAGTGAATTGTTTGTCTTGTCAGGAGACAGTTTGAATGATCTGTTAGTAAGTAGATCTGTCTTTCTTCTTATGTCTATCTCCAGCAGAACCAATACAAATTCTCTTTTGGTTTTAACAATTAGAAGAATGATTGCAGACGCAATCTGTTAAGTATCTTCTTCTCTGTTAGACTTGAAACACTGTGTATTATTTGCACAACAATGAAACAGAAAAAGGTAACAAAAAAGAAAAAAATGATACAGAAAAAAGAAGAGGAAAGAAAAAGAATAAAAAGAAAAAGAAAGAAAAAGTTTTCAATTTTCACTCAGAAAAATCTAAATAATTCCAAGGTTATGTCTTGATTATGAATTTATTGATGGGAAAGCAAATCTCTTTAGGTTTTTTGTTAAATTGTTGCATAAGAAAATGACATATTTTACACAATTTCGTTAAAGTGCCCAGGGGCAAAATGTGATTCAGGATACTGGTTTTATTCCCAGTAGAGGGCACTGGAGAATTAATTCCAGCTCGTTGTGCATTGCCAGGACACTGTATTGGAAGCATGAAGGGCTGGATATTTCACATGAGGTCTTATAATCTGAATGCATATCAATCTGTATGGGCTGTTAATAAACATCTGAACATTTTTATCTATGTGCAGTGCTACACTCTCTTTTACAAGATTTTAAACTAAACTCTGTAGGCTTACAACTGTTGAGTACCATTTCTGTAATGAGTGCTAAACTACCTCTGTCTTTTTATTTCTAGAGTCCCAGCTTCAATGAAAATGTTTATCATGGGGTGACGCTGCTCAGGGAAGCATTACTTCAGATATGCCTGCTTCACAGGGGACTTCAGCTTGTCTCTGATCATTAAATAAAGAAATTTATATTGGTTTTCAGTAAATATAATGGCCACAAAATTTTACTTTAAAATGTTAGGGGAAAGTGTGCTACCTAAAGTAATCATACTATTAATTTTAGTTTTGGACTGATTAAACAAATATACATTACAGAATGTTTGTTCAGCAGCTTTTGGATAGTTTTGGCACCAAATTCAAATTCTGGTCAGATTTAACTAAGATTTCAGATTAAACCTTAATTTTTAATTTTCTTGTGGCATTTGTGTATTAATTTGTTATTAGATAGCACTGGAAAAAATACTTTCTTTAAAGTTTAAATGCTTATTTTCTGGATTGTTTGCATTATGTCTCTTAGGTAGTTGACTTGCAATACAATTTTTGGTGAACTCCTTCCTATTTGTGAGAGATGTATTTTGCAAGCTGGTTTTAGGCTAGACCTTCTTTCCCCACCCCATTGCTCCATAGAGGATTGAGTCTAGCCTTGTACCTGGAGTCTAAGGTGAAATCCTTGTTTAGCCCACAGAACTACAGAGCAACAGAGTAACAGCACATTTAACTCATTTTGCCAACTAAAGATTGGTCTGGTTAAAGATAAACAAGTTCCTCTTGCTGAGCTAAACAGAAGGTGGTCATTCAAGGTAAGCACTATTTCTCCTCTACCCTTTTCCTTTTCCAAGGAATAGCTAACAAACATAATTAATTAGGCACTTCTTTTGTTACTTTCCAAAAGCAGATGATGCTGCAGGCATAAACAAACAGCTTCTTTTTTTAATAGAGCTTACTAATTTGGAAACATTCTCCATAGTTAGCGTAAGGAATGTCACTGCAACCAGCAGCATTGCTCATTTTTAGTTGAGACCAGTGCTTACATCTTACTGATTAAGTCATAATTTAACCAAAGAGGAGCTTGAGTTTCAAATGAAAACAGATCACAATGTGTTTTCCTCCTACTTCTGCCTTCAGTTCCCCATGCTCCCCGCCAGGTTCTCTGCCCATTTTTCCACCTCTGTTCTTGTTTCTTCCATGAAGCCTGTAGCTACCACTATGCTTTCAATGCTGCCATGACTTAAGCAGCCTTCACCATCACACCTCTAGATCACTGATGCCAGTGAAGGTCCTCCTTGATCCATTTCCTCTTGTAATGCCTTCCTGTAAAATTGCTGTATTTTTCTCTGTTATTTCTCATTCATCCTGTGAATGCCCAGCCTACCCTGTGGCCCTCCGCATTTCCCTTCTCCAGGGGCTCCCCATTCCCCTCCTCAGGCTCTTCCATGTTCTCACTAGAGTGTGAGACATTTCCCTGCTTCCCGCAGAATGCTGTTGGCTGCTTTTGGAGAGGAATTTGCTCTTTGTAATTTGTGACTCTAAGAAGAACATGCCTGTGTCCTTTGACCTGCCAGTCAGCTGCCTGCCTGTACAGAAGTGATGTGCAGTTCTCAGTCTGCTGGCCAGGAAAACCCATGTTCTTGCTGGAAACCTCATGCTACTGGTGCTCTACCTTATACCCTGCTGGACTGGACAGCATGCATGAGCAAGCTTTTCCTCAGGACTTGGTTGGCAGCAAGAAGGGGTAAATTCCAGATGAAGGGTTCCACCACAAAAGTAATATTTCAGTGCTTAGGAGAAGTCTGGGAAGATTACACTAATACCCTGGAGATGAGTGAAATAATTGTATTCACTTGCAAATACAAATCAAATGCCTTCACTACCAATATTTTTGCTATTGGATGTAAAACTTTAATCTGACTGATAGATAAACAGGATGGCAGCAAATTTGTGATGGTGTTACATTAACTGGCATTTGCAGTCTTTCCTCTACAGGGTTGTCCAGCTGGTGGTCTTCCCCCATCTCCAGTAACTCTTAGCTGCAGTCTGCAGTTTTAAGTCTTTCTCCGTAGGAAGGCTTCATTTAAAGCGAGCTAGTATGTTGTGTTCCTGCACTCTTATTTTTGTGATTCTGAATAAAAGAATAAAATTCAAAGTAAAAACCTTATCCTGCAAGCTGCCCTGCTGTAACCCATTTCATCTTTGCTTTCTTCTGGCCTCTGAGCCTTGCTGTCTGACTCTCTCACCTAGTTGTTCCCAGTGTCCATGCTCATACCATCCCATACTCTACTCTGTCTGACAGCCTCTCCAATAGTTTCAATATCCATCCTTTATGTGGTGTGAAGGATATACTTACAGCCATCGTTCCAACCATTCTCCTGTGTCTCAGCCTATAACCCATGTGTCCCTCTTATGGGACCTATTGCTTTAGATCAGTGGGGCTATAAAAGTTAGGGCTGTTTGGACCCCATTAACAGGCTTTAGGAGGCTAAAGGCACATTTTCCCAATTCACAATGTGACTCTCTTTTGGGAGGAAAAACAGCTCCTCAATAGAAAGTGAAGCAGAATGAAATATGAAAGTGCTAGTCTGAGCTCACTGTGCTCCAAAAACCTGCTGGGAATGAAACTTGCAAAGTAGAGTGGGGTGTGGAAGACAGCTTATTTAGGACTAAAATCTGCTCCATCTGTATCTTCTGGAAAGGGAGCTGGGACAGCTCAATATTTTTGACAATTGATCCAACAAGGGCACATCACTGGTCTGCTTTTTTCTATGTGATCTACCTTTGCATCAGGATGTTTTGTTACATCTGACTCGCATGTTCTGGCTGGTGTTGTTCATTTGTGACCTTATAGTTTTGTGTTTGCATTAATGCAGTAAAGCAAGCCCCAAGCAGTAAAAAAGTTATGAGCATTCCCTAAAAACACTTTAAGGGATGAAATGAGAATTTTATTCTTTCTGGTTTTCATTTTTCCTCTCAGGCTGTACTGTAGGAGAAAAAGAAAAGTTTAGAGTGAGATGTAACTAAAATTGCAAAAGGATAAGCATTTTGAATTATCTCTGTTGAGCAGCCCCATTTCAAAGAAACACCACCCTGCATTATTTTTCTCTCTCCAGTCCTAAAAGCTCTCCCTGGCATTTAAACAACAGATCAATCACTTCAGCACTTCAGCACTTCAGCTCCAGGCTAAGAAATCCTTCCTGCAATATTACAGGGCAGGTAGGCTTTAAGCTTGATATTATTTTCAGCACAGTGATTGCAACTTGCAAATATAAATTTAATCTTGCCTTATGAAACTCTAAGATCTTATTCTGATGTGGAACTCTAGATACTAAAAATTTGCACTTTCTTATGAAATTCTTATGAAATACTTGAATTCTTAAGCAATGCAGCTTTATTGATATGCAAAGCCATTCTGATGAAACATGATTAATTTAGAGCTGGGATAGAATGACTTCCTGCAAAAAATAACATATGCAACACATGACCTCCCTTTACGTTCATGGAATATAATTTTGAGCGTATCCTGATTTCTTTCTCTTAATTTGTTATTTCAAACAGTTCCACTGTAAATTTAGTTCTGTTGATCTGCCTGGGATCTGTGCCTAAGCCTGGTAGGCCTGGCAGAGAGGCTGCAGCTGGGATATGCTATTGACTTACGACTGGTTAGTGAACTGAATGCAACTTTCTTAGCTTCTCATGAGATCCATGCAAGCTCTTCCAGCAGGAGGGCTCACAACTGCCAGTCTATATCCTTGTTTGTTGACTGGTTGTGAAATGAATTGCTTTGGACTGCCCTGCTAAGAACATAAGTGGTTTTCATGTTCTGTTGCACTGGTGCTCACTGCAGGTAGCCAGTGTCCAGGGTTTGTGGACAGCTCTGCCTGGAAAGAGAAATTGCTCAACCCTCTTTCTTGAGACAAAGTATTCACCAGATATCACCTGAAAAGAGAAGAAATAAAAGTGAAATAATTTATTCATTCACAATTTCAAGCTTCTGTAGAGGTAACACTGTATCAAAATGCTTATTTTCTTTGAGGACATAATTTCCTTTTCTTGTTATTTCATGTTTTGTTTTGTTTTCTGTAAGCTTTCCTGTTGCTGTCTGTTCACAGATGCACACCTTGCTCTCTAACAGGACCCATCTCATGCAGCTCAATTTCTGGGCAGCCTTGTGCAGGCTTGTTTTGGACTGCTATCTCCTCCTGCAAGCAAAATAGCAACTTCTACTCAATCCTGCATGAAGGAGATGTGTCCAGCAGTTCTCTCCTGCTCCCCAAGGGAATAAAGGTAATGCTTTTAACAAATGAAAAAAATTCAGACTGTGACCAGAACAAATGAATTTAGTCTTTCCCAGCTAATTCATTCAATATTCAGATATTGATATTAAGTGCTACCGTTATAGAAGATGTTACATGTTATTTTTGTGATTCTCAGTAAAAGAATAAAATTCAAAGTAAAAACAATGAAAACAAATATTCAGAAAATCTAAAGCATGTTCACCGTGTCAGTGAAGCATATAACTCAGCCCAATTCAATGCAATCCAATCCAAACTATCCACATAGTGTGGCTATGCCCAGCAGAAGGTAGTTCTGCACTCCATTTGACCAATGTTGATTAAAGACAACAGCAGAATGCTTAGGAAACTCTGAAAGCCTGACTTGGAGCATTTTGTTTTAATATGTCTAATTTAAGAGAAAACTGATGTTTTTAGAGGAGGGAATAAAAAAATAGTTGCAAGAATAGTCAAGGAGACTGGTTAAACTGATTGGTTTTTTCCTGCTTTCATCAGCCAGCTCCCCTAGAATTCAAAAGATACACTGAAGTATTTGCACTTCTTGAAGTTTGCTTTTCTGCATATTTATGGTCCTACTTTTGATAATGGAATCTTACAGAATTTTTTTGAGTAATACACAAAGGAGGTGCTATAACCTCAAAGTAGCAATATTTTACAGGCTAAAGCTGGAAGGAATTCCATAGACTTGGAGCAATATACTGGAATTTTCTTTTGTGCAAACTGTCCAGCATTTGTTTGTTTAAACTTCACATTTTGCTCTGGTGTCATAGCAGAATGCTTTGTCCTAGAGTTGAGAAAAGGTGTTCAAGAAGAAATATAATCCCACCTATCCTAGGTGTATAAGCATGTAACCTCCATCAAGAGGTTCTTCTACAGTCAGTGACTAATAAGGATAACCCTAAGGATTGCCCTATACAATAGAGAGACTTAAACTGTAAACAAAGAAAATGCAGATTAGAATTGAAAAAAAATGAAAAACTAAAATCCCATTTCAACATTAGATTGCATATCTGTCATGATTTTTCAAAGCAGTTTCAAAGGTTGTCTTAATCAGGTATTCAGGCAAATCAGGGAGTAATGGAAAGAACTGTGGTTTGGGTTGTAGCTCAAAGGTTCTAATCTGATAAACTTTCCGTGTAAGCTTTGCAAGATTTGCTTTCTTTGTGTCTCATTCACCATTTGAATACTCCCTGTCTTGTATACTATCATCATAAAGATTTAATAAATAGAAATACATTGGAAACCTTTTTTCCTTGATAAATATTATATAGATGAAATCACATAATAACTCTCTACAAGCTAGCAGCTGGTCTACTATGAAAATCAAGCCTTGGACTACAAACTGCTGTAAAGGTAAAGCTCTTTTTGCTGCAGTTCTTTTTTTTTTTTTTTTTTTTTTTTTTAGAGTAAGGTGTTGGCTTCCTCTCCATTTACTGAGGAAGACAGATTAATTTCTATGTGATCTATGTGTTTTGTCTTCAGTTATTACTACTGGAGGTCTTGGGCAGAGAGTTGAAAACTTTAATCTGAATTCTCACATCAATTGCTTTGTCTCAGTTCTCTTGTCTGTGTTTTTTGTTTTGCTGGGTTTTTTTTGCCTGTGAAAATTTTTAGCAATGAACATATCAGATGCTTAGTTCTAAGAGGGAGCATAAATAGTGTATATACTTTAAGCTATAGGGTATATCAGGAATACCTAGCTGTAATCTATACTAATTAAAGATTATTATAGTTAGTGCATTCATGAAACAGCTTGGACTTAATTTAAGGAGCAGATGGGCTACGTGCTATGTCCACATGTATGATTCCAGCAATGGGAAATGAGCTGGAGTCCTTGGAAGGTACATGTATACAACCATGTGAGAGGAAAAAGGTCAGGTAAGTCTTAAGGGGACATCCCCTTTTTTTTTTTTTTAAGTCAGAAACCTTTTCCCAAAGCATTTAGATTTAGACGCTGATAATGCTGGAATGAAACAGAAATACGGTACAATTTCCCCAAGAGATCTCTCCCTTTCTCCTCATGCAAGCTAAATATAGCCCTACTTAGGGAAAAAAAGTACTGTACTGTAAAAAACGGATTACAATTGCTGCTTCCTACATTTTCACTGGTGTCTTGATGTTGTCTAAGGACCCCGTGAAATTTATTTTGGAAAATGTGCCAAATCATTTTGAGTTGGCTGAGCCCACCACTTGCTGTGGCCATATGAGGGACAAGGAGTCAAGAGACAAGGATGGGACACCAAGGTGTCTCAGGACACAAAATTATTTTTGAAGCTCATCATGCTGCACATGTGACAGGAGAGCAGTGGGAATGAGATGGACAGCATTCTACGAGGGTCATTTTGGTACCAGGTGCATCCACTATACCACTGGTTGGGAAGGGAAGATAGCAGCATGGCTTTGTGTTCCAAGGTCTTTGTCAGCCTGCATCAGCAAATTACCTTCACACCAAGGTATGAAACTCTTCTGTAAATCTGCCATTACTCTTCATTGCCCTTATTTTTTAAAATCAAGTTGCTTATAGCTGGTATGAATTTAACTATAGGGTGTTGAAAGTAAAAAATAAAAATATCTGGAAATAACCTCAAGTAACTTATAGACCTAAAACTTATCATATTTTATTCTGATATCTCAAGAGATCTTATCAAAATAAAATTTCTGCTTGTGGAACCAGCTTGGATGATATGTAAAGCAAAGTCTGATGTTTTTTTGATGTTATGGAAAATTACAGCAAGCCCCAAAACATGGATCAGGGCTGGAAGGAGGTGAGGGATTCAGGTGATAATAATATTGGTTGTTACAATGTTCTGCAGTTCAGTCTGCAAGGATGGTAAATTTTCAACATGTGTCTCTGGTAAGGCCAATATGTTTGTTGCCCTTCTTTTCTACACTTTTCACTGAAAAAGCCTACTGAAATCAGGCAACTAAAGCAATTATCATTGAAAACATAGGGTAAAATTTCAGATTAGGAAAAGACAGAAAGTGCTTGGATACTTTTGAAGTTTACTGTTCAGCTGGGCCTGCTGGTCTGCATGCTGTAGCTTTTGAGGCTGAAAGAGATGCATCTGACCAGCCCCAAAGGCATTTACAGTCAAAGTGGCATTGTGAGTGCCCGTGTGTGCGTGTACTCACGTGTGTGCTTGGGACTGATTAGGGACCAGAATAAACAGATACCACAGAAGAAGGAAAAGTGCTGAAGGTAGGAAATGGTGACATATTGAGTATGGACTGGTGGTGATGATATCTAAAAACCAATAAGGAAGAGAAAAAATATTCTGGGTATTTAAAATTAAAATATCCTATGTTTATATTGACTTGATTGACCTTTACAGAAATAGCTTGTTTGCTGCAATTCTATTTTTGATTGCTACTTCTGTCTTCTGAGGGCATTAATATGGTGCAACTAGCTTTATCAAAAGGCCATTAGACAAAGACCACAATAAAAAGAATTTTTAAACAATTTATAAACTAACCAGACAGTTAAGGAAAGAAGATTCCACTGAAAAGCCAACATTTGTCAACATCTTCTGATTCATGTGTTTCAGATGCTGCAGGATAAGGACTGTCAGTAAGTACTGACATTAAAAATAATGACCATTGTAAAATGATTTTCTGTTTCACTTGACTCTATAAGGCCAGTAATATGTTGCTAATGAAGCACCCAGGGTGCATGGCATGGCCTTTTCTGGGACTCTGAGAAACAACCACCTGTATGTACAGCAAATGTCTGGCAACCCTGTGTGGCCTTAACTGGAATTTCTGTGCTATTATAGTTTTATGACTCAATCATAATATTATTTAAACATCATTTTTCTGTATCTAATTTACTTATTGTCTCTAGTGGTAGACAAAGAGACTGGTGAGCTAGATTGTATTAAAATTTCTGAGTAATAATAGAAGAAAGCAATTATCTTTGGGCATAAAAATAATTTTAATTAGACAGTCAGTAAAGTGGGAATGGACAGACAATGATGAATTATTGTTCTGCAGTTTAATCAGCCAGAGAGCTGGTCTGCAAGAGGAGTTTGCACTCAAGAAAGTGCTTTGGCTGATTGAGTCAAATGTAGACAATGAGGAGAAATGGCCAACTTCCTTGAGTTGAATCTTTGCACTACCAATAAAAAAAATACATTAGCCCATCATTTCTTCAAAGTCACAGAGATGTCGTAAAGATCTAAACATAAAACAACACACTTTCAAGACAGTATTAATAGAGGCAGTAACATAAAAACTTCTCTTTAATTGGAAGCCTCCAAGGGCAAGTATGGAAAAATGCTCATGTGATACAGGCTGAACACAGTTTTATAAGTTTAGCAAATTAGCATAATTGCCAAGAATCCCCAGTTAGAAGCACAGGTGATGAGGTAATTCTACCCCTTGGCTCCTTTTTTGGAGCCCCCCTTCTGCCAGCTGTTTATGGAAAGTATCTTGGTAGAGTGGCTTGTCCTTAGTTCCCAGGGACCTTTAGGAATGTGCTTTGGCTTTCTGTCTAACAGAGTAGGTAAAATGCTAGCTACAAATCTATATAATTATACCATAATAAGCTAGAGAGCTACAAGTATATGTGAAGAATGTTTAAAAACAAAAATCAGTTTGGCATCAACTGGAAGACTTGGAGTTTGCTAAAAGTTGATGTAAATATTTTCTTTAATCTGTCTTAAAATCCTATCAAACTAAAAGTAACTTTATATCTATGGACTGTTCCTCTGAATGTTCACTGGCTTTCCTTCCACTGTATGTCAGACTTTTTCAGTCACATGAGAAAACTTGAATGGACACTCCTTCTGTAGCAGTGTTACCTCCCTCTACTTCCAGGTAAACCTGTGCATAACACTAGATTTTTGCTGTGGCCTACTTAGTACTTGCTGTTTCCTTGATCTGAAGAGGAGAAAAGAGAATTATATCTGATACTTGCTTGCCTCATGTGAGTGAGCAGAGCTTCTTACCACTTTAAACTGCATCCATGGCCCTGCTCTATTCCTGAGCCAATTTTCAGGTCAAATATATTTCATTCTAATATAATGAAAGATGAAACCAGATGGTATTGCAAACTCAGTGTAATTTAGGTGCTACATTACACAGTATCTATCACATGATAAACAAGACCCATTTGCATATTGAGAGTCTTGATAGCTCTACACAGAGCCAAAATGAACTGGATAATTCATCATCATTTTCTATCAGCACACAGCAAGGTGCAGGCTAATGCAGCTCCAGTGTACACATGCTGCTCAGGCAAACAAAGGCAGACCCACAGCTCGATAGCAGCTCCTGAGAGCCAGCATTTTGAGGCTGTGTGCCAGGGCACAGCAGGCATGCTGACTTCTGTCATGGTTTAATAACAGCCAGCAACTAAGTACCACACAGACACTCCTCACTGCCTCTCCCCCCAAGTGGGAGGGGAAGGAGAATTGGGAAAAATGTAAAATCCATGGGTTGAGATAAGGACAGTTTAATGACTGAAATAACATGAAATATAACCCTAATTAATAATAATAATGAAAAGGGAGATAAAAATACAGAGAGGGTAAAAAACAAGAAAGGAAAGTGGTGCACAAAACAATTGCTCACCACCCGCTGACTAATGTGCAGCCTATCCCTGAGCAGCAGTTGGCTCCTCACAGCACATAAACTCCCCCAGTTTATATACTGGGGGAGTTTATGGTGTTCTATGGTATGTAATTTCCCCAGGATGTGCTGTGTAGGGCAGGGTGATCCCTGATTTTTAGATGTGCTGACATCCATTGGGATGCCTTCTCTTTGTCACGTGGGGTGCCTGGGTACTTTGCATAACACCTGATAAAGCAAGGTACCTGAAAACAGCATGCAGAGTTTAGAGTCTCCTTCGTTAGCCAACAAAAAACCTTGGGTGCAGTGGCTGGGAAATATTTGCATCTCACTGTGTTTTGCAACCTGAAACTTTTGCCAGAGTGGGCCACCCAGATGAGAGCTTCTGAGAATTGGTGGTCCTTTCTCCAATTTCCTTTCATGAGAAGATTTAGGTGTATGTCCTGAAAGCCAGGCTTAGGAACTTCTAGATGACACTGGTAGCCACCAGACTAGTAAGTTGTTTTTGGACTGCTGTTCTCCATCTTTCCAGGTGATGACATTTCATTTTCCATTCAATTTGCAGTGGGCTAAAGAGATTCCCCCCAAAAATTAAATCCCAGTTGATATCCACATATTTTTTTTTCCATACCTGATGTTTGAAGAGTCCATGGATACCCTCTCTGAAGGACATCCTCAGGGTACCAGGATATCCTCGGGTACCAAAGTATTGTAGAGATCAAATCTCTCATGCTGACAGCACAGCGGCTGCTTTCCCCTCTTGCTGTGTTTTGCAAAATCCCCAAGAGAAAATTTCAGAGGCAGAGAAGGGCAGTTTGGCAGCTGACAGAGATGGCATCTGAAGGCATGTGGTGAGTTCCACCAAGGAGCTCACCAAGGAGATAAAACTTGTCTCTGAAAGCAGAAGAGATATGAAGTGTGGAAAGAAGAGCAATTATGCAGCTTAGAAAGAGAATGTTGAACATATTAGTCATTAGCTCCTAGAGGAGGCACTGGAGTTTGAAGGGAAATTGAACTCCCTTTCCAGTGATATAAATTGGTATAGGTAGACTCAACTTTATTACGGACACCAAAAGAGGTTAACTGATGGCTGACTTTCAGACAAGGATCACAGACAAGCTTGCTTTATTCAGTATTGAGGCTAATCTGACCAAAGACAGCTTTTCTCATGTGACTACAAGGAGGGTAATTAGTGGCTCCCACAGTCTGACTCACCTGGGAATAGCAAGAAGATCATGCTGACTGAATCTCTGGCTGAGCTAAGTAGCACAAATGAATTTTACCTGTATTTCTCAATGAGTTTGTGAGAAATCTGCAAAACTGAGAGCTTTCAACTCATGCCTGTGAACTGATGTAGTGGCCATAGGGTTTGGGCTAGCCTTGATGCTACTACCCCAGCATGGGCCTGGTGGCCTTATGGAGGGTTGAGGTGTTCCCTGTCTGCTGGCATGCTGCTTTCCCAGCTAGTCCCGCTAGCCCTGGCAGGGAACAGTCTTAGCCTCAGAAAGGTCTCGCAGGAGCGGCCAGACCCACCCGGTGGGTCAGTGCATTGCTGCACAGGCGGTGGAGAGGCGGCTACGGCGAAGGAAGGAGAAGGAGACTTTCCTGAGGCGCCATGAGGTGACTTTATTGGGGTCCCTCCTGACACAGCCCAGAAAAGCCCCGAACTGCAGCTGCGCAGGGGGTTTTAGGGTACAGACAGTAGGAGTGGTCACACAAGGAAAGCCCAATAACATAAAAGGCGTGGTACATACAATACCAAATGAAAACCGAGGGGTGGGGGATTTCCCAGACTTGCCCCAATCAGGTACTGAGCCCCTCTGAGCCTTCTAGAAGGAGGAGAGGCCTCCCTGAGACTGGCAAGGTCTGGGAGGGGAGCAATATATGATTGACATACACAGACACAGGGTAAACAACTCAAGGGGGATTTCCAGAGGCAGGGACTGTACTAAGTGGGGAAGGGAATAGGGGGAAACATGGAATGAACCATTAAATAAGCTTTTACAGAATAGAAAGAAACTACACTTAAATCATAGGTAAAAACACACTGCAACAGAGGGTCTGGGGTTGGGCCTTGCCAGTGAAACCCTGCTGGTCCCACTGTCACTACTGTTCCCTGTCGGGCAGCTGGCCTGCACTGACTGTCCGTGGTAGCTCATGGGGTCTGATGGCGATGAAAGAGCTCCCAAGGGACATCACAGTACTGTGGGGAGGTCTCTGAAACTAGTGGGAGATTCAGTTAATGTGTGTGAAACAGCCACCAGCCATTCCAAGGTCAGAACTACTAGGGAGAGCTGATGACTAATGTAATTTGCGTCTGTTTTCTGTTTGCTAATTATGTGATTCCTTTTAATTTATTCCTTATGCATTGAATAATTTCTACAAGTTCTTAATCTATAGCTTACACAAGAATTTGCTGTTTCAGCAAATGCTCCTCCACAAACCTGCAGGCTAAAAAGACATAGAAAATGAAGATAAAATTAGAGTGAAAATACCAGAAGAGGATAAAACCAATTTTTCTGATGGTATTCATATTTGTTTCACCCTCTCAGGCCAATCTATGAGGAAACAGCACAGGATCTTGACTGGTTGGGAGGGTAACACCGAGCTGCTTGCAGAGCTGCTGGGGAGACTTCGTTGCTGCAGCCCAGCACAGGCTGTGATGCCCTGGAACAGCATAAAAGCTGCCTTGTGCATAACTGGGGTGTACAGACTGCTGAGTATTAGGAAAAAAATGTCCCCTCAATTTCCTCTGGTCTTTACTGTGTCATTACTGTGTATTCATCTCTGATGTGGTCACGTTTGAGTGATCTCCTGGTTCTATGAACAGGCAGCACGTGAAATTCCTCACTTGAGTTCATTGTCATGACTGTCTCATTCCGAGCAGCTCATGCTGGGCATGCCCACGTGCCCCTCCTCTGCAGGACTCAGCATGAGGCTGCACAAATTTGGCTATATTGCCAGATGCTTTTTTCTCTCTTTGCATTTGCTCACTCTGTTATCAAGCTTCATTGCTCAGGCACTAAACAAACACTAAGTATTCAGCACCAGCCCTTGGTTTCTGCACTTCCAGCACATAACTACCTGTGGGATTAAGCCCTGATTGAAAGAGTATTTAGGCATGACTTCTTGGTGATTGCTTTTCAGGACCTTATTCTAAGCCCCTATAGAAGACAAAGGCAGCTGAAGGCATTAAGGCTCAAAGATGGTGCTTGATGTCTCGTAAATTTGGATCTTACAGTGACTAAGCTTTCTGCAAGTTATGTTTAAATCAAGAGACAAAACCAGCTTGGAAGTTAAACAGTGATTAAGTCTCTGATCCCATATCTGAGGAGGCTAAAGAACTCGGCCAAGAAGTATTTTAAAATGAATTTAGCTAGTTTCTGCACACAGTAGGAGATGAGAAACAAGAAATGCATTTTGGAGAGGATGTTTACCATATTTTCACACTTACAGCTGGCAGGATAGCTGGAAGGAAAAATACTTGCTTATTCATCCATTCAAGTTATAAATGAGTATAGGTTATACAAAGGGAATCAACTGAAACATCATCTCTTCTCCCTTAGCTCCCCAGGGCTGCTCTATATCACATTGTCTGTCTTGCTTCTCATTTGCCTCCATTTCTTATTCTAATCTTTACTATTCCTTACCTTATTACCCTCTAGCCCTGATTTTGTGTGTATATTCAGGCTGTGAGTCTTATGTATAAACAGCAATTTACAGTATTTGGATGACGTAAATTGTATGCAAGGCAAAATGGTAGAGAAGGTGAACAGTGCTAGGTGCTTAATGTACAGGAGCAGACTGGTGTATGCAGATTGGAGGTTAATATTAGTTCTCACAGCTGACTATAAACTACTGGTATTTACCACGGCTACAGGGTTTTAAAAACATAATTAGAGATTAACGAACCTTAACAAGATCTCTGCCTGCCAGAGGAATGTTAATAGAAATGCAAAATCCTGCACAGCAGTGTAGCTTAGGCAACCTTACTGTTGTTAACAAAGCTGAAATGTTGGAAGTGCTGAGGATGGTGGCATGTTTACTTTAATGGCAGAAGTTAGTCAGCTCTGTTCCTTCTGTTTGTGCTTCTCAGACCATTTAGGTGTAGATAGTTTCAGACAGAACAGAATAGTGTTATTTATTGTGTCACATCTACTTGTTTCTAAGAACAATTTGGCTGGACACATGCAATGGTGTATGCACACTCCAAACCCAAAATAATATTAGCTGGTATTCTGCCCAGTCTCTCTTTGCTCTCTGCTAATGAATCTCATGAAGTTACTTTTCACCCAGTTCCTGACTATTCTACAGCAAGGAGAATGGCCTTCCCAGCAATGTGAATATATGAATTGTAGCTGAGATGGAAAGAGATTTCTGTTATAGTCACAGAAAAATATTTTAAAAGTGAAATTCTGTTATAGGTCCATGAAAATCTTTCTCCCACAGGAATGATTCGTTTCCTGCTTCACTTAATGTGTGTTATAAAACACAGCTTTGTGAGCTAACTTTAAAAACCAACAAAAATCTGTGACTGTATTTTAAGCCAGGCTTTGAGTTTTCCTGAGTGTTGCAGATACCTCTGCCTCCAACACCATACTTCTTCCACAATGTCTACTGGTAAAAGTATGTATATGAGGAGTGGGAGCCAGAGCTTCTTTAGCCAAGGCTTTGTGACCATTTTCCACTTCTTCTGTGGGATCAAATTTTTTGAAGAGCATCTTGACTCCTTCACTCCCAAATTGACAGCTGTGTAAAGAAGGAAAAAGGAGAGAGCAGAAAGAGATAAGCAAAAGAAAGATATAAAGGAGACCTGCATTATCCTGAAGAATATGAATTAAATGGGCTTTTCTGCTTTCTGTATTTTTCCTGATCAGTGAAAATTCTTATCGGTTCTACACATTATCCCCCTCTTCCCTGCTGTCTGGAGAAGAAAGTGGCTCTTGATTGGCAATTCTTTTCCCATGATTTGCCATGGGATAAATCTGACAGTTTTTATGCAATCAGAATATACCTGGATTTCTTTTCACAGTAGTTGTCTTATCATCTTATCATGACTCTTCAGATTTTTCTAACCCATTTTTTTTCTATAGTGATGAAGTATATGGAAAAATCATATTTATTGCTCATTAATTAGAATTTTCTGTTTCTGTTGGACAATTAGTGTGAGCAAGTGCTGATGAAACAAATTTGGGGAGCCGATTGGGCTATTTGCAACTCTGTGCAAATTATCCTCTATGTAACTGATTTTACGATGTCCAGTTCTGGTGCCCCCAACATAAAAAGGACATGGAACTGTTGGAGCCAGTCCAGAGGAGGGCCATGAAGCTGGTAAGAGGAGTGGAGCACCTCCCCGGGAAGATAGGCTGTGAAAGCTGGGACTGTTCATCTGGAGAAGAGAAGGTTATGTGATCTCACAGCAACCCTCCAGTATCCGAAGGGGGCCTGCAGAGAAGCCAGAGAGGGACTCTTTGTTAGGATCTGCAGTGAATGGACAAGGAGTAATTGGAACAAAGAGAAAGAGGAGAAATTTAGGTTAGATATTATGAAGAAATTTTTCACTGGTTTTGAAAAATGAAAATTTTTCATTTTTTTTAGGGTGTTGAGACACTGGAACAGGTTGCCCAGAAAAGTGGAGGGTGCCCGAACACTGGCAATATTCAAGGCCAGGCTGGGTAAGGCCTTGAGAAACCTGATCTATTGGGAGGTGCCCCTGCCCATGGCAGGGGAGGTTGGGACTGGGACTAGATGACCTTTAAGGTCCCTCCCAACCCCTTAACATTCTATGATTCTATGATTACTTTGTAGGAGAAGGGAATATAGATGACCTTACCCCTGATAAGTAACAGCTGTGTTAATTACCCAATACAGCCTTGCCCCTGATGAGCCATAGCTATATCTAATAAAGATAAGTGTGATAAAAGGGAGTGGGTGAGGAGCATCATGAAGAAGGATCCTGGGGAGAGAGAATCACTACTGCAAGGCCAGTCTGGGTCTGCAGTTAGAGCCTGTTTTTGGAACCTGCAGTCATAGTCTAGCTGGGTAAAAGCCTACATTTAGAGTCTGCAAACTAATACATGCTGTCATAGTTTAGCAGGAAATAACCAGCAGTGAAAGGCTGCAAGGGAAACCTACAGTAGGAACCTGCTGCAGCCAGAGTCAGTGAATAGTTGGAGCGAGGATGGATAAACTGTAAATATAACAATTTAGCTCTACCTTAGCTTTGTGCTCCTCAAGTGTGTATTTCCTGAAAACTCTCCTTTAGAGTATCGTGATTTGAAATGATGGCCAAACAATGGCACTTTTCAATTTAAACCATAGCCATTGTGCCTAGAACATCTGTGCTCTCCCATTAAAAAGCTGTTCCTCATAGTTGCACTTCATTATGCCAATCTGTTGGTTTTATTTTTTTCACAACCTGAGCTTTTTAAAGGGGCATTTGCAACTTAAACAACTGGCTTGTACTAGGTGTGGAGAAGTAAGGCCAGCTTTCCAGCTACTACGACTAAGATTGAGTTTTGCAGACTGGCACAGTCTCGAGCAATTTCTCAGAAGGATGTCTATCTCCTACCCAATTAATGTACCAGAGTGTCACTTCATTGCAATTATAGATTGGAATTGTTTTCAGGTTTTTCTGTTTGTCTTAGAATATTTCAATATTCTATTTAATTTGCTACTCCTAGCTCAGCTCTGTGTTGTCATCTTGTAGTTACTTTATTGAGCGAGGATACCTGGTCTTTGACCTACTTCTTAGATATACAATATTGTTTACAGCTACCCCTCTGGTGAGTTACTTTGTCCCTAAGCTTAGGCTGGAACCTTTTCGATGGCTGTTCCTGAAATAAAAACATTATATTTGTGAAAATGTCTAAATAATAGAGGGTGGGATGTTCCAAGGTCAATTTTTTTTTTTCACACTTGAATCACACTCTTTTTCATTCTTTATTAAAATTCTTTTCTTCTTTAATAAAATCCCAAAGGAATAAAGATTTGATGCTCACAGTGTTCTCTCAGTAGCTTGTCTTCAGCCAGGTTTGTAGGAAGTGAAAAGCTCTGGGGAGGCAAGGGAAAGATGGAGTTTTTTTCAGCTTTAGCAGGTCTAATTGTTTGGTCTTCCTCTTACAAAGAGAGTAAGGTCTGCTAAAAGAAAACTATTGCTGTATCTACCAAGCCTCTGTGTAGGATGAAATCTCTGTGCATAATGCACCTGCTACTAAAGGATACTATTACTGTATACCTAGAACTTGGACCTAGTGTGTGTACTCAAAGATCTGTGCAGTCCTTGGTTTTACATAAGTTGATGTAAAGTTGGGTAAATTATCTTGAGAAGGAATCCTACTTCTCAGAGCATCAGTTTTTCCCTGTGGTTCTAACTGCAACTTGCTGGACAGCAACACTGTAAAGCTATGTTAAATGGATTGAAGTTAGCAGAAGGAAATGAGGAAATGGTGAAAGGAGGAAATTCACTCCCAGAAAGCCCAGTGACAAAATTCACTAATAATTTTGAGTGTTACAGAAACAAACTTTTTAAAAGGACCTAATTCAGTGCACTCAACTGAAATGTATTGAAAGTGTGGTGAAGTTTTGCATGGAAAACTGAAGAAGGATTGAAGTGATTAGTGTAATACATTTTCCTCATTCAAAGATGGTGCTCTTCATGGGGTTTTACCAACTGAAGGGGTTTACACAGTCTGTGATGCTCTCTGGTCACTCATTTGTGCAGGTAACAGCCACCCTTCCTGGCACACCTTCTTCCCCATCCTATCTCTCCCAGCACAAGATCAGATTACTTCTACCTGAAGTATGAATGTGCTTATGAGCAAGCACAAGCTTATAATCTGCAAGGTGGGAGGAGGCTGTCATGAGTCCAACAGAGCCAAATGTTGCAGAAGTCCATTGGATGGACTGACTAAGCTTCACCCTGCCACATGACACAGTGTTGTCTGGTTTCTGGATTTTATGTGAATTATAAGAGTCTTTGGGAAAGTTCCCAGGAAAAGAAGTAAGTTGCTCTTAGCTTTTCTTTTAATGTAGGATTTCAGAAGATGATTTCAAACCTATTAAAATTTGGATCTTTAATAAGCTTAACGTAAAATACTGAAGCTTCTTAATCTCCTCAGCCTCTGTGCTGAATAAAATAGAGAAGAAACGCATTATACAGATAAGATCTAGCTTTTTTTTACTCAGAAAGAACATTAACCTTGTGGTAACTTTTATGTCTTTGAGCAGGGCAAATGAAAAAAGCACCAACAACCATGTAATTACAAACAAATTAGTATCTTCTAGGTAAAAGAAAACAGCAGTCAAAGAAATAGACTAATAACACCCCAGCCATTGACTATCTACACATATTGACACAGAACTTACTACAAGCTATTTTTATGTAGCCTTTTCCTGACAATTTGCCATATGTTCCGTGGGAGTTTTATCAATTGATTGCGTGTTGCACAAGTGTCCCCAGATGCAGGATGTACCGGAACTCTTGGGTAAACTTAGCAAGTAGTGGAATTTAGTCTTTAAGGTCTCTGTGCATTTTCTTGTAATTAATCATGATTTTAAATCTCTGTGAGCATTTCACAGCAATTAATTATGGTGAGACACACATCTCATTGACAGCCCCCCTCCTTCTGAGCAGCCAGTTACCCTCAGTCATTATACGATCTGTCTCATGTTTATGTGGTGTAAAATGGATCTGTGGATGTGAAATAGACTTGGGCAGCAGGGAGCAGTAGTGTGACATAAAGAAAAAAGTGTACTGCAGTATTCAGAGACTAAAATAAATAACTTACAGTGACCTTACCTACAGTTGGAAAAATTTGGTAGCTAAAGTGTGTTTGAAGGGAGACAAGTCTGAGTGTTAATTCACTGGATGATTCTGAAGACAGTCCAAGTATTATAGCTGAGACTGCTGCAGCTGACCTCCTGGGGTACACTAGCTCAAGTCTTAACCTTTGCCTACCATATAATATCCCTAATAAGAAGAAAAAGCTGAATAGAAAGAGGAAAAGCACATTCATTTACTTAGATTAGCCAGCAAAGTGACAAGTATGTCTTGATGCCAAAATGAAGCTATGTAACCCATCCTCCTGAGAGTAGGCATATGCAGGGGAGGTGATGGAGCATTGAACCACGTGGTTCAATGTGGTTCCAATGATGGGCAAAACAAGAAGCTGTGACTTGCTGTGAAATTGTCACCTTGTAAGTCCTTCTTGGCTGCAGTACTCTGATTAGTGACCCACCTGTCAATGCTTAGCTGCTTTGTTGGGCCTGGCATCAGCCCTTCCAGACCACCAAACTAAAGCATGAACCTGAAGTAAGACTGTGGTGACATGCTCTAGAGGCATCTGACACCTGGCACTGGGCATGATCGACCTTGAAGGGAAAAAGAGGTCTGTGATTATGGGTCCCAGTGTGAATTAAGGGCTCTGCAGTCTACACACTCCTCTCTGCTACAGGCAGAAGACAAGAGATAGGCAGTGCTTGAGGAAGCACATGAAAACAGCCCAAGTATTGGCACCTGGAAGATAGCTGGGTTGCTTTTACTGTATTTTATTTTTAAGGAGAGGAATATTATTACCTGCAGGTGAATGTACAAAATGTTTTTCCCCTGTTACTTCTTAAGACAATCACAAAATTCTCAGTTCAAGAGAAGCAAGACCAAGAGCACTGAAAGGATTGACATTTTCCCTTCCCTTCTTCCATCTCCTTTCTCCTTTTTCCCTCTCTCTCTTCTTTCATCCTACCCTCCTTTCCCTTTCCTCCATATCACTGATGTCCTCTGTGAACTTTCTTTTTGGAAGCACCCTCAATAAGAAACATTGAGCCAGCTTTCCGGCTGCTGCATTGTTCATCTCTTTCCTTATGATCTCCAAATCACTGAGTGTTCCTGAAGGCCAAAAGCTCATATAACAATGTACAGCATTACGTCTTCCTATCAAAATGTCCTTTATACATTAAAAATACTGTCATTGTCCTTTATAATTTGTTACAACATTCATGTCGTTAAGTGAAGTCCCATACTTGGGCACCTAGAGATTGGATGCTCAGAGTGAGCAAAAATAGCAGCTCAGCAGGAAATCAGTGGTGTGTTTCAGGGCTTGATATGATAATTTGCAAAATTCTCATGCTTTTTAGGGGCAGACTGGGAGCATGATCAAGTATAGAGGGAGCATAATCAAGTACAGAATCTCTCTTCTTGGAACTGGAACAGGCTCCCCAGGGAAGTGATCAGAGCACCAAGCCTGTCTGAGTTCAAGAAGTGCTTGATGATCCTGATGGGTCCCTTCCAACTGAGCATATTCTAGGATTCTATAAAGAAAACCAGGAGGTTTATATTTAGATAAACACTAGAAAGAGTATGGAAGGAAATTGGTAAGTAGTCTAGAGGGAAGAAAGCCATTTGGTATTGAGGGAACAATGCTACCTGCTGGGTTTGGTTGTGGGTTGACCAGAACAAAATCCTTCTACTTAACTAAAGCAGAAAGACCAAGGTAAAGTTACTGTACTGCTGTTGTTTCTAGATAAACTACCTGAAGATAAAGTCTCAGACCCTGCAAGGTCTCTTACAAGCATGGTAACTTGGCCGGATGGACCTGTCTATCACTGTTGCACAACACTACCCCTGTCACGCCTGGGATAACTGGTCAGCTGCCTGAACCATTCCAGAAAGCAGATTGGACAGAGCTTTGATGCAGAACAAGTCTTTGCCCTTTTTGGGCTCATCTTGTGGTAGATCTCCAGGATTGTCTTTATTTGTCTGGATGCACTAGTCATGTCTGAAAAATGTTGTTGTCTCTGAAAAATGGTTGTCTTTTTGATTCTGAATATCTCTGCTTCTACCTCCTAGGTAGGAACACTTTGTGTGCAGCGGAAGCCATTATTACAAGTGTGTAAAATTGCCACATATATTTCTAAGGTAGCTAATATCAATCTGTATATTATTAGCTGGCATATGTATGACACAATAAGAGTTTTAAAACAGCAATGCGCTGACAAGGGATACAATAAATTAAGACTCTTGGTTATTGCAGTTTACAAGTCAAGTTATCTTCACCAAGTTGATTTTATTGCTGTGTGTCAGAACCTACTGTCAAATCGGTTTGGAGATAATTTCCAGGTGTGCGGGAAAGAGACAGGATCAGTGTGGAAATGCTCATGAATTGTCCTGCTAACCAGAGAAGTCACTTTTCCAGTTAGGCTATTGCAAAACCTCCCATCTCAAGCAGGGCTGTGTCTTGAAAAGTCATTCTCAGTTGTCATGATCTCCTCTTGAAGATAGACAAAAGGAAAAGGTAAGATGGAGGTGTAGCAGAAGCTCTGTTCAGAAGAATCTGTCTAATTACTCTTCAGCTTCCCAGACACAAATACCCTGGAATTGCATCCCAGTCAGTGCACTTCTCCTGCATACCAAGTACAGCAAAGTGGAGAGGCATTTAGCACACAGCTCTGTGGAGCTGTTCCAGTAACAGAAATGCAGTTGATTCCTTCACAGAGAAATGTTTACAAAAAGTTGCCAAAGGCAGAAAAATTGAATTAATCTAATAAATCAAAGACTTTTGCATTTGTCAGGAGAATGGCAATGCTAAGATTGCACTTGTAAGTAGGGGATGTACGAACACAGAAACTCATGAACTTCTTTGCCCAACTTAAAATGAGGATCAATCAGTGGACAGAATAATAAGCAGTTGGCTATTCTGAATAATCACAATTTGATTTGGATACAAGTAATGTATGAAGCTAAGACAAATGAGTTTCACAGTTGTGCCTGTGTCTCTAGAGCCCACTTTATTAATACCATTATCATTCCAGCTTTCCAGGATGTCATGGCCTGAGAGTCCTAAAGGGAGAGAACAGGTGACACCAGGATCACTGTCAGCTTGGTCTGCCTTTTGAAAGTTACAGGTTCTACAGCTAACCTAACCCACTCACTGCTCTTTTTTTTTTACCAGACTTTCCTATCCTCTTCTCATTTCTCCCTTTCCTTTTGCCGTCTGTTTAAGCAGTCTTTGGTTTAGCTACTTGAGACCAAGTCTTTTGAGCCAAAATGACAGCTAAAAGCAGTATCTCACACAGATTACCACCGGCATCAGATTGGCAGTTTTTGAGGTGGCTGACAGAGACAAGTGCTGTGCCTAAGTTTTTCTAACAATGAAACTACAAGTAAAACTCAGAAACCAAAGTCAGGCTTTTTATTTTTTAGCATGATTTCTTTACTTCTGTTGTATATGCTTTACTTGTTTGTCTTCAAGAAAACAGAATCAGGTCCCAGTTATATCTCCAGACCATCTCAATAATCTTCCCTCTTTTTCAAAATCTTGTCAGACTGTTCTTAAAATGTCACAAAATTTATAGAAATTTTAATATATGTATTCATAAATTCCTCAGTGATGATATATTTGTGTTGGCTAAGGTTAAAAAAAAGAAACAAAACACCTCATTTACTTCTCCAAGCTGCATAATAACACCAGGGATGACAGGTTTTACCTCTGCATTTGAGGAACTCTTAAAAAAAAAATGGAAAAGTAAAAATTTCAGTTACCTCTCATTTCAAAATAGTGAGGACTGAATTGCAGTAGCTGATAATTGCTATTACTGTCATAGTAAGCCAGGGGAGTTTTCTTTCTCTGAACTCCTTTAAATTCACATATTCAGGTGCTGAACAAACACAGTGACTAATATAAACAGATTTTTGTATGGTGTTCCAGACCACAGAGTCTGTTTTATACTTTGCTGACAATTACTCATTTGGTAAGAGTTGTCCAACCCATTTCCTGCTAAGCCTCTCCATACTCAGTACACATCCATCAAAACAAATTGTTTACAGAATAACTTTGCACAGGGCAAGGCAGGCAGAAAGATTCCTCAATAAATGCTTAGACAGATTTCCTCAAGGTTAAAGGATGGTACATAGAAGAGGTTATTAAAATAAAAATTGAGGGAAACACATTGTAGAAACTTCTCTGTGTGAACTATGAAAAAAATTTACAATGCAGTCACTTCAGGTTCTCTAAGTAAAATCTATTTTTTTTCCTGGTATGGCTGCCACATTTTGTTAGCACCCAAATAACAAAAGAGAATAAGGAGGCATCATAAATACTCAAAAGTATTGTAGTGTTACGATAACAGGAACTCAAATTCAGGTGTTGCAACTGGTAGTGTCTGCTATACTGATAAGTCATGTGCATTCATCAAAGACCTCACAGAGACTGGATGACTTATCTCAGATGTTGCCATTTGATGCTGTGAGCTGACCTGCTTCACAGCTCTTCTTCAGAATTAAAGATGTGTAGGAGGCAGGTGCCACGATGTCAGAACCAGTATATAGGGATACCATGATCAGCTAGCGGAAAAGTTTAACAGAGTCAACTGAAGGTTGACTGTGATGTGGTACATTACATCTCTTTAGTCTTTAGCAAAGAATCTACTTAATTTCCTTAAATTCTGCATAAACAGGTTCTTTGCATAGGGTACATTGAAATGAAAATGGTTCTGACCAGAGAACCAGAACATCACTCCTCTGTTAACTGCAAGAAGTGTTCGGGTCCTTGTTCAGCTGAAATGGGGTCCTTGGTTACTCTCATTGCTTTCCATGACAGCCCATGCTAGGTTAATGCCTGCAGCCCTTTATGGGTTACTGCCTTAAAGGCATTGTCATCCAGCATACTGGCCAGATTTTGCACTAAAAATCTAGGTGGGCAGTATGTTGGCTCCTCTCAGAGTGGCAGTTTTAGTATTTAGTGATGTTTGGGTATTACTAGTAACTACTTCCAATTACTTTTAGCTCTATCAAATGAATGTCTGTATATGTGACAGCAATTAGGGAAGGACACCAAAACTATTTCTCAGAGGAGAAATATTTGTTCAGTACCTGCAGACTGAGGTGTACATACCATATAGAGAACAGGGTTATGTATCATCAGTGATTTTAATTACACAATACTCTTAGAAAAAGAAGGTATAGTTCCAATTCCTGTCACTTAGGCATTTGACTTTTAAAGCTAGCCTTAATTTTGCCTTCATTCTCAAGACCATGAGATGTCAGTGTTTTAAAGTCCTTTCATATTCCCTTTTTTCTCTACAGACTGAAATTTTCTGCATGTTTATACCACAAAAGAGGAAACAGACTTTCCCGGCTTTCTGACTTGAAGTTTCCTTGTTTCCTATTATCTCTGCAAAATCATCTTCCATAACTCTCTGTTCCTTGTATCATTCATCTCAGGACTCTGTTTCCCATATCATTAATCTGAATAGTGTACTTCTTTCTAAATTAATACAATCCCCCCCCAAAAGGGTACTTTCAGATCCATTGCATGCTCAGCATCTTGGAAGATTGCCTTTATGCTGAAAGGAGAATTTAGGCCTTTCCAGAGTGAAAAGAGATCTATCCATCTGGGAAAAATTCTAAGCTGGATGTGCTAAATTTTGTTAGCATTCCCCTTTTCTGGGACAAGTCACGGTTTGGAACATGTAATTAATTTATTGCTTTCATTACCACAATGGAACACAACAAGTAGAGTGCTGCTGTTGAGTTTGCTGCACCTGTCCTGTAATGCAATACTCAACCATTATCAAATGTAATTAGCATGTTTGAAGCAATATATTAGTCCACCACAAATGCTTTTTAGAAGGAGGAGGGAGATTATTTTGAGTGCTTTATGACTTTCCTGAAGAGTCTAAAAGCTTTTTAAAGCAGTTAAATATGTTCACACTAGAAGGGCTGAATCAAGGCTCTTCAGGAATATATTGTTATGGATGGAAAATTGCTGTTAGCAAAGCAGTGACATGGGAATCCGAAAGGCATAAATTAAAAAATGTTGATACTGACAATATAAGAAGAAACATTTAGTAGCATCATTCATCCACAGAACCTCCACACATTACAGCTTGTACAGAAAGATCAATATCATGGCAGAAGTTGATGGAGGGCTGAGCTCTAAAATCTGGGATTTTGAATCTAATGTACAATTGAGTAATGAAGAAAAGAGACAGTCAGGGTGGATGGAAAATGAAAACATATGATATTTTCTGGTTTATGCATACAACAAAGAAAAGCGTGAGTTTTCTCTCATTTGTGGAAGGTTTTGAGGCACAAAACAAGGACTGAGGAAAGCTATGAGAGCTCCTCACAGAGGTATCCAACTTGACAACTTGTGGTTATAAAAAGTACATCTACGTGCAAGTCTGAAAGTAGCCCAAGATGAACTGCCACCTGCAGTCTTGGGCCAGATGCTTGTGTTTTTGTGCATGATCACAGCAGAAAATTTACCACACAGAGCAGCTTGTTGCACTCACATAATAGAGAGCACAAACACCAAGTCTGTCTTTTCTATTTCATCTCCTACCTATGATACTCTCAGATTCTATTGTACTCATCTGTAGAAAATGAGACTGCATTTTTTGATCAGTGATGAAAAAGGATTTTTTGGTAATTTAAGAAATTTTGTTCCCCTTCCAGTGCTAAGAGAAGACAGAATATATGAACACACTGTACAACATAGGTGATAAACAATGAAGGGAGCAAATCCTTGTTCAGTTTCCCCACTCCTCAACCAACTGTTATCTCTATTATGTCCACCTTACAGATCTCATCAGGGTGCTGAGGAGCTACTGCCTGCCCTGTAGTTCTTTTTTGGGCTAAAGTAAGGAGTAAAGAGGCAGAAAGAGTCTCAACATTTACACTAACATCTGCTAGCTGACAGTTGTCCAAATTAAAAGTCAGGACAATGAGCATGTTTTTTTCTTCATAGTTGGATCAAATATCTGCTGGAGCAATTTATGAGATTTTGTAATGACATCCTTTTCCCTTGGAATTTTTTTGACATAAGATTGTTTTCTGAGGAAATGCTCCACTGCTGCTGGGTTTGAGCCAGCATCCAGTGGCCTTTGCTTGCTAGGCAGAAGAGAGTACTATATTGGTGCCTTGGATTTGCTGAAGTTTCATGGCCATTTCAGATTTAAAGTACACAAAGGTTGTAACACAAGAATATTAATATTTGAATATCAGCCTATTCTGTGTGGCCAAGATGCTGATGGCCAGCACCAGATAAATATTGGCATGGCACAGGGCTCAGAGCAAAGGAGCCTGTGCTTCCTGCTTGGATCTCTTGTTCACACTCATACTGTAATGGAAATTTCTCTTTCTGTGCTGTCCATTGCCTCACAGTGTTTGTTTGCAATATTGTGCTGAGGAGAAATGTTCAAGAGAATATTACTTTGTGCTTTCTTCTTTTCATAAGATGTTTTCATCCTGATTGATAGCTTATTGTTTTGATAGCACAAAGTGGAGGAGCTGGTACAAGAATTCATCTGAAGGCAAAAACCAAGAGGTGATTTTGTGTGTGCAAAGTACTCTGATAGTGGAGTGACAAACACAGAAATAAGGCCAGCCCTGAAGAGAATTTAATTTATTATGAAAAACAACTGGCAAAGCTGCAACAATGCTTGGCTGTGTGGTATAAGTAAAATTATAATAGTTGTCATTTATATACTCTGACTTGAAAACAGGCTGTTTTCAGGTTGATATTGTGTGTTTTCCATACAAGATTATCTTTTCCCTCTGCATGCCACCTCCATGGAATCAATCAAACAGATTACTCCAAAGTGACCTTGTTGTAATAGTATGTATATTAAATTTATACGTAGCTTCAAATAAAGTGCGGATTTGCATTATTGAATATATGAATAGGACAGGCAGTAACAATTTTATTTAATGTTATGCATACTATGTGGAGTTAAAAGATAGAAATATTTACAACCATTTCAAGGGAAATTATTGCAGTTTGATCCTTTCCCTCTCCCCACTTCCCTCTGTAATGGAGAAATAACAACAAATTTCACAGGCTGTTGTAACGCAGCCATCAGGGCCCTGGCTGCCTTGTGGGAGCTGAGAAGTGAGAGCAGAACTGGACAAAGTCAGTAATGGGGTCATCCCAGGCCCCATTGTCCCCCAGGCTAGCCTGCCATGGTAGCACTGGGAGGTCCAACTCATGGGTGTGCACGAGAAACAGTGGGGGCTGCAGCCAGAGCAACCCTGTGGGCTCCCTGTGTCCCCTGTTTCTCCTGGCTGTGCTGGTGAGATGCTGGCCCTGAGCCCTGGCAGCTGAAGCCCGGGAGGTTAGATGCTCTCAGCAGCTTTTCAACAGCAAGGAGAAGTGGGCAAAGCATAGAAATAACTATGGAGTGATAATGGGGTGAGCTTTGGGGTATGCATTTGTTGCAGCCTGTGTAAGGCATTGTCTGCACCATTGAATAAATGTGTAGAACAAGCAGGAGCAATATTAATTGTATTTAATGTGCTCCATTTCATTTAACAGTCTATTTAATGTGGTCCATTGCTCTATGAAGCTACAAAAATACCTACTGCATGGCTCCTATGTTGTACCACACTTTCTCCCTGTACTCAGCACTGTGAGGCTGCACCTTAAGTACTGTGTTCAGTTTTGGGCCTCTCACTTTAAAAGGGACTTTGAGGTCCTGGAGTGCGTTCAGAGAAGGGCAAGGCTGGTGAAGCTGGGAAAGGTTCTAGAGTTTGATGAGGAGTGGCTGAGGGAGCTGGTGGTGTTTAGCCTGGAGAAAAGGAGGCTCAGGAGGACTCTTGTTGCTCTTTACAAGAACTTGAAAGAGGGTGTGGTGAAGTGAGGGTTGGTCTCTTCTCACATGTAATAAGAGATAGGACAAGAGGAAATGACCTCAGGTTGTGCTAGAGGAGATTTAGGTTGAACATCAAGAAAAATTTGTCCCTAGAGAGGGTTGTCAGGCATTGGAGCAGGCTGTCCAGGGAAGTGGTGAAGTCCCAGTACCATGGAGGGACATGGTGTAGTGGTGGACTTGGCAGTGATGGGTTAATGATTGGACTCAGGGATCTTAAATGTATTTTACAACCTAAGCAATTCTATGATATTATGATTATTTTAGCACAGACATTTAGATGACAATTTTCTCTACCACTACAGTTGTGCACTTTCACTTCCTTATTTAGTCTAAGAGGAACTTTGGGAAATGCATCTCACAGTGCGTTTAATTATTGTGCACATGTGTCCAAAGCTGAGTATGATGAGGTATGATGTCTCTTTTCTCATTCACCCTCTTGGAGTGCAGACTGTTCCCAAAACTAGGCTCTCTGCCTCCTAGCTGGTTTGCAGTTGCACACTCTTGGACAGCAAAACCCCCACGAGTGCAACTGGGGGACAGAGCAGTGGCTGATCAACCCAGATGCCCACAAGCAGCATGGCAGGGACTAAGTCATACAAGACCCCTGTCCTGGTGCCACTGGGTATTAGATCTCCCTAGAGAGCTCTGATCACTTTCCTCCTGCCTGGGCACACAATTCTACTTCTCTTTCTCCTCTCTTTTTCACTTCCAAATTGCTCCTCAGCCTCCTGTCTGGGGTGGATGAATGCCAGGCACATGTGGCTTTGAGAAAAGACATGGGCATACCTCTTTGAAATCCATGTCAGCAGAATATTACTCAGTCTGCACGTTTGGATACAGGGCATTTCACTCCCTAAGCTTTGATTCCCCATGTGAAATTGAATCCTATTTTCACAGATTTAAACTTGCAGCACCAATGAAAAAAAAATTATATTGTGCAACACATATAAAAATTATGACAGTCATCTATCTTTTTGAAAATTTTGCAGTTTTATTCAGATTTATTGAAGGCTTTTCACCCAGATAATATCTTTCTGTAAGTCCACTTTGTCTGCCAGAATATCGAGTCATCAGAATATGCTTGATGATGAATCATTAGAATGTCACTAAAACGTGGTCCTTACTATCAGTCATGGTCACAGGAATGCAATAAGCTGGGCCATGGCAGCACACTTAGAGCCACCCAAATGTTTTGTGAAGGCTGATACACTTTTCACTTAATTACAGTTGCAAATTACACAGCCATTTTTCAGTGTTTCATTGCAATTATAATCTGTATTTAATTTAGAGCAAAAAAATGCACATAAACATTTTTGGCATAATCACACTTTATTCAGTGGGTTTGTGGCAGAGCAAAATTAACCCCACAAAAAGATCTTTTCATGGCTCAGCTTTCCCATACAAAATTTTAATTAAAATAATCCCAACACCAGTACAAAAATATGAATGATTGTAGTTATTTGTAGCTGTGTACAAAATCCCTTCAAAGTTGCTGGAAAAATTGCCCAGAAGTAATGATTTTTGGTCAGAACAAACAATGTGAATTAAAGTCTCATCTTCCAGGTCTCTATGTTAGCCAAATCATTTTTTGACAGCTTCTTCAGGAGCAGCCTGTGTCTTTACATTGAGCCATCACCTGCAAAGTAAAGCACGTCCAAAAAATGCTCCTGAGCCTGGATTGTTGTGCATCTGTTTAGTGAGGACAACACACATCAAGTATCTGAGCATACAGAAAAGTAAGCAGAATCCAAAGGCAACACCAGCAAAGTCATATGCCAAATCCAACTTAAGTGCAAGTGACATGACGTGGTGAGGCTGATCATGCAATCTATTTTTTGATAAATTCCTGGATACAACTGGAGAGGTTGCATCCAAAGAAGAATTTTTGGTAAGACATAAAGCACATATTACCTCTACACTCCAGCTGTTTATTTCCCTGGTTTCTAGAGCCCAAATAAAAACAACTTCACACCAAACGTAAACACATCTGAGGTGAAGATTTTGACCCTTCTCTGGTATATCTTCTGTTAGTTTTCATCAAGGAGTTCCACTGAGCATCTTCTGTTTAGGTTAGCTCAAAAAGTACCATGTTATCAAGAAATCTGTGGCTGATTTCCAAACAGCAGTCCACCTAATGTTTCAAGGTGGATCCCTCTGTGTTGGTATAAATAAGAACAGTTTTAGTCCTATGTATTGTGATAGTTAATTTGCTGCTATTATGGCAGCTTTTTGTTTCGTGGTTCTATCTGCTCTATCTGGGAGTTATTATCCCAGATCATCTGCATCTGAACACTTTTAAACCAATGCAGTTACAGAAGCAAGAAATCTGGCTTATTGTTATAGTTATTTGTGCCTTCATAGCATTTGAGAAGGAAGAAATTCTCTTGTGAGGGTTTTTCAGTTACATGTAATACAAGAGACAAAAATTTGTTAAAGGCAATACAAAAATGGAAAGCATTCTAAGACACTGATATAATTCTAGGGTTGGTTACATATTTTATGAAAATTGGTTACATATTTTATGAAAAATGAAATAAATACATAAATAGGGAAAGCATTTCCCTATTGACCCTCATTTCTTTATTGCAGCAAATGGACCATTTACAAAGAACTGAAGGGCTCATGGCTCTCTGCATTTGGCATCCTGCTGTATGCCAGGATGTTTGCAGTCGAATCAGACTGACTGAGCAGTTGCCCTGTGACTGAAGTTGCTTTGATGGTGTCAAACCTCAATTTGACTGAAAACTCAATTTTGCTGAATGTTTGCTGTTCTCTGAGCACAGTATTGTCCTTGGTCACATGTTGACAAAATTTTCTTATGCTTCACCATCTCCAGATTGATGAGAGCAGCATTCTGAGTCCTAGGCCACTTCACAGCATTCTGAGCATGTAAAACTTGTATGTGAGAAACTGGTGTGAAGGAGTTGCTGACAATTCCAAATCCTGCTATGGTTCCTTTCCCTATTGCTCTTTTATGGACACCCTTCCATGGGTGTTTCAGAAAATGCTGCCCACCATCCTTAACATGAAGCACTTTGCTTTGACCTTGAAAATTGTCTTGTACTGATTATGGCTGCATTTGTGTCTTGTATGATAAACTCACTACTCAAGTTTTCTTGTTGTTTGTCCTCAAGAGAAATTAGGACCTTCGGCCTGTGTAAGGTTGTTTTCAGAAGCAGGATGTAGGACAGCAAGCAAAATGATGTAAAACCTCTCCCCTCATGAAGTATGGATACTGCTCATGTGGGTGATGGCTGTCAAGACAAAGCATGGATGGAATACAGCAGTTAGCTTAAGAGATGAGTACTTATGGAATAAAACAGTGAACAGATTGAAAAGAATTTGCAGAATTGGCTTTGCAGATTTGCATTTTGGCTTCTGCATCTTGTGTGGAAAGGCCTTCTGCCTGTCTCTCCCTGGCACTGCCTGATGGTGTATATGAAGCACAGCATCAGGACCCCAAGAATGTCCCTCTTCTGGAATTTCACGTGACAGCTTGGAGGTAGTGTGGCCAAGGGCAGCCCCTTGCTTTGGTGAACTTTGAGTCAGACTCCAGATGGTGTTATGGGAATGGCCCATCCCTGCTTCCCATGGGAGATGCTTTTCAACTAAGCAGCTACCAGCTGTGCCCTGACATATCACAGAAAGGTGAAAGAAAAGAGCCAAGGCTTGCATCTGGGGATCTGTTTCTGTCTAGAGGTGTGGGATATTGTGTTGATTTCTGTGCATTTTGGTTTGGTTTGGTTTTTTTAGTAAAGAAAAAAGACCAGTTACATTTTCCACAAATTGCAAAGAAAAAATTGCACTCAGCCTATTTTCATATAATGCCAAGCTGGTGTACTTCCACTTGGAGAAATTATGATCTATTTAACAGCACTATTTATAATATCACCTGATGTTTTCAATCAGTCAGTTTTGGACAAAGAAAGAAAGATTTTCTTAAAAAATCCAGGAATTAAAACTGTGATTTTTTTTCAGACTCCTTACTCAAAGCAAATTCATGTAAAATTGTAATTCTTCTGTCTACCTCTTCAGTTGCTGCTGACATGTCACGTTAGGAGCAGATTTTGTTAGAGATGCCAAAGTAGCTTCTCATAACTTGCATTTCTGTAGTCTTTTGGTAAGTTGAATACCCACAGTTGCTGGGAAAGAAGAGCCTTTGTAATTTCTGGACTGAGGAATTGTCAAGCTTAGATCAGGCAGTCCTGATTTTGCTTCATGGCATGTATGTCTTTTTGGGGGTTGACAAATTAGTTTGTGGAGTTAATGAGTTTGGGTTCTAAGTAAATGCACACTACATCACCATCTATTCACTATGTTTGGGCTTAGATGCCTAAGCTTGACTTCATTCAAATCTACACAAAGCAAATAGGCTACAAAAAGTATGCTTTGCTGCTTTTACTGAACAGAAAAAACTTTATAGGTTACAGTTAATGTGCAACTCATGTTTCTGGAAAGAAACATGGAAGTGGCAGCAAAGGAGGATATAGGTCTCAGATCAGCTAAAAATCACTGAAGATAAGAAGGTGATTTATAGCAATTCTGTTCTCTGAGTGCTAGAGACCCATAAATCAAAAAAGTCTGGTCATACCTCTCCAGCCCTGGAAAGTTTTTTTTGAGAAGAGATAAATTTATGCCAGGCTATATTTCAGTAAATAATCAAAGATCCCAAGTAATCTTCTAAAGTTTCTCCAAGGCTTTTTTTTTTCTTTTTTAAATTTTTTTTAAGTGTGGAAAATTTATTTTTTGTTGAGTCAAGTTTTCTTCCTGACCAGTGTTAACTTGAATGGAGAAGATGTTTTGATACAGCTTTGTGGCATTTTACTTCACATTCTTAGGATGTACTTTAAAGATGTTGGTGTTCTGTGTTCCTGGGACATTTTTTATTTCATTTCATCACCCTTATAGAACTTGAGCTAAACCAATTCCAGGAGAAAAGAAAACATTATTTCTACATAGGATTAGCTGTTCATTTTGGGAATTTGCAATTGCTGCTCTGGAGAGGAAGATAGTCATGGGTATCCCTTCTAGATATCACAAGGTTGCAGTTTTCTCTGTCTATAAGTGAAGAGGAAAAAGACAAAATTATAACTCAGGCATTTACAGAAATAATAGGTCAAACCCCAATAACAACAAAATAATGAATGAAATATTAAGTTCCTAATTTGAAATAGCCACTGGCTACGTTGGAGGTACTAAAGAAATGTTTTGGTAGTCATATGCTCTAGTCACAGTGAAATTCCAGCCATTTTTGAAGCGGGAATTCCTGTGAGAATTTTGAATGTGCATGTTGGGTCTGGCTGGCATGGAGTTATGCTTTCTTATAAGAAGCCTTCCTAGTGCTGTGTTTTGCATTTGTGGCTGTAACTGAGTCAAAAGGATGACAGCATTTTGGTCACTGCTGAACAGTGTTCACATGGCATCAAGGCTGCATCCACAGGACAGTGGGCTGGGAGTGGGGGACACATTGGGACAGGACACAGCCAAGACACTTAACCCAGTGGAAGCAATATCCCATTCCATGTGGGGTCATCTTAGCAATAAAAGCTAGGAGAAAGGAGGAGGAGTGGCACACTTGGCATTATGACATTTGTCTTCTAGTGCAACTGCTCTATGTGCGGGGGCACTGTTTCCTAGGAACTGTCTGGACACCACTTGCTGATTGGAAGTGCAGAATAAAGCCTTTTGTTTTCCTTGGTTTCCATGTGAGGCCTTTGCTTTTTTGTTATTAAACTTTACGTTAACCCAGAAGATTTTTATCTTAATTTTCCCTGTCTTGCTGAGAGTGGAAGGCAGTAAAATGGCTTGCAGGTGACCTGATGGCCAACCAAGATCAACTCAACCCACTTTGTTGTGAAATTGTTTTAGTTTCATCTCAAAGCATAACTGTTGCAAAGCATAACTAGGTATGTGAGATGCCTTCAAGTAGTTCCAGATAGGAAGAGAACATAAATCCTTTGTTCTATAAAATTACTAAAATTCATATATTTAGAGAACATACTTCTATTTTCTGTGCTTGAAATGGCTTTCTAAATTGTTGGAACATTTGGCAGAGCAAGAGACCCAACCTAGAAACTTAAACACTTCATGCTGCTAGCAAAGGTCTTTCATGAAGTTATTTTAAAATTCCCAAGGGTCCTCATTCTGAAGATGTTCAGCTGCCTCTGAAAAATTAATTTATAAAAATATGGGATCAAAGTCATGTAAAGTGAATGGTTATTTTTCCAAGTTTAATGTCGGAACCCAAGACATCCCTTTGGATGTCCCGGGCGGTCCGAGACCCCAGGAGGGGGTCCAGAGACCCTGGAACAGCGATAAAAACACCAGTGCCTTTGATTTTAGCCCCTGGGAGCGATTGCCAACACTATATGAAGAATTACAAGTCACAGGTGTGTAGTTAGGATATTAAATAACTTATTTTTGTGTATTAATATGGATTTTGGGGGTTCACAAAGGGGACTCAAGGAGGCAAGATGGAGGGATTTGGGTGTGTCCCTTGTCTTTCTCCTTCTTCTTCTTGTCCTCCATCTTTGGGTGAGGTGGTGGCATTTTCTTATTGGTCTATTGTAAAAGTGCACAGTTTAATAAAAGCAGTAGATATTGGTATAGTAATGAAAACAATGGGGACGTAATAATTAGTATAAAAGATTATGACCGCCCATGAGCGGGGCAGATAGCCTTCGGCTGCGGTGTAGGTGACATCTACGCCAGCTGAAGGAAAAATATTTAAGAACACGATGGAATAAACAACTTTGATAAGACGATCGACGCATCCTGACTCTTTCTTCTGGCCCGGGGCTTGGAGAAAAGGACTTTACCAACAATTCTCGGATGGCTACCAGCCCGGGATCCGAGAGTTTAAAGTGTATTTTTTGGTTACTCAACTAGAAATGAAAATTAGCTCTATTAAACCTTTTCATTGGTAGATTAAGCTTCATAAAGTAAATTTTATATACGTCAAAAATATCCAGACACTATGTTATGTTATGCTATGTTGCATTATATTTAGAATCAATCCAAGTTTTCAATCAATTTTAATTTACAAACACACTTCTTGAAGTCAGAAAACATTCACACCTTAAAAGGTTTAGTTATGTAAGTAAAGGGAATAAAATACAGTATTGTTATATTTGAGTGTAGGAAACACACATAGTGGGCCCTATAAATATAGACATAATTTGCAAAGATAGTCTAAGATCCAGGTTGTTGTTTAGAGAGATTCAGAAAAGGACTTAAATATTGGTTTATAAACTGTAAGATTCATTATTATATATAAAAATCATTTATATTATGATATATAAAATTCACGTAAGGTATTTTTGAAAAATGTATATTCTAAAGATGTATCAGAAAATCTTGGGTTCTTCGCTGTGTGCAATACCTTTTTAGCTAACCCGTGGGAGCTAAAATAAGTTCTAATCTGAGGTGGAAATTTTTTTCAAACTTTCAGAACATTATATGTACCTCCATCTTGGGATGGTTCATTGAAAGAGGTAGGCTGACAGTCTTTCAGCTGTTGTTATTGTGATTTAATAATACTAGGATAACCAGATGTGGCAATTTTAGATGAATAGACAATGTAAATAAGGAAAACTAATTATTTTATTTAATTAATATAAACAATTAAAAAAGGGAAGCAATAACTTAATGCATCAGTAACTGAATATCAGCGTAGAGAAAATTGATTTTTACTTATTTTCCTATTTCATTAAGTATATACAATTTTTGGGTGGAAGAGGGAGAGGTATTTCAAATTCCAGTGGCTAAATCTATCTGAATAACATTTTTCAAACACGCTTGAGAGAGAGCCCTGCAAAGTAGTTTACAGAAAGGGGAGGCTTCTCCTGCTGCTGGGGCATGGGAGCTTCCCGAGCACCACTGTGAGGAGGAAAAGTCTGGCAATAATTTACTGCATTGGTTATGACACTGGAGCAGGCCCAGGCTTAGTTCTGCCTGCCTGGGATGGCTCCCCTGTTGTCCTCTGGCATTTCTCAACAGAAAATATTCCATCAAAACCAGATATGACAGAAATTTGCCCACATTCTTCTCAAAAAATACCTCATTCTCTACCCCCACAACCTGTTCCTGTGCTGGGCCTCTTGTGCTTTTCTTGCCCCATCTACTGAGTTTCCAGTATAAACCTGCTATGCTTGATCCTTTATCCAGTCAATCTGAAGAACAATTGTCCACAAAGAAAGTCAAAGGGTCAAGAAATGCAGCACTAAGGTGTGAGTTAAGAAAGACAAACATGAATTTGTAGAAATGACTCAGGAAGAAAGTTAAGAAGTGTTCTGTTTTTAAAGATATCATTCCATTCTGGAGTAATGGGCTGGTTAATGATCTCTTCAGAGCAAAGGTTATGTGGTATTGAAGTTATGTTAATGTCACTCTGCACCAATAAGACATGACATCCTAAAGACAGTAAGACAAGCACAAAGTGAAATCTGGGTGCTCTCCTCTCTCCCCAAATACAAGAACAATCAGAGCACACCACCACAGAATTTGACTTCTGGCTCCTGCAAAGCAGATAATAAGTGCATTTTCCCAAAACACTGCCTTGGAGTTCTTGTCCACTTCCTTGCAGATCTAGTTTCAACCTGATGTATTTAAGTGCAGCAGGAATAGAAAAAGTAGCTGGTGACAACCAAAGAAGACTAAGCAATAACAATTGATTACTCAGCTTTTTAGTCCCTGAAACAGAATTTCAAAAGCAGCTCTCCCCTCCCCATCTTCCCTTATTCCCTTCAGAAAAAGGCCTGGTGTGTCTAATAGGATATCGCACTTGGAAAGAGATTAGTTAGAGCAGATTCAAATCTGATTTTCTTTATAAGTCACTTAGTCATTTTTCTCAAACAATGGAAGACACAAGATTGTAATTAAGGCTTCCAGCTCATGGCAAGATAAAATGCACACCATGACAGCAAAGCAAGGGGTTGAACAGTGTAGCATGTCATAAAGCTATCACCTCAGAGGGGGAGACTATTGTTCCCTTCTGAGCCTGGGAGCTGTTCTCTAATTGACAAGGAAATTAGGAACAGATGATGATTTTAGAGGGAAATCGGCTTTTCTTCTGGAAATGTCAAATTTATCTCAGGTAACAGCATCAACTTAGCAGAAGAGAACACAGGTAAAGAAAGAGTTGCAGCTTGAGGTGTGACCACATCACCCAGCAGTGGTCACACCTGGGTCACACCAAGCAAACCCAAAAGCTGTGTATACATATGTTTTTTATTCCTTTAAGACCACCTGGAGGTATTCTCCAGACTGAGAAAGCAGGATTTGACTGCATATCCAGGTAATTAAGTGACTGGCAGTCTGGCCCTGGCAGTTGTTTCTGTGCATGCAGAGACCAGTGATATAGCCTGTGTGCAGTTCCAGACAGACAGCAGAAACTTTGTGTTAAGGTGCCCCTCCATCACCTTGCACCATCACATTTGTACCAGAGCTTAATCAACCTCTGGCAAGGCATGTGTCTGGGCTGACAGAAGCCATGGGATTGCCCAGCCCAGCCATTTCCCAAGATCTTAAAACCAGTCTGTGTACCCAAGTTGTGCAAGCTTTGACTTTTTACCTCCTGCAGAGAAGAAAGGCTATTTACTTCCTTAGCAGAGGAACTCAGTAAGTCCAGCAATCCTTGTGATGCCTGAGAGACAGAAATCTCTGTAAATGCATCAGGTTCCCCATCTAATTTCACTCCATTAAAGGGTTTATCTGAGAGAGCAGAACCTTTCCTGATGGAAATCTCAGAGTGGAGTTCAATGAGTCTGTATTTGCTGTCAGCTACACATACCAACCACCAGGCTACAGCTTATTTAGAAATGAGGTTATTTCAGACTGCAGTTTTTCATGACAAAGCAATGTGTTGCAAAAACTCTTTTGAAATATTCTTGCCCTGTTCTTCCATCTGTTATTCCTCTCCCTGACCCTCTCCCTGTCCTTATCCCTATACTTGCTTTCCAACTCTGCTTCGTGTGGCTGCACTGCAAGCTGGATCTATTGATTTTGATTTGAAATAGCCTCTCTTTCCTTTAATGACTTTCTTTAATTTCTGGCCTATTTTTGAGCTGGGTAATTTCCTGAGTCATAAGCCACACAAACAGCTATTCTGGTCCTGCAAAAGAGCAATGGCACAGAGCACCAGGGAGGAGTGAGCTGTAGGGCGTGAATATCTTAAAACTCCTGGATGCTTCATCTTGTGAAACCTTAGTTCAAGTCTTTCTTATTAAAGTTGCTCTTCTCGGCATACACTAAGTACAGGTTGACAAGCAGTATGAAAGCACATAAAAATTATACTCTTGTCTACTGTTTTGGAAAGTCCCTGGATGATGATGGATTTCCAGGCTTGATTTACAGTGATTGAAACTGCTGGTTGAAAAGAGGGAGAGCACTCCCTATACATCACATCTACAAATGGGAAATATGCAGTCCAATCCTCAAAAGCAGCAGCAGTAGCAAAAAAATCTGTAATGCTGTAAGTCAAAAGGCAATGTAGAAAATAGTATTTTCTTCTTTTGGCATTGTTGGGGATACCACCTTGTATTTTCCTATACTTGGAATGACATGTTTGTTTCAGAAGAAAGGGGAGCTTGTGGTTGGGATTCAGTTCAAAACCGATATCTGAACTACAGTTTGTACAAGTAGGCACTGGCCATGAGTTTAGGTTCCTGTGACAGTGGATGCAGTTGTTCATGCCTGTAGAGCAGTTCACCTCAGCTCCAGAGCAGTTGCTTGTGTGGGACTCATTTTCCTGAGCACAGGATTTCTGTGGTGCTTGTGATGCCCAGGAGATCTGCCCAGGGTTGGCAGATAGCGTAGGCACAGGAGACCTCCACTCTTTTTTGGCAGCAACTGAAGACATGAAAGATAATTCACAGCATCTAAAATTACACTGGAAACCTCCATCTAGGCTACTGAATCTTGCTGTAGCAGCTAGTCAGCTAAATACCTTTACGATTTCAATATCTGGTTGATCGCTTGTGTCCAAAAACTTTAGTAGGGTCTCACATGGTTGTATTTGAATCTCTGTACATAGATGTATAAATTTAGATGTCTTACTCTCAGCTGAATCCCATTCTATTTGTCAAATCAAGCAAACAATAAGCTGCTTATTTTTAGAAAAAAATCAAATGTGATTTAATGTGAATACTTTAAATGGGAGCTCTGCTGATAAACTGGGAAATCAACGCATTGTGACATCTCTGAGAATGGACAGATTTGGCAATGTCTCTATGCAGTTCTTGTCCTAAACACTGACTTCTTGGACTTTGGCTCTTACACAGAGCCGTGTGAGACTCAGCTCTTATTTTGTGCATCTAGCTGAAATGAGTAATAAATGACAACTGGTCAAAACCAGCAAATATTCATGCTCACATGAATGCCCATGGTCTTACATTCCTCCACGGATCTTCCTGAACAAAACCTCTTTGCCTATATGAATGGATAAGGAGAAAGATTGAAGGAAAAAGCTCCCCTAATCCATTCAGACAACACACAGCCACTACAAGATGTTATATTTAATTGTGTATTTTAATGTTTCAGCCTTTTACCCAGCTATAGTGAAATCATCCCAAGTTTGAATATCCAGTTTTTAGTACAAAAATTATTTTCCCATGCTGTGCAAGAGTAGCTAAGAACCTCCTGTGTTTCTAGCACAGGGCACATTCCCCATCTAACAGCTAAGGGGGCAAAAAAAAAGAAACAATAATAAGTGTTCTGAGGAAATTTTCTAAATTTGATAAAAATAGTATTCCAGTATCATTTATTTCACTTTCTTTGTTTGTCACTACTTAGTGTCAGAATAATTCAAGAACTTTTTTTTAAAGGTGCAGCCCCAGGAAGGTATTTATGTCAAAGCACTGTGACTTATTCCTTTAGCTGATTGAGACTGACTAGAAGAAATGTGTTTAAAACATGATGAAGAACTGGATGTCTAGTCATAAGTAGAAAAAATGATGGTGACACTTATACACTGGGCATTAGCATGGGCATTAGTGCAGAATTCCTCCTGTTTAAATTTGTTAATTTTTTAAAGCAGATGCTATATAATTCCCTTGACTTTTTTTTTTTTTTAATTTAACTGGAAATTAGTTATTCTGTTGCTTATATTTCATTTGGACAGTGACAGGCTTTGATGGCTAAAGTGAATATTTTCTTGAGGTTTGAATTTAGATCTTATACACCACCTTGTCAAGAAGAAAAGAGCTCCTGGTCTACTCAAGGAAAAACTGTTGGCAGAAGCAATGAATGCTGATTTTTCTTCCCTTCTAATATTGATCAAAGTTGCCAATAAAGAGGTGCTTTATTTCACTGCTCTTAGAATTTGAGCTTCTTCCCATCCTCCTCGACTCCTCAGATTTCCTTTAATCTATCTTTAGCCTCAGACAATGCTTCTGATTTGGAGAAGTAAAGCCCTTTCAGTATTGCACTTCCAATGGGGAAACTTGCATCCTCAGACATCCTAATCAAACTGATATTTCAGGGCAGGCCAGAAGTGAAGAAAGAGGAAAGAAATTAATCACTCCAGAGCGGAGGAAATTACCAGCACAACACAGAAGTACTTGAAGCTAGAGGAATAAATTTTCTTTTGATCTATTATTGTTAGTATGTGGTCCCTGAATAAAATGAGTAGATTAATTGGAAAATAGCCTACAGTCCATTCACAGATAATGAACTAATTATGAAATCTTTAAACAACCTGCCCTTGCAGATCAGATGACTGCAGGACTTACTGAGGCACAGCTCCTGATTTGGCAATAGATAAATCTTGTTTGCAGTAATCTGATGGACTTCTCAAGCTACTACGTGGCTTTTGTGTAGCCCACAGATTTTAAAACTAGTTAAATGTTTGCTATTAAAAAAATGTGCATTCTTCAGTACTGCTTGAAGTGTCTTGAGCAGAAATGGAAATGAGAAAGGTTTGTGTGGCCAACTGCCTCACAGAGGCAGCATGCTCCTGCCATCTCTGAGGGGTGCAGGACAGGAGGGACCCATTCACCATTATCATTCATTTTTACAAGTCCCACAGTCCCATGACCCCCAGTCAGCTCACAAGGCATCTTTTGCAGGAAGCTTGGAGAAGTGGAGTACCACCACACTGGCCACTGCCAGGCATGCAGAGGGCATGGCACCAGTCAGCACTGCATCTTCTGAACTGTCTGAGCCTACTGTTCCTGAGGGACTGGCAAGAAAAGAAATAAACTCTGCCACAGACAATGACAGAGTGAGAGTAGCATTTGTAAGGCCAGAACAGGCCATTAGCTCAGCATATATTATTGAATTTTAGGCAATCATTCTTATCTCAAGAGTGGTGATTTCCACCTTACTAAAATGCAGCTGCAATGCTTCCTTAGCTTATTCACACTATCAGGAGTGCTCCAATTCCCTATTAAATTCTCAGAGCTCTTAAAATCTGATTTCTGGTGTAAGTATGTTATGAAAAGTGTGTCTTGATGTTAGACTCCAATACTTATTTAAAATTGCTGATTCTTATGCTCCACCAACTTGTGAAACCCACACATAGGACTATTTCTGGACAAAGATTAAGAGAATTCATTAAAAAATATTGAACCAATAATTCACTGACATTTCTTGCTGTATTTGCCTAGCTCTATTAGTTCCTAAATCTTTAAGACCTTTTTAAACATGTGGTGTGAGACTGAGAAAATAAAATGAATCTGTTCTAATGGAGACATTTGTCACCGAGGCAGATCAGCAAGCCTGAAGTTAAAGAACAGATACTGGGAAATTGAGGACATTGCTGAAAAAAAGTTAAAGGCTCTGATCACAAGAATTCATAAACTTAACCAGTCAAGAGCAGTGGATGGCCCATCTCCATTTGTCTGAGCAGTGAGCTGGAGCAATGATGACATCTGAAGTGCTGGCAGCCTGAAATACAGAAATGCTGAACATCAGGAGTAATTCTTTCCTGAACAAATGCCATGGGAATGGCTCAAAACCCATGTGGCTTCTTAAAATACTCATCAATTACCTAAAGGTCAGAAGAAAGTATCCTCAGGTACCTGTATGTTAGTCAAGCATTCTCTGACCTTCAAACTTCAATAGATACTTGGAAAAAAACAGAAAAGAAATTATATAGTTGGAAATGGTGTACCTGAATGATAAAGGACAAATTTTCTGTTGGTGTAAATGAGGCAGCGTTGCTGATTATTTTACGTGATACATAAATTTTTAGGCTTCATTTATTTACAGCATAAATTCTGTCTAGAAGATGTGTTTCTAAACCATGCTATCTCACTTTGTCAGAATATGGAATATATATTAAATGTAAATTAGTACTTAATATTTATGTGTACTTGTAGATACAGCTAAGACACCTTTCTCCTCTGCTTCATATCTCTGCCTCTATTTCCTATTATAACTGTTGGTCTTTTCAAGTGTATATGAAACAATATCTCAAGGAGGTTGAGGAATCTGTACTAACACCTTTTCAGGTGGAGTACTTCCCATTTAATAAATCAGCAGCTTCTCTATAATGAAATATTTTTCTTACCATAAGACAATAATTTCTAGTAGTGTACAAATGGTTCATTGCAGAACCAAAACAAAGTGGCATGTTTTCATTCAAATGACAAAAGTGGTATGCAGATAATATATTACTATATATTACTATATATAATGCAGAATATATATTACTGGGTATAAAGAATAGCACTATTTGGGAAATATTCATTCACAGAGCCAAGTGCTCCTGCTTTCACTAGTATAGGACAGCAGCAATATATATTCATAGCTGTACTCAGAATTGCTGGCATTCAGCTGCTGCCATCAACATTGGCAGATAAGTGGGGTTTTTTTTAAGCTGATAATTTTTACATTTGAAGGAGCAGAAATGACAAAGATCAGGACTGTATTTATAGGATGGGAAAGGAAGCCAAAAATATGGCCACTAATAGTGTGCAAACACTGTCATATTGCTCTAGAGATGGCAGCCTCAAATAAATAGGCACATTTAAGTCTTAAATTAAAGAAAACAGGCAATGGGATAAAATTTTCATGAGGAAAGGTGATAAGAGGAGGAAAAACAGGTGAAAAACCTCTCAGTAACTGATTTTGAAACAAATATAAGGGTACATGGAAGTTGGGATTATAAATGGTAAGAGGAAGCATGTCAAGTCCAGTTTGCTAAGTATGAAATGAGAAATAATGATAACAGGATAAAAGCCTGCAAGGAACCATAATTTCCAATTCTGGATTGTGCAAATTGTGGGAGTTACTGATTAAGACTAATAGTATTTTTTTAATTATCATTTATTTCCATATGAATGCACCCAAAAATATCACTTTCCCAGAACTGTAGAAGCTCTTGTTCTCTACTTAGTCTTGTTACCAAAATTGACACTGAACATCCACTTGAAAATAGGGACAGAAGCCCAGGAACTGTGATGACAAAGCCTCATTTAAGGAATTTCACCCACAGATTTTCTCCACTTGGCTTGAGAAAGGATGTGCTTCTAGGTTACAATGTAAAATTGTGCCCAAAGTATGTATCCTATCGCCATCCTCATGAGCTGTTGAAAGCAGGTGGGGCAGTGTTTCCCTTATCTTCTGTTAATGGGCCCAACAATGCCTTGCTGCATGACTCATAGATAACTCCTTCCAGGAGCTATCTCTGTTTAATGGACCATCAAGGACCCACTGCATGACTCAGAATGAGATCATCCCCATTGTGAGATGCTCTGCCCAGGGGGAGGAGCCAAGCATTCCCACCTGGATATAATCCAGGGTTTGGGACAGCACAGGCAGCTTTTTATCCAGTGGACTCCCAGAGGAGACAAGAGCTACCAGACCTTTCTACAGGATCACTGCTACAACAAGACCATCTCATCTGGACTGCTACTACCACCCTAACAGGGTGTCAGGTTGTATTCTGACTCTGTCAGTAGTTTTTTGTACTATTGCATTTATTTTATTTTCTTTTACTTTCTTTTATTTCTTTTCTTTTCCTCTTATTAAATTGTGTTTCTGACTTGGAGTCTCTCACTGGTTTTGCTTTCAAACCAGCACAGCTTCACTGCATTGGCAAAAAGGGTGACAAACAGGTCTACACAGAGGGGAAAGAGACCCAGAGCAACCCCCATCTTTCTTCCTTCTCCACACTCATTCCTGAAAGCACCTTCCTAGCCCAGTCCCTGAAACTTTTCTTTCTTTAGGAAAGGACCCCATATTTTCTTCCACCTATTAATCTATTCACCATGCCTTTAAATCTATGATGAAACACAAAAAATACATAGATATGGCCTTTTTTTCAGATACAATAGAAAATGAATCTATTCCAGCTCTGTCAAATGGACATAAAAAAATAGGAAAAAGAGAGAGCAGTGATAAGAGTTGAAAATGTGACATTCTGGGAGACAAGACACAGCAGTCATCCTGGCTCTCTGCTGGTCTTGGGCACTTGCTGCTGCAGCTGACTGGACATTTGGATAAGTAGGAGATTTGGGAAATGTCATGTAAGCTTTTTCCTTAATAAGCATAAAAGGTGTCTTTACCTTTCTCTCAAAGGTTGCATTTGATCAGCTAAAATACCCTTCAAACACAGAGCAGTTGCTATTTCTTAGCTCTTATTTCCTCCCAACTTTCATATGTCTTTTGACAATAAAGTATTACATTTTTTCTAGAACAGTAGAAGCTTTGCAATGGAAAAATGCCATTTAGACAATCACATCTTTATGCCCAGAACATAGCCTGTATCCTTTCTTTCAACTTGCTGTACATTCGTTCAGAAGCTCATCTTACTGTCTTTTCCAAAAAGAGAATACCTTTATTTCAGTGAGTCACTTTCAGTTTATTCCATGTCTCTTCTGATGTATATGAAAAATTGATTAGTTTACTTTAGACTGTGGGTTAGATTAATAGATGTCAATTCTCACTTGGAATCTCATACTGTAAAACTGAAATTTCTCCTAGTAATACATTCTCCTGTAACATGTTTGATCAACTTCTAGGACAGAGTATGTACATTCACTTGAAGCTACTTAACCTTCACAGTGCTGGGAAGAAAACTACAAAGGCCATGTTTACCTATTTAATAAAATATTTTACCCTCTGAAGTCAACTGTTAGTAGGTGAGGGAAAGTCTGTGGATGTTGCCTATTTAGACTTCAGTACAGCATGTGCCCATGTGGCCAAGAAGGCCAATGGCACCTGGCCTGTATCACTAATTGTGTGGCCAGCAGGACCAGGGCCAGACTGTCCCTCTGTACTCTGCACTGGTGAGGCTGCACCTCCAGTGCTGTGTCCCATTCTGGGCCCCCCTGCTCAGGAAGGACATTGAGCTGCTGGGAGTGGGTCCAGAGCAGGGCAATGGAGCTGTGGAGGGTCTGGAGCACAAGTCCTGTGAGGAGCAGCTTAGGGAGCTGGGGTGGTTTAGCTTGGAGAAATGGAAGCTCAGGGGTGACCTTATCATGCTCTACAACTGCCTGAAAGGAGGTTGTAGCAAGGTGAGGGTTGGTCTCTTTGCCATGTCTCAAGTTCAATTGACAAGAGGAAATGGGCTTAAGTTGTAGCAGCGGGGGTTCAGATTAGAGGTTAGAAATTTTTTTTCACTGAAAGAGTGGTTAGGCATTGGAATAAGTTACCCAAGGAAGTGGTTGATTCACTGTCTCTGGAAGTGTTCAAGAGGTGTCTGGATGTGGCACTTGGTGCTATGATTGAGAGGTGATTACAGTGGTGGCAGGTTCGTAGTTGGACTAGATGATCTTGAAAGCATCTTCCAGCTTTGATGATTCTGTGTTTTGGTGATGCTGTGTTTTTCAGAATGTCCAATTTTTCTTCATTGGCTATGAATGGATAGCAATGTCTATATGGAGATATCTGTGTGGAAAAAATCTACATTAGACAGATCTTGTCTTGGTCCCTAAATACATGAGAGCAATTTTTTCCTCTTCTGGTTCAGAGGCATTTAAGATCACTTGTGACCTTTCACTACAGAAAGGTGATTATAAAAATGACAGACTTTTTAACAAATCCTGTAGTGATAGAACAAGGGACAACAGTTTTAAACTCAAGGTGGGTAGGTTTAAATTGGCTATAAGGAAGAATTTTGTTTTACAGTGAAAGTGGTCAGACACTGTAACAAGTTGCCCAGAGAATCTGTGTATTCTCCATCCCTGGAAGTGTTCAGTGTCAGGTTGAATGGGGCTCTGAGCAACCTAATTTAGTGGAAGGTTCCCTGCCCATGGCAGGGGGGTTAGACCAGAGGATCTTTAAAGGCCCTTTTCAAGCCAAACCATTCTATGGCTCTGTGATCATATGATTGCTTCTCTTTGTCCTGTAGGTTTGTCCAGATCCCTAGGAAGAAATGTTAGTACTTGGAGAGGTGCCAAGTTGGGGTAGAAAGCTGAGCTGAGTTGGAAGGGATAAGTGGATTTGGTGACACAATATCTCCTGAAGCAGACCTTCCTCCAGCTGAACATCTTGAAAGGTCACAGCTTCCACACCACCCTCTGCTAGGAAACACCTTCCAGGATTAAGTGACTTTGCCGCTTCTTCTTCTGAAGCCTGGCCACAGACAAGATTAGTGGGGTTTGTGAGAGGGAGGCCAGGGCAAACTAGAGGAGGCCTAGAACCCAGTGGGGAGCAGGAATACGTTTTTGGGAGGGTGTCTGACCCCAAGCCTGCATGCTTCCATCTGAGCAGTCTTATTCATCTGCACAAGCCATAGTCCCTGTTGCTCCACTGATGGGAGGCAGTGATCCCAGCTGTGCTGATGTGACATTTCCCAGGCAGCTGCACCAGCCACGGTGTCCAGCTGTCATGGGTACCAAATCAGTCTCCAGAGCTTCCACGGGTGGTCATGCTGGAATTCAGATGCCTGCATTCCTTGTAGGTGCCTATGCACTTTTCTGGCTTTTAGTGCATTGTTGCCCCTGGAGACAGCAAAACCAAGGCAGGTAAACAGCACAGTTCAGGAAGGAAAGGCTAAACTTTTCAGGCAGAAGTCTGAATAGCTTCAGAGATTTTGGCTGTTATCTAAGGAAAAAAGAAAAAGGAAATACACCAATAGTCCCCATACAGAATATCAATGCAATTAGGAAAATCTTGAAATACAGTATGTGGTTAAATAAATGAGATATTCTGTCATTGTGAGGATGCTTCTCTGTTTTAAGTAGTTAGTAATAAAAGCTGTGTATGAGGAATAGAATGAAAACCTCATGCTGTTTTCAATTTGTAGCAGATTGTTATAGTTATAGACACAAAATATTAATAAATCTATCTCAGAAGGTAAATTTTTCATGTGTGTTCATTTGTGAGCTTTTAATAGTTCAGTAAATGAAATCTGAAACACCCCTCTGAGGTATATTTAATATGATTCCACATATGAGCCATGGAATAAATTTAATATCATCATCAAATACTGAAAAAAGTTGTAAAATGACTTATTGGAGGCATACGGAGTTATATATATGGAAGATCTTATGCAGAAAATAAAATTATGAAGTGTTAATGAAATAGGCATTTAAACCTGGAGTTGCAGTGTATAACTTATTCCATTATTGAGGTATTAAATTACTTTTCTGCAATAAACCAGGATAAAGGTAACATAAATTATTATGAGGATGACAAGCATGGAAAGCAAATTAGTAAGCATTGTTATGGTGTAGAATCAAACAGATACAAATGTAGCTGTATAGTTACAATAACAAAATTTGCACTGAAGTACCATGTATAACAAATTCATCAACAGAGCAAGGTTGCATCTGCCACTGTAGGCATTTTTGAGATTTAAAAATTTTCCTGCCACAAACCACAATAATATAAAATCTGAACATTTTCATGACAATAATCTAGTTTTTTTATTCCAAATAATTTCAATAAGAATTCTGTTTTAATATTTTTTATTTCTGTTGCTTTAGATGAATGTTGGAATCTGTTTTGAATCAAGAGATATTGCTCAGCTAATTTGTATTGTATGAGCATGCTTAAAATGACAATAATTTTTAAACTGTTAATTCATTTAAATGAAATGAAATTACTGTATCTGAAAAAATCCTGAACAGAACTGCTTAAAACCTTGCTCAAAGCAGACATATAAGCATGAGTATACTGAGAAATAATGTTGCAATTTCAAATCTTTCCTACTGGTTCAGCCTACCAGCCTGCTGAATTAGACTACTGCTCTCTCTTAACTAAAAGCTAAGGTGAGAAAATACAACAGAACCATTGGCATGCAATTTTTTTATACACATTCAAAATGCTAAATTGAGGAATAATGCAGTATTCTACAGGAGTTAGGATATGGAGCAGTAAATAATTCTCTGCCTCACTATAGAAAATTGACTAGCCGTTTTGGAGACCAGATCACTCTCCCTTGACAGTGACTTCATAATTTTAACTAATTCTTCTGGGTGGGTTCAAGTGAGCAGATTTTGAGTCTTCCTAACCCATCTTTCAGCCAAGAAGAATTTCATCCCAGAGGATTTCAGAGCCAAACCCTTGAGACCACAACTGACATCTTGCCAATACAGCTGAGGCAGAGAACACAGACTCTGAGGGGAAAAAAGAAGCCTGAAGAAGGAGAGTAAATTAAAACACACAGTAGAAAAAAAGAGATAGCTAATAACAATAAAAGTAAAGACTTATTCAGGAAAAGAAATAGGCAGCAGACATGATTATGACAGAAGCTTTAAAAAGAACGTGATTAAGAGGAGGCAGAAAAGACAGATGGAAGTGACCAGAGATGAATTAATATAAGTTAGAACTTCATTAGTCAAAGTTGTTAGTCATGTCTTAAATCTTTTTGGAGACAAAGAAGTATTTAACTGACAAATACCTTTTCATTCTAAGAACTGCAGGTTTTTCTGCAAGGAAAGAAAGTAAAAGACTTAAGAAAAGTGGAAGATGACAGAAGAGAAAGGAACCAAAAGAAGGAAGGGAAACTGAAGGAATAAAAGGTAAAATGTGCCCAACTTTAGGACAGAGGCATTCAATATAATTTATTCATATTCATTTCAGTCTGTGATTTAGGGGTTGTCAGGAGGTGACTTACTACAAGCAAGGTCTCACACAGCCAGGGGATTTGCTGTCAAATTCACATCCTCAAGCAAAACTGTGTTGTCAAGGCTATGTTTTAATTTTAAAAAAAAATTACATTACATTCCTTTCACAGTGCAAACCAGAACTAACATGGACTCAAGAGATTGTCAAAGTGGAGTTGCTTTGTTTTGTTTGCAAAATAGCCTGATTAAAATGCTCTAAAACTTAAGTTGCTCCACATAATATTGTCATGGAAAGTATATTTCAAAGTTTGGTTTTCTGGCTGAAAATATTTTTAACTGCATTTCCATGCAATATATTTATTGGCTTTCCAGTACAAACATGTAATCATCCTTCAATTATTGCCAGATAAAACTATTTAGCAATACAGTATTTCTGAAGCAACTTAAAAATGAAATAAATAAACCTAAAATTTATAGAATTTCACAGGAAAACAAGTGGAATGGGGAAATCTGTGGCAACATATATTATTGGAAAATTTATTTCAATTAAAAATGACCAAGATACAAAATGAAGCAACATGATAATCAACTTTCTTAAAGTATCTGAACCCAACACAATTCTGCTGCTCTTCAACATGCAGAAGTCAGAGGCTTCTCTGCAGGTTTTAACAGAGTGGGGGGAATGTTTCAGAGACTTTTTTTTTTAACATTAGATATCTCCTCAAATTACTCAGGTTTCCCTTAATGATCATGAGAATGACACAAACTCTTCAGCAGATATTTTTAGTTTCACAGCAAGCAGGTGGGGGTTTTTTTGTGGGTACATGAGTGTAGTGGTCAGACATACCGAGGATAGTAGCAATGTAGGACTGGATGCACTCTGGAGAAGAGCCACAAGTGCAATCCACACCTTGGAGAAGAGTTTTTTCTCATACTCAGTAATATCACTGAGGGAGAACAGCTGAATTTAATGGTCACTTTAGCTGGCTGGTGAAAGGCACCTGGTAACCAGTGGTTGGAAGCATCAGTCAGAGAGAACTGAATTAAAGAACAACTGTAACAAGATCTGACAGTGAGAGCAAACTCCCCAAAAGGGAAGTACTGAGTTGTTCGAATATCTGTATGTCTACAAAGGCTCAAAGAAATCAGAATATGTCCTAGGTTACAATGTAAAATTGTGCCCAAGGTTTGTATTCTAGCCCCATGAGCCGTTAGAGCCAAGGTGGGGCAGTGTTTTCCTTATCTTCTGTTAATGGGCCCAACAATGCCTTGCCACATGACTCATAGATAACTCCCTCCGGGAGTTATCTCTGTTTAATGGGCCATCAAGGACCCACTGCATGACTCATAGAATGAGATCATCCCCATTGTGAGATGCTCCGCCCAGGGGGAGGAGCCAAGCATTCCCACCTGGATAAATCCAGGGTTTGGGACAGCACAGGCAGCTTTTTATCCAGTGGACTCCCAGAGGAGACAAGAGCTACCAGACCTTTCTACAGGAATCACTGCTTCGACAAGACCATCGCATCTGGACTGCCGCTACCACCCTAACAGGGTGTCAGGTTGTATTCTGACTCTGTCAGTAGTTTTTTGTACTATTACTTTTCTTTTACTTTCTTTTATTTCTTTTCTTTTCCTCTTATTAAATTGTGTTTCTGACTTGGAGTCTTTCACTGGTTTTGCTTTCAAACCAGCACAGAATATAGTATTTAAGTGGCTAAACATTTTTGGATTTGGTTTGTGGGTATCTAGGTGAAACATAATGTCTTTTGAGATACAGAAGGTTAGACTTCATTATCCTGTAATTGCTGAAATTTATCTTCAGAAGCACAGAAATTATTTAAAATGTTTAAGTATCATGGTTATATAGAGGGGACTAAACCTGCTGTGCAGCTTTTGTTAAAAAACCAGTCATTTTGTTAAAAGTTTATATTACTTAGAAGTGTGCATGTGAATATTTGGGATGCTATAGAGAATGAGGTTCTGAGATTCCAAGAAATACATCACATTTCTGCACTTATGAGATGGAAGCACATTTGTCAGCTTTAATTTGCTTGGGAAAATTCTCAGATATTTGAGAATTTTCTAAGTGTGAGCACCGTTTGCAAGACTGACAGCATAACACAGGGAGCTCTGCACTCCTGTACTTACTTTATACCTAGAATCATGGAAATGTTTAGGTTGGAAAATGCCTCTAAGATCAAGTCCAACCCTCAAAACTGTGTTCCTGAGTGCCACATCTACATGTCTTTCAAATACTTCCAGGGCAGTGACTCCACCACTTCTCTGACCATCCTGTTCCAGTGCTTGATGACATTTTCCATGAAAAAAAGTTTCCTAATATCCAATGCAATCCTCCCCTGGTGGAACTGGATGGCCTGTCGTCTTGTCCTGTTTCTTGTTACGTGGGAGAAAAGACTGACCCCTTTCTCACTACACTCTCCTTTCAGGTAGTATTCTTCTTCCCTAGCAGGCCTTAAATGTGAAAACTTTGCTAAAAGTAGAAAGTTAATATGGCTGAAAGTGATTTTGAAAGACTTTATGTGAAAGTGAGACTTTCCTTTTTTTACTTCCTCGGTTAATATTTGACTTAATAAAATAGTTGCCTTCTGAGTGATCATTGCCTGCTATTTTTGAAACTGCAAAGTACATTATAGTAATGCAATTACCCTGGAGAATGCTATTATTTGGAAGTCTAATTCGCACTCAGTCAAATGAAATATATTATTACAAACCCCATGTTCAAGATCTGTGCTATTTGAACCTTCCTCTTTTCTTCCTAACATCACCACCCACATTTCTTCATGTTTACCAGAACACTTTTAGCAACGAAATGCTGTCCTATGTTTCTAAAATTGCTCAAATTTGTTCACCCATCTCTGTTTTATGGTAATAAATTGGAATGCATCCTTTAAAAGGAAAAGAGAAACACTCATGACTCTGTACTTTAAAATATGAAACATAAAAATTTCAACTGCAACACATATTTTTATTCAAATCAGGTAGAACTGGGAAATGGTTCCTAATGAGTTTGGTTATCAAAGTTTTGGTTGTGTGCTTGAAATTAGAATAGGACAAAAGCAAGCCCTTTCTTCTGCACTTTGGAGATGCATTTTTTTTTTTTAGATTTAGGTGGCTGACCAAGCTGCTGACTGTAGCAGTGCTGAACTGGTATTTAATGGTAATAATAAATGACAAATCAAAAAAGGCAACGCTGAAATTTGGTGCAACTCACTGATAAGTTTATCAAGCCAGGTGAATTTTATTCAGCTCCTTTAGTGCAAGGCAGCTGTCAGCCTTGATTATTGACATACCCTTCACAACACCAATTGTTAGCAAGAAAGTGAAGAAATCTTCACAGACTAGACAGCACTATGCAGACTTCACTTGTGCTGAGCATATGTTTTACTTTATAATAATGTCCCTCTTTCTTCTCTTTCTCTTGTCCCTTTTTAGATTTTCTTAGGGATCTCCTTTCCACTTGCAAACTTCTAGGGGAAGAACCCGTGGAGTTTTTTGCTTCTTACTGCCTGCACTTTATTCCTGGGAGGTTCTGTGGGAAACTGCATCTCTCTTCATTTTCAACCACCATTCCAATGTTTTCCGTAGAGCATTCCCTTATGAAACCAAATCACGATATCCATGGTTTTTTACTTTGATTGAAGTTAGAGAGAAAAGGGCCCCAGCAGAGAGCAGGCAAATTGCTGGCCCACTGTGGGCTCTGGGACTTGCAGGACAATCTTTAGTGTAACATACTGGCTTGAGGTAATACATTTCTTGAAAATAGACATTGAACTACCTGCAACAGTAGGACAATACTTTCAATAATTCATGTTAGCAACAACTGTGATATCCAACTGAGGGGCTGCCTTCTCTCTGGTGAGCTCTGGTGGGCTCTCCTCTAAAGCATTACATCTTCCTTTGAACATACAAAATATGGTGTTCTGTGGCAGCTGCTCTTCCAAAGGTTTCAGCAAATAAATATTCTGTAACACACATTTGAATTGCTTGTGGGTTAGCGGCTGGTTAATGTATTCTTTTCTGAGCTTGTTTTTGTGTGTTTTTGAGAAGGTCAGTGTCCTACCTTACCTAATGGCAAAGCCATCAGCTGTCTTGTCAAAGCAAATCAAACAGTTGCTAAAATCTAAAATACATATGGAACGGTGACTTTACGTGAAAGGCCACATATTGGTTTGAGCGGAATGTTGGTAGAGGGCAGATGACATGACTTAAAATATTATGTTTGCCTGCTCTGAAAATCTGATTTTCTAAAAGAAGGTTTCTGCCCTTTGAGAGCAGAATTCACACAGATCTTTGCAGCATGGTTAATGTTGAGTTACAGCACCATCATCACTCATTGGTTACTTGCTCAGAGGTCCATTTTTCATATGAGACACTTAGTTGGAAATGTGTGGCCACCTTTTCATTTAGTTAGATTTTATGGCTTATGAGGTAACTGCTCAAAGGCAGTGGCTGAGGTCCAAGGAGAAGTTTCTTCATGGTAGAAGAAAAGTTGGTTGTAATCTAACAACCACTTGTGTAGGAGATACAAATCATTTCAGTTCATCTTATGATCTGAGGTTTTGCAAGTGTCTGGCTTCTCTGAACTGGAGGGTAAGCAGATGATAAATCTAAACCTTCAGACCATGGAGGCCTAGTGAGTAAATATATTGACTTTACTTAGATTTCTGATATTTTTCCCAAGGTACTTTGTATTTACTTATTATTTCCCACCAGCAACAAAAGATAATTGGTTGAGACACAGGGTAGAGGTAGATACATTTTTTAAAAATATTGATTTTTGGATTTTTTATTCTTTTAAGAAGGGAATATTTTGTTTGGTTTTGCTTTGTTTTTTGCTTGTGTCAGATATGTAACATTTGAGAAATATTTTTGTTTGTAAAGAATTTGCATGACTTGGGAAGGTATTTTAACAAATGGAGACTCTGGGAGTGAGAAACCTGAGTTTCCCAAATTGTTGTTATAAAACACTGAGTGCTGTGGGACAGAACATCTCTGGTGTCTCATTCCCTGAAAGCAATTAGGGTACTCCAGTGGGATAAGAGAACACTATATTTTTCCTACAGGAGGAATTTTGTTCTCTTCTGACTCAAAAATAAGAAACACCCTTCCATGTTATTTTCCTATACTGTTTGGCTTTAGTGCATGATACAGTATTTATGAACCATTTACTTGTACAGGAGATATCAATTTCTCCCTTTAGTGTTTAAGACATTTCTGAAAGAAGTAATATTTATCTTTCATAACTTACATATATATTTATGCATTTCTAATTTGAGATTTCCTGAAGGTAAAAATTACAATGCTTTCATCTACATGAGATTAAAAAGGAAAACCCAAGAACTTTAATTATTTGTGATTTTCTTGGCTTTCATGTTATCATTATTCCTCTCCTTGCCAATCAATTCACTGCTACTGTGTTTGGAAGCCTTGGCTCCCATTTTCTCATGGTCTGTCCACTTCCTTGCAAACATAAGATCATTATAGGAGTTTTCTTCATTTGGAAGAATTCTCTAAATAATGTAAGGACTGGGAGTTCTAGCTGAACAAACAAGTAAAACTTGCTCTCCAAGATGATACAACCAACAAACCTGCTATTTACCTTGGGATATGACACATAACAATGTTTTCAAGGCTGATTTTGAAAGGTTGCTTTCTCAAGAGACACTAATTTAAAATCACATCTGGAATTTAAAAGAAGTTCCAATCTTGCTATGAGAAAATGTTAGCAACTTTTTTCCTCATGACCTTAAACTTATTTCTATGTTTATTAAATTTCAAAACCACTTCATACTTCCCAGCACTGACACTAATAGAGCATCACAAACTTGTTCCAAATGTATAGACACAAACAATTTCAGGAACACAATTTCATGGTGTATGTTTTAGCTTACATTCAGCAGCTGCAAATTTCTGCTCTTGTCTGAGGGATTTCTACAACTGACCATTTCCAACATAAAAAAGCACTTAAGCTCACAAGATGAATTTTTAAAAATGAAGAAAAAGGGTGTTTATTTTTGTGTTACCTAGGTCCATATTATCATCATATATTTGAAAAAAAAATTCAATTCCTCAGAAATTAACATTTTTTAAAAATATTAAAATTCATCATAGGGCTAGATATTCTTGGCTGTTTAAAAGTTTCCTTTAATTTTAGTTAGTTTAAGCCTCAGCTTTTAACAGAAAAGTTTAAAACTGAAATATGGTAGTTAGATTAACCAACAGGAGACTTTCTCAAAATTTCTTCTTTTTAAAGATATGCAGTCCTAGTGGTAGGAATAACTTATTTTCCCACAAGAGAGTAGCCACAGTTTTATATATAATGAAAACTGGATTAAAGTTTTGGATAAAATAAATATGAAGTATTGCTATAGGGAAAATGATTAATTTAGTTAATCTATGGAAAGAGTCAGTGAATCAGCTACACCACAGTCATTTCAATTGGCAAGGAATTTATCTTTTTCAAGAACTTTTCTTCATGGAAATAATTAATCATGAAAATTAATAATAAAAATGCTTTTTTGGGGTATAATTTGAAAAGATACCTTCTAATGGTAATAGGTTGTAAATCTTGTTTTGAATACTAAGGAGCGTATGAATTGAGCATTCTCTCCATTTAATGAGCCAGTGCTATTACTACAAGATACACAAAAAAGGTACTTTGAAAATACATTTCAGAATATTCATATATGAAATTACTATCTGCTTCTATTATTTGATATCTCAGATTTCTACACAAACAAATATTTTAATTAAAATTTATAATGGAACTTGAACTGTGGCTATTTGCAAGCCTTAATAAGATTCTGGAACAAGAAGACAACTTGAGCACAACAAAGAAATGGCCAGAAATACTTAAGCTGATAATAGAGAGAAAAGCTATTATGAAGAAGGTGACATATTTTCGTATTTAGATCAAATGCAACATTGGCCTCAGAACCCATGAGCTGACACAAAATTTGTCAACTTCTTTGGCATGTTCTGAAAACGTGGGCAGTGAAACCTGCAATTCCAGAGGACTTTGTATGCAGAAATACCTGTTGAATCTGCAGCCCAGTGTGTTTGATGTGCACAAGACATCTTTTTTCACGTGGCTTCAGAGGGGTCCACTTGGTGCTGCAGATGTGGTACAGCTTCCTTCACACAATTGTTTCATAAGAAGGCACCAACCAAGGTCTGGCTATAAGCTTTGCAGACAGATTTGTCCACAAGAGTGCCTCCACTTAGTGAGACAGAAAACAGTGTGCCACATCTGTTGTGTGCCTGGTAAACCTGGCTTTGGTCATATTTGTCCCATGGTTATGAAAGAAACTAGCTATTCTGAAATAAGAAAGAAAGACCATTTGTGTAGTGAAATTAAATTTAATTTCCAATGCGACTCCCAAAAAAACATTAGAAGGTGGAAATTACACTAAATGCTTTTCCAATTCCCTGTTCCATAAAAGGGTGGCAAACAACTTGGGATATAGGGCAACCCATCACATATAAATAGTCCTATATGGCATCTTAAAAAGGCTAGAAATGACTCATAAATAATCCAGGGAGGGAGAGGATAATCCATGTCACCTGATTTTAGCTATTTGAAAACTTCCAGTCTAGAATTGCCATTTAGGCTGGTCATAAAGACCTTTAGACAATTTAAAGGAGTTAAACATTTACTTTTGATGGTTGGAGTTATGTGCAACTAGTTATAACCTATTATATATTTGATGGAGTTTTTTTCAGATATATTGTGGACAGAAAAAATAAATCCTGTCAACTATTAGGAATAAATTCTGGTAATTGCACTACAGTAGGTATTAAGGGCTGTTTTAATGATCTAAAAATGCCTGCAGCTGAGAGTCAAAATGCCTGGGTCTATACCTTGGTACTGCTTAATTTGCTTTCCTCAGTGAGGAAAATATCTCATTAGCCAAACACTTCTGCCTGAGCAAACTGTGTCCCAAATGGATGAGCTGTGTTATGGTACCAGAAGGCACTGAACAAGGCACAGTGCCTCATTCCAGGACAATAGTTACAAGCATTCCCCAAAGCAAGCACTGGCTTGTCAAAGTAAAGCCCTGATCTACAGCTGCACACTCCTCAGCATGCAAGTGAACTTGTAGATTCTCTATGTTCAGGTATTTGCATTTCTTCCCTGGTGACCAAAGCCACACACTAATCAAAAATACTTCTTAAGATATGCTAATTTACCAGCTGAAGCAAAATATTCTGTAGAAACCAATGTAATATACTGTAGTTAAAAGCCATGTCATCTTATTCCTGTACTCATCTTATCTGCTGGGAGACCTGAGTAGATTTGGCTTCACAAGAATCCGCAGGGAAATGTTGGGTGTCACTCTCATCTGGCTGGAACAAAACTCCCTCTAAATGAAGCTCCCTGATTTTGAATACAAGGTTGTAAATGAAAAAAACATTAACTAGTGATACAGAAGCCAATAGATATGTTGTTGTCTCAATAGCTTCCTAGCTGTATTCCTGAGTAATACTTCCTTCTTCCTCCCTGTTCCTCCAGGCACCTGCCAAGCTACTAACACGTTAATGCAAATTATATCTAAGTTTCAAAAAAATATGTATTTAAAACTAAACAGAGCAAGGGACAAAGGCATGTGCAACCAATCTTACAGGTAGTTTTCTTGATATAGTTCTTGGTGCAATTTTGGCATGGGACAGCCGTTGCTCACCAGATAATACCTGGGAAACATCTGAGTTTTTAAGCACTGGGAAATATTATGCTGCTCTGAGAGGTGCAGCCTCAGCTTTGGAGGACAAGAGAGTTTTGTTGTATAGATCTGATCCCTGCTATACCAGTAACTGTTAAATTCTATGTTATACAAACCACTTACCACATTTAGGATCATCATTAAAATAACTAATTAAAGCTAGTATGCAGACTATAAAGGGTACCCTTTAAATTAGAGGGCATTTACAAAAGCTGTAGTTATCTTTGTGATTATTACACACAGCAACTTTTTAATGGTTTGTTTGACAGATATTGTATAGTTTAGGGCCAGAAGGGACCATTAGATCATCTAAACTGACCTGCATTTTACAGGCAATTAAATTTCACGCAGATACTCTATACGAGCTTCATCAGCTTGAATTAAAGGAAAACATTTCAGTCCTCCTCAGACTATAGTGTGTACTACAGACAAAGTGAGAGCAGAGCCTCAAGGCTGAAATAGCAGGACCTAATATGTTCTTCTTCTAAGATGATCTTAGAAGGCATACCCCATGCTGCAAGGGAAATGCTTTGTCAGACTGAACTTCAGGAAAAGATCCAAATCTGGAATTCAGTTTGAACTTGAACTAGAACATACAATAAAGTATGAAGTGTACTGGCTGTCATAATTTGATGGAGATGTCCTTAAGTGTATTTAGATATATCTGTTTTTCTTTTGTTCTAAATAGAGTACTAAATTAAAAAAAAAAAAAAAAGAATTATGTTGCAACATGTACTCAAAAGAGATTATGATTGATCTACCGGCTTCTTGCTTGAAAATTCAATTTACAATACTTAAACTTTATATAGAAGTGGGACTTATTCTGTCTTTTTTTTCTTTCATTTTTTTCTCCAAGGAAAACAAATTAGAGTTAGAAACAGCCTGAAACCAATTAAAACTTTGTCCCTTGATGATATCTTGTTAAAGACAAGGAAATATTATATTTAGAAAGCCAAGATATTACTCCACAAGTGGCTCTGCAACTGCTTTGCATTAGCTAATCCAGTCTTCATTGGCTGATGAAGACAAGAACCATAAAAAAATAAAGGAAGGGTTGGGAGGCATTCAGGTTGCTGCCAGCTTCACATCCCTGTAGCACATGGAGCAACTGGGACATTTAGGCCTAGCAGCTGTCATTTAATAAGGCCGTTTCTTCCATAATTCTGCAATGTTCCTTATTTAACGTAACACTTTTGGTTGTGCTTGATTTTGTTGAAACTCTTGCCTCTGTTGTTCTTGCTCTAAAGATTTTCTGGGTTTCTTTTAAAAATTTAAAAAATCTCTTTTAAGTGAAATACAAAACCCCCTTCTTTTTACTATTTTCTTTAAGCTTAGGGATAGGAAACACCCCATTTTTTGTTTTACCCTCTTTTCTAAGCTACCCTGTTTTCTAAGCTGAGATTTGACTCTACAAAGATGTTTCTTTGTTAAGCAAAGAAATTAATCCATCACAAATCTAGTCCAGAGATTTACTTCTCCATTAAATCTGTTCCCTTCTTTCAGGTCTTTGTTTCTTCTCTTAGCTAAGCAATTCATTTCAGACTTTGTACTGTCAAACTAATCAAGTGAGACAAGGGCTATCTTACAAAGTCTTGCATCATTTGAGCTCTCTTAGACTCAGTTTGACTTCATTTTGTCTCCCTGACTGTTATATGCTTTTTTAGATGAGTTTGGAGTATAAGTTTTGTAATTCCTTTCCACTCCCAAACGGTCTGCATACCAGTGCTGTCTGCTCATTTCATACAGCAAAGATTTTACTCAAGAGAGCTGAGAGCTGTAGATTTCTTCCCTCTTTGGTGATGTTGTTTTTACTTCTCTCAGGCAAAATTTTCCTCTCAGAAGCAGGAGATGTATCACTCATTAAGACCTCATTTGCTGCTTCCTGTTGACCTTACTAACTCACTTCAGTTGGCTGCAAGTAAAAATGCTGTGATATATTTATGTTCCTTTGATGATGTTTCATGGTAGTGACTGCATTTATGCAAAGCAGCCTATTTTACAGCGACGTGTTCTTGAGGTAAGAGCTGAGAAGTGTCATTTATAGCACAGAGGAGAAGGGTGCAGGTCATCTTGGTTCCTCCACTCCACAGTTATCATGCTAGAACCTACTTGCAGAGGTAAGAGTTCAGGCAGTAGAGGAATTCACCCTCCCAACAAAGACTAGCAGTCTAGTTGGGAGGGTGAATATAGCTGGGACTGAGGCTGCATTCATTCTGGCAGGGCTTTCACCTTTCAGCACCCAACAGCCAGTGTACCTACCTTGGCCCCCCAGGCACAGAATGTCTTGTGGACCCAGCCAGAGTAACTTGTATCTTAGTCCTTGTTCATCTTGAACGAGAGCATAGATAAAAGTCATTATTGACAGAAGGAATGACAAACGTAAATTTGACTCTTTTCTTCTTCTTCAGCTTCTTTCTTCTTTAAAATGGTGTCATGCATGCAAATGGAGGTTATTTGTTCTGATGTGGAAAGGTGGTCTCTGAATTACAGATCCTGACAGATTTTTACGGGTGAATTTTCATAGGTTACACAATATGAAGCAGCTCAGCTTGGTCATTTTTTTCCTCTCTTCTTGTCTAAAAGAGATATCTTAACACTTAGGATTGTGTATTTAAACTGGACAGCACGCAGAGCTTGTAGGGTTGTATGGGTGTTACTCTCCACCTCTCTAGAGTATGAACTTCTTGATTAGCCCCTGTGTTTGTGCCATGTAAGGATGAAACTTGGCCAATTTTTTTCATTTGGTTGCAGTGTTTGGTTGTAAAAATACAAAAGACTTAAGGTAAGGACTAGGGATAGGGGAGCAGAAGTCTCCTGTGTCAGCAGATTTCACCCATGTACGCAGCCAAGGCTTTGACTCCCAGGAAGGCAGTATGAGATCCCTGATAGAAACAGTTATTTCACAGATGGTTATAACTTGAACACTCCTTTAATATTTTGTGATTAAACTAGGTCTGAAGAGAGATTTACTTTCACTGGTGCTCAGAAGGAGTTGCCAGATGGACTTTAACAATATGGATAGAAAGCTCTGAATCCTTTAATTTAGGTCAGTCACTCAGCATGAACTGAAAAAGTGCTAACAGTGGTAGCTTCTTGAATGAGCTTATTAAATCTGGTTCATTTGACATCACAACACTCTGTATTTGACTATTCTATTGAATTACTGTCTTATTGCATGGGGTAATACTGGTTGCATTTCCAGAGCACAAGAGATCTGCACAACCTGTTAGAATCTTACAGCTCATGCAGTCAGGTCCAGCAAGAGCAGTCTGGTTGGTGAATTGTATCCTCTACTTGGTACAGAAAATTGGGCAACATCTGAAAAGCTTAATGAAGGTAAAGGGGAAAAGGAAAAGGGAAACTTTAAGAGTATATCTAATCCACACAATGGCAAAGATGCAAATTTTCCTGTGCTGTTATTTCTTTCCTTCTCTCCCTTCTCCTGTCCTTCCCTTCCCTGTTCTCTCCCTCCCTTTTCCTTTCTATATTTTTTCTATTTGTGTTTCATCTTATTGGAAGCAGAGCTGATTTTGAAATAGCAGCAATTTCTGCAGCAATTTCCACAGCACATCCAGATTACTAAAGTTTCCCTGGACATACAGTGCCTAAAGATCATTTCAGCCTACAAGAGATTGTCACTCAACAGCTTTCTGTCCTCATAGAGGAAGGGAAAAGATGTTTAAAATACAGCTAAAATAATTTTTTTCATAATTACATTTTAAATGTTTTAACTCTGTAATTTTCCTTTGTATTAAAAAAAAAAAAAAAAGTTTGTAAAGGCTAAATGGTTGTTGTCCCCATTAGCCAAGGCATGATGAACATGCAACCCAACACCACTTTGTTTAGTGTTGCATGGTGACAGAACAATTTAGACATCTATCTATTTACAGTCATGTAACCCCTCAAAACCTGTGCTACATCTCACATTTTCTTGCTCTGCTGGGATGAGCAAAGACCTTTCTGCCCCCTCACTTTTCCTTCACTTCTGACAAATCACAGTGCCAACATAATAGGGCTGCTTTAATCTCTATGAGTTTGTGGCTAGGAGACAGGAAACAGTCAGGAGCCAGAAGGAAGACTGCACTCTGGAGTATCTATATGCAGACTCTGTTCCTCCTGTGACCTTGAACAGTGATACTGCTGAGAGGCGCTCTCTGCTCCTGGCTGGAAGCATCTGATATGGAAACAACAGCCACTGCTACTTCCATTTCACAAGAACTGAGAGGTGAGAAAGGCAATTTACAGGACTTTTTTTTTTTTTTCCTCCTCTTTAGCTGGAGAGTCTCATGATTCTGTCATACAACCTGGCTGTGAGCCTGCATCTAACAAGGCTGCAGACCAAGAGCAGCTCCTGGAACAACACTTGTCTTTAAGTGAGACACTGGAGACCAGCAATATTTGAATTATTTGCATGATGTCCTTCTACTATAAATCAAGTAAAAGTACTATGCATTATATGAAACATTTCAGAACATAATAAGGAAAATAAATGCAACTGCTAGACTAAAATTCCTGAAGGAAGTTCCAGCCATTTGCCCTACACCCTTGTTGATCCTCAGAAGTGGAAGTGTGTGACCAATATCCCCTTTCTGGTAAGCTCTTCAGTACTTTTTAGCATCATGATTCTTCTTGAACCATCAAGCATACTCAGCCTTCCCAGAGCAGGGTTTGGCCAACACTGAGGGCTTTTTGGAAATCTCACAACCCCTCATTTAGGACACTGAGGATTTGTAAAAAGGATTTTACACTAAGCAAAAACATTTAGCCAAGAAAGAGTCACTGATGTGAGCAGAGAAAAATGAAACACAGAGGACATTACATGGCTGTCAGAGCAGGCTGCTTCCATGAGTCAGTCTAATAACTTGCCGCCACATCTTTCAGATGTGGCTCTTTCAGATTTATTTGTTTTACTCTTACAGGCTCTCATCAAACAATTAATTTTTTAATTAATTTCTAGTGTACAAATACCAATAGCCCCTTTATCATGATGAAGAGGGGGAAAGGTAAAAATGAGATTTGAAGTCCTTTTGTTTTTCAGAGGTAAACATTTCTGTCTTTCACAGAAATATAAGATACGCAATGATATAAAAATATATTCATACTATCTACCACTGGATGTAATACATATCTAGTGATGTTTTACTGAACCTTTAAAAATTGATAACTTTTTTAATATTCAGACACCATCAATTAGGGATGTAAATATTTAGTGGATATTTTTGTAAAGGTCCAGAAAAAACGGAGGCATTTATAGCAATTCCCCTCTTATACAGACCTCCTCTGCTGAGCTTTAGCCTTGTTTCTTTTGTTTGTGATAATAGTCCTTTGATTCTGGTGGATTTCCTGCTCAGGCAAACAAAATGTGGAGGGTTGCTTAGATATATCTTTCAGGGAAAGCTGCAGGACAATGCCATCTTATGGGTATTTGGATAAAGCTCTAGGCTGAATTCATGTTGAAACACTGGAGACCATCAGAACCATGGCAGTCCAGTATGTGTCTGCATGGTATTTTTTAAGTGGGTAGAATCCCTGTTGGTTTGAACAACCTGAGGAGTCTGGCAGATGTGTTGTATGAAAGGCTAATGAGAGGAAGATGTGTGAAACTTGATTTATTACTAGATAACCAAACAGGATATCAGGCTTCTTAGTCTAAGCACCGTCTCATTAGATGCTAAAAATAACTCCTCAGAAGTTAATCTTTTACAACTTTAAGTGCTGGGAGTAGCTATGTATTTTAGAAAAGCACAGGATTTTCTCTCCTTTGGTGTCCAAGGTGTGTATCCCACCTGTATCACACATTATTTTATTGCCATGAAATAGCACCTGATTTCTTGATAGTCTTTTAGTAATCCTGATGGACACTCTACAGAGCAGCTTTAGCAGCAACCACAACTCCATCAAACAAAATCTTGTGTTTATTCCTTGTTCAGAGTTGATAGCACTCCTAACTAGCATTAAACATTCTCAGATTGTTACATAAAGAGTCAGGATATAAGTGGCCTATGAAAATAATGTGGAATAATATACGAGACCCAAGGGTGTTTGCCCAAGGGTTCTGAGGGATCCTGTGTATGCAACTGCCATGTAACCATGACCTGCTAATAGTTTAAGTCATCCAAGGCACCTGAAAAATGTAAATTATCAAACATGACACTCAAACTGTGGTGAGATATAGGAAACAACAGTAAGTTTGACTACTTATATTATATATTATATTGAGCAAATTCATGCAAACTATGGTAAAGAAAAAGATTAAGACACATGTTGGTAAAAATGATACAAAGGGGAAAAGGAATATTTTCCTGTAGCAGTCATGCCTCGCATGTCTGTAATTCTCTTTAAAAGTCAGTGAACACATTGATAACAGTGAACCATTTGATATGTTGTGTATGGCATTTCCAAAAGAGTTTGAGTAGGTCTGTTACAAAACACTGAAAATAAGCTGCCATAGTATAAGTAGAAAGTTCCATGGGTGGATTACCATTGATGAAAAAATAGAGAAGATTACGTAGGAATGGTAAGACATTTTACAATGGAAGTAGGATGACTTTGCTGGTCAGCATTCATTAGTAGTCTGAAAAGGGAGTGGGCAGGGAAGTTTTTTATCTTAGAGAACTCCTATAGTAAACTGGAGTTACCAAAGAGTGCTGCAGGAACTTCTCTCATGAAGTGAGCTCATGGTGAGCTGAGATCTGGTGTTGATGTTCAGTGTTGATGAACACAAATTAGTGACAATGGCAGAAATAATCCCTTCTATACCAACACACAGCAGAGAGCTCAAAGGAAATTATTACCACTCAGCAAGTCGCTGCTACAGACAGTATTATGAAAACTGTATGGGTGAACTTGTTATTCAATGTCAGTCAAAAAACAAATGCAATTATAGAATCGGATTGGAGAACAAATCAAAAAAGTATGATTACGGTAGCAACCAAAGTACAAACCCATAACTCCTTCTACTGCTTGAATATTGCATGTGTCTGTCATCATTCTTTAGAAGAAAGTTTTAGATCTAGAAAATCTTCATAAAAGTACAGGTTCATGGAGAGATGTGTCTCATTCCCCTGTCAGAGAAGATTAGATAGGTTTAGATTCTTGAGCTTGTAAAAAAAAAAAAAAAAAGGACACTGAATGAAGGAGGTATGACAGAAAATAATAAAATCAAACAAGTATGAAAAGGGTTGAATACAGAACAATTCTGTCACATGCCCACAGTCTGGGCTGACAGCACACAAGCTAGGTTTTATATGGAAGACTGACAGACAAGTTAGGATGCTTTTAGAATAACAGGATAAATCCCATTTAAGATGATAAATACATCTTTTGTCCCCTATCATTTTTTGCAGACAGCAGACTTACTCTGGGATTGCATTATTGTGTCTGTATTTCGAGCTAATCATGGGTTTGAGATCTTAAAAGGCCAAGAGCATATTCTGATTATTGCAAAGGTGTTTATTATATAAATGCACCAGTCTTGAAGGCTAGAGTTCTAATATGCGGTCTTACTAAAAGTTACAATATTTAAAGTCCCAGTAAGGCGAAAAGCAATCTAAAAGAGAATCCCAACCACGGGGAGAAACGGAGTGACAGGGAACCCCACCCAGGGGAGAAGGCAGATCGATAAGGGGTTCCGATCACAGGGAAAGCAGGCTGGAAAAGGGTCCTGGCCTCAGAGAAAGGTGGAGTGTCAAAATTCCCGGCCACAGGGAGAGGCAGATTGGCAAAAGCCCTGGCTGCAGGGAGAAACAGATCCCTGGTCCTGAGCAGCGTTCCTCGAAACAGGGATTGAAGCAGCAAAGCTACTGCCTAGCAGCAGCAGCATTCCCCATGCAGCATGCAGCAACAGTAGTAGAAACAGCAAAGCACCCCCCAAGTAGTATAATATCTGACAAAATCCTGGCAACAGCTCCCTGGGAGTGGTTCCCTGGCAGAGCCCTGTGCTCTCTTGTTGTAGATTGCAGGTTGATTCAGTTGGGAATCGCACTGATTGATACCATTGCCAGGTATTTTTACATATCCCACAAACAGGGGATTTTTATCCCTAAACTCTAAATGCATATTCATTTTCTTATCTATGGGTTAGCTCCAGTTAGCTAAGAACACATTTCTGAAACAATCTTTCTACACCAATCTAAACCTAACTTTGACAGTGTGTAAAACTATGAAAAACTACGAAAAACTACGAAAATTGGTATTAGTTCTTGCACAAGAACCTATGCATGTAACATATCTATTAACATAAAAGCTTACTATCTTACTATCTTTAGTAAATAAGCTTACTTACTAAAAGTTGAACCTACTCTATTTAGTACTGTAAGTGATGTTCTATTTTGTTTTTGTTATGTCTAAAGCTGAGCTATTAGGCCTTAGACCCCTGGGCCCTGTCCTGGCTAACTGTTTCTAAGGCACTTAAACTCTACTTACTTAAAACTAAGGTCTAGGCTTCTATTTCATGGCTACTGGCTTAATATATTTCAATTTCTCTAAAGGCTTCAGTTCAACCCCTGTATTTTTCTCTTCCCCTGAGTCCCCCAGGGGGCCTTGTACTCCAACATCTGTATTTATACTTCCTCTGTCTATTCATGCAGACTCCCTTCTCTGCTCTTTGTAGTAGTGCAACAACTTTGAAACTTGAGTGTCTTCAATTCCCTCAAGCTGCAGAGATCATTTAACTCTGGCCTCTCATTTACTGGGTAAGTCCAAGCAACTCCCAGAACTCCCAGGTTTCCAAAAGAAGTGGTCCCATACATATTGTGAGGGCTTGACTCAGCACCCTTCAGGACTGAGACAGAAAGCCACCTTGTGTCCATAGCCATGTTGTTGTAGGTGTGGAGTAAACACTCAGAGCAGAAGGTGCGAAGAGCAGAACTCTGAAGAATATGTAAAGAGAAAAAAGCATACTTGAGGCTTTATGCATTTACAGGGTTACACAGACACTATTCATGTTTGACAAAAACATCTAAGGTGATTCCTTGTCTTTTTACTTGGATTTAATCTTTTGCTTTGTCTTGTGACTCCTTACATTTCAAATATTTAGAAAGCAAGAATGCTAGAACCTTATTTTTTTCACTCCATTGCATATTGCTCCTTTTTCTTTTTCCTGGGCACAGCCCAGTCTTCCTTACAGTAAATACTAAGTACAGGCAGTTCCTTTGCCAGCAGCATCACTGCTGTCAGCAGAAACTCTGTCACTGCACTTGTTTGTTCCTTCCTCTTATTCCTCAGAAGGTTGGGGGAAACCCATTTGGGGTGTGGTTCACACTGTAGTTGAGGTCTCAATAAAGCAAAGAGAATGGAGTGCCTGTATATTAAGTGCCTGTATCTTTGGAAGAGATTGTTGCCTTGAGCAGAAGATTAGTCAATCACCATGTGCTTATTTCCGTACAAACATGTATTATGCAGAGAAATTGCTGGCCTGCAAACCCTGTTTTTCTACCATCCTTTTAATTGCTGACTTGGCCAGCTGTAAAAGATTGAGTTATTAAATATTTGATATTAATTCATACTTTGCTACAGAATGTTAGAACTGAAAACAAGTAAAAAAATGTATGCCCTAGGAACATAGGATGTACATCATCTGTCTGAGGTAAGGAGAGAAATCTTTATCAGATGCATTTTGAGCAGCAGGACACTACATACAGATCAGTACAATGACATTCACATATCAGTAGTCTTTACTTGCATGGAAACCATCTGTTTTGATTTTGAGGGCAGTTTTGGCATTTCCCATAGCCTTATGAGTGTGAAGGAGCCTCTTCTGGTATGTGCCATCTGAGGAATCTGTGCAGGAGGAGCAGACTTGCAGAGGGACTCGCACAGTTTGAGGGAAGGCCAGCCCATGATGGGATCCTGGGGACATGAGTAAACGTTTCTGCTCTTCTCTGTATCACCATATCCTGGAAACTGGGGTCTTTCTGCTGGATTTTCTGAAATCACTCTTTTCTGACCTTAAATGAACAGGCAAGGGCACACAAATGTTACTATATTTAAACCTAGATTATTACAATTTTGCTTCTAGGTGACTTACAGAAAGCACACCATCTAACTGTTTGTCAGGGCATTTTAAATAGATCCCCACAACTGAAATACAGTCATTGACAAGTCCTGTCCTCAGGCTTCTTAACAAAAACATGGGAGTTTATTTGAGGTGAAATCTTCTTAATTTCCCAAATTCAGATGTATTTTCCTATTAAGGTAGCTTTGCCAGCAGTGTTAGTTTAAGAACTTCTCCCCATGTCTTCTCCCAGCCAGTCTGCTCACAATTGCTCCTCCATAGCAGCATGATATCCCTAACAAGCATTATTGTTTTTAGATTGGGCCAAACCAGTTAAAAAATTTAACTGCCTAACAACCAAGAAATACTCTGGTGAAAAAGTCAAGAATTAGGCCAGGGACAGAAAAAAATTCAATTCTTAAGCCTGTGTGGGCACCAGCATTACTGTTTCATAAACCTATGATTTTGGGCAGCTTTTGAGTATAAAACCATAAATGGGACTTTGTAATCTTCTATCCTAAAAATGTACTTACAAAGCTGCTTCTGTGTCATGTGAAGTTTCGGTTGACTCAGATTCTTTTAAATCACATAATATTACTTTTGCAGTGTCCTATCAGGCAGTGCCAGACTTAATGCTTTGTCAGCAGTACACAGATTATTTTGGATTGGCAGTGGTATCTCTTCTTGTCGGACAAACAGGAGATGCTAAACCATCCCACCTTTGTGCACATATGCTGTTGGAGTACAGCCCCTTTTGAGAATTCTTTCTCTACTTGTATTGGGTCTGCATGGCCAAGCTTTGGTAGCAGGTGGCTACAAGAGTGGCTTCTGTGAGAAGCTGTTGGAAGCTTCCTCCATGTCCAGCAGAGCCAGACCCTGGCAATTCCAAAGATGGACGTGCCACTGGTCAAGGCTGGGCCAGTTAGAAATGGTGGTAATGCCTCTGTGATAACAGATTTAAGAAGAAAGGGGAAAATTTAACTCACAGTTGTAATTGCAGCCAGGGAAGGGAGGAGTGAGAACATGTGGGAGGAGTAACTTTGCAGACCCCCAGGTCTTACTAAAAGTAAGAAGGAGAAGGAGGGGCAGGAGGTGCCCTAGACACTGGAGCTGGCATTCCCCTGCAGCCCATGGTGCAGCCCACAGTGAGGCAGCGGTGCCCCTGCAGCCTGTGGAGATCCACAGGGATGCACAGATTGATCTGCAGCCCGTGGGGGAGCCCCACACTGGAGCACATGGATGCCTGGGAGGAGGAGGAGGCTGTGACCCAAGGAAGGCCCATGGAGAAGGGAGCACCCACGGGAGGAGCATGTCCTTGAAGGACTGCAGCCTGTGGAAAAGTGACCCACATCACAGCAGTTTGCAGGAAGTTTTTGCCTGTGAAATGGACTTGTGTTGGAGAAGTTGTGAACAATTGTCTCCCATGGGAGGGACCCCATGGTGGAGCAGGGGAAAGACTCCTCTCCCCAAAAACTGAGAAAAACAACCTGTGATGAACCAACCATAACCCCCACTCCCTTTCTCCCTGCACCACTGGGGGAGGAGGTAGAGCTGGGAAAGAGGGAGGGGTGAGGGAAGTTGTTTTGAAGGGTTTTTCTTACTTCTCATTATCCTGCTCTGATTTTCTTAGTAATAAATTCAATCAATATCTCTAATTCTAGTCTGTTTTGCCAATGATGTTACTTGGTGAGTGATCTCTCTTCATCATTATCTCAACTCATGAACCCTTCATTATATTTTCTCTCCCCTGTCCAGCTGCAAAAGGGAGTGATAGAGAAGTTTTGGTGGGTGCCTGGCATCCAGCTAGCATCAACCCTATCAAAATTACTCAATCAAAAATTTACATCGATCAAAATTACTCTAATGTACAAACAAAAAAATAAATGAGAGCTGCTACTAACTCCTGGTAAAGCCAGTCTTTTCCAAACGTTATGAAAAATGAGCTGGCATAGTGGCACTTCTGTTTCAGTTGACGCTCCATCTTGGCTTTCCTATCATTTTCAGCTCTGTTTTCTCCTTAGCATTGTCCTTGGTTTAGGCAATATTTAGGAGCAGCTGTGGAAGTTTCATCTCAATCACACAAGAAAGTGCCTGATATATTTTTGAGACAGTAGATGAAGATCCTCTGCTACTTGCCCAGCATTTTTTAAACTAACTTAAAGAGCTAACTAAAGAGCTGCTCCTTTACAAAGTCAAAATTAATGTTCACATCTCTTGAAGAAATCTGCAGTTCAATTCTTAATCTGCTGAACTAGGAGCTGACATCGGAGTTTTTAAAAAGCGAAGTGATATTATAATAGGGAGAGCAAGAAGATTCCTGAAAGTTGCAGAAGCTTCAGCATGATTTTACTTTAACTCCCTGTGGGCTGCAGCTGATGCCCATTTTGACTACTTAGAGGTGACACACAATGATGAGAGAGTTACAGGAAAGTAGTAAATATAGATTTTTTTTTGACAGCAAGTAATAGAGAGGCTTCTGTACTACTACTTTGAAACAATTGTGAACATTGTCCATGTGCATCAAATACAAAATATGGTTGTTGCCAATAGCAGCAAATTTCAAATAAGCCTGTCTTTGGAGTCAGTAAAACACAATTTCAACAAAAGGGGAAAAGTATTTGTGCTGTAGTGGCTATGAAAGAGCTGTGATAATACATAATAACCTTGTCCTCCATTAGCCTTAGAATTAAATTGCAGTGATCCAGCAAAATAACACATTTGTCTTAAACAGAGAGAGCTAGTCCAAACTGTGAAATTTTGTTTGATCCAAAGAACAGTTGTGTAGATCCAAATCCATATTAGCTCTGCAGGTCACCTGATGTTACCAATTTGGCACCTGTATGGTGACATCACAGAAAATATACTTAAACAAGTACACAAAAAAGGGTGAACTGTTCTGGTTTATCTGAAACGAAACTGTATGTTGTGAAAGTTCAAGGAAGGCTTTGCTTTTTCCAGTGAGCAGAGATAATGGGTCCCATGTGGACAGTAATTTGAAAACAATATAGGCAGATGATTTTTAGTTGTCCATAATAATTCAGGTCTGGGATTCATTGAAGTAATTTAAGCTTAAGTAGTATTTTAAAAAATGTTATAATCCTACTGAGGGAAACCCCAAAATGATTCTGAACTGCTTGTTAAAATTGTGATGCTGTAAGTAGTTTTAAAATATTCTACTAGATTTACGTGGTCAGAGTGTGTTCTTAGGAATACAATATTTAAACCTGGAAGAAGAATAGAAAATGATTGATATGTCTTGCATTGTAGGACAGGGTTCATTTTTTTCTCTTCAGAAATTGCTGTTTCTAAATTCTCAAAGGGACAGAACAGCTCACCTCTAGAATGAAAGGCTCATCCATCTGACATACAGTAGGAATTTAGACCTGCTGGATGCAGCTACATCGATATCCCTAAACATGTCAGGCACAATTCTGGCCTCAGGCTTATCTGGGACAGTGCCCAAATATCATCTGATTGCCTGGCCTGGGCTCAGACTGTGCCAGAAATAGTGGCAACAGCTTGGATCATTTTATGCTATGCTTGTGACTTTGCCTTTGCTTTGTTAATGTCTTTATACAGATTATTGTCCCTGGGGTTCAAGTATGCTGCCTTCCACATATATTGAGCCATTTCAGGGAATGGAAAATAGTTCTCCCTCTCCAACTATTTAACTCTCCATTCAGCTTAGCCAGCTTTCATGGATGCTCCTCTGCTACACTTTGAGTACCATAAAGGACAGATTATGGGAAGTTGGGATGCTTGATAGGGAGTACTGGAATCACCAACAATATTCCCAGTGGCAAAGTGCCTTGCCATTACCACCTACCTCAAAATTACTCCTTGCTCAAGTTAAGTTCAGTAATTTTTTTTATAGTTTATACCGCTCAAAATACACAACAATCTCTTATGTTTAAAAATGACATGGACAAAGAAACAGAAGAAAAACCTACCTTGATCTACTTATAGTGTGACTTAATTAGAAAGGTGCCTCTCTCTGTCTTCCTTATTCAGCTGACTTGTTGTAGGTTCTCTCTGGGATGGCTGTCAAAAGCTCATTTTTTCTTGTACTTGCTTCTTGTTTCAAATTGCATTCACAAGTGAGGGCTCTGTACTAGCTGAGCTTGTTAGCTAAGGTTCCCCTTGAGGTCCTTGATGAGTTCTGGACAGATCATATTTCTTCCAGGAGCCAACTTTACTTCTCCTTTACTTGGTGATAATCTGGAGTTTCTTTTGAAGCAGAATAAATATTTTTCCTCTTTCTTGAGAAGAAAATATCTCTCTATCATTATCTTTTTTTTTGGCCTTGTTAATTAACAACTGTTTGCATCAGCAATGGATAAAAGTATTCTGAGTTATTTGGTTGTGACCCTCTATGCATAATGACACATGAAACTGTTTTCTCTGTTGAATGCTATATTACAACTCAGTTTTGAACACTGATGGAAACAATAAAGTTGTCTAAATTCATATAGGCCATAACTGCCTCCTTACTGAGATGAAGGTCTTTGGGGTCATATAAAGTCTGAGCAGAGTAACACCCAGGGCCGCTTGAATGATTCTGGTTTGGTTGCTGAGGTGGACAAACACAGCCTGGCTTTCATGAACCACTGTGTCTTCAGGCTCTTTAACTAAGGTTCCTGACTTTGTCATGGTACAATGGGTAGACTATCACCCCTTATGAGGTACAGGTTGTGAAAAAAGTGGTCTTCCATAATCTACAATCCTGTTTGACTTTGTACAAAATATATAGAATTATCTCAGACTCAAGGTGATACCTGAGAATTTACACACCTATGTGTATTCAGTCTTCTTTCTTTCACAGTAATATACTCACACATGGGGATTTTATTAGAAGTCCGATGAAACCTAAGGGGGACTATTATGTATTTGATATTCTTTAAAAGAAAGAATGGGGTTAAAGACTAGTATGGATAAACTCGTGAAAATATGTTAGTATTTCAGTCACTCTTTTGAATAACAAAAGAAATCACCTTTTTTTTTCCCTGTCTGAATATTCCTCGGCCTGACCTCATTCTTTTGCAGGACTCTCTAGTCTCAAGGTGTGAAACCCATGGGCAGAAAGTGAGTAACACTACAAGTGTTTCATGAGAATTTCACTTCTGTCTCTTAAGTAAATGCATTTGTGTGAGTTCAGCTCCTGACAAGCAAATTCCCCATCCTGGTAAGCTGAGCTGCTGAGTCTCCAAATTTGTTTGTAAGTCTGATAACATTTATCCTTCTCTGGAAACTAAAACACAGAATGATAAAACTGATGGTAATTATGTAAGTTTGAAGAAAAACAAAAATTCCCAGAGAACATTGCTTTTCTTATCCTAAAGTTTCCATTGGCTAAGAACAGAACCAAAAATGAATCCCCCTCCCCAAAATGAAATTAATAGATGTCTTTTCAGAATTTAAAAATAATCATTAAAAAGTAAGAAATTTTTTCTTTTATTAAAAGAAAGTCATTGCTGTTTATAGGAGTCAGGAAGACAGCTTTTTTTTTTTTTTTTGTGGAATAATGCATGTTTGTACTTCAAGATGTCCTATACCTTTATGGCAGATTATAAGCAAAATTGCTCAATAATACCAGTGATTTCTTCTGATATTGAGTCCTATATTGAGTAACAAACACTGGAGGAGGATTAGCAGTTAGTTGTGTGAAGTACTGAGCTGCTGTAGAGGACCTACCATTGGGATCCTCTCCAGAGAGCAGATTAGCAAAACTGTTGAACATAACTCCTAGAACGTGATCTGGTTGTAAAGAAATATGTTGCTGTCTTGGAAGAGGGACTAATTAGATTTCAGCCTTCCTCTACTATGCCCATCAATTCTTTGCCTTTCTTACTTTCTCAGCAATTAGGGGCTTAATGCATTATCTTCATAGTTTCACATTTTCCCATGTCATTATCGGCCCAGAGGAACAGCCTAATGTATTGAACAGAGTAAGGGGCATGCAGCCAGAAGAGAAAATAGAACACACAGAGTCACAAGTTAGGCACTGCCTTGCTGTATTTTTAAATGTTGCAAGAATGCATAATAAACATACTACCTGGAAGAAAGTGCAAATCCTGTGTATGTATCTTAAATTTAATTGCTCAGCTAAGAATATCAGACAGCATTTCCTGCAGTCCAGATCCCTCTCCTAATTATTGGTACCTGCAGCCTTTCCTTCGAGGCATGAGCAAATGAAAAGAGAATGTAACTAGTGGTTAGAGCACTCAGCTGGGAAATTGAAAAAAAAGTATATACAAAGGACTTGGATTTTGTAGGGATTTCAGGTCTGCAGGCATCCCCTGGAACTACCTGCCAAATCAAAGAAGCAAAAGTAAGTGCTGTCTGTGCTCTGGGCCTAAGCAATCTTAGCTGGGATACTTCCCTGAATGCTTGGCAGCAGGACCTTCTGGTGCTCAGGAAATTTTATTGTCCCAAAATGTGTAAGCAACAGAAAGTTTCCAAGAGTGCAAACTCAGTCCTATGTATGTGCCACCTCTCTTGGATCTAGTCCCGAGGTCAAGTAGTAATACTATAGTAGTACTGGACTAGTCCAGGGAATACACTTTGTTAGGAAATGAGAAACATCTAGTTTGGAAATGGACTTCAGGGAAGAGCCTAGCACACACTTTGACCCCATCTGTTTTGGGATGAAGGAGCTCATACACAATTAGACAGCACTTAAGCTACCGGCCTTGGGTCCATGTTAATAGCACATTTACAATAATTACTTATTCTTTCCTTTCCACATGTGAAGCATTGTAAGAAGACTTGCCTGAACTTTTCTTCACATGCCACTGTATTTTCAAAGTCAGAGACTAATATTCCCCTGGCTTTTATCCCTTTTTTCATCTGCCATTTCATGGAGTAGGTCTTCTTCTCAGGGCAAAAGCTTCCCACAAAGGCAGGAAATTCCTCAATGACAGCAAATGTAGCTTTAGTGCTCCACTTGGGCTATTAAGGAGGTATTGGACATAAGCCTAGATCCATCACTTTCTTCTTGACAGCTTTAAGCCAGTGAATCAGTCTTTCTGTCACTCAGGAGGAGAATTATAGAGTAGTGGTATCTTGGGCCTCACCCTCATGCTCATTACCTAGATTCACTGCAACAAAAGATTATCTGTTTTATAACTGAGCCTAAACCCTTACTCCTTCAAAACTTACTGTCTTCAAAACAAGGAACTTTCATAGAGGAATAATGGGACTATTTTCCTCTGAATTTGGGATTTAGTCACAGTTCAACTATTTCTCATACTTATTTTCAGCTCTTGTCTTACGTTTTCTCCAAAATGTCTGCTTTTATAAGTGTGAACACTGTCCTGCACCTTTGTTTCTAACATTACAGCTGACCTCCATCAGTGGGTATTTGCAAACACATCTATCAAAATTTAATGGGAAAAAGGCAATAAATTGTTGGTAAGTTATATTTTGGAGAAAACAGCCAAACATCAGATAGGTTTGAGTGTAATATCTGATTTGCTGTCAGGGAAGGGTTGGCTTTTCACTATAAATGTTTAATAATGTAGTATTTTCCAAGTAAAATCACACAGTGAGTGAGCCAAAGAGCAGTCAAATATATGAAAGTTCATGGAGTACTTAACCCATCATCCATGTGGCAAGACAGATCTAGAACATTTCAACATTTATTTTTAAGGTATGCACCTTGGGGTAGTAAAGTGGTTTTCTTGCCCTGCTCAGCTTTTCTTTCTTTCCATAGTATATTCAAAGGAGATACTTTATTCCAAATTTTCAATGTGTGGGGATTTTTTTCTGTGTGTGTACATTTCCTTTTTCCTTATATTGATTCCTCTATTTTTAAATGTTGGGGGTTTTTTGGGTGGGGTTTTTTTTTTTTGAGGTTTTTTTTTTTGTTTGTTTGTTTGTTTGGTTTGGTCTTTTTGTTTTGTTTTGTTTCAAATCTCTGACTTATACATGGTCCCTTTCTCCTTCTTCCTTGTCTCTTCCATTTTTCCCCCTTGGCCTTTTCCTATAATCTCCCCTCTATGTCCTTATGGCTATATTAAAATTAGCATCAAACAACTGAGTTCATCCAGCTTAATTCTCCCTGCTCTTTGTTCATAGTTCACTCCTCTACACAGGATTTTTTATATTCCCTTAAAAGAGCAATAAAGCAATAAGCTCTTTGTCTTCCTATCCTTTATTTTTCTAGGGCATGGATGTGAAGGCTAGGGGAGATATTATGAGAGTCTCTTCCTCAAAACCTACAGAAAAGAAGGGATCAAGTGGTTTTTAGGGCATCATTGAAGGCAAAGTGGGTATGTGCCTCAACAGGAGCCGTTGTCCTGGAAAAGTGCCTGGCACAAACCCCAGACCACTGAATTTCTTGCCATTGAATCTGCTTCTTTGATGCCCCCAGTGAGCTGTTGGGTAGAAGAAAGGTAGAAGGCATGGATGGGAAAAAACTCCACCCGTAGTGCAGTGCCTCTGAAGGCAGGCACAGAGAGAGGGACAACTAGCAGGCACACCTGGTTACCCTGGTCCTGCTTGGCTCTGAAGTCTAGGAGTCTTTCTGTCCATAAAGTTGACATTGCCTTCCTTGACAATGTGTTCAGCCTGAGCCAGGAGAAGCCTGTGGACCTACTGTGGAGATCCTTCCCTGCCAGGTCTCTCCGGGGTCCCTTATTGAAGATTGGCAAACATCTCACTTTTTTCAAAGAGACCAGTTGGTTTTTCAAAATATTTTGTTCTGCTTCTCTACACTTGAAGGATCATCTGTTTTCCTGAGTTTTAACAAAACTAACCATGCAGATGAAATCAGGTTGAATTATAGATACTGTTGGTAGAAAAAGGCAATTTAATAGGAAAATAAATAATTCCATCTATATAAGAGCTGTAAGGGGAAAGATAAAGACCTTATTCAAACACAAGCATCACAAATAATAGCAATGGGGCTTTGAAAGATTACTGGCAAAGCAAATTGCTTTTTCATACAATAATAGACATTCCCCTTGCTTTCCCTCCAGTTTTCCAAAGCAAGAAAACTTATATCTATCTTGTTAAAATTTAGACAAATTAGAATGCTGCAGGTTACTGAATATGCTGGCCTGTGAGAATAGCTGCAGAGGACATGGCACATTGCATGTTTCAAAGACAAGGGCTTTTATGAGTGTAGTAGAATAAATATTGTGGTGGTGACCTGACTATATAAAACAATCTTCCTTTATGATTTCCCAGAAGAGATGTTCCTCAGTTATTCTGATACTGAATTTTTTCAGTTTTCAAAACTGATCTCAGACTGTTTCAGCTCTGTAAAATTCAGCTCTTGAAGAAACACTGCTGAAGAGCTACAAAGCCATGATCAAGCTGGTAGTTCCTACATTAAAACTGTGTATAATCATAATCCTTTCCAGTGACCTTATGCAGAGGCACCAGCTCAATTTGGTTATTAACATGAACTTGACCTTTTCTTCAAATTAATTAGCATAAATCCTCACACTTCATAAGAGTTAAAGTCTCCATCTGAAGCCTTCACAATAAAGACTCTGTGATACATTATGGACCTAACTTTTCATACTGTTGCTCCTGGAGAAACAGTCATCTAACTTAAAGGCTTTCTGCTAATTAATTCTTCTGCTTGACATTTTGGAACAGGTAGGACAAAAAGCCCTGCCCTTATTAGCCATTTGTTGAAAGCTGCGTGTCTCTAAAATATCCCAGGGTTCTTTTGTTACAGCTAAAATGTGTGGCACAGCTCCTCAGCAATTTGGACCTGAGGTTCTGTTCTCTTGTCCTCTTTTATCAGCCGTAGAATGTCCTTTGGTGTCTCAGCTGACCCACGGAGATGCAGTGCTCTTCCATTAAAGTGCCAGCTAATTTGTCCTGGAGCTTGGCTCCTTAAACTTCTTGTCCTTAATTCATATCCATGGATTATCAATGTCTCTATATTTTTGCATACCAACATCGTATCTTGGTAAAAAATCAGCCTAGACATTTCACCACAAGACTCTGTCTTCAGCCCTATCCTTTCTTTAAGAAAGCTTCTGCCTCCTTTAATGCCCTAGAGAAAGCGTGGGCTTGAAATACACCCACAAGAGTATTACATGTTCTTTATGGCAGACCAAGAATATTTCTCCACCCATAAAAAAGCCCCCAAAACCCCCAATTGAATCTTTGTTTCGTTTGTGTGTAACTAACTAAAAATTTATTACTTCAAAACTAGTAAAAGAAAAATAATACTTTCAAAATTCTCCCAGGACCTTCCTGTTTTAATGCTCTCTCCAGCAATTGCAAAGGCATAAGATGAGTCTGAGATTTTTCAGAGCAGATAGAGTACAGCATGGACATTTCACTTCCAGTTATGAAGCACGTTGCATTTTACCCAAGGACATTAAGCTTTCAGTTCACTTCAGTTTCCTCTTTCATTGTGAGATTTTGTTTTAATATATTGTCTCCTGTTTCCAGTGGTCAGAACCCCCACTTCTTTTGCATAATAACATTCTGAGGTTTTCTTTGGGCTGAATTTTAGCCAACCTTTCACATCACTGTAGAAGGAGATCTTTATGCTTCTTAAGCAAGGTTGGGGGGTATTCAAAATCAAATCACAACTGCTATTCCTTATAGCCAGAGGTTGCAAATACATGTGTAATTGCATTTGCCCTACTGGAAGTTGGCACGAATATTTGAGAGCTTATTTTTTTTTCTGTTTTGACATCAGGAGTGCATACAGCAGCATATAAATGAGATACTACATTGAAATACATAATTATGCTGTGCAAGCTGAATAGTTCGAACTAATACTTTTTCTCAGGTATCCTTTTATTTTCATATATATAAGCCTTTTCTATTTTAAATATTTTATCTTCTTTTATCCAATTTAATTGAAGGCTTTACAATTTTTTTTGGTGAGAAAAATAGTAATTCTTGGATCAACACAAAGGATAGTGTTACAGGGTTTTGCTCGTAAAGCTCAGTGTTCATTGGCAGTATTTGTTTAAACCTTACAATTGCATATATCACAGTAAAGCAATCAAGTTTACTGATGACTTCGGTGAAATTTCAGGCATCTTTCATTCCATTATATACAGTATGATGAGAAAATCTAGAATGTCCAGAAAATTTTCCAACAGTCAAACATATTTTCCAGCATAGTTTAGTGGGATAGATTTGCTAGTGATTTAATGACTTTAGTTTTTTCCTCAAGAAATGTGTCTATTACATGTAATATGGAGAGAAAAGAAAATGGAATTAGTGCTATGGAGTGACATTCATAAGTTACTATCCCAGAAAGAATTTTCTTTTGCAAACAAACCAAATTTTTCATTGATTAATTTAATTCCATTAAATTTACTTAATGCTTACTCTACTATTACTGAAATATTACTTAGTCATGATAGCTCTGTCGTCTTAATGTGGAACCATTTATGAAAGAAACACTTTTGCATGGTAGAGATGTCAAGAAGGGTTCTGTGAAGTCTGATTTTCAGCTCAAACTTCCTATTTTTCATGCTGCACTGTAATTTAGATAGAAACAATTATGGCTAACGCTGAGTTGACCAAGGGAAGCCATTGATGTAATCTTTTTGGATTTCAGTAAAGCTTTCAACAGTGTCTCTCACAGTATACTGCTGGACAAACACATCACACAGCTGGATAAACACATCATGGGATGGGTGAGCAGCTGGATCAAGGGGTTATAATGAATGGGGAGACATCAGACTGGTGACCTGTCACTAGTGGGGTTCTACAAGCTCAATCCTTGGCCCTGTGCTCTTCAACCTCTTCATGAATGACGTGGACAAAGGAAGAGATATTGAGCAAGTTCACAGATGATACAAAATTGGGAGGAGCTGTTGACTCCCTCAAAGGCAGGAAGGCCCTGCAAAGAGACCTTCACATATCAGGGCAGTCACCAACCAAAGACAAATACCAGATTTTGCACCTGGGATGGGTCTTGGTCAATGGAAATCAGTCAGCAGTGCCCTGACAGCCAGGAGGGCACACTTTGTCCTGGGGGGCATCAGGCCCAGCATCACCAGCCTGGCAAGGGAGGGGATTGTCCTGCTCTGCTCTGCACTGGGGCAGCCTCACCTCCAGTGCTGGGGGCAGGTTTGGGTGCCACAATGTAAGAAAGACATTGAACTATTAGAGTGTCCAAAGGAGGGCAACAAAGATGCTGAAGGGCCTTGAGGGGAAGCTGCGTGAGGAGCAGCTGAGGGCACTGGGTCTGTTCAGCCTGGAGGAGAGGAGGCTGAGGGGAAACATCACTGCAGTTACAGCTTCTTGTGAGGGGAAGGGGAGGGACAGGCACTGATCTCTTCTCTGTGGTGACCAGTGACAGCACCCAAGGGAATGTCCTGAAGTTGTGTCAGTGTGTGAATGAGTTAAGTTAGGTATTAGGAAAAGATTGAGTCACCATCTCTGGAGGTATTTAAAGGACATGTAGATGTTGCATCTAGGGACATTGTTTAGTGCTGTTTTTGACAGTACTGGGTTAATGACTGGACTCCATGATATTAAAAAATAGAGAAAGAGGTGTTTTCCATTCTAAATGGTTCTATTATTAAGTCAGAATTTATCATCTGGGCTTTTCCAAAGGAGTGATGGACAAGGAACACAAAGGTTTTTGTGTGCTAATATGATTACTGGAGGATGTTGTTGCTCACTACCCATTACATTTTATTTATCATGTAAGGAAGCCCTGCTTTAATTTCTGTACTATGTAATGATGGTTGTTGCTGCTAACCAGCAAAAAAAGATGGATGTGAACATATATAACACAGTAAAAACTCAGGGAGGATTTTTATGAACACATCACAAAGGAACTATACTGTGTTTTTATTTTTTTTTTCAGAACTGATTAATTTCCAGTAAGTCTACTGTTTCTGTCATTGGCTCAGCAGACAGAGGATATCAGATTGTATTCCTGAAGTTCTACTCAGTTCTGTCTTCAAACCATTAAATTCCAGCATACATAAATCTTATGCTGTGAAACAAATTGGTCCTGCTTTTCTCTTTTCCAATTTAACACAAATTAAATTTAAAAGGAATGGAGAGAAATGTCCTACATCCTGGAACCAGTTTCAGAGGCCCAGTGCCTAGTTAGAAGAAGTTGACTTTATTGCAAATTGTAGCTTAAAGCTTATTCTACATTTGCTTTTACATATTTCAAACAGTTCAAACAAAGTGTGTGAAAATTTGAAGACTGGCAGTTTACAGCAATTTTTTATTGTAGAACACAGTGAGCCCTCAAATGGAATAACTTGTCAGGACAGCCTTTTATATTTATATTTCTTCTTTGTAAGAAGAATCTGTTTTATCCCATCCAATACAGCTACATGGTTATATATCTTTTTTCTCATGATAACATCTGTGATATCACTTGAAAGATATTTATTATTTAACATCACAATTATTCCACAGTTAGTAAGCAAGAGTTGATGCACCAGTGCTATAACTATTCTATTCTTCATTGCAACAGCTGAAATTATTCCTCTTACACTCTTGCTGGGATAGTATTACTTGTTTGGGGATGTTTGCATAACACTCGTGCAAAATTGCACTGGCCACTGAGCAATTAGCCTTTTGGCCTGTCTCACTGTCATAGCAGTGTTTTAAAAGTGAGTAACTGCTTGCTAGGCAGTAAGCATTGCTTAAGGGCTGCTACTGCCCCTGCGTGCACATGCGTAATGCAGAGAGATGCTGTTCATCCTACTGCTACAACCTCCTTGTCACTGCAGGCAAAGAGGGAAGGACAGCTGGCTATTCTGCATTAACAAAATGAAAGGTATTCAAGCAAATTTCTACTCTCTGTGGTGTAGTAAAACACTCATAGCAAAGCTATAATGTGTGATTTTAATTTAAAAATAAAATACAGTTTGGATTTTATGGATTTATGGAGCAATGGATTGAAATTGGTGTGCTCAGAAAAGCAGTCTGCAGAGGTAAAAATGTGAGCAGGGTGTGGCAGGGAGTGGATCTACCTGTGAGTCTGTACAGTGCCTACCAGAGTCTTCGCTGAGATTTGTGTACTCTACTACTAAATCTGATGCCAAATTCTACACCAGCACACCACTCCACTCGGCAGCACAATGATTATATTTTCATTTGTATGAAAAACTCTGAATTACTGGTCAGAACTAGGGCTGACTTGTCCCTGAAAATCTTTTTCATGCCATTTTCTCTCAGCATTGCACCTGAGCGTCTCTCAATTACTACACAGTCTAAAAAGGATCCCTCTGCACTGGAAAGATGGCCCCAAATTAAATTAAAAATCTTTCTGTCAGGTTTGTCTCTTGCAGGCAATAAGTGCACTCTCCTGCTTAATTAAACTCTTCTCTCTTAAGATTTAGTGCCCTGCCATATGAGAATAACATAACAGCAGTCAGAAATGTGCCCTATGAAAAAAACCATTTCTTTAAACTGTCCTATCGTTTCCTACTGGCATTTATTTTGCCAGAAAAGCAGTTTGGAAATGAAAATCCTAGGTTAAGCACAAAAGCATTAAAGCAATGATCAGCAATCTGATGAAAATACTGGTTTTTTTCTCTGACTAAACAAAAAATTGTTTCCAATATCATAGCAATTTTTGTACATAATGAATCAAGTCAGATACATCTTTGCTCCCTTCCTTTAACCTTTTCTTTTTTCTTTCTTTCTTTCTTTTTTTCTTTTTTTTAATGGTTGTCATAGTTTAACTCCAGCAGGCAACTAAAGAGCGCACAGCTGCTCACTCACTCCCTCCAGTGTGACAGGGGAAGAGGATGGGAAAGGTAAAAGGGAGGAGACTTGTAGGGTGAGATAAGAAGAATTTCATAATTGAAATAAAATAAAATAATAACAATCGTTATTATAGTTATATATAATAACAACAATAATAAAAATATAAAATAACATCAATATAAAAAGATAAATAAACCCCATGAAAGCCAAGTGAGGCAATTAACAACAATCGCTCATCATCAAGCAACTGATGCCCAGACAGTGTCTGAGCCACTTTCCCTTAGTTTATTTGCTGAGCATGATGCCATATGGTAGAGAGCATCCCTTTGGTCAGGTGGGGTCAGCTGTACCAGCTGTGTCCCCTCTCAACATCTTGTGCACTCCCAGCCTACTTGCAGATGTGATGGGATGGGGAGCATCACTGCTCAGCAACAACAAAAACATCCCAGTGCTATCAGAACTGCTCCCAGCACAAATCCAAGACATTAGCTACTCTACTGTGCTGCTTAAACTCAGCTTTATAACAGTGTTTGAGAGAAGGCAAGGGCTGCTCAGGAGACTTTTGCAGTTAAGAGGTAGTGAAGGAGGACACCTGTGATGTTGCTTTGGCTGTGACACCAGCTCTTCCCAGGATGAATGAGAACTCTGCTGATGGACAAATTGAACCCACACATTGCTTGTTAAAGGTGTAGCTGGCTGTGAAACAACACGCTGTAGTGCTTGCATCAAAGAGTGTTTATGTAGTAAGTGGCAAAAATTAGGCACCCAGCAGTTGTTTAAGCCTTTAGAGATATTATTTCATGACTCAGCTAATAGTCTTCAGCCAGAATGGCAAGTGGTTTCCTCTACAGCAGCTACACTCTCCAATGGGAGATGGGCAATGAATGTTTATAAGTAAGAACAGCCTAGCCTGGAATATATTCTACAGAGAAAGGGGAGAAATCAGCCAGTTTTCAAAATTTCTGTATAATTTTTCTATCTGAAACAATACATTTGGTTGTATTTCAACTGCCAATAGCCATATTGGCATTACATTACACAAAATGCAGGATCCAAGATGTCTCTTGGCATGAGTTCTAGTGGCTTGGCTAACTAGGGGAACCAGAAAAAGTTTCTCTGAGCTTTACTGTGTCAATGAACAAGCAGATGCAACAGGCAATAATCTTTAGGAAACAGCCTCTCCTTCCCAACTTTGATGTCTTTCTGTGCTGACAGTACAGTGACTGCAAGAGGTACTTCTTTTCCCTGGTTCAGAAAGATGAAATAGTATCACTAAACATGGTTTATAATTGTTGAGGGGAAGAAGCTCCCCAAGGAAATTAAATATCCCACTAAGGAACATTGCTTTCTACCTAACAATGAACTTTCGTCACTTCTCTTCATTTTTGGGAAGACAAGACCCCCGTACTGATCCAAAAAGACCTCTTTGCCTCTAGCCCAAAAGGAAAAGAGATCACAATGCATTTATGAACCTAAACATGTTGAAATTGCCAATTGTTACCAACATGGGTGGGCTAATTTAATCCTTTGAACTTAATCCTAGCCTGCTGAGAGAGATGGGACAGTCCTTTATTCTCTGTTTCTCTTGAGCTGAACTGGACTATGATGATATACACAGAGAAAGTCTGGTGTGATTTGAAAGCGGCAAGAAAGGCTTTTTTATCTTGAATTAAATTTTAAAAGATGACTCCTTGTTTATATATTTAGTCAACCAATCAGTCAGCTTAACCTCTGGAGACTACTTTAGTTTGCTAACCTTACTGGTAAAAATGTACAGTAACAGTACAGCACAAATCCTGGAACACAAAGCAAGCAAGAAAATGTGGTGCATTTTACAAATATCAGAACAATTTCTAGGCAAGTATTTTCATGTTATTATGACATAGTCCTATTTCCTGGTACAAATGGAATTACATGAAAAAGATGATTCACTCAGAATATTTGAGATAAAATTGTAGCAAAGGCTGCCTAGGCTGACACTTGTTTAAGGGTTCTAGGAAAAAATACTGAGGAAGATAAGAAAGAGAAATTGCACAAAGGAAATCAAGATGTCAAACCTGGAAATGCTGGCCAAGAAAGTATTTTTTCAGTACTTTAGAGAGTATGGGGAAAAAGATTCATGAGCAGCCTTGCTCTTTAGAGGCAAGAGTTTAAAAATGGCCTGGAAGACAGAAAAAGGGAAGAAAAGGAAGCAAACAGCATGGAATTTATTTCTTCACCTCTTTGTGTTAGGTCCTGCTTTCCTGTTAGATGCTTGCCCCTTGCCTTGCACTTCCCCCTGCCACCATGCTGCAGCATCTCTCCTGGGCTGTAATTCCTGATGTTGCCCTTTCTGGATCACCACCCCTTCCTGAGAAGGGAGCAAGAGAGGTGATGTACCATGACAGTCTTGCTGCTAAAGGTGAAACCAGGTGGCATCTCTCAGTATTCCTCTTACCATGACATTTCTCCTGGCATGGGATTTGAGGCAGAAGAGAGTCCCCAGAGCACAACAGACAATGATGCTTGTAAAAGTGCTGCAGAAGAGGAATTTTGGTGAACAAAAACTTCCTTGAAGAAATTTCCTTGCTGAGTTGTTTGATACTATAGATTAACTCTGCCCCTAAAATCCATCAGATAGAATATATAGCCTTCAGTATTAAAGAACCTTAGAGCTAATTTAAAATGATTTTTGAACCTCCATAATTTTCATTTTTCAGCTGGTCCTAGAACTTTCTAAAATGAGGACGTGTTTCTGTATCTTCTGTTTTCCAAAACCTTTCAGTGACACGTATCTCTAATACTCCACAAAAATGAAATTTCCATTCCATTGTTGAGCTGCAGAGAAGGGAAAGAAATGTATTTGCTATACTGACTCTGAATAACAGAAACATTTGAGCGAGCACCTAACTGTTATACATCAATACCTATGGCTTACATCATGCGTTTTATTCATGCTCTTATTTAATTATTTTTTTATTCCTCTTCATGGGCTTGCTGAGCACACAAACAATGAATCTCCATCAGCCCTTAAATGCAATGTCCCCATGTAAATTTCTAAATACAAAAGAACATGCAGAAGCACCTGAGTTGAGTATTTTGAAATGGATGTGTGATTTTCTGTTATTCAGCTGATATTTTCTCTTCCTAGCGAACGATATATTTTATCACCTTTAGGACTGGTGTTAAATGAGGCATAGATACAATCTTTAGAACTTGACTGACTACAAAACAAGGAGGGAAGAGGTAGAATTTCAGGCAAATCTGGCAAAATTAGAGCTGCAATGCTCCTATCAAAAGATCCACTACAGCCATGGCTTCCAATTTTTATTTAATTTGGAAGAATCTTAATTTACCAGATCATGCCATTTACCTTGGACATGCCTATATCCAAGGCATCTCAAATAACATCGTGCACCTATTTTTGGGCAATTGAAATAAGGTCAACACCATCAGTAATAGGAGGATGGACACAAAAGTCTTCATGCAAAAACACCTACAGGCCTTTGTTTTTTCTCTTTTCTTTCCCCCCCCCCCCATTTTTGTTCTCTCCTCCTTCAATTCCTGTACTTAAAAAAGTCCTTCTCTGAAAAACTTATTCTCAGTGCTGTGTTCAACAAAGATATTAAAACAGACAAAGTCCAGGATCAGGTTTCATGATATGCAAATGTTATGCTTGCCCATAGCAAAAGGATTTCATTTATGTTAGAGGCAACCAGAATTTATCAGAATATATTTGTATAATTTCAAAAGCTTCAATACCTTTGACTTAGTCTCCAAGAAATAAATATTGGAAGGATATTCTGTTCTCCACATGTCTGTATAAGAATAACTGAAATGCCATTATCAGTCAAAAATAAATAAATAAATCCCTACCAAATTGTATGAACAGTCTAATTTACTTCTCTAGGCAACTCATGTACAGCTGGGCTTAGATTACTTGCTCTTCCTAAATTGCTTGGCTAAAACATGCATACTTACATTCTGAACTAACCCACCATTTAACAAGTCTATATAGGCCAAATCCTCCTGGAAACCATTTCCAAACATATAAAACTGTAGAATGGCTTGGGTTGAAAGGAACTCTAAAGGTCATCTCATTGCAACCCCCTTGCCATAGACAAGGACACCTTCCACTAGACCAGGTTGCTCAGTGGGTAGCAGGGAGCTGTGAAAGAAGTCAGTGTGGATTTACAAAGGGGAAATCATGTTTGAACTGCCTCACAGCCTCTACAAAGAGATTTCTGGCTGGTGGATGCAGGCAGAGCTGTGGATGTTTTTTAATCAACATAAACAAGGCTTTCAATATAGTTTTCCATAGTTTTCCGTAACATCTATACAGACAAATTGGTGAAGTATGGGAAAAATAGGTAAAAAGTGAGGAAAAGCAATGCCAGCAGGTCAAATGAGGTGGTTCTTTCCCTCTACTCAGAGCCAATGAGACACCTCTGAAGTACTAAGTCCAGGTTTGGGCTTTCTGTAGAAGAGATGTTACAGTGATAGACAGGGATGAAGTACACACAGACAGTTCTTGATGATCAGAAGGCTTTACTTTGAGTCTTTGCCCTTTTATAACATGAAGTGCTGAAAGGGCAGTGATTGGTTGGAGAAGGACTGTGTCTTTTCTCCTTTAGCAAAACAACAGACAGAGATTGTTTTGGGAAGCTTGTGTGAGAAGAGCGAAGCTCTCCTTAGTATTTACAAAATAATAAAGACATTGTTTTGAGAATGGGAATTTGTTCCCATGGGAATCAGCATGCCATAACTAGCAGAAAAAATCCAAAGCCCAAGAAAATACAGAGCCACAGAGACACAAGAGTATGCTGCAGAGAATCCAGCAAAGGGCTGAACAGTAAAGGGCTCGGAGCATCTGGTGTCTGAGGAGAGGTTGAGAAGGTGGGACTGTTCAGCTCAGAGAATAGAAGGCTCAAAGAGATTGTATCAACAAACATGTACAAATACATGAATGGTGGGGGGTCTTAAGAAAATGAAGCCAGGAACTTCTCAGTGGCCTCCAGTGATGGGCTAGGAGTCAATGGACTTGAAAATTCCATTTTAACTTAAGAAAGAGACTTTTACCTTAAAGGTCATTAAAAACTATCAGAGGTTGTGGAGTCTCCATGCTTATAGATAGTCATAAATGGCCTAGAAAAAGTCCTGAACAACCTGCTCTAGCTGGCTCTCTGCTCTGAGCAATGCTGCTGGACTGCTCAGTCTCCAGGGGTTCCTTCCAGTCTCAGTGATTCTGTGATTCTGAGCTGAAGATCATCTGAGGTTGACAAACCCTTTGCGAGCTACATGAGAGTATGAAAAGTGCTTTATAATCATACATAGCTTAGGTTGCTGCTGACCTCCTGACATGCCCCATAGCAGGACATAGTTTTCAGACACATTGATGGTCCTTCATTGTTCAAATTTAGCAACCTAAAGCTAGTGCTGTTTCTGCCCTAACTGTGGAATCCCAGTTTCACTCTTACATTTGATATTTTCTGCAGACACAGTAAGGTAAAGAACAGAAAAACATACACAAAAGTAATGATATATTTTTCTTTAATGTGAAGGCTGTATCCTCATGCATATGGTAGTGTTCAAAGCAGCAGTCTGAAAATTAGGACTATGTAGAGTACTAAAGTCAGCTGATTTTTTTTAACATGAATATATATATATATATATTTGTTCCAATACCAGATGGATAGAGTTATGGTTCTTGCTGTGCTGACTTTCTATGCTAATGAAAACTGTTGACAAAGGATTTGTGCTGGTTTTGTGACAACCTGTGCAGGAAGATTTAACAGTTTTATTTGTTTTAGATTAAAGGAACATTCCTTCAGAATAAATATTTTCATTTAAACAATATAGGCAAAGAGGTTTTCTTTTATGAGATATTTATTTAGCAATTTGCCTGCTGAGAATTTTCTTCCAAATGATGCCGAATATGCAGCAATGGAAATCAGTGTCTTTTCTTTCCATGAACCAGGAAGAGTGTGGGGGCTTTGCTGTCAGTTTTCACATGGTGTCAACAATGTCATCCCCTACTCTGCAGTCTGTCATATCACATTATCCCATGTGTAATGCTATGCCTCTATAGACATGAGGTGTCTTGTACTGACAAACTGTCCCTGGATGCTCATGGATGTCCCTGGATGTTCCCATCTTCTTACCAGCCACTGAGTCAGGATTGAATTTCACTAGTGAAGTATGCAGAGTCTCCTTACCAGTTTGTAAGCATACCCCCCTTTAGTGACTGTACCCAGCCATGGCTGCTTATGTGTGACCATTCCTTTTCCTTCCTCTTCTCCTTTCTCTTGCGCTTGTTGGTCCATGGTGCAGCATGACCCTTCCTTTGGCCATTTTCCTAAACATTCCACAATACATTTTACACAATGCCACAAGACCCTTCCAAAAGGGTCAGAACATTCTCGGAAATCTCCTGAAATATCCCCCAATGCTCACAATTACAATGTTTTCCCTCCTCATTAGTTATGCTGTTCAAGTGACCCTACTCAAGGCTGTGCCTGAGCAGTTCCCTTAATGGTCATCAATCAGTGGCCAAAGAGTTCTGGTCATCATTATGGTCAGTTTCCTTTTCCTTTCCATCTATCAATTTCCTTGTCGCTTTTTCATTCCTTTTGTACTGAGTAGTCTTAAACTAAATAATAAATCAAATGCTCGCTTCCACTTAGCCTTAAAAATTTTCTTACATGTGTAGGTCCATATTGGTCTCCAACACTCAAAGGAGAGCAGGATGTTTCCTGGCATTTGGAAGTATTTTCTGTTACCCACACTGTGATTAAAGGTACTTGCAGTGGGTGTCCTGTAGTGGCTCTTCTGAAAAAGGACAACACTGAAGGTTGTATTCATTCATAAGGGGTGGATTCTTTGCACAGACTTGAGAACTGTGCAACATGAGATCTACACCCTACTAAGTACTTAGCATTTGAATCCAGAAAGGATGCTTTGCTTAATAGTTATTTCTGACCTTAAAACTCAGCTTTTTTAAGCTGCTTAACTATAGCATTAGCAACACTGGTTTTCTGACTAGCTGGTTGGTAAAGACCATTTAAAATTCAGTATTAATTTAAGTGCACTTTGTAGACCAGTTCTTTGGATTTTGCACTCAAAATGTGCTACTAAATGTTAGTGCAAAGGTTATAAATTATAATAAAAGGTTGAGAGAAATCTGTTCAGGTATTAACATTTATATAGTCTCTGTCTGGAGCTCTGGGGTAAAGCAAGTTTTGTACCAAAAAGCTAATTGGTAGTGAGAAACTGGTCACACTTACTTTGTGAATGTGACATAGGTCACAGTGCTATTGCTTCCTGTAGGAAGTCTCTCTGGACAGACAAGCCCATGCTTTATGTACCTGAATTAATGAAGTATTGGCATTTCATGTATCTACATACAAAAGCACACAGTGAACCATAGTGTCAGTATAACAGCCCATGAAGCATAAAAGCTGCAGCCACAGAGCTTACAGTTGTTGAAAAGATGATAAGCTCAGGTCTAGCAGCTTTGTTGCAACATTCATTCAAGGAGGCATGCGAGCTCACTCCTGGATAACTGACATTTGAGGGGATCTCATTATGCCACCCTAGTTTCAATTTGAATATAATTAACTTTGTAGTTTTTTTGTAGGGTTTTTATTGACATGTACTGCAAGAATAAGCTCTCAAAGTAAAAGCAAGAGTTTTCAGGAAACTGAGGGCTTGTATGTATGTATGTATGTATGTATGTATTTTAACAAGTGATTGAGTTTGCACACCTTTGGTACAGAAGAAAACAAATTTCCATTAATTGTGCAGTTTTCCAAAAGACAACTCAGACTGCATCTGAACTGCTGTGCTCAGATCTTCCCATTGCAGCATTCCTTCCTTTGGTTTGTCCCTTTCAGTTCAGCTTCAGGACTCAGAGTTCTAGGATCTATCATATTTTTATGACAAATATTTGTTCACAGGATGAGCAGAAAGAGATTACTTTGTTATATCTTCCCTTGTTTCATAATAACCCCATAGCAAAGAGGAACAGTTTCATAAGTTGTGTATAGTACACCATTCAGTGACTGCATAGGCCTTACGTTACTTGACCTTTTCATAGAAGAATATTTTGTCCTTCACTTTGTCATGACATTTAATTTACTTTATATTTATTTTAACATCTGAGATTTCAAAATTGGACATTTGAATTCTGAATGTGCATTTCAGGAGATGGTGGTCTTAGATACAAAGAGGATGCCTTCATTTAGGAGGGTGAATCTAAATTTGAAACTGCATTTGATTCATAATACATGCATTTGATTCATTAGACGTATCTCCAATAATTTTGATAAATTTTGCCAAAATCCTCAGCAGTTTCTGGGTACCTGGGTATATGGATTCTTAAAATCCTATGAATTGTTAAAAATTTTAAAACACTAGAGTATTTCAGTCTATTATCAGCTCTTATACCCAGCTGGTGGTTTATACATAACAACTATAACTTTCTGATAAGAAAATGCTTGCTCAAGATGTGTGGTTAGCAATGCTAATTCTGCATAGTTGGTGAGATAGTCCAACAGTCATCACAAGATTTCTGTGTTCTCACTGCAATCTTGTCTAAAATATGACTCTAAGTGCTCTCCACTTGGGATACTTTATTCAAGAGCCTTAACTCTTGTATAAAACCATTTTCTTCCTTCTATAGGGACCTCCTGTAGGAACTTCAACATTTTATGAGCTCAGCTGGCATGGACATTTCTCCTTTCACTCATTTTGTAAAAGTGACCAATCATTTTTCTGTCTCTGTTTTACTTTTGGGATAACTGGAACAAGTCCAGATCTGTTGCCACTATTCTGAATACATTTAGAGTCTTCTAGCCTGAGGAAGAGACTGAGGGGAAACCTCATCACAGTTACAATTTCCTCATAAGGGGAAGAGGAGGAAGAGGCACTGACCTCTGTGGTGACTAGTGACAGAACTCAAGGGAATGAACACAAGAGACAGAACACAAGGAAATGGTTTGAAGCTGTGTCAGGGAAGGTTTAGATTGGATACCGGAAAAAAGTTTCCTCTCCCAGAGGGTGGCTGGGCACTAGAACAGGCTCACCAGGGAAGGGGTCACAGCACCAGCCTGACAGAATTGAAGAAGCACTTTGACAATGCTCTCAGGCACATGGGTGTGACTCCTGGGAATGGTCCCATGTGGGACCAGGAGTTAGACTCAATGATCCTTGTTGGTCCCATCCAACTCAGCATATTCTGTAATTCTGTGGTTCTGTGAAGTTTTTTAGATGAGTCATGTCCTCACTGCTCTTCTCCTTTTTGCTCTCATCCAACCTGTGCACACAAGATGTTTCACATTCTTCTTCACAAAGGGCTATGGTAAATTAGCTGTTGTGATGCTTATTAATCTCTTTTAGTGTTTGGAAAATCAAAATCAAAGTTTCCTGGGCTCCCTAATGTGCCATCTCACCATTTTTCCTGTAAAAATGTAAGGGTGAGAGCAGAATTTGTGGGATTACATGGGTGAAGTTGCAGCTTTTCTACAGCACTGTGATTGTATTATAAAATGCTGTTTTCTAGTGAAGTCAACACAGATAGTATATTCTATTTATTTATTTATTTGCATCAGAGAAAGCAGTGACTGTATAAGATGGCTAAAAGAAATAAATATTACTATTTAAAATAACATAGGCATATACTTGTGTGTTTTGAATTGTACTGAACAGCTGCCAAGGTAAACCATGCAGCCACACTGAGTTACAAGGAAAAATATAGAGAGCTCAGGAAAAAAAAAAAATCAGGATTCTCAGTAAATTAATGAGCAGTATATCTTATTCTGCAGTGAAAATGTAGTATATTTAATGTAGTGTAAATATGACTCCTGGTAAAAAAGCTGAATGAAATATTAATACTATACCATGTGTGAGGGTGGAAAGAAGGCATATATTGACCAGAAATAGAAGGAACAGAAAAAGAAGGACAGAAAAATTCTGGATATATTTTTAAATAAATATTTTTTGAAATAAGGTCCTGTAAGTCACAACTCTCTCAAAAAAAAAAAAAAAAAAAAAAAAAAAAAAAAAAAAAAAAGAAAAAAAAAGAAAAAAGAAATTAGAAATTAAAGGGTACATCTCAAAACTCTTGCAGGAATTTCTATAAAAGGCAAACTATTTTACAACTGCAGTGTGGGATGATAAAATGACAGTTCATGGATTGTGGTATTTTAGATCAGAAGAAGCAAACAACCTTAATTAAAGATGATTCTTTTGCATCTGTATGCTATCACTGAAAGTGCAGGCAATTATAACAATTTTTCCAAGAGGATTCCAGTGGACTTTGCTGAATAGCCAAGTTCAGCAGACATAATTAAAAGGACTTTTAATCAGTGTTGAAGTGTCCTGAAATCATGGATTTTACAAAGTTTAATGACCACAGATATGCTTTTCAGATTATTTTCAGGGTCTGAAAAGGTATTTTCACACTGTTTGGAACTCCCACAGCATTTCCAGATTTGATTCAAATGTGAGTCTGAGATTTACTTCCCAGTCAAAAAAAGACAAATCTGAGAGCTTGTGAAAAACAACTAGAGAAGAAATGGCATCAAGATAGCTCAGACAAAGATAAGAATAAGGAATGTTTTCATGTTTGTGGTTTTTATATATGGTGGTTTTTTACAAAAAATAAAAGCTTTTATGAACTGTCTTGGCTTAACACTAAAGGCATTCACTTAAACAAAAGACAAAACCAGGCTTGGGTTCAAACTCACTCTTTCGTTTGCCTATTTAAGCTATACTTTAGGAGTGGCTGAAGTGAGGCAGTCTGGCACCTTTTCATCCAGTTTCTTCGGCTCTCTCCACCAGACAGCTGCCTCACATTATGAGCTGAGGAAGAAAAAGCAGTGGTTAGCCACACACTGTTTAATGAAGGTCTGAGGCCCATTGTTTTCTCTGTTGAAGTCTGCCTCATAAAAGGGTCATAGTATTTAATTTGGAAAATACACCTACAGGGTGTAGGTAACTGGTAACCAGCTCTGGGCTGGTCCCTTGCTGAGAACTCAGAGAGCTGTATTACAAAATAAAGTGTGGGATTTTTCCTTTGTTTCTGGGCAAGAAAAATTTGTCAGTACTGTGGTTTAGTTTTTGTGTATTACTTAATTTTTCTCCAGATGAACCTACTGGAGCGGCTGCATGGTAGATTAAGTGGAAGGGTTTGCAACCTTTTCTGGCAAAAGGATGGCTTGGGAGATACTGCTTTTCCTAGGAAAGAAATATAATACACGCCAGTTCTATATAAACCCAGAGGTCAGTTAATTGACAGTCCCATAAGAGAAGTTGCCATGGAGATCAGGTGATTTAGTAGTTCACAGAGAAAGGCTTAGTCACATATAACTGTGAAATCCTGAGTGTGGTGGTGAAAATGCAAACAGAGTGAAGTCTAGACACAAAGAGAAAAATAGTAAATTGTGGAGCATGATCTACTTGTCTGGTATTCAGAGGAAAAAGAAATGCTGATGAACATTTTTAACATCTGAACAAATGCTGGAATAGTGTATGTAGGTCCATTTGATAGCTTCCATTGCAGGAAAATGCAGTTTAAGCCTGCCTCTCCACTGGCCTAGGAGCAGTAAAGTCTAATGGTTGTTGCTTCCTTCCACCCCCATGGTCTGTACTAGGTCCTACCCCAACCAGAGAGGAAAATCCCTGCTTTATTTAACAAAAGTGGCCACTCAAGGTCAGAAGCGGGCTTATATTTCTTTCTAGCTGGTAGATAAGTGGGAAACCTCACAGAAGTGTCACACTATTGTGGTGGCTTGATGTGGCTGGGTGTCAGGTGTCCATCAAAACTACACTATCACAGACCTCCAGAAGTGGACAGGGGAGACACAATATAACAAAAAGTTTGTGAATTGAGATAAGGACAGGGAGAGATCACTCATTAAACACCAACATGGGCAAAACAGTCTCAAATTGGGTATATTAACTGAATTTATTACTAACAAAATCAGAGCGGGATAATGACAAGTAAAATAAATCTTAAAACCAACTTTCCCACACCCCTCCTTCCTTCCCAGGCTCTACCTCCCCCCCAGCAGTGCAGGAAGACAGGGAGTGGGGGTTACAGTCAGTTTATCACAGGTTGTTCCTGCTGCTCAGGGAGAAGAGTCCTTGCCCTGCTCCAACACAGGATCCCTCCTATGAGAGAGAGTTCCCCACAAACTGCTCCAATGTGGGTCACTTTTCCATGGCATGTGGAAGATGTGAACATGGCATGTCCTTCAAGAACAGGCTGCTCCAGTGTGAGTCCCCCATAGGGTCACAAGTCCTTCCAGGAAACCTGTTCCACCATGGGCTCCTCCCTCCCTCCATCTGCTGGCACGGGCTCTGTTGGACATGGGAGAAGTTTCTGGCACCTTCTCACAAAAGCCACCCCTGTAGTGCTGTAGTCCCCAGCTACCAAAACCTGGCTGTGCAATCCCAGTGCAACTATTAACATAACACAAAAGAAGGGGGCAAAAGGACTGAAAATCTGAGAAAAGGGAAAACAGAGCAGTTGCCTCAGCACTAAAACCTGAAAAGGGGAGACAAACTTTTCTGAATGTCTTCATAAACTGGAAAAACAAAAAAGGAAATAGAGTTTTTTCAGGAAAAATTTTGTAAAGGATTATATATTAATATATAATTCTTTAATATTATTATATTAAAGGATTATATAGTCCTGAATCTTTCACAAGTCACTCAGCACCACTCAAAATTTTGTGTGGAGACTGAGTAATCTTTACTTCATGCTATTACCAGAACTACTCAGAAGCAGCTGTCCCTGAATTTGTGGTGCTCTTTGTAACAGAAATTGGTATTTCACTCACCTCTTTCAGTACAGAATTTATTATTGTTTCCCTAGAACTCAAAATGGACTGTCCCAGATATGTACCCCTACATCCCTTCACAAGTCCTCTGCAATCAGAGATCATAGGTGAAAGAAAGGAGTGAAGTAGAAAAGCAAGGAATTAAAATAGAATTTAAAACAGTTCCTTGCCTGATATGCCTATTATTTTGAGTTATAACCTATGTTATATAACCTATGTCTCCTAGGAAGGGAAATATTTTTTTTAATTTTGAAGTTTTGAAAGCAGGGAACAGCAAAGATGGCATGTCAGAGAAATTATTTCCTTAGCTCAAACTTCCTTATCAAAGGAAGGGTTTAATTTTTACTTATTTTCAATTTTTATTCCATTGCAGCTGAAGTTATCTTGCCTTTTTTTTTTCATTTCTGAGTCCTTCTTTTCTTCATCTTCCCTGAGGTATTTACATTCCTAGCAGAAACACAATTTGTTCAGATATGATAGAATGGTACAATTCTCAATCTTGGCACCATAATCTACCTTGATGTTTGTTTGTAACAGTATATGAGCAGGTGATGGAGTTTCTAAGAGTAGAGCTTCCTCATTTTGTTCTTTTGAAACTGTTGGAAGCAGCTTTTTGGGTGGAAGGAGCAGAATTTGAATGAATCTGGTGAGCACTGTTACCCTCCTAACAGGAGGATTGCAATTAATTCCTGTTCCAAGCCTGGGAGTGACTTTGGGAGAATGGAAATGACAGCTGGAAAATGTGGAACTATTAAAATATATGGCACTGCAGGAACTATAACTTTATTAAACTCCTAAAGTATTACTAGCACCATGGGGCTCAGTGGCCAGGATTTGTCAGGAGTGAGAGGCTCAATCCACTCACCCACACCACTCAGTAGGAGAGGTCATAGAATTACAGACAAGTCTGGGTTGGAAGGGATAGTAAAGATCATCCAATTCCAACCCCCCTGCCATGGGAAGAGACACCTTCCACTGGACCAGGTCTCTCAAAGCCCCACCCAACCTGGCCTTGAGCTGTGGGAAAACACTTGCTGTACATACATATAGGCATGCCCTGACATGTAAGAGTGCAGAGGAGAGTGGAGTGCAAGGAACCTTTTGATTTTCCCTTCCCAAGCCATTTGCACCTTGGAGTCTCCTACTGGAGCAAACATCAGACTGTAACAGGGTGGTCTAATTACTCCATGCAGCTGGACACAGCTGTCCCAAGTGCTTAAAGAAATGTCTTAAGTATAAAACCTCATATGGGGCAAAAAGATGCTAAGGAAATCATTATTCTTGCATGCCATCTTTATTGTTCCCTGCTAGCAAAACTTCAAAATGAAAAAAAAAAATGATTTCCATTCATAACAAGACAGAGAAATTACTGAGTACAGCTTTCCATATCAGTTTCTGGGATATTTTCTATATAATCCTTAGTGTTTCTCCTCAGACTTAGTTGACAAGTGCAAACTTTGTCTGTTTGGGAGAAAACTCTGACTGGACCATCACAGTACTGGAGAGCAGCACAGAAGTTTCACTAATCCTGTCTCATTATAAAGTTTTTTGCACTGCCTGTATTATTCCAACAGGAAAAAAATATGATCATGGAGAATAGGAACTACTACATAAAGGGATAGGAAAGCAGGTTTTAAAAATCATCTCATAGTAATGACTGCATTAAACTAACTTGCACACACAAATCTACTTCTTCAGCTTTGCAATGATGAAAAAAGAAAGGAAAAAAGGAAAATATCATCAGAAATGATGGTGCATCAGGTGTCCACTGAAGCTGAAATCTTCTCTGGAAGAAGCAGGAAAACTTCAGCTGCTTCAGATGTTAGTAGCTTTATAAATAGACACTGAAATATTTTGTTAAATAGGAGGGGCAGTGACACAGATGCACTTCTATGACTTCAAAAATCAGGAAGGGCTGGGTATTATCATGTCCAGAAATGCATTTAGACTTGCAAGAGTATATTTGCCTGGCTTATGGTTGAGCTGTGTTAAATAAAAAATTCCAGTCTGTATTCAGTGAATTACAGAGGATCCATGTAGTACTGGGGAGTGACCTATGGAACAACTGCAAAAAATCTGCAAAAAGTGTATTTTTACCAATGTAATAAAAGTATCAGATGACATGAAATAATATTCGAAGTCTAACCTAATTTGTATCATGAATAGACCTCAACCAAAGGTACTGCTAAATTTTCTCGTCTTCAAAGGTGTGGTGGTTCTGTAACAAAAATGCTCTAAAATATTGCTTAGAATAGAGTTTACACTGCACATAAAGGACATAAACATCCGACACTGTGCTGGTTTGAAAGCAAAACCAGTGAAAGACTCCAAGTCAGAAACACAATTTAATAAGAGGAAAAGAAAATAAATAAGAGAAAGTAAAATAAAAGTAATAGTACAAAAAAACCACTGACAGAGTCAGAATACCTGACACTCTGTTAGGGTGGTAGCGGCAGTCCAGATGAGATGGTCTTGTCAAAGCAGTGATCCTGTAGAAAGGTCTGGTAGCTCTTGTCTCCTCTGGGAGTCCAGTGGATAAAAGCTGCCTGTGCTGTCCCAAACCCTGGATTTATCCAGGTGGGAATGCTTGGCTCCTCCCCCTGGGCAGAGCATCTCCCAATGGGCTGATCTCATTCTATGAGTCATGCAGTGGGTCCTTGATGGCCCATTAAACAGAGATAACTCCCAGAGGGAGTTATCTATGAGTCATGGGCAAGGCATTGTTAGGCTCGTTAACAGAAGATAAGGAAAAACACTGCCCCACCTTGGCTCCAACGGCTCATGGGGATAGAATACAAACCTTGGGCACAATTTTACATTGTAACCTAGGACAGACACGCAGACTGAAAAACTGGAATTCTATCATTCTGAAGCTCAATCTCACACAATGAACAGTGGCAGCAAAACAAAGTAAGCAAAAGTAAAACAAAGTAAGAAGAAAACCTACTGAAAACCTCACAAGCAAGAGAAGCTTGTGTGACTCCAGTATCTGCAACTGGGCATAGCTGGATAAAAAGCTGGCAGATTTTTTAATCTGCAAATGGAAAAGGATGTGTTTTAATTGTTCCTTTAACAGGCTGTAAACATCCTTTAATGGAAGTAACTATAGGAAGGATAGCTAGAATTCAATTAGCCACCACAGGTGTATGCTAGAGATCTTCAAACCACAGAACACAACATGATCCTTCAGAACAACTGGCAAATTACCTGCTAATGAATGCTGTCAGGAAAACCCAGCTGGCAGGAATGCCCTGGAAGTGCCAGCATTGCCAGGACTCTATCAGCAGGAAAGTAATGGCAGGTGTAAATGTTAAAACTGATGGAAGTTAATGAAGGACCCAGTGGTAATGGACCAGATTGCCTTTTCTTCCCCGGGGAATTCAGTGCAATTTCTGAACAATATTATCTGGCAGTCTTACTAGAGAACCTGAGATGGACCTGAATGCTGTTGTTCCCTGGAAAAAAACTTTGGTGATGGCAGTGATGAAGTCCAGTGCATCTCCACCTAGGAGAGAATTGCATCTGTTATATTTATGGTTGTAAATGAAGGAAGAGATAAGTTTTAAAATTAGAACAGAATGTTGTTATCTTATGAAAACTCATAGTGTGTAACTTCTAATACTTTCTTACTTAGAGGAGAGAAGAAAGATTGAAAGCTGACAGCATAAGTGACTAGAGATGTCCTGGAAATTGTGTCATACCATATTTACACTTACTATTTTCATACAAATTTTAGTGGCATTTATTGTTCTAAAATTTAAGATTCTGTGGTTTTGGACCAAGAGAAAGATCTCAGATCACTTATAATGGGGAGAGTGATTTTTACATGGGCAGATAGTGATAGGACAAGTAGGAATGGTTTTAAACTAAAAAAGGAGAGATTTAGACTAGATGCTAGGAAGAAATTTAATGTGCGCATGAGAGGCATTGGAACAGGTGGCCCAGAGAAGCTGTGGATGCCTCATCCATGGAGGTGTTCAAGGCCAGGTTAGATGGGACCCTGAGCAACCTGGCCTAGTGGGTGAAATCTCTGCCCATGGCAAGTGGTAAGGGGGTGGGAATGGAATGGGTGGAGAGGATCTTTATAGTCCCTTCCAAGCCAAGCCATTCTATGACAAATATTTTTTTGTAACAAAAACCTTTTTCAGTTTGTGAGACAAAATCTTGGATATGTCCATCCAGATGGTACTCATACAAACAGGTATAAAATGTCCTGTTCTTTAAGCTACTCACAGGACTCCTTAAAGACCTAAATAATTTCAGTTTCTGGAGATAGGCCAATGGTATGCTTAACTAAAGGTAAAAGGAAAGATGTGATTTTAAAAGACAGAATTAAATACATAAAATGTGTTAAATACGTGAAATGTGTTCGTTTCTTCAATATTCTGATTCTTAATGCTATGAAAGATTGAAAGTATTGAGCCATATCAGAGACAAGAGTTATCAGAATGGTTTAATTTCTCTTCTGCAGAGGCTTTGCTTTTCTCAGTAGCAAGCACCGAAAAAGAAATTGTTGAGGTATCAAAACTGCAAAACCCTCAAAATATTTTAATGGGTAACAGAGGAGTTCATGCTGTCTTATTTCACTGAATTCTGCACTTTATGAAGAAATTTGGAAAATATTCTGAAAGCCTTTTTGATAGGATATCAACTCTTCTGTATGGAAAGGAAATTGCTATAAGCTTCACGGTTCTGGATATTGAAATGACCCAGGTTATCATAAGGTGCTCTTTAACCATTAATCTTTTCTGTAAGGCACAGACTGGGATTTCTTAAATGTTTTTTTCAGCTCATTGAATTCATCAGCAGAAGCCAGTAGACTTCAAGGAGGACAAAAACAGAACTGCTGCTGAGTGCTTTTAAAAATCCAGCTTCTACTCTTGTTTGAAGTAAATAAGTGTCCATTAATCTTAAACTTAACAGATTGGTGATCTGCAGGCAGTTTTATTAAAGACCAGATAATCCATTTAATTTCTGTGTAGAAAAGCCAATGTGAAGTGAAAATTTTTCAGCTGAAACTGAGGCCAAGTATATCATACTTGTTTGTTGTTCAATTGAGGATACAGAGAGGAATGTTTTAACTCAAGAGAAAAGAAAGAATAAATGGGTGACAAATAGTAATACAGAGTTTTAAGACTCATGCAGCTTTTTCATCCTACTGGTATTCAGCCATACTTAGAATATTTGAGAAAGATGACTGAAGTGACTTTATTTTCTGGATAATGGACTGATTAAATAACATTGCAAAGATCATTGAAGAATGCAAAGATATTTTACTGCACAATGGAGAGGAAAAGGCATTCCTTCTGAAATAACTGCGAGCCTGATCTTTACAATTCTTTACAAATTCCACTCAACAGTTGGGAAAACTTTGCACAGATGGCATGAAACTGCATGGGATGGGTGTTTTGACCTTTTCTGGATGACTAGTACCCACCAAAACTACTCTATCACTCCCCTTGTCAGCTGGACAGGGGAGAGAAAAATGTAACGAATAGCTTGTGGCTAGAGATAAGGACAGGGAGAGATCACTCAGCAATTACCATCACGGGCAAAACAGACTCAACTTGGGGAAATTAGTTTAATTTATTACCAATAAAATCAGAGTAGGATACTGAGAACTAAATCAACATTTTAAAAACACTTCCCCTTTGCTCCATCCTCCTTTCAGCCTTTATTCCTAGTTCTCTCTACCTCCTCCCTCTCAGTGGAACAGTGGGATGAGGAATGTGGGCTGCAGTCAGGTCATCATCTGTTGTTTCTCCCACTCCTTCCTTCTCAAAGGGAGGGAAGACTCCTCACACTCTTCCCTTCCTCCAACATGGGGTCTCTCCCACGGCAAATTGTCCTTCATGAACTTAGGCAGCATGGGTCATTTCCACAGGCTTCAGTTCTTCTTGAACTGCTTCAGCGTGGGTCCCTTCCATGGGTTGCAGTCCTTCAGGAGCAGGCTGCTACAGCATGGGTCCCCCACAGGATGACAAATCCTGTGAGCAAACCTGCTCCAGTGTGGGCTCCTCTATCCACAAGTGTGCAGATACTGCCCAGAGTCTGCTCCAGTGCAGGCTTCTCACAAGGTTGCAGCCTCCTTTGGCCTTCCAGCTGCTTCAGCATGAGGTCCTCTAAAGGCTGCAAGTGGATCTCTGCTCCCCCATGGACTTCCATGGGCAGCAGAGGAACAGCTGCCTCACCATGGTCTTCCCCATGGGCTGCAGAGGAATCTCTGCCCTAGTGCCCAGAGCATTCCCCCCTGACCCACCACTGCTGCTGTACTGACCTGGGTGTCTGCAGGACTGTTCCTCTCACGTTATCACTCCTCATTTCTCTGGCTGTGATTTGTTTCTGCACAGTAACTTTTCCCCCCTCCTTAACTCTGTTATTCCAAAGGCACTACCACTGTTGCTGGTAGGCTTTTCTGTGGCCAGCAGTGAGTCCATCCTGGAGCTGGCTGGTGTTGGCTCTGATAGATATGGAGGAGGCCTCCAGCAGCTTCTCAGAGAAGTCACCCTGGTTGCCACCCCTTCTACCAGAACCCTGCTATGCAAACCTATATGATGGGTCAAACTGGTAAGGCAACATAAGCAAGAGAAAAAATGAGAATGTGCTTGTAAGCAAAGACAACTAATACCTCTCAATCTTCAGAAGCACCAAATAAGTTTAAGGATGTGAAATTACTGTTCTGAAGAAAAGGAAAAAAAACCCAACCCAATTCCACAGTCCTTTGGACCCTCAAGATAAGGGTATCATCAATGTTAAGGCTTTTATTCTGCAAATAAAATCCTTTTCCAAAGTTACTGATGACCACTGCAGAGTGAAAACTAGATTTCCCCTTCAATAAGAAATACTGGTATTTCTGCAGGGCACAAAAAGGAGATTAGAAAATGATGAGACTTTCTTTTTGATATTTTCTATCAAAACAGAACAAGACTTTCATGAAACAAGAGAGTTCATGGTGTCACTTTTAGCTCAATAATATTTCTGCTATCTTCCTAGGGTTTATTTGAAAATATTTATTTTCTCACAGTTTCATTATTCATTTGCATCTTTGTTGCTGCCTTGTTTCCAGAAATGTGGAATTCAGGTTGCTGTTGGAGGCTGTATCTCTGCTGGTGCATCTGCAACCGCACAACACGCAGGACATCTGGTCCTGTCAGATCAGAGGTTGAACCATCCTGTGCTTTCTGAGCCAGGGGCCAGAGGAAATGTCAGTGCCTTGAGAAAATAAATCATCTCAAGCAAATGCAAATTCAAGTAGTTTAAATTTTATTACTACAATTTTTTTTTGTAGTGAAAATATCAAAGCTGGAGGAGTGCCAATTGTAAAAGCAGGTCTGAAAGAAATTTCCTGACCAACAATACTATCAAAACACTGTATAACTCAGCAATTTGAAGGTACCAGATTGTTTTCCACAAATTATGATTCAAATATTTGTTACAGGTCTGCAACAGTTTAGTCAGCTTCATTTTCAGGTCATGAATGGGGCCCTGTGCTGCTTTGCAGTCACAATACATGTTCATTGGTTTATATGGAGATTTAGATCTGCTCATTGAAGCTTTTAAGAGAAAATGTAGTGGCATTTGAATGGGTCTTATTTCAACTAAAATTTCTCTGTGCGTTCCAAAGTTCAAATTTCTCCAATTTAAGCTAGTAGTAACCCACTAGATGCATGATAAAAACTCAGCTGTGTTACTCCACTATATCTAGATTTACTCTAGTAATTACATTGGCCCAATTTATTTTTTATTTAACTCAAATGGAAAGGAAATAATTAGATCTGATAGCTATCATATAAGAGAGTATGCTGAGGGTGAAGTAATTAAACTGTAATTGTAGTAAATTACATTTTTCATTAAAATTGTAAGAAATCTGTTAAATGATTAACTAAAATGTTTAGAGTATTTGAAATCCATTCAGCTTTTTGATTCTGCAGGCAGATCAGAGGAATTTACAGTCTGTGAAAGTATGCTTTGGTACTGCACTATCTCATGCTATCAATACCAAATTGTTTCCCAGATTGTTTGATTTTACCAAATATTGTTTATTATTGGTAGTGCTACAAAATGTGTAAGATTATTTTCCAAAGATGAAATGGAGCTGCTGCACTATGCAATCTAAAACCTATCTGGATATTTACAAGCAATCTCAGTGGCTCATTTACCTAGGGAGAATCTTTTTCTTTATATACAGTTAATCCTTTAATGTGTCCTGCTTTCAGATCTATCTCCTGCAGAATTGTTATTGCAAAGGGATGCTTGTCTGCTTTGACTGGGGATGATGCTATACCCTCAGTGACTCTGCAAGTGAGCTGTGACTGTGCCTCACACTGGTCACTGTAGAACATGCCTGAATACCCTGTTTTGGTTTTTTGGTTGGCTTTTCTTTGTTTTTTTCTCGCTTGCTTTGGTTTCCAAGGCACTGAATTCATAGCATGTTCAGCTAACAGAAAAATAACCCAAGGGCTGTGCTTTGAGCACATAATGAATCTCCTAAAGAACATTAAACCACCAATCTCCAGGTCACTGGAAGTTCTTGTCTACATGAGGTGAACATGTAGAAAGCTAAAAAACCCCTAACATTCCAGGGAGTTGCATGCATCAGGTAATTTTTTGTATGAATAATTAAAATCTTTTGAGGTGGCAACAACGGTTGCAGGAAAAATGCTGACTCTGTTAGAGCAAGATCTCCACAGCTGCAGAACACAATAGGGGAAGACTTCAGTCATAAACCCTCCTTGTACAGTCTGCTGTGGAGAACAGAAAAAGCCATGGCACTACACAGACCACATGGAAAGAAAGAGGGAAATGCTTTAGAAAGCATTTGCCTTGGAAAAGAAGTAAAGCTTCTCTCAAGAAGAATTCTAAACAAATTTGGAACAGACATGTCTTAAAGGTAAGCCAAAAGCAGCCAAAAATTACTTCATGGCATGAATATCCAAATACATATTCACCTTCAGAACACCCTAAGAAGCTGTAAGAAGAACTATTGCACAGACTGGTGTTACTTGAGAGGGGGTGGGGGCGTGGGTGGGGGCTGGTGTCAAGCTTAAGGTATTAAAGGTCAGGTGCAGGATCAAGGAATTAAGAGATTTTCTATAATTTAAATTTCATGAGCTAGTTAAGAGGCTGCATTTCTGTCTGAGACCCTTGGGTGTGGACTGCTTTACTGGAAAACAGCCAGCTGTGTGCCTTCTCCACTTAGCCAGAAAAAACCCCAGTTAACTACTGGGCTGCTGAATAGGAGGCACTCTAACAGAGCATCTCTAGAGGTTCCTTATTGGACCTCTGAGCTATGGCCCCATGGGTTTCTTCTATATTCTTTCAGCATTAAGGCTGCTTTATGCATCATGAAAAAAAATTACCACCAGAGGAATGGTAAAACTTACAGACTGGTCTTCTAGGGACTATGTCTTCTAGAGACTATTTCTCTAAAATTGCAATTTCAGCATTAGTCTGGCTTTTCTAAGGCAGAAAATTGCATGGCATTGCTATCCTGTAAAAGTACCAGGCTTTTGGTGATAGGGAGCCTAGTTTTCCCCCTAAGCTTTTCAGAAAGTGAAGTTCTTTATGTGAAACTGCCTAAAACCGATAATTGTTGCTTTGCAGTAACAAAAAAAATTAATCCTTTTTTTTTTTCAGAGGAAAGAAGATAATGCTAAGCCACTGCAGAGTGAACATAAAATTGGTTAACAAGAATTCACAGATAAGAATAATAGTAATGGAGAAAACTACCTTCTTAAAGGATACTTGAGGGTCTGTGTGGTGGGAACAGGGCTGAGGCTTTTCCACCGTGTTTTACAGGTTGTGTGGGAACTTCTTCTCTCCTTTGTCATTTGGGCCCCAAGAGCTGCCACAGGCACTGGGAGGGGTGTGTGTGTGTAGGTTTCTGGCTGGTTCCAGAGCCTCTTTCCACTCTGAAGTTCTAAATGTTAGTACAGCAGTGTACCTGGCACAAGTACTCTCAGCAAGATTTCTTTTGGTGTCTTGGGTTATGTAACCTAAAAAAAATGTGTATTCTATTTCATCTGTTGAAAGCTGTTGAAGAGATGTTTTTTCTTTATCTCTTGTAACTCCAGGGGGAGGGGACGGATGCCTTCTGATAATGGGCCAGCTGTTAAAACCAGGTGTGGCAGTGTTTCTTATCTCCTTCACCACCTGTCCAAGCTCCAGGGGGATATCTTCTGCTAATGGGCCATTAAGGCTCACCAATGACATGACACACAACATCATCCCATTGTGAGATTCTCCACCCAGTGTTGGGGGGCAACCGTTCCTACCTGGAAAAAACCTGAGACTCAGGAACAGCAGGTACCTCACCTTTCCACTCTGGACCCCAGGGGAAGACCGGACTACTGGACCCATCTCGCCACTTCTGGACCCTTTCTACAGGATCATCTCTACTCCACAAAACCACATCTGTTACTCCAGGAGGGTTTATTTGGACTGCTTCCAACACCCTGACCAATAAGGTGTCAGGTCCTATCCCTGACGGTATCAGGGTTCCTTCCAGGACGTTGGTTTGCTTGCTTGCTTGGGTTTTTTGTACTACTACGTTTGTATTTTCTTTTTTTTAAATATTCCTAGTAAAGATCTGTTACTCCTATTCCCATATGTTTGCCTGAAAGCCCCTAATTTCAAAATTATAATAATTTGGCAGGGAGGGGGCTTACATTCTCCGCTCCAAGAGAAGGTCTAGCTTTCCCTAGCAGACAACTGTCTTTCAAAACTGAGACAATTGGCCAGTTGTGTTGACAACGTCCTAAAACTTTCAGCCCATTCTGCTTCTTTAGCAAACAAAGAGTTGGAAAATAAAACTCAGGCTAATCAAAAATGGGAAAGGTTATAAATTAAATTCAAGATCCAGTATCATTCAGGAAGCACTGAATGAGAGAAAAAAGGTCTGCTCTGTTAAGAGAGTATTTTTCAGGCAAAGATGTCACTTTATTTGAAGCTTCTAATAGTTACATTTAATGTATTTGTATATATTAATTTATCCTACAACTGTAGAATGTTATTCTCAGTTAAACAAAAGCATTAGATGATGATACTAACAATTCTTTTAACAGCGCAAAAGTTTGAAAGGAAAATAAAAACACTTCCTGGTAGAACTGGGCCAAATTATGTCAAAGGGAGATGAAACAGCAGAGCACAAGATATCTGATATTTATGGTGACAGTTTTTGCCTTTTGGGCCTGGCATCATTTTGCAGAAAGTTTAGAGTTGTTTTCCTCTCATTCTTTAAAACTATATTATACTGTGATCAAAGACATTTCCAATTGCTAGCCCTCCAAAATTGAAAGCCACTGTAAATGGTGAAGAAGAATGTGACAATCTTCTCACATTCTTATAGTTCACTCTATAAAAGTCACTCTATAAGTGTCATTATTATTCCTTGGTAAAAACTGAAAATCTTTGATGAAAAATAGTTTTAAGCTTTTGAAATTAAATGCAGCTTATTAGATCACTTATACACTGCGTAATAATTTAATCACAAATGCATTTCTTTTGAAGAAGTAGTAATTGGAATTATTATTTTATTTGGGTTTCCATATATTGTGTTATTGTATGAAAAAATAATTCCAATTATTTTTTAATTTCTTTTTTCCCAAACCCATCTGTAATATAGCTCTAAATCTTTAAAAAAAGCCCCACAGAAAATTGGAAGCATTGGGCAATGGAAAATTTGATTTTTAGGTTTTCCCTATACAGTAACTAGGGTTTCATGCTTGGTCTGATGAATAATTCCCTGCCTTTTAACACATTTTGGGAAGATTTAGTATCTGAAGAGCCAGATACTGTGGAACAGGGGATCTTAAATTGACTTAAATGAATAATTTAATATTTTAAATGGATTTAAAGAAACACTAACACAAAGTTTTCATTTTTCGTAATGGTGAAAAATTTAATAAGTTAGTGTGCTATTTTCTTTTCTCAGTTTTAAAGTTTCAGTATATTTCTGTTTCTTTATGACATTCAAATGCCAAAATGACCCAGTGTTACTCCTTCAATATGATACTTATAAATTGTACAATCAACAGAAAGGATTCTTCTGAAACATAGAGAAAGATGGTTCTACGTCATTGTCAAAATTCAAACTGCCTTCACAAATGTTAAGATTTTATTGGATGAATATAACTACCTATTTACCACGTAATTTGGTGTTGTCACTGAAAACTGGTGCTTTTTTTTTTTTTTTTAAAAAAGTGCAGTTTTGTTAAGATGGAATTCATGGAGTCATCTGAATATCTTCCTTTTCTAAATGGAAGTTGTGCCTGTATTTCCATGTTAGGCAAAAGATTATTGCTGAGAAATACTACAGTAGAAGCTCACTAGTTTTAACTTTCATTAAATTGTATGTTACTAATATTACCATTATATGTTGCTAATTGTTAATTCTATATTCTATTGCTAATTGTTAATTCTATTCCCATTTCAAGTGCCAAAGCATTTTATGTAGGAAGATTGCTTTCCTTACTCCAATTTTCTGAATGGAAACAGTCAGAAGTGTGTTATGAATTCAGAATGGCCACACACAGGACCAGTGACTCTGTATTGAAAACAGTGTCAGTCCAAGACCATGCACACGAAATAAAATTTAACACATTTGAAAATTCAAGGGATTTCATTATATAGCTGGGGTTGACAAGATTTTATGCAGGGGCTGTCACTGAATGACACTTTGTACTCAGAGTCCAATTCCACTCTCTGAAGTGGTGAGAGTAGTGATTTTCTCAAGCAGCAACCCAGTTAACTTCTCATTTATACACTTAAGTTGAGAAAGGATAATTAATTCAGGTAATTTGGTTTACAAATACCTTGTACTTGGAACAGGAATTTGGGGAAAATTTGCCAGTAATCCTTACTGGGTTTTTAGGTAAATGATACTTCTCAAGATTGTTATACCAAAACTCTGAATGCCTTTGATTATTTGAAATCTAACATGTAAGAAAATGGTGGTGTTTTCTTTTTTCTTTTTAATTTCTTCTTCCTCTTCCTTTTATTTTATGGGGGCAAAAGAAACCTTACGGCATGTATACGACATGTTTCATATTCTTTTTTTCCTGGAAGTCTTGTCTGTGTCCTCCTCATGTATTTACTTGAAGATCAAGAAGTTTTTTAAGAATTTGGAATAAAAGCACCATTCTTCCATTTTAAAACTTTTTTCAAAGCAAATATTTTGAACACTTTTGAGATACGTTAACTTCTGGAGATCACATGAAGTTCTTTCCTATCACACCAGAATTTCCTTGCTGTCTTGAGAATGTGTGTTTCTTTTCTTAATTGCTTTCACACAAGAATTTACTGTCTTTGTGAGTAGCCTGGGTCTGTGCCTTTCAGCAATCCTCTTCACTTGGCTTAGGAATAGCCTTAATTGCCTCAAAACAAAGGCTTAAATGAGCATTTTCTAATTAGAAACTATCTTTCTGAAAGGCTTAGGGAAGTGAGGGGAGAGAAAATATCAAAACTTGTTCTTCTCCCAGGAGTGCATTTTATTCTCAAACTGCAGATGTCAGGAGCAATGTCTATGTAAACTACCATGGATAAACATCTGTCTCATGCATGAATATTGCCATGCTGGTGTATGTGAGAGAACAAATAAAATGTCCCCAAGGCTCTGAAGCAGTTATTTACAACACTCTTTTAACAATAAGTTAATCCTTAAGACAAGGGTGTAGTGAATGCAGTGAACAGCTGGTGCTTATGGTATTTACTAAAGAACTTCAGAATAACATGGTCTGTCGAGTGCAATCTGATATATACACATCCACAGAGGGGGGTTCATTTATGCGTCAGGTTACAAGACAGACAACCACCCAGAGAGCAATGCTCACCTATCAGTCGGCTTAAAGATGTCAGAGAATAAACTCTTTATGAGGGAAATTTAAAAGGATGGCTGTGGAAGAGCCCTGGATTAGTAAGAGCTTGGAACTTAAACAGATCTCATTAAATCAGGACCTTTAATAAACTAGACAAGCAAAATATGTGGAAAGAAGTCTGCTTGGCTCTCTGAGGTGCTATGAACAGTGACTTGATGTGCTTTTCAGACTTAATGCTCTAAGCCAGTGTAAAAGCTGAAAAGACACCCCCTTCCAGGCAGGGAGGCCTGATCTCTTGTCCTCCTCTGCCTTGGTTGTGAGCCATGTTCCTGGCAGCCTGGTTGATGCAAGGCATCTCAATGGCAACAGCAGGCATGGCTGAGCCCTCAGGCCAGCCCCTGAGTACAGCATCATGGCCCTTTGCACTGAAAGAGTCTTTGCAAAGATGTGTTTCCATCCACACAGTTGTGTCAGCTTGAGAAAAACTGTTGCCTGGATTCTTCTTCACAAAAGTGATTGATAGAAGTGCACCTGGGTAGCTCAGAGATACCTGTTCTGTAAGATGCAGTCAGACTCTGATTAGTACATTTGAGTCATTTCATAACAAGCTAGATGCTCTTTTGCAGTGTCCACACAATACATTATTATTTCTTCACAGTGGTTATAACTCTGTCTTGCAAGGAAATTATGGGTGTGCAGTCACTCCCCCTGCTTCCCCCAAGCCCCATATAGCACATGGCTCAGGAAAAAAGTGGGTCCCTAATCATATGGTCTGGATTAGGTGCAACTGCTGTCAGAATAGGGGCTGTGTGATTTTACAGAGTTGTGTCAGGGATTCCCCCTCCCACCTGTACTCAAATGTGTCATGAGGCAGGACACTTCTGGTAAGCTAGGATATAGACTGCCTTGCTCCTTTAGTCTTGTACATGGGCCAGAGGAGCCAGAAATCGACTTCATCTTGGACTGGCTTTCTGTTCTGTGACATGAGAACAAGAGATCAGTGCTGAAAGAGGGGGGTACTGTGCTGACCTACCTTCCATTTATGTTTTCTGAAAAAACACTACCTAAAAATCCCCAACCCTGTAGTGAATAAAATGCTTTGGGAACCCAGAGTGGTTTGAATTCTTGCTGAAACCCATCTAGACAGTTTCACAGTGGGCACTAATGCTCTTGGTTCTTATAAATGAACCTCTGGGGATTGAGAAAAATGTTCTCAGAGAACAAGCTTCAGATTAATTTCTCATCTAGAGCCAAGACTGAGTGATTGAAAGGCTTATTTTCCAGTTTAGATATCTTCAATTCCTAGTGACTAATTGTGGGTCTAAGTAAATCAAAAGACACATTATTAATAGGTTAAGTAAAAGCAGAACTCTATAGCCTGTGATATAATATCACAAATGATGTAATTTCTAAGAACTAAAAATTCTTTATTCTTTAGCTGACAGCAAAAACTTCTTTATCTGTCTTAATGGGAGACAATTAAAGCATCTGTCTCCTATTGCAGAAAATAACTTGCTCAGACAAAAGAAATGGAACAATTTACAGGTTCTTTAATGGTGTTTCATGCTTAAATAGTGTATAATAAAGCTGTGGCTGAAGCAGCTTTGCTGGGAAGGACCTAGGATCCTGGGGGATAGTTGTAGCCAGTTGACCATGAGGCTGCAATGCATCCTTGTGACAACAGTAAGCAACATCCTGGACAGCAGAAGGGAGATCATTTCTAGCAGGTCAAAGGAGGTGATCCTTCCCCCTTATTCAGTGCTAGTGAGGACGACCTGGAATGCTGGTTCCATTTCTAGACTCCCCAGCACAAGGGAGACATGGATATACAAGTCAGTCTCGCTAAGGGCCACAGAGATAATGAAGAGCTTGGAGCATCTGACATGTGAGGAGAGACTGAAAGATTTGGGACTGCTCAGTCTGAAGAGGAGGAGGCTCAGGGAGAATTTTATCAATGGGTACAAATACCTGATGTGGGGACTACGGAAAAGAGAGCTGAGCTCTTAGTGGTATTCACTGAGGGAACAAGAGACAAAGAGCACAACTGAAATACAGGAGGTCCTGTATGAACACACCAAAGTATATTTTTACTGTAAGGGCGCTTGAACACTGGATCAAGTTCCCCAGAGAAGTTGTGGATCTTTGGAGAGATCCAAAATCCAATTGGATATGGCCCTGGGCCACTCCCTCTAGCTGAGCCTGATTAAGGTCAGGAAGTGTACACGCTGGTCTCAAGATGCCCCTTCAGAACTCAATGGTCCTGTGATTTATTATTTGTGTGTGTGCATAGTTCAGGATCCATATAATTAAAATCTTTTTTTAAAAACTTTTTTTTTTTTTTTTTTTTTTTAGGTATTCCTTTCCTTTAATGCTTGGGGAGAAACCCTGCAGGAAACTGTTTATTATAGCTTGGCTTGGCCAGGTTGTCAAGTAGTTTTAATGTAGTTGTTCACTGCTGTGAATTACATGTTTCTGGAGGGAGGACAAACATTTTAGGAAGGCAAAGTTCAGCAGAGTGACATTACTTTTATAAGTCCCATATCCTTTAGTCTCTTAGAGGATTTAGAAGGATTTAAAGTCCAATACTGAAGCTTGAAGCATGCATTGGAGAGGAAGCAGGCAACCTAAAATAAATGGAGATGGAATAATGAGAGACATACCTCTTGCATTTGGTTTTCTCAGACCCTTCAATCCATAAGAAACATACAAATACCATTTAGAGAAGCTCTTATTATGAAAAAAGGATACCACTTTTCTTCTTGATGTTTCTGTACCCTGTAACTTACACCACCTGTTAAATCTGGTTTCTCTTAACTCCAGAGCATGTTGATAGAGCCTTCTCCTCTAACATCTGTAAGAGCTTTACTTTAGAGAGTGCTGAACCACACATTTATTGGGAAGATGAGATTCAGACTAGGTAGAATAGCTTATATCCAGTGTTGCAGTGCAGCCTGGTATGAACATCCTGATAAGTGCTGCAATAGGCCACAAGCACAATCAAGAAAATCCTTCAATACTTTGATTACCAACATTTTTCTTATCCTTCATTCTATCTTGTCCATAAAACATGAGGCCGGAAAAGAAAGAACTTGCTAGATAACTTGTGACTATCATGTGTATTATCTACTAACTAGTGTAATCAGACATCCAGGGTTTAAATGTCTTTAAATCATAATACAGTCAGGTGAGCATTTAAATGCCTTTAAATTGTGAAAATACTTGTTTTACCTCTGAAACCATCAGATTCAATAGATTAATTACAACCTGTAAGCACAATCTGTTAAGAAGCCTTGCTATGCTTCTATTTCATTGTTCATCTGCTCCTCTCAGCTCAGGTACCACAGAGCTTTCACCACACTGCTGCAATCAATATGTTGATGAGGATAAATAAACAGTATAGCGTAAAAATTATCTGCAGTCCCAGTCCTTGCAATGCTTTTAAGCTTATTGAAGTTCATTACAACAGTTTTTACCTTCAGGTGGCAGTACATTCAGGTGGAGTGAATGGTGAATGTCTTGACTCAATAATTTCAAAGAAAACATTCAGTTAACACAGTAAATCCATGCAGGAATTCCATTCATTTCTGGCTCTGTAAGGAAAATAAATTGAACTTTGGTTACTTCCAAGTTTGTTTCCCAAATGGGGAGAGAGCAATGTAATGATCAACCTTTTTTGCTTCTAAACTTGTAATAAAGTTCATCAAAAAATCAAAGATCATTATAAAGCCTGTGCCCTCAGTGATTTTTATAAGATTTTCTAAGATCATGTGTTAATGTCAACATGTTTTTAGAGGTTTTGGTCAGATCACTCATAATGGCTCTCTAAGGTTGTATTTCTTCAGAAGACAATAATGAACTTGTTTTTCTTCACCCAAAGAGCAGCACTACAATGGGTCTCTCAAGACCTGCAGGTTGTTCATGATGCATCCAGAACCCTGGGTCCTTCAGAGACATCATTACCTACCATGGTGCATCACTCCAGGGTCTGACAATCAAGCTGCTTTATCTTCTGTCACAAGTCTCATTGACATAAAAACATATTCAACATCAAGCTCTCTGTGTATTTTTCATAAAAGAAAGTCAATTGTGATCCCCAGCTTTAATTTTCTGTAAAAAAGGCCTTTTGGGAACCATCTGCTTTAAATGTGTCCTTATCTTAAGCATAATGCTTGCAAACACAACTCTGAGGAAGCTGTTTTGCACATGCCATTATTTAATGAAAGTACAATTACATGACTGATTTGCTTTCTCTGGAAATCATAATAACAATCGAGTCATGGTTGGTTCCTGGAAACTTCCTGGCTGTGAATTCACCTCATTAAATCTGTCTGTTATTTTACTGTCTGGTAGATTTGGTTTGAACCACGCTAGCCACATTAAAGACATTTTGCTGTAACTTACTGACATGCTTGGTGCTACAGCAGTGATTTTCATTAATTTGTTCTCTAAGCAAAGATTATTATTTGTGGAGGAAAACAGAAGGATGTGGTAAATTCACTGTGAAATTCACTTGGAAAAAGTGCTATTCCTTTTATGTGTAACAGTATTTTTCCAATAAAGTGCATGGGATCATTTTGGGCATAAGAATTTAACTTGTTCTCAAATCATGTTCTTCCCCTCTCTTCTTGCACCTGGTATTCCATGAGTGAGTGAGACACTGGGGATCTTCTCCTACAGATTGTACATACCTTGCTTCCAACGTCATTCCTCTGGGTCTCATCCAGCCTTTGTGAAATCAGTGATATTGGATGTGAGTTGGGGCAGAATTTGTCCCAGCATGTGTAAAATGTTACGAAGCATTTTACAATCCTTTTTCCCAAGAACTGCTACACTAAAAATCAATTGGGTTGCCTTCTGTAACCATGTGAATTATTGACTGAAAACAAATGACAGCCACTGAAATCTAGGAAAACCTATTAAAAATTCATCAGTCACTTCTAACCTTTTTTTCCCATATAATGGGCTGCAGCAAAACCTTGTGCAAGAGTATAATAGAAATGTTATTTCTTAGCTTTCCTATTTGTTTATGTTTACCTTTAATGTGGTCATCATATTTGAATGAAGAACAGAAGATATTTATAGTAAATAGAAAGATGCATCTTTTTGGGCATTTCGTGCAGGAGGTTTGCATTATCATACCAAATTAGAGTTATTACAACATCTTCACCCTCAGTGTTTAGGGGACCATGAAGTCCTGCTTTAGTGTCATTACGTAAGGAATGGAAGAGAAAAACTATTTAATGTCTTACTGCAAGGAAGAAAAAAGCAATACTGCTTAGCTTGTAAAGAAGGCCTTTCCTGATAAGTCTATCTAAATGCAGATTTTCAGTTTTCATCTCTGTACAATCTATGTAAGAAATCCCTCAAGACAAAGATGCTGAATGAAATGAATATTTAAATTGAAAAGTTTTTTTTCTAGAAGGAAGATAAATTTCTCAAGTAAGTTCTGCATCACTTTAGCAATGAGTTGACTTTTCTTTATCTCTGTGTAGCACTGAAAATATGCAAAAGATGAAACAAGAAAAAAAGACAAGCCTAGGATTGTGTTTGAAATGTAATTCTTCATTCTTGTTTTGTCTACCTCTGCAAGCACAAAAGCAGAGAAGTCCTTCTAGCATTTAAATGAGACAGACTCATTTTCCCTGAGGTTAATATTGCTTCCAGTTATGAGATAGCTAGTATTAGTAACTGTTTAAATTGCTCTTCCTTTGCGCATTTGTGTAAGGATTTGGAGAGTAGTTTTACTTTTCTACGAGAAAAAATTAAAGACACTTGTAGGGAACTCAAGCAGGAAGAGCAAGTTTCCAATATAGTGGACTTGACACAGTGTTCAGGCTTTATGATTGTGGTAAAGGGAGACTTCCTCCAAGAAAAAAGCTAAACAAACCCATCAGCTAAGCAGAGCATTATTTTGTTTTATTGATTGGTGGGTTGACCTTGGCTGGCCACCAGGTGCCCACTAAAGCCATTCTCTCCCTTTCCTCCTCATCTGGACAGAGAAGAGAAAATGTATTGAAGGGTTCATGGGTCAAGATAAGGACAGAGAGAGACCACTCAGCAGTAGTTGCATAGTTTAGTCATTGTCATGGGCAAAACAGACTTAGGGAAATTAGTTTTGTTTATTACCAATTGAATTAGATTAGAGTAAAGGGAAATAAACCCAAATCTTAAAAACACCCACCACTAACCACTCCCTTCTTCCTGGGCTCAACTTCACTCTCAATTTCTCTCCCACTTCCATGTGAGATGCACAGGGAAGTGGGGAATGGGGCTGCAGTCACTTCATCACATGTTGTTGCCTCTCCTTCCTCCTCGGGGCAGAACTCTTCACACCCTTCCTCTGCTCCAGCATGGGGTCCCTCCCATGGTAGATCATCCTCCACTTATTTATTCAGTGTGAGTCCTTCCCAAAAGCTGCAGTTCTTCACAAACTGCCCCATTGTGGGTCCCTTCTGCAGGGGGCTGTCCTTCAAGGGCAGGCTGTTCCCATGGGGATCCCCTCTGGGGCCACAAATCCTACCAAAAAACTGCTTCAGTGTGGGCTCCTCTCTCCATGCAGCCACAGATTCTGACAGGAGCCTGTTCCAGCAAAGGCTTACCATGTGATCACAGCCTTCTTTGGGAATCCACTTGATTTAGTGCAGGCTCCTTCAGGGGCTGCGGGTGGGTCTCTGCTCCTCCATGGACCTCCATGGGCTACAGGGGCACAACCACTTCACGATGGTATCCACCATGAGCTCCAGGGGAATCCTTGCTCCAGTGCCTGGAGCACCTCCTCCCTCTCTTCACTGAACTCAGTGTGTGCAGAACTCTTTCCCCCACTCTTCTCTGGCTGCAATTTGTTTCTGTAAAGTAACTTTTCCCCCTTCTTAAATCTGTTATCCCAGAGGTAATACTGCCATGGCTGATGGGCTCAGCCCTTGGCCAGCAGTGGGTCAGCCTTGGAGCTGGCTGGCATTGGCTCTGTTGCACATGGCAGAAGCTTCTGGTAGCTTCTCACAGCAACCACCCCTAGACCCCATTTACCAAAACCTCATCATGCAAACCCAATACAAATGCAAAGATATAAAAAGATATTGACAGTGTTCTGAGAAGGAATTAATAATAATAATAAGACAAATGTTTCTATATTGTTTTAGGATTTCCTGCAGCAGTGCTGTAAGATATTTGCACCCCGACAGAAGAGCTGTTCAGTTGGCTTTTGTGCAGTGCCAAGGCCTGGGATCTAGGCAGTATCTCAGACAGATTCAATTGAAAAAGTCAAGAGCATGTCCATATCCTAGCAGAATAGTGCCCTGGAGATAGAGACTGTTGTAAAGCCAGTACGGTTATGGGAAGATGAAAGTACTGCATAAGTTCTGCTTTGCTTGCAAAGACAGAATGTTTTCCTTCAAAAAAACCCAGCAAATTGCTGAAGGATTAAGCAATTCATTGAGATGTGCAGTACCAAGATGCGCAGATGGTGCAAAATGACAGCTGAAGTTATCACTCTTTTGTAGTGTTTACAACTCTAGTTCTTCCTCCCTGTATTTGAGAATCCAGAGAACACAAACAATGAATATTAAAAGCTTAAAATGAGACACTGGGGTATTACTTCCACCAAGACTCATTTCTGAGATAAAACCAGATTTGTTTTTTTTTTAAGTGAAGGTGAGGTGCTTAAAATTTTCTATATTAAATCTTCAGGCTATCATCCTAAAGTGTTCATGAGATTTTAGTACTCAGAATAATTTTTCCTTTTGTTAAAAGTGCATCTAGTGTCAGTTAACCTAAAAGATTGACAATTCCTTATAGTTTTGCAGTGTTTTCTTGTTTGCTGCTGATGTTTTTGCCTTGGATACTGGACTGAGAAGAATGACAAAACCTTCTCCTTTCTATAACATTAGTGCTTTTCTCAGTCCTACAAGTACTTGTATTTTCAGGACTAAGGAAAGCTACAAAGCAAGAAGTGACAAAAATATTTCTTGAGACAGAACAAGATGCAACTCTCTCCTTTAACATATGGCATCACCGATTATTGATTACATAGGCACTTTCTCTGAGCAGAGTTCAGTCTTAAAAATTTGAAAATGAAATATCCTTACCATGGAAATACATATATATATATATATATATATATATATATATATATATATATATATATATATATATCTGGCTACAGGCATTTCAACCCTGTTATTTTTCAATCAATTAGTAGAAGTAACATGCACTCAGAACAAGATGCTGATGAAAGCATCTGTTTAATTATTAAAAGGAGGTGAGAGTGAAAATCATGCATTGTCTAACTTGAGGAAATATCAGGTATTATTTTAAAAGAATCAGTCTGGAAGTTCCTGGTTTATAGCTATCACATTAGTATCTCAGGCTGGATAGTTTATTAAAGTATATACATGTGGGTAAGGATACAATGCAGTCTACACCCCTGAACATTTGTCACCATGACTCAGCTTTTACAGAGAGGCAGGAGTAGAATGTCTATATACTTATGGTGGGATTACACACCTAAAAAGATTCAACATAAAAGAGAAATATTTCTCACAACTGTGTTGTGAAGATGTCCTTAGCCACTCTAAACCATACAGATTTTCCTTGTCTTAATACCCTCACACAGCACATACTTCACTTCGTTAAAATGAAAAAACTGAGCTCCAAGCATCTGAAAATTGTCTCTTAAAGAATCTAAGTTGTGCCACTGTTAGCTGACAGATGTTTCCCGGTCTATTTGTAACTGTTCCACTAGGGTTTCTGTGAAGAGATTAAAGCCAAAGGTTTAGAAGCTTGGAAAACACAGTCTTCAAAAATCTTTTTCTGCTGTTCCTAATTAAGGAGTCTCCCAGACTTTTTGTGACTTTCTCAGTATTTTACATTTTAGCACTTGCACGTGCACCAATTGTTCTAAAGTTTGAACAACTTGAATTCAGCCTTTACACTTTATCTGGCTGTGGATCCAAGCGAGTGAGTGCTTTTTCCCTGAGAGCAGTGTACCAGCAGCTTCCTTGTGTCCATCTCCCAGAGCAAGCCTTGCTGCAGTCCCCATGGCAGCCTTGCTGTCCTGTAAAACAGCCTTCCTGTTACCTTTGTCACTCTGCCATGTGATAGCTCAGTGGGAGAGCTCATGTCTGAACTGCAGGGATTCATAGACATGCTTGCCTCCTTTTGGGATATGCCCTTAACCCACTCCCGCACCCTCTGCTCTGGATCCCTCCACTCATGCTCTCTCCTTCCTTTCAATCAGTAACTTCTGCCCAGAAGATGGCAACACATCATGTTGGAGAGAAATATGTGGAACAGGCATATTGTCCTGAGAATTTTTCTGAGTTGTTTATATTGCAGTACTAAAGTTCATGTTTTACATTAGGACATTCTCAGAATGTTATTATCTTGTGCTACTAGAAAGAATAACATAACCTCCATTGCTAAGGCATATTTAGATGCAATCATGAATCATAGGAATTCTTAGCTACTACTTGGATGCCTAAAAGTAAAATAAAAAGATCATAGAAATTAGCTATAAAAAGAGTACTGATCACTAGCACCATGCAATTTAAATACTGCTTTATTCTTCCTGTGTTCTCTGTAGGTTCCCTATATAAATAACTTCCAGTGCTGTAACACCAACATGCAACTGTCCCAAAATTAAAGAATGTGCTGATTCCTGTGTTCCCAACATATAGAAGCCGTCTTTTATTTTATGACAGAGCATTTAAACTTTACACCATCTCTGTAGCAAAACAAATTGTTTCTGCATGAGATTCCTTTACAAAATTGGGTGTCATGCTGAAATATCAATAGAGCAGTATGTGTGACCTTTGTCGCACACCATTTATTTCATGAAAAAACCCACCCAGCAGCAGATGGCATTTGGATATAAACAGATTTTGAAGTAAAGGGCTTTTGCTTAGTCTGATATACTTAATATATGTAAAGCAATTTTCTTGAGGCAGCACAGTATGGTTCAGAATAACTTGATATTTCAGAAATTTCCAAGTGATAAGCCTCAAATAGATCCCTTGTGAATAAGAGGCAGGGTCTTTGCAGAAACCTTGCAGATATCCTGAGCCACATAATGAAAGGAAAGAAGGACAGCTGGGGGCTTGAACAAGTACTGGCTGGATAGTCCCAAAATGGGGAAAGATGGAGATTTCTGACTTCTGACGCAGGAGAAATGTTCCTTCTGTGCTCTCAAATTTGAACTTGTGGTATTAGTAGAGTGCCTTAACAGACAGTGGAAGGATCAAGCTCCTCCATCAAGACAAACTCCAGAAGTGAACTGAGCCAAAAGTTAGCAATAGAATTGATCGGGGAGGATGGGAGCAGGGAGACAAGATCAGCTTAAGCAGGCCTGTTGTCACTGGAGGTTTGGTGCTTTCACATGAAGATTTGCCATTTTGCAGAGGCTGCTAAGGCTTGCCCAACTCTTTATCTCATGTTGCTCAACGTGGGCACCAATGACACTGTCCAGGATCATATGGAGCAAATTGAGAGAACTTACAGTGAGCTCTGGGAGAAAAAAATGAGATGCAACTACTCAGCTGATTTCCTCCTTAATCCTTCAGGTCAAGGAGATAGGCTCAAATGGGAGTGGATGTGCCTTGCAAGTTAACATCTGGGAGTATTGTCAGTGTTTCAAACACTTCCAGTGTTTTGCTTTTATGACCATGGTGTTTTATTCAGAAAAGAAACAGCAAAGTAGTTATTAGAGGCCTTTCAGTACCTGAAGGGGGCTTACAAGAAATCTGGAGAGGGAGTTTTTTGCAGGAGCATGCAGTGATAGGACAGGTGGAAAGTCATTAAACAGAAAGAGGGAAGATTTAGATTAGCTGTTGGACAGATATTTTTTCTGTGAGGGTGGTGAGGCACTGGAACAAGTTGGCCAGAGAATTTGGACGGCCCATCCCTGAAAGTGTTCAAGGCCAGGCTGGATGGGGCCTTGAGTAACCTGGTCTAGTGGAAGGTGCCCCTGCTCATAGCAGGGGGGGTGAAACTAGAGGATCTTTAAAGTCCTTTCCAACTCAGACCATTCTATGATTCTATGAAATTAAGAAATGAAAATGAAGGATACGGTATTTAGCCATAGATCATTAGACAATAACCAGGGAAATACAATGGGAGCTAATGTTGGATATCAGGTTAATAACACCCACATGTCATTACCCTTTTGTTGACTGTTATGTTTGTATGAACTACCACAACGAAATGCAAACAAGGAATGGAATTACTCCAAAGATGCCCAACAAAAAAACCTATCTACCTGAAAACCACATCTGTGAACAGCATGCTCAAAGATGCAAAATCTCCCCCAAATTGTCAAGAAAAGTCCTACATTTCTCTTTGACTGCAAAGACATTCAGTGTTTTGATACTTCTCTCAATGGTCCAAGCTTCATCATAGAGAAATATGTCATGAAGACATTTATTTTTTTCTAACTGGCTCACAATAGCTGAAATGGAAAGCTACCATCAAACAGTTTTTGCAGAAGAATTACTTTTGCATATATTCTTTTTGCACTTCACACATTTTGGAAAACCTTTCTCAGAGCAAAAATGATTTTTCATAGGCAGTTCCTGGCTTTTGCCTGTTAATCTGTTCTAGGCTACATGGTTTATTAGTAATGAAATAACCAATGTTACTGAAAAAAAAAATTACTGCATTTCATACAATATGGAATATAACATCACTCTCTGCAACAATATTTACTTCAGAGCATTACAGAAAGTTTGAGGTATGTTTGAGAGTACTGTGACTCAGGAAACACTAACAATACAGAGCTGCTAGTCATTCTCCAATGAGGTGATGTTAGTAAGTGTCAGCTTTGTCTTATGTTAGAAATTACATTGTTCGTTAGAAACAATTATAAGGAAAACAATATTGATACCATACTCAGGCTAATCAATTTTTCCCTAAAAGTGGCAGGAAAAGAAAATGCACTTTGATACTGGGAATTGCCATGCTCTCAGAATTTGTATGCACAGCTCCTGCACTCCAAAATCACTACATTTACACCTAGAGAGCAAAAGAAGGAAGACTTATAAATCATATATGTCCACTTAGGCACTTCCTCTTGTCATGAATAGAAAGTTTTGTAAGCTATTTGAAAGGCACATCAAGTTAATGAAATAACTTATCAGTTTTAATTAGCACTCCTGCAAGCTGTAATGCTCTCTTACCTGAAGCTGAGTGACATCAAAAGATATGAAATTCTTTCTTACCTTTGATGTTTTTTTCTGACCTAGAACACTTCTCCTCTCGCCCATGCAATCCTTTTGCCCATTTAATAAAGAAATTGAAGGACACTGATGGGAACCAGTCCCTGGCCATGATGTACTTAAAGAGTCATGAATTGAATTACTGCTAAGAAGAAATTTGAATACAATATTGTTCACATATCTTTGGCTTGGTTAATTCTCAAATGATCTGTCATGAGAAAAACACATTTTCAACATACTTGCATTCAAAATGGCATGCAAGAGTTTGTTAACCCATCATCTTACTTCTTTTTTGGTCTTATGAAGCTGAAGTCCTTCCTCATTCATTCAGTACAAAATACTAATGAAGTTATGATTTCTGGATAAATGCAGGATTTTCTCAAGGAAGCCTAAAAATGATTGAGATTATTCTTTATCCAAAACTGTATGTTAGCTTGCTGTCTTCATGAATGCATATTGCATAAAAATATAGCATATATTTTACTTATGCAAAATTTCTGAAAATTCTGAAAACATATTACCTATGGATTTAAGTTGTTCCCAAATTACTGGTATAATGTACCATTAATTCAGGTTCAGATGGGTTAATTATCTAACAACACATTTCTATGCAGACAAGCTGCAATGCTTTGTTTCTTGAGTATTGCTTGCATTCAAGACAATTTAAAATATTAATCTAATGATAAATGAAAGCCATTTGTTGTCCAACTATTAATAATCTCCTTTATTATCTAATGGATACTTTACTGAAATTATCTTGAAACTCAGTGGGCCTGACCTTGCTTTCACTGAAATCAATGGCAAATCTCTCACAGAGTTCAATGGAGTATGACTAGCCTTGCTACATTATGAGCTATTATTAATGCCTATTTTGCTACCATAATTATGTCCCGACATTAAACATATAATTCCATATTAAAAAAAAAAGAAAATTAAGAAAAAAGAAATATACCCAAAACATCAAAAGGCCCCAGTAAAATATAAAAACAAAATCAGAAATTTTAGCTTTCTCATAAGCATTCTTCCTAGAATATTAATATTAATATTTATATGGCATATTTAATAAGGTAGAACACACGGGTTACTGAACAGGTAACAGGATTAATTACTTTCTGTGGATGATCTGTATTTATGCAAACCCTTTAATGAACTCCATGAGTTAAGGAAACTACACCACAAGGGATAGGAAGGCTTAATAACTTGGCATAAGTTATTAAGGTATTTTCCCCATGAAGAGAATTAATTCACAGTCTCACTTGGAACTTATGCATTCTATTGATGCAATTTACATTTGTGTTTAAGTTGTTAATTCTTATCTTTATGGTTATCTGCAACTGGTTGAGGAGGAGAATAATAAATAGTGGATTTAACTGAAACTTGCAATTTAAATGTGGGTTTACTTAGAGCTTTGTTTCTTAATATCTGCAATTGCAAAGTACAGAACAATATATAATAACAACATTCATACATAAAAGAGTAACTCAGAGCACAGGGAGCTGATACAAGTTGGACCCAACCTTTGCATGGGTGGACATATTGTTCTTGGGAATCCTCAAGTTCTGTTATTTATTGAAAAGTGCTATGGGTGAATCTCATTAAGTTACAAACATCTTGTTTTAAAAGTGGTCCTTGGGGAATGTAGACAGCCAGAAAGTTGAGTATTCTAAAGACTTAGTGTCAAGTATGTCTGTGGTGCAATATGTGGATGGATATCATATATTATTTCCCCTCTGGTTTCACGAAGGTGGGAAATGTTTTAATTTCACCTTTATTCCAAAACATGAGTGGAAAGAGTTACTGTACTCATATAAAAATAAATTAATAAATAAATAAATTTTAAAGTTCCCTTAAATACTACTTTACACAAATTCAGTGTGATGAAGAAGAGACATGCTCACTGCAAAGCTTAGGAAGTTCATGGCTGTGAATTACATGCTAGCTGGCAAGATAATGGATTTTTAACTCAGTTATGTGCCCTGCTCTGCCTCAGAAATACCATGAAGCCTCCTCTCCCCTGATACTACTAGTGTGGGTCAGCCTCACCTGATTACTGCCTTTCTTTGGCTGAAATCTGGTACATTGGTTGCTTTTCAGCATTTACCTGTATTGTAAAAATTCAGTGCGGATTAGAAGCAGACTATTTTATTTGTGGAGAACAAAATCTGACTTCATCTTTCTTGTAAGACTGTTAGATGCTGGAAGGTTGCAATAAAGTTTCTGTGGAGACATCTCATCCAGGCTGAACAACCCCAACTCTCTCAGTCTTTCCTTATAGGAGAGATGTTCCATCCCTCTAAGTATCTTCATGGCCCTCCTCTGGACCCACTCCAAAAGACTCATGTTTTTTCTGTGCTGAAAATAGCTTCTTCCACCAGAGTTCTATTGCTTTTGATGTGACTATTATTAAATCTTAAAAAAACCGGCTTTAAGTACTTGAATGCTGAAGCCAAACATTACATATAAAACTGTGGTTCTCTATGTGCTGTTGTCAGGTAGTTACATTAGTGAGTAACAGAAAAGCAACTTTATGATGTTTTGCACTAATTCAAGTCCCTGATGACGGGTTGGAGCAACACATAATCCAAAAAGACTAATTTTGAAGATCAGTTCCTCAAGAGACAGAAGAGGCTGGAAATAAGGGATCCAAGGTAGTCAATAAATAGAAATTATAAAACTTAATGGAATTTTTGAAGAGTAGTTTGTCTGACAATTAGATGGAAGAAAGAGATCTTAAACAAATTAAGTGGTAAATTGTTCATCATTAACATTCTTCAATGAGATGGTCTGTGAAAGTCTAGTCTTCAATTATTTTCATCCTTGTTTCTTTAGAAATTTCAACAAAGGTCCTTAAAAGAAGTGGTCCCAAGACTAATTGAGTGGATGTGCACTGAATTATCTTGCTTTGCCCACTTAAGCACACATTCCTTTTTTTGTCACTAGAGAAGATAAACAACCATTACTTTGCTGTTTCTTTTCACTTGTTTTCCTGCCAATATTTTTGTAGGCACTGCAGCTGTTGGTTTAGAGTTCTTGCTTTGTCAATGGCTGGCCCCACAATAACTGGACCAATAATTTCTCCACACGTAGTGTCCTGTTTTACAAAACCACAGAATCACAGAATGAGGAAGGCTAGAAGGCACAACAGTGGGTCATCTGGCCCAACCTCCTTACTTAATTACAGTCGTCTTAGAGCACATTGCACAGGATTGTGTCTAGACAGTCCTTTCCCTTTGTGGAGGATGAAAACATTTTTGTCCTTTGTCAGGCTGTAGCTTTCTGGAGTTGCATATATTGACTTATATAAGTAGTAAATGTTTAGACTAATTTTAACAATAAGATATCTCTGTTCATCAAGGTCTAGAGGCACTTTTAAAATGAGAAGCTGTAAAGAGCACTCTCTTTAGCATTGTATATAACAGAAATTGAAGAGAGAACAGATCTTTTACTGTTAAAAGAATATAAGCAGATGATGAACGATGTTGAAATAATATTAGCACCATCTTAGCGTGCTGGTTTGTTGACTAAAGGTTATTCAATAGGTGGAAATGTGAACCTTGAAGTCATTGTCAAAACAATCTCTTATTCAATCCACTGTACAACTCAATCAACTCAATACAACTCAATTATGTCTTAGACATAATGCACAAAAGCAGGGAACTCAATTCCATGCTGGCCTACCCTCTCTACTGTACCCTAAGCTTTCTTCCCACACGTAAATGAGTGGATTTTGAAGCATGGTAATGCTTATGTCTTTGTAAGTGTCTGTAGGTAGGTGGTAAGAACTATCTTAGATGGGTTTCTGGTGCCAAAAAAAAAAAAAAAAGCCAAGCACAAAAACTGCCATGTGAAAAACTTCTGAAAACCTCTGATATGGTGGCTCAGTTGAGTATTTCCCATACTCCTTTCATGTCCTAGTCACAACAGGTTATTTCTAAGTTAATAGATCCAGGACTACTGAAAAGAAGCTACATTAGTCTACCAGAAAAAGGTTTATGGAAAAGTCAGTCTATCTCCAAGTCTTCACAGATTTTCTCTGAGCACAGAGCAAACAATGTGTTTTCCACTCCTATTCTTTGTGTGAAAAGAAAGAGGGGATCTTTTTCCGCATACTTGTGTCCTTTGCCTTCTCTTGCAGCAGCCCACACAGGCTGTCTCCTGGAGCAAATGTATAGCTGAAAGCTCTCTTGCAGACAGATTGACTACACCCAGGATTAAATGAAACGTATATTTTTGAAGAAAGAAGAAACTAGGACCTAGGCAGAATGTAGAAACCTGAAGGAAACCTGAATAAAGCTTAGGTATTAGCTTGATTCTGGACATATATAACCCCACTAGCAATAAGCCTGGGAATAGCAGGTTTGGTGTCCCAAACCTTCTGTTTTTGACCGAGTGCCCGAATTTCCAGCCATCCCTTTCAGGAAGCCTCTCCTTGTACATCACCATCAGGTCAATATTGCTTTCAACACACTGGCATATATTCAATAGAAAAAAGCAGGAATTCCGTAATGACTTAGCCATGGTGGCAAGTGTGTATTTCTGGAGAGATGTATTTGAACTTCTGCAGGTGGAGAGAAGCTACAGACTGTAAATACCTGAGCTTTCATTACAAATGTACAATATTAAATGTAACTACTGATGTTTTAGAGAAAGAAAGTACAGTTTTCAGTCATCTGAAAATTAATGCTAAGTGGTCTTCAGTCCTGAGTGAAAAATTCATGTTGCCTGCATTCTTTCCTTCCCCATAGGAAAGACACAGTCCACACTTAGCAGCTTTAACAGATCCCTCCACACCTTGTGTCTTGAAATGATTGAGCGCCCTCCCTAGGCCCCACAGGATGCCTGTGAGGGTGTTGTCCTCCTTTCCATGATGTCTGTGTGCTTCACCTCTCAAAGCAGTCCTACTTTGGACAGGAGGCCTCTAGTGAAGAAGTGAGATTTAGTTGTAGGACCAGTGTAGCTGTAGCACCTTGCACCCAGCTCAGCTCAACTGTAGAAATGCACCCCAAACCCCAGCAGGTGTTTCCATATAGGGAAAGGTTTAAGACTCACCCCTTGTTGTTCTAATAAGGTAAAATGACCTAGAAACTTTGCTCTCCTGGCAATAATTGTCTCAATGCCAAGACAAAAACACTGATAGGTCTCTTTACTTGTTCCTCAGAAAGGTAGCTATTCTATATTGGGCTGTTTGCCAAAAACCCCCACCCAAATCGTTCAATACTTAAGGGAGAGCATGAGGCTTCTCAGTGCATTCTCAGGGTGTTGTAGCAGGTGTGTGAGACCTGTCCCTACTCTGTATTCGGCTTTGTTCCTTTGTTTTTGTATTATTTTCTTCTTTTATTAAAACCTTTTTGCTTTTTCAAGACTCGACCATGGCATCTCGCTAGTTATTTAAGCCATTTTCTGTGAGATACTGGACACCCTTAGAGATATTGAACCTTCTCAAAGCTAATTACACCTGGCTCTTTGAGAAATCTAATACTCAACTCATGGCCACTTTTGGGCACAAAGTCATCACAGCCTTCAGGATCACAGAGACAATTTCCACCTGTCCTCACTCCTTTTGAGGACCACTGTTGCAATAGAGACAGACAAGACACTTGTTTCTTCTTGCAGAATCACTGAATCTTTATTCACATAGCTCATATTTATAGCAATATTGGAAGGCACCGTGTTTGAATCTAACTGTTCAGCAATCTAGTGAAGCTCAGTTCATTGGTTGGTAATGGCTAGTGTACATATCTATCAAACTTTTTTCTTTCTAGATAGTTTACATTTTTTCGTCATGGATTCTCATGAGATAGACTTCTTATTTTTACAGGTGCAAACAGTTTTCTCATAAGAATAGATTGTTATGAAAACTCATTCTCATTCTTATAATTCTTTTCTCATGGGAACTTCTCAGGCTAGTTGTTAGCTTAGCTGAAATAGCAACACCTGTTTTTACAAGGCCTTTCTTTTATAAGGTTTTACCTATATGTAACAGACCACAGTATCTCACCACAAAAAGAGAGGAGGAAATACTTGGAGCTTAGGACTTGGAACAAAAGCAGACAGAAAAAGACTGGCCCCAAAGATGCTAAATTGTAGAGGAGTGCAGACTGCCAGTTTTCAACTCTATTTGGAAGAAGAAGGGAAATCAACCAGCCTGACATGTCTAATTTGCAGACCCAGTCTGGCTCCACTTTCTGAGGCTTCTCAGCATGTTACTTTTCATGACCCTTGGAGATACTCCAGGAGTATTCTTGATAGTTACTGTGCTGATTGAACTGCACTTTATTGACATGCATTCCTTGTTGTTGTTTCCTGGTTAATGAAATATTCAGAGACTGCAAGAGGCATGGTCCACTTCAGAGAAGGAAGGTAGAGGTGGTTGAACTGCTGGAGGTAGAAAATTGTCTGAGTTGAAAGTGAAATTCTGGATTAGTTTTTGAAAATGTTAGGTCATGTGTGTCAATGCTTATAAAACTTCTTATTCACACTACAAAATTCTCTGAGAAGGATGGAAATGGCATTAACAAACTCTGCCAGACCTTTGAACATTTTAGGGAAGGGATAACAAGATTTTAGTGCTTCCACTTCTTTGGTAAAGTGTAGGCAAGATGCAAACTATTGTTATAAATATCTGGTATGAAAGAACCCAACATACCTTTTAGGTTTCTAGGTCAGTGGTGTATAAACATATATTTAACTCCTAAAAAGCAAAACAAACAATACCTTTAAAGTAATTATGAACTAATAAGTTGCTAAGAGTGACAAAATGAGCATGTGACTTTGCTAGTTTGTGAATTTCTAAATAATACACAATAACTCTGCCTCAAGGTACACGCCCCTCACCAATGACATTATCTATAGAAAGTGACATGGTGTAAATTATATCCCTCTCACAATGCTGGCTGCTTAATTGCCTGTATCTATTGTGACAACTGCTGCCCTTGTCAGCATGCTAAGTAATTGAAAATTGTTGCCTGGTGGAAGATCAATACAACTTTAACAAGAAACAAATATGATAGAGTACTGAAAGCAAGAAAATCAAATTTAGCAATTGTGATTATCTCCTGAAGATGCACAGGCATTGATTGGTGTTTCACAGGTTCAACCAATGGGTTTTCAAATGTTCATATTTTGAAAATATTGTTTCTTCTGGCAGGACCAGATTGGAGAGAAGGTGAAGCTGTTGAATTTTTACTTAAAAGCCATCTATTGTCTATTTTAATTAAAATAGCTAGTGGTCTGTATTGGTTCCTTAAATGTACTATCCTAAATAAATGATTTGTATTTATCCTTAGTTATTTATGTTTAAGCGTTTTAAGGCTTCACTAAATGCTTTCAAAGAGAATGTTTGGTAAGGAAAGATCAGCAGAAGTATAATTAATTACTTAGAGTCTCTGAATATTTTAAATGTACACTCAAATACACAGAGATGTGAGCCTTTCAGTATTTTTACTTGCAAAACAGTGAAGGCACCACTGTTCAGCCAACATACTACTTCTCAGAAGTCAGACTCTCATCAGAAAATGTGAACTCAAAATTAAGATCTTAAGGTAAATTTATGCCACTCTGTCTGCTAGGTTTTGTAGTTTATTACAGATTCACCCTATTATGAGTTTAAAGGAACATTAATCATGGATTATACATACACACATTTATACATACATATATATATATATATATTTAATTTGCCAAGGATTTACACTATCTTATAACTTAGTAACATCGTAACCTTTTATGATGCACTCAGCAGTCAGCAGCTACATTTCTTGGTGAGTTAAGGCTGAGAATTTAAAAGGCATTCTGCCCCTCTGGAATTAAAAAGACGTACTGAAACAAATAAGCAAGGTATGAATTTCATGAAGGTATGAATTTCATGAAGGTATGATTGCAAGTCAGAGCTAATTTCTGTCACTTTTATGTTACAAATTTGTTACATAACACTTTTATGTTACAATATGTTGCAAATTTCTTGTCTTATTTAATTCCAAGACACTTAAAGGTGATGTAAATTGTATTATAGCAGATATATTTAGAGAAAATGTAAAAACAAGCCCTTCCAAAAATTACTAGAAAAATTGTTTTCAAAATGGTTTATTATATTGGTTTAACCATCCTGTGGAGGTCTTTTTGTTTAGTTCTGCTTTGAGAACACTCAAATCAGTCAATATATTATATGATCAATTTCACAGATATAATTAAAATAGTTTGGTTTGCCAAAGAAAACACAAGATATAAGACCAAATTCAATATGTGATTATGTCCTGGTTTCAGGCAGATTTGGGAGAAAACCTACTACAGGGCTTTCCCTCCCCTTCCCCAACCAGTTTGGGAAAGACTTCCTCAGAGAGAAGTGGAAAAAACCTGTTTATTAAACAGGCAAAGCACTCCCCGCACAATACCTGATGACAAGAGCTTTGTGCCACTCTGGAGAGAGATGACAAACTTAGAAAAGTCCTCCCCTCGAATGCAGTCACTGTGCTCTGTGGCTCCATTCCTCTGGTGCTGGGAGAAAAAGGAGTTTCTGCACCCGGCTGGTCTTGGTGGGGTGGGTCCCAGGTGGAGGCTCCCCGGCTCTTCTTACAGGTCCTCAGTCCAGAGAGATTGGAACAGTTCCAAGGAGAGGGGAAAAAAAGGGAAAAAAAGAAAAAAAAGGGAAAAAAGATTTCAGCTATTCTACAAGACCTAGCTAACTACGCTACCACTAACTCTGGAGAGAAAAAAAAGAAAAGAAAAAACCAGAACTTCTCTACGTCTTGCCATGTTCCAACTCCCCCGCTTCCAAGGTCACTCCGAGGAGCAGAGTTTTCCTGGGGAAAAAAAAAGCTGCGTTTCCCTTCCCCTTTGCACCCAACAGATGATTGGGGATACACACATCACCCTAGGACAGATTATTAAAACCAGACCATGGAAAGAAATCAGATATACAGCTCATATTTTTTCTCCATAGCAGTCATTAAATGGTATCTATTTCTTCCTAATCCAACAGGAAAGACCAGCCTCCTCATTTTAAATTCCAGTTCTTACAGTTATTGGTATGTACAAAAAATGTTTCTCATGTCAAAACAAGCCACCCATCTTTCCAATAGCAAAAATAAACAGAAGACAACATATTTGCAAAGACCATTGAAAGGATTAATTCTGGCTGATCTTTTTTTTTAAATTGTCTTCCTGAAGACACACTGGAAAACAAAAATAGGAAAGTTAGCACAAATAGACTTGAAAAACAATTGGTCTATGACTACTCCTATCTATCTCAGACTAAACCAATAAAATTAGAGCAGAGACAAATTGTCCACGTCCACCTCTGTCTAGGGCAGATATTACAGAACCCAATCCTACCTTTATCTGAGTCTAAAACATCTCTTAGACTATCTGTTAGTTCCCAGTGCAAAAAAGAACTAGAGACCTATGTGACTGTAGATAACTGAGTCTTATGGGCAAAAACTGCAGTATTATGGTGATCATTTACAGCAATTGTAGAAGTGTGGCAGTTCCTCTTCATTAGTCAGGGAACCATGCTTCTATATTTCACAGAGAGTAACGGGGCAGAATTATGTAGTACAAAGGAAGAAAAAGCCTGTTCTTATATGTCTTCAGTGCAGTCCAGCACATAACTTTGTGAAGCTCGAGACCTTTACTTGGAGGCTACAGCTATAGTGAAGAAACAACGAGGAAATACAGTGTAAAGGGAGGGAAGAAGAAAGAATATGGGCCTGGAGGTATGCCTCCATCCTCCATCCATGAGGGTGTAGTGGTAAAATCAATATAAAGCAGCAGCAGTTGGCTTCTTGGGAGACAGGTTGTACTCCGCACATTTATATACAGTCAGATTTTTGTAATATGTTGTAGTGGTTTGACCTTGGCTGGATGCCAAGTGCCCACTAAACCTTTCTATCTTTCCCCTTCCTAGTGGGACAGGGGAGAGAATAAAATGGAAAACAACTAGTAGGTTGAGATAAGCCAGTTTACTAAAGCAGGAGGAAAAAAAGTGAAAGTTTGCATGCACATAAACAAAGGGGAGAAAAATTAATCTTTAGTTCCCAGGATCTGTACTCAAAAAGAGGTTAGAAACTGCAAGGTTGTGGGACATTTTGGACTTCTTTAAATGCTATAATACTCATTGTGGCTCCCTCTACTGCAAATCTACACCCTGAACAGTTATGTGTACTCAATATTACACCAAGGTCTAGGAAAATGTTTCTGTTTCAAATCTGTATCATGTGGCTAATTTTTAAGCAAGGAGGAAGGAGAACATACAAATAATGATCTACAAAATCATATGAGGTGAGCTGCATCTCATTTCACACCTAGTTTTGTTGAATGAAATATTTAATTACTACTTCAAGGACCTCCAAGGAACTGATAGAAATGAAATGTGTTTTGCTTAATGTTCATTAAATCTAATCAACATGAGCTCATGATCTTCTAACTGCAAAGAGGGTAAAATTAAAAATTAAAATTCTAATTAAAATTCAAAATTAAAAATCTAATTAAAATAGAAACCTTGTAATTATTTTTTTAGAAAGTGAAGTATCATAATTTAGATTAGGTTGATGACCTGTTGTCATATTTTGAACTGAAACATTGACCAAAAATATATGCCGTAGTTAATTTCACGACCTCTGTAACTTAGCACACATTTATTGATTTTTTTTCATCCCACTATTTCTAAGTCATTATGAGAATACAATATTTTGGCATTAGTCTTACTCTATCACACTTTGAAGTGTTCAGTCAAGCAGTCTGATACAACATTTAGAAGAAGAATAGAAGTATATATTTCTCGTATTTAAATGACCAGAAGTGACTATATCTTATTCATTGAAAATCACTTAATGTTATTGACATTACACTTTTCTGAGTACAAATTTCCTGGATAAACATCAGGCGGTCTTCTTTCTCTATATTTTCTTTCCATTCTACCAGGTTTTGTCTGACCACTTTTTGTCTCAGTTTCAGCTGTCTGAAAAAGGTTTCTTTTTCAGTGCAGAAGACTGCTACATGTTATATGAAGAGTTCTTAAAAAGTTAGATGATAGCAGCTGGAAGTTTTCAGTAAAGGTCTAAAAGGATTTTTAATGGTGACTGAATTAGAAAGGATGCCTTGAGCCTTCTCCTGCAGAGTAATTAATTATTTGGGAAGTGTTTAATGAAATATCTTTTACTCAGTTTCACTGAATTATAAAGCTTTGAAACACGAATTCAATTTTCTGGACTGTATCTACATGAAAGAATTATGACATTTAAGAAGTTGTAGCAATAATAAACATGAATGCAGTGTACAAGATATAAATCACTATGACAGACACCCTGTGTAACTAGATCTGTTGCACACAGGCATGTGCAGAAAGCAAGCCACTGCTGAACTTCCCCGGTATATAGTACAGACTTTAAACATGGCCATCAGAGTCTGGCAATTGACATTTGATTTTAGTCTTAACACTAAAATACATTTTTTCTTGCAGCTTTGAAGAAGCTTTCCTCAGTGAAAAAATGTAATAATTTATTCTTACAGCTCAAGCATTGTCTTTCTTATCCTTAACCAAAACTTTTCTCTGTGTTATTTCCCTTCCAAAAACATTAGTTTCTCTAAGGATTACACTTTTCCCAGGTTGCTTTTCTGGCATTAAGTAATATCCAGCAAGCCACACCAATCAAGTTAAAATGTGAGCAAGCATCCCATGACTGGATTTAAAAGCTATAGATATTATGGAACAAACCTGGGGCTGACAAGAAAGGAAGAAATTTGTGAAAAGCTCCAAGTTTTTCTTCCAGCACACTGTTCAGCAGAGACCAAACTCAGTTTGAGACAGCTGGGAAGAAGCATTGCAAGAGGTGTTCCTGTCCTTCTATGACCTTCTTTTCACTGCTTTTGTCTGAAAAGTACAATAAAGTTCATGATGGTTTGCTGAGAAGTTAATTGCAGTTTTCTCTTCTATACAGACCTTTAGCCAAAAAACCTCTATAAAGTACTCTACTAATTAGGGATTCAGGAACTTTCATCAAGATCTATTGAATTTTCCCAAGCAAAGCATCCTGTATGTGCACTAAATCCATAAACCTCAGTGAGATATTGTTTGGCAACACTTCAAAAGTTCATTTGAGCTTTTCATATATATGCAACATATTCTTCATGGTTTTCATATATGTGCAACATATTCTTCATGTTTTTTTGGCAACACTTCAAAAGTTCATTTGAGATTTTCATATATGTGCAACATATTCTCCAGGGTGATGGTCATCTTTATATCTGCTAGAGTTTTAACAGCTGGTATGAAAAACTAGTTTCAAAACATGTACCTTTAACAACAATATATTGGCTACACCAGTGGGTAGAAAAAGGTGCTAGGTCAACTTGTCTAGGTAGCAAATGAAAACAAAAGATCCTAGTGATATCATATTTCATACTTATTAGTGTATTAAAAAAAATCACGGGTGTAGATCAGATGAAGTCTCATTCTACTATGTTCAAGCTTTTTATTTGTACTTGAAAATTCTTTTCCTCTCAGCTTCCAGTGGTTACCATGGTCATTAAGATGATATTCAGTGAAGGTCTTACAAACCCCAGAAACACACATAAACACTTCTTCCCCATAAACACATAGATATCTAAGTCACTGTCATAGAAAACAACAGGCAAAGGGGCAGCGGTCACAAATGACTTCCACATTAATTCTCAGCCTTTTTCAGTGGTGAAAGGAAAGGTAATGAAATCTATAACTAAAATTGTTACTCTAAACAAGTCTAAGCTTTTTGCGGCTTTTCGCAGCTTTTCACAACTTCTGATAGAAGTTATTGCTGACTTAGGTATTGTAATTTCTTTTCAGAGTAAAACATTTTAGTATAACATGGTTCCCAGCATTACCCCTCACAAGTCTTTTGCAAGTATTTATTTTTAGACACAAGGTAAAGGTTGCCCCTTCTGAAAAAAAGATGTAGAAGGCAGTGGGCAAATGGAAAAGACACATTAGCAGAACAAAATAGGTGTAATAAAAGTAAATGAACTACAATAAATTAAATAATTATATTACTGGACAGGAACATTTGAGCAGAGAGACCTGTTGCAAATACGTGTTCATATTTGTGGCCATGTGCCAGACGAGTCTGGCAAACTCATTTTGAGAAACCTTGGCGAGCCCATCTAAAAGCATTAGATTTTTACCTTAAAGTCTGATCCAGCTCCCACAACGTGGCAGCTCCATTCAGGAGATAAACTGATCCCCTACACTGTACTGGGAAAGAACATAATCCTAAACTTGATGATTTGAGAAAACTGTAGCATGCCTCAGAGTAAGGCAGTGCAGCGTTATTTAACATCTATTCAAAATCATTTACACTCTTAGCTCTGACTATGATTTACATCTTTGTAGCTCAGTCAAACAAAAGTAAGCTTTTTATTCAGAATAGAAAAGCACAATCAAATATCTTTACAAATTTCAGAAAGATAACCTATACTAGTACATTGGGCTTATTCAGAGTAAAAGCTCATTGTAGTGAGTTGATGCTGACTGAATGTCAGGCGTTCATCAAAGCTGCTCTGTGGCTCTTCTCTGCAGCTGGACAGGGGAGAGAAAATATAACAAAGGGTTCATGGGTTGAGAGAAGGACCTGGAGACATCACTCATCAAGTACTGTCACAGGGAAAACAGACTCAACTTAGAGTTATTAATTAACTAAAGAGCTAAAAAACCAGAGCAGGATAACAAGTAATATAAAATCTTCAATATACCTTCCCTCCACCCCTCCCTTCCCAGCTTTACCTTCTCCCCCAGCAGCACAGGGAGACAAGGATTGGGAGCTAAGGTCAGTTCATCACAGGTTGTTTCTGTCACTGTTCAGGGAGAGGAGTCCTTCCCCTGTTCCACCTGTGGGGTCCCTCCCATGAGAGACAGTTCTCCATGACCTCTCCAGTGTGAGTCTATCTCATGAGCATCAGTCCTCCCCAAACTGCTGCAGTGGGGGTCACTCTTCCACAGGCTGCAGTCCTTCAAGGACAGGCTGCTCCAGCCATGGCTCCTCTCTCCATGTGCATCCCATGGGGTCACAGCCTCCTTTGAGGCATCCACCTGCTCTGGTCTGGGGGTCCCCCATGGGCTGGGGTGGATCGCTGCATCCCCATGGCCCTCCATGGGCTGCAGGGCACAGCTGCTTCTGCCTCACCATGGTCTGCACCATGGACTGCAGAGGAATCTCAACTCCTGTCCCTCCTTCTCCACTTGGTACCTGCAGAGTTGTTCCACTCACATGTTCTCACCTTGTTCTTCTCTGGTGGCAATTACAACAGGAGAATAATAAATTCTTCTTCTTCTTCTTCTTCTTCTTCTTCTTCTTCTTCTTCTTCTTCTTCTTCTTCTTCTTCTTCTTCTTCTTCTTCTTCTTCTTCTTCTTCTTCTTCTTCTTCTTCTTTCTTCTTCTTCTTCTTCTTCTTCTTCTTCTTCTTCTTCTTCTTCTTCTTCTTCTTCTTCTTCTTCTTCTTCTTCTTCTTCTTCTTTTCTTCCTCTTCCTCTTCCTCTTCCTCCTCTTCCTCTTCCTCTTCCTCTTCCTCTTCTTCAGTATGTTTTCATAGAGGCATTACCACCATTTCTAAATTTCCCAGCCTTGACTGGTGGCTCTTCCATCTTTGGAACCACCAGCAATTGGTTCTGCCATACACAGAGGAAGCTTCTGGCAACTTCTCACAGAAGCCACGCCTGTACCCTCTCACTGCCAAAGCCTGGCCATGTAAACTGAATATAGTTATGCAGAGAAGAAAGTGCATTTTTCAGTTCCTGTCTTAAAAACCAATCACCTACTTTTAATTCCATTTTCTTCAAATTCACCAGTCTGTCTGTAAATGTCAAAGGCAGTGAAAAATTCTCCTCTCCTCAGTTAACAGGAGTCTCTTTGAAGGAAAAATTTAAAGGCGTGTTAGATTTTGAGTGAAGAGAATGAAGAAGCAGATTTGAAGACATAAAACAGAATTCCCCTCCAAAAGATCAAGCTCACATCACTTGGCTTGATGTGAGAAACACTCTGTGAAGTTCTATAGCTTGTGCTCTGCCATAACTCACACCAGATGATCATGAGAGTCCCTTTTAATCCCAAACAAGTATGGATTTATTGTCACTATAATAAGTCCTCTTCACACTACTCAGGCAGTGTAAAGTGCCTTTTAAGTGTGCATAAATTACATTTACTCTCACTTAAAGAACACTTTATTCTGCCACAACTGTGTTAAAGATCTGTGATTTATGTTAAAATCAGCCCTTAAGTATTCTAGTTCTAGGTTCATAGATTTAAGATCCAGGAGGTACAGATAATGTTCCCAGTCTCACATCCCACACAATGTGGACCATAGAATTTAATTAAAATAATTTCTCATTCAGATTTGAATAGGTGAATCATTTATACTTCAAAGATACAGCTCAAGCTGAGACTTATTGAGACCAAGTGAGTTTATCATAGTTCTCATGGAGTTGTTGCAGCAACAGCCTGCCTGGAAACCTGAATCTTAATTTCCAGCTGAATTTATCCAGTGTCAACTCATAACCAGAGAATTATATTATACAGAGAATAAAACCAGAGAATTATATCATATCTGCTAAATGAAAGAGCTCCTTACCATCAAAAAGCTCTCTGCAACTTCTCTGCACAGATAATGTCAAATCCCTTAACTGTCCCTCTGGTAAGTCAAATGGATTGTACAGATTTAAAGTCTAATATACAGCTCAGAATTCCAAGGCCTTGAACAATTTGTTTAAACACTTCAACAAAGATGTTGATTTTCAACATCTGTTAATAAGGCAATCACAACAGAAATGACTGCCCACAATATTAATCTCTTCTACATATTTTTGCTTTCCACTTCCTGAACCTAATCTGCCCAACTTTTGTATTCCAGGAATGTTGCAATCAATAGCTAACAAAATTCAAACCTTAAGGGACAGGAATATGAAAAAAAAAATTGCAATATTCTCTGTTCAAAACACCTTGCTCTTTATTGTAATATCCATTCCAAGAACAGAAAAGATCATCCTGCAAAACACATTCCAAGTGCTTAATTCCACTCTCAGGAGATTCACCTGGTGCCCTTCCAAGAGAAGATTAAGTAGGAACTCTTTATTTTCTTTATTTTTTTATTTATATTTTGGGTCATACAATTATTATCCCATTTATAGCATTTCTGTCATAGCAACATCAAAAGGCAATCTATATTTAATATATAAAGCACAGACAAAATGCTTAGTGAGGATGTGTGGTTCTATGTTCTGGGCAAGCAGTTGGTTTTCACACCTCAGATCACATTTCAGAAATGTTGGAAAAATTATTCTGCTCTGTACCATTGGGAGTGTTAGAAAAGTCCTTGAAGGATTCATTTTTACTTAGTCTAAGTGAAAAAGACAAGGTGGTACAGGTAGGGCAAATGAAACAGCCAAGGTGAAAGAAACAATTAAGCAAGTGAAACTCCTTAAATCCCTCAGCAAGGCAGCAAAATTCTGCTGGCACAGCTGTTTTGTTTTTTTTTTTAAATAAGTTTTTTCTCTGTTTCCATGTCCTGCACATATCTGCAAGAACAATATCAGTATCACTTGTCTGCAGTCTGTGCTGGAGACGTCAGCCACTCCGGTACATCAATGAAAGAAGAAATTCGATGAAGTGCATCTCACAAAGACCAACTGCAGTATTACAGCATAAATCTACATGTTTTTACTGGAGTGCTGGTGGCAAATCAGGCAGTAACAATCCTCAATTACAAAATGTTTTTGGGAAACACTGATTTCACATTGTTCATCGCCATCTGTCAGAGTTGCAGTGGATATCATCAAAAGCAGCTGCTGTCTTTTCCATTTCAGGCTCAAAGTATATTAAGAAGTCTAAAGATGTGCATTGTCTTGGCACTGAAAATGAAGAATTTAACTTGTGTGTTTGATACTTAAGTTTTCCAACCATTCCATACAGTGTTAAAGCACAAGTGCTGTCTTCTCCAAGTTATACCACCAATGAAAATTTATGATTACACACAGAAAGGCTGAGAAAAAAGAGAATATTTTCAAATGAAAACATATGCCTTAATTTGGTGGCACACTCTGATGATTTGAAATATTCTGAGTGTTGGTAATAGCTTGCTGTATTTTTTCTTACTGTCATTTAAAGCTATAAAGCACCATCTAAATAAGCTTATTTTCCTTCTGCCTCTTGGTCCTCATTTTCATTACACCATCAATGTTTGAAGGAATGCTTTATATTCCTTTAGGAATGTCTTTGCAGCCAGGAGTAATTGTATTTTATCGTTCTGATAGGAGAATTGCAATGTGATTTTCCTCTTTTGCTAGAGGAAACCAAGATGGAAAGAAGAGAGTATTCATTAAGAACTGCAAAGGGATGCTGTAGTTGTAATTTTCCATCTGAGATTAACCCCATCCCCACAGTGTTTCTGAACAATGTAACTTGGGACACTGATCCAATTCAAGTTTTGAAGCAACTTTGCACAAAAAAAATTAATAAATATTCTGCACTTTTTTCAGGCAGACTGTAGTTTAGTGTCTGGTTTTCCTGTGACTTTTCCAAGCACCTTCATGTAAGAAAATCTTCTCAGACACCACTGTGATGCTATCTAAGCCTAAGATTTTTCTAGATACCGAGAAAAATTGGCAAAAAATAAGGACAAGGCCCAGGAACAATATCTATATTTAGGCTGAAATAAAAACAAAAAGGAAAAAAAATAATTGGAAAGGTAAAGCTACCGAGGAAAAGTAAAAACATTATGTAGTTTGCTCTGAAGGCTGAATTGTGCAAGCTTTCTCTGTTATTCACTCCTCATTACGTATTTGCAGAAATATTTTAACTAAACTATTTTTAGCAGTGTGCTAGATCTCTCTGGATCACTAAACCTGCTGAGACATATTGCTCACTGGCTACAGATGCTCTGCTGCACACCAGGCACAGCAATATCCTGCATGTTTTCATTGCTGGAAGATTGTGCTTTGACCAGGCAATGTTAATTAAAAGATGCTCTTTGAACACCATAAGGATATTGGAAAGTCATAGACAAAGTGGGGAACATAAAAAAAGACTTTTTCATTTCTTTCTCCTGGAAAATCGAATTTCTACGACAAAATCCACAGGGGAATCCTGTTACAGACCATTATTTTTAAATATTGCAGTTTCTCCAGTTTGTACAACCCAGTGACTCTACATAGTACAGTCTAATTGAAATTTATTCTTAAGGAACAGCATAATTTTCTTCTCTTTGATGGTTTGTACTAGCCACAGAGAACTCTAAATAACCCAGGTAAGACTGGTGTAGGCATTTGGAAGTAGGAAAACAACCTGATCCACAGCTACAGGTGGCTGTTGATTTTTAGTCTAAGTTTTACAATGAAGAAAAAAGTGTTGCTGTGCACAGAAAAGGTAAATAACTCTCCCTGACTCTGGTGAAACTTGACATTCATATTTCTGGATACACTAAAGTGACCACTGACCAGAGGACCAAGCAGGAACAAAGATGAAAGAAAAGGTGATGCAAATAAGACTGCAGTTACTATTACTTTCTGCTTTGTAGGGCTCTGTTTTTACAGCCTTTCATAGCTGCTAGGCTAATGATTTGCAAATCTGATTAGATGTGGAAGATAAGTATCTTCAAATCACTGTACAGAAAACGTAGTTAAAGGGTATTTGGATCTCTGAGCAAATTGATAATCTTAAAACGGCGATAGATTCTCACAGGCAGACTCTGATTTTGCAATGCTTGCAATGACCATTTATTCTGTGGGCCAGAATGCATCCAACTTTCTCTCACTCACTTCTCATATTACACTGGAGAAACAACGACAGCAGTCCACCTGCCATGTCTGAGATGCTTTCAATGAGTACAGAAAATAACCAAGGAGAAAGATTCAAGGAATGCTAGTCCCAAATATTAACTATTAAATAAAAGCATAGAAATTTATGCCATCACACACTTGAAACACTCTATTAAACTATTTTCTCTTTCTATTCATCTAGTTAGCAAATTTTCTCAGAGTTCCTGTGACAGATATAGCCTCAAAAAGGCTTTGCATTCCACAGTTAGATAAATGGAGAAAAGAATGTGTAAGCAGAATGTAGAGTCAAGGGAGATGGACAGACATTAGAACCAAATACAGGGAATCCTCTTTGCTTTCTTCAGTGTGTCCTTTTTCCCAGCTTCATGAGGGTATCAACAACACACCAAAAAAAAAAGATTCAAATTGTGCAGAGAAGACAGGGGATTCAATTGCAGATTACCTGCAAAGGCAGCAGGAAATACAAAGCAAATTGTTTTATCCTTTCACTCCCAAATCGCTGAGCAGGCATGCTATCAAATCTCTTTTTTACTAGTTTCCACTTATACAGTAAGAGATGTGATTATTATGGATGAGGATGGTCATGATGGTAATAATAATAATAACAACAACAATAATGATAGTAATGATAATAGTGACATAACAGTAGAAGAAAAAACAAATGTGAAAACCACAAGTTAAATTCTAGCTCATAACTTGCCTGAAGGTCCTTCTCTACCCACTGCAACTGTAAGCTGCCACAATTGATAGTCCTATATTAATAGCACAGCAAGGGCATAAAAATGTAAATACCCTTTCAAATTTTTAAATATTTAGATAAAAAAATCTGAAGTGGAATGACAATGACAGCTCTGTTAGAATCCAAATGTCTTTTCTGTGAGTGTAAATGCATGTTAAAGTACAGACAAGGGCACAGTATTTTTCATTAACACCTCCAAAGCATAAAGACTGGATTTGTCTTTAGCCAATTTTTCTGAAACCTTTTCAGTTATTCAAAGATCTCAAGAGTTATGTTGTTTTTGTTTCAAAACCTGCCTTGTACATACCTCTCCCTATAACACATATCCAGCTAAGTCCTTAAACTGATTTATGGCAGTGAAAATACTGTGTATGTTGTTTAAAACTAATACAGCCGAACAGGAAATTAAATGACACCAACAATTTTAATAAAGCTGAACATTAAGTTGAAAATATTCATGTCCTAACAGGAAGTGCTGAGCACTAAGCACGTATTCAGAAGTTTCTGGGAACATTCATTATCAGGGAGTGCCACTCAGCTCTCTGTCAATTTGTTGATATGTCCCACTTTCACTTTCCAAAAAAAAAGCTTTTGGAAGATGGTTTCCAAACCTTCCCTCATCACTTTGCTCTCTGTGTGCTTGCTGTCCTCAAAAACAATTATCCACCAAGCAGCAGGTGCTGAGGTCTGCAAGACAATAGTGGTGGCCATTCATTTAAAAGAAGGGATGGCCCCCAAAGTTGTAATTACTGAGAGCGGATTAACAGCACAAGCTCTTCATATTGGGCTCCCACATTCACAAATATTGCTGTCCATCCCACAGACAATGCAATTCCCACCTTCCACCACTTCTGAGCTCATCTGCTGCATCCGGAACTTCATGTGAATGAGGATAAAGGAAGTTGTAGTAGGGAAGACTATCAGAATCCCATGGCCCTTGTCTTCTTCCCTAAGGAAAGGAGAGTCAGGAGAAGCAGCATCTGCTCCTTCAGAGTGCTGCTATGGGGCACTAACCTGGGTGCAGAAGTGAGGCTGCATTTCCTTCCAGCTCTATGTACCATGACCATGCTTGGGACAGCAAACTTGGCTAACTTTGGTATAAATTTAAGCATTACAGAGGACATAGAATAGATGAAGGATCCTCCACACCAAATGCCTTGTATTCTGATTACCTCCCGTTATGCTGTACCACTTGCTAAGGTAGACATAGACTCAGTTAAGGAACTAGTCATTTCCCCTTAGAGGGGAAGAAAGGCACTAGAAAATTATGCCTGTCTAAGCATTAGGTTGTCCTCTGTGGAAGCTATGGCATCAACGGAGCTCCTAAAACAGGTATTACAGTCTGGTCTATGATAGGTGCTACAAAACTAGGGTTTGCTGGGAAAAATCACAAAGTGGATTGAGAATGAATTGAAAGAATATTAAGGTGCTCATCTTGGAGAGTGACAGGCCACTCCAAGACATTTTTAGTTTATTTTTTCTAAAACCAGTGTCTGCCCTTCTTGAGTTGCAATGAAGATGTGTTTGTCAGGTCAGCAGTCACAAGGTGGTAAAACCAGATTAATTCTCCTTACAACAGTAATGGACATTTTAAGAGATCCTCTGCAGTCCATTTTTTAATTAACAACGTAGCCAACACAAAGGATATAGAACACATCTAATATGACTTCGAAGTCACAAGTGGCTGCAGCTGAGTCTTTGCTAAAAGCACTGAAAATAGAAAATGTGACTTCTTTAAAAAAAAAATTATTAAGTATCTAAGATAGAAAAGAGACATTTTCATGCTGTGTGGTGGAACTCCCAGTGAGAGTTTTTGCATCTCACCACTCTTATCCAGAACCTGTGTAACCCCTGCCAAGGAGTCTCTGTCTCTGTCACGGTTCCTGCTCCTTTACTCTGCCCCCAGACCTTGCAGTATGTTCCCCAAATAAGTAATATAGGAAAAAATAGCTCTTTCCTTTTTTTTTTGTTGCAAGAGAAATTTCCTGTGTGTTTATTGTACTACCTGATCTTCTGCTGGAGTTGGGATACTGCTAATAGTGCAGAAGTTTTATTTACCTCAGATCACAAATTTTAGTAATAACCAATTTATTCTTGTGTGTGCCTGGAGACCACTGGCTCTCTAAACCACAAGTCAGTACAGAATTGAGTGCAGCTGTCAAAAAACTCTTGGGGGTTTCCAAATTATTGCATGGAGGATTAGGTGGTTTCAATTCTGTGCTCACTGCAGCTGAGTTGGCAAAATCCTCTCTAACCCCCAAACTTTGAAGCAAGACTGTAAGCAGTGGCTTTGTGCCAGATAATGCAAGTTTACCTTGTAAGTAAAAATCTGGCAGAGGGAGCATTAGAACTCCATAGTCTAGGAATTAGGTAGGCTGAAGGATTGCTAAATGACAATATTATGCAATATATAGAGCAGAGTGCTCAGATAAGGACATATCATAGTATTAGAGAGGGTAACAAATTCATCTCTTCCATCCCAAACCAGAACATAAGTACATCTTAGTTAATACTGGTGGAGGATGTTTACTCAACTCACTCTTTAAGAACTTGATTGGTGGATTTAAGTAACTGTCAACAAATCCAGTTATGGAGAAAAGTATGCATTTGCACTGAAACCCATTTCTCATCTAGGCAAAAAGTAAGCCGTAGACATCCTTTCTTTGAACAATGTAAATGAGTTACTGAATTAATTAAGGTATCAGCAAGGAAATTAATATATTTGAAAGATTAGATTTTAGAAGTGACTATCCAGCACAAATCACTGCTTACCCCAGTAGACTGTCTTTCAGGGGAAAGAGGAGCAACACAGAAATTTCTCCCCCCTTGTCCAATGTGACTGATGAACATTCTTACCTTACAACTGTCTCAATAAGGAAAGATTTTGCAAATATAAAAGTTGCCTTTATATTTTTAAGTAGCCCATATTGCCATACATTGACATTGAAGTTTTGAGAATTGGGGTTTTGAGAGTTTTTCTAATCCTCTGGAAAGGTTTTTTAGCTGCTTTTAACATTTATGGATACTGTTATTCTTCTAATCATTCCCTCATAAATGCTTAGAAGAGGAGAAAAATCTTCTTTTGAGAACACTCTGACTAATAGTTTGAGATTCAATATATTTTTTAATTAGGACTGTAGGCACTAGAGCAGCTTAAACAAACTTGAGAGTCAGAATAAAGTCCAGAGGGCTTTGCTAAAATATCCTGGAAAATCTTAAACATTAGAAATCATCACCAGTGTTTAAAAGTTGTTCCCTGTTAAAATATCTTTGACAATAGATGATAAGAAAGACTGAATTTCAGGCATAACACAAAAGTTCTGCAATCAGAAAGAAACATGTGCTGTTACTGGAAGAGCAATGAATTAATTTATGCACTATTTATGGTAATTAGAACATTTCTCATTTTGTTTACTGGGTGTTATAAAAACACTTACCTGAACAAGTACAAATTACTATCAGTGATTCCTAAAGACATAGAAATTATCACATAAAATAAAATCTGATATCTTCTCAAACCAGTACTTTGGAACACCTGAGATAAGTACCAGAGGCATATCATTGGTAGGTGTAGATTTAAGTAGAACATTTATGATTCAAAAAAGTGCATAAAGGTGCACTTTTTTTTTAATGCACATAAAGGTGCATAAAGGTGTTTATTTTCTTTAGACTGCATTTAGTTATGAAAATGCCACCATCAGTTCACCTATTTCTATTTATGTTAACTATTGGCCTAACAGATTTTTACAGGTGGAATTGAATTTTATTATTGATATAACCGAGAGCAGAATATGACCTGTCAATATTCATAAGTCAAAACGCCTTTAATATAAAAGCTGCTCAGCACAAATAAAGAGAAAAGTCTATGTGGAAACCAATCTATTACTTATATAGAAATCACTAACTGACCTCAATGAGTAACAATAAAACTAATGTGATTTACTGTATCAGGATGATTCCACATTGTCAGCACCCTGGTGTCTAAATGCTGCCAGGCTCAGCTTTTCTGTTCCTCGCCCCCAGCTTTGAATTTGCAACCAGTCTTCCTTAAGTGCTGTGTCAGAAATTCACGAGAGACTTCTGTGTTAGCAGTGCTAAAGTTGAGAAGGGACAAGGTTTGACCTGCACACCAAGAATCATTGATATGTTCTTAGCTTTTCCAAAATAATTTTTACTAGAGTGTGATCCTTCCTGTGGCATCCAGAGGAAATTTCAAGCTGTAAAAATGTGCTGACAAATATTGTTTCTCACTGCTTATTTAAATCCTGGATTTTGTTCAATTACCATTTTTTTGAAACACATAGAGTGAATGCCTAGGGTATTAAACACAATTCATCCACCTTTTGATTCACCTGAATCTTTACCTTCAGTTGAAAAATATTCAGAACAACAGATAGAAAAAAAAATTTGCTCATCACAGAAACTTCTCTAAGGCCTTTTGTGCAGTACAACAAAATGCTCCAGTTCTTATCAGTGTTATTTTTCAGCCAGCTAATGAAAAAATCTATGAGTGTTCTTGGTCAATTCAAGCATTTAAATCAATTACAATGATTATTAACACATTGCATCCAATGTGCCTTTGTGAAATGTGGTTTCTAGTATCTGTAATGAACAAGCAGGATGATGACACCCCCTTTTACTGCCCAAAGGAGAGGAAAAAGCCCAAGCAAGACTTTCATGTGTGACAATTGATTAGTTCCATTGCATTTCTCTTATTATGAAGTGTTTTGACCAACATATAATTCAATTGAAATGTTTGTACTCAGGTCTACTTCCTGAAAGCAACAAGGATATGTAAATGCTTTTGAAGTTTAATTAAAATGGGATTTAATATAGTGTTTTCACAGTTTCCTCTTAAGAGGTGTGGGAAACCACATAAACAGATGAACTTGAAAAAATATTATGGTCTGTTTTGGTAGTCATACTGAAATAACTAGCATTCAAGATATACCTAGAAATAAATTGTGCCTTTTTGCTTTTCAAATGGTACCATCAACTTTGCATATAGATTAAAATATATATGCTGTGAAAGTATTGATCTAAGGGGGAATCAATCGTTTTCAAATTATTATTCTGTGACTGAAGCACATAACCATATTACTTCTTCAGACTGCTGTGAATATAGATATCTGTTGAACTATTATATTAAGTTATCCTTATAAAGCTCCATTTGCCACAGGAAATATTTTAGGTCAGAACTAGATCTAAAGCTGTTTTGGAAGAGGGGAATGTATTTTATATTTTCAATGTATCTATAGTTAGATCATATTGGAAGAACTCATCCCAACAGTGTATTATGGATAGAAAGCACAATCATTGTAGAGGGTTTTACCAAAAGAACTTAGGAGACAGTAATTTTTTTATTTTAATCTGCCCATTGAAGAACTCCCTCAGAAAAAGAATCAAAATTGACACAAGGAGTTGGTCTCTGTGACTCTTAAGTCCCTTGCAACTCAGCATATTCTGTGATTCTGTAATGTTCAGAAATGAAAAGAATAAACTCTTGAATGAGCTTGACAGAACACTGTAGACTAGAAAATGTGGTGGGAATCAATCATATATTTTTTGAAAGACAGTGGGGATATGTTTAGAGCATTACAGTTGGTCTATTAGGAAGTTTGTCTAGCTCACTCAAGAAATGACATGTTGCTTCTATTTTATTTTAGTAAGTAATACATTGGAGCTTCTTGGTACTCCTATATTTCTGACATTGATCTTTGTTATTTACAGCAGATAAGTAGGTAAGACTCAAGTCCTTTTGAACAACAACTATGCGTGCGTTTGGTTCTGTAACATCTTTTCCAGAATTTGATCTATTTTCTGCTGTATTTAGAATTTTAAAAAGAACCAACCCCCCCACAGGAATGGATAGTAATTGATATAAGATTTTCTTCTTAGGACTTAAAATACATGCACAAAAGGATTAGAACAAATCTGAGTAAAAATTCTTTCTCTCAAAATTTTTTGCATCGTTTAAATTGTGTTGTGCAAGTAAGCATCTTATTTGAAGAGTTTATTCCTATGTATTGTTCCAATGTGTCACAGCATTGAAATGAACCAAGTGTACAGAGCATGATTTCCTCAGTCAAGTCTTAGGTATGTGGTGCTGGATTCAGATGGTATTGCAAGAAAGTTTTATATATGTCTATCCCACGTTTTTGGACCTAAAACTGCTGATGAGCAGCCCACTGCTCTCATACTGCTATAAGATTTATGCCAACAATTAGAGTCCCTTTTGAAACAAGGAAAAATCTGAAAATATATGTGCATCCCTTGATGACAGTCAGCCATAGCTATTTCCCTTTTGCCCTCCATGGAGCTCAAAGCCATGGAAGCCAATAGAAGAGGTTAGTTAGGCTAGATCTGATATGTGAATGGAAGTCACCTACAAAGGTACCTTTTATTTCTCTCTTTGAACTTTCAGAGTCTTAAGGCAGTCTACTTAACACTGCTTTGTAGGGGAAGGAACTCACATTTGCAAGTGCTGCACTCAGATGTGCAGAAAAAGGACCTCAGCTTTCAGTAAGGTACTTTCTTAGAAGCGACTTATAATGTTAAAATAAAGTATTTGTTTTGCTAGAGGTGTAATATGAGCAGTACAAAGAATTCCCAATAAAGACTGATTAAAGGAGGAGGAGGACGAGGAGGGAATGTCACCCTCTATGCCAGTGCCAAAATGGAGCTTCACCTGGAATTGGACAAGAAGCTGATCAAGAGTTTATGGGTCAGGATTAATGGGAGGGAGAGCAGGGACAGATGATATCATAGTGAGGCTAATGGCATCCCCACTATGGCAAGTGGGTTGAAAAAAGGTCTTTAAGGTCCCTTCCAATAAAAACATTCTATGATTCTATGACCTAATTCAAAGAAGAGGAAACTTATATTATTCTTGAAGCCTCTTTTGGTTCATGGATCAGCTTTAGTCCAGAGTCATGGCTAGACTTCTAATGCTCAGATTTTTGCCCTGAAATAGACTCTACTCATATTCTTTTTCAGTAACAATAAAACTCAGCTGTCAGCCTGAAACAAAAAGATAAGAGTTTTCCATTTTTCTCAGCATTTTGACAAAACACTGATGAAGTTTTATGCTGACCATTTGGCATTTCTGATATACAGCTTAAGGAGTCTCTTTCTCAGACTTTTGGGCAGTGCTAGCAAATACCAATAGCTAAGGCATACTTAAAAGTGGATTACAGACATTCAGGAACTTTAGGGGATTTACTTTTAATACCAAGAGAAGAATAAAGTTTTTTTTCCAGCATGAAAGAACTCAAAAGAGTTCCTGCTCCATTCCCCTCCTAACTGTCAAACTGTTGGGTTTTGTTCGTATCATAATTGCATCCAAGGACCACAATTGGGCCTTCATTCTTGTTGTGTCATGAACAATGTTAACAGGCAAGAATAAACAGCCTGGGAATAATTATTTTAGTCTAAGTTACAACACAGCTCTGCGCTCTAGCTTACACCTTACGGGTAGGTGCAGCATAGGTAGGATTTTGCTGACTGTCCAAACACCTCAAATGAAAACTCTGGACTGTAGCCACACAGTTAAATCCTGTACATTAAAGTGAAGCACCTAAATACAGCAGGGTCTTTCTCTGGAGAACTGGATTCACTTCTCTCCCTGAGAATTTAAGACATCTGTTTTATAAAAGCATTATTTAGGTCTTTAGAGTTAGAACAAGTGATGATCTTAAATCAGGTGTAGTGACTCCCAGTGTATGTTTTGGATGTATCTTGTAAGCAATACATTCATGTGTCTTAATGAACCACAGTTCATCCCATCTTTACACTAGAGTAGAATTCTCTGTCCACTTGGGGTTAATACATCACAAATGGTGCACTGTGAATCTACATTGCTGTGGCCAAATACTTACTAGGGTCCAAGAAAGCAAATCCTTATGGAAATAAAGAACAAGAATGAAGGAAAAGAAAAAACAATTAGGTTTACTGTCCATGTGAGCAGGATAGCACAGCCTAGGAGAGTAAGATTCCATTAAAAATTAACACATCCAATTCCACATCTTGGTGTTTACAGGCACATTAGGGAGCTGGACTCCCACTTTAGTGAATGGAGATCCACCCAGTAGAAAAGTGCTTCTACTAGAACCAGAGCAAATGGCTGCCCAACTTGAAAAATCCCCAAATATGCTTAGGACCTAGTGGTGAGTTCCATAGAGTAAAACCAGGTAAATTATAGAATCAAAGAACATCCTGAGTTGAAAGAGACCCTCAAGGATCATTGAGTCCAACTTCTGGCTCTGCACATAACCCCAAAAATCACACCATACATCTGAAAGCATTATCCAAACACCTGAACTTCAAACTCAGGCAATATGGAACTCACCTCTTTCTAATTGCTTGGCCTGGGAATATCAAACTAGCACATTTCCCAAACTCTATACCTGCCTCTGTCAGAAACTTATGTAATGTAAGTAATAAAACAGCATTTATTTTATTTAACTGAGAACAACTTACTTTTTCAGTTTGTAAATAACTTCTTCAAAATCTCCTGCTTTGAGCCATCTTTTTCCATACAAGTTTCATCATGTATTTACCATCCATTTCTGATGGCATTTGTATTCACTTTCCCCACACATCTTTTGTGCTCTTTAATCTTTACTTTATTTGACTTCTTGCACCATTCTTCTCCTAAAAATCCTTCTCTATTTGTTTCTGTAATCACTGCCTCTCACACATACCGTCTTATATGTCCCAAAATACTTTTCATTGCTCACGCCTTTCCCAAGGGCTTTCCTCTCCTCCTGCACTTCCTTCTTTATGCAGGGAAACAATGCTCAGACTAACACGCAGGAGATCTCATCCTCCAGCAATTCGGTGGGTCGGCTACCCTCGCTTCTCTGAAGCGAGAATCAGATAAGAAGCTCTCCTCCCAAGAGACTGCTTAAGTAGTGAACAATACCAGCAGAAATGAATTTACAGTACATTTTCTACTTTGACTAACACCCACCTGTGTCAGATACTTATCTTTGGAGAGGATGAATCATCCCCCGGAGAGTCTCTTTGCTCTCTGCTGTCTGTAGGTGGGAAACCAGATGATTAGCTTAGAACAGCTGTCTCACAGAAAAAAAGGGAAAAAAATCAGCAGGCAAAGCCCAATCAATGCCAGAGGTCAGAAGTTCCTTGCCCAAATTGAAGCTCTTCCCTCCCAATTTTGCTATTAGAGAGAATAGGCAACTCCAGTGAAACAGTTTGTCTCACCTATCATCCACCATTTGAGGATGTGTGGCATTGCCATCTGAAGCAGTTTTGTAGTTGGCTACAGGAGGAGGAGGATAAGGTATTACACTTAAGTCCCTAAGACTAACTTAAACAGGCTAGAAATGTTAAAGCAGGTATGCTACCACACAATTTATGTGGAGGTGAAAATATAAATAAGTAGCAATTTGGCATTTATTGCACACTGAGGGCCCTAGCAAATTTGGGTACTGGAAATTCTCTAAAGGGTCACAGCACAGTGACTACATTTTGGGACTAGCATCTGGCCAGTCTTTATCATAGACTGCTCCAGAGTCAAGATGATCTCCTTCGAGCTCTCCATCTCTTTGCTACTGCTTGCCTTATGTTCAAGGTTCAGGAGCTATTAAAATTCAGAAAATGATGACAAACATATAATCCATTAGTGAAGTTTATTACTTTTTTCTAATACACAATGTTAAAGGTAAGAATTATTTATGACCAGCATGCATGCAAATTGCTAAGGAAGAATTTGATTCCCTCATGAGTGACTGAAGTGACAAAGATGCACTTTGAAATATGTTTGAAATGTTATATGCTGTTACTGCGTGTTTTCACCACACTCAAAATGAGAGGTTAATTGCAGGCAGGCTGGAAAATAATGAGATAGCATCACCATTTACAAACAGTGACAGCCATAATATGGTAAATAAGTATGACAACTGAATGAGTAATATGCTATTTCACTCTGAACCCTGTACAAGCTCTTTTTCTTACAGCTTATGATAATTTTTAACTCTCTATAAGAGAATATGGTATCTTCATCCAAAGGAGCATTGTAGTATATAACAAAAGCAGATATCAGTAACAGAACATCAAAAAGAAGACATCTGTTTTCTTTGAACAAGAAGATATGTTTGGCACTCAGGGGAAACATTTGCATGTGTAAATGCCATCACTATCTCAAAAACAATTACTTACTCTACTACACAGGGTAAAGAAAAGTCTGTAGATCCAGCTTCAAGAACCAAAACTTCTCCTAATACTAGTGTTTGAATTGTCCATAATTTTACCATTATTTCTGAATGATGCATAACTTTTTTATTACCAGTTCATAGACAGAGTTCTTCCATCATTTTAATCAGAGACAGTCTCCTCAAATATGCAAGTCTGTGCTTTTAATTCACTGTGACAGACAGATAAACCTCAAGAATTTTTTATTTCCACTGAGGAGGAAAGACACAAAACAGTTGGTTATACTTAGCTTATCATGTGTGTAATATGAATGTTTACATCATCCTAGCAATAGCATGAACAACCAAAGTGTGTCTGATTTAAAACTCAGTTCCAGACGGTTTTCAAATTGAACATATTATGGAGAAAATTAAAAGTGAAAAAAAAAGAATTGTTCTTATATCTCTCATGAATTTGAATAAGGAAAAACCCTCAAAAAGAGAATCTGTTACCAGTGACAATTTTTACTATCTGCATAAGCATGACCTTAATTAACGAGCATAGAATGATGTGTATCGTGAGCTGTCAAAACAGGTGGCGGATATCTAGTAAATGTTCAATGTTGCTAAAATTTTGGCAAAGACAACCACTTTGAAACTGTTCAGAGGATGAGACAGTGAGAAGAATCCTAACAGCAAAAAACCCACAAAATATTTCTCCTTTATTCAAGCACATAAAGAGCTTGGCTTGCACATGACCCATAATAAACACAACACAACTCTTCAGTGAATATCTATTGGCACTGCAATAGCACTGAGCTTTCTTAATGACCATTGTGGGCTTTCCAAACTAAAAATGCTTAGTAGCAATACAGTCATTGCCATACAAAGGGATAAAAGCCTCCAAAAGGGATTGAAGACATATTTTCTCTTATTCTGCAAAGGATAGGTGAGGCAAAGAGGAATTAAATTACTCAAGCAAGGCAGTGAGTGTTGTAAATACAACCCATGAATGGAAGCTTCATCTTTTCACAACTCTGACCAGATCCAGCAGAACAAATATCCCCCTGGAGGACTTCAGAACAGTTAGCCACATTTCACTGATGGATAAGGAAGCAACATTCAGCTCAAGAAAGAGTGTTTCAGCAGAAAACCAAATCTACAGCTCTGAGGTAGGTATCTCAGCAGACTAAATCTATCCCATGGTATCTTAATGAAAAGCCTGACAAAATCCCCTATTGCTAGATGTGGTCAGAAGGGCTGTGATTGTCTTGATTGATAGGAAGAGGATCTAGGACATCTTGCCAAGTTTCTCACGGCAGGACATGCTGTAGTACACAAATTCTCCCTTTACCTCCTGCAGAGAAGTGTGCATGTGTCCTGTGCCATTGGGGACATCTGTCCCAGTGTCAGAGATTGTTGCACTCACCTTATGGCTGCTCTGGGCACCTTTCCTCAAATTCTGCAGAATAATATATCCTGCAGTATGGCTCAAAATATTTCCTGAAATATGGATATGTTATGACTTTCACACCCATTTTAATATATACAAAAATATTCAAGCAAATTTCTGAAGTTTGGGCTTCTAGTAATGGATCTATGCTGATTAGTTTTTATTAAATTATATATATTTTGAGCTCTCCTGTCTGAAAGAAGATTTAATCAGAATTTTAGTATCATATTCATTGACAATTTGGGGGTTTTGTTCTTTTCTTCTTGTCTTATACTTGGGAAACTTCATTTGCAATCTTCCCTGTTGTAGTGTCCTTCATGTTTAATGAGTTATCAAAATCTTCCTCAATGGTACTTAAATTCCCTCAGTGCTTCCTTCTATGTAACCATTGATATACCCAGCCTTGCAAAAATATATTATTCTCTGATGGTGAAGTCTTTGGACTTCAGCGTTTATTCAATTTTAAATTACAGCATTATGTTTTGCTACAAATTAGAGAATCCAAATTTATGTTGCAACAGAGTAGCTCATTTGTGTTTTGTTAATTTCACTTACTAAGTAAAGGAACAGAACAGTACTCCCAACTTAGGAAACTGAGTCATGAATTACAAGACATAAACTGCAAGAAAACTCATATCACTGTATGAACAGGCTGAGCCTACAGGATTTGTTTTCCTTTGACAGCTTTGTGTCTGCCTGGTTGCTAGAAATGCTTTTCATGTCATGGTGCCCCATGCTCCTTCCTCTCCTTTGACTGTCAAAAAATAAGCGTAACAAGATTACTTCGAAAAATCACTATGGAGGACATATGTTAATCTGAAATGTGACCTCTACCTACCACCACCTCTACCAGACGGGAAAGAGTGGAAAAACAAGAGTGCCAGAAATTAAACAGGTAACTGAGCTCTAGGCATGGGTGCTGAGGCATTGCATGTGGAGATTCACTGAGCCCCAATTTGATTTCCGTGCTTGTGGATGTTTTACCCCAACACACACCCCTCCAGAGCCTGTTGGCAGGGCTGTGCTAACCCTGCTTTGGGACAAAGCTCATACCATGGCATCGGAAGAGTTCAAGCCATGACAGCTCAAACCAGGGAGGTCTATGCAGGATGTAAAAAAGGTGTTTACTTTTAATTTGTAAGGATGTAGTAGTAATTTTAAGATCAATTTCTCTTTAAAGTAGCTAAGAAGAGTAGTACCTCATCTCAAGGACTCCGTAGAGGTAAAAATGATTTATAAGTTTTACATAACTTTTTTTTTTCTTCTCTTTGCTATAGTTTCCTCCTATTTTTTGTCATCTATCTTTTTATTCAACTAAATGGCATGTAATTATTTGCACTTACTATCTGGACAAAGAATGAGTTCTCTGTACAAAGAAAAAGCTTATAATGTTTCCCTTGAACAGCACTAGCTTTTTATCATGCCAAAGTGGATACAAAAAGTTTCTCTGGTCAATTACTCACTCACCATCAGCAACCACCACAATTGTGCTCTTTCAGAAATGCATGAAGCTAACATCTTCTGGGTAATAGAAAATGGATTTCCTTGCTCTGAAAAAATGACCATAATGAATTTGAAATCTTAGTAGAATGGATAGCCTGTGGACAGCACTTTCAACTAACCACTGCAAAAGGTGTTATAAAAACAATAATAATCAGAATCATTTCTACAGGAACTAACCAAACGTGTCACTTAAGGGCACATGTGCCAGGCTACCAAATGTACAGGATAATAAATTGCTTTTCCAGATTGTGCCTTTATACACCACTGAAAGTCTTTTAATGATCTCTCTAGTGTACTACCTTTTTCTCAGTATTTATTTCCAATAGATTTTTCTGATATTGCATTCATTACAACACCTTGGAGGACACAGTGTTTCAGGGTGGTTCTAGGGGTCCACCGTCTCACAACAATATGCTGCTCAGAGTTCCCAGACTATATATGCTGCTCACAAATATTAGTGAGTGCCAAAGACAGTGCTTCCATTAGGATACATCAGTGGTACCCTTTGCCTCTGCTCCCTGTTTCTTGAATTTTCCCTAAAGAATACAAAAGGAAAATAATAATTTTTCTTTGCATGTGTGTGAGTAGCAAGACATTGAGCTTTATGTGAAACCACAATCAGCAAAGGGGGTGCAAGGACATCTGCTTTAGTGCCCTGACAATGACCTCTTTTAACATTTTGATTGCTCATGCCTATGTGAAATTAGCCTCTGTATGTTAATATATGCCACTACCTCAAAATAGAGATAGAAATATTTTTTTAATTGGGAAATTTTTACGATAAATTTCATGAAAAGAATAAAAAGGAGTTTGAGAAGTTATAACTGGGAATAAGTTAGAAATACACGTGTGATGCAACTAGAAATATCTACACAAGCCTAACTTCTAAAAGGAGTCCCTTTTTAAAAATATTTAAGTTTTTTTAAACTTGTTTTCACTGAAACAATTACCAATCATGTTCATATAGCATAGTGACATTCTTCAAGCATGGCAAAGTGCAGGAATGCTGAAAAGAATATTATGATTCAGGAAGCCAAATAATTTAAAAAAAAAAAAAGTTTGACATTTGAATGGATGTGAATCACCCAAGTGAATTGCTGATAAGACTTTAGACAAGCTAGCCATTTACAAGGATTTACAAGCTCATATGCTTCACAGCAAGTACAATGTACACAATTATAAACAATGTTTGCATCAAAACTTGAATTACCATATTCTAGAGAAGCAAGTGAAAAGTCATGTAAATCAGAAAGTTAAGTCCTTTCATTTTAATGTATAATGTCAGTCAAATTATCAAATATGTAAACACTCTGGATTTATTAACAAAATAAGACTCAGTGGAGAAAAAGTGGTGTCAACAGTCTACCCAAAAATAGTACACTTTAACTTCTCATTTAGCTAGAGGTACAACTGGGAGAAAAATGGCTTTGCTCTTGGCAAATAAAGAAAGATGTTAAAGGAGAAAATATAAAGGGAGAATGAAAATAGATGGACTTATAAAGAGCTTAAAAAGGGGTTTTGAAAGGCATCTCTACTTGGTGGATGATGACAAACAAAGGGATTTTGCAGGCTGGTCAGTTTTCTGGGTTGGTCAGCCTGCCAAGTGCTGGCACAATATATTCGTCACTGCTGCTCTCTCATTGAGCAGAAATTACTTTCCAGAATAAATAATCAGATACGTTATTTTGTAGCTTCCTCTGTGTGCTTAGTATTGTAAAGGACACATGCAATACCCTGAGGGCTGTGACAAATGGTTTATAAAGCAATGATCATGCTGGCCAAGCTGATTATATTTACAGCAAGGCACACAGCAGCTTTCACAGAAGGAAGAGCTATCTGGCAGGCAGACCAGCTGCAGGCTTTGTGCACAGAAAGGTAAGGGCTCAGGTGGAGAGATGAACAAAAACATGTTCCTTCCTAGGAACTGACTGCAGCAAAAATGCAGCTACCAGCCCAAAGAAATGGAAGTGGCAGGAAATACTGTAATCCCAGCTAAGCTTTAAGACTCTTAAATAGGTGTGAAACTCAGCAGGGCACAGACCCTCTTTGTGCCATGACTAAGTGCACTAAAGAAGGAGAGAGTAATAATTTGGTTTTACTTAGAGTGTAAGTGATGAATTTCCTAATGGCACAGCATGGGCTGACCTGCCAATACATCTCCCTAGGGGAGATGTGCTTTGAGATAGATGGCTTTATACAGATGAAGGAGAGTCCTTTGGCTTATCTGTTTAATTGAGTGATAGTAATTACTGTTTGCCCAGGCCTATGATAAAACACACTAAGGCTTCAAACACACACACAAAAGCCTTTTCCTTGCTGCACATGATGGCATAGTTCTGGAAACTAATTAGAAGAAGTATGAGATAGGTATGAAAAACAATAAAAGCAATTTCTAAGAGCAAGTCTTCGAAACATGAAACACCATCTTATAACCATGGTGATGCAATTTACAAATATTTGTCACTGATGTGACCTACCTATTTTATTCCCAGAACAGTTGGGAACCCAATAACCAATGACACAAAGGGACTGGATACTGGTGCTGTCATTATATATAAGGGAGGATGGCACGAAATGATGAGAGTTCAGTCACTACTGAACAATTATTTTGTTATGATTACATCTGGCTTGATCATGTCCACTTATCAGAGACAAAAATCTGTCTAACCTTGAACTTCAGAGGAAAAAAGAAGAGTGATAAAATTGATACAAGAGTATTAGAATCTGTGAGCCCTCTGTGGTAATCTAGTCCCAACCCCTTTCAAAACAGAGCCAGCTTCATTTTCCCAGGTTATCCAGATAGAAACTCCACAACCTTGCTGAGAATCCTGTTCAAGTCCTTGTGAGAATTCTTGCTGTTAATTTTTTTTTTCTTTATATCTAAGTTCAACCTGAACCTGTTGTCTCTTGTCTTTTTCCTGCACACCTCTGGATTCTACCTAAGGTATAGACTTCAAAATTGACTAAGACTGATGAGCCTCACTCTAAAGCATTTAGAGAACTGACTGAAACAATCTCTGGCAAAAACCACCAAAAATTTTCAGAGTTACTGGAGAACAAATGCGGTCCAAAAGACTGTAAATGAGCAAACATATTCCAAGTTTTGAAGGAAGAATAACGGGAGTGCTGGTAGTAAGACACTAGCAAGGATAGAGTTTCAGGAAAAAAACATAGTAATAAATACTCAAACTGTAATTTACAGACACCTGGATGATGACAAGAAACCAACCAGTTTAGAGTTTGTAAATTTGATTTAAGTGTTCCATGAGAGAAAAAAAGCAGGAGCAGTATATGTCATATCCTCACTTCAGAAAGGTTTGACACTTTTATATCATATTTCTGAAAACAAGTTAGGAGAAAAACCTGTCAGACAGAGATTTTTATGAAAGAGTATAAATCTTGAGCATTTGGTAACCACTAAAAGTCTTTATTAATGGTTGGTGTCAAAATGGAAGACGTGCGAGTCGAATTTAGAAGAGGTCTCTCTTGAGATGGCTAGTACTCAATATTTCTGTTAAGAACTTTTACAGCAAAATATACCTATGAAGTTTGCAGATGGCAGTGAACTGGGGGCAGGGGGCAAAGGGATGAAACAACAGGGAAAAACAGAGTTAGAATTTAGGATGATTGTGTGAACTTAAGAAATAGCCTGCAGTCAATAAAGACGTGAAAGATGTTATAGTGTAGGTAGGTAGGCTGCGTGTACAGAAGGATGGGTAGTAGTTCACAAGGAAAGGATTTGAGTTTGAAGGGAAGGTTTGATTCTAAGTTGAATATTAATCAATCTAGTCATGCTGTTAGGAAAAACAGACAAACACTCCACTAGAATATATGCACACACGCACACATACGCATATGTGTGTATTAGTTGACCTTTAGGTACAACCTAATTTTTTAGCTCAACAAGCTTCTTTTATTATTAAATTAGAAGAAAAAATACTCCTAAAGGAATGTTATAAAGACTCAGAAGTGTTCAATGGATAGAGAATGTCAAGAGAGTTATGTATTCTGATATAGAAAACAAATTCAAGGTTACATTTTCTTCACAGGTGACCCCTTTCCACTTCAGCAAAGACATGATTTGGTTTTGCTTCATATACAGAATTTCTGTATTTTGCAGTGTCTTTTTACTATGTATTCTGTGGTGCTTGTTTCAGTATCTGATGGTTTCACAAACTAGAGTCAGGCTTGTTAGCAATCTCTGGCATGGGCACAACCTAACAGAATGACCAGAAACAAGGCACAAGCAATTTTAAAATTAACAGTATATCGTCTAGCGGTGGGTATTATTGCAATAAGCTGAGCTTATTTTAAAATCATTTTTTTGAAACATCAATAGATAAAATCTCCTTTGTTCAATGTAAGTCACCTAATTTCAACTGTTTCAAGGAGTTACCAAAACTTCTGCAAATGGGACCACAATGACTCAAAACAATAAAATTGTTAAAAGGGTTATGTTATTTACCCCTGGTACTCTTGGGAACTGTGTTTACAGGAACAGACAGTAAATACTCTGGAACAAAACCCCTTTAACCATGATACCATGGGAAAAGGTTACTTCCCTCTATTCAGCCTTTGTGAAAACACACCTAAAATATTGTAACTTGGCTTGAGGCCTCCAGAGCAAGAGAGAGACCAGTGAAAAGCTACTAAATTATCAGGAACTGGGGAACGTGATATGTTAAAAGAGGCTGAGGTAACTGCAATTGATTAGTCTGGAGAAGAGAAGGCTAAAGGGAAGGTATATCCAATCACTATCTTCATTCAGGAAGAGTCTGTCTTGCATTAGCAAGAGTGTCCCCAGCAGGTCACAAGCCTTTCTTCCCCCTGGGCTATGCAGGAACCCAGAAGAGAAAATTTCAATCCAAGTATTTATCACTAGTAAGAAGTAGCTGTAAACTGATGAGTCTAATCAAAATGTCAGGTAAAGAGGAATTTGGTTGCAAATTATGCAAAGAAACCAAATGCAGAGTCTTCTTTTTCAAGGGTTTTGCTCTGTGCCTGAATTTTCTGCGGCCTTTGCATGCTCTTGCTCTTGCTCCTGCTCCTTGCTCATGCAAGGATGGAGTCACTAACCACAGGTTACTAGAAGGAGGACTGAGACAACCTGTGGTACTTAACATTTGTTCCCCAGGCAAATTTCAGTCAGAAGGCAGGCTAGTGAATGAGGTGTATCTTTGTCCTGACACAATCTACACCTGTTAGATGTATACAAATTGTGATCAGACTTTGTGTCAGCTTCCTATGAGAAACAATAAATGAGAAAAGATAAAGAAAAAGCCCTTAATCTCCTGCAAACAAGGAAATGGCATGTGCAGTTACATTTCTGAAGTTAGCAATTCCTTAGCCCAAGTCACAAGCATTGGCAGTGAAAAGCTTCAGAATGCATAAAGCCCTTCTGAATTTCAAACTTCCAGTCTCACTGAGCATTTAGGCATTCTTTTAATCTCAGTGAGGGACTTTTTAAAAAACTAATAATTTCCCCATAATTATGGAAAAACTAGTGTTCAGTCCTTGGGAATGTAGAAAACCGTTAGAGTCCTACATGCATTGGTATAGAAACCAGAAACTCTAAATTAAATGTGCAGAAAGTTTTGATACTGCCTGTGTTTTCTGCCTATGAACAAATCCAAACATTGTAGCCTATTTTTTCTGTCCAAATATTTCTTTCCTTGATGCACAAAGGAACTTAAGCCAGTTCTGTCATCGACAGAACATGAATTTTATGCCATGTCTTCCAAAATTTCTGCTCCATCCACCATCCTAAATGATCCTATTGTATCCAGAGGTTCTTTTCCTCTTAGAGCCTCGTGCTGTATAATTGTGTAGTAAATCCTGTGCAGGATATTGGTAGCTGCGCCTCAGGCAAAATTCCTGGAGTATTGAGATGACTTCACCTGGATTGCTAAATAGAGCAGTCTCCCAATGACAATAGTGCAGCAGTTGATACGGATTAATGAGCTCCAGGTTTATTTACACTCCCCAGAGTGTTGTTTTGTGTTGTTTATAGACAGCATTAGCAATGTTCGATCCAATTCTGAAAGACAGTCCTCATAATCCATGGACTAGAAAACAACAGAGGTTTTGCAAATCTCATGGTCACATAAATCAAATAAACACTGCAGTGAGCAGGGTCTAGGGCTGTGCACACAATTTCTTCATAGGACTTAAAAACTGATGCTTCAGCACTCTGAAATTTCTATCCAAGCAAGAGTATTTACGATGAAAAAAGGGTGAAGCCTCTGCAAAATTGATACCTCCTAAAAGTACAAGGTACGATCCCATCAGGGACTGAAAAATGGAACCTACAATGCAGACTTTGAGCCACTAGTGAGTATAATGTTATATATTCTCTGTCGACTGTGTAGAGCTAGGATCCTAAATCTAGCATAGCCTAGGGTTTCCAAGGACCATTATACTCAAGCCACAGGGAGGTGATCAAAAATATAGTTACAGCACTTCATGGAAATAGTCTGTGCTTGATTCTTGTCAGATGGAAGTCAATATTCCTTGTCTTATTTCTCCCCTTGTGCATTGTCCCTCTCATGATGGCTTGTACTGCAATGATAATTTTCAGCTGTTGCTATTTTGGTTCCTAGGAATTTGCAAGGCAGGTGATAGGTCTCCTGGTAAAACTTACAGAGAGAGCTAGAGTCAATAGAAAACACAGAAATATTAGAGATAGCCTGTGTAAGTGAATATCTACATTATTTTGTCTCAAACCTGCTATTCTGAATTGAAAATATTGTGAAAATAAACTAACAGCTTGAAAATCAATGAACAAATCAGGAATTACAGTGCCTAGTAATGTGTCTCAAATAGAGGCTAACAAAACATTTTCCATAGAAAAATGATGCCAGCAGAAAAAACCCTTTTAATATTTAAGCAGATTGTGCAGTGTTTGAACAACACATTTAACAATGTGGTCATTAAACTTATATTCAGAAGAATGAAGAATTCACTGTGTATTGTTTCAGCCATTCAGTTTCTCTTTGACAATATTGAATTTGGTTCATGAAATAAACACTCAAATTAAGTAAATTTTATAAATGGCAGGTATAAATAGGGTGCAAAAATATCAAGGCAAAGTGAATTCGTGGAAAGGAATCATATTGCAAAATTATAAAATAAAAGTTACATTTGAAAAATATGTCTTAATTACCCACAGCAACAGAGAAGTAACAATATGATAATACTATTTCTGTCATTTTAATCTGTCAGATTTCTTCTTCAGAATCATAACCATGGGATTTTTCTTATTCTTTGAAGAGGTGAAGTCTCAGACTTAATTCTGGTAGTGAATTTTTTCCCACTGGCTCCTTCCTACTTTTTCTTTTTTACAACTTTGTGGAGAGAACTTCTGACTCCTTCCTGAAACAGTGTCCAGCATAGGACAGAAGGGTCATATTGCTCAGGAAAACAGAGGTTTTTAGAAAACCATGTCAATATACACCAGATTCTCCTTTCCAGATGCGCTTCCCAGCATTTCTGGTAATATACCTCAAACCCTCTTCTACACATTTAATTTCCCTCTCTTTACACAAGTACAGGTAACTCACATGTCCCAGCCTCTGACTGTCTCCTAATTCCTGTAAATAGGCCTTATAGAATAAATTGTTTTAATTTTTTAATAGATTTTTCCTTAAGCTTGTGACATGTGTCCATACTTAGGAAAGCCAGAGTGAAGGGCTTACAGCTTCTCCTCTACACAGCTTTAACTGAGGTAAAACATATGGCTCTAGAGAAAGGGAACTGGGGCCTGAGTAAGAAATTACTTAGGGAAACACAAGAGATGGATTCAGATCCATTTGGGTCTATCTGAACATCTATGTGTCTGTCTCTACAACCATCATCCAGGACAAGATAGTTTTACAGATTTGCAGTAAAACCAGAAAAGTAGGTACAAGTAGATGCAGATAACTAGAGTTTGGTTTTGTTGGTTTATTTGTTGTTGTTTTTGTAAGGAGAGGGGAGTGTAAAGGGGAGATAAACCACAAAAATGACAAAAGGGAAAAAAAAAACCTCCAGGAGGTGGATTTTGATCTGAACAACCTTTTTCTTTCATTTTGGGTGCATTTGCAATAAACAGCAAGCAAATGGAGAGACAGAAATCTGTCTATAGAGCCCTTTGCTTCCCCAACACACAAGCATGGTTCCTAGGGCTCAGGTACATACCCCATCCAGAAGGCAGAGGCTGCACCTCTGCTGGTTCAGACAGACTGCACTGGAACCTGTCGGCAGTTCCCAGCTCTGTCTTCGAGGACGTGGAATCTGTCTCTATCTTTTTGATTTTTTTCATTCAGTCACAGTTTCATTTAGTAAAACTACAAGTGTTGACACCTCCTCCCAGTCCTTAACACTCTGCAGTTAGCACTGCTCTCTCTGTACCAAGCCACATGCACTTCCAAGCATGCAAAGGATCTGGAAAGGATCACATAAAAGGAAAGGAGTGGTGGTTAATGACTCTTGAGACCCTGGTTTGGGTGCAGGGATTGGTATTTACAGGCTAGGATAATCTGGACCTCCATATCCTTGACCTTTTTTATAAGTAAGAATACTTTGACTTTTCATAAAGGGAAAAGCTTTAAAAGAAAATCAGAAGACTTAAACAATTTTCATCTGTGATTTCAGCCTAAAGTGTTTGCTAAACTCAGGATACATTTGAAAATGATTTTGATGTTTGGAAAATTATGTTAAGGGAACAAAATACCTGGCAAAACATATTATGTCACAAGGCTCAACCTTTTCTTCAGCATTGTGAGCATAAATGAGTGAAAATCTAAAAAACTATTCTAGAAGTGATAAATTCTCACACAGAACTTAACAATGGCTCTGCCTCCTGCAAAAAAGAGGCACTAGAGGAAAAAAAGATGGGAGTAAAGAGTCTGGGGCAATGTCTTCAGGAGCAGAAAAAGGAAACCCACTCATTCACACAAGGGTTTTCATATTAAACAGCTGAGGGGCCTATGCACCTAGACAGGTACTACTATGCATTTAATTTCATCTAGGAAACAGGCATTTATTAATTTCTACTCCTTGTTCATTATAAAATAAGAATATGCATCAAACTCAAGCAGTTTTATGAGGTGGTCTAGATATTTTAAGGAACTTGAAGACAGTTTTCTCTTGTCCAGGAGTACCTGTAAGTGCATTAAAGCATTATAAAAATTATTTTTAACAAAAATAAAAGTGAATGTTTTAATTGCATGAAGTGGAATACCATTGTTTCTTACAAGTTCATAGAAAACAATTATCTGAGATTGACTGGTGTGAAATAAAAAGGCTTTTCACTACACTTTCACTCATATTAGCATTGCTGAGATGTTCACATACACAATAGTTTGTCTTTATAGAAGGCCTCAATTATCCACTGCCTATGGTTCATATATATTATTTTTCTTCCTGAAACTCTGGCAAAGATAACCATCTGGAAAGCTGAAAATAAATTTCAAATACAAGATGATTTGTTTAAAGAGGTAGACATTTTTAAAATTTTTTGCCTCTAGTCAAGTACCTGCAATTTTGAATGCAATTATTTTTCTCTGAGATCATACTTGCAGATATGAGTTACATGGAGAGTCTTTTAAAAGCCTTGCTTTGAATATGGATGAGTGAGAACCATTTTCAACATGTATCTGAAGGTCATTTAATTTTTTCAGAATTAACCCATAACTCCTGGGAAATGACACTGCATTCTAAATTAATGTCAAACATCCTGGAGTGCTATCAAGAGAAGATTCAGCTTTGTATGGTATCCCAGGCTGTATGGTATTACATTTCAGAAGCCATTTTCTGTTATAGCACAGGAACATGGCAGGAAGAAATACTATCAGAGTAGCTATAAGTATGTAAATGTGTATGGGAATGGCACCAGTTAAAACTAAAACACTCCATCTGAGTATTTTTTTTACTAACAAGATTTTACTATTGCCAAGCTAGTAAGTCTACTTGATTTGTTTAACTCATGGACCCTTGAAATTTTGGGCTGATTTTCCTTTTTGTATTAACATATTTACAAAAAATCCCTAAAGAGCCATGTCGCTGCTTCTGGTCTTTGAGTTCTGTTTGGATAGCTAAACGTGCATAGCAGTTATGCACTGTAGTGCATATTTTCTGGCTGAAAACAAAAAAAAAAACATAGTGAAAACTACATTATTCTCTGTTTCAAAATTAACAATGGCAAAAGGAAACAGTTCTAAAAACCACATTCATCTGCTTGGGCCAAAAATAATAATGAAAAATTTCAAACCAAAGCTGTTCTGCAGAATCACTGTAAGATGTAACAGGACGATGCGAATGAATTAGTTAATTGAATAGAACCCAGATATTTTCTGCTACCTCTCACTACATATATTCACTGAAGCTTAATGTTTTTCCTGAGGTATTCTTCATTTCAAATTGTTAACAACTTGAATTGTTTTTCAAAGGCAGATACTGAATGATGGAATCTGAATCATTTGGAATTGCAAAGACAGGTAAGATTACATCTGTGCCCTCATTTCATTTCATAAAAATTCACTTTGTAGTAGCAGTGAGGACAAGGGTCATTGAAGAGCTTTGTTGAGTATTTTAGAGAACTGTAATAGAAGTATTAAGATTGGCAGAAGAGACTGTGTGGGTAGGTCTGGCTGCAGGAGCACCCAAAGGAACAGAAGGGCAAGACTGATGCATCTGGTGGTGCTCAGATGAACAGGTCACAGATATCCCAGTGCAGCACAGCTACTTGCAATTTCTCAGGACAACTAGAAAGCCAGGAACAGCCTACACCCAAACTAAAATACACTAACAGTAATGGCTCCCATCAAAGTGGGAAGATAAAGAACAGACTAGAGTCCTAGGCTGCCCAAAGAGAGGGACAAAGAATGGTGAGGGAAACCCATGGACTCACAAAGGTGGTATGGGATGGAACAGGATGGAGAGGTAAAATCCATTATCAGCTCCCAAAGGGCACAAAGAAAGTCAAGGGTCAGGCACGCTCCCCAACCCAGGTGGCATGGCAAGGTCTCGGATTTGGTGTCCACCTACAGGCACCTGTCCTGGTGCTTATGAGAAGCACAGCAGGAAAACATGAGTGAAGTAAGATTTCTTTTAAAATAAAATGATGTTTTCCTCCCATAAGCATTGTAGCAACAGTGTAGCAGCATTATTTTCTACAGCATAGACAAAGTGACCCTACAGGTCCCCAGAGCAGTAAGATGAACTCCCTCATGGAAACAACAGCAATGAGCACTGTCACTGGAACTGCTCAAGTTTACAGGGGGAAAAGACAGGTAAAGACTAGCAAGTGGTTACCTAAGGAATTATCTCCCCAGGGACAATATGCAGCTTTTAAAATGCTGTGCTCTCCTAGGAAAAAAGGTGCATAATCAGTGTCCAGCTATGCATAGTCCAGCTAATGTTATGGACTTGGCTGGGAGAACAGCTGATGAAGAGAGCTTATCTCCATCTCCTGCAGGACCTAAGGTCCCTGGACCACCCCTGCACTGCACACTAAACTGAAGAACTGCCTGCAGCCTTGTCACATTTTGCCTTGCTCCTGCTTCACACTTAACAACTTTGTGTACACTAATTAACTTAGTTTTGGGTGCTAAAGAAATAACTACTTCTGTTAAGAGCATTTATTTGACAGATATCATTATAGCATTCAGGCTGATTCATCAGAAAGGATTTTCTTGTGCTGTTTGTCTATGGAGTGCTTCACAAAACTTCATATCAGGAAGTAGAAATAGTCTTTTATTTGGGCAGGCTTGAGACTTAAGCCAAGCAGGGAGGTACCTAGTGCAGTAACAGCAAAAGAAAGATTTTTTTGCCAGGCAGCCTTGGACCTCCCACAATTTCAAGGCTGCTGTGCTTGAAAATGGTTTCTGCTCCCTGCTGCTGCTGGTGTGCCTGTCATAGTAGCAGCAAGCAGTGATATTGTCAGTGACATGGGAACATGAGGTGAAACTTCTTCCTTGCAGCTTTTCCCCTGCCACCCCCATGGCCCCTTCCCTCCAGTCGACCACTCCATCCACCTCCTTCCTCCACCTGAGTGGCTGTTGCCTGCTGGGGGAGCTGGGCTGGTACACAGCATGCTCTGAGGCAATTTATGGGCAAACTGGTTGTTAATGGGCTTAGTGTGAAGGCCCCATTCCTTTTCAATCAAAACATTTGATTCCTTCAGGGGGTTTGCACTTAACATGATAGGGTGTTCAGTTGCTCTGCAGTTAATAAATGTATCCTACTAGTCACTGTGGTACTGAAGAAATATACCTTGGTTGTTTTACATTTCAAGGCACATGGTTTGCTTAAATTCACAGCACTTATTTCCTCAAACCTGTTCTATATTCGTTACGTGCTTATGCTTCCCCTACTTCTATGCATTATAAGGATGTTTGCCATGAAATATATTTCCTCAGATTCTGGTATCTTCAAAAAACCTCAGGTATTTTCACAGAAATCATTTTATTTTCTTCCAAGCGAAGTTTATTAAAATATCCATTGCTACAGGCTGTAGTATATGGAATGGAGCCATAACTTATACTTAACAACCTTTTTCCAGTCTTGCTACTGATAGCTGAATAAATTTAAACTCTCCTTTTGACTGTGCTGATTTTTGGATGTGGCATTTCCCTTACTAACCAGGGTCATTTTTTTCAATGGCCATCAGTGTTCGTACAGACAGGTGATTAAGGATCATTTCTGGCCTCTCACAAGCATAGAATTCTTAGTGCCTGTTAAGTAGCAGCAACTGTGCTTCTGAAATACACACTATTTTTCTATTAAATTCCCCAGCACTTTATCTTAATTACTTTCATTTTGTCTATCCAATTTTCCCATTACTTACCAACACAGCAAATGATGACCTGAGGTACTTGGAGACTGCCATAAGTGCTGCCATCCGAGGTTAATTAATCTGTAACTCTGGACACCACCTCCAAGGCACACTTCTTGACTCTTCTGCAGTGAAAGAGCTGTGAACCAAGCACTGCACGTGTGTCTCATTAGGATAATACTCAGATGATTTCCTGTTTTCCAAAACCCATGATTGAGCAGTCTTGGTTGTGTGACCTCTTCCCTCCTCGCCCTGCATGGCACCAAGGCACCACATGGCTGTCACTCTATGTCCACTTGGCTTCTTGGTGCAGAATACCTCTGTGCCAGCTTCATGATCTGAATTTCACCCCTTTGGATGTGCTTCAGTCTGTGCAGTCTGTAACAGAGAAGGATGAGATTACCATTACAGATATAAAGCAATATTATATTAAAGATTCTACTTTCTTAGGAGAAGAGCATACAAAACAGTATCAAAACTAGATAAATTTCAACTGAATTTCTCTGTACATTCTGGAACAGAAAAGGTAGCTCCCAGAATAAGTGGTTTCTCCATCTCTAGATGTCTCCACATCAGGATGGGATGCCTCCTGAAAGATCATTTTAAATGGGACTAAAACTGCAGCATGAGGCAAAATGCATGCATTTCTCTGACTTCTGCAGTAAGGAAGCTAAACCAGACTAACAGTTGCTTCCTTCTTTAAAATCTTGAGCCTATGTTTATTTTCTACACTTTTACAAATTTCTGATTATTATGAACCCTCCAACCTGCACATTTCTTGGCCAAAGAATATTGTTTTGATTAAAAGAAATAGGTAGGGACAACAGCCAAGAAACAAAATTGCCAGTGTCTTACATGGCTGCTGATTGTGAGAACCTGGCAAGAGAAAGAACCTCCATAACTGGAAAGGCTGAAAAATGCTTTTCACTTGCTACGTTTGAAAATATGTATCAGTATGATTTTGAAGATAGCATTAAAATCAGTAGGAAATAGAAGGGAAATGAAGGACAGAGTTTAAGCACTGCAAATTGTGCCTTTGCTTTGTTTCCCTTTTCCATTATTTGTATTGACTACAATATTAATGTGAGACAGCAGTAGATAGGACACTTCTTGAAGACTGTTCAGAGGAACTTTTCATTTTTGCTTCCAAGGACAAAAAATTGAAACAAATGAAATATGACTTGTATTAGAGTCTGGATGGAAATAAACATATCTTGTATCCCCAGTACCTATGTGACTAGGTAATATTATAAGATACAGAGAAAGAAGATCCATAATGCAAGAAAAAAAGCAACAGAAGCCAAAGGAAGAAAAGAAATTAAAAAACCTCAAAATCTGGTGTTGTTCCATGACTACATCAGTCTATTTAGCTTTGCAAATTACAATTTTGATCTGATTTTTAATTTTGCTGAACAATTTGCAATATGTGTCATCTTTTTTCTGTGCTTGTAGAAATTGCCAATGAATCAAGACACTGAGTCAAGGCAAATCACTGATTTGTATTAGGTATTTCACTTGCTTCAGTCCAAATAACTTTGGCGTATACTGACATCCAATATTCAAATATGCAATATAAATTTAATTTGCAGTCTCTTGCATTTCTAATGCATGGGGAATTTTTAACAGAGTGCAACCATTTTAAATATTTATAAAAACTCACACGACTGCAAAGTTATTGGATATTATAATTTGCTTCATACATAAACATGACAGTAAAAATATACAAAAAAGTAAGAGAGTTCTACCTCTTGGCTTTATTATTAAAGGTTGTTTGAAAGAAGTTTCAATATTAAACAAAAAAGGGTTTATCAGAAAGGCACCTGAAAGTTCACAGAAGGCAGGATGCACAAGTAATAAAGGAGGAGAAGTAAGATGTGGGAATCCTCTTCAGAGAGCAGTGATTTGGAACATGAAATTGCACCTCAAGGGCTCCTCATTCCCTAAAGCATGGTAACTAAAGTGAATGTGGCTTTTTTCATGCCCTTGTTGTGGTTCAGCCCAGACAACAGCCAAGCTGCACATAACCACTGACCCACTCACTCCCCTACCAACAAGATTGGGAAGAAAATCAAAAGGGTGAAAGCAAAAAACCTCATGGGTTGAGATAAAGATAGTTTAATAGGGAAAGCATAAGCCATGCAGACAAGCAAAGCGAGGAATTAATTCCCTGCTTTCCATAGGCAGGCAGGTGTTCAGCCATCCCCAGGAGAGCAGGGCTCTATCACCTGTAACAGTGACTTGGGGAGACAAATGCCATCACTCCAAATGTCCCCTCCTTTCTCCTTTCCCCCACCTTCATATATGGAGCATGATGTCACATGGTCTGAAATATCCCTTTGACCAGTTTGGGTCACCTGTCCTGGCTGTGTCCCCTCCCAACCTCACAAGAACTCCCTGACCCCTCCCCAATGTGGCAGTACAAAAAGCAGAAAAGGCCTTGGCTCTGTGTGAGCCCTGCTCAGCAATAACAAAAATATCTCTATATTATCAATCAACTCTGTGTTCAGCACAAATTCAGCTGCTCTGAAGAAAATGAACTCTATCCCAGCCAAAGCCAGAAAATGAACTCTACCACAGCCCAACAAACCAAACCACTCCTGACTGTCCACCTAGCACTGTGCATCCTCCCAGACAGAGGGAGTCAAAATGATAGATAGGTGACCCTGGCTACCCTCCTTGGCTCCAACTAACCTCTCTTTGAGCTTTGCCATGCATCATTAAAGTATTCAGCCTTCAGGCTGATCTAGTATATACTGGATAATTTAAAATCAGCTGAACTATATGCAGTTTCTAGTTGTAATCACAGCCCAGCAGTGGGTATAATACCATCGGGTTTTTTCCTGACTTGAGTTATTTATATACGGAAAGCAGTTCTCACTTCCTTTGGGAAGAACTAAATGGCAATCCCCCTGGCTCCCTTCTTTAAGAGAATAGAGATAGATAGGGGCACTAAGTGGTGAAAAAACATCTTCATGCAGCCTAACAGAAAAGGAAGAGGAACAGGGTATATTTGGTTCCTTTTTCAGCATCTAAAGAACAGGCTAACAAGTAAGAGACTCATGGAACCCAGCCAAGTTCTGATAAGTTGCCTGGTTCTTATGCTCAGTCTAATGCTTTGTGATTTCGGGAGATAGTGAAAAACATCAAAAAATAATAATAAAAAAGAATTAAGAGTTCACACTTTTACACTTAGAAATAGTAACACAAAAATGACTGCACTGAGTCAAAACTATGGTGCATGTAACCCAGTATCCAACAGTAAACTCCATTTAAAATAAATAAGACTTGAGCAGGAATATAATTGTTTACATACCAGATCTTTATGTACTGGGGTAATACAACCCAATTTAGCAAAATGAGTTTCTAATGATCCAATATTCAGTTCTGCATACCACCTCAAAGTACAATGTTGGTAATGTGCAAGTGCACTGAGGCCAAAAACTCCCAAATCACAGAAATAGATTGAAACAAGCATAAGAAATAGGCTGTTAATCAGGGGTAAAATGCAAATCAGTGCTCCCTCTAAAAAAATCCAACAAGTCAACAAACAGAAAAGGTCATAATAAATCCAGAGGATGACTGGAATTTCTTAAGAGCAGAATTCCCATCATTATCATAATGCTAGGACATGAGTTCTCTAGTGTTCTTCTAAAATGAACAACAAGAAAAGAAGAAAAGTGTTAAGAAGTTGTTTTCTCCTCCATTAGACAATTATCAATTGTTTTGTTCAGCTGTTAAATTACCTGACACAGTGAAACATGATATAAAAATACACAAGGTATGTTCCATTACCCAGAAATGAGTCTCTGAGGGACAAGGAAAGGGGGAGGCACCTGGAACTACATGTTGTTTTTTTTCTAGCAGACCTTGTTGTAGTTCAATTACAATTGGGAATGCTATTTTATGTTACTTGTGGGCTAAGAAGAAAAATAGTAAAACATAAGGTTGTGTTTACTACTGATCGATTAGTGAGCTGCAGCATGGGTTACACACTGCCTGACTGGACCCAGGGCAACAGGAAAATATTGAACCAGTTTGTTCAGAACCAGGAGATGAATGATGAAGGATGGGGCCAAGTGTCTGCACAGGATAGGGATGAAACACTCAAAATCATTCCAGGGAAGCCCTAGATCCCAAATTTCCATCTCAGCCAAGAGAGCTTCGGGGAATTTGTTAAGCCTTTGATAACTTTAAATACAATGCCTAGGAAAATAAAGGCAAGCCTATATTTCATTTCAGCATGGTAGTTGGCAATTGACCCAGCAATTCATAAAAAGTCAGTTAAATAAACTGGAGTGCTGCTTAACACTCCAGTCCAACATGTTTAGAGGTTTTAATTACAAGTGAAAAAACGCAATACACAATTACCTGAGCAGTGGAGTTCAGCTGACAGAAATAAAAGGAAAACTTACGACCTGGCATCACATTGAAAGGAGGACATAGATAACAAAGTGTCTTCCTTCATCTCCTTTACCACGATATCATTGATCTCTTCCAAAAACAGAGAGCAATATGAATCTTTTACAATATCATCTCTGCGGCTTCTTTCTCAGTGGTAATTCAACTTGAGGTTTGTGAAGAAAAGCCAATACATGAACTGAAGCAGTCCTGTACTTGACCATTTTTATCAGTCTTCAGAAACAGACCTTTTCAACTCCAGCAATGAGAAGTATCACCCAGGTACCAAATTTATCACACAACAAATATAAGCGATACAGAAGAACACAATGCAGTACTCTAAAAGTGTATCAATATAGTCCTCAGCAATAGAAAATTCTTCTCCAATGAACAAAATAAAGAGAAAAATTAACTATATCTGGTAAGCAGAGGGCAGAGACTGTACCACCCCACATTCCACCTCAGCAGGAAAATGATAGATTATACTTGTCATGATATGATTTAACATTCATGCAAGAAATTCAGAAATACTTCCACAGACTTACACAAGAAGTTCAGAAATACTTCTTAGACTAATCTATTTTTTTTCACAATCGTCTCACATTTAGTAAACAAACATATAAACTTTTGGGAAAAAATGCATTGTAAGGAAGTAAGAAATGCAAGTATACCTTCCATTATATATTATTAATTCTACAGACCACAGACTTATAGGAGCTATTACATATAAGAGAAAGACAGTTCACTGAGTACAAAATCAAGAACCTAAAACCATAAAACCTCCAGTTAAAGAATTTTGTTTGCATTTATAATAGTTTCTCCTTCATTTGCTCCATCTGTCTGTGGGACAGGATTTTTGGCTTGTCCATATGGAGTATAACAGTACTGAGATACTTGCGAAAAAATAACTGGGAGAAATCAAGTTAGGGATAATAAAATAAATACGTTGAATTTACAAAGTTCACTTCTAGTTAAATGAAAACTGCCTACCACATTGTCTTTGCAGGTGCTGCAAGGTCTATTTCTGGCAGCATTACGGCAGCTCAGCCCAATTAAATCAAATGCAGGGAGCACAGAAGCCCTCCGGTGACCTCGCTGAGCACCCCAGGGTTTTCCTGCCAAGGAAAGCCTCATTGCGAGGGCCATGTGGTTTGGCAGCATACACATTGGAGCTGCTGATGGGAGCAAGAGGAAGCAAGCAGCACATTTGTCTCAGGAAAGCAATGTCTGCTGGGACACAAGAACTCAGAGAACACAAATGGTGAGGAGTCCCGGTTTTTGTCACTAGCAGGTGAGCAGCACCTCATCACTGCAGATCCACCAAGCCAAGGGAAACGTGGCTTTTAAACAACTTGGTGCCTTTACAGTTTGTAGAGTGTTTGGGTACCTTTAATGCTGCAAGACCTGGTCAGAGATTTCTTACAATCTGAGCAGATCCATTTGGCTCCAAAGTGACTAAGGCTGCTTCCTCTTCACATCGATCCATTCCCTTTTTAAAACATGATGACTTGGGAGATGTGCAAGCTCCTGTTTGCAGTGTTTTCCATACTTCCTACAGCAGAATGGATTATTTTCAGTTCCTTTTTGCATTTTTAATTCTCGCCTGTCTCTGTTTTTTCCCTCTGAGGGTTTGTAGGCATATGTTACTACAGAAGGGGAAGTCAGTTGCTGATTTTTAGGAAGGGTGAAGTCACTCACAAGGCAGTACTGACAAAGTTTATAATTTTTCATTTATTTCCCTTACTGGTCATTCAAAGTTTCCTTTGGTAACAGGTGTTTGGCTGAGACTTGATAAAGTCTCATGGGCTTCTGGGGTACTATGTGATTCCGCCATTGACGGAGGAGTTCTTCAGTGCTTCCTTGAGGGGTTTCTTTCCCATCTTTGATGCAAATAAACACAGTCAAATTTTAAACAGATCAGGTGATTAACATCAGATGAGAATCTACCATCTTCCATTTTAACTTCCTGGAAAGAACTAGCTTTCCTGCCTAGTAGTCAGCAGTCAGTCATATAACCACTTCTTCAATAAGATGCAAGCTCATGATCAAAAGTTAAAAGTCCACCAAAAACAGTTGTGAGAACAGATTTCAGGATGATAATCCTTATGCTGAAGTGCATAATGCTACTGAAATATGTATTCAAAGACCATTCCTGCATAAGTACAATAGCTGCTCAAATTCCCAGGGAAGAAAATGATTTGTATAAGATTTTGTTATCCAGTGGCAGCAACAATTATTTTTGCATTTTTCTCTTAAATAGCATATACTGGCTCTCACTGTCATTAAAAACATACATTTTTACAATCTCTTAAGCCACTGTTTCTACTTTCTTTGAGGATGTACTAGCTGGTAGCATGGGAACTTTCATCATATATCAATTAGTAAGTGAAAGAGAACTACTGCACGTGTTAATTTACTGTTTTCATTAGATGGAGCTGAACGGTATTAACACTGATAAGCCTAATGAAATGAATGTTATATCTGAATGGATACTCTGACTCAAAGACAGAAAACTACCTTCAGGAATTTTCCATACTGAGTTCTGAGTGGAAAACCAGCTCATACAATGACACACACAAATCCACAAAAAATGCATTAAATAAATTTAGTTTCTTAGAAGAATGTGTTTGGGAGAGATAAAATGTATTTTCTGGACAGAATGAAAGTGCTGTTTTTCTGGTAAATGTTTCATTACCTGCTTTGTATCACTTGTCCCAGAGCCTTGCTGTTGCAGGTCTTGGAATGTGTCTGTTCCCAGTGCCCCTGGCTGTCAGGCTGTGATTATGCAGCCATCCGTGGGAACACTAAATAATGTCACAAGACATGAAAACTGTATTAACTTTCCAGTGAGGGGAAACAGGAGGGACACTTCTCTTGGCTTATCATCACTTTTTCTTCCAGTTTGTATGAATTAAACAGTGATATCTGCAAAAGGACTTGGGAGCTTCAGCTAATATTTAATTGGGACTTGCACACTTCTGATTCAGCTCATGGGCTCATGAAAGCCAAAGGATGTCTGTGTTTTCAGAGTAATACAACAGTATGGAATATCCATTCAATCCTTATTACTTACTCAAAATCCAAATCATTGGAATTTATTTTCTTTTGCCACTGTAGAAGGCAGAGCAATATCAGCCAGAAATATATGTATATAAGGTAAATGATTTTTGACTCCAAGCAGATGCCATCACAAGGAAATTTTAGTTAATTGAGTGAGATAGAGGGAAAGATTATTAAAAGGGGTAGAAAAGGTAAGAAAAAACCTCCTCACTGCCTAATAATTGCGAAACAAGAGGAAGCAGAAAAGACATGAAAAACAGAGAGGTTGGAGAGTGTCTCCAGTCAGATTTGGAGAAACACATCATTCTTAACTCCACATGATGAATTCCAAGCAGTCATGAAAAAATGCAAATCCCTTGCCCTAAAGGCAAAGATAAAGTAGAATACTTCTGCCCAATAATACCAAAAGACATTTCAGGAAAAAGAGTAAGAATTCCACCATTTACTTGCAACTACACCTTGCCTATCAGCCACTTTCAGCAGATGCATTAGTCAGACTATTTCTGACCTATCTGAGGCATGAGCTAGAACCTGTCAGGGTTGCCTGTCTGTGGTGGGTTGCTTTTGGCTGTATGCCAGATGTCCACCAAGGTGCTCTTTTATGCTCCTTTCCAGCAGGACAGGCAGGGAGAAAATAAGATAGGAAAAAACTTCATGTGTCAAGACAAAGATGGTTTATTAAAGCAAAAGCAAAGGCCATGTACAGAAGTAAAGGAAAACGAAAATATTTTTTCTCAACTTCCCATCAGCAGATGATGTCCAACTACTTCCAAGAAGGTAGGCTTTCAGCAAGTGCTCTGGAAGACAATTTTCATAATAAAAAATATCCTCCTCCTCCTTTAGCTTCTACTGTTGAACACATTTCATAAGGTACAGAACATCCCTTTGTTTAGTTTGGGTCAGCTGTCCTGGCTAGGTCCTCTTTCAAGACCTTGCCCCCACTGAGCATATTGGTGAGGGGAGAAAGCTGGGGAGATAAAGTTGGGGAGATAGCTTTGGTGCAGTGGTGGCCAAACCACTGGTGTGTTATCAGTACCTTTCTAGATACCCATATAACCTACAGCACTGTGAGGGCTGCAATAGGGAAAATTAACTCCATCTGAGCCAGAATTAATACATTGTCAACCCCAGGAGATCTGCAGAGGAGTTCCTATGAGAGAAAGCAGCTCAGCTGCTTAACTAATGCAAATTAGTATGTCTTCATTATCTTTATAGAGCTCTGACAAATGCATATCAGCTGAAGATCTGGCTTATTCTGTCTTGTTCTGCTTCAAGCAAACACACACCTTTTATCTCTATTTTAATGCAAAGCACCTAATAAAACCTTCATTTTGACACAAGTGGGCTGCATGAGTGAGAAAGAAAGCTGATAAGCTTCTCAACAGTTGGCAACAAGATCCTCAACTAATGAGTGAAAAATCTGAATCATGGTGTTACTCTTCCGATGACGAATATTTCTAGTAATTGATGTCAGTAACACAGGCCTTGGAGAGGGACTCGTTTGGGTAGGAGATGTAATTCTGCTGGAAGGAATTACAGACTGGAAGCTCATCTTCAAAGAGCTATACAAAGAGACTCAGGCATTTCTGTCAAAGCTTTCACCTGGACTAGTGTGAGCTGCACAGCTACAACTGTTTAATACTGTGCTATTCATTGCTGCATTCCCACAATATCAATTTACCCTCTTCTTGATCCACATGCCTCTTCCTGAGAAACGTAATGCCTTGCCAAGAACTAAGATAAGAGGGAGGGCTTGGGCAACGTGGCCCCAAGTGGGGCCTATGCGACCTCCTGGCAACCATCAGGGAGCTTCATAGTGACAATACAACAAATCAAGATGAGTTCCCGGGATGTCCAGTAAGAATAGCTATGCGGTAAGAGGTGTTCCCAAGACAGTTAATCTCCTTGTGAGTCATATATGGCATGCCAACATCCCATCCACATTCAGGGTTTCATTCTAGAGCTCAAGCTGGGCTATCAGACAATGAGATGATAACCCCGATGCCATGGGTAGACCAGCAAGTGTTCCCTTACATCTTCCAAATACCTTCCAAACCTGGGCTCCAAATCCTTTTTTCTGCTCTTGGGAGAACTCCTATCCTCTTCTCTTTAGCAGAGACAATCTGCCACACTGGCAGTTCACTTTGCCATCCATTCTGGGCACAAGTAATGGCCTGCTGAGCCTAGAGAGCCATCATGCTAATTGCCACCATGGACATGGGGAAAAAAGACAAGATCTAAGAAGCTGGCTTCACCCTTCTCAGTTTCAACAAACATTTCTTGTCCAGTGTGTTGTTCAGTGTAAAAAATATTTGAAATGCTTACTATTAAGAGCCACTTCAGCTTCACATTTTCCTCTGTATTCTCAAAGTGGCACAAGCAAAGGCTCAGGTGGTTCAGCTGGTCCTAAACACCTGCTGCAACCCCTCTTGTATCCTAATTCCGAGCATGAGACTTGGCAAAGCACAGAAGGCAACCAGCTCTTTCCCCATTGCAGAAAGCCAGGTGGTGATTGCTGAAGCGGTGTCGATGCTGACGGAAGAGTGAGTAAGGCTTCAGATAAATAAAATCTATGTTAGGATTTCAAGCATCCCACACCATAGAAGGATCCAGGAATCCTGCTAAAATGACACCATCCAGTTGATATTTTTGAACTCCGTTTCCTTATCACTTTTTAAAAGGCCAATTTCTTTGTTAACATGCAAAAGAGTATTTGAAAAGGTCTCACATCTATGTCCCATATGATAAAACAGCTAGTGGTTTGCATGACTGATTTAGAGATTGCTTCCATCTGCAGTATTCTAAATACCATGTCTCATTTCAGAAGAGAAAAGTGGCATAAATATGTGACTAAGCGACATAAAAAAATTTGACACCTCAGGAATAGCATTTTCTGCATGATCTCAAACTCGATAGAAATGAAGCATATATTTTTCATGCTAAAAAATACCAATCTGAACGTTCTTCTGAAATGAGGCCCATTGATATTTACCTGAGCAAAAATAATATGAAAATTCTATGTGTGGACAAAATAAATGCATAATCCCTTCAAACATTGCCAGTGATCTAAAATTAGAATTTAATTTAATTGGAATTGGAAACAGAAATTGGTTCCAGTTAAACTAAAATATTTTTAATGAACCCAATGTGTGCAATAGGAGTTTTCTTTCCAAGAAAGTAGATTAGTAGAAAAGATCTAGGAAAAATTTTCACAGTAAAACTTTGTAAACAGAAGAAAACAGTAATTTGCTGTCTCATAGCCAAAGGGAGTCCTATGAAAAAGAGGATTATCCTCAAATTTGTTAGAATCCAGAACTCTCTGTTTTGACCTCTCAAATTGATGGCAGTATGTTATTAAGAATAAACCTGTATTTGTTGAAGAAAGTACCACAACAACAACAAAACCTAAGCAGAAATAACAGTGAGTGTGTCTAAAAAACATATACATTTGATTTTGTTGTTCACAAGCACCATCTGGAAAAGCCTCATCCACAAAAATGAAAGAACAAGGGAAAAAAAATGTTTTCTGCCCTGTATTTCATTAACATCTGAACTTCATGAAGAGATGGGTCAAACTGAATGGCAAGTTAAATTTTACAGCAGCAGCACAAAACAAGCATAAACAAAGCTAAAATTGTGAATATGTTGTATCATCTCCTGTGCTTTGGTTTTGTTTAGAAAAGTCTGGAGAAGTATTGCTGGGTAGGTTCTCAAATGCTCATCTGTGTGCCTTATGGTTGCTTTGGAGAGGTGCTTTTCCAGCCTGTTCAGAAACATTTCCTCTCTTTCCTGGAAATCCTGCTGAAAACCTGACTAAAGATTACAGTAGGGGTCTTGGCATTACTAACCAGAATTAAAGGATTGCTCTGTGTTCCAGTTGTACTTGCAGTTTATATATGCCAGAATGGTACTTCCCTTTTTTCAGACCCACATGCAGCTCAAAATACATGATATTGTCAGGATACTCCCTGGAGAATGGCTCTGTAGAACAGAATAATCCAGCAGGTGATCCTGTGTTTGATGCACCCCTGGACATGGGTTGCCTTCTGGGCTTCCAAGGCACACTGTTTTGTGCAAAGATTGTTGCTAATCAGCACCTCCAGATTCCCTCCTGCAGGGCTGCTCTCCAGCCACTTCTCTCCCTATTCATATTTGTGCCCAGCATTACCTTCATCCCAGGTGCAGAATCCAATATTTGGACTTGTAAACCATCATGCCATTAATGATTGCCCAAGGCTCCAATCTATCTAGATTGGAGACTGGAGTCCTATGCTCTCCATTCCCTACTAGTTCACTAGACTATATCTGGTTATGTAGCACATTCCAGTTGTTCCTACTGAACGTGCAGATTTTTTCAGATTATTTCTGTTTTCTTTTTTCTGCCTTGCAGCGTAACTGTAGTTCTTCTGGGTTTTTTTGGTTGTGTTTTGTTTTGTTTTGTTTTAGTATAAGCACCCTATCTGTTCCTTCACTGAGACCACTGGTGAAAGCAAACTAGAAGGCAAAATCCTGCAGAGCTGCATAAAAATATCTTCCCCTTTTGTCAAGAAAGTGCTGAAAAGTATTTCTTGAGCTCAATTTTGCTTGCAGGTTAGGGTTCTTTCATCTAAACTATAATCCTGTAGCTGACTTGTGAATATAATGTTAAACATTGAGAAAAGCCTTACTAAGAACCAGGTATAAAATATTCACACTCCCATTCTACCCACAAATGCAATTATTCCACTGTAAAAAGAGTTACTTGGATCTGTGAAGAACAAGTTACATGCTATAAGTCAGACAAGAAGAGAGTTGATGCAACTCCCCTCATAATTTTCCAGTTACTTAGGAATGTGTTGCCGAATCATCTGTTCAAGAGTTTTTCTGGGTATTAAAGTTATGCTGAGTGCCATGTAGCTCCCTTGCTTCCCCTCACCCTTGTTCCTTCTAAAGAAAGGGAGGAAAGCAAAAATGATGAGATCAATTTACGATGCTTCATCCATTCCCTTTGTGAACCCTCAGAGCTGGTTGCTGCTGGCTCCCACATCTTTTTGGCAAGTGCTTTTCCTGTCAAAGAATGGAGTCCATCAGGTCTGGAAGAGCTACAAACATCTTAGCTATCTAAGTATCTCATTTACCTCTGAGACAGAGGGTTTATTGCTGGTATTAACTTTGCTAATCTCTCTTGCTGCCTCTTCTATTAATGATTGAAAGGTAACACTGCCTACCTTGCTTAATAGTTAATTAAAAATACCCGAACCTTCTGCAACACTTCTTATTCTTTATAAAATACAATGATGGCAAATGTTTCCTGAAATTCAATTAGAAATTCAGTTTACAAAAATTCAATACCATTCATAATTGCAAATGGTTCAGGCATGCAATGGAATGAATTATTGTCTATTGTATTTCCTTTAAATCCTGGTTAACCTCTTGCTGCTTCTAAATTGGAATAAAAGCAGAGAGATGTAGAATGAGAGCACCCTCAGAATATCAATATAAATTGACTGAAATACGTTGCTGAGGATGCAACCTACATATTAAAAACATTGCTTCAGTTATGATACAGAACTTGAAAGTGGGGGAATAATTCAATAAAGATAATGAAATTTCATCTTCTTAAAATGTTATTAAATGTTATGTAAATCATTGTTAATTATATTCAGCGCTGAAAATATTGCTCTGTAGATACTGTTTCAGTGGCAATGAGCACAAGAAAGACAAAATGATGGTTCTTCTTGCTGTACTTGTATTGGAAAAGGGGAACTTTGACACCTTTTGATGAGTAGAGAGATATTAAATCTGAAGGGAAAAGTCAGCCATAGATAAAACAAGTTTTTGATCTGGCAACTTCTAAAAGGCAATTTGCACTTGATCTGACTCACATATTAAAAATATACAGTAGACAATTAATTCAAAGAGTAGTGGCTTTTCAAAGTCTTATTTTTGAAAGAACTAACATTCCCAGAATTAAATTAAAATGCACTTTTAGAAATAAGCAAGTTGAAAATGCTGTTATCTTTAATATTGGAGGCCATATTACTCTCCTTCCCTAATTTTTGCAAAAATCCTTGTTTGAAGGTCTGGAGAAAAAGTTTAACTCAATTGCTGGGGTGTTATTTTAGTCTTTATTCATAAAAGCATTTGAGTCCATGCTCAATTCTCATTTAAATCAATGAGGGTTAAGTGTTTTTGTCCAAGGCAGATCTGTGTTTACTTTCTTTCATGAGTCACCCTCAGTCTTTCATAATAAAAGAACCCAATTAGTAACTATTTCATACTTTAAAAAAAAATAGAGAAAACAGTCTCTAGACTGTTAAAATAGAGAAAAGAGAAGCTATATAAACCCATTTTTTTTTCTCTGAAGATTTTGTGCAATTAGAGTTAGCAGTACTTGGTGAAAATGGTGTAAGACAGTGGTGGAGGAGAGACAGTTTCCTTATTATTTGAGATGTGATAGAAAAATTGCTGCAAATACAGGGTATGAGGACTGTGCAGTGCTCTGCTGAGGCACTTGTAGAGTCTCTGCTTCCATCTGGAGTGGAATCACCTACCAAACAAATTCCCCCAGAAGGCAACCAAAATGCTCTCCCACAATGCTACATTAGCCCTCCACTTAATACATCAAGAGGCAAAACAAATAAGGCATGAAAAAGTGCAGCATTTTAAGGAGAGTAGCAGTAGGAGGAGATATTAACAATCAAGGTTAGGAAAGTAGAATAAAAAATTTTAAGGGCACTTCACATAGTCACAGAAGCTGGAAGGATGAGGCTGCTCAACTTGCAGCTCTCATCAAAGCTTACACCAAATGCAGTGAGCTCAGAACTGGAGCTGAGGGCCCCAGTTGAGGAGAGCACTCAGTCAAATCCTTAAGTGTTTTGTTGATGAGGGCTAGGTTGAAGGATGTGCTTAATGTGCAGGTGCCAGTGCTCACAGGAACAGAATTAAAAATGCATGTCTCACAAGGACTGCAGTGAGAAGTTTCACATTTGCAGAGGTTCTGCTGGAAGAACCTTATGCACATGGTTTGCAGAAAGACAACACAAGTAGTGGCGTGACAGTGACAGGAAAAATGATGTATCATTTAAATAAATACATAAAGCCACTTATCATCTGCTCTACCTGCAACCCCAATTGAGAGAAATTCTGGCATCATGTGGCAAGTTGAAAACACTTTAAGTTGCCTACTCTTTTTCTTGTCCTTGGATTAATATAGAACATTCTGTGCTGTAGGGCAGGAAAACAACCATTGCCTTCAGCTTATAAACAAATCATGAGGAACAGATAGTTTAAAAACTATCTGTTGGACCGAAGAGATGGAGAAGGAAAATTGATGTAAATTATGTCTTGGCACAAAAGTACATGGGCCACTTTAGCTTGTGTGAGGCTATTTTACCTTCTCTACCATCTCTATTACAAGAACTGACCCAAAGGCATAACCAAAATGTGCCCTTAAAACACTGAACATGCACAGAAAAGTGTAAGCAATGCCTGCATCCTTAATAACATTTAAACTAAGGCTTCTAAACAGTCACTTTTCAGGAGCCATTGGCTAAAAACCACAAAGGGTCCAGGGAACTGCAGCCATGGGAATGTCCCCACTGCTGTTTGAATACCTACAGCACTGCACTACAGTTGTACACCCTATTGTTGCCTTGCTTCTCTTCTCTCTCTCTCTCTCTCTCACACACACACACACACTCATAGTGAATCCTGCACTCAGCATCATCCTGACTTCAACAAGACAGGTGCTCTCACAAAAGAACTGCTTCTGCTCAGGGTCTTCGGTCATGGTGCTGGAAAAAAAGAAATAGTTTATGAACGAAAAGTATCAAATCAAATGGACTTCGACTTCCTCCATAGTGCAGACTCCAGCCATCAGTTTGTTCTGTAAAATACTGTCATTGCATTACACTTGTTCCAGCACTGTATATGGGAAGACTGAAAAGGATTTCTGTAATGGAAATGCAAGATTAAGAGGCAATTTTTAGCCTCTGCATTTGCAATATGAAGCTTTTCCAACTAAGTACCAGGATTATCAAGTTCCTTGAAGGAATTTCTTTCAAGAAAGCAGCTGCCAGTACTTGAAATCTAATAGGATTGTGCTTTAACTTGGAAGAGGCCTTTCTACAGCTTAAGGGCAGTAAAAGTATTTTGAATTAATATTTTTGGATCCATTAATTTATCTTAGATCAAAGAAATCAGCTAGTAATATACCCTTTGGTACTAAGTAATCACTCCTGTATCTTTGTAATATTTGATAGTATTTGATAGGATGCTGAACTTGGAAAAAAACCCCACATTGCATACACTACTGATGCTATAAAGCTGGAGAATCCTGATAAGCAGTATAATTGTTTCCTTTTTTTTTGTCTTGGTATGAATGAAAAGCCATTTTACATTCACTTGAAAATACTTACCAGTTCAGAAAGAAATACATTGGCTTTCTCTTGTCTCTCTCACTCTTGGCTACATTCTTTAGATCTGTGATTAGGTGATAAGGCAGAGAAGTATAAGCTAATACATTATTTGTTTGCAATTAGGTCAACATTAATTTTTTAACACTTTTTTAGTAAGAGCACAGTTTCAAACTTCTCAGCTTGATGACAGTAAAGCAGTGATACAAACTCCTAGCTATTCATCTTTCAAGGATTACCCATGAGAAACTATGCTGAGGCAAAATATCAGTATATAGTTTCAAATTTCATCTCCCAGCTTCCAGATTTTGGTTGGGCACGATTCTATCATTTCTACAACTCATTAGAACTTCACAGTAATCTCCAAAGAGCAAGCATGTCAAATTACTCAGCCGTTAGAGTTTAAGCAGACATTGTTTTGTTTGGGGCAAACAGCCTGTTCCTTAAATTCCTGGGAAATGTATCATCATAGTGTTCCATCTTACCTTTTCCAGAGAAAAGCATTTTGGAGTTTTGCTTTTTAATGCAGAGACAAGTCCAGTTTCATGAAATGCTTTTAAAAGCCCTAAATGAAACAAAACCTGTGTGTGAAATTTCATTACTGGTACAAAACTGAGCTGTGCGGAGATGGACTGTTGGCTGCAGTTACTATATTGTGAATCTAGCTGGTCTCCTCTGAGAAAATGAGGATAAATACTGCCAATAAAAAGTAAACTTGAATTGTGCTTTAGCTGTTTGGGTCATGTTTAAAAGCAATCAACACAGTTGGGGGTTTGGTAGAATAGAAAATGGTAACGATGGCTATAAACCACAGTTCAAAGAGATATATTTTCAAAAAAATCAAGCACCTGCAAAAGGATATGAAAATCTACTTAGATGCTTATTTATTTATTTAGGTGTTCACTAGCCTGGTTGTGGTACTCTGCAGCCGGTTCAGGTTTGCCTTAGCTGCTGCAGTCATCAGCATTAATTACAGAGATGTTCATTTCACTCCTACTCAGCAAAATCACAATAAAGTGTAAGCTAAGTCTCCACAACTGCAGTTGTTCACATTTTGCTACGGTGATATTAACAGTGTACCTCTGCTGTGGGCTGTAAGATACTTTTGTCCCAATAAGTTTCTGATTAGATGGCAATGCATGATTAGCTAAAATCTGAATTGTCCAACAGGAAAGGCAGAGCAGACACTTCCTTAAGAGATGCATTTGTGTCACTTTGTGTTAATAATCATATCCTTGGTATTTACACACCCAGTTTTTCTTTTATCAAACCTTTCATCTCAGTACCACTCACTTCCCAGCCTAACTCATATTTCTTCTCCTCTGGAAGACTGAATGAGGACAGGGACATTGCAGAACAGCTTCTTGATTTTCTTACAGCAGTGTCCTCAAAGCCATCATTTGAAGAACAGCCTGGTCCTTTATGTGACAAAACTAAGGGGATTGTCCCCTTTTTTTGGAGGATTTGGAGAAGGGCCAAAGATTTGTAGAGATTCTCCTATAAGGTGACAGAATTCTGTGGGCTGTTATCAGAAGAGCAGCTTCCTGCTGCTGCTAACACACATTTGTGACAGAAAAATATCCTTGCCTTCAGCTAAACCATACAGCATTGCACACTGGGGGTAAAAAGGTGACTACTCTAGAGGAAGAAAAACAAGAAGAAAAAAAATAAGGGTTATTTATCTAAACAAACACAAAAAACCTACAAATTTTTTTTTTATTAGATTCACCAGCATGCTGGGCTCTAAACTGAGTAAACCAGGACTTCAGCCAGAGGCTGCAGAAGGCAGAAATTGAGCTGCTCATGCCATGGGATGCAGCTGCAGGAAAATCAGGAGAACTGTGATGTTCTCATGTGGGAGAAGATGGAGCTGTTTATACCCAAGGTAACTGGATGGTGGGAGCTAGAACCACAGGGTGGGACCTCCACAGCAGAATCTCCACAGAGAGGTACCACATGGTAACGGGGTGAGGCATTGCTACAGACAAGAAATGATGGAAACCAGGAAACACAGCAGGAACACGTGGACAGCACTCAGCATGCCAGTGGTTGTGAGTGAGCTGGAGATGTGTACTGATGTGAACAGGCACACTCCCCTAAGCCACCAAATTGACAGGATACACAAAACTTGAGGCATTTCAAAGGAGTGGAAAAGGTGACATGCCTTTGCTAGAAAGACAATGAAGACCAAAAGCAGACATGCTGTTCAGACATTAAAACATCTAGAAAAACTGTAGCTGCAATTTTTCTTTTTTTTTCCACAGGGCTGAAATTTTAGCGAATGCAATGAGAATGCAAACATACACACAGTTCAGCTACAGAGAATTTTTTATCAGTTTTAGAAGAAATATTTCAATACACACCCACAAGGAAATGCTTGGAGTAGTAAGAATTGAGGCTGTCATTCAAAAAATCTCTCACTGCCAATTCTGCTGAGTACTTTCACGTGATGGGGAAAAAACACCACAGGAACTGCTAAAGATGGAGTGTTGGGAAAGACAAAGACCTTCACAAGAAAGCAGAGCAGATGGATGGGCTTCAAAACATTCTTAATTTCCCACTGTTGAGAAATGTTAAAAATCACTCCTCCACCTTTTCCCAAGGTTTTAACATTTATTTTTCTACTGAAGAAATTAATCTTACTGACTTTCACAGTTACTTGCTTTCTGAAGAAGGTTAATGGGATCTCTCAGCTTTAGTTCTCCCTGTCACATCTGCTGACCTCATCTGAGAAGAGGAGCCTGCAAGGTCCAGCACTTCTGTTTCGAACTGCAGCTACAACAGACACACAGAGACATCCCTGTTCCCACATCACTTTGTTTATGCTAAGCAACAGGTCTCCAGGAATGGTCTGGACATTTCCCTTGCTGTCTAGAAGAGGGAATTATAGTTACAGACAGTTCCATTGACGAAAAATGTGTGGCAGAGCTGCATTGCTGAAAAATGGATGGGAGGAATATTTTGAATCCTGACAGTTTTCAGCTAGATAGAAACCTGAGAGCTCCTTTTTGGAAAATTATGAAAATTATTGTAAAATAATTCAGGTGGGGAAGGTCCCTCAGAGGCATCTAGTGTTACCCCCAGCTAAAAGCAAGGCTAACTTCAGTGTTAGATTAGCCTATTCAAGGCCTTTTCAAGTTTGGAAAATTTCTTGGAGTGGAGGCACTACAAGTGTCCCTAAGCAATGTGTTCCTGTGTTCAGACAACTTCACTGTGAAATTTTGTAGTTATGGTAGTGATTCTTTTGGTTGTAGAGTTGGGAGGTTTTGTGTGTGGGTTTTTTGGGGTTTTTTTTGGTTTTTTTTATATGGGTGAGTTTTTCCTTTTTTAAATACAAGGGAGTTACCTGGAGGACAATTTTACATTGACATAGGCCATAACTGAAGAACTAATATGTTAACCATTTGTATTCTTCACTGCATACAGAAAGAATTCAGTTTCTCAAGAGGACTGTGGAAAAGTTATGGAGCACCTCTTCTTAGCTGAGGAGAAATTCTCCCCCTTTGTGATGGGATTTTCCAAATACACTACAGTGTTGCAGGTCAACAAAAGGCGTCCCCATCCTTGTGCAAGAACTAGCAAGACTGTTGTCAGCACATACAAGCTTTCTTAGGAAAAGCTTGGGAAGAGCCTCTCTTAGCAAACCAGCTTAACACACAGTGAGACACAACCTCTGTTCAAGCAGTGGGTCTGCAGAAGCAACAATCAGATGCTGAAGAATGACCTCAGACTTTCTGTTCTGTGTTAGCCAAGGATCCTCACCAAGCAGCACAAGCTGACTGACCCTTACAGTCACCCATATTCCCTTTTCTTTTGAAGCAGGATGATGCCAGCACAGTCTAAATGAGTCAGTTCTTAAACTTTTTGTAAATCAGAAGAGGAATTCAGCTATTGTGGAAACAGTAACTTTTCAGTTAGAGAACACAATGAGATTGATGGCAGGGAAGCCTAAGTGGTCTTGGTGGGAGGGAAACCCAGAAAAACTCCACTCAGTTCATCACAGTAAAGAACAAGTATATAATTGGGCTAAGCAGATCCAGGGTGTATCAGACTTCTGCCTCTGATGGGAATTGCATACTTACAGGTCTGACTTGGCTCCAGAGTGTCTGGCAAACATGGGTAAAATAAACAGAGCAGGTACTGAACAAATGAATCAGAGCAAAGAGCTCAAAACACTGTGGTCACCTCAGCATGTTGATGCCACCACACAAAAGGACGTTCAGTACTTTTTCTTCTCTTTTTATGTTTTGCTACAGGATAACAAAATTTGTTTTATAAAGCAGCTTTGGAGGCTAATTAAATGCTTTATTTCTGTGTCAGCTATTAATTTATCCCAGGGTTACCCATGGCTCTATGTTTCAAATCAATAGAGATTATCTGTTAAATAACCTTTAAGGAGATGGGCAAGCAATGCAGCACTACAGCTCCCAGAAAACAGTTTATCTCTTATTAACTCAGCAAAATCACTATAGGCTTTCAAGGTATGTAGGGGTGAAGCCTTTTAAACCAAAAGGGGAGCATTGATTATCTGAGAGCATTTTATTATGAGCAACACAATGATAATTAACATCATACCAGTGACCTCAGGAAAGAACACAGAAGTTGAATGTCACAAAAGCAAAGGCATCCAGAAGGGATTGGGTTTTGTACAGAGCTTTTCAAGCAAAAGCAGATATAGAGGTCAGTCATAGGGGTCTGGGGAGAGAAAAGGCACAGATAATAAAGTCACTCCAGGACAGGTCCACTCAGGATAAAGAAAATTTTACAAGGAAATATAAGGAGGGGTTGCAAAGGTCTGACCCATGTTTGTAGTCTTTGTGGTGCCGACACAGAATATCTGAAACTTTTGCTCAGGGAAAGAAAAAGTCTTGCAATATCAACTAATACACAACAATCACGCTTCCTTTCCCCCTAAAAAGTTTAGCTGTGGCTGTATAAAATATATAGTTTGAAAGATAAAATAAGTCAGGCTTATTATTGTACCTTTTTGATAGTATATAATATGTACTGTTCCAAAATTTTCTGGACTTCTGTTGTGCTCCCGTGATGTTAGTGCTGCACAGTTCCACAAGAAATTTGCAGACAAGCAGCTATTTTGATACAATAATATGTAAAAGAACTTGTCTTCTCATTCTCTTCATCCTTTTCCTCTTAGATCTACTCCTGTCTCCTCCTTCCCTAACCTAAATTCCCCTGAAGTTTTTATAAAGCCACAGAATAAAAGTCACAAGTTCTGATAAATTCCAGTTTTGAAAGAGTACTGCTTCACCCTCAGTATTTCCAAAAGTGGTGATGAAATACATTTGTTATAGCTGTGATGCTGTCCACTGCTTCTGTAGGCAGTAGCAAAGGCCTTATTGAAGAATACCAAATAATTTTTTTTATTGTTAAAGATGCCTCAGACACATTCACCTTACAAACTTTCAAAATGTATTTATACCCAGTTTGCAAACAAAGCCACACCGTTAGAAGGAGCAGGAGAGTAGGAGTGGCCTAAATAAATGAGAATGGGCAAAAATCACAGGAATGACAATTTAAGGATGTTCAGTGAGAATTATGTCAGACTGGAGGACTCTGTGCATGCATGTGTGTACATGAACCCAAGGCCTGGGGTGTGCAGGGAAATCCTTCCTCTGATAATTTCTTTTTTTATTGTGTATGAATATAATAATGGCTAAGCCACTTAGCAGCTTGTGAGTGATTCATCTTGTTTCTTATTATTGGCAACTTCAATCAAACATTTTGCCATTATTTAACATGATATTAGCTAATAATTAGTGCCCACTCCTTTTTTTCTTTCCTGAGAGCAAGCAACATCAGCTCCTCAGCCAGCAGAGCAGTCAGACCAACATTTCCTCCTCTTCCCTTCCCCTTTAGGAGTAACCTGTCACACAAGCAACAATTGTGCCAGAGGACTGATGATACAACCTCACATCAGTGTTATGGTCTCTGCAGGGGAACCAAAGCACCACAGACTCTGCAGACTGACTTTCAGCTCTGGTGAGACAATAGAGCTTGTAACGAAGAATAAGAAGGAGATGGATCGAGACAGACTGCTGGGAAGGTGGCAGTGTGGTGTCTGTACCTGCTGCACTAACAAGCTGGTGCCTGAGTAGGATATCAATGAGGTGATCCAGCAGGTGTGATTTATTTGGATTCTCTACAGCTGACAAGATTTTTGCAGAAAATTTATTATATGAACTAACAGGACCTAAGGAAAGGTCCTTCTACAAATCTTTATGTTCCTGTTGTTTTAATAACCAAGCTTCCTAGAAATCCTTGAAAACCTCTCCCATCAAATCTGCTGCACATTTACAATGTGGTGAAGTCACAATTACTGCTATTTACCTTTAGGCCATCTGGAAAACCCTAGAAGAAACCTACATCTTCTATTAGGAAAACCAAGGCCCTTTAAAGTAGAGAAACATCAGCTGCAATCTCAGCTCTAAATTTCTGGAAAATCTAAATGCCTTCCCTGGATACCTGTAATAGGCCATGTTTTCAGATGTACATTTCTGTAACCTGTGAGTCTACATGAAAACTCAGTATCAGCTTAGGGAAAATAAGCTGTAACTCTAAATGGCAAAATCCAACTTTCCTCTTATAAATGCCGACGGTAAGCAGTCCACTTCTCCAGTTCCTCACCCAGCTGTACATGTACTTGATAAGTAAATATTCTTTTACTGCTCATTTTCCTTCCTTCTCTCCAACCATATCCCATTTACTCACAGCTTTAGTGTTGGTGGGTATTGCCCTACCTACCTTCTTTTGCATTTTTCCTGAGAAACTCCCCAGTCTTATGACTTCATTAATTCAATTGTAGGAACCTCGGTTCATAAAGCTGCTTAGTAGATGGATGCTCAATAGGACTCAGCCCTGATGCTGTCACCCATAGGTTTTGTGAGTATTTAGCTCTAGATATAGCATTTTAACTACTACCTTTCCAAACATCTTGTAGAAGCACCGTGGGAGAGGAGAACAGGAACGCTAATGAGACTTGAGCTTCCTTCTTAGCCTGTGAGCCTGTTAAGTTACAGCAGTTTCAAATGATTCGTAGGAAAAATACAAAAAATCTTCATATTCCTCAAGGATGAATCTTTAAGATGTTCAGCAATAGATGGGCCACAAACCTCTTTCTATGCCCAGCCTGGCTGAATCCAGTCCTAGAGAGGTCTCCCTATGCCAAAAGCCCACAGAGGACCTTATAGCATGGAGGATGTGTAATTCCCTATTCCCTCTCAGAAACCCAGCACCATTCATGGAAGAGGAGGTGAGGAGGTGCAGTTTCAGCCTCAAGTCTTGGGCTTAGATTCCTCCATTTATTTACAGCCTGCCCTTTGACAAGAGCACCTATCCTTTGCTTTCAATCACTCTTTGTTCAGCTCTTCTCAGGTCTAATATGGCAGATGGCAGCAGGCAGAGCAGGGACTGGGCTCAGGAGGCCACACGAGAGCACATGGACAACAGGGAAAGAACTGGTTTGGGAAGTGGGAGGACCCGGAGACACTTGAGTGTCTGTCAGCACTGACACAACATTTGCAGAGAGGGATTCACCATAGAGCAAGAGGAATGATTTCCTGTGGCAGGTGGTAGTTAAGTAACATGCACAAATTTTGAGTGGTGAAAAAAGCCTGAACACTAAACAAAGTGAAGTATTGGAATGAAAATTTGCAGTGGAATAAAACCAAAGCGCTATGTGTCAAAGGAGCTGTTCTGATTATCTCTACTTATCCCAGGAAAAAACTTAAGGAGTCCACTATTGTTCTAGCATGAGAACTCTGGCAGCTTTCAGTACTTTCAGGTGATTGTTTGGCATCTTGACTAATACTGACTTTCTTCTCTCTTCCACAAGCAAATAGATGTTATTTTCCACTTATCTCTCTTCATTGCTCTTTTGGAATCTGTTTTCAAATAGAAATCTGTCATTTTTTCTTAGCAAATTAAGAACTCATACATACAAGTTATTTTGACAAGAACAAACCTACCATAAAAATTCTATTTGCAAGAATTACAGTTCTGAGATACTAACAGTGAATCTTGCCACCTTAAATTTTTATGAGAAGTGAATGTTCAGTTATCACAAGGCCATTGCAATGTGCCAGAAACCTACTGAAAAATAAACCTGCTGTGGGTTCCCATCCACACAGGCATAAATCCTTTACAAATAACAGAAACTAGACAAACATCACAGGTGGAGCCCATTTTACTGAATTGAGACATTCAAATTAGTAGTTACATAAAACTGCCAGCAGTTCTATCCTTTGCAGTCAGTAGAAAGAAATAACAAGTGAAAAAACATGTAAAACACACCTGACAAACCTCTCCGTAGATATGCTCATTACTCTGTCATCTAGAAAACTCAGGCTGACCAGAAAACAAAATGCTGTGGAGTAAATTAAACCTATGAATCCCAACAGGAAAGGGGAAGGCAATCACCGAGCAATGCACTCTAATTATAGATCTTCTCTCTATTTCTTGCATATCTTTGTATTTGTAAGAGCTGATTTGCAAAGGGAAGGAAGTTTCAACATCCTTCATGGTTAGGATCCTGGAGGATGTATGGGACTGCAATGGAAATTATTATTTCAGATATTCAGAGATCTGTTCGGGAGCTAGCAACACTCATTGATAAGTTATTTTTTTGGAACTGAATGGAAAAATATTGGGTCTTCACTGTTGCACTGAGGCAGGCATATTCCCTTGCCCACAGTCTGCTTCTTCTCTGTGATTATCAACAAACACATTAAAAAAAGTGTGCCCTGAAAACAATTAATTTGCCCAAAAGGCAACGGATGTCATTTATAGAGCTGTCTTTATGACACAGAGCAGGGGCAGAGTAGCTGAAAGTCCCAGCACTATTCACATGGAGAGATGGCAGTCACACCTCCTGGACAGCATCATGGTCAGGCTGAGCTCCATCAGAAACATGGAGGGGACACTGCTCATGGGTACAGCTTCTGACATTGGAGAGAGAGAAGGCATTTTGTAAAATATCTTATTCCTCCTCACCTTTGCAAAGGAGCAAGAGGATTAGCAAGGTCATCCTCTGAAATAAGCCAGGCCCTAAAATCTGTGGTCTTCCGGATCCCTCCAGGCTGGGGAGGGCTGGTATTTAGGAGCAAGGTCAAGCCTTGAATGAGAACTATTTTCTGTCCCATGGGGAAGACACAGACTGGTCTTCTCCACTGTAACTTAAACACTGGGAAGCACAAACAGGTTTTTACATTTAACTTCAATGTTCAGAATCCATCAACAGCTGCATCTGTTGATCTAACAACCTTAGGACTAACACAGAAAAGTCTCAGTTCCAGGGATACCTCTAGAAATACTACCCAAGAAATCCTCTGGTTGTAGAGCAGTATCAGCAGCTGCTATTGTGGTACTCACTTCCTAAGCTCTGCAACCTCCTCCTGCATCTCCTCTTTCCCAGCTTGCCCCAGCCATAATTTCCCTCTGCAGACTGGTGAGAAGCAGTAACAAGATTAGTGCTGCTTGAAAAGAGAGTAACTGCAGAGATGAAGGATCATTTCACTGATCAGTGGGCTGTAATTTAGAAACAAAGCTAGTAATATCATACCAAAAAACCCCCAACAAATTCAAACCCAAACTCTTATGATATTAGGCATATTAATTTATTATAAGATTACCACTTAAAAGCTAGAATTTCACACTGACCAAATTACATTCAAATTAAATTAATTACCCCAGGAAAAAGATAGCAAACACATTTATATTAAACTTATTCATATGTTTTTTTATGGCAACTAAAATACAACATTTGCAGAGAAAGGATAAGAAAATATTTTTTCAAAGCATCAAAATGAATCTTTAAGCTTTATACACACATGATTTTACAAGAACAGATCTTGCTCTTAAATTCTGAATTTGAAAAAGTGCCACTTCTGTGTCTAGATGGCACAGAATAACAGAATCACTGAATAAGCTTAGTTGGAAGGGACCCACAAGGATCACTGAGTCCATCAATATTCTGCACAGCACCCAAGAGTCACACTCTGTGGCCAAGAGCACTGTCCAAATGTTTCTTGAAATTTGTCAGACTTGGCGCTCCCCTCCCCTGGGGAGCTTGTTCCAGTGCCCAAACACCCTTTGGGTGAAGAATATTTTCCTGATGTCCAGCCTAAATCTTTCCTGACACAACTTCAGGACATTCCCTTAGGTCCTGTCACTGGTCACCACAGAGAAGAGATCAGTGCCTGTCCCTCCCCCTCCCCTCACAAGGAAGTTGTAACTGCAGTGAGGTCTCCCCTCAGTCTCCTCCAGGCTGAGCAGACCCAGTGCCCTCAGCTGTTCCTCACACAGCTTCCCCTCAAGGCCCTTCACCATCTTTGTTGCCCTCCTTTGGACACTCTCTGATAGTTCAATGTCTTTCTTATATTGTGGCACCCAAAACTGCCCCCAGCACTGGAGTTGAGGCTGCCCCAGTGCAGAGCAGAGCAGGACAATCCCCTCCCTTGCCTGGCTGGTGATGCTGGGCCTGATGTCCCCCAGGACAGGGTTGGCCCTCCTGGCTGCCAGGGCACTGCTGACTCATATCTAATTTGCCATCAACCAGGACTCCCAGGTGCTGCTTTCCAGCATCTCATTCCCCAGTTTATCCATAGACCCAGGGCTGGCGTGTTCCAGATGCAGAATCCAGCACTTTCCCTTGTTGAACTTCATGTGGTTGGTGGTTGCCCAGCCTTCCATTTGTCAAGGTCCCTCGGCAGGGCCTCCCCTGCCCTGGAGGGATTCAGCAGCTCCTCCCAGTTTTGTATCATCTGTGAACTTGCTCAGTATCTCTTCCAGTCCTTCCTCCAGGTCATTTATGAGGATGTTGAAAGGCATTGGGTCTGAGGAATGGAGCCCTGTGGAACCTCGCTAGTGACAGGTCAGCCGTCTGATGTCACCTCATTCACTTTGTGCCCGATCTGTGAGCCAGTTGTTCACCCATCCCATGATATATTTATTGCAAGCTGGAAATTTTGTCCAGAATGATCCTGTGAGAGCAGCAAGATATTTATAACACTTGCTTTAGAGTGAGTGATTTAACGGTATTAAGAAGAGAAAAAAAAATGTCCAAAAGTTTAAGTTTCCATCAGAATTTATAAGGCTTGATGTTTTATCTATCTTGCAGAAATTGCATTTTCTACTAATCCTTTGCCTCCTATTAAAAATATTGAGCATTTCCAGATTGTTACTTCGATATTTTAACTTAATGTGAAGAAATCCATTGGTCCTGCCTCAAAACCAGCAGGAAAGGATTTTCCCTGGTTTCTACAGGCAACGAATACTTAGATCACAATCCAAAATCTAAAACAAAACTGTAAACCATTTTGAATAATAAGAATACTGAACCGTTACAGTTCCACTCCAGCACACAAATTATATTGGCCATTTAGCACAACTTTGATGCAGGAGCTCAGCTCCAAGTCGAGATTATTATCAATCCCAGCAACTGCAATGTAATGTAATTTCAGGAAATATCAGGCAATTTCTCTCCAGCCAAGAAGCCCATCACATGTCCTACCTCAAGCTGTGCTCATGAAGTCCCTACAAACAGAATTTAGCCTGGGGCACTTGTGCACCCAAAGGGCCATGCACACCTGAGGCTTAGGGGTACAGACACACTGTCTCAGAGGGGTTCAGCTATTACACATGCCAAAATGGGGCTGTTAAGCTTGGCTGCTGTGCAGGGAAGTGACTTCAGTACAAAATAGATAAACTTTGAGGGCCACAATTGTGAGCAAGCAATGATTTGTATTTCTTAAGTATAGAGAATAGTTGGCAGCTTTTCAGCTTGAAGTAGTTGCTGTCATCTAGGAAGTCATTCACTGTTGAGGAAATCAAGTCAAGTAATTTCCTATATATCTGCTAAAAATTCCTTTCTTTCTCCAGGGATTTAATCCATTTGATTTATTAATTCGTTATATAGAAGTAAAGCACTTGTTAATGGTGAACAAAGATGACAGAATACAATTTTTATCTAATAATACTAAAGTGAAGGGACTTAAACATGCTTTCGAAGCTGAAATATCTACTAAAAATTATAGTGAAAAATTCTCACTAATTCAATACAGCTTTTTTAGTAGGCTGCAGTTCTGATTTATTTATTTATTGTAGAAAGGATGGGTTCATACAGCAAATCTCAGAAAATTTTTAGGAACAGGTTAGAGAAATAGTCATCATAAAATATCTGCTGAGCTTGCACGAGTGGGATGGGGAATCTTTTCAATGTTCCATCTCTTTATGAATGTATTTAGAAATTTGGCACATTGTAAGAAGTTCTTCTAGCCCTTACAAAGGACATAGTAAGATGACTATAATCAATAAGACTATATTCTAGCAATGAAGACCAGAATATTACAAGAGAATGAAACCAAGGAACACAGTTTATTTTAAAAAAAAAGAATTGGTCTAAGAGTGCAGGAAGATACTTGAATTAATAAAATTATTTTGCTTTTTCTTCCAGCAAGAGTAGAATGATTGAGACAGTGAAAAATTCCATAAACATGTAAGAAAACAGGAGGGGGAACAAACCCTAGAGACATTCTATGAAGCCCCTAAACCCTTTATAATCTAAATGTACACAGCTTGTCATAGTAGGATTCTTTTCAGTTGTGCTTTAATTCACATGCATTTGTGGATCCATCCCTCTAACAAGGACTCAGAGTACCTTAGTTCACTTCCCTGGATCCCTGCCAGATCTTTTCAACCTCATGTCAGGTCTTCAGTCAAAACTCCCACGCAATCCATGACTTCTGGTCCGTATTCTGATCACGTCGATCATGCAAGTTTCAATTAGATGAATTATGAATTAATCTTTGGGCAGCTTCTCCTTGTTCAGGAGTCAGAGCTTTGATCTTGGACAGCAGATAACCAAAACAAAAAAAAATTGATCCTGATTACAGCTTTTTTAGATGTTGTTTTCCTACTGGAGGAAAAAAAAGTACTTCTTCAAAATGACAGACTAGCTGCATCTCTCAGTGGAGACACAAGATGTCTTGTGAATCTTCTACAAGCCAAGATGGTCAGAATCACAAGCCTTGGGCCACGATTTTTAAAATCTTCTTTACAGTTTGTTGATGAACAACATTAAAGCTGATGCACTAATCCTAATCTGGTAACAAACATAAACAATCTTGTTTAGATTACAGACAGAAAAGATACATCCCCTGTGTGACACCTTTAATGACACCTTGCAATATTTGAGCACAACTTGGAACAGGAAAATACCTCTGTATACCATTTATTCCCTCTTGCTTGTGTCAAATTAACAATATGCTTTAAAATAGTTAAGAACCAGTTGACAGGGACTTTAAGTGAGAGTCTCACAGTCCCATTGTATTATGATTAAGATCAGAATAAAAAAGTCTTACCCTAAGTTCTTAGAGAAGAAAATTGAGATCAGAATGAGTAACTAACAATCATTAATAAAATACTAAATAAGCTAAACCAGCTGACAGAAAAAGTTTGTGAGTGAGGGAAAGTGGAAATATATCTCAGTGACAGTCCTTCACAGCAACCTAGCTGGTCTGATTGAGACCCTATTGAATGTTTTCTGCCATGTATAAGGCAAATTATCCTTCCATCTCTGTAATCATTACTTTAGTCCTTTTCAATAGAGAACTAAATAGTGACATAAGCCTCAAGATTTTCAAAATCTTATTTGGTGATTTTTGGTTGGCAGACCAAAAATTTATACAGGCTTTGTAGCCTTTATAAATTCTGTGTACAAGAAAGTTTTGGCAGTCCTGGTAACACCAACACTTAGAGGGAAATTTAGTCTCCACGCTGCTATGTTCACCTTCTTCACTAAAAACAGACAAGCAGAACTATCTGGCCTTTGTACCATAGCTCCTCTGATGAATTTGGATGACAAACACTACCAAACAATGCATTTCAACTCATGTATTGCTTCATTGAGAAGGATCCTGAACGGGCTTCTCACCTGGTGCAAGTGACTACCATCTGGCCCATGGATAACAAGCCCCAGAACATAATGCAACCAATCTCCTCAACTGAATAAGCAAACAGTGCATGTGTATATATAAAGTTCACAAAAGTAAACTTTTCATGTATTATTTTCAGTAAGCTGCATTCTTTTTCACTGGGTGCCTCCAGCTGAAAACTCTAACAATGAGAAATCACTTTTAAAACTTTTATATGTATCTATGACAAAGGATGACATTCAATATTAAACACATTCCTTGCTATTTTATTTGCTTTTTCCACTTCATAACAACCATGGTAGGTTACAGGGAAAAAACATTTAAGGTAAAAAAAAAAATCCATAGCTCTGCTGCCCAGAAGTTCCTACTTCTAACCACATGACTCTTTATATTAAATATTCTTTCATTTGTCTTTCAAAAGGTCTTAAACTGTTTATATTTTTCTAACTTGATTAGAATGTGTTGCTTGCAAATCCTGACTTGTGTGTTAAATTGAACTGTCATAGACAGTTTATAGCTGGCGTGTGATCACTTTAATAAAAGAGGTGGCTATTCCAGTTCAAAAGCAAGATTTATTTCCCAAAAATCTGAAGCACCTGTATTTTTCATTAGCATTATATAGCACTTATACCAGTATTCACAACACAATAATTCTGAATTCCTCAGGTAACTTAGTCTTTCTGTTAGTGTCCATTCTTGCCATACAAGTACTGACTTGCCTATTAGATGATCCTATTTTTTAGAGAAATAGTATTGTCCGAAGAATGTAACATTTCTACTAATGTGAATAACAGTAACCAGAATGATGGGTTATGTGACTAAACAGTGACAACAGATTGTACTCAGTACAGAAAGCATAGACTGCATTTCATTCATATCAGCACAGTGCAGGTGCTCCTTTGGAGTTACCCAGCTGTGGCTGTTACATGCTCAGCTGCTGCTTGCTTGGTATCATCAGTATTAACCACAAAGCTGGTATTCCACTTATTTTGTAATGCTCTTTTTTGATGTACACCATATGCCAACTAACATCTCATAAATTACCTTGTTATTTTCAATCTCTATTCACCATTGTGGCTGAAATTTTTAATATCATACATTCCCAGCAAAGTAAGTTGGAGTCAGCAGAGCTGCTCTGCTGTGTTTGCACCTGATGGACCTTGCAGAATGGTGCTTCTCCCAGAAGAGGGTGTCTGCCTTGGCTACCATAACAACAACTGTGATGTCAGACAATAAATTTCCTACTCCTTTCAGTTTTAAAGAAGCACCTCTCTACCCTGTCTATTGTAACCTCTAAATTGGTAATTAAGATAATCTTCAGGACTACAGCCAGGAATACAGGGGCTAGAGAGAACTTTGAGCCCAAGACTTCTTTCTTTGAATATCAAACTTTTTGAATGTATATAAGAAGTAAGCTCTACCACCAAACAGCTATCCTTTAAAAGAAAAGGCTAAACCTTGCCCCCCATTAATGAATAATCATAGACATGCTCTCAAAAGAAGGCTACAGATGGGGTGACTAGAAAGAAGGGCTTCCATATAGGTGTTTGTATGCCATCTGCTCTGGAATATCAGTGTGGGTCTTCAAACTACGTTCAGCCTTCTTCCTAATCTTCCTGGATATCCAGCTTCAAACAACCACTTATCCAGTGTTTTACCCATTTGGATCTCATTCTGACATGCCTGATGGTCCTCACACAAAGATTACTATTATTGTGTACCGAAGTGAGCCTTGGGTTGCTTTATCAGAAAAAAAATTCAAACTAAGGGATTACAGTATCTTCATATAGGACATCAATATTTAAGTATTTTATTTGGTCTGTTCCTAATTTAGAGACATCTGGCTTAAAGGGAGCTGATTCTACTTCTGCCATAATGCTACTGGCTTCCACAGAGAGCAGCTGTTCTATTTTATTCCAGTAATCTCCAAATTTTTCTTAAATAACTGTATAATTCCTAGATCATTTTGTCATCTCATTTCAGATGGTGAATGAAGAAACAGCTCTGATAGCGTGTGCCTTTGTCTTTAGCACCTACTCCAGGCACATGGAGAAAAGACTCTCTTTAGCATGCAAGGCAAAAGATAATACAAATTACTCATGCTGCTGAGACTGGAAAACCTCTTAGCAACTAGAACACTGGGGAGAGATAGTAAAAGGGGCTGGAAAAATTAAACATCCTGTGGGAAAATCTGAATTCTTGTTCTGTTCCAGTTATTCTGCATGAAACTTAAAAGATAAGAAAAAGGAGACCTCAAACTTCACAGCTGAGACAATGTTATCTAACACGGCAAAAGTTTGAAGTTTGCCTGGTGTTGGTGTAGAATAGCTGTCATGCATCTGAGGGCTCCCTCCTCAGGTCTTTGAAAAAAAGGGCATATAGGATCAAGACAATATTCAAGCCATATATCCCAAAGTGATGAACAGGTCAGCAGCACTGGGCTTCCAGATTTTCATTTACACCATTTCCCTGTTTTATTCAGCTGTGCTTTCCTCCAGCTCTTGTTGAGTCCATACCTCACCTGCTTCGATTTTAAAATTATGTTTCCCTTGCACTGCATTTGGGAGTGAACTATCTAAATCTAGGTCTATTTTGAGTGGCAAGAACTTACAGAAACAAAACTTACAGAGAGTTTTAACTTTATCTTCTATAGGCTGCTTTATTCTGTTGTATCTCCTTCCCAACTAAACTTTTTTCTTGTTTATGCAACTCAACCAGATAAACTAGAGGGCTAGTCAGTCACAGGACATTATTATGACTTTTTCTTTGCTGAGCACCTTGATTAGGTGCTGAATTTCAGGCTCTGACTTTCTTCTTAGAGCCCAATTATTAGGAAAACCTTGAGAGGCTTTCATAGCTAACATATGCTTTTCCTTCATGTGATTTTTGCTATGAGAAAGCCTATCATCATCCTTGAACCCTTACTATCATTCTTTCCTGCATTTCCATTGTCTGCTTTAACCGTCTCCTGGAACACTTTCAGACTTTAAGTAATCTTGTCTTGACTATTGCTCTTCATCTCTCTCAGTCTTTCCAGTAAGAACACCCAGCATGTCAGGTGATGTATATTTTATATTCCAAAAGCTGCACCTTATCAAATACTTTCCTTAGCCTTTGTGGTACTTTTAAATCAAATTAAAACTTTTCCTCCTTCTCTTAAGAATCTCCAGTAGACTTTTTGACCTCTCTTCTACACTCTCCTTCATGCTTATTCTACACCTCTGATCTTGCCCTCACCTCCTTCTTCTCTATTTGCACGATCCTGTATATCCCAAAGATTTTTCTCCTTATCTGAACCTCTGGTTTATATTAGAAACCTGCTTTACAATTTAGCCTTTGACACTGAAACACACTTTACTTTCTCTTTTGTTTCTCATCATGCAAGTCCCCTCTCACTAGTTCATCCCTGAAAGTTTCCACCACAAACTCAGCAGCTGTTAAATTCCATCCTACTGTTCTGCTCCTTGCTGTGTCCCTATACTGCCAGAACATTTCAGCTGGCACAGGGCTCCTACCCAGCACACTATGTATGTTGCTGTACACATACATCTGAAAGGGAAACCTGTCACTAATAAAACACCTACTTTCTTCTCATTGCTCAGATAATTTTGTCTGATTTTCTCTTCCTCATTAACCACAGTGAAAAATCATAGCATGGGATAATAAATCCTCTCAACGGTGGCTACCAGAACGATATGAATAAATAATTATGCTGGAACAAGTGACATTCACATAGAAAACCTGTATGAATTCTACATACTTCTGCAGACAAAAATAAACAAACAAAAAAAAAACCCCAACCAAAACAAACAAAGTGAAACAAACAAAAAACCCACTATTTTTTCAGCTCAGGAAAATGTATTTCTCTGTAGCAGTCCTTCAATTTTACAGAAATGCAAATTCTCTTTACTTTATTGGACTTCCATGATACACTACATTGTGTACCCAGTATTATTTTAAAACTCACCAGAGAGCCAATGCAAAAGTCCCTGGGGTCCGATGGCCATTTCTTAACCAATTTGCCCCTTTATTGAGAGTTTATTGAGAGTTTGGGACATGCAATAAACATATAGTGGGTCTCTTAAAGCACAGTGATTTTTTTACCTACAAAATTTGGCAGTAACTCTCAAACATAACTAGGTGAGTTCTTGTGCATGCACAGTTTACTGTAATTTGCATGCATGCTTCATATTGAATCTCAGTTTCCATTGCCACATAGGACAGTATTTCTGTTACTAAACTATGACTTTTTATGATTCAGAAAACAAAATAAGCATCACTTACATATAGATTGGCTTCTGTGCAGACACACTTACAAAAAGAAGAAAAAATACTATCCAAGGAAACTGAGTTGTAAAATAATCCTGTTGGTGAAAGTATTCCAGCTTTACTCCGCATTTTAAGAGGACAAATAGATTTTAGTAACATTTTTAAAAATACAATCCTGTGGGAAAGTTCTTTTTTTGGTTGTTCCTTTGATTTTGTTTAAAGGATAAAATAGGAATGGTGAGAGATAATTATTGAACAAGGGCTCTGCTTGTGTGAAATTATTACCTCGTTGTGTTTCCCTCTGATCTTGATTCATTGATGTGTCACAGAGGGACAAAATGCCCCAGCTCAAGAAGCACTGGACTCATCTAAGCTAAGTACAATTGAACTCCCTCCTGTGGCTCACTGACAGGCTCCGGAGATACTTCACAGAAATCTGTTCAGATCCATTGCAAAGCCTGTATAATCATAAATCAGAAAAATCAATATCCCCTCTCTTCCCATCAGATGCCACATAGGGCAAGCCCTAGCAGAGCAGCAGCAGGGGTTCAAGGGAGGGCTGGTGGGCTGAGCTCCCCACTGCCCTCCACTGCCAGGGGCAAGGAGCCAGCAGCAAAATCAGTGTACGAGAGCCTGTGACCTCTTTTTCTCTACCATCCATCAACAGCTGGTTCTTTACGCCTTTTTCTTGACTCAGAAGATGATAACTAGCTGTGACGTCAAGCACTGCAATAGCCTGCCTAGGGAAGTGGTTGAGCCACCATCCCTGCAGGTGTTTGGGAGATGTGTAGACCATGGTGGTCAAGGAATGGTTTAGAGGTGGACTTGTCAGTGTCAGGCTTGTGGTTGGACTTGATCTTAAAGGTCTTTTCCAGTCTAAATGATTCCGTGATTTGAGGTGGCTTCTGGGGCTTGAAAAGGTCTGGAAGAGAAGTTTGCAGTTAGATGCAGGTGCTGCTGCCTCCATAAGTTCATTAATACACCAAAGCCACATCCATTTTAATTTTCCTATAAATTTGCAGCAGCACTATCATCTCCACTATCTCCAAAAATCATTCCTTCTCCATTTTTAAAACACAGCTTCCACAGAGGCATTAATGATAACAGACAAACAGGAAAGGAAATATCTATTGATACATGCCACTAAGTCACAGACAAAACACAGACTTAGTTAAATGCTAGCATTTGAAATTTGCAAATGTAGTCACTTGAAAACTAAGACTAATGAAATAAGGCTACAGTAATTATGAATTCTGAAACAACTCTACTAACAGTTTTGAAACAAAGACATAATGTTTATTTGCTTTCCTTTGTAAGGCTGATCATGTTTCATCTTACAACCAAAAGGCAAAATTATAGAGTTTCCCTGTGATGAGGAAGAAAGGGTAAATGAAATTAAATGAATAAATGAGCTTCCCTATTGAAAATCCCACAATTAATTTAGTGGAAATAATTAAGAACCTGGTGCTTTTCTCAAAATATACATATATATGTGTGTGTGTACTTATTTATATACTGTTGGAAAGTAACAAAGACAGAGATATATGTTGAGATTCTGCATTATATAGAAAGGTTGGAGTTGGGTGTGTGAGTTGGGTGTGTTTGGAGTTTTTCCCCTCCTCCTCCTATGGTATTCAACCTATTCACTCAAAAACAAGACAGTTTTCCAGGTGACAAGCATACTAGATACCATTTCCTATATGAGTGCATATAGCTGTATCATTAATTGTGAATTAATTTCTGAAATAATAGAGCTTATTAAGCTACTCATCAGATATGAGCCTATCCACTTCTGAATTCCTGTGTCACTGCAGTTTCTGACATCAGTCACAAAATCCATGTGGCTCTTGCAAGGGACACAAAAAACAATAGCTTTGTTTTGCAATGTTTCCTAATGTGCACATTTACATGAAGCGTAATTTAAGGAGTTTGTTCTTTTTGTCTCTCAATTCAATGCCTTTCACAAACAGCATGGCTTCCCTGTAAAATACTAACACCAGTTTGGCAACCATTCTAAAGCACTTCATGCGTAACATTGTATAGAACACTTAGAAAAGCCTATTTGTTCTACTACAAAACCTTTTTACTGCAGAAAGAAGGGGAAATTGGTTAAGCTTTTGTGATTTCTGCCATTAAAATTGCTCCTATCAAAGTCTGCTAAATAAAATATGTCAGTGTTCCAACAGAAATGAGTTTTGCTCCAATAATCACAACATATCCCAGGTGGAACATGCTGGAAATGCTTAGAACCAAAAATTATCCAAATCTTTTGAAGATTACTATTTGCCCTAGGTTTGCCACATAAAAGATTAAGAAATAAATTGATATTGACAAGTGTATTTTCTAAAATTGGAAAGAAAGAAAATTTTTGAGAGAAAGAAAATTTTTCTTACTTCGAACAGAAGTAACCTACCTCAATTTTATCAAGGACCTATTTCAATATTATCAAGAAAAAAAGAAAACCATTCCTTAACTAGTGTTTCCCAGCAATGCCCAGAGGAATTAGAATTTATAAATGAATGCATGGCTTGATTACCACTTCTAAACCAAAAATCATTAAAACTTAAATTTAGATCCAGTTTCTTAAATTTAGATGTTAGTTTTGGGATGGGAAAAAGAATTAAAGTTCGATTTATTACATGAGCTTAACCATGTACAGTTATCTCAAACCCACCCTAGTAGGAGCAAATTTATGCTATTTAAATGCAGTTTAAACCATATAATCTATTATAAGCTTTTGAAGCACTAGTGTATGTTTATGCAAAATTTATTCCAAATCCCTCAACCATCACACTATTAGAGAAACTTAATGCCCTACAATATCTCCAGGAAACACTTACTTATTCCCTCCAAGTAAATAACCAGACCTATACTTATAGAACACCTTGCACCAGAGCATCCCTTCCTTTTTCAAGGCAAGATTTTTGATTTCAGCCTATTGGAGAGGTTTTTCTCCAATCATATGGGCATTTTTGGTTTTTGGGATGGATTAATTTTTTTTTTTAATTTTCTGAGGCCCTTGAGGAGTTGCAGTGTCTCATTTTCTCTGTCAGCACATCCTGCTGACTGGTAATGAGGAGGACAGGTTTGGCCCTTCTTAACATTAATGATCAGAGCTTTGCTTAAAATACTTCATCACCAGATGATGTTAAGAGGAGACAAGATGAACTTCTCATTTCTTATTTCACACAGAACATGAAATATATTGTTAATTTTAGGTGCATACCCTCCTGTAACAGGTTTACAATTCACCAAATGTAATGTAAAAAATCCCAGTGCTTAAAAATCCCATATTTTTTCAAACACATTGAATCCTGATTGAAATATTAACAAGAAAACATCAGGGGTGAAAAAGACTGTACAATTGATACAATACTAAAGAATAAAAGCACACATTAAAATAAAATTAAAATTGTGATCTCTCACTCATAACAAAATGTTTTTGCATGCATAATTTAATGAAAATCCTATTCAATTTCACTGAATTTTAATGCCTTCAGTAAATCTACCATGGAAAGGCCATAAGTCAAAACATTTTACCTGAATGTTTCCAATAAACTTGTCATATAAGGTCAGGAAAATTATGCCTAGAGAACATCACAGAATTGTTTCAGTGCTTAATTTTGAGTCAGGCCAGATCTCCAGATTTATTTATTTTCTCAGAGGGAAAGAAAAAAAGCAATTCAGCATTTCTTAGAAATCATAAACAAGTAAATGACCTTGCATAATAACAGTAAAAAAGTAGTTAATGTATTAATCAAGTTGGGTTACCATGATATTTCTTTAAAGTAAAGCCACATCTATTGACCATTGCTCTTCCCTAATTATCACTGTTGCAAAATGGGAATTAGAAACAATGTTACCTTTTTTGAATTGCATTCAGTAAAACAAGCACAGTTGTGCCAATCCAAATAAGACATCAACAGCTGGATAGAAGAAAATCATTGCAGCTGGACTAAAAAGACAGATGAGGATTTCCTCTGAAGATTGCTTTCTGGACAAATCTTACTTGAAGGTTAGACTAGAGGTTAAAGGATTTTTTAAAAGCCCTTTTCAACCCAAACTATTCTATGACTATTTAAGAATATAAGTATTTTTCATAGATAATGAAAGGTGAAATAAGTTGACAACAGACACAATGTTGGGAAGCATTGTCACAACAGAAGAATGCACCAAAATGAGAGGAACAGAGGCAGCTTTACACCTGGGAATAATGTGCTAAAATCATTGATTTGAAGGACAGCCCAAATACTTCCACAGCTCCCTCAAGACACCTCACACCACTCAGCAGGCACTGATAGACCCTGACTCACACAGAGCCATGGTCTCCTGGCTTTGTATTCACCCATGGTATATCTTGCCCTCAAAACACATGAACGTTCCTTATTTGCCCTCAATTACTGACTTTATAGTTCATTTGGGGGGGGACACAGAAGTATTAATTTACAAAAAATGGCTTAAGTAACTGAAATTATTTGCCAGCTTATTGACAAACCTGGAGTTAATGATGCAATTTGAAAGATCAATTCTCTTCTCTGTGTAGGGATTATGATTAAAGGAAGAAGTGAGTAACAATAACAATGACTGGGGCTAAATTACTGTAAATTTTTCAGCTAATTAAAAATAAACAATGAATATATCAAATCAAAGACTGAGTGAATCAACTAATGAATCAATAATAATTGGCTTCTGATTTTTGAAATTATCAAGTCACTGAATTAATACAGAGAATAAATCATGAAGCTGACATAAGGAAAAAATGTCTTTTTAAAAACCCCAACAATTCATGCATAGAGATATTGCTGGAAGATGTATTACATCCCTTGCTTCAGAAAACATAAAAGCCAAAAATTCATCCATCCATCTCCTTCCTGCCCAATAACTAATGTCCTGTCTGACACTATGGCCTTGACTTAACAGTTGAAAAACTTGAACGTTCATTCTTAATGTAGCTCTTTGACTCAGAGAGGGCAGCTAATTGCAGAGAAATAATGAGATTTAAGTACCTTCCCTTCATTCAAATGCTAAAATATCACTCTGGCTTAAATGAGTTTTTCCTCCTGCTTCCTTCACAGAAATTTACAGAAGTCTCAAAAAATAGAGGTAGCTACTAAAAAATTAACAACTCCAGCACAATTCTTTCATCTTAACTACATGAATTTAGATAATAGCAAACATAAAATTATAAAAAAACTCAAACCAATAAAAGATCAGGACACGCACATGTTTAAGATCTGAGATGTTGCTTGAACAGTGTTGTTCTTCATGGAGTTGGTTAGGAACAAATATGAGGAAGACCTTGAGGCCAATATGGGAGCAGAGCCAGAAGAGACAAAGAACATAGAAGATGCATGGTCAAGCATGAGCCTAGGCCAAGAAAGTGAGAAAAGAAGGCATTAACCTAAAGACTAAGGCAAGAGGGGATAGAGAGGCTGAGATGAAGACTGGCCAACTTTCTACCACTCTCAATTCTTCTGGGAAAAAGCATGGGCCAAAACCCAGACATGATTAATGGAATAGAACCCAGAGTTACACTGTCTAAAAAAGCATCAGACAGCTTCATAGATATGAAATTTGCTGCAATTATTGCTTAGGAATTGGCATTGCAACATATAACTGCACTCAGACTGCCTTCTAGTAGTCTATCAAAATTGTTGCTCCTTTAAATCAGACTTGAAATCTTTTACTAGTGGAGCAGTCCATGGAGACACACATGACTGTGGCTCCACTGTGAGTGCTCTAATATTCACTCAAGCACAATTCAGCTTTTTAAAAGTCTGTAAGGAAAAGCACAGAATGGCATATGAGCATTAATGTGCCAAAAAACCTTTTTGTTGCACCTTGGAGTGATTGCTTGTAGGCAACTTTTCCCTGGTGTGTAAGGCTCAGAGTCCAACCAAAAGAAAGTACAGCTACAAAGTTGGTCACCCAAGGTCCCGAGGGATTACAATGCTCGATAAACTGCACTTGGGTAGAAGTAGCATCTTGGCATGTGTCAGTAATACACCTCCTGTATCATAACTACCCATGGCTATCTCTCAATGGTAAAAGGTTTTATTGAATTCCAGGGAGTGCTGAGGATAGCCCTCATCCCACTAGTCTCATATTGGACCTTGACATAACTCATTTATGTAGTTTAAGAACCTCTACCAGGAGATAATCCTACATTTAGTTTCACCAATTACCAGCAGAAACAATCTTGGGGACTGATTTCTGTGGTGAAAAGCAATGTGCTTTTGACAAAGGAAGTGCTGAAGAATGAGTCCACTTTTGGGATAAGAAGTCCTCAATGGAATACAGGTAGATTAGCCCTCAGAATTAGATAAATTTCAGAAACTGCAGGGAACCCATGTATTTGCAGATAGAGGATGAACAGAACTCAAATGTTTTCTCCCTTCCTGATGATACTAACAAAAATAGAAACTTAAAAATCAGATGCAGTATTATCATGGCCAAGGGATAGAAAAATGGGGTCTCAGAGCCCCCTATGTTTGAAAGAGTACCCAGAAGGGGAATGCTGTCAGACAGGAAAAGAACAATATAGATAGTACATCCTCAGGCCATGGGATTTGTGAATTCATGGGACTATGTTGAAAAAGCTCTGGCTAGAGGGTTACTCAGAGAAACTGAAGGGGGTCCTGATGCAAAGTCATTAAGCAAATGGCCTCTCAGGAGCTCTCAGGACATGGAAGTTGGCTGGTGCCCAAAGGTATGACACATTCCAGACAAGGAGCTGAAGACTCATGGCCTCTAGCACTTTTTGGTCAGAGGAAAACTCCAAAATCTGCTTGTGCAGTGTTTTTTTGAGTTTAGTCTCATTTTCTTGGGATGTTCTTTTGCGAAACAGATGCATAACACAGTGGCTATGTTCAGCCACTGTAGATGGAGGTTGGTGGTTGATGACAACATGACACACACAAAAAAGATAATCAGTGAAACTTTCATGGCCAAAGCAAACCAGTAAATGATGAAACAGAAACTATATTGACAAGAACAGAAGAGCTACATAGGAAATGTTACATCTGTCTTGAGCCACTGCTGACAAAAGGAAATGAGAATCACCAGACAGTTTTTGAATGGCAGTCTTACACAGAGTATTAGAGAAAGGAATGTTTGAGAAATAACCTAAAATATCACAAAAGTGAACAATCTTTCAGTCAGGCATGGTTTGGCATATGCATTACCCAGAAATTTAATGAGAGTAGAAGGTCCACCCCGCAGAATTTAAAATGTCACTTTAAATAATTTTAGTATCCCAAAACTGGATTTTTTGTTATTCTGAACATGTTCTGAACATCATATATTGCCTCTGGACATTAACTCCCAAACTCAAACAATGTTATATTTAAAAATCTGAAAAAAACCCCACTTTTTATTATGTTATCTGCTGTTATAACTGGTTCTCTAGCTTAGGCTTACTGCTGTGTTAAATTTAATTTAAATTCAGAATTACTTATGGCAGAAACTTATATTTTTATCATTCTGTAAATTAAATGTTAACTTGCAGTGCAGTCTAGTAAGAGATGGTGATACAATTGAGAAGAAGAAATGGAAATTCTGAGTGAAGTTATGTAGAAATCTATTACCCAAGTTATTAAGTGTCTGCTGACCTGGGTTTTTTCATATTTTACTTCTATTCTAGCTGCAGAGCTTAAAAGAAGAAGTGGTGTTTTTCACTCTTATAGGAAAACAGTGTCAGCCAAAATATTAGACTACTTGGTTGAAGTCTGAAATGAGAAATTAAATACACCTTCAATGTGGACACCTGGGAATTGAGTGTACTGCTACAGAGATGAATTACTTCTGCTCCTCTCAGGAATGCAGCAAGGAAAAAAAATGACACAAGTGCTACCATTCTTGAATAGCCTGTCCAGTAGACAGAGAAGTCTTCTCTTCCTGCCTTCACTTTCTCCCTAAAACATGAGGATGCCAAAATTGAATAAGAGGTTTGGATATTTTCTCTGAACAAGCCTTATTCTCATTCCATTTTTGTCTCTTCTAAAAACTATGGATTAAACATAACAAATACCTCAAACTACTTTATGCTTTCTTCTTTTTTTTTTTTTTTTAATTTCAGCTGAAGGATCAAGTTTCTGACAGATAGTAAAGCATAACTTAGTTCTGCCTGTAGTTTAAATCAATCCTTTTTAGGCTGGAGTTCAGCTAGCGTATGCTAAATCTGACAACTCTGCTCTGCCATGCTGATTCCTGCAAGTAACTATATAAGTGTACATATGGACCAAAAATTCAGAATCAGATACAATATTTAAATACACCTTTTATATACTTGAAAGCTTCTATTATTTGCTCCCTAAGTCTTCTCTTTATTAGGCTAAAGAATTCTAGTTTTCCAGTGTTCTCACAAACATCATGGTAGATGTCTAATCATGAAGAAGTTTAAAAAAACAACAACCCCACCACCAATTCTCTGCCTGCAAGTAGATTATCAAGGGGCCAAGGCCAGGGTTTTCACAGTGATGCCTGAGAAGAAGAGAGATAACAAGGATAGATGGAAATAAAAGGCATTAAGTAAGGAGAAACATTCTTTGAGTAGGGAGAAAGATTCTCACCATGAGGCCAAACAAATAGCAGAACGTGCTGACCAGAGTGGTTATGCAGTCTATGATCATACTTCCAACTGAGCACCCTTGGAATTTTTCAAAACTCAACTGGATAAATAACTGAGCAAACTAGTTTGTCCTTCTAGTTGATGCTGCTTTGAGCAGGAGGCAGGACTAGACATACTGAGATTCATTCCAACCTGAATTTTCCTACAGTCCTAAAAATCACAAGCCTACCTTTTGGAGAGTCACCAAAACTCTGAAAAAAACAGGTGTATCCAATGCCATGTTGTGATGTTCACAAGCTTAACATGTATTGCTTTTTTACTTAACTATAACCCACTGTATTTACCACTGATGCATGAAGTTGAGTTTAAACTGTTGGCCAACTATATGGACTTAAATGGGTTTTCTGAGCTCTTATTTTTGTTCTAGGGAAGGCTAGAAAAACAAAAGCTGAGCAAACAAAAAAAGCCCCACTCATAAAGAACTCTTTGGACATCTTATTTTTCCCTTAATCTGCCCTTTATTGCTTGCCAGTTGCATTTTTCTTTACATTTAACAAGCTCACTTGCAATGGCAAACAAGTATTCTCCTAATGATGTTCTGATGGAAGAAACATAATTGCACACCATAAAACCTTAGTAGCTACTTTAATTGCTCCACAAATTATCTTTAAGTGCTGTGCATGATTTATAGCAGCAAAACGTTCCCCTTTTCAGCAGCTAAATAGAGCTGACTGGGAACTTTCAAGAAATTTTTTTTTTTGGTAAAAAAATGCCTACCAGACAAACCTATTTCTCAGGGAAGTTTTCATTAAAAAAAAAATTAATGACTAAGTTTTCTTAAATTTAGATAGGATTTTTAATCAGATTTAAATACCAGGTAAATGAGATTTTAATCACATCAAGAATATCCAAGTCGTGAGAGACAGAGAGATGGACAATTTGTAAGCTAAAACACTCCAAATGATAAAAAACAGATTCAAGATCTTTATTCAACCAGATTGCAGAACAGCAAAAAAGCTTGAAATTTGCTCTAGGTGAGGGATCTCCCTTGGTTGAAGGTTTGTCTTTTCTACTGCACTGGAAGGAATTTAATGTGAAAGACAAAAAAATTCAGTAAATGAAGTTTTTGTTTGCTGATGAGCCTATCTTCCAGTAACACTTAGGCAGCTGTGAGACAATACGCAAATACAAATACTTGCATAATTACAGCAATTTCCACAGTCCTCATCACCTCAGCATTTTATAAATGAAGTAAATGAAGTGGCAACTTTGATGCAGAGCTGCACCATTTTTAGACAGAAAATACTGCTGAAAGTAGAACTATGAAAAGACCAACATTTTAGAAAGTGAAAACTGTTTCTCTACAACAAAGCTCTACACTAATTAGGCCATAATTTAGCTAGTAGGAAACAGAAATCAGTGAGGCATTAGGAAAGCTTTTGGAAAGAGACAAACTTTGTAACTGTTCCATCAGAGGACCACATTCTGCTATAATTGCAGCTCATGTTTTCAAAGAGGTGTATATTAATGGGTTCCAGCTCCTTAATGAAAAATGTTTGTTTCTGTAGAATTAATTGTTGGCATGTCTAAACAACTTTGAGCTGAACTTAATGCAATCTGATCTTGCTGACTGAAATCCTTAATTATTAGCACTTTATTGAGCTACTTGCAGTCTAAAACCTTTTCAAACACAAAGTACTGGCACAATCTTGCTGTACACTTAAGTTGGATATAATTATTTTCTGAATGAGACAAATTCACTGTGATGTGAAACATACCTACAGAGAGTTTAAGCTGGAATTATATACAAATGCTAAAACAAAACAATCCTGAAAGGTAACAGGCAATCTAGAAATCCAAGTAAGCTGTGCAAACTTTGTGAACATAAACTATACGTGAGAACAAAAGACTTCTGGATAGCAGATCTTTAGCAAGTGCTACTCAAAAAAATCAAACTTAGAAACAGATGCTTTTCTTCTGTGCCCCAGACCTGTCTTAGGAGACAATGACTGCAGAAACATCTCAAGTTTCAAACTGGAAGTACCAAATACAAATTGACAAACATATTTCAAGAACTCAGCAACAGCTGCTTTAAGATTTAAACCAAAGATAAGCAATAATTCAAATCATAGAAGTTTCAGTTGCTATGGCATATTGATAGCCATTAATATGTTTGCATAATTTATTACAAAATTACAGCACATAAAAGAAATGTCTAAACATAATTAAATATACAAGTAAGGTACATATAAAGTATAAGTATATATTCATATACATTTAAAAACAGAAATAAACCCAGTCTATAATTAAAAAGTGAAATTTGAAGCTAAAATTCCAATACAAAAAAAAAAAAAGAAACTGGGGAGTTGCAGAAATTATATTTCATGCAAAGTAAGTACTATCAAAATTTCATAATTCACAGAATCACAGAATCACTAGGTTGAAAGAGACCTCCAAGATCATCGAGCCCTAACACCTCAACTAAACCATGACATCGAGTGCCACATCCAAAACACATCCAGGGATGGTAACTCCAACACCTCCCCGGGTAGACCATTCCAGTACTTTATCACCATTTCTGTAAAAAACTTTTTCCGAACATCCAACCTTTATTTCCCTTGTTGCAGCATAAGGCTGTGTCCCCTTGTTCTGTCAGTTGCTTACTTGGAGAAAAAGACCAACTCCCACCTGACTACAGCCACCTTTCAGGAGGTTGTAGAGTGATAAGGTCACCTCTGAGTGTCCTTTTCTCCAGGCTAAACAACCCCAGCTCCCTCAGTCATTCCTCACAGGGTTTGTGTTCCCAGCCCCTCACCAGCCTCATTGCCTCCTCTGGACGTGCTCAAGCGTCTCAACGTCCTTCCTAAACTGAGGGGCCAGAGCTGGACACAGCACTCAAGTTTACAACTCTAAAGCAAATTTTTATATCAGCACTTTCAATTCATTCCAGATTCATCTTATGCTTAACTTTTTTTCTTTGAAATCATTCCCAAGTCAATTTAGTGTGTTTACACTTTTTGTCTTTGTAACTTACAGATTTTCTGTGCTAGAGGAGGATTATCCTTAAAATTTTGGGCTATCTGAAGACTTCAATATGTGAAAGTTGTTACTGGGTGTAGCTGGCCTCAATTTTTACAAATTAAAATGAAATTTTCAAAATTTGCTTACTTCCATATATTAATCTTATGAAGCTAATGGGTTTTGAAAAAAATTCCATAAAACCAGATAAAAATAGAAATGGAATGCTTGATAATGCTAAAAAAAGTCCAGAATACAATAGTTTCATTACAAGAAATATACACTACTAACTCTAATGTATCTACTTTAATCTCTACATCTGTAAATGAAAGCTTGCCCCTCCTGATTTCATGATGGTATCAGCACTGTAAAGGTTAATCTTGAAAGTGCTGTGAACAGTAATCTACTCTAACATAAATTCACAACAATCACAATCACAACTTTATCATAATCCCTAAGAAACTTATTAAAGCTGAAGAAGTCAATATTACTTGCAATAATATATATTTTTATTGTTTATTTACCTTCTTAATTTCTTGCACACAACTGAATCCATCTTCACTTTCAGCTTCTCTCTTCCATAAAAATTCAGCTGCAGCTATTTCAGGAGACAGCCTTTACTGAAAACCAGGTATCTCCTATTGTAACTTTTTGAATTGTTACAGATTTTTATAGAAGTTTCTTTTTTCCATCATATACTTTGAGGCTCTATTCCCACTAAAGCTGTCCTTGTGAAGGTCAAACCAAGATACTCTCTTTTTCTGAGTGATTTACCCTCCCCTGAGTCTTAATTTCTTTACTGTCAGCTGCTCCCCCTTCTAGTTACTATTTCCTTCAGGATGATAAACACTGGAGTTGATAAATGGATAAGATCAGCAGTGCTATCAAAGATTTAAACAGGTGCTGGAGATGGAATCTGAACAGGATCCTTAGCTTTGATGATCCCCCCCTTTAAGCCTGGCTTGTGCCCCTCTACCTTGGAGACCTTACGTGGACTGTCATTTCAGTTTCCCCTAGGAAGTTTGCCCATGGCTCAGACATGCTACTACTTGAGTAAACTAAAAACTGACAAAAGCAGCATTAGCAAAAAGTAATGCTAAATGTTGGTGAGTGACTGCAGAGAGCTATCCCAGAGCGTATTGTGGAGGATGGTGACAAGACTGACAGTGTTTGATACTGTCAGAAGTGATCTGCAAGGAGCAGAGATTGTATTAGTGACACTCTCAAATATAGGTAAGGCATATGGGGAGAACATGCAAATCACAAATCAACCGGCAAAATTAATCAGAGGAATAAATAAAATACAGAAAAATTCAGTTAAGAGAAAAAAGAAAATTAATGTCTCCAGGAAGTAAATAATGTTGTATTTACTAAAGATTTCAGCCTAGGACATCTTGTCTCCAGCTGCTAATTTGTGATCTAGCTCTCACATGTTATCTGTTTTGGAAGCACAGATACTAGCTTTACTTTTCAGGAATCCTTTTACTCTAACTTCCCTTTGTTCTCCTTCCTGGACCTCAGGCCCCATGGCTTGTTACCCATCTAATGCTCTGCTCCCCTGCTTCCTCTAGGACTTTTCCTGACACCTTCTCCAGAGCTGAGAACTTCTGGTGACATTTTCTTTGGGGTAGAGTGACATTTAAAGCAAAGGGCACAAACCCTGCAATGGAATTTGTAAACACACATAAGTACACATTAGGCAAAACATAACACACCTACACAAATTTCTGGCAACAGTCACATCTGTGCAAAAACCTATTTCAATCTCTGCATGACCTTTGAAACCCGAGGACTTTGTCTGTACTGGTGAATTAGAGAGTGTTAGGACAGAGAGGTTAAATCACCTATTGCTGAAATGTCAGACTGAGCAGGGATCACTGATTTTCCACACTTGGATGGGTGACCCACATGGATACCACATAAGAAGAACAAATGAATATCCTTACTACTGCCTTCTGGGGCCAGCTTTTGAACCAGGAGACCCCAAATGCACTTTGTGAGAAGCCCTACAGGTCATATTGGCTCAAGATAATTATTTGATAAATCTGTGTGATGAGTGATGCAAACAGTACAGGATCTATCACAAGAAGAAAATTAAAAAGAGAAGGGGGAAAGAGAAAACTGTTAAGTGCACAAAGAGGAAAGCAGAGCCCAGGAAACAGTAAGGTTGCAGACACATCTACTTTTTCCTGACTGCATCTGAACTGACTGAAAAGGTCACTTACCAAAATTACTTCTAGACTGCAGTTGCCTGGGATCATGACAACCTACAGAACTGCTCTCCTTCACACAGCAAAACCATCTCGGTTGAAATGAAGAGCACATTTGGGCCAGACTGAGCCATCCTAACCAAACACCTACACCAGTGTGATCAGAGACTGGTTAGAAGAGTTTTGCCACTTCTTCCATTGGAAAAAAAAAAATCCCCATGTCTAAATCTTAATGCACAAACCTGTCCAGTAGTGTTAGTAGACTTAAGTGACTAATGTATCTAGCACAATGTATGGTGCTTTTGTACAAGCAGCTGCAACATGCTCAAGGAAGATAGCAATTACACAAAGCAGACCAAGTACAGTCTCAGCTAGAATTACTACTCTGCAAGCTGAATAATGTTATCAGAAAGTTATTATCAAATCAGCTCAGGATATCAACACAAATAATGCTGCCTGGAAAGACTGAATCATAGGGGAGAGCATAGAGAGTAAAATGAAAGCCAGTGAAGAATATAAGATCTGACAGGGACATGGAATATTAAATGAATGTATTCCTGTTCATCAACACTTCATAGCACATTACCAAGACAACATGCAAAATGTTCTGATGTTTATCAGTCTGGAAATTAGTAAGATATTTTTCACTTATAATTTCTCATCTTCCTTTAAAGTGCTGCTGGTGTGAATTCAGTCACTGAGCTTGAAAGTTGATTTGATAGTTTGGTTATGATAAGCCCTTTCCTTCAAAATATTTTTGAAAATAATCCATCCAGAAGTGCATAAAGCCCCCCTAAAAACTACACAGGCTTCTTCATCAGTGTAATTCACAAGGTTTTTGTTTTTTCTGCTCTCTGGGACAAGAATGCTATAGGAGCTTAGGATTCATGCTTCTGCTTTTCTATTAATTCCTGCATCATGGGTGCATCCTGAAGATAAAATTAATAAACCAGGAACAGGAACAAAACACCCCACTCTAAGTTACTCTGAGTAAAGAATGAAGAATCTAACCCTTGGTTATATCTATGTACCTGCAGCCACCTGAACAGAGGTGAAAGATCTTGCAAAAATTAAACAGGTAAGAAGACCTTGGGATTGTTTCAGTTTAAAGGTGATCACACAACTTCAGAATTTCTTCCTTCTCATTAACTGCCAAACAGGTACAGTTAGCTCTCACTGTATGTGCTGCCTAACCAAGGCTGAAGACACGAGGGAAGGTGTGAACAATAAGGGTAGATGTGGTATTGGTGTGCAGTCTAGACACAGAACACAAAAAAGCTTTTCAGCCATCAACATTTTCCCTTGCTAAAAATGAAAATTCTTAGTTTATTTTGAAATAGCCATAAGGGAACTTAGTGTGGAACAGGATCATTAACTCAGCTGTGAAATGATTTGAGTACAACCTGCCTCCAGTACCTTTTTCAACTTTACTAAAAACTAATGAGTGCAAAAACCAGAACGTGTCAAAAATAATTCCAGTGAGATACACGACTAGCACATATTTCTTTAACTTTATTCTTTAACTTACTGCCTTAAGTGTTTTAATACTATAGCATAAACAATGTAAAGTAGATTTTCTTTCTCATTTGGAGCAAAAACTAGAAATGTCAAACAGAATCCTAAAGTTTTAGTCTGTTTACTTCTTACAGTTTGGGATGTCAATTTTGGTTTATATAATCATTAGGAAGAAGAAAGTGAAGCTGAGTATGCTGCTCAAGAGTATACATTAATGTCACACACTGGTGTTTGCAACCATACCTTAGTGCAACAAGGAATTTGTAGTAGTATCCATGTGGAACAGGCTTCCTTTGTGCTTCTATTAGCTTCTAATACATGAGTAAACTTTTGACAGCTCAAATAGTATAATCTGTTTTCTGAATAGTAGAACAAATTGCTGCTCTAAGAAGCTACCAAAAAAATCTATTACATTCTAATGGTGGTGGCGTAACACATAAAGTGTTGCATAGTTTCTTATAAATTCTCTCGACTCAAAGAGCATTTTATATAAAAACAAAAAGAGAAAAACAAAGTCTCCTTTGAAATAGTTATCGTTTGCTTTAAAATTGATAATTAACAAAAAAAATTAATATTGAATGGGACATTAGGAATCTACGTTCCCTAGTTATGAGGTGTTTTCTCCTTTTTTTTTGACAAAACACATGAAAAACGTGCAACTGACTCTTTATTTAGGAAGCAGACTATGCTTAGTTTTATAACGAAGACCTGTAGTGAATTACCCGCTAAGTGTCCAGATGCCTGCCCTGGTGATCCAAAAATGTAGTAAGCTACAAGATGAATCTTCCATTCTTTCCTTCTTCTGGCTCAAGATGTATTTCCTAATCTCTGGTTCAGAAGACAATGCTCAGAATACAAAACAGCCAAAAGTAACAACTTTCCAGAGGAAGACAGAATGAAGAGCTGTAAAGATCAGAAGTGCCCTGGTATCTTCATCAGATGAAGAAAAGGTGTAGTATTTTAAAGAATTAACAAGAAGGGTTTACAACCACAGTCGGCAGTGAACAGTGTGTTCACTGTCTACTGTGGTTGTAAACCCTTCTTGTTAATTCTTAATGTCAAAAATATAATAAAAAATTAGGCTGACACATTTTTTTCTTGCATTCAGCAGAAACACAAAGCAAATGCTTCATTAAAGCAATGGAGCTCATTTATGTTACAAGAAAGCAGATTAGGCTCTGTATTTGCCTTGTAATAGTACCTTTGCTTTCAATGTTTTATCTTCTTTCAGAACATAGCAGTCATTTACAGGAGTTTAAATTCTTGTTGATTTCTCCAGAGATTTTACTTCATAATATTCCTCTGACTGTACAAACTCGGCTGAATACATCAGAGAGTACACTTATGAAATTTGTAAGTGTCATCATGCTGAGGTCAGGGGAGGTCAGCTACTCTGGAGGACAGAAATGAATTTCAATGTCCACAGGCTGGAAAGAAAGTCTTCAAAGAATATAACTAAATTCAGTAATTATAACTGCAAAAAAAACCCCAAAAAGAAAAAAACAACAACCCTATGCTTTGACAGAAGAAAACCAGAAACAGCAGCTAACAGAAGAAAGCAAGAAATTGCTGAGACATCTTGGAGGAGTCATCAGCATCAGTGCGAAAATCTGTAGTGTACAGTTTCTCCTGTATGTGCCAGAGAAATTGGTAATGAATGCACATGTGCTGCCTTTAAAACTGCATGTACTGAAGAGCTGAATTCTGTAAGGTGCCAGAATTGGCGTAAGTCACACGAATCGCTGGCATTTATGAGAATGAGCAAAGAAAAAAGACTGCCCTTTTAAACAACTCCAAACAAAGGTCTTGTCTTGGAAATATTTCTATTCCCTGGGAGATGTTACTGGTTTGCAGAGAATGTTTCCTTAAGTGTAATTTGAAAGATTGTCTCAATCATGAACTCAAGCCTGGTAAGCAGGTGATACGCAAACAGTGCTCTTCTCAAGGATGAGCCTTTCTTTAGTATAACTATTTTAAGGGTGGGCATAACCCCTAAGAATTCAAGATGAATTTGAAATCAGCAAGTTTAGAAGAAACCATAGTGAAAGAATGGCTTAATTAAAGCAAGGCTGTAAACTAACATTGTTTGTTCAATTAAAGAAGCAGGCACAGACTAAGTGAATTTACTTATATGCAAACCAGGAAAAACTGAAAGATAAAGAAGGTGAAACAATTTACATAACGGGGAGTAGATTTAATAAAGGCCTAAGTGAAGCAGACCATCTGGATGAAGTTGCAGAAATTGTTGCAAATCAAGGCAATTAAGAACTGCAGAACAGAAAACAACCCCTTTCTGGCATATGACAGACAAAAAAAGCACAAAGCAGGAAAGCTAGAAGTATATAGCTACAGAAGCAAAAAATCAATAAAACTCTTTGAGTTCTAAAGGGAAACATACATATATGGACAGCTGCTCAGGGAATGAAAACAAACACAACAAACGTCCTTTGCTTTTTCTGTATTTGCGCTTAGCATTATGAATAATTAAAAATATTTTAAAACTCGATATTTTCATTATTAAACTGAAATAGAGTAAGATGCTAATGTTAATGTAGTCCTCTGATTTTATCTGACTGCAGTTTTTAACTACTTCTCTCTCAAGCTGATCACTGAGACTTGCACTTCAGAAAGGACCAGTGGAAAGTGTCCATCCTGGGAAGGAAGTCTCCATCTTTGCAGTGCTACAGCTTGGGAGTGCCTGGCTGGAGAGAGCTCTGCAGGCAAAGCCCTCAGGGGCCGTGGTGGGCAGTGAGCTGATAGTGAGCCTGCAGTGGCCGTGGCAGTGATGAGCACCAAGGGCATCCTGGGCTGTGCCAGCAGGAGCACAGTTAAGGGAAGGGGTTACCTGCCTCTAATCAGTACCCGTTAATATCCAGCTACACTACTGCCCATTTCAGACCCCCGGTAAAAAGACGCCGATAAACTGACGCGTATTCAGCACAGGGCTACCGAAACACCTGGGGCTCGAGCATCTGTGCTGGCAGGGGGGTTTTAAGGGAGCTGGGCCTCATCAGGCTGGGAAAGAGAGGGTTACAAGGGGGACTGACAGCAGCCTCCAGTGCCTATGAAAAAGATATCAAGGGAAGAGATCCAGGCTCTGGGTGGCGAAACGCCTTGAGACACTGGCAATAAATGAAGTAACTGTATACCACTTCAGACTGTATACAAGAAAACATTTTTTCACCATGAAGACAGTCAAGCAAAAGAACAGATCCAGGCTCCGTCCTGGAGAGTTTTCAATACCTAACTGAATACTGAAATAGCAACAGACAACATTGATTTAACCAACATTGATTTGATCCCACAGCTAATAATGACTGAAGCAGGAAGTTGGACTAGAGACATTGAGGTCTCCTCCAACTCGAATTTTTCTATGATCCTCAACAGTGAACATCAACTAATGTTGCACCACAGTAAATTACAAACTGTATCAGATAGTAATGCACAGATAACTGAATGAAAAAAAAATTACAGGATTAAAATAAGATACAACTTCATTTTCACTGTTACCAACATATATGAGCAATAACTTCTAAAATCAATAAACAGATTATGAAAACATTCCAAACTAAGTTTACAAAAAAGCTTCTCAGACAGTCCACTTCAAAATCTCACCCACTGCTGCTATTTAGCAGGGAAACTCTTCAGGCAATAGAACAGACAATGGAGCAGCACTAGACTAAAAATTTATTTTCTTTGTTTCATAATTTTTCTATTTTCATAAAATGAGACACTCTACCACAAAATTCTTTTTAAAACAGATAGAGATAGCATGAAAGTCAGTCACGCAGAAAGTTACGAATGTGGCAGAACAACAAATTATAAAATTATAAACTGCTATTTGGCTACTAATAAATAATTGCTAATTCAACCATATAAATATATAATTTAACTGTGTGCTTATATATACATTGCTTCTATAAAGCTGAACAATTTGCATTTGAGGAACAATAGCATTTTGCCAACATCTAAAGTACATGTATTTACAAAAAAAGAGATATGCAAGACAAAACAAATATCCTTGAACTGTTCATTTTAAAACTGTAAGGGTAAACCATGTAAAACCCTCCAGAGAACAATTACAGGTCAGACCAAATTCTTTTCAGTGTTTCCTATTTAAGTCTATGAGATGTTATGCTCAGCATATTGCACCTTGAGATTGCTCTTTTGAGACATCCAGTAGTCTACACTCAGCAAAGAGCACTTTCTCTGGATTTGGTATTCCTCTCTGGAGACCAGACAGGTAAAACTTGGACATGGTCATACCTACTTAGTAAGTACTTGAAGACTTAGTTTAAACCTGTGGGCAGGTTTCTTGTAACCTGGTTGCAAAGCCTCCAGGGACTATCTCAGCCATCCTGGTAATTTCAAAACTAAACACAGTGGTGTTTACTCAAATTACATCTAATAATCATTGGATAAGAACAGAAATTGTCTGAAGAGCAGGGATTTAAATCTAGGATTTCCTACTCTAAAACATATCAGGTATCACAAACGTGGGGTTTAGTTTTCAGATTAAGACAGCTAAAATGCATGTTTGTGCTGGTGAGTTACATACCTAAGCTCATGCTATCACCACAGTTCAATTGTCTAAGCAGACACATTTAAGTGACAGTGCCACTAAAGATGCTTCAGGGTATCAGAGGCATCTACATGAAGAGAGAAAATGTGACACAAGACTTGGAAAATATCTGCAGTCCTTTTGGGTAGCAGCTAAAAACCCAGACCAAAACACTTGGTTACTTTGCAAGTGTTCCATAGACTAGATGTCCCAACCACATGGAGACATCTAAATGTACAAGTCTACCTTTGTGCATTTTCATCTTGAGCCAAGTCCCCTCTTAGTGAAAAATCTCTGAGAAACAAGTGACAAAAATCTAGTAAGTATTCTGATTGCAGGGGTTACTGCCCCTACCAAAGCTGAGGTGTTCATTAGTGTGGTTCACTGCCCTATTTAATTCTGCACTAGGCAGATAAGGAGAGCCCAGTTAACAGCACTTTTGTGGAGAGGCGAGTGTGTGCCTAGATTGCTGCAATGGCATTGCAAGGGGAGCTCTCACTCTGCCTCAACACCCTCAAAGCTGCGCAACTCTTCCAAATCCCTGTCAGAGTGTAAATGCCATGTGATTGTGCCATCTCTGGATACAAAACTTGGTCTTTCTGAAAAATAATATTAAAAAATCATGTCTCCAAGTGAGCAGTTACTTCAAAGTTCACCAAGGAAGACTATATTTCCCAAAATATCCATTGCTTTTCCAGTGGCCTAGAGAGCTTACTGGAGAGAAAGGGTTACAATCTGCAAAGAAGAAAATATGTGTCCCTTTTTGCCTGAGTTACTTTACTAACAACAACAATATTTTTTGCCAATCAATGAGCAAATATGGTGTGCAATCTAGGGTTGAAACTTTTCTTGCAAAAACAGGCTTGAAACAATACACATTTTGCCATTATATAGATGCCAGTATCTTTCTACATTTTGTGTCTTTTACTTTCATACTACATCTGAATGAAGCTTTTCTGAAAAAATTAAAATGAAAAGTACTGTATCGATTAGATAGCTGTTCTTTTTGTTTATTCATTTCCTTTCTGTTTTTTCAATCATGCTTTCAGTGCTGTGGAGGAAAAAGGAAGAACTGATCCTCCACCAGAATAAAGCAAACAAACAAGTAAAGCAGCAACAAAAAGGGCACAGTAGTTCCCGAGTGGCAACCAAACTTACACACTGATTTATTTTCTTTAATTTGGCTAAACTTATCTGATTTTCTAATTTGACTAGTCAGGAAAGCTTGTTTTGCAACCCAAACATTTCTGTTGGAAGAAAGTTAACTAGAAGAAAGCACTAAACTAGTATTACCATATGACGTATCAAATAGGAAGTTTAAGAAACACAACAGGGGTCAGTGTCTTAACTAAGAAACACTCTCCGGAGAGCAAATTCACCATCAAAGTAACCCTCTTTCTAAATATCAATGTATTTTACATATATATAAAGCAAAGATTTATTAAAAAATAAATGCATTCAAATTAACAAGATAGTGGTGTTTCAGAGAATTTTCCTGACATAAAAATTGATCTGACACGTTCAAGGGGAAGGAGAAGGCCTAATGCTCAAAATGTTTTGCATTTATAGTGAATATACACTTCTAGGAGACATAATAAAACTAAAATGTTGTCTATCTAATAGGAAAAAGAGCAATTGATCATAATAGTTATCCTTTATATTTATCAAAGGCTATGGTTCAGTTAAGATATTGTTGAGCTCACAGTTAAAAGACCTTTTAAGATAGTTTCTGTTAAAATATGTTACTTTAATTATTATTATGAATATAATACCATCACACAGAAAAAAAATTAAATATCAGATAATATGTAAATATACTAAAGGGAATTTTATCAATATTCATTAATTTTGAACAGAAAGGTTTAAAGTAACTATTAAATGAGTTACACTTCTTCAGATTAGATCTCTGAAATCATTACCCAACTGAGAGTGAATTAGGCCTATTGTACCTGAACTTGTGCATACACAAGTAAAGCCAAGCAGTATACAATGAACGTAAGAAAGTTGTGAAAGTGAGCACCAGATTTTATTTTGCTCAGTAATGACTCATTTGATTATCAGTAAAGAAGTCTGTCCTGTAAGAATTTCTACTGATAATTACCAAGTTTAAAATAAACATTTCTATTTCAGCCAACCAGACACTGACTCTAAATCATGGAGAAGCTGTACAACTCTTAAAGGACAGGCATTAGTCTCCTAACTAGGAAGCTCTACACATGGATCATGACTGTACTTTAGAATTCATTGTGTTTATTTTAAACAGCACCTGAAACAACTTTCTTTGTTCCACTTTCACTGTGTGCACAAACACCAACACACTGTTTTCTATTATAAGAAACAGCATTTATTGAAAATGGTGCCTGGGTTATTACATTTGTTCTATATTCAGAATTGGAAATAAATTGCATTATCTCTGAAACTGCTGTATAAAATAGTAGTTTAAAGTAAACGTTTTCCAATAAGGATAATATCCCTGTCTGGCTTGAAAATTTTCCAATGCAATCCCACAACAAACACACGGTTAAAAAGTAGGCCGCTTGTTTTAATCAATTTGCATTTGACTTGAGTTCAAAAGAACACTCACTCTCCACAAATATAAAGAAAACAAAGGGAATTCATCTGAGAGATGAAGAATAATTTGATCAAGGTTCTTCAGAAATTTTATTTTTTCTTCTCCTCCATAGTCTGGGCTTGAAATGTTACTTTCTTCTGTCTCATTTTGAAGAAGTTGTTCCAGAGTCATGCACAAAAGAGAAATATTCTCATACTGGGTGATGTCATACACAGACTGGACCTGGGAATAAAGAAAAATCAGTACATAAGTAGAGTGTGAAAACATTTCTGCAGCCTAACCTCTCAGATGACAGTTTAAGGAATACTGTTAAAATCTGCAGTGTTGTTTATATAATCAGGACACCTATACAGTCAGTATGATTACTTCTAAAAAATGTTTTCCTTTTTGTGATAACAGTCAAACAACTAACACTGCATCACACCACCAAGTGTGATGAAAAGTCAACATAACCTCCTCTTCACGAGACAGTTGCTTTACCTAATTACCCATAGGCTGTGACATACCATAGTGATATATAGAAAAACAACTACAATAACATCTTTTTTTTTTGTTTTGGGCATATAATTGGTGGATTTCTGTTTTCTGAGAAATAAAATAACAAGCAAAAAAGAATTTTTTACTTCTAAATATAGACACTCATCTATTCAAGTGACACATCCAGAAAGCAAATTAAAAGTCCAAATTCTCAATCTCAATAGAAAAGGCACAAGCCAGTTCTGAGCAACTTAAAGTAGAGTATTCAGCCTATCAAATAAGCTGGAACAAGGACACTGATCAAATAAAAAAAAAATTTATAAATCTTACAGCTTTATCCAATATAAATTTACCTGTCCTGTATTTAGAAACTGGAATTTTACACAGAAGCTTTCTGTACACAGGAAGTAACTGGTAAGATACAAACTTAAACCTTGGAGAATTGTCTTTTTGGAATGAAATTCTGTGTCTTTAACAGTAAAATCTACCAATAATATAAAGTGATCTTCTTCTGAAAAAGGCTGCAATTACAGTAGGTAGATGATCAGAATTGAAAGGTAAAATCATAGCTGCTATAAAGTTAATTATATATTTTAGAAAATGGACCAATAGCTCTAGAAAATTTAAAAAATTGTTTAGACCTGTGGTACAAAGCCAGATAGGTCAAGGCTTCAACATGGGTCTATGAAAACACATCAAATAATTTTACTCAGTCTAGATTACATACTGTAAGACTTCCCTATGATATCTGTTGTACAATCATTGGTTTTACAAAAAATGTAAAGTATTTTTGATTCCACTAGAATCTAAGAAAAAGACAGCACTTTACCTTCTCCAGCTAAAACTGAGGAAGATGTTGATTCAGATATTGCTCACTTTGCTTTCTGATATAGTAGTTATTAAACCTAAAATCTGTGTTGAAGCACCCTGGGGTAATGGTTTTCAGGCAGCCTCCCACCTCAGAGACAAAATTAAGACACCAAAGCCATCCTGTTGCAAAGCCTCAATGTAGCAAAATAATTTTGCTGAGTTTTCTGGAAATTGTGAAAATTAGGTTTGTTATTACAACATATTATCCCTAGCCTTGCATACTCCTATCTCTGGAACCTCTGCAACCTCCTATCTCTGGAATTTCTCTGGTAAGAAAAATGTACAGTTCAGAAGCTGCTGCTAAGAATTCAGTATTAACATTCTTAACAGAACAGACAGCAGAAAATGAAAAAGTATTGCATTATTTAATAAGGTATATTAAGTATTTGCATATTTCTAAAGTTCAGTTAAATCTAACTGCCTAATTTGGGAAAAACCTTCCAAATCAGAGGTAATAAGACAGTCTGTTTCTTCAAATATCAAACATCCAACTCTAGGACAATCATGCCTATACACTGATTGTTTTGACTGTTAACTAATAGTGGAGAGCTAAATACATTTACTTTGCTTATTAGACTAAATTCCAGCTTTCAAAATTATGAAAGTAAGCTTTATTAATGATTTCCTGAATTTCTAGGAAACAGATGATTCTAAAGCCCTACAAAGTCTGTTCCTAAGGCTTTCAGTGTAGGGGTCATCTGACTAAACAAAGGCATCAACAAGGTGAGATAGTTATCCCTTGTTTCTGATTCAGCTGACAGAGAGAAGCAAGGGGTGGCACATAGATGTCTGAAGGTAGATGTCTACTGCCATTTCACATGCCTCAGGGTAGCAGCTGTAAGCCAGGAGGAGTAACTTAGGTGTGCTATTAGATGTCCAAGTTTTTGCAGCTGAGCAGCTCCCAGGGTCCTTCAGCATGTAATTCATCCCACTCCAAACTAGAACCACAGATATACAGTGATATCTCTTTACAGTGATAAAGTGTGATTGTACCCAGGAAAAAATGACTATGTAGAAACATAAATGGAAGTTCTATGCTCTTAGTTCCTCTAATTTGGAAATTAGATGTACAACATTACAAGCAAAAAATCTTTGTTTGACTCTCAAGTGTTGGCCTTGAAAATTCACATCTTTTACATGAGTAATCAATATAAAATGTTTTAGAAAGGCAAATTATGTCACTTCACTTACTCTCATAACCTCAGGCTCGTCCATGCAGTTAAGCAATTGTGTCACTTTCAGTGGGTCTTAAAAGGTGCAACTAATTGCAGCTTAGTAAACTATCTGATTATGGATAATAGAATCCACAAGTTAACTAATTAGCTTTTTCTACCAATACTACTGCATTAAAGAAAAAGTGCTTTAATCACACGGATCTGACATTAGACAGAAAGGGTAAGTATGATGGCAAGGAGGAAGTATTTTTTGAGAAAATCATTTTTCTGGAGACAAATGCACTTTGAAGTATTGCATTATATAACTGAGGGGGGTGAAAATCAGTCTAGAACATTTTCTGGCTCAAGGCTTTTTATTAACCTTTCCAATCCATTTAATAATCCAAACAAAATGTGTCTCTGTTTCTTTTGTTAGATGTCTTCTGTAACACTGATTGATGCAATTACTGCCAATACAAATTTATGCCACATAATTGGTAAAGGGATGCCGTTATTGTTCCCTAATGGAACAGAGTCAGATAAAAGGCCTATTAATCTTGCCCACCACTGTGCATGTTGTTAGCTGTGCATATGTGTGTACACATCAGAAAGGTCACAGGGTTTATCTTTAAAGCAAGCCATATATATATATATATATATAAAAATATGTATAACTATATATATAACTATATATATAATATATATGCTGCTATTCCAGAATATATTAATACCAACTTTAATAACTTTAACACTTAACTCTGTTTTCCAGAATCAATTTTAAGGTAATCACTCTTACAAATCAGACAGGTAGGCAATATAGATTTTGGACACTATACCTTACGAGATCAGTCCTCACCAATTTTGCCTTATCAAGTACTTGGAAATGTGTTTTGTACCAGTAATAGGCATTTTCATGTACCTTAGTTTTTAACTTTTGAAACTATTTTCTTATATTATGATTTCTCAATACAAATAAACTTTTCAGAGTTAAATAATTTAAAAAATATTATTTATATAAAATTGAGCTTTACATAAGATGGAAACAAGGGTTACAAGGATCTCCTCGCTGGATCTGATGATCTGCTAATCAGAATTAATTGTATTTACATCACGAAGTTCAGGATGCAAGAAGTGTCAAAGTGTTTGGTTGGAATTAATTCTCCAACCTTCTTCTACATGGTGACCACCTGGAAATGGACACATATTTACTACGTAATTTGAAAGTAGGGAAGAAATTCTCTTACCTATCTTCACTATAATGCTATCACAGTCAGTACTAATTAACTTCATTATAATGCTATCACAGTCAGTTAAAAGAAACTGCTGTGTTCTAGGTCCCTGGCCCTTTATTGTATTTCCTCTTTGCAAAACAACAGATCAGCTGGCCCCAGATCAAATTCCAAGCTGTTGCTGTCTTACTGGACAGATTTGGAGTCTTGGTAAACAGATTAGGAAACATATTCCAATTGTACTTAGAATATTTTTGTTTTCTTGTCTTAATGGTTTACACATATTTATATAATTTATTCAAATGCCATTAGTAACAGCAATATAAAACAAGAGAAGAAATTGAAGGAATTCTCTACAATTCTTAAGCCTTGTCACCAGCCACAAGTCATATTTCCAGTGATGCAGTCTGTTGGGCCTGGAATTTTCATATGCAGAGGGCTGATGACACTTTCTGAGTAGAGGCAAGTAAATTTTATTCCTTTTACATCACAAAGGATGTACAGAACAGAGACAATACTTTACCAGTGCAAACAAAAATTAGATGAAAGAGAGTATGTTCATAACAACTGCTTCCATGCAGCTCAGATGCTTGTGTAGAAGTGTCAGCAACACCTGTATGCTCTCCGTAATATAGGAGGAATGGCACAAACTTCTGAAAACTTATTTTTTTGGTTTTGAACAGAAGATTTAAATGCTGAAACTTCTGGCAAAATGAAAACAATTAAAATTAATTTCAAAGCACCATTATGTTTGATTAGGAAAAAAGCTTCCCTCCTTTTCTGTCTCTATAGTTTAGTTAACAGCTGCTTAGGCTTTTTAAGTCCCACGGCAATACCAAGTTTAAATGTATGTTTCAAGAAGTAACTCTACACAACAAAATGCTACATAAAACACTGACATACCAATACAAACTTTAATCAAACTAGGAAGATGAGTGTTTATTTAGAAAGTCAAAAAATTGACACTTCTAGATAGTTATTTTAGCAGAAAAGTATTCTGCCCAGATCTCCCCAGTCCATCATATCCTTACAGTTTTGCTTCTTGTAAATTTTTTCATGCGAGTTTTGCCTTTTCCATTTCTTGGCAAACCTCTACTATTCAGCAGGGATATAACTTACGCTAGCAAAGTGTCTTTCCTATATTTCAAGAAATTCTAGGTAAAATTTCACTGAAACATCAAGTGTTAAAAGGTAGTGTTTCTCCTCTTTTACATGCGTATTTTTCAGAGAAGCAGAAAGAGCAGACCAAAATACACAACAAAAACTGCTATGGCTTGGCTGGTTTTGCCTGCCAATGGAAATACATGCAGCAGGAATTGCAGCAGCATCAGCTGCTGGGCTGTGACTATTTAGTTAAGGAGCATGAAGGATAGAACAGAACCAAATCTGCCATCTAGCCATTTCCAGGTAAAATCCCTCATGGCCTGTCTGTCCCCTCCTCAGGCAAGAAAATATAGCCAAACCTTCCAGGTAGAAGGCAGAAACAAAGAACATACATTTCTCTCTATATCAACAAACACCATCTCAGCAAAAAGTCCCAGTCCCCCCCTGCTTCCTTGCAGGTGGCTACTACAGGCAATACAAACTGAATTCTGAGCAAGAAAATTAAAATTCATGGCCAGGAGGCCACAGAGCAAGTGGAAGCTGATATTCCACAGGAACACAGGACTTAACTCAAACCACTTGAAAATATTTGAAGAGGAGCAAGCCTGTTAGAAAATGTCTGAGCTGGATTTATATGTTTCTAGAGACACAGCCCTGGGTGTGCTGTTTAATAGACAATTACCCCAACTCTTCTTTTTGTTGATGGGTCATTTTGTTTGCTGCCTTGGCTTTCTGGCAGTAAGAGAGGATGCTCCATCTAGAACTAAGAGGAGGGTGACTGAGACTAAACAAAAAAGAGGTGACATATAAATGCAGTCATTGATGCTCACATAAATGAAAAACTTATTTCTGTGCTCATTATGCCTGCTTATAGAAGGGAAACTGAAATTGCTTTCTGCATTTTAACATTACAGTTCTAATAAGTATATAATTATAACTACAAGTTCCTAAATGGAGCAAGATTTGACTAGATGAAAGCATCACCTTTTAAGAAAAAATGTTTCTAAATCGGCATAATGAAAAACAAGAAAAAAGTGACTGACTGGAAACTATCAACAAATGGTCACCATTTGGTAAATTTTGTGTTTACAAAGGGAATGTTGAAAACCTAAGTTTTCAGTAGAATCAACACTTTTTGCTCTACTCATCCAGTCTAGGTCAGAGGTTAACAGAAATATGTTTGAAGAATCACTGAATTGTCCCCTCAAATCAATACATTCTCATTTTATGAATAAACAAGTTTAATTTTTACAGGGACTTCTGTTCTTGACCCTTCAGTTTTCCTTTGAGAAATGCCTATGCAGGTTACTTACTGCTGTGTTCAAGTGCTACATACAAGACAAACATTTTTCAGAGTACAGTTACGAACATTTGGATAGTAGGCATTTTATTTCAAAAGAAGACAGAAATCTTCTCAACTGTATGTTCTGCAAACATGTAAATAACCTCTGTTTGATCATCAAAATTTACAAACCAAATAATATCCGCAGTACACGAAATCACAGTAGGATAAAAGAGATTATCTATAATTGTTGTTTAGATGCAGATATGCATCTCTAATATATTTAAGGCAGGCATGCATGAAAGTTTTTACTAGAAATCTTTTTGTTCTGTTTCTAATACTGCTGTGTTAAGGTAAAGGGTAATTACAAATTGTCATGATGCAGGGTTCAGTTTTGAGCTGATTAGCATGCTTCTTTAGGAGCTTTTTCTTTTGTGATTTGAAATGCCTATTTCCCAAACAACCCTCCCAATAATCATAATCCTCATAACGATGTCAATTATTCACCTGCCAAGTAAGTTCAAACTGATATATGAACTCTTTCAGTATCTCAAGCAAAATTTACATCATGTACAATTCCTTATTTAAATTTATACTCTCACAGCCCAAATTTTCAAAATATTTTCATTTTTTTTCAATGGGTTCTGAAATTCTATTTTTGCCTTTATTTATGCTGAGTATCACTTTATTCTCAAGTAGATCCCTAAGTTTCAACTATTCTGTTTGTAGATCAAGATCAAATGTGACTGCAGAAAGGGTCAAGGAATTACCAACATTTGTAATAGTTACATTCCAGAGGAAAGACTATCAGATAAACTCTTGGAACAATTTAATCTACAGCATGTGCAGTGACTAGTCCTGAGTAAGGTAAGTGCAAACAACACTTTAGAAGTCCCAGATAGCCTCATGCTAGAGAGGTTTCAGAAGCAACAGTAAGAATCTTGCAAAAATTCCATCTGTCCAGACATAATTATTTGGCATACCTTGGAAAATACTTTCGACATAATTTAATGTGTTTGCTCTCTTTGCTATCTCCCAAGGGGAAGATACTTATCCCTGAGGCATCTATGCATTGTGCCTCTTCCACATATCACTTAGCAGGGTCATCTGTTACTAGCTCTTAGTGTGACACACTGAATTATGAGAAATTCCCAAGACATCTTAAGCAATATTATTCTTATAGTAATACAATTTCCACAACATATTCTAAAAAATTCAACATATCAGCAACAGAGCACTGACGTTTCCATTTTGGAGTGAGAATCCTGATTTTCTTGCAAGTAACATAACAAAGTCACAGAAAGCTTTAAACCCCAAATTCTAATCCCCTTTATCCTATTAAAGAAAGCTAAAATATAAGTCACAAAGCTATCTCATTTGGAGAGAAGAGTCAAAATGTATCAATCTGTAAACCTTCTTAGGATAATGGGAATTTATACATACATTTTATTCCAATCTACAAGGCATATAATTCAAATCTGACTTCTCACATGTATGTTATTTTTGAAATTTATTCTAAAATTATAAAAATTAATTCCTCATAAGTTGAAGCATGTGGAATATGTTGGTTTGATTTTGGGTTTGGTTTTTTTTTTCCCTGAAAAGAATCTGAAATAAAGATTGTGAATATATCTATTGTAGTGTGGGTCCTTCCAAATCAAATGGGCTACCTAAGAATATTTCTAACTTGAAAATGAAGTTACAGATCAGACAATTCCATGTAAAGTCTATCAGGAGAAAGCAATCAAAAAAACAATCTAATAAAATTTCTCAGTTATGAACACTTCAGTACCAGAGAAAGGGCTTTTTTTGTGGTTTGCATTTTGGAGGACTTGCCTACTTACAAGTGTAAGAGAACTACATGAAATAACCATATAATTGAAATAATAGACGCTGTTTGTTGACATAAGAAATTAAGTTCTCATCCTGTGAGAAGTGTCATAAGTACAGCAAGGCCAGTGATCTAAGCAGGTCTTGAAAATAAACATCAGATTTATAGGTAATAGAACACTAAAGTAATAAGATCGAGTTTTGAATAATAGCAATAATAAAAATTCCTCCATTAATTAAAATCATGTCAGAAAACAATGAATTGTTGAAAAATACAGCTACATTAGTTTCAAAATATTTGATGGTTTACCTATTTTAGAAAATGCACAAGAAGCTCTGAAAATAAACAGCTATCACTTTGCTTTAGTGACTCTAGCGCTGGGCAGGCAATCCTGACAGTAATGCAAGATACACACTTATTTGTACTGAACCATAATTCATTAATTTTTGAAAAGAAACTTTTCAGCATGCTATTTATTTCCTAAGGCTTTTTTTTTTCCTAAAAGCATGATAACTTTGCCAACATAGAGCCTGACTTCCTAAAATTCTCTCTTCCAATGCTAGTGATGGAAAGAATCAACTGAACCTAGCAAGTGGTAGATAGCTGGTTCCTGAACAAACCAAAGCAGAAGGCTGTCACAAAACGTGCCCTTGATGGCTTGCCACAGGACATTGTGAAAGCTGAAAGCTTGTATGGTGTGAAAGAAAAGTAAACAGTTGTATGACAGTGAAATCCACGGACACGCATGCAAAAACCATCAATCACTCTTCAACTGGAATAGCACAAATAGATGGATACTGGGAGAATGTTCTTGAAAACATCTCCAAACTCCTCTGAACATTTACTGTAAGCACTGTCAGAGGCAGAATGGCCATTCCCACATTTTTCTATCTCCCAGTTTAATTTACTGCCTACCCTCTACCAATGGTAAGTTACTTCAGAGAAGAAAATCTTCCCTTTTTGCAGAGTTTGCAGCTCTGGAAGCTTACAACCAGTGGCTCTGCATGCATCCCCCTTCATTTTCAATGAGATCAGTCTTTGCTCCAAAGCCAGAGACAGACTCCACCACTCCAGGTTCAAAATCACAAAGGAAAACAGCCCAAACATAAGCAAACCTAGGTAGTTTCGGCCCAACTGAGAACAGATGTGTGCTTGATGCTTGTATTTATCTGCTGCAAAATAAAACAGAAAATCCAGGAAAAAAACAAGACAAAACAAAACTCCTAAGAAGGAGCAAGAGGACTGATTCTAGGCATTGCCCTGTGTGAGGAAAAGGACCAACCTGGTTGGTATACAAGCTTAATGTTTGTAAGAAAAAGAAGTTGACATCTGCTTTCTGAATCCCTTTCATCCAAAGAATCAAAGCCTCTGTATACTTTTAATAGATAAAAAATGATACTGCTAAAGAAGACAGGTTTCCTTCTAATTATGCAGTTATTTTTCCTCTTCCATAATTAGAGGCTTAATATTCTATAACTATTCAAGGCAATATTTAACTTAATATTAAGCCAACCTTTGTCCTTGATTTAAGAAGGAGTGGTTTAGTTATCTATTTATCTTTCCTCTTGTTTAGCAAAAATCTTGTAATTATTGTATAGGTAAGTCTTTAGGAAAGTGTTTATATTTCACATATATACAATGTTTTCCCAAACTATTTTCCCAAAAAAATGGATTAAGGTTTCCCTTAGATATAACTGAAACAAGACAACAATGGTTTTTCAGTGATTCTTCCATCTGTCTTAAACACCCACTTTCAAGTACAATTATGTCACCAAATACCATAACAAGCTCTGAATTTTCAAAGAATGCCATGACAGTCTTCCAAACTTTAACTGCAAAACTCAAGAGTCATGGGAGACATGGAAGATTCAAGAGATATAATTTCATAAAAATTTGACAGCGTTGACAAGTAGTGCTATTTTTGTTATTCATTGTATTTAAAACTATGTGGAATATGTATGTTGAGTAAATCTTGAGTGGGTTAATTGAATTTAACAACATGAAAATATTGCTTATTCCGCTTAAAGGTGTGAGAAATTACAGATTCAACATATTTGATTGAAAATCACACAAAATATAAAATGTCATGAAATCATGAGATCACCAAAGTGTATCTAAAAGTTTGCATACATGCATCAAAACTTAATTTTGGAAGGAATTAGACCTTTAGACTAAAAACATAACAAAACAGAAAATGGAACAGATTGCTACCTACAATCTTTTTAGGTTTTACAGAAACCAGATGGGTTTGGCTGTAAGCAAATATGGTTTTGCTTTCAAATTTTACTTTTTTCCATTAATTATCTAGTAGACTCCTCTGGAAAGATCCAAAATGAGAAGTTGTCTAGACAACTTCGCTTTATAAAATTTGTTGGTTTGTTTGTTTGTTTCAACCACTTTAGCAGCACAGTCATGTAAAAAGACAGGTTTTTAAGAGCTCCAGAGCAGCAGTTTAGAATTTGTGATTGTCATGGTGCTGGAAAGCAGTGATATTCAGTTCAAGACTGAATATCTCTTCTAAAGAGAAGAGATAAAGTTCAGTATGCCTGCAGTAAGTCTGGAGACAGTTGCACTTAGGAAGATCCTTTTGAAACTGAAAATCTTCTGTAACTTGTGCGAAAATTGCAGCATCCCAACAGAACACAAAAAAGCAGAGTAAACTTGAAAGGGATTAAATTCTAAATTGACCATCAGAAGCCAACTAGCTTTGAAGGAGAAAATAAAAGAAATATCCAGAAGGATTATGTACAGGAAAATGCTTAGAATTCTAAAATTTATGGTATCAGCTGAAACAAATAATGAAAGAATTACTGAAGGAAGTTCCATGCTGTAAGTACTATTATATAGTGAAATTTACTAGGTCATACCGTGTCCAAGGGCTTCCTTTTCATAAAACTGGAATAGTTTGACTCCCATTCAAAGTGGTCTGGGGAAAGTTGTCTGCTATGCACATCAGAGTTTCTACATGGCAAACCTAACATGGTTGATTCTGTAAAACCCAAACATGTAAGCTGATAAGGGTACAACTGGCCTTAACTAAAGGAAAATTTATTCAAATTTTCGAAAGTATTCAAAAATGCAGTGTCAAGCCAAAATCTGGATGTATAACACCACTATTTTCAGCAAGCACAGAGTTGTTTATAGCAGGCCTCATTCCTTGTGCTTGAAGGATACTATCAAGAAAGGAATCTGGGAATGCAAGGGCTTGAAATGACCTAGAGGAAAGCTAATGAAAATTCAGGAAGATTTACATATGGCAAGAGAAGTGTGTCATTTTTTACTCTGGTATAATTTTTTATGCCAAAGCTTCAACACAGCTCAGTAAAACTAACTAGAACTGAAAAGTAGTGGGGAATACAGACGTTTTTATTTTTCAGAGAACCTGTTTGAAGGACAATCTTCTGAGATTGAATTGGATACATTAGAGCTAAATATTCTAGCAAAAATACAGACGATTTAATCAAATCATCTTTGCTAAGACAAATAGTTAAGGAAAAAAAAAAGCTAAAAATGAGCAGAAGTGCACTCTTGTGCACTGAGTCACCCAAAGGGAGGCCAAACTACACCCAAAGGTTTGACAACCAAACTACAGAGCTATCACAGAAGCTCAAAGGAATTAAATTTGAATCAGAAGCATTAATTCTGGAAAAAAATCACAACCACAGAAAAACCAACCCAACTGGAGCTCAAAGTACATTCAAAGTCAAAAAGAATCTGAACAAAGCCCAGTGAAACAACACTTGACTTGAGAAACCTAGACAATAGTGTTTTAGGTAAATGATTGAGGTGTCTGGTGGATCTGTTACAGAAAGCTGACATAAATGTACTTGTAGGGGCCCTTATGGGACCCTGATAACAGTAAGCTGAAGTTTCCAGAAACATATTGTCATTCATGTGAATGTGGTATGACAACTGCATAAAAGAAATGTCATAGTACTGAAGAAAACCAGAATAACACCAGAGAATAACATAAACAATGAAAGCAAAAGAACGGCAGGGATGCCACTGGAAGTCAAGAAGATACTTGCCCTTGCTGGAACTGAATTTTAGTTGGAAGGGACCTTAAAGATAATTTAGTTCTAGTTCTTTGTGAAAAAAGGAGTTGAAATCCATCTTTCAGCTAAGGCTATGATTTCCTCTGATGGCCTGAACCAATGATAATATTACATGAATTGCATCTAAAAACCTCTCCTGTCTTCCTTAGCAGTTACAAACTGCTCTGCCATTCCTTCCCCTGCCGTACTCCCATCACCATCCTTTTGGCTTTTCTCTATTTTTTCCATCCACTATCTCTGGAAAATAGAAGACAAATGTCCCACTGGCATGACCATTAACCTGGGCCATGTCTCTGATTTTGAAATCTGGACAAAATACAATTTTTTTTTAAATTGAACTTTCCACAAGAGCATGGTATTGGGGGGAAAATGGAAGAGTGGAAAATGAGTAAATCTTCAAACTGAAGAAAAAGACACAAATCTCTTTAAATTCACTACAAAACTATGGAGGTTTTGAAGGGGACTGGACTAGCAGAATAATTAGCACCACGTAAAACTCTGCAAGCTGCTTCTATGGAAAGTAGAGTTTTAAAATACAATTAGGTTATGGTATTTACCTGAAAAATTTCTAGGCTTAATAGAGTTTCAAGGTTACAGAAAACAGTCCCTAATCCTCACCACCATTAAGACAGCACATGACCTTTTGTGTAAAACAACAAATGCATCATCCTACCACAATTAAGATAACCTACATTCAGTCAAGATTCTTAGAGAGGACTCTGGTCTTTCTGCAGCTGCCAGCATGCTTGTCAGGTTTACTGTGCATCAGAATGCAATGTTAGATATAGCACGGTATTTATTAAAAAACTGGCCGGAAAAAATTAGAAAAAAATTAACATTTCAGACGATGACTAGCCTTTCCAAAATATATCTAAGCTTCAGTTTGGGATAGTTTGGTTTTGTTTTTCTTTAATTAAATGAACTGGAACAAGAAATAAAGCATGTTCCTAACTGTGGACCAGGCGTAAGAATTCAACATACCTCTATGTTATTTTACGTACCACATTATTTACAATCAGATAACAATAACCAGTAGGCAAGGCAATACATACAAGAATTTAGCAAAGCTTCTTAAGTGCCTTTAGGAACACAATTCTTCCCTCTTTGATGTAAGTTTAATGCAATTTAACATAATTGCTTAATTTATCAAGCAAGATTTAAATCACTGTGAAAGATATTAAAAGATCATATTAACAAATTATACTAAACACACAGGCCACCTAGCTTTTCAAAATTATTTCAGATGACTGCAGAAATACATTAACAAAAACATGACAGAAAATCATTAGAGACTGACTCACTGAAAGACGAGTGAAGAAACAAAATCAAAACCTAATAGAATTGAGGTACACAGATCATCTTTGGTATGCTGTAACTGACTCCTAGCAAATTTCTAGTTTTTAGAAGGTCTGGACTATCTGGCATAGCAATTGTAACATTACAAATGAGTGAAAGACATCAGCTGCAGTATATAGAAACCCTCCTATTTTAATGCTCAAACTTGTTTTATATAAAAAAGTCACTATTCTTGTGGTTATGCTTTTGTGGAGAATATTAACAGGGAAAACTTCTGGCATAATACAGCAATTTGCAGAGTGAACAAATAAGAAAGAGAATACTGCTACATTTTTATGGCTCTAAGGTAGCCATGCAATACATTCCTTCAAGATTCCCCAACGACAGCGAATTAGCCAATAGGGAACTCATGCTCCAACTGTTTCTGTTACTGCATTTAACTCATTTAAATTGAATTAAGATTCTTCTATGCCATATGGGCACATAGTAACTTATTTAGTAAAGCTTTTAAGCTTCCCAGTCTGAAACATAAAAATTTCTCATTTGGTTTTGTCTCAGTTCCATCTCTCTTCCTTAATACTCTGTGTTTTATATTCCCTACTGGAGAGGGAGGATATAGGATTATCACCATATAGAACTATGGCTCATTAAATGTTCTTTTTGGTTCTCAATCTTCTGGACAATAGGAATTTAAAGACTTTGACTTTCTTCACCTTAAAGGGTTAATTAGGCTCCTTCCACCTACTGTTCCCTCAGTGGGATCTTAGTCCAGCATTCAGCAAGATCAACATTGAACCATTACTGCTCTGTCTGTTACTTTACTTTCCCATGAAACTTTCTCAACCACTATAATCTCTTTCCAGAATAAAATATGACCTATCATTTGTTCCAAAGACTTCTGTCCCCAAGTGACACAGGATTTAGCAACAAAAAGGAAATCCATTTGGGGAATTTTTGAATATCTGAGATTTTATCAGCGTTATCAAGTCAAATACTCATGTGCAGATGAAGGAACTTAGTATCTTAATTTTAATTCCACTGTCTTTTGGAAAAAAAAATAAAGGCAAAAAATCTTAGCTGAAGAATTCTTTCCATCTATAGGAACTTGTACTTGTTTAAGGATCAGAAGAAAACTTAACCTGTTGTGAAAGATCTTAATGAGTATCATTCTTTGAAAGGGGCAAAGTTAACAGCAGTTCCAGGTGACAATACGGAAAACAAAATGGAACCACTTCTGGCTGTGATAATACAAACATACACACAAAGATACAGAATAAATGCAATCCTTAGAAGAAGGGATTATAGTCAAAATTGGAAAAAGTAATAAATAATAAGATGAATGTATTAGGCCTCTTGGGTCTACTACAATGTGAGAGTAGGTATCTAATAAAACTTTTCTCAAATTATGCTGTCATGTGGGTGATGCTAACAGCATTATTTCAGTAGACCCAACTCTGGCCGTACCTGTGGAACAGTGAAGAAGTATAGCCCCACTAAGTGTGATCCACACAACTGAATTCCTCTGAAAAGTAATTGTCATTAAGGCAAAGGATCTTAATATGTTGCTAAAATCTTCAGTGAAAAGAAATACCTCATCTACTCTATCATTTGAAAGGATGAAGTTACCTCTAGGTAGGTGACCGTAAGGAAAGGCATTTTTCTAGGTAAGCACAGAGACTCAAACTTGAAGGTACTCCTTATGAAAACTGTACAACACCTTGCTTGACAGGGAATATCAACACAATCACTGCTGCCTATAACATCCATATGATGAACGAATAAACCTTGGAAGAAAAACTCTTGAAGACATTACAGACACATTGGTGAGGGGAGGGCAGTTTAGGCAGAACTTTAAATTTGCATAAATACCTTAACAACTAGCTAGAGAAGCTGATGATGCAAATCAGTGCAACTTCTTCCCAATTCCAATGTCATGCTTCTGGTCTTATGCCTAGAACTTTTATTCACATTTATATTGCACTTGTTCCCATGCAGCCACAGAAGTATCAACAAATCTCCTTCTTTCCCAAATGAAATGAAAAGTAAATCAACCTATGTTGATTTTTTTTGGTTTTCGTTGGTTGGTTGATTTGGGGTTTTTTTGTGGTTTTGCTTTGTTTTAGTTTAATTTTTCTATAAATTACATAAGTTGAAACTGGAGATTCTTATTACTTTGCCAGATTTAAAATGGCCTTATTAATAGAGAGATATTCTGGCCAACATCTGGTGACAAAGGAAGCATTCTAGACATGGATGTACAGTAATCTTATGATCAAATCAGAATGAATGGCAGGCTGGAAGACCTCAGGGATCAACCTGGGAAAAAACATGTAGGCTCATCCCAGAAGCATACAGAGTATACACATGCTGAACAGTACAATAATACCCCCTCTCATGACTTCCATGAGGATGACAACTAATTTTCTAGGAGGATTTGTGTTGCTTCTCCTATGCTCTCGCTTAATAAATAACTGAAAAAAGGAAGGAGACAGAATCCCATGCTTGTGGGAAGTCAGAACTCACAAAAGCAAGTCAATTGTGTCATCATGAGGAGCATAACAAGTCTGAAGAAATAGGAGCTTCAAAATACTACCAAACCCTAAGCTAGCTGGTCTAGCTTGAGGTTGTCTGAAAGAATTCAAGCAATTTCAAAGGTAGTTCTTCTGATATACCACAATCTTTAAATAGTAGCCAGACACAGTATATGCATCGCCTGCTGGTATTGAAACATGAGACTGAAGACTTCCTTCTAGATAAAGTCAATGCCTTTTACTGCCTTTCTTTGGCCTCATTAGAGGTGAATGACAAAGTTGCTACTAACAGCAGAAATTGTGCAAAGTTTCCTGAATTTTTTTCCTTAACACTGAAAAAAAGTAGTAGAGCCTGAAAAGTCAGCTTTCTGCCTTCAGCTGGAAATCAGTTGGAAATCATTATTGTTTGGGACAAACATCTTTCACCTCACAGCTCTGTTTGAACATTAAATTCATACTGCCTGACTTAAGACACTGTCCTTTTGTCAAGCAAAAGTGCACAACAGCAAAAAAAGGTAAACTATATTCAGCAATTAGCAGGACTGTGAGAATTGGGAGATTCAGTCAAAAGAACATTCTTCTTAAACCAGTATTCTCTCACCACATTTGTACCAGAAAAAAAGCTTAACAGATCAGGTGGCTAATCCACATGCATTGCTTCAAAAAACAATCAGTATTCAAAGGTGGGAGAATATTGTGATGATGGAAATGATCTGATCATCCCATCCTTGCCAACAGGCACCCCATTCTCCTTCTGAAAAACCAAAACAGTTTTGGAAACATTCAGAAACACCAAGTGAGGGTTTTAAAAAACAAATTCCAGGTTTTTAGTTCTTTAGTACATTTAGAACTTCCTTTTTAAATTGCAGCATCCTCTGACCGTTTCTGAGAACAAGATCTAGAAAATCAGTACTTCCAGAATTTACTCTTCTTATTCACCCTTTAGGGTCCATTGGAGGTGGATCCTCAGAGAAGCACAAAGTATTGGCTGAAAATTCTGCCTTAGAAAGAAGCCCATCTACAGTGCTATCAACAGCGCAAAGATAAAAGGTGAATTAGAGAAGGAAGAAAGATTACAGAGAATTAGCTCATATGACAAGAACTTTTATGGAATATTCATACAGAGAATGTAGCTACAATATTCTTGGGCAGGATCTGAAGATCAGGAAAGAAAATATACTAGATATTATTTTTGAACAAAGGTGTCTCTTAGAAGCAAGGATTTTTCTCTACCTTCAAATTTCAATTTAGTTTTTACACAATGATAAAGGGCAGGAAAAAATACTCAGTTTCTCTTCTTTATATCATAGACTGGTTTATATACTTCTGTTGTAACTCTCATTTGTTTGTTCTTTAAGTCACAATCTATTGTTCTCTCAGAATCAAGGACTTTACAAGCTCTAAATATGTTGTGCTTATCCAAAACTCTCTCTAGTCTGTTATGTATTTTCTGAGAAGACATTATTGCATGACCGATTTTGCCACCACTCATCATTTATATCTTGTTTCTCTTATAGTCTTAATAAATATTTCAGAACAGTTGCTCTGCACTGAAACAATAGCTAAAACCCTATTTTCTGTACTTGGTTTATGACATTAAAGAACTAACTCTTAAAGGTTAAACAAAATAATCACTCATTACATTAATGAATAAAAATTACAGTGACCACAATCTTCAAAATTTAAATTTACAATAGCTAGCACCACCTTGCTACCTTAATTGATGAAAGAATAATGACAAAATACTTGGAGTGGTTTTTAATTTGCTGCTCTTGCATGCAGTATGATTTATCTTAGGATTTAAAACTGTGCTTAATTGCATATTAAGTGACAGCAATATGTGCAACAAGTTTTTATTAATAACACTGCCTGTCATATTTCATACTGAAAACAATCTACATTGGCTCACCTATAAATTGAACTTGTAACACAGGCCTACTTCTCACTAAGTAGTACATTAGTATTCTACACAGACTGTAATTGCCATTCTACAGCTTTTATAATACTCATGTTTTGAAATGCTCTTCTTCCATTTATATTAAAAGCATTTGAGAAGACAGTCATTGAGTGGTGGGAATAATTTTGCAAGAACACAGGAACATTTTTTAGATTTATTTTGACTTTGTGCATGTCTGAAAGTATTTCTTTGGTGTTTGTTTTAAAAAAAAAAGTTAACTAACTCATGTACACTGATTACTCCAGTAACTGCAGTATTCACTGCAGAGACAATCAAGCTCAAAATTGTTTTAGAAAGATACAGCATGATAGTAACACAATTAGAGCGTACTGACACAGATGATTAAGAAACTAATGCAAATTTTTAATCTTTTTTAAGAATAAACTGTGGATGTTAACATGGTTCAAAGGCAAATGAAAGAGGAGGAAATGTAATACAAATACAAATGATCTATAAGAAAATTTGCATAACACAATACTTAAGGATAGTTTTGGTGAGAAACTGTGAGATAGCAAGATTGGGTGTCCTGGTTTAGGAGTGGTATTCTCCAATTTAGTGCTCCCACTGAAACCATGCTGCCACTTGCTTGCTCCTCTCCCTTCAGAGGACTGGAGAGGAGAACTGGAGGCACAAAAGCTAAAAATCATGGGCCAAGATGAGAGTAATTTACTGGAAATACCAAGGAGATAAGAAAATGAACAGTAACAGCAACAATACTAATGACAGAGCATACAAGAAAGAGGGGAATGATTCACACAGAAGCAATCACCTGAATGCTCCCTCCCCACACCATGGTGATATGGAAGGAACCTCTTTCTCCTCAGAAGAGACGCCCTTTCTCTTGCCCCTGGCAATGAGGTGAGGTGGTACAGAATAACCTCCTGCTCCTGGTCATGCCCCCTCCTGGCTACTGAAAAAATTAATCCTGTTCTGGCTGGGATCAGGATACTGGGAAAATGTAATGTGCCTAACAGGAGACATCCTGTGCTGCTAAGCCTTTCATGTTGTCCAAGTGCTGTGGAAGGTGACAGAAATGTATTTCCTGTTTATTCCCAGACTGGTTTTACTGTTCTTATTTACCAAATGGGTATATTATGTAAGTGGTATATCAAGTGGTATGGTAAAGAACATAGTAAGCTGTGAAGAACAGCACAATCTGCTAGTCTAAGTCAGCAAGTAGGCTGTACAAATCTATCTCTTCACAAAAAAGTAATTCTTTGTAAGAAAATGAGACATCAGGAGCACTTTCATTTATTGACTTCATATAAAAGGACATATATACAAATCTCCTTCCCGTTTCCAACTTGAAATAAATGGTTTAGGTGCTTCACTATGGAAACCACTTAGGGTTTGTAAATGGCAATATTGCAGGTGAGCCGCACAGAAAAACAAAATCTAAGATGCACCCTGTTCTTTAACTAACAGTACAAAGAATACCTGTTGGGTTTTTAAAACCAGGACACAAAAATTACTATTTACTAAAAATTAGATGAATAGCAGCTTAGCTTCCAAAAGTAGTCAATCAAAAAATCAATCTAAGACTAGAAAAATCAATAGTCTTAAAGCAAACTATATAGTGAAACAGTAGGGAAAAATATTAATAACCCAAAACTGACAGAGTTGCAAAAAGATTTGAGAAAGACAGCAAAAACTGGCTGCCAGCAAAAAGCCGAACAATGACAGTGATTCACAAACCCACTTTGAGCACTGCACCCTAACTAGGAAAACACATCTACTGCTCAGTCTCAAATATTATGTACAAGCAGGCCCTCAAATTAAGCACTGGAAACAGCAGGGTGGTAAGAAATCAGTTACTTTCAGAATTTATAACAGAGCTTGGTTGTGTACTGTGTGTAGCATTTCCTTAAGTTTGTGATGTGTTATTGTTTCTGTTTTTGTATGTGTATCAGACTGCAGAAGGCTGAACTTTTACACAGTCCACAGAATATTATTTTTAAAAAAGTAAAGAAAACCTCCTTGCTTACTTAAAAATCAATTCTTAAAGACTTTCCTTTTGCTGTACTCATATCTTATGACATAAGACATAACCTTCCTAATTTGAAATTAATATTCATTCACTGGTATTTCCACAGCACAACTGCCCTTGAAGGGATGAAAAGAGTAGGTAAAATCAAACGAAATGAACAAAGTCAGATTTTTCCAAACAAATATTTTTACTTAAAGTTCTTACAGCAAAGAAACACAAAAACAAACCAGAGGAGTAATTCTACCTCTATTAAAAAACAATTCCAAGTTCTTAATGAAAGAATCTGAAAGTATTAAATAATGTATTATGAAGTTTTTACATAGCCTTTTAAGTCAAGAAAGGACCACAAAGATCACACTGCTTGATCTGAAAGCCACGGCCCAACAGTGGAACTACGGTGTAGTCGCTATCACAGAAACGCGGTGGGACTCACACAGCTGGAGTGCTGCGCTGGACGGCGACAAGCTCTTCAGAAGAGACACAAAGGGGAGAAGGGGTGGAGAGGTGGCCCTTTATATTAGGAAGGCTTTTGATGCCATAGATATTAAAACTAGGAAGGATGAAGTTGAATGCTTATGGGTAAGAATTAAGGGAAAGTCCAATAAGACTGACATCCTATTGGGAGTCTGTTATCATACACCCAACCAGGAAGAAGAAGTGGACAATCTATTGTATAAGCAGCTGGAGAATGTTTCAGGATCAGCAGCCCTTGCTCTTGTAGGTGACTTTAACCTACCAGACATTTGCTGGGAACTTAATATAGCAGAAAGGAGGCAGTCCAGGAAATTTTTAGAGTGTACTGAGGACAACTTTTTGTCATAGCTGGTGAGTGAACCCACCAAGGCTAGGACTATGTCAGACCTGTTGTTTACAAATAGAGATGGGCTGGTAGGAGGTGTGGTAGTTGGAGGCCACTTGAGGCATAGGGACCACGAAATTTTAGAGTTCTCAATATCTGGTGAAGTTAGGAAGAGCATCAACAAGACTTTTACATTGGACATTCAGAGGGCAGACTTTGACCTGTTCAGGAGAATTATCTGGAGAGTTCCTTGGGAAGTAGTTTTTAAAAACAAAGGAGTCCAGGAACGGTGGGCATGCTTCAAACAGAGATCTTGAGGGCACAGGAACAAACTGTCCCTGTGTGCCAAAGACGAGTCAACAAGGCAAATGTCCAGCCTAGATAGGTAACGAGATTTTGAAAGAACTTAGGAATAAAAAAAGGATGTATCATCTCTGGAAGGAGAGTTAGGTCTCTCAGGAAGCATTTAGGGGGGTTGCTAGGGCACGTAGGAAGAAAATTAAGGAGGCCAAAGCTCAATTCGAACTTAATTTGGCAACCTCTGTAAAGGATAATAAAAAATCTTCTTACAAATATGTTAAAGGTTAAAAGAAAGATGAGACCAACCTTTGTTATCTATTGTATGCAAGAGGGAACTTAGAAACTGCAGATGAGGAGAAGGCAGAGGTGCTTAACACCTTTTTTGCTTCTGTCTTTAGTGGGAAGCCGGCATGTCCTCAGGACAATTGTCATACTGGGTTGGTGGATGGTGTCAGGGAGCAGAATGGTCCCCCTGTTATCCAGAAGGAGGCAGTCAGAGAACTGCTGAGCTGCTTGGATGTTCATAAATCTATGGGACCAGATGGGATCCATCCCAGAGTGATGGGGGAGCTGGCAGATGAGCTTGCAAAGCTGCTCTCCATCATTTACCAACAAACTTGGCTTACTGGTGAGGTTCCAGATGAGTGGAAGCTGGCCAATGTGACTCCCGTTCAGAAAAAGGGTGGGAAGGAGGATCCTGGTCATTATAGACCAGTTAGCCTGACCTCAGTACCCAGTAAGGTAATGGAGCAGTTTATATTGAGTGTCATCATGCAGCATGTACAGGATGGCCAGGGTATCAGACCCAGCCAGCATGGGTTTAGGAAAGGTAGGTCATGTTTCACCAACTTGATCTCCTTTTATGACCAGGTGACCTGCCTGGTAGATGCAGGAAAGGCTGTGGATGTTGTCTGTTTGGACTTCAGCAAGGCCTTTGACACTGGCTCCCACAGCATATTCCTAAATAAGCTGGCAGCCTATGGCTTGGACAGGAGCACTCTTTGCTGGGTTAGGAACTGGCTGCATGGCTTGGCCCAGAGAGTGGTGGTGCGTGGTGCTGCATCCAGCTGGGGGCCAGTCACCAGTGGTGTTCCTCAGGGGTCTGTGCTGGGGCCAGCTCTGTTCAATATTTTTGTTGATGACATGGGTGAGGGTATTGAGTCTTTCATTAGTAAATCTGCAGACAACACTAAGCTGGGAGTGTGTGTCGATCTGTTGAAAGGCAGGAGGGCTCTGCAGAGAGACCTGGAATGATTGGATAGATGGGCAGAGTCCAATAAGATGACATTTAGTAAGTCCAAGTGCCCAGTCCTGCATTTTGGCCACAAAAACCTCCTGCAGTGTTATGGGCTGGGGACGGTATGGCGGGATGGTGTTACGGGACAGTGCCCAGGTGGAAAGGGACCTGGGGGTACTGGTGACAGCCAACTGAACATGAGCCAGCAGTATGCCCAGGTGGCCAAGAAGGCCAAGGGCAGCCTGGCCTGGATCAGGAATGGTGTGGGCACCAGGAGCAGGGAGGTCATTCTTCCCCTGTACTCGGCACTGGTTAGGCCTTGAGTGCTGTGTCCAGCTCTGGCCCCTCAGTTTAGGAAGGACGTTGAGACGCTTGAGCACGTCCAGAGGAGGCAATGAGGCTGGTGAGGGGCTTGGAACACAAACCCTGTGAGGAATGACTGAGGGAGCTGGGGTTGTTTAGCCTGGAGAAAAGGACACTCAGAGGTGACCTTATCACTCTACAATCTCCTGAAAGGTGGCTATAGTCAGGTGGGAGTTGGTCTCTTTCTTTAGGCAGCAACTGATGGAATGAGAGGACACAGTCTCAGGCTGCGCCAAGGGAAACTAAGCTGCGCCAAGACTGGATATTAGGAAAAGAATTTTTTATAGAAAGGGTGATAAAGTATTGGAATGGTCTACCTGGGGAGGTGGTGGATTCATCATCTCTGTATGTCCTTAAGAAAAGACTGGACGTGGCACTCGGTGCCACGGTTTAGTTGAGTTTAGCATTGGATTGGACTTGATGATCCTGGAGGTCTCTTTCAACCTAATGATTCTGTGATTCTGCAAGTTCCCAGAAAGTGAATTTCATTGTCTTTCAGAAATATACATAACTTTATTTTAAAGACGACAAACTACAGAAGTTGCTGTTTTTCCATGTAAGTTGCTGGTACAACAGCTGAATTTTCCAAGTACCAACACTGGAAATGGGATAGTATGCTCATGTAAAAGTGAATCTATTAAAAGAAAATGTGAAAGCACTGATAATACATGAAAGTAGGAAGTAGATCAGGGGGCAATGAATGGCACTGAAGGTAAGGTAAATATTGCCATGCAAGCAATTCATGAGAGGAGATGAAAGGATCATAGAATATCATTAAGTCGTAGAGTAAAATACCGTGTCCAACTGCACAACCAACCAAACAAAACAGTCGCAAACCAGAAAAACCAAACCAAACAAGCCCCCAAACAAACACCCCAGCTGCTCCCCACAAAAAAACCCAAACCAAACACCCAAAAGAAAGAACTTTAAAAGATATTAGGAGTAAAAGTAAAGCCACAGATAGATAGAAAGAAAGAAACCTTACTAAACTTAAGTAAGCAAATAAGTAGTTATGAAAAAAAGCCAAACCAGATATAGTCCAGAATGGTTTCTACTCAATCCTGAAGTGGAAGAAGAAAAGGATATTTCTATTCCATATGATAGTGTGGATGAAGCTAAAAAACTGGGGATATCAAGAATCATCTGCAACAACCCAAGACTTAATTAGGAGATGCTCTCAAATTCGTCCCAGAGCACCTTTGCAGTATTTCTCAAAACGAATATATGTCAAAACCCACATTAGAACATCAAACTTGTATATTAATCCTACATCACTGCTTGGAACATGTGTTTCAATAGAATAATGCATTTGCCAAAAAGGCAGTGAGGCCTGTTTGCTAGGGAATTTCCTTTATTCTAGTACACAGTTATGAATTGTCTTTAACACAATTCTGGCTCCACATTCACATTGTATGTTATGAAAATACGAATTTTCTAGTGTAAAAAGCATTATGTTCAATACAAACATAGTATTTCATGGTTTGGACTGGAAATAAAGAATATCAAAGGAAGCAGACCTTTCTTCAACCCCAGAAAGTTCTTGGCACTAACGGATATTTGATTAAATTACAAAAACATAATTATACTTCTACATAGTTAATTAGTTCTAAAATAGCATGAAGAAGTGGAAAAATAAAATTTATTATTATGGCTAATCATTTCAGGGACCATAATTATTTCTCAAACAGTATTTCTAAGATGACAATTTATTTTAAGTATCAAGTATCACAGTTCACTGCTTATGCTCCTGGATACAATTGGCAACTAATATAACCCATCTATGTTTTATTTATTAGCTTAGCAGACAGATGTGCACTTACTGAATTTCACATTACTTGCTAATATTTCCCTATAGTAACAAAGCTATGAAGGTCTTGTTGGAAATATGTCAACTGAACTGGAGTTCTGAGTTTGTTTTTCACATGCAAATGCTTTTATACTTAACTATTCAGATCTTGGAAGAAAAACATCTTTTGCCAATGACAGAAACAATTATTATTGGATAAGAGGATTGTTCATTGCTACTCCTGCAGACTGTCAATATACCATAAGGGCAATTAAATCAATATGCCTCAATTTCAACATAATTAAATCCATAAAAAATCCACAGGCTGCACTGTCAACTAAGTTTCATAACTACACCGGTAGCAAAAAAATTTATGAAATTTTGTATTTGTATTTCACATGATGCATTTGACTGAAAATCCTGTGTCTTTTAAATTCCTACTGGAGAAACAGTTTCCTTAGGAATAAGTTGGTATTTTAGACTCTTAGCTTTAGGATTTTTTTATTACTTTTTTAAAGTCTTCTTTGGAATTTGGAACTTAGCATAGGAAGATATTTTATAAGTAAGATATTATTGATCAAATAGCTACAGGCATGTTATCTTTGTCAGTGAAATTCCAGACGTCTGTCTCCTGCTGAGTCAATTGCAATTAAAATAAAAAAGGTACCTTGTGCAGAGATTACAACAAAATTTGCCACATTTATTTTATTCCAATATGTGCAGAAATTTATTGGGAGCCATCACTTCTGCACATATGAACTACACTTAGTTGCTCACAGGGAATTGAAATCTGCAAATGAATACTGATTGAGGTGGAAGAATAAAGTCACACTCTCTCCTAACACTGAACTGCTTATTTGAAGAAAAAGTGGTCATAAGGAATGCATCTTTAAATAAAACACAACCAGCAAAAATTGAGATCTTTTGGCTGGAGAGGTGGTGGTGCTGTATGTAGAATTAAAAGCAATGTTGCATGCTGCTATTCTGACAGAATTTCTCACACCTGCAACAGTCACAGTAAAGTGTCTTTAAAGATGCCAGCAAAGATATTTAAAATGACCTGCATTAGGTTCTCTGCCTTCACTTTTCAGGCAGGAGAATCAATCAGGAAGCAGCTCAGGATGACAAAAGATGTGCCAGGGAGCCAAGTTAGCAAATGATCCTTTGGCTCTAAAGGGAGAACTGCTGCTCTCTGGCTTGGCAGCAGCTCTCTGGGGTGCTGTCCCACAGGACTGGAGACTGATGGGCTACCAGGGTCACATGGAAAAGCAGGAGCCCTCCCAGTTATTTCCCTTGTTAAAGAAAGAATAGCTTTGCCATGGCAACTGTGTTATGAACTCTTCTGTGTTTAGTACATCTTATTTTGGATATATCTTTCAGGGGGTTGGGTTAAAAAAATTTTTTCCCCATTCCAACAGTGTTAAGAATTGATAAGATTGAATAGCTGGAGCAATCTCAAATACCCTTTTCTTTGTATCCTGATAGCCCCTTAAAATCTCTACTTGATTTCTTCTTTGAATATCTTACACTGCAGTTTAAAACTGTTCAAACAAGAGCAGTAAGAGAAGGAAAATGTGGACGGCATGAAAACAATCATAAAGTAGTATAGATATCTTACACTAATAAGATTTCTCTTTAAAACAGACATTTGTGCTTGATACTGAATACATATTACTGTAAGTGATGCTCTCTTACAGGAATCATAACAAGAAAAGTTTGAAAATACAAATAGAATACTTCAGGTTTGCTAAAGTGTACACTTTGTGAATGAGGAGATAGAGGAGAGAATCGTGTTTCAGAGCATCAGGTTAGAAGAGACAACCAGGGCAGACATCACTGATAAGTACAGGTGACATAAGGTAAGAGTTTGTTTCATAAACAACAAAAAATGATGAAATCATGCCTTACATAGAGCCATAATAAAAATTACTAATACAAATTAAGGGCTATGTGAAGAAGAAGCAGCAAGAATTATAAATCACTAGGAAGGATTCTATATAGATTCTAAACAGAAGAAAAGAAAACTCTATACTTAAACTCTTAATTTTTGTATTAAATATTATTAATTCTAAGTTAATTCTATTATTTCAGGAGTACTCAAGCTCAGCAAGTACATAATGTTATCATAGTATAAATCCAAACATTTAATGTAATTTGACTGACAAATGGAGTCCTCTAGTGATTGCAACAGGCTGTGGATCTGGTCTTTAAATTTGAATTTAGTAGTATTCAGAATTACTATTAGACCATGAGTTCTAGGAAAAAATTACTTTCTTGCAGATGGATTTCTTCCTCAAATAAATATTTTAACAAATAGATAATACCTAACAAAATAAAACAATATTTAGTCAATACTACTGATTTGAGTTGACTCAACATAAACCTTGTTGGACAATTGCTTACACTTCATTCATAATTTATCCAACTTATTATACAATTATATTTTATATATAGCCCTATATAACTTTATGCAGCTGTAATACTATTTCAGCATATTCTCACTTGATCAGGGATTTTTGTTGGGTTTTGCTTTGTTTTGGTTTTTTATTAGCTGTTACTTTATTTTAGGCAATAAAATTCAGACGGAGAAAGCCAAAATTCATAAGCTATTATTAAAGAATGAGGAGAATAATAATTGTAAACAATAAACAGAATCAATAACAGCTTTCAGATTTGATGTATTTATAACACATTCTTAAATTCACTATCTGGAAAAATCTGTTGCCTATGTAGAAAGATGTTTGGACTAAAAGACTCCTTTTGACCTCAGAATCCATGAATCAATAATATAATTTAACTTTCAAATGAATTTAAAATATTTTGCAGAGAAGTTAAAAAGTAGGTTCTAAAACTGAAATGTATGGTAAAATACATTTTAAAGAGCAACTCTTATGATAAATAGACATATTCAGAAATGAGAAAAAGGGTTCTTGAGTATTAGTAATTTTGTCATAGCATAAAACAACCCAGAACAGTTCATATTCTTTGAAATGCTATTGAAGTGAACACAGCTATAATCTACTCATTACTCAGATCCTTATGTGTAACTGTGCACAACTCTCTAAGGTCTTGATCAGTGGTGCCGTCCAGTCTTCAACTACTTTTTTCCCCCAGTTTCCAAGCCCTCTCTTAAGATTACCATTTCCTCCATCTTTATAGATAAATTATATTATACACAGGTGTTACAGTGAATACTGAACATCAGCAGGGACATCAGAAGTAATCTGACATCTCCAAATATGAAATCCCCAAAAGGCTTCCTCTGATGCAAACCAGTCTTTGCAAAAATTACCTGTTTAAGATGCCTGCCAGGACACTTCTAATCCACATCCTGAATTTTTATTACTGCCTGAAGAAGAGAGTTTTAATCTTCTGCAATTTGAAATCCTGACTGTGGGATATGTTAGTAGTTTTCTAAAATGAATCAAATTTTGTAAATTTTCTGTAAAGCCTCTTTCCTGACCTACTAGGATTAATTATTATATCTTTATTATACCAATCTCCCCAAAACTGGCATTCACACTCTTAGTTAGAATAGTATTTCAATTTCTTCCAGAAATCAAGCAGGGGAAATCTGCAGTGTAGTTTTGCCTCCTTTCCCCCTTTGTGAAAATTTTGACCACAGTTACTAATGTTAATATAATATATAAACAGGAGTTTAAGAGTTCAGATATATGGCTGAAAGGGTGCTGAAGTGTTTAATTCCACCCCTCACCCTGAGATAGGTTCAAGTATACTTATGTCACCTCCAAAACATGCTCATTATGAATATATTTCAGTACTTCAATAAGTTTGACATCTAACCTTAATCACCAAGTACATTTCTTCTTGTTCACCAGTACACACAAGGATTACTCCTTGCATAACAACTTTTCATGTTCTGGGAAACAGTTACAACTTCTCTTCCTCCTCAGTCCTCTCTTTTTCCAGATTATTTTATGGCAACTGACATTTTGTCAACAATATCTCTAAACACATCAAACATGCACACAGAGAATCCCATGAAGATTACTTATAAAATATGGAAATGCCCTATTCTATGATTTATTATATTTTTAAAAAAGATGCAAAACCTTAAAAACAAACCCAAGCCAAAAACTAACCAATAATAATTATTTTTAGTAATCATAATTGATTTTTGACATTTTGATCAACTCTTTCTCATATATCATATGTTGTCGAGTTATACACTAGCTCAGTTATAATGAATATTACATTACAATTATAATGAATATTGGGTAAAATTTCACAGTCCTCATCACAAAGCACCTTTCACTGCTTGGCCTATTTAGCAACACTATCTGAAGAGAACAGACGAATTTTGAGAAATATAATAATAGTTTTTTCATTTCAAAACTTACACTTTAAAGGTGATTAGTAATGCTGTATAGCAAATAACAAAATATTATTCCATTAAAAAAGAGAATTCTGTAAGCAGTTTAATTCCTGTGTGACTCTTTAAAGTCATTAGGGGACCCTAAAGAAACCCTCTTCCTTTTTGTTAATCTTAAACATGTATAAGGAGAATCTCAGCAGCTTTATGCTTTCCCTGAAAGTTAACTTCCTATACTTTTCTACAGTGGTATCTACACTCTAGAGAAACAGATGGGTATAGTTTAGAAAGAGCTGTCTTTTGCAGGGCAAATAATTTTTAAGAACCCGTGACCACGGAAAACTGTATCTTAAATAACCCACAGATGGAATTGGCTCCTACATTACAAAAACAAAAATAGGTACAAAAAACCAAATAGGTACAAACTTCTAGTTAATTCAATTCAGACACTCGAATTTAAGTAGATTCTTCTTCCAAGCTGAGTTGAGCAGTTCTTAAGCAACCACCATGCAGAATAAAGTAGTAGGACACATTCCAAAGGTTGGCCAAAGTACTCGCTAGCAGAATCATGAAACACTGAGGAAATTAAGGTCTATGATTCAGACTATGTTCTTTAATATTGCAAATAATGATCTTATTTATTTTATATAGTTTCTTAATGTAGTACTAGCTCCCTGCTTTTACTAGGAATGGCAATTTTAAATCCGTATAATGACACTACAAGCCTAATTCGTTTCTTTTATGCCTACAGGTGTTTGGCTGTGATTTGGTTTTTTGGCTTGTTTTTCTTTTTGAAAAGGGTTCTTGCTTCTGTTACTACAGAGAATGGATGCTACTCAATTAGAAAAAATATCATTCAGTATTTTTTCTGTTCTTGCTATATGCATGGTCATGAAATGTGTAGTGTTCAGTCTCTGCTCTGAATACAGAATTTTAATACTTTCTTTTTTTTATGACATTCATTGCTACAATCCCACACATACTACTACAAATCCTACAAATACTACTTTAACTTCGTAAATGCTTTTAGGTAAGGTAGTGCTTTCCTACTTTTAAGAAAGAATCTTTTTGCTGTAGCTGCTAATCCATTCTTGGCTGTCCAGGACATTATTTTACAATGCCTGCTGTCACACAGAAATGCATAAATTCAAAGCAAACCCCATGCTGGCTTCTGTGAAAACTGTGGACATTTAAGTCTTCCTCTTCACATACAAAAATGGCCTGAGAAAGAAATCTACAGGAAAAAAGGTTCAGTCTGAATGGTAAACATTTTCCAAAATTTACAAACTGAAAAAAAAGCTCTTATGATAGAAAACACTATCATCTACCTGATCTACAGTGTGGGCATATTTTACTGTGTGAGAATTGATTCTTTTGTCTTGCTTCTGAGAGAGAAAAGTATTCTTTTCACATTGTACCTAAAATTTATTCTGTTTTCAGCAGATGGTACAATAATGTCTTTCAACAATACCACATTTATCTGACAGAAGCACAACCCACTAGTCTAATTTTGCTATCAATACTGGAAATATCAACCGGAATTATACACCATTTACTTTTGAGAAAAACATACCAATTATCTAGAATTACTTATTTTCAGTGAGAAAGAATTTTCAAGCTTAAAAGTGCCTTGCCCTCTTCAGCCCCAGACTTCTGGTGTAACTTTCTCCTGGCTACTCTGGAGCTAACAGTCTGTGAAAGACACACAAGGTTCGGTATGTAATCAGGTCTGAGAAGTAAAAGGAAGGTAATTGTGATGGGTTTAGATGGCTGGCAGGGAGGTGTGATAACATCAAAGACCTAGCAGTAACACAATAGTGGCAGATAATGAGAATAGCTAGATGGATACAGAAGGGAGGTTAATTACAGTGAAGGATCACCATGTTGATGACTCCTGCTCAAGGCAAGCAATGCTCTAGATGTAATTTGAGTTCTCAGTAATCCTTGGTCATGTACCTGTTCCCTCTGCATGGCCTAAACAGCAGATCTTTTCCTCCCCCAGAAGGAAAAAGAATGTATGTCCTCTGACATGAGTAGACGTAAATAAAGCTTCATCAAGTTACCATATAAGCTACAAGCTTCCCAACTAAACTACACATCCAGATGAAAAACAAAACAGCTCCTAAAAGATCCAAGTACTACAGTTTCTAGATAAATAATTTTTCTAGCTTGCTGAAGTTATTCAAAACCCTTCTTAAAATCAGGCAAGTTCTAAACTAAACAGATAGAGAAGGAAATGTGTTGCTTTCCTTGAAACTGCTTCCTTCATTAAAATAATTTAAAAATAACAAGAGAAAAATATGGAACATACTTAAATATAATTAGTTCTAGATTTTATTCAAGGTCCCTCTGAAATATCTTTCAGCCCTGGAAGGCTAAGGACTAATTTAGTGGGTTAATTGCTATCATCCAGGTTTCTTAGGTATATGAAAGGTTTTCTACAGGATGTTTGAGAAAAATGAGGCATTTCAGAGAATGTCTCAATATTCACCTTGTGTTTCCATAAAATGATAATTATTATCTTCACTATTTTGCAACTCCTAGAGAGTTACTGAAGCTCCTATAAGCTTTCCTGAACACTATTACTCCTTCATAGGTAGAAAAATGACTTGTCTATATATGACTTAACATCTTTAAGGAACTCAACTAATTTGCAACTATTATCTCACTTCTAGAAAATTTATCAAATGCAGCAGGTTTAGAGATCATACAACAGCAGAAGTGATGGACACACCAAAGAATTGTGCTGCCATTCAGAATGATCTCAAAAGGCTAGAGAAACTGGCCAAAAGAAATACTGAGTTGCCGCAAATGGGAGTGCAAAAAATGCTTTGTGCAGGTTGTTATACTAGATCATTTCCAGATGTTGTTCCCAGCCTTTTCCATTCCATACTTCGATGATCATTCAGTGAATTCACTCTGTTTAAGTTAATCAACAGGACAGAATCATTGTTAAAATAATCAAATTGTGTAGGAAGAACTCAAAAGGGTTAACTTATGCAGTTACTCTAAACTAAGGTTTTTAATAATTTATTCCAATAGGCAGAAATACTACTTAAACTTTTAACTCTATTACTCCACTCTCTCATATTTATCATACACAATTCACCATAGTGTTCTGTATTAAATGTTGTAGCTAGGCTTAGTAAAAGAGCTTTGATTAAATGAGAAGCCTCCACAAAGAGTTCTTGAAAACTGCAAGTTCAGCTAGAAGTTTAATAATCTGAAAACTCAAGAGACACTAGTACTAACTTTTAATGAAAGAATTAATTATAAAGATGAAACAGAACCCATACGATCTTGTTTCAAGACAATACACCCAGAAGTTTAATTGGGCTTTGCCAACTCAATTTCAGGAATGACAGATGCCAAGAAATTCAGAACACACAAGCTACATGTTCAAAGTCTGCACTATAATCATGCAACCTGGGATGCCATTGTCTATGAGAAAGGAGAAATAAACATATCCTTTTCTTCTATTTTTCTCATTTTTCTGCTCTATGCATTTGACTTCTCCCTATGTGAATTGCTATTAGAATCAAGTGAAAATAATCCAGTTTTATATAACAGGAAGCTAAATTGGAGTGGATTCAAGAAGGCTATTTTCTAAAACTATTTTTAATTCTGTAATGTTGGTGCTACCTGCATTTCAAATACACTTCAGCAGAAAAGAAATAATTCTACAAGATATGCAATACAAATTGTGCTGCCATAAATTCTTCTGTAACAGTATATGTGTGCAAGTGTGCATTGACAATTGTGGTTTAACTCAGCAGAGGTATCTGGTTGCCTGCATCTCATACAAATTTAAGTCTGCGACCAGCAATGTCTAAATCTTTAATCTAATCAAGCCACATAAATCATATATCCTGTCTGAGAACAGCTTCTCTTTCAGGAACTCCCCCAACTTCAGCAAAACATACTCTATTCTACAAATCCTGGACATTCAAGCCTGACACCAATCCATCAACTCATATAATTAACATGCAGATCTAAACACTCTTAGCTGCTGTTATCTTCCTCCCTCACCACAAACCCAGTCCAGTGTATCCCATTCCTGTATCTCCAAAGCCCCTGTGAGTCCCAATAAACTCACTCTTATTCTGACACTTACTCATGCCCACCAATACATTAGCTGCACTGAAACAGTTGTGGACTGAGTTTACATCATCAGTGCCCACCTAAAACTGAACCCTCAGATCCCTAAGTCCTCAGCACAACAACCTTAAATCTATCTCTGACACCTTCCATAAAGATGTTCAGCTTTAGCTCCTCCCAACCTATCTCCCTAAACTAAATCTACACCAGAAATTCTGTCAATGTAGCAATGAATAGGAGTTGCTGCTAACACCAGTTGTGAAACCCACTTTCCCCTCTGGGCACAGAATTAATAGTGGTTTGCTGCCCTGCAAGATCAAGTCTTAACCAGCCAGGGAGAGTGCTGTCACCCAAAATATACACTAAGTTCAAAATATGCCATAGAACCAGATTTCATCTTCCACATATCTCAGCCATGCAAACCATAATTCCAATCTTAGCTACAATGCAAACTCTATGCAGCTAACATCTTTCATCCCAGATATAAACCTACTCTGTTAATAACTTTTGCATCAGTTTAATCCATGAGAGACAAATTCTGCTTGTTTCAGAACCCAACTTGGGACAGCAGCTCCTTTCTGGTGGCAGCACTTTAGTGGAGATTTTAAAAAGCACTAAACAAAGATCAGTTAATCTTCCTGGGCATTAAAATAGTGATGGCTATGCATAAGCTCTATAGGTAGATAAACACAGCTTTAAATGTATCTTTAGCAAAACCAAATGAAAGCAACAAAGGAGGTTCCAACGGGGCAAGCTGATGTTCTAAGTCATTATGTACCGATCTGTCACACATATTTAGAAAGACACGTGTGTGCAAAGCTAAGAAATCCAAGATATTGATGTGTCCTGTAAAATGAAAAGAATGTTCTGAAAGAAGGATGAAGTTATGATTTTACACCAGCATCCTCTATAATTCGATAGTTTCCATTTACATTTCCCTATATTTACCTAAGGTCTTAAACAGAGTTTTAATTATAAGCTTTAATTATAAGAGTTTTAATTATAACTCTTTAAACAAAAAAAAATCATTTTATCAGCGATTCCCAGTTAGAAATTCTAGGGCTACAACTCTTTACTTCTCCATCTTATGAAGATGTGAAATACTAAAGCAGCAAACAGACTGCAAAGCCACTGACACAGGAACTGTGCATTTATAATGTATCCCAAAAAAGCATTTAGTGAAACTGTATTAAAAGCATGCATAATGAAGACTTCAAACAATTCTCCAAAATCAAAAGCCAGAGGTAAATCTGTAACAAAATCTGTTACCTTTCCTGGAAATTGAACTTTTAGGAGCACGTATGGTATATGTGCTCTTAAAAAAATATATGCTGTTCACATAGACAACTGCAATACCCAAAAAGCATTAAGGAAGCAGTGCTCAATTTTCTGTAACATCATTCCATTTTGCAAATCATTGTCTGTAAGCAGGAATGCTCAATGAGGAAGGGAGCTTTACAGGAACATTAAAACTATCTATTTGAAGATATAGGTTTAAGTAAAAATCAAATGGTCTTCCAGACTAGTAGGTTTACCACACATGCCACAAAAATCTGTCACTTTGTCCTTATTCATGTTCTGCTTTCAGGCATGCAAAAGAACTAAATGAGCTGTAAAGAAAGCAATAGGAAAAGGACAGTATTAACACTGAGAATAAGGAAGCAAAAACAGCATCAACCCACATTTAAAAAAAGAAGGTGTAATGAAAGCTTAACTGCATCAGAAATTCAAGTAGGTAATTTCATTTAACTTATAATCATGTTATTTTTGGTTTTGTTGCATTTTGGCTTTGGGGATTTTTTAGTTTTTTTTGTTTGTTTGTTTGTTTTGGTTTGGTTTTTTTTAAGCTTGAATTTTGTGCACAGTTTGAAACAAGATTTCCAGAAATATTACTTAGTAACTTTTTGAGATATAATATATTTTGGTATTTTAATTAAGCATTTTTCCTTTTCCAGTATTATGCTTCAATGAATGACATGATTCACCAATATTAAGAATAATAATACCCTAGTTGACAGAGTTCTCCTCATGTAATCGATATTTGCTGCTTCTGCTCCCAAATGCACCTGAGGTTTTCTGATTACATGTCATCCTCAATTTTGCCAAGCACCTAAGTGTAGTCAAAGCCCTGCTACTTTTTAGTTCTGTAGGAACACTTCTAAACTCCTTTCTCCTTAATGCTATCATTTCAAGATAATATGAGAGGGAAGAGAATACCGCATGAACCATTTGTCATCTTCCAGTTCTGTCTAACATGTATGCATCTTAAAATTTAATCTGCAATAGGGGATGACACATGCAGCAAAGGCGGGTATACGCTTCAAAGGTGTACGGCACTCTTTTGTCATATATCAAGTCTTGACTGATTCTTCCATTCCTGCCTTTCATGGAAGAGATTTCCTTATTCCCAAATCTGTATCTCCACACTAGGTATATAAGAAAAAAAATGCAGATCCACTAATTATTCTATCCATCCATTACTTCCTTTGTTATCAACAGCATCAGCAGTTGGACAGAATAAAAATTAAGTTTACTCAGAGCACTATTTTGCAGCATCTTTAACCATTCACAATTTGAAATATGCTACAATCTCTGCTTACAAGCATAACAAGGAAAGAAATGACATCTTAAAAAGGATGAACAGATGTCCAGATCAAAGTTAAATTATTTTCATAAGATCTACATAATACCAATCTCTTTTTTCTTACCTAGGTGAAGTATTATTAATCTGATGCATCAGCAAAAGTCAACAGTAGAAACTAAAAGAAGCCAAATATACTAGATAGCTGTTTTAGTACCTCAAACAACAGTAGACTGCAAAAGGTATTTAGCTTCTCTAGCTGCATAATATTCTCAGTCTTTTCTTATTAACTCTTTTAGCCATTTTCTACCATAGTTGGGAAAAACAGTATAACTTTTTTTTTCTAACCCATAAGAAACCTTTTTTGCAACACATATAAACTTATGTTTGAAGAGATTAGACATACTGCATAAATGAAGTAAGCTTCTTGGAAAAAGGAGCTTGTCTGAAGAATTCTCTACATCCCATCAGACACACTTGCCTTTGGAATAAAGCATGTGGTGCCTACCACACCTGCCCAGAGCAATCATTGGATACAGAATGGAGAAAGGCTTATGAAGACAAGCTCTGACATTAATATCTCAGTTCTCAGCACTTTAAACCTTTTGATCATCTAGCTGAACCCAGCTACAGTAAAACTCCATTTTCCCTGATGAACTGATTACCAATAGAGCTACTCCAGCTTGACATTCACAAAGTCTCTAATTTGCAGGCCAGCTAGGAAAAAAAAAAAAAGGTTCTCCAGCCACAGGAATATTTTAGCCCTTCATCTGTTTCCATATAGAACTGCTCCTGTGCAGTTTGACATTCCAGTAACATGACTGTTATCTACACAGTGCTGAATAACAATGAAAATCTTGGGAAGCACTCAAAATCATAGTGCTTCTGTGCTCCCCTCTGTTCCTTTTCTGCCTCAGTACATTGCCTGCATAGACCGCTGGTTTTACAGGTCTTCCTGTTTAGAGGCACACGCATCAGACACACCATAGCTGAATGCATCTTATAAGCAGCTCCAATCCACATATCCAGTACAATCCATCATCACCAGCCTCTTGTGGACTCTAATAGAATCTGAATACCTAGTAACTAAGTTAACTTATTAATTACAGTAACTAAAATATAACTTATAAAATCTAATAATGTTAGGTACGTAAGTTTGTCAGTGTACCGACAGAAGTATGCTTTGCATGACTACCTGTTACAATGTTCTGCAGGATATGGTCATCCCTCAAATAACATCTCTTTCCCAGATCATCCAAAAAGACATTTTCATAGAGATATTATGGGATTTTCATCCCTTAACTTTGGAATTTTACAACGTATCTGCATTGCAGGTTATCAACTTAAATATCCTTTCTCATAGCCAGAAGAAAGAAGCAAACAACTCTAGGGCTAATTATCATAATTATGTACAAGAACATAGGTTGGACAAGAAATTACTTTTCCCCTCCTTTGACCACGGTGGAAAGTTAAAGTAAGAAAGTCAGATGGAAACATCATAGAAATCTGAATTTAAGCGAGACAAATCCCACCTTATGTCTAACTCTGGCTATTTTGAGTCAAAGTTGTTTAGCTGTAATGAGCCCAAATCTCAAGAATTTATGGAAGCTTCAACAAGCCTTGCATGACTATCTATCTTCATGTTGGCAAATTTTTAGTTAACCTTAGCTGCTTGGCTGACTTTTACAAGATGCAGACAGCAAAGTCTACTACATACACCTAGAGTAAAGAGGATTAATCACACCCTTTATATCCTGTGTCATTCACTTCAGGTGAGAAGTTAGCACCCACATCTGAATTTGGACTTAATGCTAACATATATAATTGAGAACTACATATAACTTTGTGTTTTGATTACAAAAACCAAAACAAACAGCTATTCAGTGTACAGCTTTTGTGATAATACTATTTTAAAATTTTTAAAAAGTAAAAATGGTATATAGAAAGTCATGTGATACAAAACTTGGGTAATGCTACCCAAGCTGTGCATCAGCAATTACTGAATAACAAAGCTTTCCAAAACCTCACAGTATGTCTTTCTTTCCTATTTCAAAATCTATTTTCTGGCTTCTAACTTTCCTTTTCAGAATTCTTGGAATTAACACTGGGGGGTTAGAAATGAGCAGTAAACCCAGTAAACTACCATTTGCTTTCCATTTCTGTCTCTCTGTCTTTGAAAGTTATCACAAAGGAAGATCTGCTATCATGAGAGGAGCTCAACATTTGAAAAATAATCCATCTTCCACAGTATCTGAAATTTTTCATTCTGAAATCTTAGTATCTTACAATTCTATCTGTTCTGCAGTAGGAATCTCATCTGGGATCAGAAAATTTCTATTTCATAGTAAGTTAAGGTTCAATTACAGTATTCTTATAAATTGTATTTATGAAACATGAAAGGTTCATGCTATTTTTTTATTGTAGATTAAACTCAAAAGTCCATATACAACATCTGTTTAAAAAAATAGATCCAACTGAGTTTATATTAATATGCTTTTGCCTAGGACTCAGCATGCTGGTGTCAGCAAAGCACTTGAGTATGAGCTTTACTTTGAGCCCATGATGAAGTACTTAAATGAATTAAAGCAAACTACTAACTTACTTGAGAGTTTAGTAACATAAAACTCAACTGTGTGGAAAATCAAGATAACTATACTGTTTTACATGCTCCTTAATTACTTTACCTTCCATTTTAATATGTGGAAATAATATATATACAAAATTATATGATTCATGTATTTGACATTAATTTGCCATATTGTAAGATTAAAGGATTAACCAATTAGGCAACAATATAAAAATATTCAGAGTAATTTCTGTACTTTTCTGTTGTAGTTTAAATAGAAAGTAGTTTTAATAGAAAACCTGATTTTTTAATTTGTAAAGCATGCGGCACAAATAATGCTTTAGAACTGTGGGTAATAGAATGATAAGCTTGTTCCAAGAGTGACACAGACTCTCTAAAATCAGTCAGAATTCTAAAGTCAAATATTTTCAATATTTATCAAAGACGTATACACAAACCTGCTAGAGGTTGAGCTGAGCACACTTCCTACTGAAGACATGATGGAATATAAAGTTGCATATTCTTGAATTCATGCATTTGACAAACTATTTGGAATTTAGCTCAAGTCCTAATGAGGAAGTTAAAACAGAAATGTTGAGCTATCTAGATGATTCATTTAGAAAAATTAAAAGGAATGTTGTTTTTATTCCAAGTCAGTGTTGAAAAACATCTTCAATTAAAATATATATATATTATTATGAAAAAATAAATCAGAAATTTTCTTGGATGAATAAGCTGTTTTTTTCAATTTCTGTTTTCCATCAAATGTTCAAAAGTTAATTGCAAACTAACCTGGATACATGCCTTAGATAATTCTTTATTTCTCCTCTCTGCCAACAACAATAAAACTAACAATGAAGCAAAACAAACCTCATGTATTTCCACACCTCTAATCATAATTAAAATTCAAAATCTCTAATTTGATTGTTTTAAATGGAAGATACTCTTTGCAATTAACAGTGGTCTGGCTTTAGTAACAAAACACAATTAGGATACTTGTCAGCTAATGAAGTTTGATTATATGAAGTATTATCTTTCTCCAAACTCTAATTTAAATATTTATGAAGAGGGTTTTTTTTTAAAGCTGGCGTTTTGTTTATTTCAAACTTACATTGTATCATTAGATTTGATTATAAAACAAGAAAAAAATACTTTAACTCTTTTTAGAATCGTATCTACCAGAAGTCATGCTACACAAATTCAGAGACATTTGGAAGCAGGTCCATAAATCAGGCCATCAGAATTAGAGTCCTATTGTGATATATTCCCAGAATATTATCACATACAGAATATATGAGGGTTTGTAAATGAACATAATACATCTACTTGGACTAAATGCAAGTATGCCACTTACTTCACCACAAGCTAAGCAAACCAGAACTTCATTTACTTTTCCTACATGTAGTGCAGCTGTTCAAAGTCCTACAGAGTGTCAGCTACAGATTGACACATGCCCAGCTCCTGAGGCTTCACCAAATATGAAAGCAATAAAATATAATTACAGTATGGCAAGGTTAAGCAGTTCCATAGTAACTAACTCAGCAATGCACAATGCTCAGTATGACCTTGACATCTCTGTGGAGCACTGAAAGGTTTTGTGTTGCCACTGGCAAAACTCTGGAAACAAAGACGACTAATTCTGTTACACAGGTGAGATTTAATAATGTTAAAAATTAACAACTACTTTAAACTTTAAAAAACAATAATTGTTTTTAATTACACACTTCCCTTACAATTTTTTAAAGTCTCTTGACTTTTGGTTACCATCAATAAATCTAGTATGCTAACTGTGACCTAAAAAAACTACAGTTCATTGTCTAATTCCTTCAAAATTGTCATTTTCAGAATATGATTCAAACATACTAGAAATTTGGGTTGGCAATTACATACTCCCTCTCCAGTCCAAAGTTACTACTACATCATATCCTAGAGGGAAAAAGAATTAAGTTAAGACTGCTTGAGCAACACTTAGGCCTTTTGTTAAATTAGACCACTGCAAAATAAATCTATGGTAAATGTTTTTGATATGTATCAATAAATTTATTTTCCACCAAATAAAAAGTTTTTAGGATAGTGTAAAATCAAGTTGCAATCCCAAGTGAAGCTGAACATTTCGCATAGAATATATACCAATGCATACAAATACATGAAAAACTTATGAAACCCCTATTTATTTCATATATGTTTTTTTTAAATGTCAAAGGAACATCCATTCTTGCTCTCTCTTTCCTCTGGAAAAAAATTAAGAATAAATTTTACCAAAAATTCTATTCTACTCTTTACCTCCTACTCATTGTAACAAACTAAATACCATATTATGTGCTGGATAATTTTTGCATTAGGAAAATTAATAATTTGAAATAATAATAATGTGAAACATGAAATCTAATTCTGAAATAAAATAAAGCAGCTGGCTTTCCAGTTTTACACATGAGAGAATACCAAAGTTCTACTGTCTGTTCAGCTGAATACCAAAGTTGTATTTCCTGCATAGTCAACAATTTATACATTGCACTAAGTCTTCTAACTCATTATTTCAAATATTTTGCAAATTATATAGTATGATCTAAAAACCTATACAGTCTATTTATTATCCAGTCTGGTAATTTTACCTTTCCATATGGAATTTTCTCTTATTTTACGCCTCTCTTTTAAATTTACTGTTTAAGGTAGTTCCTAGCATTTTCTGGGTTCTTAAATCTGAATATGCTCTGTAGAATTATGCTTTTTTTACATTTTAGGAAACAAATAAATACAGCCAAAACACTCCCCAACACCACTCTTTGGCCTTTCTTGAAAAGAAAAGATGACAGTACCTGGTGAGCCTGCAACAACTGTTCAGCAAACTGACGGACTTCTGATAGGAGAAGTGATATTAAAGAATTTCTTAGTATGTTGTTCCTTCCTAGCAAACTCAGCGTTTGTGATACAGAATGCAATGCCTGAAACTGAAGAGAAATAAAGTAAATTTAATATTTCAAAATGCTTCTCAATCTTTTTTTGTCCCTAAAAATTACTTTAAGTAGAAATGGGATTTACATATTAAAATGTTACAGAAAAAAGTCCAATTCAAAATTTTAGAGTTTAAAATTCTATTGATTACAGACATATGACATCTACGAAAAATTGACATCCATCCTCACAAGATTAACACTACAGGAAACAGTCACGTGAACAAACTCCTCCAAATGCGTAAACTACTCAGAACACCTCTTTTAGATGTCATCCTACCCATCTCTTCACATAGCAAATTGATGACTACCCTGCACATACAGTTCTGCTTTTCACAGCTAGACAAATGAATGAATAAATTCTTTGAAATTCAAATGTAAGCTGGGAGCTGTACTAGGGTGTTCTGTCAATATAGTTATCAGGAAAAAAATTTGATTAAATGCTAACTGCTAGAAGACACACTATGTATCTGTATGTATTTTCAAATTCAAAAAATTCACTTTCATATGGTTCTTTAACAAAGCATTTCTCCTGAACCACAAGAGTAGTGATGTAGACTTACATGAGAATTATATTAGTAATTTTTTGCCACAGTTTCTCCTATTAAAAAAAAAATAAACTGTTTTTCCTTTGTTCCCTGAAATTGAAATAAATAGCTATTATGTAATGAAGCATACTGCTCTACAAAGTACATCAGATTTTTCTATATGTATATATACTGGAGTAATTTCAAAGGAAAAAGAAGTAAGACACATTAAATAAAATTATTATAACTTGTATTTTTATATAAATGTATATCCCCTAAAACATGAATATTCAGTAACTCTTTGTGAAGGAGTATTTTTGACTGACAAAAGGATATTCTTACACAAATTTGTATGCCTAAGAATAACTATGATGCCTTAACCACTCAAAAGAGATCACTGCATCCTATTAACAATCTAGATTTTACCTCCAGCCAACTCACATGTGTATGCACATGCAGACATTATATATAGACACATACATACACATACGAATAAAAATACTTGCCCACCATTTACAAGTTTGCATTGGATGAATCCTGCTGGAAAACTTTTCCAAACACATGAAAGGCAGGAAAGCGTTCCAGAAGCAGTCAGCATGATTTTATTTAGGAGAAACGTTTACCTCAACTTTACCATGGTTTTCAACACTGTCTCTTGTAAAATCATCACTGACAAATTTTGGGCTAGGTAAGCGGACAGCAAGGCGGACTGAAATCTTTTGCTGTAAAATCCATTAATTAGGCAGCTTTGCATTTACAGTTCTTGTTTGACTGTCTGATCAGCAGTTGATGCAATGTCTATTTACTAGACTCTTCCAGCTGAAGAGTTGGATCAGCTTGGTTACCATCTGCTCAACGTGAGGCTTCTATGGACAGTCAGAACAATCCAACTTTAATAAAACTTTGCCCTCAATCATCTCTCTTCTGCAAGTAATCCCAAAACAAGTATCAAAAGAAATCTACAAAAGACACACAAGTCTCAAGTTCAGAATCAAATCAGCATGCAGACAGAGATACAAAGTAAATTCCTCCTATTAAAAATTGTCACATACAGCTTCAAAAACCTGTGTAATTAAATTCATTCATCAACATATACACCAAAGAGTCTATGAATATGAAATGTGAATGAAGATGTGATAAAAATAGGTTTCTGAACAATGAAAATGATACGAAGGGATAATGCAATGCATGCACCTACCTGTGCTTTGAGGATATACAAACTAAAATGAGACTTTCATATACCGGAAATATATACCCTTCCAAACAAAACAACGAGTCCTCTTTCTAAAAATAAAGTAGAAATTACAATTTTGAAAGCGTCTTCCACAGTATCTACTAGAAACAAGTTTGCAACACCTAGATAGTTCTGCCTTGACAGCACCTGTGTTCCCAAGAGTACAACTGCTTCAACTCAAGGTTTAAAAAATGCTTTAAAAATAGAACATTTTTCAGTGAAGTTGCAATTCATTCTTATTTCTTTTAATAAATTAAGGAAGGATACAAATTTTACAGTTCTATATTTTCAGAGCATAACACTGAGTATACTTGCTAATTTGCCTTTGGCAAGCAAGCTAACTAGGCAATCAAGAGCAGTTTTTCAAGGTAACCTCTCCCAAAGACCACAGTAGAACATGAATATTGTTGTTCTTTTTTAAGCTATCTTCTATTATTGACAGATAATGAAGCAATGAAATTTTTTTTTGTGCAATTATTATTAATGCTAGCAGCTGAGATTTAACTAAAATAGGATCTTTCACAAAATTTCCGTATCCTTTGTGGTTTGGCAAGAGTTGTCATTTTCTATTTGGAATTTCTGAGGACTAGATAACAGAGGACCTTGAAATTTAAAGCCTCAGCTTCTACTAAGAGAAGGAAATAGGTATTTTGTATTTTGTAATGATGCCACTTAGGGTACTTAAGATATAGGTATCAATGGCATCAAAAAATCCCACTGGGGAACTTATTAATATTTAATAAATATCCTTATTAAATGTGTCCTTATAATAAAAATATTTCACAGTAACATATGGTAGAAAATATATTATGATAATATTTAATACATATTAATATGATTTTTTAAATCCCACTGATTTATTAAAGAGCATTGGTTTTACATTGTATCTTGGTGGATCTCTTACATTCCTGTAAGAACATTTTGAGAAAATAAGAGACAACAAAGAAGGCTAAAATAATGCTCATAGACTGTATGCATTAAATGTATGCAGAACAAATTTATAGCATATAAGCAATAAATCTGAAAATAGCAAACAGAAGGAAGATTTTTGTTGTACAGCAATGCTCATGTATTGCTAATTATACTCTGGAAACATTAAAACTAAAAAAAAAAATCCAATAGTATGTAGTTTCATTAAAGATAAAAGCATATGTTCAGGTCTCAAATCTATCCAATGTTAAAAAGGAACAGAAATCTTTTAATCCCTTGGGCTCGTTTAATGTTGTAGATGAAATAAAACCAGTACATTTCAGGAATTCTCAGCTAAAAGCAGTCAAGAAAATTAGATTGTAACATATATACCATTAGAAACAGGAAATAATGGAGCCTGGCTTACTGTTCAAGTCCTGCATCACCTCCCCCTAGCCCTCCTCCAACACCCCAGGTTCTACTGTCTTCCCTTGTTATTCAGGATGCAGAGCAAGAGAGGGCAATGCTGTGACAGCAGTTGGGAAGGATGTGTGGATTGTCGACCTGGCTGTTGCCAAAACGAATATATAATGTCAATGTTCGGCTTATCTCAGGCATACTAACTCGGTCTCTCCTTCACCTAGCTACAGGTTTTAAAGCCTACTTGAAGGTATTATTGACCTTTCACTTCTTTCCAAGTGATTTCAAGCTGGCTATCAAGAGTTACTTGCAGAGGGAATAACTGATAACCAAAGCAGACAGCACACTCCTGTAAGCCCTGTTTCCCAGGAAACTGCATAAAAAACTTACAAATTAGTTTTTTAGAACTCACTTATCAGTGTGTTAGATTTTATTTAATAGCGGATATCTAAAATTTGTGAGTTTAATTCCTTAATCAGTTGTGTGATTCACTACACCATTAAACTATGATAACTGAACCTTACTTTCTGGTTAGCTAATTTACAGCTTTTGTCCCAAGTAACAGCTCTCTTTCCCAATAAACTGATGTATTTGGCAAGACAGGACAGGCAAGTAATTATTGCAGGTATCCTCAAATTGTGAGTTGTTACAAACAAAACTATTTTCACCTCTGATTTCACATTAACCTTGCCCATTTAGTCTAGCCTGACCTCCACTCCCAATCATCAATGCCAGCTGAAAAGCTCACTTTTTTACAGAGAACATTAGCACCCCTTTTCTTATCCTCACATAGCTTTCTTTGTTAGTTGATGGTTCTCATGCATCTCTCTCTTCCTGTTTACATGCCAATATTTCTTCTATCTATCAGTCTCGAGAATTGATACATATTATTTCAACTCTTTGCTCTGTCCTTACCCCCTCATAGAATCATACAATCATGGAATGTAAAGGCTGGAAGAGACCTTAAAGATCATCTACTCTCAACCCACTCTGCCATGGGAAGAGACATGTCCCATTAGACCAGGTTACTCAAGGCCTTATCCAGCCTGACCATGAACACTGCCAGGCCTGGCACATCCAAAACTTCTCAGGGCAACCTGTTTTAGTATCTTACCACCCTCACAGTAGAGAATTTCTTCTTAATACCCAGGTTAAAATTCCCCTCTTTCACAATCTCGTTCATGATTTTCTCCACTCTTCTTGATCTGATGTTATCCACTCAAACCATCAGTTGGCTTCACTGCTGCTGGCTGCCAGTATTGTCCCTGGCAAGCTGTGGGGTGGTATGCAAAGATTAGAGCCATGGGGTGCTAGTGAGGATCCTCTGCTGCTGATTCTGAAATGTGCTAGCCGCACTGAAGCACACTTAAAGTCTTCGGCAGATGAGCCAGGGACTCCTGAGGTAACAGAAGACAACAGGGAAACACCAGGGAGGGAAATGTCTCAAAGGAATTAATGGGTGTTCCTCTAGGAAGGTAACATGGCTGACAACTCTGCTGAGGCGCCTTTACATCAATGCACACAGCATGGGCAAAAACTGGAGGAGCTGGAAGCCACTGTGCTGCTAGAAAGCTACAACCTTGTTGCCATTACAGAAGCTCAGTGGGACAAATCCCATGACTGGAGCATGATTACTGAAGGCTAAAGAGTGTTCAGAATAGACAGGGGAGGAAGGACAAGTGGAGGGGTAGCCCTTTACATAAAGATCTGGATTGAGTGTGGAGAGCTGCCTTGGAAGAACAACCATGAGCAGCTTGAAAGTCTGTGTGCAGGAATCAGAGACTAAGGTGACAAAGGGAACCTTGTGACTGGGGTCTAGTACAGGCCCTGGATCTAGGGGAGCCTCTTGACAAAGTCTTTTTGCAGGAGGCATTGAGCTCACAGGCTCTTGTCCTGATCAGGAGCTTCAGCCCACCCAGCATCAGCTGGAAAAGCTATCTTTGTCCTGTAGTTCTTCTGTAATTGTAGCTTTAGTGTATGATCTGCATCAGCTGAGACTGGCTGAGAAGGGAAGATGGACATTTTCTTTCATTTGTTCTTGTCTAGTTACTTCTCTGATCTACTTTACTGAAGTAAATGAGGGTCAGTCAGTTTGGTGATTGCTTTAGACAATAGTAATTTTCAAGACAATGGATTTTGATTACCATTTGACTTAACTCTCTACATAAGGACAACAGATTGCTGAGAAAATTTAATTCAGTAATCAAGAGATTCAAACATTGACTCTTACTAGACCTCAAAATCCAGGCAACATGTTTTAATATTCATACAAATGAAGTGCTCTTCCCCTATATAAAAGCAAAATCTTTTGGCTGATGAAAATGCACCCCTAGTATTCCCCTTGGGACTCAATTAATTAGGAAAACTGAAGCCTGCTCATTTTACACTTGAAAACCACCATTGACATGAATAACTAATTTTTAAATCTTATTTGTCCCTAAGCAGGAAAGACTCTTGTACACCGATGAGTTAAATCCTGCCTTGGCTGTGGCTGACAAAAGATACTGCAAAGCTATACACAGCTGGGCAAATTTATTGTCACCCACAACTAGTAGCAGCATGTATTAAGTGCATACTGTTGCATGTATTCAAGCATCAGAGTAAGTTCATGATTACTCTCTTCCATGAAAATTCAGTCATCAATGAATCATACAAATTATATCCTAGATAAGATTCAAAACCATGGTTCTGATGAATGTGTGCTGTTTTAACGGCACACACATATACATTTCATTATATAATTGCCACTGAGATTTAAGCCTTTATCTTTCTGCTTTTCAATGTACTACTTTTCAACTTGTTATTCTCATGAAGAATTGTGAATTCTTTCTCACACAAATACCCAGTAAAGGCATCAAACTACTACTCAAAACTCCTGCATTTGCTTTTCTGTTAAATGTTATCAATAGTAGTATTTTGAGCAGTGGCAAAAATTTACATAAAGGTTTTTAGATGAAACATGAGAGAAAAATTAAAATGGGCAGTAAAGTCCCAAACAAGATAAGAGAAGTTCCTAAAACTATGTTGATGTCTCAGTGTCCCTCCAGACGCTGTTAATGCTAGTAACTTCAAAACAACTACCCTAAAGGTAGGCAATTTCTGAAAAAGAAAAAGGTTAAAAAATAGGAAGGAAAATATCACAACCTTTTTTGTGTGTGTGTTGTTTGACTGGAGCAGCAATTCATGACTTAACATCATCTTCAAAGTCAGTATTGATGTTTTAAACATAGCATGAGAAGAAGCAAAGAACAACAGACAACTGAAACATATCTCTCTTACTTCTAGGTCTTGTTTGAAAGAGATTATGAGTGAGATGGGCCAGAGAGATGAGGTATGTGTTGAACAGGAGGCCAACACAATGTTAGAATCCCAAAAGCAGTGTCTTTGTGTTTTGGTCAACTCCTTAAAAATGAGGTCCAAGAAACAGACACAGATCTCTGTAAAAAACCCAGGATGAAGCCCAGGATCTTTTGGCCTGTAATGAAAGCATTAGCATGGCTCTGAACTACAGTATCAACTGCACCTAAAAGAAGTACAACCAGTGAACTGAACTGTCTACAGTGCTGACAAACTGGTGTGACACCACTAAGGATTACACCACAGAAATCCCATGTAATGCAGCACCCTGTGATGTACTTGGCCATGACAGCTTTGAACACAACTGAATGGCACTGAAAGAGGCTAAAGATAAACCTATTTTTCTTCTACCTCCAAAGTAATAAATGAGACTCTGGATTCCCTCATAATAAGTGTTTTGAAGTTTCACACAGCTGTATAGACAAGAGATATAAATATGACACATATAAAGCGTGTTAATTTCTGTTAAACAATCTGATTTTTAAAGCTGATTACATATATTATGAACCTACAGCTAGCCCAGATTCCCTGCAGGAGGCTTCCAGGCAAGCTCCAGGATGTCATCTCTGAAGTGCTCTACTGCCATGAGCAGTCCAAAACTTTCACCAGAAATACAAAACACATATGCTACCCTAAACAGCACAGGGAGTTGGGAATGCCCCAGTGCTTCCAACTGCTGTATTTTTCTGATATAGGAGAAATGATTCCATTTGAACACATTCTGGATAACAGATACAAACATCAACAGAACAGGCACATTTCAGTGCCAGTGAGTGAGGGATGCAACTTAGGAGCAGGAGAAATGTACATTTGCTGTGTCTCTGTGGAAGTGGATAAAGACAGATGTCAAATCCCAAACAAGTAGATTAAGCAAAAACCAATGTTCCAGTGCTTCCTTTCTGAAGTTTCTACTCCATTTGGGCTGTAATTGAATACCATAGCTCCTACCAGAGTTTTCCATGCGAAATGTTTTCCCATGTTTTGTTAGGTAGTAGAGTCCATTTGAAAGCCAGAGCCAGTGGTTCTGCCAACTGAATAAAATCTCACAGAGTTTTATAGTACATTTTGGTCTTCTTGAATGCAGGACTTGCAAGAAACCTACATAAATACCACAGTGATTCTGCTGTCATAGCAGAGTGTGTCCTTGGAGTGACTCAACACAAATGAACAATTTGCAAACTGAAAGGCAATACACACCACTGCAAACGCCCAAAGGTCTCAGTGCTGAGGACTCAAAAATTGGTGATGAACAAAGGGCTTGCTCCACAGATCAGCAGCGACTGTCAACACATTTTGTTGCATGAAAGCAACAACTCATCTGTACCAGTTAGACACAGGATCCTCATAAGCTTTTCTGTGGCAGCCATACAGGGATGCAAAACCACACCAGCAGAAGGTGCAAAGTCAGGCCTTGCACAGATTGTTGAACCTCTGAACATTCATGCTTCACCCTGAGCAGCTGTGACTTGAGGTTCCTTTATTGAGATATTTCCAGAAGGTTTATTCCAAAAGATTGTGTGTCTAACAACTGTGTGCATATTTCTGAGCTGCTCTCCAAACATGGAAGGAAAGGAAAAAATTTAAAAAAGGAAAATTCAAGAGGCTATTTTTAGTTTTTTGATATAAATAATTTAATATTTTACATAAATTTACCTTTTCTTCTCTGTCACATACCTTAATTGACAGACTTATTTTTTTTCCTTTTGATACCTATGTCAGTTTGGAGTTTCAGGTCAGACTCCATTCAAAGGGCACATCTTCAGGCAGCTGGATCCAGGAAAAAATTTTTGAGTACATGTCTTTGCTGGTTTTACAGCAAATTTCAGGTATTTGGTTTCCTGAAATTTGGCAGCTGGTTTCCAATGCCTTATAATTAGAAACATTTCAAACAATAGGACCCTACAGTTACAGCAAGTAATTCTGCTGCTGTTTTTCTTCCACTACATCTCAGGTAGAGATAATGATTCCTTTTCCCGTTCTCAGAGATTACTTAACTTTCTCTGAAAAACACTGAGATTGCTTTTGATGATGTAATTCATTAATTAAGTGTAATCCATAGCCACTTCTCTTTGTGAGCTTTTTTAAGGTGTTTCTCACAACCCTTTGCTCTTCTTAAAAGTTCCTGACATTTTTAATGATGAGGATAGTAAAGAGAAAGCTGTGTCAAATACTAGATTGCTGCATGGCTGTCTATACAAATGCTTTTTGACAGTAAGGTTAGACACAACAAATTCTTAGTATTTTTATGCTGGAGGGACGTAAGCATTTTCCTGGAACTGAAATTCATACTGTTCACAACTCTTTCCAGAAGACAGCCTTGCAAGTAATGGTAATTTTTTAAAAAAACCTATAATCTTGATATTTCAATCACCACCTGTAAAAAGTGTTCCTGGGACATATCTGGTACACAGCACATAAAGAATTAGTTATACAATTTACAGTACTAATTCTAAATGCTACATGTTTATTTCCATTTTCAATTCAGTTTAAAGAAAACCCAAACTCTAATCTGGAAACCTCCAAGATTATCCCTTAGTAATTGGTTTATACAATTTTTAAACTCTTTTAATCTGTTTGACTGAAGTAATGACTGCCAATAGTAATGACTGTTAAGTCAATATTTTAGTGGAAGCAAGCTGCAACACATCTCATAAAATGCCATCTGTTTTAGTGAAGTTATTCAGAGAAAATTTACCACTTTCAAATTATGTGGATGTTCTCTACCTCTCCTGAATGATTCATAAAAATACTTTACAGACCTGAAACATCCCTGATCTATCAGAGTATTTTCTCCGATTTAAGATGTGGCACCTCTCACTTAAATTTTGCCAGATTCCTCCTATCAACAGAAAATCTGTATCCAGATAATCCTTGGATTTCTCTTCCACACTTAACCTTGTTTCAATTATTTATTGACTTCCCATTCAGGAAGAGGATGGGAAATGGTGGAAACCCTGGGCATCATCAATTATAAAGAACTTAATGAAGGACTGTTTAAACTTTGTTTTTTGCATCCAGCGATCACATACACACACAAAAAAGGAGTCACACCTGTATAACTCCATTCCTGACACCATACAAATGGAATGTAAGGTCACATTCTTTCAAAACACTGGCCAGGGACACCTCTAAGTAAAGACAAAGTCTTGCATCATGCTGACACTTAAGTAGAAATGTTTCTGGTATTAGAAACAGGAGATCCTAGTACTGAAAAGATTTCAATCTGAATGCTTCCTAATCAAAATACCGGTACATCCTTTTCACAGAATCACTAGGTTGGAAGAGACCTCCAAGATCAAGTCTAACCCATGCCCTAACATCTCAACTAAACCATGGCACTGAGTCCCACATCAAGTCTTTCTTTAAACACATCCAGGGATGGTGACTCCACCACCTCCCCAGGCAGACCATTCCAGTACTTTATCACCCTTTCTGTAAAAAATTTTTTTCCTAATATCCAGCCTATATTTCCCTTGATGCAGCTTGTGTCCTTTTGTTCTGTCAGGTGCTGCCTGGAGAAAAAGACCAACTCCCACCTGACTACAGCCACCTTTCAGAAGATTGTAGAGTGATAAGGTCACCTCTGAGTGTCCTTTTCTCCAGGCTAAACAACCCCAGCTCCCTCAGTCATTCCTCACAGGGTTTGTGTTCCAAGCCCCTCACCAGCCTCGTTGCCTCCTCTGGACGTGCTCAAGCATCTCAACGTCCTTCCTAAACTGAGGGGCCAGAGCTGGACACAGCACTCAAGGTGTGGCCTCACCAGTGCCGAGTACAGGGGAAGAATGACCTCCCTGCTCCTGGTGCCCACACCATTCCTGATCCAGGCCAGGCTGCCCTTGGCCTTCTTGGCCACCTGGGCATACTGCTGGCTCACGTTCAGTTGGCTGTCACCAGTACCCCCAGGTCCCTTTCCACCTGGGCACTGTCCCGTAACACCATCCCGCCATACCGTCCCCAGCCCATAACACTGCAGGAGGTTTTTGTGGCCAAAATGCAGGACTGGGCACTTGGACTTATTAAATGTCATCTTATTGGACTCTGCCCATCTATCCAATCATTCCAGGTCTCTCTGCAGAGCCCTCCTGCCTTTCAACAGATCGACACACACTCCCAGCTTAGTGTCACCTGCAAATTTACTAATGAAAGACTCAATACCCTCACCCATGTCATCAACAAAAATATTGAACAGAGCTGGCCCCAGCACAGACCCCTGAGGAACACCACTGGTGACTGGCCCCCAGCTGGATGCAGCACTGTTAACCATCACTCTTGGGGCCCAGCCATCCAGCCAGTTCCTAACCCAGCAAGGAGTGCTCCTGTCTAAGCCACTGCCAGCTTTTCCAGGAGTATGCTGTGGGAGCCAGTGTCAAAGGCCTTGCTGAAGTCCAAACAGACAACATCCACAGCCTTTCCTGCATCTACCAGGCAGGTCACCTGGTCATAAAAGGAGATCAAGTTGGTGAAACATGACCTACCTTTCCTAAACCCATGCTGGCTGGGTCTGATACCCTGGCCATCCTGTACATGCTGCATGATGACACTCAATATAAACTGCTCCATTACCTTACTGGGTACTGAGGTCAGGCTAACTGGTCTATAATGACCAGGATCCTCCTTCCCACCCTTTTTCTGAATGGGAGTCACATTGGCCAGCTTCCACTCATCTGGAACCTCACCAGTAAGCCAAGTTTGTTGGTAAATGATGGAGAGCAGCTTTGCAAGCTCATCTGCCAGCTCCCCCATCACTCTGGGATGGATCCCATCTGGTCCCATAGATTTATGAACATCCAAGCAGCTCAGCAGTTCTCTGACTGCCTCCTTCTGGATAACAGGGGGACCATTCTGCTCCCTGACACCATCCACCAACCCAGCAGGACAGCTGTCCTGAGGAGAAGCCATCTTCCCACTAAAGACCGAGGCAAAGGCAGCGTTAAGCACTTCCACCTTCTTACCTGCAGTTACTAAGTTCTGTCCCATGTCCAATAGATAACAAAGGTTGGTGTTACCCTTCCTTTTACCATTAACATATTTGTAAAAACATTTATTATCCTTTACAGAAGTTGCCAAATTAAGTTTGAACTGAGCTTTGGCCTCCCTAATTTTCCTCCTATATGCCTTTTTTTTCACCCAATGCCCTCTTAATTTGGTAATAATATTTGTTTGATGCTCATGTTCTGGGGTAAACACTCAATACACAGTGAGTTGGATTAATTTTAAATTAAGACAAATGGGCACATCCATCCACAGGCACACCAGATGTCCAGGCTTTCTAATTTTGAAAGAAGCAACTTTAGAATTTATTCTAAAATAGGGACCTAGTATCCAGTAAGCATTCTTTAGGCTCCAAGGATTACAGGGATAAGATCTTAATTTGCTCTAATGGCTACATGGGGACAATAAATTGGTACATCTGAGTGCCAAAAATTACCACCATCGTGTCTGTTCCAAGTTACTCTAAAAGACAGAACGAAAACCAAAAATCCTAAGACAGGCAATGAAATTCATTACCTGTAGGGCAACTTGTGAAGACAGACCAAGGATATTTCAGTTGAGGAAATTAACATGATGATACATGGAACAACACACACTGATGAATACAAAAATGCAATTTAGCCCTATTTGTTTTTGTGACAGGGACATTACTTTTGAACTCTTCACTCGTTTGCTTACATATTTCTAAAACAAATTTGCAAGTAGCTAGAGAATGATGGATATCTGAAGCAAACAAACTATTTTATTTAGATGCTCAAGAAAGAATAAAAATTCATTACATATGAACAAACAGCTACAGTATATCTCCATAGTGCAAGAGAAACAATGCGTTTTCCCCTCATATTTTCTATAAAGTTGCTTTAAACTGCATTTTTATCAGTTATTTCAAAGTCCTGTACTTGGGAATAGGCTATAACTTGCTAGAACATGAGCAAAAACTTTTTCGAGTGCTTCAGAGCAATCTTTATCTGTACTGCAGAAAAGAACAATCACAAAAACCTCTGAGTAGTACTCTTGAAAATATAAGACAAAGTGGTATTTTAAAAGTGCATAAAACTAGGAGAATATTACAGTATATGGAAGTGGAATGCAAAAGAAGGAAAATGTTTTAAACTTACCCTGTTGACACTCCTATTTCTTAAAATAATTTGAATTAGATTTTTCTTAAATTCTTCCATCTTCTTGAAACATTTCTTCAAAACATGATTAGATAATTTAGTATCAGTTATCAAACTGATCAAAACATGAACTCCTTCAGTAAGGAAACTTGGAGCTGGGAATTTAGGATTGTTGTAAAAAAAAGTTAGTCCATCAAGCAACTGAGACACTGAATTGCATATGGTGAAAGAATCATTCTCAAGCTCTGAGAAGTCTGCTTGAAGAATTCCTCTTTCTGACAGTTTTCTAATTTCAAGCAAACATTGCAAAAAATGCACTGGAGCAGTCACAGATTGCTCCTTGCTAGTACGGCAAAGATTCAGTGGGGAAACTCTTTCCAACCAATGTTTAGAAGTATTGACATTATGCTCAGATTGGTGAAAATTTGAAGCTATGCCTAAAGAATCAAATGCAGAGTCATTACAGACATCACATCCAGAGTCTTCTAGCTGGCTTGAGTAACTTGTAGGGTTTACAGATTCCTGACCCAGAAGAGTTTCAGCAGAGGTATCCTGTTTTCCTGAAATGCAAACATGAAAATTACATTTGTGCAATGTGTAAATACATGCTTATTGAAAGTGCCATATATACTTTCTCCTTTTTGCTTCCATGCAAAAAATCATGTAATACATGTATATGTTGGCTCCCCAAAAACTTCCCATGACTAGAATTTAGCTGTGGAAGAAAATATTTTTAAATTAAAGTTAATGTCTATTTGTGAACAAGATGTTTTATGCTCATAGTAATATGAACAGTAATTTTGAGTTTAAAACTGTCAGAAATTTAAAGTTTTCCTAGATATAATTTAAGTAGACATAAAACAAACAATTTAAGTGAATATTTATACTCTCAATAATTTCCAGGGAGGAAAATGCATGTAAATTTCTGGTCTTCCAAACATTTTCATTGCTTTTATTCTCAAAAACTCAGACTGCTTTTAAAAGGCAGTGAAAGTCTGTTACTATAACTGCATCAAATAAAATATTCTTTATGTGTACTCTCTCTCCCCAGTCAGGAAGAAATTCTAACAACAGTCAAAGCTGAACAGAACATTAGGTTTGATTCTTTCTATTATTTAACAAAGAGGAACATTCAGAATCAAAAGCTTCTTCAGTCATCACCTATCTCATACCATCTCCTTCAAAGACACACAAACTACATTACAAGAGGTATACAGTACATTCACACCAATAAATTACTTTCGTGTGATACTGTAGAATCTCTTTCATCCCACTTCATACATTAAACACATTTAAGACAATTCCTGTCAACATAAATTCAGCTCTAGGTGACAAAGGACACCTGTTCTACATGCTACCTATGCCAAAAGATCAGTCAAAACAAACCAGAGAAGTGAAGTGGAAGACCAACACACAGAAACATCTCAGTGCCACAAGGCAAGGCTAGAACCCCATCTGACCAAGCCCTGGCTCAGCTCAGCTTACTGGGGCAGAGTCGCAAACTGCTTCTCCGCTCACTCCTGGAAAATGTGCCTATTCAGTTCATTTTCCACAAGGATGCAATGCAGTTCCATACTCCTCTGCCTTTGTATTCTTAAATTAATTTAAACAAATTAGAGATGGTTTGGCCTCATAGGAAATAAATGTTATAAAGCAAGTTAAAAGCGAGTCAAAAAAGCATTTTTAACACAGAAAAGCAGCAACCCTAAGCAGCAACCTACAGTATTCTGTATGTTAATAAAACACTACTCAAAAATTTTAATATGGACTTCATTAAATTCACCATTTCAAAATAAATTCTGACCATTAATTCAGTCTCTGAAAACATACCAGTACCAATGAAAATACTATTACTGAGATCAAAACTGGAAATATGGTTTATTTATTTATTGTTCAGTTTTATGTCTTAAACATTCACAGGTATTTGAAATTGCACAGTATTGGTACCAACTCAAAATGAAAGGGCTAACTGTAGGGAAATCAACTGCCATTTCCAGGAGGTAGAAAAACTGGACATTTAAGGTCAGCCTAGCATTTTATAGATTAATACTGTTGCCAAATGCCCTGCATACCCAAACTTGGAAAGCAAGCAAGAAGCAAAGCACACTTCCCATGGTCTGACTAACAAGAACAGGCATCCATCTTTCATGTCTCCTCTCCCTAGGGTTTTGAGCAAAACACATTTCAGAAGAAAAAAACTGAAAGTTGTTTTTGGTGCCATTTAAAGAAAATAAGCCCTTCCAGGGAATCCATCTACTGTGAGTTCCACTATGTGGGTATTTTGTTCCTGTTCTTAATCCCATGGGACAACATGAAAATTGCTCATGAGGATTTAATGTCAAACATCAGAAGAAGCAAAGCAAGAACTATGAGAAAGACCCCCATATGTATGTTTGCTGATTCTCTTGTGGAAGTAAAAATAAAATAAAAATAGAAGAGGTGAAAGAAAGGCAAAGAAAAGAGAAGAAAAAGGGAAGAACCATACAGCAATATCCATAGAAACCAAACTTAAGATGTTCCCAAATAAAAGAGGTAGGGTATTCAATGAAACATTCCTTCCAGGAGACAATGTTGCATTTATGGTTAGGTTCCTATCCACTGCAATATCAAACTCCTGTCCCATGATGAGCTTCCAGAAAACCCTGTTACAGTAAGTCCTCAATATCAGTGTATTTCCAGCTAAATGAGTAATACAAAATGCTTAAATTTGTTAAGCCATTTATATGTTTCAGTCATTTGGGGAGGAGGTGGCAGTTATGTTGTAAAAAAACTCCAAAAAACTAATGCACCAGGAAATGCTCATTATTTCCCTCAAAATGTCTAGAAATAGTTTGAAATTTATTTCTTGAAAGAAGCTAAACTCATCACTTTGTACTTACCTAATATTCAAATGAGAAAGCAGTCTTGATGTTCACACCATGTGGTTAACAAGTACAAAAATAAATAAATAAGTAAACGGAATGGCATTAAGCCTGCCGAAGACTAACAAGAATCTTTAAATACTAATTTAAATAATGTTTGACCATAAGTGTATTGGAACAAGAAATATGAAAATTTAGTGTATGTGATAAATTTTACAATACCATAAGAAATTAAGTACCTGGTCATGAACAATTTTACAGTCTCCTTAAATTTGTCACATCAAATTCAGGAAATATTTAAATTCTTAATTCCTATTTAGAACTTCAGCTCCTTACTAAATTAAGATCCTGAGCTGAAAAAAAGCAAGATCCCGAGCCCCAAACAAAGCAAGATGTGGTCCCACAAGGAGCCTTGAGGTGCAAAGGCTGAAGAACCCACATCTCTCCACACATATCCACTAGTGCAGAACTGAGTATGGCCTGAAAATCAGAAGCCACTCAAGGGACGAGGGAGTGACTTCCATACTGAGCAGTGTGTCAGCAAGGTGTGCAGGCACAAGAACTCAGATGTATACTGCTGTGGGACACAAAACAGAGGCTTTCATCAGGGCAGTGAGATGCCAACCAGCCCCATGATTAGAGAACAGGGAGTCTTCAGCTAGTCCTAAGGAAGCAGAGCTCTAGAAAACACCAATCCCATCTCCCACATTCATTCTCTCACTACCCAATGCAGAGTAAAAGAGGCAGCTTATGTAAGATCTGTGTAGTGGGAGCTGGGGTGGTGGAAGATGCTTTCTTAAGACACTCTGCTAGTGGCTCCCTCAGACCAGAGAACATTTGAATAAGAAAGGCCAAATGCTACATGTAATTCTAAATTTAAAAACTGGAAGAAGGGGTCTCAACTGATGAAATTGCTGTGAAATGGTAAAATGATCTTCAAGTCCTTTGGGAAACTTCATCTATCTGCAGTTTCACCACCAACAGGGACCGCAGAACAGAAAACAGGCTTGAAGGTGGCAGAGGTAAGAAGTCCTCTTGGGTTGCAATGCAGGTTGGAACCAGGGATGTGTATTCTAACATCATCTGCTGAAACTGGGTGGGGAGGTGTTAATGGGCCAGCTGTTAAAACCAGGTGGGGCAGTGTTCTTTATCTCTTCCATGACCCATCTTCCCTCCAGAGAGATCTCTTCTGTTAATACGCCATAAAGGCTCACTGCATGACTGATAAAATTACATCATCCCATTGTGAGATGCTCCAGCAGTGGGAGTAGTCAAGCATTTCTACCTAGATAAAAACCTGACACTCAGAACACCAGCCAGCCACTTTTCCACTAGATTCCCAGAGGAAGACTGGACCCATCTCACCATCCCTGGATCCTTTCTACAGGATCATCTCTACTCCAACAGAAGCACATCTGTCACTCCAGGAGGACTTATTTTGGACTGCTGCCAACACCCTGACCAACAGGGTGTCAGGTCGAATTCTGACTCTGTCAGTGTTTCTAGGATTTTTATTTGTTTGCTTGTTTTTGAACTACTACATTTGTATTTTTAATATTCCTAGTAAAGAACTGTTACTCCTATTGCCAAATCTTTGCCTGAAAGCCCTTAATTGCAAAAACTATAATAATTTGGAGGGAGGAGAGTTTACATTCTCCATTCCAAGGGAAGTTCCAGCTTTCCCTGGCAAACATCTGTCTTTCCAAATCAAAACAGAAGCAAAGTGAAGACCTGATCTGAATTCTGCAAAGAAAAAATTACTTCAGTTTCAAGCATTAGACATTGTTTATATTCTCTCATTTCATGAGCAGACACATGGATTTTTGCTTGAAAATCAAAATCACTGATATCAGACATGTAAAGTTCTGATAAAACTCCGTTACAATTGATATTCTCAGTTACACTTCTAAAAAAAAAAACAAAAGATAACTAAAAATGAGACATTCATAGAAACCTCTTTGATGATATGGCATTCTGCTTTCCAAGTACGTGTTCAGTCAATAAACTCTAAAAGGAAATGGAAATCTAAGTGAAATTATGTCCACGTCTACATTTTTCAAGGCTCTGTTATTCTTCATTTAATTTTCATTGATAGGTTTGTTTGAAGCACAATTTCCATGAACACTGAATCAAGTTTATTCTCTTATTTAAAAACCCATACATTTTCTTTGTCTTTCTTTCACGTGTAACTCTGTCTCTATTCTGCTGTTTTCATTACTAACCAAGTTGACTGGTGGAGGAAAAAACAACTCTCCCCCTTCATGAACTCTTATGTATTTAGCACCCCATTGTTGTCCTGACCTGGAGCCAAGCCAAACTTCTATTTTCATTATTCCATAATAATAATGCCAAAATACTATTATAGAATATTATTAGAGTTCTCCAAATAAGAAGTTTTAGAAGCTTGTATCCCACACTTTGCTTTTGCACCTCCATGGATTTGGTTTTTTTTGTAACTGGTTTGGAAAAGAAAGGTCCTTTGTTTAAATGCAAGGTGGTTTTTTTGCTTTTTAATGCTAAAGGTGCATGCTGACATATTTTATCCCATTTAGGGATAATTTCACAGAAATTAATATAGGACCGAGTATGTAAAAATCTCCAATTGTTCAATGCTAGGATTTAAATGCTTCTCTAAAGGCTTAGAAGCATATACTTCAATTTGTTAGGGATTTTGCTTACATAAAGCACCTAAATGTTTAGAATTCAGTAAGAATTGAGAAGGATTTTGAGGATATAAACATTAATTTTTCAGGGATCTCTGTAGATGACAGCAGAAATCTTCTGTAGTTCGAGTCAAATAAAGCAAACTTGCAGTAAAGATATGAAAGGATAAATAATCAGGTGACAAACATACAGATTTGGGTCAGTTAATACTCATCAAGCAGCTTTGACAACAGAAGATCTGACAAGCTTTACAGTATTGACCATCTCAATGAAATGACTGAAATTTGAGTCCTAAGCCAGATAGGGGATATTTCAAAATACTGAATGAATTAATGTTACCTCTAAAGACTTCTTGACCAAACTGGAAGTACTAAACCGTAGGCATTATATCTTATCAAAAATGCTCTGCATTATGAAACAAACTGAGGTTTGCTAAGAGACAGGAAATAGCAGCCAATGAAGACTGCAATGATCTGGATGCAACTTAGTGAGATGAAGGCTAAAATGAGGTGGGCTCCTTAAGAAGTCAGCTAAAAAGTTTGTCTTCCTAAAAACATTGCTGTCTTGAATACAACATATTATAAATGCTTGGCTTTTCTGTCTTTAAATAGTCTCAAGGATGCAAAGATCTGCTTGAGGAACTAGATTCTAAATTTGAGTTGGGTTAAGGTTGCACAAAAGGGTTGTGAAATCTCCATCCTCAAAGATACTTAGGAAATGTCTGGACACAATCCTGCACAACTGGCTCTAGGTGACCACAGCTGACAAGAGGCTTGGACAAGATGATCTTCAGTAGTCCCTTCCAACCTCCACCATTCTGTGATTCTGTATTTCCAGGAAAAAAATTGACTGATTCTTAGCTTCCCACAGTAGATTTAAAGGCAAAAGGATCCTAATTGCCATGGCCACAGTTCTTAACCTGTTTTTACTATATACGTTTGGTTTTCCCCAAAATTATCATTCTGTTATCCAGAAGAAAAGAGATTAATCTACACTAAATTATGAATCCCACTTGCTTTTATGAACCTTATTCCTAATAAACTCTATGCATCTTATAACAAATTAATAAAATAATAACAAACTCTTTCTCTTGCCGAGAAAATTGGGTTGGTTTTGCCTCTGAATGGGTTCCTTACACAGAAATCTGGAAAGAAAAGGATGCTTCTTGGGTCCCTTTGCCCGAACTATGTGCTTAGAACAGCTGTAGCAATGCCGTCGGATAAGAGAGGCAGCACCTGCTTTCCAAAGGAGAAAGCTTCCACAACCAAAACAGACCTGTTCTCCATGGAAGGAGCAGTAGTCTGAGACTTCAATGAATCATCACACTCCAGCTGGTGCTTTTTATAGATTGCAAATTAACTTATTTAATTATCCTGAAAAGGCCTCAGCTTTCATAAAGTTCCCCATTGTGTCAATACAATTATGGAGAACAGATTTATCTCATCCTCGTATTCCAAGAGCCATATTCCTACAAATCTGGGCTAAACACAATTTAACTTCATTTTTGCCATCTCACAGATCTGCTCTCATTTCTTTGTTCTTCTCATAAAAACATAAAATACTTCTTAGGTTGTGAGACACTCCTTGCCATGCTGCCTACTTGCATTTTTACTACTGGTAGATGCATGGGAGTACACCAAACGACATTTCTGAAGTAGTTTGTCTGACACCCCTATGTCTTAGAGAAAAAAATGTTGAGATGACATTGGGCTATCCTTACGGATCTGCATGGAGAGAAAGACACCTATTTTTATTTGGGGGGATGGTGAGGCAAGAAGTAGGGAGGTAGAATGTCTGTATGCAGAAACGTCATATCCCTAAGCACCTGAAAAAAATAATCAGAACTGTTCTCCATGGCAACATCAAATTAAGAGTTGACTGCTGCCCAATGGAGAATCCTCTGACCTTAGAAAAAGGAAGCTAGAAAAAGAAAGAAGAACACCTCAGAGGCTGACAGTTCCTCTGCAATTGTCGTGCTTTTTACTCCTTCCAAATACCAGGAGGGGAAAGTGATGACAGGACACAGCAATCTGCAACAGCAGTTCATTTAAACACACCAACCTGAAAAAATAGCTTTTCTTTAAACATACCGTGATAACTTGGAAATTCTGGTCTGTAGACCTCTACCTTACTACCATGCCATAGGAACTAGAATTGTTCCTAGATGCTATTTACAACACATGTAAACATTTCACATCAATCTTTTGGGGAGGGAAATAATTTCCCCTAATAGACAAATGTGTTTGTATCATTACTATTCAGTCAGATGTGGACTGCTATTATCCCCACTAACAAGGAAGATTCCTTTATGAGGCTGCAGATAACATACCCACTGAGGAAATCTTCAGGTTTTGGTCTGACCTTTCTGAATTCATCTGATTGGTTTCTCTTTGAAAATGAGCTTAAAAAAATCTATTATCAATTATGTTCTCTCACCACTCCTTTTAATGTAAGGAGGCAGAGGAAACATCACAAGCTACATTACTTAAGTCATGATGGAGAGTTTTGCCCTTTCAGAAGTTTGAAATCCAATTATTCAGGAAATATTTTGACTGGCCACCAATTTTTCTGCCATCATCAAAGCAGGACTCATCTGATCCTGTCTTTGCCTACCAAGGAAATCCTAGGGTATGAGTACATAGAGTTTCTGCCTCTCCCTTTTGAGCAAGAAATTCCCAAGCCATGCTTTACAGGGAAGTGGAAGAGAAGGCTGAATTTTGTGTCCCAAAGCAAGGCTGCTGGTAAACTGTAGCTATGTAATGCTATAATCAGTTTTCCTTCAGCTGTTGAGCTGGCTGGTTCCAGTTCTACAAGCTCCCAGTGTGAAGAAAGGAGACTGGAGTGTCTTCATTGATACTAATCTACAAAGGAAGTTGCTGCCTTTTTCCACATGTATGACTAAATGCCTCAAGAAATGCATCATGTTAAGGAGTGAAGCAGGAGACAAAAATTTCTTTTTTTCTCTGGGTGTTATTCCCAAAAGAGATACAAGTTGCTTCTTTGATACAGGGAATAGAATTTAGGGGACAGTATCCTGAAAGGCGGAACACAGCCTCAGGATACAGTTAAAAATCAGACACTCAGGTTAATCACTTCGACTCAGAGGTCAGCATTTCCCTAAACACAGACACTCTGTGGTAGGGTGGATGGCACATGTGCTACTGTGGAAGCTAAAAACAGGAGGGAACTCCAGGACATGGCAGAAGAAAGTCTACTGTAAATGATCTATAAAATTAAGAGTAACCTAATTCTAAAAAGCTACAGGGTGGAGAGAATTTATTTTATATTGGTTTTTATTTTAACTAGAGGAGCAAGCAGTTCAGTGAATTTCTACCCACTGCATAAGAAGGAAATAACTTGAACCAAGTTTGAAGGTGAAGCTAAGGAAGAGGGAACACACACTTGAGACAAGTTTTGCTAAACAATATACCCTGGATAATCAATTTTGAACCTTCAAGAGTATCAGCTGGAAGCAACCAAGGTAAAAAACATCTATCCTCTAAATTGTCATTCCTAAAATACATGCTTGGCAAAAAAAGGGTAGAATATTGCATTTATGCCTTCCTGGGCTGAAGTAACAGCTGCAGGCTTTTCAGAGCTCTTAAACACAGCCATCCAAGAAACAATAAGATCATTGATTTTATGAACTGATGAGAGTGAAAGAATTTGTGTTACAGGACAAGTGCTTCAATCCATGAACCTATCAATTCACCAGTGCTTTGTAAGACCCTTTATCTTTTCTTGTTCCTTCAAAGCAAAGTGACAACAGAATGCTCAAATACTATAAATGCTTATTCTTAGAATAATACCAAGAAGTTTCTATCCTCCTTTCTGTGAAATTTTAATCTGAATCTAAGAAAGGCATGAAACTTGGATTTAAAATGAAATTTGGCTTTTGCTTCTACCCACAGGCATAGTTATTAGTACAATACTGTCAAGGTGAAAAATAACAGATAATTGCAAAAAGATTTGCATCTCCTCCTCCTCTTATGATTGATATACAGCCAAAAGCACCCCCAAGGAATAGAGTCCTTGTATTCAGAAAGACAACTGAACAATAAGTCAAACAAGGAACTTCCAGACACAGCACAGTAAGTGAATACTCACCACCACACTTCCATAAAAAAACACATTAATCTGTAAGAACTCATACCACCAAGAAGTTTACCCACAGCAAAGCATGCTTCTCCCCCTAAGTTAGGAACCCACAACTTTTTTAGTGTCTCTGAGGACACAGAACTATTCAGGTGGGACAAAGAAATTTGGGCACCACTTCTTTTAAAAATGGATTCTCTGTTCTTTATCCTTCATGTATTTGCACATCTGTACTGTGTTCAGCTGTATGTGGAGGGGGAAAACAGGTACCACAGCTTCAAAGAGCTCATAAATTTCCCACATCAGGGAAATAAAACTCCATGGGCAGTTTCTAGTCATTCCTGAAGCCTCTGAAAGACCTACTACTATTATTACAAACAGCAGGTGCGAGGAAAGCTCTCACATTTGTGATGCAAAGCAGGGAAGATACAGCTGCAAAGTGAACCTTGGCTGAAGGACTCACACTCTTCAGTTCTCAAGAGGCACCAGCAGGAACAAATGCAGTCTTACCCTTACTGCATGAGATTTTCTGGTGGTGGTGAAATCTAGATATTCCTGTATCTAAAGAGTTGTTAATCAAAACAGAAGAAAGCCATAAAAATGCTGGGGGTTTGAAATATTTTTAAGAGGCTGCATCATTTTAATAGAACACCAACTCTAGAAATGAGGTCGGAGAAATGAGTGGAGAAGGAAAAGGATCCATGATATCTGCAGATTACTTGGTGCTAAGAACAATCCTAGTTATCATCCTCAGACCTAAAGAGCATTCCTCTGGTGTGATATTAGGTGGTAAACCTGGGAAACCATAATGATGACTTGATGCATCTATAGTAGTTTTACTTGAAAGGATGAAACACCACTTATTACCACTTTTTCTCCTAACTTAGAGTCAAGCTCCTTGTGCCTTTGCATCTCAGCAGTAGCCACCCTTTAGCTTCTATTCTCCATGGGCTTGAAAAATTTCAAAACTGGCACAACACACAAGAAAGGTGTTGTTTCTTATCTTGGGGCAGAAGATGTCAGTGATGTAATGGCCCCTGTTTCAGGTAGATCTTGCTTCTACAACCATCTTCCCATATACATCAACCACAGATGTTCTACGATTATTATACATCATCAACTTGATATCCCAAGGAGTGCGTAGATCTCACCAACAGATGTCCCATCAGGTACCAGCAACAATCTTTCTTTACTCAAAAGCAAGTGACTGAGCATTTGTCCCCAGTGGAACTGTAATCATGAATGCACACTCAGTAGAAAAAGTGAAGGTGTAATACATCTAAAATTAGAAAAGATTTATCAAATTTTAAGTCTGCGAACAAACTTCAGTGTGATTAGGATAATGAAAATTAACATCCTATGCAAGAGGTGTTATCTGCCAGGGACAGTTTTCTCTGCCTATCTCACAATTAAAATTTAAAGTTTGGAGAATCTTTCAAAAATTAAACTTAGAATACAGAAGTTGCAAGTGAATTGATTTTGTTTGCTATGTTTTGCTAATTTTTAGTGTTTGCTGTGCTCTGCTTAATCCACAATTAGAATATCCTCTCCAGACATTAGACGTTTATAAATTTCTCCTGATAATAAGCAGCCAGTTCTTCAAAACATAAGACACCTGTTGGAAACTGCATCTTAAAAGTTACTTTTAGTCTTAAATGTCATGTTTGCAACAGGTTGCTGAAAATAGACACAAAGTAATAATAGTCCTTAAATCACTTCTCTCTAGAGAAAGGTCTATTATGCTAATTAAATACAAACCATTAGAGCTCCTAGCTGAAGTCTAATGATCCCCCATCAGTCAACGTTACAAATTAAAAATCCTTAGGCAAGGCAATAAAGACACTACTGTCTCAGTACAAAGGCAGTGTGGTAAAGCCTCATCAAGTTTTCCACCCAGGAACCTTCTAAAAATCCCAAGTCATAAAGCAATTAGCTATACATCTCGATTTTAAAGATCCCCTGAACAGTGAACTTTCTCTCTACTTCAGCCCAGAGCGTTTTGACCTCCATCTCCCAGGAAAGTATCTCCCCAGAGCCTGCAGATATCCTCCACTGCCTGATTTCCAAGCTCACACAGTGCCATCAATATCTTGAATTGAGCATGACTTACTAGACATGCACAAGTCAGAGAAACAGTGCTGTTTGAGACTCTTTTTTTTAATCTTCTTTGACTAAAAACTTTCCTGAATCCAATAATATCAGACTCACAGTATTCTACCATATGCCATAAAAAACATTCACAGTATCCACAGTGTCAATACACTCTCAGAAACAACAGATATACAGTCCCTTGCCTGCCCTACCTTCCTGTTACACATATTAGGGATTAGTGCTTCCAACACTTTAGGCTTAAATTCTGATTTTAAAATCTGTAGGGTGGTTAAAAAATATGCAATATGTCTTTAAGACATGTTCCAAACGTCTTGTCTTGTCCAAATACAAACTAGTTCTTACAAACTAGTATTTCCAAGGTTATAGTGTAACATGGTATATTGACAATTTTTGTCTGCAATTATTTTGTATAATACATATTCATTCTAAAGGTTAAATATATAAATTCTGCATAAGCATCAAGTTCTCAAGCACAATCCCATTAAAAATGAGCTAAATGTTCCATTACATCAGGACTTTGGGAAAAACAAAAAACTCTACACTGAAGACTCTCACATCTAGGTACATCTAGAAATGGTACAGGCAACACAAAAGCTGTTTGGTTCCTTGCTATTGCAACATAGCCAGAAATTATTTGAGTAACTTACTATTTTCCAAGCAGACTCTTGGAGAGATCCTGCTCAAAAGAAGTTCCTGTCGTAATCGAAGAACTTCAGCTTCCAGCACTTCCACTTTCCATTTCCATCCAAATTCTTGTTCAGATACAGTTTTGGCAAGGTACTCTGTGTATTCTTTGGAACTCTTCCCTGGTGGTTTTGAGTGGATAATTGCAAAAGCCAATGCTAGTTTTGATATTTTCAAATAAGAAATTTGATTTTCTCTTCCACCTCTGATATCTATTGCATTAGAAAAACAGAAAACAAAAACGTTACTTCACTATGACTCCATTAAGGAAATGATGCACAATATTTTCTTGGCTTTGAAAACTGTTGAACAGTGAGACCAATTCTTTCATTTTTAGTGCATTCCTAAATCATCAAAGAGAACAGAAATACAAGTATCTATGCACAATGTGAGAACAGAACATACATGAGGTGCACTCAGCTCTAAAAATAAAATTCAGCCAGTATTTTGAGAATAACTGTGGAAATAGTAAGCACTTCAAATAGGCTTCTCCTAGCAAAATTTTCAGTGCAAATGTTATCTCCACTAAAATGAGGATGAAAAAAGTAAAAATACTAATCTCAAAAAACCCACCCTGATACTCCCTCCCTCCCAAAGGAATTGTAAAGCCATGACAGAAGAATTCATTTGGGGTTATTTATACTTAAATACAATACAGATAATTTCATGAATATGTACCAAAAGTTCCCAGTGCTCAAATGATAAAACTATGAGGTCGTCTCTGGTTTTGGACACCTGGTATTGGTGCCCTTGAAGTTTTAAGCCTACATTAAGCCTCAAGCCTGCAGAAAGCTAAACAGTTTCAAAGTGATGCAAGTGGCTACTAAGTTAAGCAAAGAAGACAGTTATATAAGCTTTGCTACAAACAGTGAGGATGGGGCAAAAGGCATTATAAGAGTCAGAGAAACAAAATATTTAAACAGATGATTACATCACGTGCAACAGCACAGGGCCTAGGAGCAGAGAAGGAAAAAATGAAATTAAAACCAAGTAGTATTAACCAACCTATATAATTAGCAAAGTCACATTTTTTTCCTAATTCCACACCATTTTCATTCAGTTGTTCGACATATTCTTTTCCTGAAAAAAAATCACTCCCAAAATTATAATTTAAGAAAAAAAAAAATCACTTCTTACACTTTTGCCCTGACCTTGAAATCTACAATTTTTTTTCACAGTGCTATTTTTTTCTTGCTATCCATCAAAACTGCAGGTTAAGGACTAATAAGCTGTGTTGAGCAGCTCCGAAATAGTCACAGCATAGGTTTGAAAAAGGTATTTTTGGTCATCCTTTCAGCAGATCATCTGCTATCACTAAGCTGATTTTTTCCTCTGGTTCTACTCGACTTTAGATAGTAAGTCATAAATCATCCTATATTCATTTATCCATCAGGGACACTTACAGAAGGAACTGCTTTTTAAGTATTTCTTTCACCTTTCAAATACTCCTGAAATGCACAAATAATCCCTGTGCACTCCTTGCACACTGTCCATTCAGACACGGCAGCCAGTTAACACTTTACATAGTACAGAGAACAAAGAACAAGAGTGCAAAAACTCCTTGGGATCTATTTACCTACAGCTGTATTTTAAGCAATTCTTCTCCACTTGAAAGACTCCATTCCTGTCACATGTCAGGGCAAAATCACCTAATCTAAGCCACCAGTACATTCTTAAAGTTAATTAAATAGTAAGCCTTTAGAAAATGAACTATACAACATATATCCCTTACTTAAAGCAGTTATACATAAAATAGTACTTTTGCAAAATTTTTCATAAAGAAAATCTATTTCACACAACTTTTCAATTCATATCTACAATTTCAGTGAAACGCAGAAATTGATTCTCTCAAAGGATTAGCACCTCTGTGGGACAGCTAACTGGTGGCTGACTTTTGCTTGCCTTATACATCAAAGGAAATGTTTACGAATACAAAAGCATGCAAGTAAATTGAACTGCCTTCAAAGCTGTGAATAAAATGAAATACACAGAACCACTCTGAATGAAGATTAAATAGTTACAGTAAGGTATCCAAAAGATTTGGCTTTGAATCTGAAAGGTGCTTCCCATCAATAGAAATGTTACCCAGATATTACTCAACAGTGTCTGTCAAGCTCCATTCTTACAAAGTCCCTGTGCAGAGCAGAACGATAAACTAGGGCAGGCAGAAAAATGTCGTACACTGCTCGTTTAACATTTTGGTACCTCCAGAGACTACTCTGCCAAAGCTTTCTGATTCATCTCCCTTTTAAGGACAAACACATATTTACTTTCTGCTTCATAACATGCTTTGTCAGTATTAGTATTTTCCTTTAAATTACATTCACAGAAGCTGCAAAATGACCAACATTCCAGTATGGGCAAGGGAGTGGTATTTATTACAGCACTTCATGAATGCTCAAGTGCCTTTTATCATCAGAGTCATCACCAATACCTTATTTATCGTTTTCTATTTCTCCTTACAGGTCACACTATTACAAAGAGAATAATACAATACAGAGTTTGCTGTCTGACCACTGACATATTACCATTATGCTACTAGTGTGAAATGCTGCTTTGGTAGTATTTTTGACCACCCATTATCAAAATAAAGAGAGTCACTTTTTCATTTTGTTTTGAGAGGGATTACTGTGTTCTAAGCATAACAAAAACCTTAGTGCACAAGATAACAGTACAATGGAGACAAGAAAAAGGATCTTTCAACCGCAACATTCCAAAATGTTATTTCCTAAGTAGATGTATCCCTACTAATTCATATAAACCATTACCTAATTTTGCTTTGAGAATCTTAAATAGCATTCCACCTTAACACTTAAGACATACATTTAATTAATGAATTAATGCAATTTGGAGTTTGAGGGAGGCCTTTTCCTCTTTAACATCTTATACAGGTTCACTTTTACTGTAGGAGTGCCTGTCATGGGTTTGAGTCGCTGGCCTAATGCCAGCGCACCCATGGGAACATCGTTCTTTAAAATAATGCTGTGAGAGAGACCGGGAATAAAGCAGAGCAGGCTCCAACTTAGAAATAGAAAGAAAAACTTTATTAACTTACACTATATAGGAAAACAGAAAAGAAAGAAACAAAATCTAAAGTGAAAAGAACCTCCTAAACCACTCCTCCTCCCCCCACCATAATTCCTACCAAAACTTTCTGAGACAAAACCTGGAACTCCCAGCTAAAAATATTAAGGGAGAGGAGTCTTCCTTGTGCCCTATAGAAACTCCCACAAGAAACACAGTCTCTTGTGGCCTGCACTCTTCATAAATGACCCACCCCATACAGAGGAAATGTGCCATTGAGAAGTCCTCCTTCCACGGAGGGTGCTCTCACCACCATCCATGGACCAAAACTGCCTGTAGGGTTCCTTTTTAAGGATGCCTTTGGGACACAAGTCCCCCCCCATTTCTATGACGGCCGGAAGACAAAGAGAACTACTCCACCCCCTTCCCAGCCTGAAGTGTGTGTTCACAGAGATGAAACGACTTTTCATTGGTTCACAGGGTGCCAACCTCTGAACCAGCACTCTCTCACCTCCTAGGGCGGATCAAACCACAACAGTGCCTTACACTGAATGAGTTTAGGGAGATATTCTTACTCTGAGGGAAAAAAAATCATTCCTTTTCTGGAAAAAATACTTGCAAAGATGCTGTTAGAAAAAAAACCCAACAGCAGGAAAGATCGGAGAACACAGATGGTTCTTAGGAACAAGACACAGCACAGTTTTTGGAGAAGTCATTCTTTTGCAATCACAAAATCTCTTGTTTAAAAATAGATAATTAATGACAAATAGCAATATTCCTGCATGCATTTCCAGAAAGAATGGATTTCTTAAAGATTTTATGGAGAATATACAGCTCTTTCACTTGCTTTCTGTTACTGACACTTTCACCATCTCTCTGAATTTCTTTTCTTATTAGGAAAAGAGAAGTTTGTGTATCAAAAAGCAGAAATTCTAAGACTTGATTGAGGTTTTTCACCATACCCCTAAAGGGACAACTGCTCTCTCAGAAACTACTATGTAAGTCTTCTAGAAAATAACACACCGGATGACACTATTAGAAATATGGGGATGCAGGCCAACTGTGCATTAGCAAAAATTGCACAGCAATCTGTTGCTCTCAGGAAGTGCTGAACCACCAAATATATTCCACTGAAAGCATATTGGCAGCTACAGAGTTTTATCAATAATGTTTTTTCTCCTATCAGCACAGAAATTACACCACTGGTTGGGCAGAAAAAGTTTTAGAACCAAACCAAAAACTTTCTTTGATTGAAAATAGTACCTGACCAACAGCAAAAAGGAGTCACCAGTCTAATTCTAGCTGCTAATGTCAAAATATATCTGACATAAAGGGAAAGAGAAAGGTTCAAGAATTATCCAAAGCTCCATTCCTGTGATTACTCAGTGTTAAGGAGAGAACCAGTAATCCCTTTCAAACTCTGCTGGAAGCAGGGTTCACCCTAACAACAGATACCACCTGGTGACAGGCTCCCTATGCAAACCCCTCAATCCACAAACTGATACTGGAAGAGGACTCAGAGAACACAATGAGTTAACAATACTGTTGAACAGGGCTAACTCTACAGATTTCCAACACAAATACAACATTCCATGCCTCCAGCTCTCATGTAGAGAGAGGGTACTGAGAACCCACAGACCTACTGAGATCCTAGCCATGGAAGACTACCGAGAAATTATTCACTTGCTGAAATAGTTACAAAAGAAGTGATGAAGTCTCTTGTACAGTTTTGTGTAACATAACCAAGGAGAACTGAGATGTGGTGCAAGATCCATTGAAGACCTTTGATATAGGCAGGAAACAGGATAACAGAAAGATCAAGATAAATCTGATTCATAAGCACCTACCCTGATCCACCAACCTGCCACTCCTGTTTTGCAGCTGCATTTGATGCAGCAGCTCATATGGAGTGACTGAAATGTTAAGGGTTAATGTCTTAAAGAATCAGCCATTTGCAGAAGGTGGTGAATTCTCAACTCTAGAACTTTTAAGAAGTCTTTCTGAGTCGTTTATGGATAAAGGAGGTGAATTTTTTATACTCTTCTGAGTGGTACATACAGTTTTCTCACTGCCCTTGGTAACAGGTAAGTCACAGAGAAATAGGGGGAAGATAGCTAAGTTATGCTATGACTTAAAATTATAAGGTACCTCAAATCAAACCCAAAACCTAAACTCACTTGGAATAATTTAACACTGGAGTAATACTCATTAATGTCAAAGATTTTCAAGTTTGGCCACGAAATTCATGGCTAATAATGGAGGAAAAACTGCTGCAAATGTCATAGACAAAACCTTACTGATTACATCAGGACACTCATTTGTTATTCAGACCACTATCATATGAATTTTAAAAATAATTTAAAAAATTAATAGCATAAGATACAAAATAGACTGTAATTCATGCTCAGTTTTCTCCACACATGAAATTTTTATTAAAAAATAAGAGGAATTGTCAGGACAGAAACAAATTGCCAGTCACCACTACTATATAGCTAAGAATCTTCAGACAGCCCTAAATATATATATTAAAAAATGCTTTTCCTTCTAAATTTAAGAGTATAGTCTATCCTTAAAGGTACAAACATTCAATGAAAAACTGTTTTGTTGCCAGGAATTTAACTAGTCTGTCAATTACACAGTACAACTAAAGTTGAAAAAATTACCCACATCTTTGTAGCCTCATCTGCTTTATATAATAGAAACCAAGATATTGACGCATTATGATGGAGCACAAAATCCTGCAATTGCTCTAGTGGAACTGGGTTAAGTTCAAACACATATGGCCACAACATTAAGCAACAATAAAATAAACTTGATTTAATTGGTATGCCAGCACAATGTCATTTGTGTCTGTAATAAACAATGATAATGGGACAGCTACATAATCAAGATGAACTGAAGTATGCCTTGTGTTCCAATTAAGCAACTTTTATTGTAAAAATGTATAATAAACCAAGGCTACTCCACAGCATCATCTTTAAACAACCTACACTCACAATACACAAAGATATGTAATGTGAACATACTCAATGCAGAAAGAACTTGCTTTTCCTACAAGCCTAACAATAATTCCGGCATATTTTTTTTCAAATGAACTCAAAATGGTAAAACAATACTGAAAATAGTAAGTATTTAAAATATTTTACATCAAAAGCACAAGGAAACTTAAATGTATCATGATTTATTTCTTCAAACTCTAACTTCTAAATAATTTTTCTAAAATCAAATCTTATAAAGTCTCCAAATCCAAATAACATGAATGAGTTGAAAAAAACATTTTAGCACTTACTAATGTTCCTCAATCATAACCATTTCCGAGAATTTAAGAACATAAGCAAGCATAATCCCTCAAGATTTCAGTAACATTTCTGACGTAGGATTTATCTCCTCTTAACTACAGAAACCCACAGTTTAGATGGCTACAACTGAGCTAGCTGTCTAGACTTCTTTTATTATCAATGGACAGAAACAGAGATTTCAAATGTTAAAAATAAGCCAAGTCATTTGTACATTTTGTGGTAAAGTCACGACCCAGAAACATTTGTTTCCTCCCACGGACTATAAGGAGTGTTAAGACGGCTACATCAGATGCACACAACACATGTACTGTGGACAGCCAGCTGCACTGAGATGAGCTGGTGCACCACAGGCAGCTAAAGCTGAGACCTTCAAAGACCTATTTACGGTACCTAACTAACAAGAGAAATTTTGCAAGGCTGAGAGCAGCACCCCTTAAAAAGAAGTTTGTAATTCTAGATCTTTTCAATACCTCTGGGGAAAAAAAAAAAAGCTTTCTAGAAGAAAACCCTAAAGTCATAGAAAAAAGTTTGTGAGAATAACCTTGTGAACATATTACAATACACAAAATAGCAGACAGGTGCAAATTAAAGACATGAGAAACATCTAGTACGCTCAGAATCATATGAGCATAAAAAGTCAGTTTGGCTCCTCAAAATTTCTTTGCCTCACTCTTCAACAAGATCATTTGAAGTAATAATTTAATAATAATTTAAGCCTGAGTCTTATGGTAATTTAAAATCATGTATATATTCTCCCACAAGCTGAGAGTTCTTCCTTTCACTCTCTTTTTTCTCCTCTAATAGGCCTTTTTTATGTGTCCCTCACAACAATAGAGAGTGAATCTGGCACACAGTACCATTACCATATTTCTCTTTACTATTCTGATTACTAAAGACATGAATGCGTTTCCAGAATAGATAATTTATTCCATAAAACCTGCTGTTCAGAAATTAAAGTATAACTCAGTGGTTGGTGTAAATTTATCTATTCTTATGTCAGTACAGATTTCTTCTGCTACCAAAACAGAACTGTGCTCACTTAATCAGCTGTGTGTAGATCTGTTTGGTTTGGGAACTGAGGATAAACTTTTCATTATAGCTTTATGAGATGAAATTTATGAAACCATGAAATTCAGACCTCTATTCTTTTACAAAGTTTCATTTATGCTAATAATAATTACATAAAGAGTAAATTTACAGTTGGTATTAGGGACTGTGGAAAACAATCCCAGCCTTTATACACTGCCAAGTTACAACAAGAAAGCAGCCCTTATCTCCCTAGTTTTACCTATTGCAATAACTGTATTAGCTTTTGAATGCAGAATTTCAAAGCAGATTTTAAAAAAAGGCAATCATCAAGAGTTTGGAGGATTATATGAAGACTATTTTGCATATCTCCTCTTCCCATGTCACCATAATTTCCTTTTCAGTTTCACACTTTCAGCCTTTACCTGAACAGTTCAGTTTGCACAAGCTTTTAAATCTACAAGATCAGTATCTTTCAGTGATACGGATTCATTCAGGTAACCTTCCAGAATGCATCCACTGTATTTTAAAAACCTTGGGTTTGGGTTTCTAACAGAAATTTAATATATGCAGAAAGAAAGATGAGATTGTTCAGAAGAAAGAAAATGTTTGTAACAGAGGACAAGGAAAAGAGGGAATACTGCTCAGAATTCAGTACTCTAAAAAGCATACAGCATGCAATAAAGAATTAATCCTTACATATACTATAGATACTAACATAACTATAACCACACTTAAATATGTAGTGTCTAAATATTAATTTATGAAGCACTGGAGGTTGTAAAAGTCAGCAAACCACTGAAGAGACTTGCCAAAGATTCACAGCCAAGTCCATAGACAAGTACTTTCTGCACTTTAATTTGGCTCAGTTACTAATTTATTCAAATTAAGACAATATCTGAGCCACAACGATGATCAGAAGGCTGGAGCAGCTCTCCTCTGAATGCAGGTTGAGAGACTTGAGGTTGCTAAGCCTGGAGAAGAGAATGCTCCAGTGTGCCTTTCAGCACCTAAAGGTAATACCTAAAGGGTATTACAAGAAAGCTGGAGAGGGACTTTTACAAGAGCAAGACAAGAGGGAATGACTTTAAACTGAAAGAGGGCAGATTTAGATTAGATATTAGGAAGAAATTCTTTACTGTGAGGGTGATGAGACGTTGGAACAGATTGCCTGGAGAAATTGTGGTTGCAAGTCTTGGTTTTAGCTGGGACATTTTCTTCTTAGTAGCTGGTACGAAGCTGTGGGTTTTGGATTAAGTATAAGAATGATGTTGATAACATCCTGACGTTTTGGCTGATGCTATGCAGTATTTACTCTAAGTCAAGGACTTTATAATGTGTCGTGCTCTGCTACTGAGGATCTGCACTGAAAACTGGGAGGTGAGCAAGGCCAGGACAGGTGATCCAAACTGGCCAAAGGAACATTGGGCTCTCTGTTCAGAAATGGGCTGGGCATTGATTATCAGGAGTTGACCAACCAGGTTTATCACTTTTTTTTTTCCTCGGGTTCTGTTACTCTCTCTTCCTTTCCTTATGACAATTCTTCTTATTAGTCATATTATTACCATACTTAGTATTATTATTATAACATTTTTTCAATTATTATTCTTATCTCAACCAATTAGGTTTACCTTTTCTTTATGACTATCCTCGCTGGGGTGGGGGGTACTGAACAAAAGGCTGTGTGGAACTTAGTTGCCAGCTGGGGTTAAACTCCACCCCTGGAACTGTTCAAGACCAGGATGGATGGGATTTTGAGCAACCTGGTCCAGTGGAAGGTGTCCCTACCCATGGCAGGAGGGTTGGAACTAGATGATCTTTAAGAACCTAGAACTCCAGGCCATTCTATGATAATACAAAATTAATCATTACATTCTTCCGTCAGTCAATGAGTGAAATGCAAGTGACTAAACCCTATGAATTCTGAATTCCTACGGTAAGAGTAACCAGAAACTATCATTTCAATTCACTGACATTAGAAATAATCAGGTAAAAATATTGATAACTTTGATATTCTATTATATCTGCATATTCACACAACCTTCTTTTTTACGGGGAGCACTAACAACATTAATTGATCTTAGCATCCATCCAACAGAACTTCACAACAATAGTGTTCTTCCTTGTGACTTAGGTCACAAAATGGACAAGAGAAAACTTGATTTGTAATTTATAAAAACAGAGACAAGTAATTAATAGCTGATTTTCTTCTTTTGGTTATTATTAATAACCAAAGCAGTGAAACCTCTATGAGATGGTTCCCATTTGCTCCCAAATAAACTCAACCTTTCCTCAGGAAACCATTCTTTGATCACCTAAGGCGGCCCACGTAAGGCCTCCCGCACGGAGACGAGGAGGCAGGCGTCCCAGGGGAACCAGGGTTGTTCCAGGGGAACCAGGAGAACCAGGGGGCTGTCCGAGGCAGCCCCCAGACCCGCACCCCTGGGCACCGGGTTTGCACATGAGGGATGTCCCCAAAGGCCACTGACACCGCGGGGTGGGGGCATCCCTGCGGGCGGGCGCTCCCCTCTCGGAGCCCCCTCACAGCCCCCCCGCAGCCCCCTCACAGCCTCGCTCCCCGACCCACCTGCAGCGCCGGCGGCCGCGCCGCGGGGGCCGCGCCCCGGCTCCATGGCCCGGGGCCGGAACGCGACCTCGCCGCCCCCGCTGGGGTCAGCCCCGGCCCCGCGGCGCAGTGGTGGCACCTCCTCGGTGCGGGCCCTTCGCTCCCAGTCGTGTTTATGCGGGCCGAACACGGCTGTTCCCTACGGCAGTCGGCAGAGCCGCGCACTCGCGGGCCTCGCTTCCCGCTGCCGGGGCTGGGATGAGAGGGAAGAGCGAAGGCCAGCTGGCTGCAAAGGCCGCCTCAGTCGGGAAGGTACAGGAAGGGGGAAGCCGTGGAACCCCGCAGGAGACATCTGAAGGTGCTTCCGCCAAGGAAAGGAAGGGAGAGAACTGTGGGCAGGCTTTTGGCCGGTCCGGCCGCAGCTGGGCCTGCTGAGGGTGCAGGCTCGCCATCGCCGGGGTCACCCGAAACCACCCACCACGCTTTTACAGTTTTTATTGCGGTGAACTGCATAAAGGTTTCTTCAAGTGGTTTGCTGATTAACTTATGCCTCTTTAAATTTTTCTTACCTAAAACATAGCCCCCTATCAGCAACTCTATCCCAGCCAAAACCAGCGCAATACCTTAGAGGAAATGGGATTCTGAAACTTCAGAAATAAATTTCTTTAACACTGCATTGAAAATAGAAGTTGCCTTTGTAGTGGAAACTCTGTGAGCTAAGCTCACCAGTAAAGAAATTCTCTTTATTTGAAAAATTATGTACTTTACACCAACTATGCTGAAAAGACTGTGATAGGGCTTCTTGGCCAGAAATGGAGTCTTATAGAGGCATAGAATCACAGAATCATTTTGGCTGGAAAAGACCTTTAAGATCATTGATTCTGACCATTAACTCAGCACTTCCAAGTCCACCACTCAATCATGTCCCTCAGTGCCACATCTACACGTCTTATAAATACTTTCTGGGATGGTGACTCCACCACTTCCCTAGGCAGCCTGTTCTAATGCTTGACGGCCTGAAGAAATTTTTACTAATACTTGGTTGAGGCAGCTGAGGAGGGTGGACAGAAGAGATAAGAAATGATTAATGAAGTCAGATGCATTAGGTGCAGTTAAGGCTTATCACAATACATCAAGGTTTTAAGTAGAGGGGGGTCAATCTTTCTGAACACAGAAGTATTCAGATGTGACAACATACACTTTTAAAACCCTCATCCCCATTTCTTGGATAATCTAAGCATCATTATTTTTATCATGTTCTTCAAAAAATTTATATTTTATCAATATACATAGTAGAAAATTTCTGATCTAATACACATTTCTTTTTATTTTGAAAGATTTACCTTCTGAACTAAAGAAAACTGTTAACATATTGAAACTTTTATTTTAGATTTCAAATTATAAAAATAAATTAGAATAAGTTAGAGAGCATTTTCATTCTGACAGAACTACTTATTTCTCAGTGAAACTCACAGGGAAAAAAATAACATTCTCCAGTGTTCTATAAAAGTGACATATCAGCAGCTACACCATCATTTTCTGTGTATCTTTTGTGCATGTAAGCAATGCAGATGCTTTGCAAACTGGACACTCATTATGTAGATTGGAACGTCCATGTTTTCATATAATCTTTTCAGCTGAGACAGAAATAAAAGATTTAGAGACATCAGTGCTTTTACCTGCAAGCCTGTCACCTGTATACGGAGAATTGAATCTAAAGTGTAGTATTAGGCAGAGGCAACATTATTACTATTCTAAAAAAGAAAGTGGCTTTGGTTTTTCTGAAATTACCAGTTCTGCTTGTAATTTTAGGCTTTTTGAGACACACCTAAAAATCCTGAGGCCTTCTACCATTAGGCAGCTGCCTGGAGAGATGTTTTTCATTTTATTGTTTGTACTTGCACTACATAAATAAAAAAAATAAAGAAGAGCTGTATAAATTCAGTTTTAGATACACAATTCACTTTTTAATATTTTTTTTTTAATTGGAGCTAGTAGTAGTTAGAAGGAATGTTTCTTAGACCTGCAAAGTTACTGTGCAGAACTTTCAGAACACCAACCAAAGTACAATTTACTACAGTTTTTAGGTTTGCTTTTAAACTAAGTTGAAACATCCCAATATTTTCAAGGTGGAAAAAATCTGTTGCATGCCCACCATTAACAGAGCATCGCTTTAACAACTTTTTTATTCATCTGAAAGCAGCAAAATCTGGGCACAATCAACTGGGAATCACTGAGATGTGTATTCCTGTTCTATTGAAGAACACTTCTCAAAAATAATGTGTAGAACTTGCATTAACTTTATTCAGTGAGTATTCCCAGTGATTATGTAGAGTCATTAAGGTTGGAAAAGACCTTCAAGATCATCAAGTCCAATCTTTGACTCATCAGCACCCTTTTAATTAGACCATGGCACTGAGTGCCACATCCCGTTATTTCTTGAACACCTCCAGGAACAGTGACTCCACCACTTCCCTAGGCAGCCCATTCCAATGCCTGACCACCTTTTCAGTGAAGAGTTTCTTTGTGATGTCCCAGCAGCATAATCTAACATTAATTTTTCGTAAATGAACAATGTGTGCATGCATATGTATTGGTGTATGGTGCAAATTCATGTTATATCCAATAATAAAAAATAAGCTATCAAAACATGGAGTGATTAGCACTGTATGTAATCTCTGGTGAGACAACAGTGAAATGAAGCTTTGGTTTTAAATAAGCAGTCAGTAGTTTGTGAAGGAAGCTGATTCTACTAGTTGCACATAAATTCTTTTGATCTTTTTATGAATATGTCTTTTGATCTCAAGAACAGTCAAAGGATATATTTGTGGCAAAAGGTCATGCAAAATAATTAGCTGCTTTTGTTATTAATTAAACATAAAAGCAGTGAGGTGTTTAATCATATAAGAGGTCATGAGTTCTCAGTATTTATCCAATCCACATGCTAAATGATTTCAAACAACTGAGTGGTCAACTAAGAACAAACCCAACTTCACTCAGTTGTTAAAAGTAAATGTATTACATTACTGTCAAACAGGCATGCCCTGCTCTTACTGGATGGTTACAGTATCAGTAACAATCTGAGCATGGAAGAAAATATTTTCATTTTGAGAACTACAGTCTGTCAGAATTTATAAGACATCTTTATGTCTATTTACCTGAGAACTGGAAGTGTCTGAAAACACATATCAACCTTGCTGTCTCAACTATCATAGCTGCAATGTTGTTTAGCTGAGGTGGGGAAGAGATACACTGTTTTTAAAAAGCATGTGAAAATAATTAGCAGGAGCATCAAAATCTTCTCATTTGAGCCTTTTTTCATGTGTTTCAGTGCTGTATTTAATTAAAAAAAAAAAATTGGCATCATAATTCTTCATTACTCAGCATCAATCTGTTTTCAAAACAGATTATAATGTGTTCATGATGGCTGTATTTTCTATGTAATTCTGATGGAACCAATATGGCTCAAGCAGTCCCTTTGAGCATAATCTGCAATTCTAAACAAATCATCTGATCTAGGATCTTCAGTGAGTTATGCAATGACATATTTTTTTCTGTTCAGAAACAAAGCGTTATCATCAGGAAAAAAAGGATCACATTTCAGTGTCTGATGCAATGAAAACTTTGTTCTCTAGAAACAATATAAAAAGTTAGACATGATATGAGGAGAACAGGGAAACTTAAAAGCTTGCTACTGTTTATAGGCATCATACCATCACTTATGAATAGATATTTTATAGTGCTTTGTCATCACTTGCATAAAATTAATCACAAGAGATTCCATTCCTTTCTATACAGTACATCCTAAGGACAGATAAAACTGAAAGATTGTCACTCCACTAGGTAAGAAAAATGATAAAAGCATGTTAGCAAGTTATCAGAATCATACTTAAAAATTAATGTGACAATATAGCAGATAATTTTCTGCATTTGCATTTCATCATTTATCTAAGAGTAACAAAACGGTGTTGCAAGACTTTCCTTTTATACATCTGAGAAGAAAGGAGAATTAGAGTAAGACTACATAAAGAGTTTTCATTTAATTTACTACCTACTACCACAAGGTTTTCTTCATGAAGTTTGTAAAAAAGCGAAGAGGTAAACAGGAAATTGCTATGATATAGCTGTCCTAGGATATAAAAAATGCATGTTACACTTCTATACACAGAACTTTAACCACCCCACATGTGAGCTGTCCTTGCCAACTGCCTCATAATATAGTAAATTGAGTGCATTGAAATATCCACATTATTGTGATTGAATCCTGAGATGTTTTGTTTAGCATTCCTCTGTGCAAGCATGAAGTGTCAGCTGAATCATGGGTTACAATCTCCATTTCTTTCTGTTGACTCAGCTGGGTCAGGCATAAGTTTCAATGAAATGAGTTTCATTTCCTAGAACATACTGACTTAATCACACTTCACACACTAGAAAGGCCGGGTGCCCACTTGAGACACAGTGGTTGTGCTATTTCTTCTAACACCTCGCCTGTCTAACCAGCTTAGAGCTTAAAGGATACAGAGTAAATTTCTTCCTTGAGGTAGTTTGCACCTTGTTTCCCATAGGAGCATTGCACCCAGCAATTACGGTGGTGTTCTGGAAGAGATTTGTCTCAATATCTTTTGCCAAAAATGCTCTGCTTTGGGTGAAAATAAATAGTCTTTAGGCTACAGGAGGCTTTAATATGGTGAAAGAGTAATTACTACGTAGGAAGATGAGGTCTCTGGTTCTGATTCCCTGGTCCAGGAAGCATGTATTTTTCTGTAAAGACAACTGAAATTGGCCCTATTTTCAGATAAGAAATCAAATTACCTTCAAATGAAGGGTTATGTATGGGTGGTTATGTACCATATGACACATAAATGTAGTACTTTGAGACATGGTTTAGTTTTGGACTTGGCAGTGTTGGGTGAATTAGATCTTAGAGGTCTTTTCCAATGATTCCTAATGATTCTATGATCCTGTGCTGTGTCATCCAAAGAGTCATTCCTTTGATGGAAGAGCTGTAATAGTAGTGTTGTCTTGGTGATAGTCTTACTTGAAGTGGGACATTGGACTAACTAGACACCTTCTAGAAGTTCTTTCAAACCAAACCGAGCCAAACTGAGACAAACCAAACCAAACTCAGTACCCTGCTCTGACATTCTCCCTGACCACCTCAAGATTGGCTGTAACCTGGTGAACTGGGCTGCAAGGAGAAAGAGATGGGCTTTAACATTGACACAGAAGTGAAAGGAGTTTGTGTGTGCCAGCCCTATGACTACTGAGTTATTCAACAGAAACTGGTTAGCATAGCTATTATCTGTATTTTATAATAATTTTAGTATTCCAGATGTAAAATCACAGGAGAGTTTTTGGAGGTTGTTAGCCATATGTGGACATACATGCTCTGATCTACACTGAAGGAAATAGCATGTGGTCTGGCAGTCATACACACAGGAAAGACATTTGATTCATGCAAGAATCTCCCCCATGGCACCTGCCTTTGCCCGTTTCATCTCCCAGGATCCTTGGCAGTAGTGCTGAGAAGTCTCCTGCTAAAAAATCCACAATCTTTGCACTGCATAGCAACATGGCAGATGTTTTGTGGACCTGTGTTGGGGCACCATCATGGTCATGGACTGGCATGTCAGGCTGGCTGCACACATAAATAGTGTGCAATAAATCTGTGCAGTCCAGTTTAGCCTTCAAAGTTATGCTATTGTCTTTCCTTGAAACGGCAATAGTGTACTGCTCTTGTAGGCAAGGAGAGGGAGTACCATCTGCTCAGCCATGTAATTGTCACCATTTCATTCACATAAAATAAGTTTTATCAGTTTGCTCTAATTGTAAATATGTCCAACTGAATTTAACAAGCTTAAACCATTAATTCCTTCATTTTCCCTAGTGCAAAATGTAGGCTTCAGCTTAATATTAAAAATGTAGATTCTTGAAGCCCAGAATTCCTTGTATCTGGCAACTGTGTAAAGAAGATTGGAGAATAAAAAACCACTCCTCATAAAAAATTAAATATTTTGGACTAGTAAAAGGAACTTCTAATGCAAATGCTGTATAAATAGAATAGAGGTATCCATATACAAATATATATAAATATACATGCTTTTAGATAGATGGATAGATAGGTACACAAGTGACAAGGTGACCAGGTTGTTGTAAAGAGGCAGAGAAAATATTTTTATTTATCTGATGAATATGTTTCAACTATAACAACTGGCTTCCTAAGATTTCCTTTACGTGAAACTTTCCTTCCCTGAGAAAAATCCCATCCCATATCCTGGGTCAGTGGTTACTCAGCTTTACAGCTGAAGGGCTGCAGATAATTCTAACAGATCGAGGTAGCTGTAATCAATATTGCATCTGCTTCGAAACCCTTAACCTGTGCTTTCTGTGGCTCCAGGCAGTCATGAGGGAAGGGCCATGGACTGACATAAATCCTGTCTCCCAGTGGCTGGGCTGTTGCTTCAGAGAAGTGCATCTGCTTGCAGCATGAGAGGGTCACATTACTACATGGTTCCTATGCCCAATATAAAATGGTGGTGATGTACAAATGTGAGCACCAGTAGGTAAAAATGAAGATGTCATTTAAAAGTTGCGTGATGTGACTTAAGTGATACAATTTAAAATTCATATCAGTCTGTACAAGTTATGTCCTCATGCAGCTGTCTAGAAATCTGAAAGTCCATATGTGGGACTCAGGTTGTACATTAGAACCAAAAAGATTGGGCTGTGCATATTTTAAGGGGAGAAAATTGCATGTGCCCATAAGTTGCTACAAATAGCCACTCCATAGGAGGTTTTAAGAGCTAATCACCCATCTGCCAAAATATCGGTGTTGTCTTTAATCATGTTTCTGCTGAATGAGTAGAAAACATCAGAAAAAATATATTTAAAAAAACCCCTAAAGCACACCCCCCACCCCCCAAAAACCCCCCAAAACCAAACCAAAACAACATCAGGATTGTCAAACCCTGTAATTATGGAGAAAACAAGTGATTAAAAGGAATTGGCTGCAATAGAAGTGAACCTAAATTTTATTACATGTGTAATTTTGGGACTAGACATAGTTGTCATGACTTACAATAACGTAGAACCCCTATTAAAGGGAAGGAAACTACTGTATAAGTATAGTTCATAAAATGAACTAAATTCACTTCTAAGTAAGTTCTATTTAATTTAGTTCTAACTAAATTCTAGACTTTTGTAGAAATAATTCACTGTTTGATCTTTCTGTTATGTAAAATAAATGCACAGTTCTTCATTTCAGCTGTGACATTCATTTGCTCTCTACTGTAAGCTTGATTGACTATATAACTTCTTGTCTCAAGGATTTAGGAAACAATGAAAGCAGCAATTCGGCAGAGTGAAATTCTTATGTTGGTTACTTGGATAATTCATATCTGAGTATAAAGAAATACGAGTTCTGTGAAGTACATGTGATACTTGCTATATATGCTTTATATATAATTTCCTTAAGGTCTGTAAGAAAATTAAATTGAAGTTTAATCAGAAGTTTTGCTCTGCACTGATCTGTCAGAACCTAAGGTGAAATTGGATTTAGAAATGTATTTATAGAGATGATCCTCTTGTATTCCCATGTACCTTGCATTTGGAGAGGAGTTGTTTTCCAGTAGCTTTCATAATTTTTATTTCTTCTTCAACTCTAATATTTTATTTATACTTTATTCCAATATCTGGCACACAGATATGTGCATGAATACATTTAGAGCCATGCACGCATGAATATAATTTTCTCAAGAGAAAATGTGGCTGTCAATAAATACGCAATGTGGCAAATTTGTGACCAGGGCAGGCAGTTCTAAGATGCATAACTTGATTATTTCAAAACCAGATTTCTTCAAACATGCCAAAGGCAGGTATATGTCAAGATAAAAGCTACATGAGTTGGAGTGTAAAAGGGCAACCTAAACATTTTTCAAAGCATTCAGAAATCTGTTTGCTTGTATTCCATACCTCAGAACTAGCCACACTGGATTTTTACTACACTTCGATAATAATTTATAGTTGGGTAATGAACAAACATGAACGATATTAGCACAACAGATCATGTTGTTAAACCTCTAAATGTCATAATAGAAATTAAATACCTTCTCAACCAGAATTGTGGCCATTGCAAGTGAGGTTGTATTAAAAAAAAAAAAAGAAAGTTTTCCCCTTTGTTTCCTCATTTAAAATATTCATCTATGTAGCCTTCAGAACACTATTCCTTGCTATTAAATGTCTTCAAACATTTAAAATGCTTCAGCTTTTAAATGCTTCAGACTGTCCAGAGTTTTTGAAGTACTGTCAAAATTTAAAGAAACCTATGCTGCCACTGGCATTTCTTCATATGCTAAGAAACCCTCTCTTCCTCATAAAGAATTATTTCTACACTTGTTTTCAGGGGTAAAAGTTGTTCTGCTAATATTCATGAAGATGAACTTGTCCTTGCTACTTACATTTTATTTGTGGAAAACAGATCAGATAGACTGCCTGAATGCTCTGGGAATTAGTGCAGTTTAAAGTCAATACTGAGCCAAAGAGATGGTCCCAATGTCCCACAGATCATTCCTTAGATTGTCAATCAATACATTTCACCTGGGTCTTTCTAACTACTAAGTCAAGTAGCAAGTAACACCAAGGAGGGAAGCACACATTGGAAACATAATGAACACCTCAGTAAGTGAGACCAATGGTCTATCTAGCCCAGTTTTGTCTCTCACATAGTGCAGTGGGAAAGGCTGTTAGAATGTTCTTTTAGAGTTTACTTGCTGGCATATATTTTCTCCATTTTGTGCTGTTTCAGCTTGTAGACACTGTTGAGCTCTTCATTACTGCAGTAAATGATCATCCTTCATTCCTGGTCAGTATTCTTTTCATGTACTGCGTCCAGCTCTTAGGTCCTTAGCATAAGAAGACATGGACCTATTGAAGCAAGCCCAGAGAAGGCCACCTCTAAAGATTATTAGAGGGATGGAGCACCTTTCCTATGAGGAAAGGCTGAAAGATTTGGGTTTATTCAGCCTGGAAAAGAGAACACTTTGAGATGACCTAATTGCAACCTTCCAGTACCTGAAGAGAGCCTACTAGAAAGACAGAGAGGGAAAGACACAGAGCCCTTTTTATAAGGGCTTGTGGTAATTGGACAAGGAGGAATGGATTCAAACTAAAAGAGAGTAGGTTTAGATTAGATATCAGAAGGGAGTTCTTTACTCCGAGGGTGGTGAGGCACTGAAACAGGTTGCCCAGGGAAGTTGAAGATGCACCATCAAAGTCAAGTTGGATGGGGCTCTGAGCAACCTAGTCTAGTGAGGTGTGTCCCAGCACACGGCAGGGGAGTTGGAACTAGATGATCTTTAACGTTCCTTCCAACCCAAACTATCCTATAATCTTATGATTCTATGATCCTTCCGTTTTGCTTGTATCTTTTTGGTAAGAATGTGCCATTGCTTCACTTTTATTGAACAGAGTGAGACAGGAGATCTACCATGGAGAAAGAGAACTAAACTTTTGCTGCCGGCTTCTCTATTAGTACCCTATCTAATGAGGTCAGTTATCCTATTTTACCCATGTGATTAAGAAAAACACTGATGAGCAACTAACTTGGACTTAAGTTTTGCCACCTTTCCTTAACCTAGTTGCTTTCATAGATGTTCATTTATTTAGCCTTCTTCAGTGTGGTAATATTTGTTTCTAAGATCATCCACTAGGTGTTCTTGTCTGTTATGTCAAAAGAAAAAATGCAATTTATACACATAGTCTTTAGGTAATGTTTTTTAACCATATCTCCTTCCAAATATTAGTGATCATAGTCAAGATGATTTCAGCTAATTATCCACAGGAGATAAGTCACCTGATAGCCACTGGACACTCCATTAGCAGAAAATATCACCCTTTTAAATTTAGATAGTAAGAGTAAGAAAGATAGTGAGATGAAACTGTCTTCAGTAAAGCAGAACGGAGGAGTCCAATAAAGCTGACAGAGAACTTGAGGCAACAAAGAATTTGGAGACATCAAAGAGAAGTTGGTTTCCATTAATTTGCCTTTCTAAAAAGTGACTGCTTTCCATTTATATTACCCTCAAAGCTCATCAACTAAATTTTACAGAGCCTTACTTCACTTTTTTGCTTGAGGACTTATTTTGATGGGTTGAAATTATGCACTTTTTTTCTCCTTCTTTGGTGAAATGACAGCTGTAAGTCAGGTTGCAGCCATATATAGCATCACTATTTATATTTTCCCTATATATATATTTATGCATCAGAGATGTTAATTCAGGTTTGAAAAACTGGACGCTTAGATAAATTGGTTATAAATCAGAGTAGGTTTTTACATGTGTCCAAACCACTGTTCCTCAAACCTAAATTCTTTGCATGTTTCCAGGAGATTTATATTTTTCTAACAGAACTCACAAGGTATTAAACCATTTGTAACTGAAAGAGTTGCTATTGAATACTGCATGAAATGTCATCCTATACAGATTTTCTATGCTTAAATTACAGTTGCATTACTTAAATGCAGTTAGCTTGTACCCCAAGGCTAAGAAAGCCCCTGTGAAATATCTAAGGTAGCTCACAAAAACCTTGCAAAATTCTGTCAAATATGGGAAACTAAAAAAAAAATCATTCCGTTTTCTCTGAATGAATTAAAAGGTGATGTAAATTTCCTTGAAAGTAAAACTTTATAATTAAAAAACTGACAGGTCCTTCACTATAAAATCATAAATGCCACTCAAATTGGACTTTTATAAGGGCTTAGACAGTGAGATTTCAAAGGAAATAATTTCAAGTAAATATTGATTTATTAATATCAGAAAGTCATGAACATTGGATTGGTAGGTGACTAAAACAGTTGAAACTAAAATGAAAAAATGATAAAGCATGGATTTGTATTTTCAATTTAAAACAAAGAAATAATAAGGCCGTAAAATAATTTTGAGCCTCCACAAAACCCAGAGGGTAAATCTGTGCACTGGAAATTTTTCCATCCTGTTCATTATTTTCCCTTAGTTTGATATTTGATTTCTGGGATCACGTAGAAGCTAAAGTTTCTTGCATGATGATTAGCACATTGAACAATCTGCTATTTCAAAGAGAGAAAAAAAAGTAAGCAGTCATGCTTGGTAGTGAGTTCTTTAATGCCTTACTTATAAATATTACCAGAAAACATGTTACAAAAATTATTAGAGTAAATGCACCTTTGATTCTGAAAGATGCTAAAACTATTTGATAGTTTTGATGGTTGACCTAGGCTGGGTGCCAGGTGCCTTCCAAGAGACCCTGTTTCTTCCCTCCGTGACAGGATGCAGGTGGAGAAAATAAGAAGCAGAAAAACTCATGATTCAAGGTAAAGGCACTTTAATATATCAAAAGCAAAGGTTGTACATAGAAACAAAGGAAAATTGAAAGATTTCTTCTGTACTTCTTATCAGCAGGTGATACCAGCCACTTCAGGTAGGGCTTTAGTATGAATAGCAGTTGCTTTGGAAGACAAATGCTGTACTAATGGACTCTCCCCCACCCCCCTGCTCTTCTCTCAGCCTTTATTGCTGAGCAGATGTCCTATTGTATGGATATCCCTTTAGTTACTTTGGGTCAGCTGTCCTGGATATGTCCCTTCCCAAGATCTTGTGCACCTCCAATCTACTGGGTGCAGTAGCATCTCATTTTAATGTATACTTTTTAATCTGTTGAAACAGGTCATTGTCTTCTGATGTCTAACATTAAAATAAACCCCCAAATTCTCATAAAGAAGTGTCTTGTTGTTTAAATAGTCACTAATAATAACAACTGAAATTAATACCTAGACTCTGAAACTGGATAGAAGTAACTATAGAAACTTCTTCTATAGTAACTGGAAACAAGAATTGTTACAAGTCCTTTTATTGTTTTCCTTTATGCAAGTCTCTGCACAATATGTTTAAGCACAAAACCATGCTACTCAAGTACAATTAAACTGACTAAAAACTAATGATACACATTTGGAAGATCAAAACAAGCATTTCAGAAAATAAAACCACTGTTGCAAAGACTTGAAGAGCTGCACCTATATTTTTTATACCGTTTTGTGGGAGGGTGATATCCAATCACTTCAGCTATGGGTCAGTGAATAAAAAGGAAATAACTTACTTGTTGACCAGTATTTGCCACGGTCATTACTTATTCTCACTGAGAAATGCAATCCTGAAGGAGCACAATTGGCACAGTGGTTTTGACTTCATTTCAGTCATTGAGATAAAACACTGTGAAAGGGACCCAGATTTTCTGAAGACTGAGATAATATGTCCCCTTAGGTAAATGTTTTAGAGGTGTTGCTTGTGTTATCAGGAGATGAGCAGAATAGACTCTCTTTTCAAGAATGATTTCTCATTGGTTTGATTCAGCTACTTTCACATATATGACCTTCTGAGGTCAACAGAGAACCTTCTGCTTTCCTTTCTTAGCTGGAATCTGTCAGACTTCTGTGTAGTTGCTGGGCCGGGCAAGCAGACAGACACGTGCACACTGTGTGTGCAAGTTGTTTCACACAGTTTTGCACATACACCAAGTCTCAAACATCAGGCATTGGGGTTTGGACCCCGAGGTGTTGGCAGATGGAGGAGGGTGTAGGTCTCCTCAGTCACAGAATCACAGAATATATTCAGTTGGAAGGGACCCACAAGATCATTGAGTCCATCAATATTCTGCACAGCACCATCCCCTAGAGTCACACCCTGTGCCTGAGAGAACGGTGCAAACACTTGAATTCTGTCAAGCTTGGTGCTGTGATCACTTCCCTGGGGAGCTTGTTTCACTGCCCAGCCATGCTCTGGGTGAAGAACCTTTTCCTGATATCCAGCCTGAATCTTCCCTGACACAACTTCAGGACATTCCCTTAGGTCCTGTCACTGGTCACCACAAAGAAGAGATCAGTGCTTGCTCCTCCTCTTCCCCTCACAAGGAAGTTGTAACTGCAGTGAGGTCTCCCCTCAGTCTCCTCCAGGCTGAACAGACCCAGTGCCCTCAGCTGCTCCTCATGCAGCTTCCCCTCAAGGCCCTTCACCATCTTTGTTGCCCTCCTTTGGACATTCTCTGATAGTTCAATGTCTTTCTTATATTGTGGCCCCCAAAACTGCCCCCAGGACTTGAGGTGAGGCTGCCCCAGTGCAGAGCAGAGCAGGACAATCCCCTCCCTTGCCCGGCTGGTGATGCTGTGCTTGAGTTAACAAAAGTGAGCTATTACTAGTCATCTTAATTAAATCCCCCTTAAAAAATTCCGTGCAAAATCTTTATGACAAGTAAGGATGAGTCAAGAATCTCCTTAATTTCTCCTGAAATTAAGAGAAGGGGAGAAGGAAGAATACAGAAATTTGAAAAGTAATGTGAAAATGGGTATGTTTTTACTGATGTTTTGGAGGCAAGCCAAACTACTCATTTGGATTCCTACTTGCACAATTTATTTGTCAGTCTTCTTTTTATATTGCATAAGGTAAGAGATTAATAGGAAAAATAAGGAGACAGAAGGAGGTTTTAAAGTACTTGAGCTGACAATCCAAGTGTCATAGATGTTGAGTTCACAGGCAGTAAATCCCTCCTCCTGCAGTGGGCAAGACTCTCTGCCTCCAAAGAGCTTTAGGAGAGTCATAGGATGCTTTGGATTCAGCAGGAACACTTTCATAGCTTTCTCTGACATAAGAGAACAGTACAGTGCATTAAATGTAAGCTTTGTTTGTGGATTGAATTAATTTTATTAGTAACATAAACTGAATTTAGATGTACAAAAAGTTGGAGATAAGAGCTTCACAGGTAAACCCAGCAGGTCAAATTCTGGGGTTCCTGAAGTGCTAGAGATTCTGCCTGGTCTGATTTAGAGTTTTTTATAGACTGTAAAACACAAACTCTGAAGAGAGTCTTCAAGATTTGATTCACTGTACCGGTTAATATCCCACACCGGTTCCTTTGGCACTGCATTCTTTATAAATGAAAGCTTTCAAATTGAAATCAAGTTTCAGGCAATTGCCTTTCTGAGGACAAACAAAAGAACCAATAAGGAGCTGTGCAAGAGCCTTTCAGGAAGTCATTTAGGAGCTTGAAATTCTGAGTTTTCCCTTTGTTATTGAACTGATTGCTTCCTCCTTTTGTATCTCCTCCTCTGCCCTGCAAATGAAACATCCAGTCCTGTCTTTCTGAAGAGAGTTGATGGATGAAACCATTTCATACTATGCACTGCTACCCAAGCTCTTTTTATCCCAAATGGATTCTGCATATGGCTGATTTTCCCCATACAAAGTAAGAAGTAAACAGAGAGTGATAGATATTGGCTTTCCATCATCTCATCTGTCAGCTGCTGTACATTAGGAAGTTATCTATGCCTTTAATTGTGAGTAAGAGAGGGATTTAGAGCTTGCAGGAGTGTAATTGTTTCACAGTAAATCTACAGATAAGCCCCTCTTCCTTACTGCCCACACAGTTCCACTGATTTTAGAATATTAAATTGTCCTTTTCTCTTTGAATGCTGGTGCCTAAAGGAAGATCTATTATCTTGAAGTCTTTGTAGCTTAGACTGTAATGTGATGCTGATATTGCAAGCCAATAACTAAAATGAGGACATATTAAAATGAAGCATAAGGCTTCTTTTATTACTGCCATAGTTCTTTACTGCATTAATTTTGAAACATATGTCTATTTGCTGTTTAATCGCAGTCTTAGAGATAAGTTTTGATAATTGACGAGTTTCTTTCTCACGTGATGTATTCCTGGAGACAAGGTGTAAGCATTGGAGGAGGGTAATGAAGAGGAAGGATTTCTACCTTTGATTGTGCCAGATACTGTGAAGTTCTCTTTTCAGTTTACTGCAGTGGATAAAACAGACTTGTTTTGATGTCTAATTCTCAAATTCCAGTGAATTGCTTATTCCTTGTTATTGGTTTGAAGTCAAATGAGCAAATACTTTATAAAAATCAGGTAAATGGTCCTGTGATTAAATAAATACCTGTGGTCCCACTGGGTTTGTCTTTGGTTTTCGTTTCTTTTTTGATCTTCATCAATCTTGTCTTGTCCGTGCAGTGAGGATACAAGAATATGTGCCTATTTAGCAAAGACTACTTGGGTAAATGAGATAATGAACAGCCACAATTGCTTGTGTTCCCCAACCTGCCTAAGAAGACAACTCATATTGTTCATTGATATTATTAATAAGAGAAATGCACAGGAGAAAATATCTGTTTATCCATCCTCCATTCACTGGCAGAAATTTACACTACAATAACACTTCTCATGGAGGTAATATGGTTTTTTATTTAGTATTAGTCTAATTACATTCTTCGAATCAGTGACTGATGAAAGGAAATCATGAAATAAAAATATGAGACAAACACTTCTTGCACCAGCCGCAGGTAGGATGTGCTGTTCCTGGCCTACCTCTCTAAAGAAGCACAAGTTACTTCATGCTAACCTTGAAGATTTCATGCAACAAGAGTGACCACGTCAGTGGACACAGAGATGTGGATCTGCAGCTGGAACTGGAGCTTCTCTCCAATTGGACTTTGGGCTGCATGGACCTGAGAAGGCTGGATACCATCAATGAAAGCCCATACAGTTTGAGGTGAGTAGTGCCTCCTATATAGCCTTTGTCACACAAAGCAGCTTATTATCCCAGTGCCAGGGATATTTGGTATTTTTACAGAGAGATGCTGATATACTATAATAACTAATAAACTATAGATAGTTTATTTTTGCCTTGACTTCAATTTTATTTCTACTGTCCTCTTTTTTCATTCATTTCATCAAAATAAATGTTGTACACATACAAACAGGCATGATGAAAAATAAAATGTCAGATACATTTTGAGAATAAAACATTTTGACATTGTGCATCTTCTTTTAAAATCAGAGGGTATAGTAATTGCATTTGGCTTGGTATTTCCTCCAACAAGGAGGTAATTTACTTTCACAGCTGCCTTATAGAACAGCATGATGTTAAAGGAATAATTGAGTTTGTGGGACTTTTTGTGATTGACATTTGTGTTTCAATTTTATTTGAGTTTATAGGATTCTCCTTTCTCTTCTGTGTATATTTCAATAATCACTCAGTGATTATTTTCATGTAGAACTTCAAATGGGTTGGAATAACATTTTGTAGGCTGAACAGTGATGAACAAACCCTACAATTCTCCTTTGCTTTCTTAATTTTCTAAGATGATAAAGTGGAGTGTATACTGTTACAAAACCAACAGAAATTATGAATGTGATCCCAGTATTCTTTTGAACAATACAATCATATGATTCCATGTATGTACAAACCTAAGTAGAAAAATAAGAAGACTTTGACAATAACACCAGAGATTGGCTTGACTCCTTATTTACTGGCCTCTGAACCCAAGTAAATTTTGTATGCTTAAGCAAGTATTCATAATGACACAGCATTTTAAAGATAATCGTATTCATACTATTCTGTGGGTACTTGGCTACAGGGAACAGAAATATACCTATATAGTGAGAAAACAGGCAAATGGAGGTTCAATAAAGCATTAAGCAATATCACTTAATTGCTTAACAATTGCTTAACAATCACAAAAAAAGGGAGTGGGAAAAGAAGGGAACTGACCACTGACGTTGTTCAACAACCCATAGCAGTATAAGATTAATCTTGAAACGCTGACTTGTGGACCAATCAGTAAGTTGCATAAATTACTTAAGAGCCTTTAACATTACAACATTTAATGATTTATGTCATTTGCAATCTGCAGCATGTCACATCCTATTGCAATACTCATTATGCTATGTGTAGCCATCTATCCAGAATAATGTTGCTAAATTTGCCTAGCTCCTCCTCCATATATGAGAGAATAAAATTTCATCTTCTTATATAGTTTAGGGAAGCAAAACAAAAATTTAAAGCTACATGGAAACCATTTGCTATTTTGACATTGAAATTTCCCCTCTAAGATCCTATCTAGACTGGCGAGTTTTCCTAATCTGACACCAGGGTTGTTGTTACAACTGGATATGCTGACTCACCAAAAAGTGGATACCTTCTGATAGTTTATTCCCTTAGCTTAATAGCTTTTCAGTTTCATTGAGCATTGTTAAATTGAGAAAAAAAGGCTTTTAGAAGAAATCCAGTCTTCTAAAAATTTTGGAAGTTTTGGACATTTTAATTTAAATTTCTTCACTAATTTCAATTTTTTTTTTTTGGTATCAATCAGTAATACTATTATAACTTGATTTTTACCATTGATCTCTAAATTTTTGTAAACAGCTCAAATATAATCTCCAGATTCTTTGATACTTTCCTCACAGGTAAATGAAATCTAAACTGATAAAACTGGATGTTTACTGAAGTAATATATGAAATTTCATGCCTCCAAGGCTTTTGTTTAAATCTAGCTTTCACCTACAGCAATTTAAAAAGTAATTGCTGCTAGATAGGAGAGCTCTGTCAGTTATATCAGTGGTGGCAGTGAGGGAACAGTTTAAAAAATGTATCCCCACCTTTTCAGTTCAGTATGGGTGTTTGTATGCTCTTATGTCAAACAGTCCCTCTTTGTAATTTTGGGTGTAGATATTAGGAACCTGACTGATGTTGCATGTGTGTATTAGAACACGTGTGGATAAGTGTGTGTGTGTGTATGTGTGTGAGTATTCACATTCAAACACTTGTTTTGCATCTTCTGAGATGAACGGGTTTTTTTGTTTGTTTTGGTTTGGTTTGGGGTTTTTTTGTTGTTTGTTTTGTTTTGCAACATGCTGAAAACCTTTACTCTGATGCATGGAACCAGCATTCTGCTTAGAGTTGTACGTGTCTGGTACAAGTCTGCCAAGCTGTAAAACTGTTTTTTGCAATTCCATTGAGATTTTGCCAACAAAGGTCTGACTCATACAAATTGATAATATACACTCTGAAATCTTTGTCAGTTGAACATTTTTACAGTAATAATCTTCTCGTAGCAGTAATCAACATAGTCATGTTGTTTCAGAAAACAGTACAGAGGAGCCACAGGAAAAAGATGTGGAAGTATTTGGCTGAAGGCTACTTTTCCTCATTTCAATAAATGGTCCCTATGCTAACCCAACTCTGTCACCAATCAGCTCAAACCTCTCTATCCACAAAACACAAAGTAAGAGGGAGAGTCGGTCTCCTAAGGATTTTAAGGAGAAATGCTGGGGCTTTTTTATTGTTTTGTCTTGGTTTTTTTCCCCTGCTTTTGTCTCCTGTCACAGAAAAAGCCTTTGCCTTTTTCTTCCACTCCTGAATTCTTTGTTCATGAGCAGGAAAAAAAGGTCGATCTAAATGTTCTAAGACACATGCTTTTATACTTGTTTCAGGTTTAAGAAGAAAAAACAATGCCTGAGCAGGACTTCCACTTCAGTGAAACAGATCTTTCACTAACTTTTAAAACTGTTACATCAGTCAAAACAGTTCCATCATGAAAAAATAAGGTATGGAAAGTGTATTTGTAAAAAAATAACTGATAGTGCTAGAAAGAAAGAAAGAAACTTTTTTTTTCTCCAAAAAGAGCTTAAAATCTTTCCAATAAACTGTAAGGTCTTCAAAATCACATCCTGGTAAATGTGTTTAATCAAATTTTAGATTATTTCATATTTGCAAAAGGCTTTCTGTTCAAATATATCTTTAACATAAAAAAATCAAAACCGGTGACAGACAAAAACTGAGAAAGTTTTATTTGGCACTATACAAGAACTTCATATTGGATACTGACAGTTTTTTTGTCCCACTGATTACTGTTGTCTTCTTCTGTGCAGGTTATAAAGGAGAAGAATTTGCTCAGTGGTTCACTTATTTATTAGGACACATTTCACATAATGAGAGCGCAGTTCTTCTATGCAATATGGCTTTTAATTGGACCTATATTCATTGGAATTACTTATGTAATATTAGTTTAAATGTGCTGAGATATAAATAATATGATTTTCAGTTTCCCCTTGGTACTTAGAGACATAAATGTACTTCCAGCAATTATCTTTGAGAAATATACATCATTTGCTTATATTTTTCTTAGTTTTGTCTTTAATTTTTTTAGTTCTGTCTTTAAGGTAATGTTAGTATTTTCAAAAAAAAAATTATTAATTTTCAAAATCAGTATTTGTAGCCCTTTTAAGTTAACTTAGCTTGCACTTGACCTATTGGCAAAATGGTTTTAAATGGTTTAGAAGAGTATTTCACTAGTTTCTAATGATGTTTCTTCATCACTGAGAAAACTTTTTGTTTGTATTGCTCTTGCATCTTATAATCTGCAACATTTGAAATATTAGGCCCAAGTACGGGGAGGACCACCTGCAGATCTTTCCTTATGCAGAGCAATGTGCTTGCCAAAAATGGTTCTGTTAATGCTAAAATAATTTTGGTGCACATTAAGGTCAAGCTGTGTCTCTGCAAACTCTTGAGACCTGGCAATGCCACATGCAGTTAGCGTTGGCCAGCTGATGTCCCTGTAGGTGCAAGACAGGCACCTTTGGAAAGTGGTGACATCCACCCAGAGAAATCTTGGCCAGCTGTTCCTGTCTTCTTCCATTATCTGGAAAAAGAATAGAGTGGTCTCTATGTTTCTAACCTTCAGAAAGCTGAGGGTAGGTGAGAGGAATTGCAGCCTCAGTGCGGACTCTCCAGTGCAGTGCAGCCCCTGCGCGCTGGGGTTCAGTGCGGCCGGCGGTGTGGCAGCACTGCAGAGCAGCAGCCAACCTGAGCAGCGCACGGAACGGGCAGGGCAGGGCTCGGGAACGCCTCAGGTGGGTGAGGAGCTGCAGCTGAGTCACAGTGAGGGGTGCTGGGGAGAGACTTGGGGGCACGGATGCTGTATCAGCACGACAGATCCATAGCTGGTGGGTGAGGGAGGAAAGGACAATGACACGTTTTCCTGCACAGCCTGACAGAACCCGAAATTTCTTTTATTGGCATTCAACGTACCTCCAAGATACTTGAGCAAATAACATTTAAAATGCCCTGCTATAATATTTGCCATGTGCCTCTCACTCCCAGAGTACACATTAGGACCAAAGTTCATTTTCTCTCACTGAAAACTTGTGACACATTTGGGATAAAGTACTGCATCCTAAGATTTCATTAAATAACTAAGAATTCACTGCCAGAGCTGAAGTAATTATTCAAGAGTTGTGCTCTCATAAAAGGCTTTTTTCTTGCCTTTAAATCTTCTTTTAATGATGTGCTTTTCATTTAGTTATAAGGAAATTACTTGAATTGTCTCAATAAAAGTTTAAGCAGTCTTTATTCTGTAACTAAAAACATGCACAAGAAAAAATAATTTCAAAGATATATATCAAGTATACGCAAACTCTACAGAATCATTTCTTTTGAAGCAATTTTGTGAAACCACTTAAAATCATATCGTGAGACATGAGTCTTATAAACTGAAGAGGAAAAATGAATTTAAAATAGAGAGAAAAAACTTAATTTGTGCTTGTTTGTGAACATTTATTACTAAAAGATATTAAAACAGAATTTTTAATGTTCACAACTGACTCACTCTCACCCTGCCACTTCCAACATTGCTGTAATGGAGACAATTTTCTGAAAAAATATTAATTTTTGTAATTAGTTGTATGAATATAGAGGAAAAAGTGGTTCCTTTATTCACTCAGTCATAGGGTGGAGAGCAGGATGGTCATCTCTATGTAGGCTCATGTACCTTACCAGGGCCTTATGGAGAAATCATGGCCAACTGTAGCATTGTGGCTCTGTCTACAGTTCCCAAAATAATGAGAAATATGCATACATGCCCTGCAATATAGCACTGAGATGGTCAGGGCTCCCTGCTATGGAGGAAAGTCTTCACACAAACTCACAGAAAGGCAGCCAAAAAAAGCCTGAGTACCAGATATTTTTAAATTATTTAGAGACCCAGGATTCACTGGTAATAGGCAAAGGAGGGATGCTTGAAATTTTTTGTTGCTTTATTGGGCATGACTTGTTTGGTTTAGCCCAACGTAATAGCACCAACCATAAACCCAATACACTGTGTTAAAGCCTGAAGATTTTTGTTGTACTGAACTGTGAGAGTTCTCAGGAAATTTATTGGTATTCCAGACAGAAAACAGAAGAAACCAGAAGAGTCAGAAGTGCACAGGCCAGTGTAACAGCAGTGGATGGGTACCTGTGCTGGGCAGCAGCCCTCACCTGCTCCCATTCATTCCTCAGGTGAGTAAGGGACAGTCCAGTGTCTTCCTGTGCCAAAAGTGCTTTTGAATTCTGGAGCAAGTTGCACTTGGAGGTAGATGGGCATGAGTGGCACCTATAGAGAGCATACAGTGCAGGCTCTCTGGTCATCTCTGCTGTAGCCTCTGTCTTGGAGGGGCCTTTGGCAGCCACATCAAACCAATTTTTGATCTACACATAGCTCATGAGCAATGGCGATGTCAGTTCCAGACTGAATAAATCTCTCCAGCTGTGGCAAATGCCTAGATTGCCCCAAGACCTTGCTTGATTTTTCCAAAGAAGAGAACACCCTCCATGCCTGTTCACCCAGGACCATCTGTCGCGTCTCTGCACCTCAGACATGCCTGTGATGTTAGTGGTGCTGCACACGTGTCCAGCTGCCCTCTGTGCTGCCCTGTGGTCCTCTCCCTGAACCAGCTCTGTGTCTTTGTGAGTATGGCCAGCTTCATTCTCAGGCATGACAATCTCCCTCACAAAAAAGGATACAGAGGCAGGAGTTCAATCTCATTTTTGTTTTCATATTGTAAAATTAGGACAGGCATAGGTGATCTGTTAGGTGCGATCAGGAGGTGAACAAACTAAAATGTAGGAGTAATGACCATGTCAGACTTCTGAGTCTAATTGTTGCCTTGAGCCCACATGTGAGCAATAATTATCCTCTCTGGTGAGCTGCTCTACGGACACGAGTAATTATAGTCCTCAATACACAGAAATGTATTTTTCATTATAATGAAGCACAGAAGTAAACAAAAATAAATGGATTAGAACTAAATGTTCAGAATGCCATTTACATGCTTGGCTTTAGACTGTCACCTGAAGTTTTGCATTCAAAGGAAATCTGCATGTGGAATTCTGGCCTTATAAGTGGAGCTTGTGTGAAGAGTAGTTGTTAGAGATATTTGTCCAATACCTGAAAAGAAAATGGTTATTCAACTGAAATATTTCATTTGGTAGTAATCACAGTGAAAATTTTGCAGAGATACACTGCTTCTAAAGTTAAAATACAATTCTCTGCTCATGTTTCTGTGGTAACTAGCTCAGTAACACTAAATAATTTAGTATTCCAGCCCCATTTCATTAAAACCCTAGCGTACTTACAAGAATAAGTATAAAAGTATGAAACTCATGTGACTAATTGTAGTCAGTCACTGACTGACTAACTGTAGTCAGTCACTATCTTAAGAGGCAATGCAGATCTAGGGAGTAACTCAATTCATCCTAGAATAGATGTCTTAAATATACTGTGGATATGTGTATTTAATCAAAAGAATCTAGCCTAAAAATATACAGAGTTTAGGCTTAGAAATCTGATCTCCTTGTGTTCCAACTTCATTAAAGTAAACCTGCTACCAAACTTTCTAGGTATCCACAAAATGTATAAAGCTTACCATGCAAAATGCTGCAGTGGAAACCCAACTGGCCATCCAACTTTCAAGACAGATTTGGTTATCAGTCAGTTGCATTCACTCTGATTCTTCTACTTTTGTAGGGAAATTGACTACATGGCTACATGGATTCATGTCATTTCCAGCACTTCAGTGTTTCCATACCTGAAAGAGCATGGCACTAAAACATATGTGGTGGAAATCCTGGTTCCGCTGAAAGAGAAAAGGAAAGATTTCTTTGTTTTTTTTGACTTCAGAAATGCCAGGATTTCACCCAAGGATAAGGATGGTTGTGCCATGTTGCTCCAGGTGTTCACAGGAAATGAAGAGAGTTCCTCAAACTTCAGGAAAAAAATCAAACAACCCCCCCTTGTCTGGCAGGCTCCTCATTGCATGTTCCATCAAGGCACCTGAAGGCAACTCTGCAGTAGGGCACAGGTTGTCTTTTGCTTGAAAGGTGAACAAAGAAACGAGTGCTGGAGTTCAGCAATGACTCACATCTGGCAGTGCATTTTCCTGGCACTTCTGAGTGGCACTGCCCTGCTCTGCTCCACAAAAACATTTTAAATGATGTGGGAGGTATTTTATATGGAAAAACAAAGCATGCTGTATGGGACTCAAAAAGATCTTATTATTTCATCCCTTATCCAAATTACTCTTTAGATCAAGATTGTATTAATGCTCATAATTAATTTGGTTTTACATAATGCATGTAATCCAAGCATCTCACAACACTTCTTGAGCATTCTCTAATTAAGCTAGTCGCAATCTCTCAGTGAAGTACTCAAGGAATCTGTGTGACTCATTTCATCCAGCACCAAGAAGCAGTCACCTCTGGGGTCAAGTAAGGCACAGCAGCATATTCAATAATGCATAGCAGCATTGTGTCACACTTTGGGAGGGAAATGAGAAGTAGAATCCCTAATTCTACAGGGAACTACAGGGGGTTCAAGGAAGGAAAATGTATTTATCTGTAATTGCAGATTTAAAGGTGCTAACTTGTTCTTTCCTCTGAAATTGTCAAAGGCCCTTTCATGTCCAGTTGGCTTTTTTAGTTCACAAGTCAGAGAGGAATGCCTTACCCATATCATGATTTCATGACCTATTATATTTTGAAATTCTGTATCTACACATAGCATTTACTTGCCCAAAGTAAATAGCCAGTGTGATTCTTTGATCCAAGCTGTAAGCAATTTCCAATATTTAACATTTCTCCCTAAAAGGCTTATTTCAAGCAGTTTTATTATCCCCACTATACAGAAAAAAAAATGAAGCATTGGGAAAATAAATTATCTTCCTCTACATACCGAGAAAGTCAGTGATTAAAAGGTCATCAAATCTTGTTTTCCAAGCCTATATTTGTTTGCTAAGCTCTCACTCGTCATTCTTTCTGCCTGTTAAATCATCCCTAGCATTCAGTCTGTATGACACTATTTTTGATGCCCTTAATTAAAATACAGCTTGAACATAGAGTCTATAATATTCTGCCTAACAGGAGAGCTTTCACATATCCATTCTCATTTGTTCCTCTACAAAAACAAGCTTTAAATCCCCAAAAAGCTACTAACCTCACTGATGCAGAAGCTCCCTAAGTATATTTTGGACAACTGCTCTTTGCTCAAAGCAGGAGCACCCCTTTTGTGCCACTGGGGCTTCATCCCCATGGAGAAATGCACCAGGCACAAGTCCCCCAGGCTCTTTGGGGCTCCACAGGCTGAGGCAGATGGGACACAAGCTTCAAGGGTCATTGGGGGACAAATTACTTCACCTGCAATTCCCCCATTGAACAGGATTGTCACTGATAACAGCTCTGAACTCCTCACAGGTTCTTGCAGCCAGATCAGTCTGTCGTGATCTTTTGTAACCTCCTCTCTAGCAAGCAAAACAACAGATTATCACAGAGGAATTTTTACATAGGATAAAAACCTGTAATTAATTTAAATCCTGAGAGAAAAAGGATATGCTATAGATGAAGTCTATAGATAAGTATTGTAATGGAAAATTATACTCACCATTGAGTGGCAGAGACTTTACTGTCTCAATCATAAGAAAACATGTCTCATGTTTCTAAACAAGTTTGCTGAGACAGGGGAGGAGCCAGGAGCCTGAAAAATCTAGATATTTTTACCAAGGCCCAGAAAAGCCAAGAGAGGACCAGAAAACTCACCTTTTTTCCATACTGCTTGTGGTATAGCAGGAAAATTACATATATAGGTACTTTTCAAACCTTGACTTTCATGTGCATATCTTTTCTTTTTTTGTTCTCTGCAACAGAACACATATTCTTATGATGAAAATGGAGAAAAAATTATAAGGAACGTGTTAAGGATTTCTGATTATTATTAAATTTTGAGAAAGCAAAGACACTACTGTAGCACATGAACAATACACAGAATAAAATACATAGAAAACAATGTAAAAAATCTATAAACCCAGTATTTTTACTATGCAGTAATTATATAATCTGCAGTGATTTATACTATCCTCCATTTTATGAAAACTGTGAGAACAGATGTACATAATCATTGTCAAGGGAGCAGACAGCCAACATGACCATTCCCAAGATGAAAACACTTTTTTGAGATGACACTTTAAGTAGAGCTCCTATAAGGATTAAAATTCCACTTTCTGAATGATTTAATTTCTTGCCAAATCTTGACGCTTCCAGATCTCTTGTGCAGTTCTCTTATGAAAGAAACATTCTAGGAAAAAAAAAATCCATCAAAGCTAATTTTTCCAGTTTTCTGATCATAGAATTATCACAATTGTGAAATAATGTTATTCCTGAAGGTAAAAACCCAGTTTCACATTTCACCAGAACATCTGTCAAAGTTTTAATAGCTTTTATGGCGTTTTTTAAACAACTTTACTCACTTTGAATAACAATAATAAAAGAAATAAGGCTTTTCTTTTCAGAAAAAGAATCTTTTAAAAGGAATTTGTATTCTATTTCTGATTACACAGAAAAGTCCACATCTCCTTCACAGTAGATAATAAATTCCAGATGACTGTATAAATCACGTTCACTGTGGTGTGCATCATTAATAGCTGTAGTTGCATGGTCACAGTGGCTGCACTTGTATTTTCTTTGTAGAAAGATCCATGCACTTTCTCCTCAAGAAAGAAAAAAGAAGTATACTAATTGCTGAAGGATACTGAGTTCATCACATTGCAGGCCAAAGAAACATGGGAGCAGTGGAGTTAACTTCAAGGAATTAAAAGAGAAGTTAAGGTTGAGCTCTTCACTGTGATGAGGAATGTGGGCTTCTAGGTGGTACACCTCACTCCAAGTGAGGTACTTACCTTCTCTAAGTCAGGAAAAATTACTTCAAGTTGGAAATTCTTTGGTATTATTTGCTGACACTAAATGGAATGAAAAGTCACTAATTCACTCCTTGATAGCTAACCGTATCTAAATTTTGGTGACATGTTTCTGGTCTAAGTGCCAACAATTATTACCAAATACTAGTTTTAAAATGTTTATGATAACCATTCCTAAAATCAACTGGAAGCCTGGGAAAGTGCCAGAGTTTACATGCCTAAGGGTGATGCTAGGGCAGTGACATTAGCAGTGCTACGTGTGCAACATGGTGTCATAAACTCTTATTTCTTGTTTAAGTTTTCAAACAATATTGCATTTGAGTGAATAAGTGAATGTGTTGTTTCAATATTGATATAACTGTACTTGCTGCTGTACGTAAAGTGGGTGAAATATCAAAGAAAGCACAGTAGATATAAAACTCCACATAGCTATAACCAAAACACAATGACCAGATGTCCTGGCTTGGCACAGATTTGTAAATACTTTGCTATATGTGGAGCATAAGAGACCTTTGATCTTATTTGCATAAATTTATACAAAGAAGAGGAAGTATTATTTAGAGCTAGATTTAAGTTTTAGATGTGTGTGTGCTAATGCAAAACTGTAGCTAAAGCAATCAGTCGTTGTTAGAAATGTTAAACAAAAGTATTGCTGCGTCTCATTGCTCTGTTAGGATTTAGAGGCACTTAGAAGGAAGAGTGTAGGCAGCCAGCTGCACTGATAAAAAGTGACTGAAATCTGCTCTTAAGGGTATTGGCACATCACAGCTGGCAGAACAGCAGAAATACCTAAATTAAAACTTAATTTGGGTATCTCCACATTTTGCAGCAGTCTGGCATGTTCTACGTTACCTTTGGTGAGCCTGCACAGATGTTACCAAGGGGAAAGTAAGCCAGTTCTCATAAGTTTACAGCATATGTTTTGCTGCACTGCTCAGATCTGCTTGGCTTTACTAGCCAAATTCAAAATTCATAAAATGGCAGTGATTTTTCTCTACTTGTAATCATTTATTCTATGGCAAAATTGGATCACTGATAACAAAGGAAAAAAACAGGCAGTGAGGAAATGTAAGCAACAGAAAAGCACTGGAGATTCTCCTAGAAAAATATTCAAGAGAGTTATTTGCACTGAAAAAATAAAGGATATCTCAAATGCTAAAGAGTTCAATATCCTCCCTAGTCATACTTAACCTGCTATACAGATTATGACCATTATAAATAAATTCAGTCCCCACCCTCATACAGAGTTAATCAAATATAGAATCAAGACAGACGGAACCTCAAGTACAGAAGGAAACATCTCATTTCTCAGTCATATTCAGTCATCCAGGAGAACAGATGGCCCTTAATAGCATGCCCTGAAACATCTAATTACATGAGAAACTTTGTATAGTTTTTCTGGACTTTTAATTGGTCCCCCAACTGTGTGTGGAGACAGCCAAATGTTTTAATAGATTAAATAATAAATATAAAGATAGACTGTGTTACAGCATGTACAAGACCTGGCTGATTTACTCTTAAGGTGGATATAAAAATATGGCAATTCAGGGAGGGATTCAGCCCTGCAAATCCAGACTGTCATGCAGAAAAGCTCTACTTATTTCTTTGGAAGTCTTCCTCATAACGTGTTAGGTGCCTTGACATCTCCCAATATAGAATCAACAAGGTGTGTATGATAACAGATTTAGGGTCACTAAGAATTTAGCCTACATAAATGACATGAATGGAGCAATGGTTGGTAACTATAGCAACCAATAAAACCCTAACAGGAGAGGGGAATGGACATTATATATCAGCATGCCTAGCTGAAATGTGATTCTGTAACAAGATTCACAGTATATGGGAAAGATATAAGCTACTGAAAAAATATTTTTAAAACAATTTCTGTTAAAAGAATTAGTGCATATTTAATTAAGGAAATGTAATTAAGTACCTAAACAGTAGTAAAACCAAAGTATAATCAACTTCACCAGTGTTGTTAATGAACAACGGACACAGAAACTAAGCATTAAGTGAAGCATGAAAAATCATCAGCAACAAATGCATTTTTCAGAGTGTACTGAACTCAGAACCTTATCTAGAGATATAGGATCTATACCTCAATTGCCCAAAACCTTGTATAATGTTTCCCTCTAGTAATAAAGGCCATAGGAAAGCATAGGAGTTCTGCTTAGTTGGTTGATCATATAATTTAATCCAGGCTGTGACTGTGCTGTTTAACCACATTAAATTTTGTCCTGCAATTAGAAAAGCTGTTCCAAAATATTGTTGCTCTGATGCTTAGAAACTTTCTTTTCAGGATAAATTTATAAATAGCCAGTTCATACCCATTTGTTCTTGTGTCAGCAGTGGCTGTTAGTTCAAATGGCTTTTCTCTGGTGTATTAACATGCAATATTATGGACATGCAACATTTTGTTAGGCTGTGAAAGCCAAGTTCCTCTTGCAACTCAAGATAGAACCACAGAAAGATTTGGGTTGGAAAGGAGCTTTAAAGGCCATCTAATCCAATCCCCGTGCCATGGGCAGGGATGTCTTTCACAATATCAGGTTGCTTTAAGCCCCATTCAACTTGGCCTTGGACACTTCCACAGATGGGGTATCCACAACTTCTCTGGGCAACCTGTGCCAGTGCCTCACCACTCTCACAGTAAAGAACATCTTCCCTAACATCTAACCTATCTCTCCTCTTCTAGTTTAAACCCATTCCCCTTGTCCTATTGCTACTGACTTGGTAAAAAGTCTCTCCTTTCTTATAACACATTCCTCTATGTATTGGAAGGCTGGGAAAAGGTTTTCCTAGACTTTTTTTTTTTCCAGGCTGAGCAACCCCAGCTCTCTCAGCCTGTCTTCATAAGAGAGGTACTCCAAGCCTCTGATCATTTGAAAACTTTCTTCCCTCTTAAGCATCTTAGATGCCTTTCTCTCCTTTTCAGCATGCTTAATTATCTTGTGTGAGCAGCTGTAATTGTACGCTATATTCCAGGTAAACTCTTGCTAGAATACTGTTTAGTACATTTCTATTCACAAGAAGATGTTTTCATATGGCTGCATCACATCTGGCTATAACAGGATCTCTACTAGATTAATTTTTTTTTTTAATTGCTGCAACAGGTGACTTGATTTGATGCAGAAACTCTAGATACTACTCCTTAATTCTTGGTCTTGTGTTGTTTTGTGCCACTGAATGTTGTCCCATTTCTATTAACTCAATTATCAACTCAACTCATCAGGGTGCAAAAACCTCTATCCCATTTATAGTTGTCATTTCATTGTCTTTTATTCCTGTACACGTGGCTATGTTATAATAACTGAGCTTTATCATTATTATTTATACATGTCCTCCAGCATATACCTGGAAAATTGTAATCACAGTGATAAGAATTTATTGGAAATATAGAGATGGCTATTTACCTGCCTGTGTAGTATTTCAGAGATTGCCTCAGTGAAATCTCTTTTGCAATCCTTCCACAATACAACTGACCAAAATCCTTTCTGTTTTCATCCATATAATCTTTATTTCACTGTTGGGTATTACCACAATGATTCTCAGTCCCACACTTTAATCTTGTCTTTCCTGGACAGTACAAACCTATTGCCCATTAATGACTGTATTTTCATTATGCTTCTGGTTGTTGTGCAGGAAAGAATCAGTTGATTAAAAAAGATCCACACTAATCAGCAGTATTTTACACGTATTTCCAAGAATGCAGGAGGATACAAGAAATGAAAGACAATGGACGATCATGGCCATGAGGTCTGAAAGAAAATCCTGTTCTGCACAGGTCCCAAGTGTTGCAGATGTGAAATAACTATATAGAAGGTCTAACATCTAAAAGGCAGTGCTTTCCCTTTTGGTTTGTATAGTTAGTCAGTATGACACACCTTATTAGCTATCTTTGCTGTCTCCTTTCTCTGCTCAGAGGTAAATCTGGTTAAATCTGATATATGTTAACAGTGGTCCATAAAGATGCTTTTTCTCCTCTGAAAAAATGCAAAAATCTTATGGAGCAAGAAAATTTTCAGTGCTAGGCCTATTATCAGACAGCAGTAACCCCAAGAGCTTCCTCTCTGGGTAGAACAGCAGATGTTCTCTGGACCATCTGTGGTGGTTTGTGCCAGAGGTTCCTAATGCTCACTTCCCAAATACAAGGTCTCTCTATAAAGTCCCCTCCTTGCCTTTTCATGCAAATCCTAGTTGCCACCTGCCTATGGACTGTAACATTGTAAAAAGCCTGGATTTCCGGCTCTCCCCTCTCATGCCCATTTCAGGGCAACTTTTGCCATGAAAGGGTTAGGTTGCAGTTGCTGAGGTTGTCAGATGAGATGGTCAGACCCCACTGCCCTGTCCCAGGTCCCTCCCTGGGGATTTTGTCCAGCTGCAGTTCTGTAAGGCATATCCAGGAGCTAAGTAGACCTTTCACTAGTATACAGACAACCTACTCATGGTGCAGAGGCTGCAGCATTTACCCCTTTGTGTAATGATTTCCAGATGCTGGAAAAGTTTCCTTGTATTTCAAAAATTCTACAAAAAAGTACAAGAAAGATAGCCTCATTTAAAAGTGTAAAAAGCTAAAAAGTACTCTACTCTTTAAACATTTTGACAACTGCATTGCTAGAGGCAGAGCTGTACTGGAAGTCTTCCAGGGTGGAGAAATAGGATAAGAAACAGAATAAGAAAAATGGCGTTAAAGAACCACAAAACTCCGTGTTACTCACAGGATGCTGGCTCTGAAAAATGTCCAAAGAAAAGTTTGCTGAAGTAATGACACAGGGAGAGGTATAGGAAAGTCAAGCTTGGGGGAAAGAAAACCAGGATCTACAATTCCAGGAACCTCAAAATACTTAGTTATATTGTCCAGGTTGTCCTGTTTTTATGCTTGAAGAAAGAGTCAAGCCATGGGAATTCAAAAAAGGAAAATTTGAAGCAGTCAGAAAGGGCCATGAGAAAGTAAATTATAGATAAGAAATGAAGAAAGTTATTTGGAAATATTGTTTTGGATGATAATGGACAAATCAAATAACCTTCTGGATAGAATCACCTAACTCAAATAGGGAAGAGAAACACAAAGTCCTGTAATTGAATACAGACCTAACCAAGATGACTACTGATAAGTATTCAGCACACAGGACTTCAAGTTCATTAAAAAAAAAGAAGAAAAAGCACATCCTAGGAAGATCTGCATGTGTGATCACTGTTTAACCAACCAAGAAGATGAATAAATCAAGTGATTTAAATCAATTGATTTAAATCAATTAAAATTCTTAGCATTAGATCAGGCAAAGAACATAAAAACAACCAAACCAAACTTGTTTGTAAGAGAACAGATCTATTTCTTTGGAATAAGAAATATGAAGAAATCTTCACGTAAAACTGTGAAAACCATTCTAAACTAGCCATATATAGTGTAGCTCTGCAGTGTTATTCTGCATTTAAATTAGATGTATGCAGCAGTTAGGAGTTGCAACCAAAACAGAATAAGGGGTCTGGGTAGTGTGACAGTTTACTGTTTCCTATCTAGTTGTATATTTGTTTTCTAGTTTTCATTCTGTATCTCCCCAGTTTTTGCCTTCTTCAAAATAAAAATAGGTAGATGGAGGAAGAAGAATTGTTTACTGGGAGCTTATTACAGAGTGGCTGTTAAACTGATTAGAGTTTTGGAAACTATCAAACAGCTAATCTAGATCAACGCACAAGGTCACATAGTCAAATTAAGCTTTGTTTCCTGTGGATTTCTGTGGTTACCTCTGGGGTTTCAAATTAGACTACCAGACAAATAATCCTGTTATTTCAAGCATGTCATATTGCAGATAGGTATTATTTTAATTGAAGTACCTGTCCACTTATAGGCACTTTATGCATTAGAATAGTTTCCCAAGTGGCACATTCTGAAAAATACCATTTCTTCTCCATAGAAATATTGAAAAATTTTCAGTCTGAGACCTTGGTAACAGAGGTTCCAAGAAAATAGTTTTATATTCAATAAATTGGAGTCTATCATGACTTGGTATTGTGAAAGCAAAAGAGAACATAAAAAATCTAAAGTCAAATTGTCAATGAATTTAAACAAAGGGTTATAGACAACTATTTTTAAATTATTTGTTTGCCTTTCCTCAGATTTAAGCAGAGTTATTGTGGGCAACATAGTATGCACAAAAATTTACACACAAATAATAATTTCATTATACAGTGATTATAGCTTATAGACACAACAGAAAATGTTACAAATACTATATATATATACAAATACAAATACAAAGACTACTTGGCATAATATTAGGGTAAAAATGCATTATTTAATAGTTTCAGAATATTCAGAATGGTATCCATGGAACAGTTATTAAATCCTCTGCTAATAATTCATAATAGGTTTAGGATGGATATATATACATATGTCTGTCTGTGTACACACACACACAAAGTTATAACACAGTTTTGAGCCTCTGTGAGTGCATGAGAAAATGGGGTGTTCTCATTTTCCTTTCCTGTATGTTCTTCATTTTAAAAATTAAATTTTCAAGAGGAAAGGAGTCAGGGAAGGAAAGGGAAGGGAAAGAAAAAGGAAAGGAAAGGAAAAAGGAAAGGAAAGGAAATGGATAGTAAAAATATTCCTATGTACTTTAGGTTAGGAACCTGTTTACATCCCAGCCATGGTTCCCTTAAGTGTTTGACCCTGGCTAAAACTGGAGAAACATGAATTACAAATCATCTCAACTGCCTGGCCAAAATGAATTTGACCTTTAGCTCACTTTGAATCAATTCAGACTACATTATCAGGATCTCAACCTACAAATAAATAAACAAGTAACAAAATGTGATGACCCACTATTATCTATGCCTTTTCCACAGTACCAAGGAGCCTTTCTGGATGACCCTGTCCAGTTCTCAAGAACTCATATTTGTAGTACTTGTGGGATAAGTTGAAACAGCCACACAAACCTAGTGGGGAAGAGAGGAAATGCTGTGAAGAAGGAGGTAAGGTGGGAGAACTCTAACAGAGAAGCAGGGCATCAGAGTCCAAAACCAGCACAGTTTTTCCAGAAATTTAAGTAGATCTCTGGTTTAAGAAGGCTGCTGAAAGTAATAGAGTAGATTTTGAAATGCATGGCCTTCATAAGTTACCTAATAACATTCCCATATTCGTAATTTAATACTTTACGAAGTCAATAACATTATAATTATTCAGAGAGAGGGAAAGAGAGAGAGAGGGAGGGAGAGAGAGAGAAGGGGGAGGAATATTTCTGTATGCAAAAATCGCTTTCTTAGAATGTCTGGAGATTTTTCCCAAGTTCCCAAGACTAAATCCAAATTAGGAAAGCAGCTTACTGGGAGAAAACATAACTGAATCCCAACAATAGTGCCCCATAATGCCAAGATAAAAAAAAAATAGTAGCTATTAAATAACTTGAGAAGCTTCTTCCTTTGGAACTTCTTAAATTAAGCTAAATATTTTTATAAATGACATATAGACTTTATTGGGAGTTTTTCAAAACTAAAACACAATGAAATGAAAAACTCAAACCCAAATGCAGATGTTGAAATATTTCAGCTTGCCATTGGGTGATTAAATAATTACTATGGGGCTGCATTACACAACACTGTTAATTTTCACTTACAAAACTATTACAGCTGAGTTAGAGTTGAGGTACAAAGACCAGTTCTTCAGGAGTCAGTGCAGCAGCTCAAAATCCACAGTAAATTAGAGAAAGATGAAACTAAAGGCTTCACTTAAACTCACAGTGAACCCAATACATGAAAATGTCAAGAAATGTTGTTTAGCTTAGAATGACAAAACAAAAGAATGGGAAGCTGTGTAAAAAAAATATCAATGTTTCTTCTGCCTAACACAGCACAAATTTTGAAATCCTGGCATTTTCACAGGATGTAAGTATTAATTTGCAGTCAATTATAATAAATTCAAATGCTGCACACTGTTAAGCAAAGGATGTGTGTGCAGTGGAATGAGAGGAGAGACAGGTGAATCTCTTGAGATGCACCTCTGAGACTCTTGCCTAATTGTGGAGACCAGAAGACCAAAAAGCTCTTTCAACTCAAAGCCAGATTTTATTATAATATAAACTAAAATAAGAAGCATTTTAAAGAGAGAACACTAAGAATAATTAAATAAGACTGAACAGAAATAAAATTCTGTATAAGCAAATCTGTTCCATCTATCATATACTCACAGGCAAATTCTTGCTTCTCTGCTTGGCTGCTGTGATCCCAGTAGGGTTTGATTTACAGCCAACTCATTCTCATACCTAGAGAGTTTCTCTCTGCCACAGCAGGGGTTGGGCTATGGGTGACCCAGGTCACTCTACGCATTCCAGTACTATCTCTGTGGGCTACAGCTCCTACCTTTTTGCCATGTCTCTCACCCAGAGAGACTTTTTTTCTTGCCCTGGGGCCAGTGACCATTTCCCAAGCCTCTGGAGGCACAGCCTGAGTCCACCCTCAGTTGAAAGGCACATCACATTACAGACTATCTGAGAACAAGCTGTCCAGAATGTGTCCCACAATCTGTTTGTATTTAGTTTTAGAATTTGGTATTTGGACTACAGAACTATACTGCTTGGCAAGATGACAACTTTCTGATTTAATGAGTAGAAAAGTATCATTTTTTTGATTATAAGAGAGAAATGTTGTTTCCTCTTTGTGATTTCATTGCCAATATGAATTAGTTTTTAATGCGTATGAGTGTTTTTTCCTCTAAGAAACTCTTCAGATAAAGTCTCTTAGAAATCTGAAGACATTATTTAAGCTGTGTTTAATATTTAACAGCTTTTACATGAGCACAATATATTTTGACTTTTTGGCAGGTACTACTTTTATAGCAGCAAATTAAGGGAAAGGTTTAAGAGCTTTCCACTCCAAAGGGGAAGCAGTTTCAATGTTATTTAAAACAGCACAAAGAAAATTGCCTGAACAAAGAAAAATAATGTACATGTATCTGATGTTCATACTGGCAGCTTGGAGATGATGAGAGCATTGATGAGCGCCAATATTCTGTTCATGAAAGGAAGACCTGAACTAAAAACTCAGAGACAGAGAGGTCTCCTTGCAGTAAAGGTTTACCACATGCAACATGCAGGAAGATATCTTGGATCAATAACATCTAGATCCAGTTCAGGCCACTTAACTACAAATAGTAAATTACAATAAAAGCTGCATTTTTTTTTTCTGAAGGAATTGGTTACATATATTAAAAATGTTTTCTTTTTATTGTAGATTACCTCAGCAATTATCTGTAACTGTTGTTCAGAGCACAGACTAGAGCCAATACCATTGTGTATAGATATCCTTAGTGAGACATTCTACATGCAGTATGTTTAAATTTTAAAAAATAAAGTTTCTATGACATTATTCACATAAGTATTTCAATATCTGAGTTGAAAATAGAGTACCAAACTGGGAACATATTTGTGTAGTCACCAAAATTATTTGTAAAATCTAATATTCATTCACACAGATTTCCATTATAAAGGAAACTTATGGTATTTCTATATAGGAACAAGATCACTTACTTTTGCCATCTGATGATGAGATTTGCATATCTAAAATCAGGAATGTCATAGATGGAGAACTCAGTCTCATTAAAATTTTGCTCAATGAATGGACAAACCTTTTGTGTTTTCTGAGACTATCTCTGGAACTTCTCAGAGGATGCAGCATTAGTTGAACAAGGTACCAGAGTTATTTTTAAACAGATTATGAAAAAAGACATTAGAGTATGAAAATGACCATGAATTGTAACAATTTGGTTATTTCACTGTTTTGTGTAGTCATTCCAAATGAAAATGTTGTGTACCAAGTCCAAGTAATTAGAAGGTATAAAAAATGGACATATGGTGATAAAATCTCATGATAAATATAAACAAGAGACCCAGGAAACAAATACTGAAAAAAAAATTGAAAAAAAGCTATCTGTACAGCCATCTGGTTAAAAGCATTAGTCATGTTTAGAATAAATCCAGTATCTATGATCAGCTTGAGCAAACAGCTAACCTGTGTTCCAGGCAAGCATGTTGTAATTGAGTAAAATGGCACATGGGGCTAGATTAGAGAAGATTCCACTTTTGTTGCACCTAATTCTGTCAAGAAATCCATTATGACAATAGAATTAATAAATAAGTAGCAGTCTTAGTTTTGTAAAAGTCATCTTCTTTACTAGATTTTTTTTCTAGTGTCCTTCCACCGTGCAAATCTGTTTTTCTCTGTTAGAATGAAAAATGAAAGTTGATTTAAATTGTCTTTCTATATACACAAAGAATATCTACACATTGAAATGGAAAGGAGTTCAATAATAAAAGAGGGAAATGAAGCCACACATTTAAAAAATGTCTATATAATCAGTTAAAATCTCAAAATCTTTGTATTGCTAGAGAAGTTTTATTCTCTCTTTGATTCCATTTTAATAATTTTAAAGTCAGAAGGTTCTGTTTAAGCTTTGCTTTCTAGCATTACCTTATCATCTCAGCCCTTATGTGACACCCTCATGTTTCTGTGGGTAGTGTCAAAGACAAAATACAGTCACATTCCTGGCTGTCTCTGAGCTGGATTTGCCATCTGCATCTGACATCTGCCTGAGCCTTTGCAGTGTATTGCCACAGGAAAGTCTCCGGGCTGCTCTGAATAGCAAAGTCAAGCAGAGGTGTAAACTGAGATCCTGTGGTCAGACACGTTGGTGGTTTTTCAGAATGACTATTTCATGAGGGTGGAATGGCCATTATGCTTCTGGTTTTAAGACCAAGCTCAGGTATTATCTGTGCAGCACTGCACAATGCAGATGTTTTGTTTACTTCTCACAGTGAGGAGAGAGGTGCTTCCCAAAGGTAATGCACATTATCTGTTTTCATGCGTATCTCAAGATAGGTTGAATTACCCCCTGAAAGACTCTGCTTCACTCTGGGTCCTCCAGAGCTTTTCCAAAGCTTAGGAAAGCTTTTCCCATTTGAAAGAAAAGAAAACGATGTGCAGAAAAATACTGGGGTGACCCGTTTTGACCAGTTAAACCAAGAATATGGGCATTTGTTTCCCCTTATAAAAATGTCCTAGTATTATAGATGTAAACTGTAGGCAAAGTGTGATCTAATGTTTTAATTTCTTACTTGGCAATTTGCTTTTTGTTTTGTCTGACAATCCATTCTGCCAGTCTTTAAGACTGTTCAAACCAATGATTTATAGTCATTAATGAAACTTTTTCTAAATCAACACTAAAGCAGAAAGAGTCAAGTGTTTTATACACGCCAGTGTGCTTTAACATGTTCTTCAATAGATGAAGAAAAATAAGAAGGCCATGTAGAAACTGAGGGGTCCCAAGGAAAATCTTTGCTAAAAGTTGAAAATATTTTTCTTACAAGGTTGCTGTAACTGAAAGAATCAGTAGTATTGAGTTCTCCTTTATGGCTGTCTTGTTCTAAAAGATCAACACAAGACCATGTGGCATCCCTTTTAATGACTGCACAAATGACTCACAGAGGGGAAACTTATCCTCTGAATGCAGTAAGTTATGCTGCTTTCTAATGAGAAATAAATCAAAAGCATTTAATTTTCAAAAGCATTTATTCAATGTTAGGGTCTCAAAATACATATTTCTATTAGAATAATTCCACCTGATCTAGAGGGTGACATCTCTGCCCATGGTGGCGGGTTGGAACTACATGATCTTTAAGGTCCCTTCCAACTGAAGTCTTTCTATGATTCTATGAATTTGTACTTTGTGAATTGGTTATGGAGATAATATATGTCCTTTGAAGCTTCATGGCTTACATGGCTCAGTAAGGGCAGATGCATTAGAAGGGAGATCATGTCCTCTTACCTACTTAATAGTCTTTCAAAAAGCCAGGAAAATATTTATAAGAGAAGGAAAATTAATTGACGTTATTTATTTAGATTTTGAAACTGCCTTTCATAATATTCCTCACAGTGATAATGAAATTCAGAAGGATCAAGGTGAGAAACAATTTGTTGATATGGACTGAAAACTGTCTAAAAATGTGACTGCTGAGGTACAACAAATATATTCATAAGGTTTGTATGGTTTTCTATGTGTAGCAGTTCTGGGGAGGGTGATAAACAGCAAGATAGCAAAATTATATAGGCCAAAAAAACCCATGCCAAACTAGGACCAATATGGGGAAATAGACAGTGTAGCGAGGCGGCAATAAGAAATTCAAAGCAACAATAACTCTGGATGCAGTTGTAAATTACTAATCACAGCCCTCTAAGGATCACTGCGTAACAGAGATGAGAATCAGAAAATAAATATTAGGCTACAAAAGGCTAGTATGAAGAAAAAAAAAAGATGGTAAGCCCATTATAAATCAACCTATGTCTGCTGTGCTAGTAATACTGTCCCAAGGTTAGCCTATCTCAAAATATAGTTATTCTAAGGGTACAGATGGGAGTAATAAGAAAGGCTAGAAAGACACTTAGAAAAACAGAAAGACAATTCTGCACTAAGAAAGTTGAGAACTGTAACTCTGTGCTTTACAGGGACTTCCTAACCTACACTGTCTTATCCAAGTGAAAATTGGTGATGAGGAAGATAAAAGGAATTTAATCTAACAAATAAGCGTGTTTCTCCTTTTCATGCTTCTGACACAGATTGTGGAGGAGAAATATGTTTTGTAAACAAATAAAATAATGACATGATCTGTAAATATTAAATACAGTCTCATAAGGAATTTTTGATAAAGAAGGTGCATTTTGTCCGCTGATGAACACTTAATCATTGTCCCTAAAATAGTAGGCACCATGCAGAGCAGCATTAAGTATGAAATACGACAAGTCCCCATTAGGATTTCCTTATGAAATAGCTGCCTGTTTGGGAGATTCCCTGAAGGTAAAGAGGGTGAAGAAACCAAACTTGGACCATGCAGACCAATGATGTCAGGGAATGGACAGATAGTCGTGAAAGGTTGCACTCTGCTACTTTTTTACAAAGAGCGGATCTTGTATATTTGAGCTAGATCTTGCATCCCCCATGAGCTTTCCAATACTGGCATACACACTTTTTCCTGCCCCTGGGTCATGTCTCTGCCAGCATTCCATACAGAGTGACTAGCTGACAAATTCTCCAAGAAACTCACAGGCCTGATTTCCTTTTTAACCTTTCTCCCTAAAGTCTGCTTATGTGTTGCAAGCCACATCAGTTTAGTTTATCCTCACAGTTGCCCATTAACAAAAACAAACAAACAAAAAAAACCCCCTCAATGTTTATTTCACTCAACTTATTCTTGTTTGCTCCCTCCCCAGTTAGCACAAAGGCCAGGATAAGGTGAGGTTTGTTTTTTTTTTCTGATGGTCATACTCCTCACATCAGGGGGAATAAATCAAATACAAGAGATCTTGGGAAAGGCATGGGGGATTAGGATCCCTACTCCAGCCATGAGCTGGAAAGGCACACCAGTGGCTGAAAGTTGCTTTTCTTGCTCTAGTATGGTATCTTGACACTTAATTCCTTAATTTAGGAGGAGCAAATCCAGGCTTTAGTTCCTATTTTCTGGCATCATAAAATTGTTCAATGGAAAATGAAGCTTCTCCTGAAAACAAACCCAGCTGCATTTGAATAGAACTTTGGGACAATTCTAAACTAATACTTTTAATCTTGTTTATTTTGCACTCATTTTATATTTCAAGAAAAATAAAATTAAACACATTCCTTTCCCCAGACCAAATTTTCAAGCCTTCCCTCCCTGCATGTTCCCTATTTCTACTTCAAGTCTCAAATAACTAAAATAGCCTCCCCTTTTCCAGAAGAGCAATTCTCCTCCCTAGCCTGAACCCTCAGATTTAGATTACAAAATTAACTGAGAGGAAGATGGTATAAATGACATGGAAAATATAGTAAGTACATTACTGCTAGGACTGGCTACAAAACATCTTTATGCTACATCCCTTCTGTGCTTCATTTTCCACTGCTCACTCTGCTGTTAACCTTTGTCCTATGCTGCTCAGAAAGTGCCCATAGCATCTGAGAAGGGCTCCAAGCTTTAATAATTTAGTTATTGGTCTGAGCTGGCACAAAACAGGGCATAACTGATGGCAGAAATAAGACCAGAATAGATTTGATGGATTTAATAGAGTGCTTGTGGACAAAAGTTGGCTTAACACATAAAAGATTTTTTTTTACTAGCTTGACAGCAAAATGAAAGACTGTATATACAGAAGATGGAGTTAACAGGGACTGATAATGTGAAGTGTAATGCAATAGATAAAACCACAGCTACATGGAGAAGAGCCTGGGGAGATCCAGGACTGTGTAACACATTGGGCTTTGCTGCTGGAAGTGCTCTGCTTAGCGACAGTGAATAAACAGGCAGAGACAAGTGTGCCCATAAGCAGCCTTTTGCTGCAAGCCACTGAAATACTCTTATTCCTACTGGAGCATGGGACAGAACAGAACTGAGCTATCCATCCCCTGGTCTTTGACTCAACTGCCCCATAGGCGTGGTGCAGGCATTTGTCTCTGGGACATGGGGACAAAGGTGAGCCGCGGACTTTGAAAGCTCCCAGGTGGAATCAGTGATCAGGCATCGTATGGTCCCACACAAATGCAGGAAAAGCCTCTGATCTGTCATATTTTGCTTTCTTTTCTCTTTGTGAGGTTTTTTTTTCTTGGTGGTGTTTTTTGGGGGCTGATGTGTTTGTTTGTTTGTTTGTTTGTTTGTTTGTTTGTTTGTTTTTGAGAGGGAAAGTTCTGGCTTAATTTCTGAGGGAAGTTCCAGTTTGTTTTGTGGGAACTCCTACGTACAAGGTTACCCTATATAAGTACAGCTTGATGTCCAGGTTGCAAGTTCATCCAAAAAATCCCCAAACTTTGTCTCGTGTAGTTTTATAAGTGAACCTGCCTCACATACGGATTACTCTGCAGAGAGATTTCCCTCTTACCTTCTTCCCTTGAGTAGGAGAAGCAAGAAATAGTATTTCTAGCTTTAAGGAATTGCAACACATTTCACTAGTTTCAACTGTGACTCCCTGAACTGCAGCTCCAGGACAATCAGTACCCAGCCTCCAGCTTCTGGGTGACTCTGCAGCTTTGGAGCAGTACCAAAGAGGCTCAGCAATGCTTTTTCAGGCATGAAATCCTTCTGCGTGCCACAGTGAGCTGAGAGAAGAGAGGTATGCTTTGAAGAAGGGAGTTCTTTAGATCTACCTCTTCATAAATCATGCTTTCAGCATATTTTATTCTTCATAACTATCAAAGCAAAAAGGAAACAGAATAATATAATAATCTGTCATTCAGACTGAGAATTTTGAACAAATTTACTTTGGTAAAATACCCCATCCATGCTGCAGCACACCATCTCAGCGGGCTGGATGGAAGGTGTGGCTAGTTTGAAATCCAGAATTTCAAGTGACCCCTGTTTTTCTGCTTTTGAGTACTCTTCTTTTATTTTCCTCACTAAGCAACAGTTATGCAGATCTGACTAAACACCATGGAAACAATTTTGCTGAGGTTTCTCCCAGTGTTTATAGCACAACACCTATCTCTAATTGCCGGCAAGCAAAATTGCTTTGAGCAACGACAACAAAAACAACAACAACAAAAAGCCTAAATCAAATTTGAGACAGTAATTAAAAGAATTGGAATACTCAAGAGAAAAGCTTTCTTTTTATTTTTATTTTCTGTGGAGATGGAAAGCAAGGAAGAGATTCTCTTATTTATTTTAATTATGAAATAATATTTGGAACAAGACCTTAAAGAATGCTGGTTAGAAAAAAAGCAACAAAGGAAATATAAAAAATAAAGACTTTTGTTGGCAGAAACCAAAACTACAAAGCTTCCAATAGAGAAAACCTGGACTGATGGAATTGCAATACCTGGGTGAAGCAATGGTTTAATTGCTCCATTTTTATAATGGAGGTAGAATTTTCATATTTACCTATTCATACTGATAAAATATTGTCAAAACCTGCAATTTCATATTGATGAAAACATGGCACAAACATGAGTGGTGTGAAGGGATGATTTGTCTTGTGAAGAAAGGGTGAGTGGGAGTCAGTTCTGCTTCTCAGGGAGAATACAAGTCACCACTTTAGGAGAAGAAAGAGAAGTAAGAATGGGATGTTAGAAAACAGCTCAAATCAGTGATCCTCCTATTTTATTCCTTTTTCTTTTCACACTAATTTGTATTTACATTCCGTATATGATGTTGAAATTGTTCCTAGCAGACATGGCAAAGTACTGATATAAAAATCTTCCAGTGGACTCAAGGAACCCTGGAAAGGAAGGTGCTGTTTGACCTACTTGATCTCCTTTCCTCATCTGGTGACCTGCCTAGTGGATGAGGGAAAGACTGTGGATGTTATCTACCTTGACTTCAGTACAACCTTTGCTACTGGGTCCCACAGTGTTCTCCCAGAGCAGCTGGTAACCCATGGCTTGGACAGGTGCACTCCTTGATGGGTTAAAAACTACCTGGATGGCTGGGCCCAGAGAGTGGTGGTCAAAAGAGCTACATCCTTTGGTGGTTGGTCACTATTGGGGTTCTCAAAAGCTCAGTATTGGGGCCATTCCTGTTTAACGTCTTTACCAATGATTTGGGTGACAGGATTGAGTGCACTCACAGTGAGTTCGTAAATTACACCAAGTTGAGTGGGAATGTTGATCTGCTGGAGGGCAGGAAGGTTCTGCAGAGGGGTCTGGACAGGCGGCATCAATGGGCTGGAGCCAACAGTATGAGATTCAATAAGATGAAGTCCTTCAGGTTCCTGTATTTCAGTCATAACAATGCCCAGCAGCACTACATGCTGGGGGCAGAGTGCCTGGAAAGCTGCCCAGAGGAAAAGGACCTGGGGGTGCTGGTGACAGCAGCGGAACATGAGCCAGTGTGTGCCCAGGTGGTCAAGAAGGCCAATGGCATCCTGGATTGTATAAAAAATATGGTGGCCAGCAGAACCAGGGCAGCAATTGTACTTGGGCTTGTCACTTCAAGAAAAACATTGAGACACTGGAGCGTGTCCAGAGAAGGGCAATGGAGCTGGTGAAAGGTCTGGAACAGAAATCCTTTGAGTATCATTACAGTTCGGCACAGCAGGGCATAACGATACAGACTCCAAGTCTTCAGGTCGGAGGGCTTATAGCAAAGGTTTATTGAAAGACAGAATCTTTTATGCAGTGTTCCAGTACAAGAGACTGTACATGGTTGGTCATTAGAGACAACACCTCTTTCTAAACATCTTTGCCAGTAAACAAGTTGGAAAAACACCAGGTGTCAGGGAAAAATCATCTACAAGGATTGTCTGGATTCCTCCTTAAAATTTCCCAGGCCAGAGCTGAGAGAGCTAAGCACTCAGCATTCCCACAGGCCTCAAGCTAGTGCCTGGAGCCTGGAAATCTATTATCTGACCCCTGTCAATTCCCACATTTGAGGAGCTGCTAAGGGAGCTGAGGTTGTTCAGCCTGGAAGAAAGAAGGCCCAGGAGAGACTTTATCACTCTCTCAAGCTACCTGGAAGGAGGTTGTAGCCAGGTGGGGGTCAGTCTCTTTAGGCAACCAGTGACAGGACAAGAGGAAATGGCCTCCAGCTGAGCCAGGGGAGGTTCAGGTTGAACATTAGGAAGAATTTCTTTCCTGAAATGGTGGCCAAGCATTGGAATGGACTCTCTAGGGAAGCGGTGGAGTCACCACTCCTGAAAGTGTTCAAGAAGTGACTGGACATGGTACTTGGTGCTATGGTTTAGTTTACATGGTGGTGTTTGATCTTGGAGGTCTTTACCAACCTTTACCATCTTGTGATTCTGTGAATACATAAGCATTTCTTGAACAAGATAATAGATCAGGAAAGAAAAAAAATGACTCTTCACACGCACTCTTACACCCTTTTGAAATGAGAAGAATTATAGGGCCTATGCCTGGGACAAAAATACCCTTTTTTTGCAGGCTGAGCCTTCTGGCTATTTGAGTAAGTTGCTCTAGAGGATAATACTCCCCAGTTTGACTGTCTCTTGGCTTAATTTACATAAGTCCCGTATGTAAAGAGTCCAGAAGGCAGCAAAAGAGAATCCCTCCCTCCCCCTTCCAAATCTATGACAAGGTCCTTTATGCTTCATTGTGCTGTGCTTCAGCACAGGTCATAGCTGCAAGGTCACAGGCCGAGTCCAAACATGCAAATCCCAGGAATATTAATATTACTGCACAAGAGACTCAAGAGCCAGTGTGTTTCATCATCAGTCATTATTGATTTCTGTTTACACCAGAGCTTTAAAGAAACAACAACAAACAAGTTATGATGTAGGATGAGTTCCCAGCCCTGACTGGAATAAAAGATTTTGGGAAAGCTGAAAGACTTCAAAGGAAGAGTATGTGCCTCTGGGAAGCCACTTGCAAAGTAACTTCTGTAGCTGTCCCCAGTTTGGCTGGAGAAGTGTTGGCAGAAAGGTAGGACATATTCAGAGAAAAAAAAAAAAAGGAAAAAGAAATATGGCAGTGACAACTATATTTGCTAACCTACAATTTCAAGCATATTTTGATGCCAAAATTGTTGAATGCTGCCTAAACCAAGGCATTATGAGGATCAAAAATGCCCATAACAAATAATGTTCATTGTAAGTACTCAATGGCTGTGCAAACTAGCGTATTTTTTCAGCAACTGACTACCTAAATATAGCTTTAAATATAAATGTGTACAAAAGCTCACCAGCTATGTAGAACCTAATCTGCCACTCTTAACAGTCAGAGGTAATAGCTGAATATATGAGTGATCTTATTAAACAATTTTTGCTTTCAGTACCAGTTATCTTCTTAGGATCAGCTCCAAAGCTATTACAATCAAAATATCAACAAATATTTATTAAAGTAGAACAACATACAGAGAATCATGTAAAACTTCTAGAATATTTGTAAACTGACACACAAGGCAAATGAAAATAAACCTAATCCAAGCCCAAAGGCAAAACTGGGTTTCTTATTGATACAACAAAAGCAATGACTAACAAGCCTCTATTCTGGTTTTTCATTTCTAGAGCATATATTTTGAAAAGCTTGGTATTACTGAATTGCTCACAAAGCACTGAAAAACACTACTTGCCAAGGAACAGTTTGCTGGTGTGGGTTTGGGTTTTTTTTTCCTTTCTTTTCTCTTTTACTGATGAAATAAGCCTACATCAATGACCCTGCTATCTTGTAATCCTAGATGTGTTACCAGGCAACCATTATATTCAGCAGCACCTGGCTTGCCCCCCTCTAAAAATAACCCAAACCTCCCAAATCCTTTCATTCCATGCACTAATGAAAGTGGCATTTTTCTACTGCTAAATGCTTACTCAGGTATTTCCTTAAAAATTTCAGTGATAAAATGCTAGTTGTCCTTTCCTGAAGGAATGTGATCAGTTAACAGGGTCTAACTCCACATAGTTATATTTTCATTCAACTATATACTTCAAATGAGGCTGTATTTGGGAACTAAAGTAAATTATTTGGAAGCTAGGAACAATGTCAACAAATGTAGCATGAGTCAAAAATCTATGAGCTCTGGATGACAATGCCAAAAGATTTATCACAAGCCAAATATACTTTTTTATCCTCAGTGCTATACAACTCTGAAACAGTAAATTAGAATACAGAATCATAAAATAGTTTGGATTGGAAGGAACCTTAAAAATCATCAATTTTCCAAACTCCCTGCCATGTGCAGGGGACACCTTCCATTAGACCATGTTGCTCAAAGCCCCATCCAACCTGGCCTTGAACAGATTCAGGGAGGGGGCACCCACAATTTCTCTTGGCAACCTGTGCCAGTGCCTCACCACCCTCACAGTAAAATTTCTTTCTAATAGCTAATCTAAATTTTCCCTCATTCAGTTTAAAGCCATTCCTTCTTGTTCTATCACTCCATGCCCTTGTGAAAAGTCCCTTTCCAGCTTTTGTTTTTTTTTCTAGTTCTCCTTTATGTACTGGAGGGCTGCAGTGAGGTGTCTCTAGAGCCCTCCCTCCTTCAGGCATAGCGGAGGTGCTCCAGCCCTCTGACCATTACTGTAGCTGAAATTTGTATATGACTTTTCTGAGGTATCACCAAACAATGCATATTTAGCATTTAGATAATAATAATTTTAAAAAGACATAATAATGTTTTCTGTACATTTCCTTAAGGCAGATGTCATGTACTGATGAACTCCTAAATTTGGTGGATCAAGTACAAGAGTAAGCTGAAAATGTAACTAATGATGCTAGAAGAAATAGCAACTAAATGGCAGTCAACATCCCTCATGGCAATGCAGGGAGTCTTACATACAAAGCAAACTTTGCAACAAAATGAAAGCCCTGCAGTTGATCACACATCATCCAAAGTTTCTACAAATAAACTCTAAAACTTAATGCAGAGGACACAAAATCCATTCCATCTGGGATTGGCTGTGAGATTTCCGTCGGATTGGAAGGTGAGGTGTAAGAGGCTTTGGTGCACAATGTCCATCAAACCCTGACAACATGAAGCCAGTGTACAATTAGCAGCTACCAGCACAGCTGTTCTGATGGAGTCACAGCTAGCAATAAATCCAGAACAAGCAGAGGAACTGCCACCTATGCTGGGCAAAAAAAAATTATAAGAGGAGAGCAGCACTGCCATACATCATGCCTTTTGTACTCGAAGTTAAGCTTTTTCCATGGAGAAGTTTCTAGTTTCTGTTCCATTAAGGAACCCTTTACCACCTTGATTTAGGATTAACAACCAGAAGTTTCTAAATTATGTATTAATATGGATTTTCACAAGCCTAAACACAGTGTCCTAGAACTCTATAGAATGGCCTCAATGCCTGATTCTATCCCAGCCTGAAAGGATAGGTAGAATTTTACAAAGCCAAAGAAGTTCAAAGCAACAAGCACCAGCTGCACCCCAGAGCAAGGAATAACAATGCAATAAGAGTTATTCAGACTACAGGCTTAACAAAAATCTTCAAGAGAGTTTGCAAGGATACTTCAGAGGCAGTTAAATATGTCAGTGGAATGGCAAGAGGGACCTAAATGAGTGACAGTATACACTTGAAAGCAAATCTGCTTTATGGTAAGTTAAAACTCTAAGGTAGATTATTCAGCACAGAACAAAATTTTTGTTCTCTGAAGAAATTACACAGAAAAAAGCCCAAGAGGAATCACTAAGCACTCAAAGCTGCCATTTTTTTTTCACCAGTGTGTTGGTTTTGCATGGCCTGATTTTTGGTAGTGGGGGGCCACAGAGGTGGCTTCTGTGAGGAGCTGCTAGAAGCTTCCACCATGTCCAGCAGAGCCAATCCCTGATGGCTGTGAAGATGGACAGGCTGCTGGCCAAAGCTGGGCCAATGAAAAAGGCTAGTAACATATTTAAGAAGAAATCAAAACAGAAGTAGTGGCATAGATTTGATTCCAGTCAGAGAAGAGAAGGAGGTGAGAACATGTGGGGGCAACAACACAGAGACACCAAGGCCAGTGGAGAAGGAGGGGCAGGAGCTGCTCCAGGCACTGGAGTCAAGATTCCTCTGCAGGCCGTAGTGAGACTGTGGTGAAGCAGCTGTGCCCCTGCAGCCCATGGGGATCCACAGGGGATGCAGAGATCCACCCACAGCCCATGGGCATCCATGGGGGATGCAGAGATGCACACACGGACCATTTTGGGAGGACTGCTGCTTGTGAAGTTGGACCCATGCTGGAGAGAAGTTCACGGAGAACTGTCTCCTGTGGGAGGGACCCTATGGTCTCACAGGGGAAGGACCCCTCTCCCGGAGCAGCAGAAGAAAATCTCAGTGATGGACTGACCAAATTCTCATGCCCTGTCTCCCTGCACTATCAGCAGGAAGGAAGGAGGGGGCTGAAGGAAAGAAGGTGTTTTTAAGGGCTTATTTTAATTCTCATTATCCTCCTCTGACTTTATTAGTAATTGTCCTGGGGTGACTTTTTGATACTTGTATCCCCAGTTGTCTCTTCTGTTTATGCTGTCTGTTAAGTTGTGTACCTTTAGGACTAAGTAACTCCTGATGAGTAACAGCTGTGTTAATTACCCAGTACAGCCTTGCCCCTGATGAGTAACAGTGATATCCAATAAGGATGAGTGAGAAAAAAGAGGGATAGCTGGTAAGGGGAGAATTGTCATGGACAATTTTGAGGAGTATGAGCAGAGACTGATGAAACAGATCCTGGAGAGAGAGAATCACTGCTGTGAGACCAGTTCTGAGAGTGAAAGGGGAGAAAGAAGATGTGTGGAGTTTGTTTTGAAGACAGCATTCCCTCCTTTGCATTCCTGCTCCTGGACTGTGCTTATCTGAGACCTGTCCTGTGCAGAAAACCCAGAGAGACACCTGGGTCTCACCCCTGTGTTCCCTGGGGCCCAGGATGGCATTTTTCCAGCACTGGAGGAACTGGTAAGAGACTGAGTGAGCTGAGCTACCCACAGCAAGGACTTTCTGAATTTACCATCTCACTTCAGAGCAACAAGAGGTCTTATTGTTTCTTGTTATTCATTCTTAATGCTTGTGGGCACTTTATTTGTTAAAGAAATAGTTTTTTCTGCTTTCCTCTGAGGAAGTTCTTTTTCCTGGACTGACTGGGGGGAGGGGCCTGCCTAGGTTTGCTTCCCAGAGGGACCCCATTCAAGGGTTCTCTCACAAATTTACCCTAAACCAGGACAGTAATAAACTCACTTTGTACTTCTAAGATTAGCCTGTTTTGCCCTTGGAGTGTTTCCTCCTGGTCCTTATTTGAACTCATGAACCCTTCATTAGATCTTCTCTCCTCTGTCCAGCTGTAACAGGGGAGGGTGAATGAATGGCTTTTGGGGTGCCTGGCATTTGTCTAGTGTCAAACCATGACAACTGGTCAATATTGTTTCATTTTTCTCCTCATTAGCACAGCTTTTAAGTGGATGGGCTCCTCACTCAGGCATAAACATGAGCAAAATGGGATGTTTACAGACTGGACTATGCCTGGGGGGTTAACAGAATGCTCTGAGAAGCAGAGCTCTGCTGTGACCCTGGGGTACCCTGAAAGATTACAGCTGGCTAGAAGGGAAAAGTAGCTTTGACTGGAAGAACCTGGCATCTGGAAAAACACAGCATCTAGACTGTGTAGTACAGGAAATGTAAAAACTGAAAAAATGAGAAATATCTCTTTCTGTAGAACAAGAAAATGCAACCTCTCTGAAAACTTATTTATAATAAGTAATTTTTCAGTACCAGGAACTATATTTCCTAACGTGTTATTTGCTGTCACTGAGCTCAGTGATAGCTCCTGATTCTCTTTAAATGACTAAACGAATCCATGAAGGACTTTTCTGCTCTTGTCTATGAATCTGTGATAATGTTAGAGGTGACTAGCAGGGCCAGTTCTAAGCATTTTGAAATTTAGACTTTTCTAGCAGCTTAAAATGTCTTCAGTCAAGCTCTTTTGTCCTGATTTTTGAGATAAGAAGTCATTGAAATTAAAGAATTGTGAACACAACAGCAGGGAGATGTGTTCCTGAGGGGTTTTATTCATGGTAATACCTCCCTAGAAATTTGAATTAATGTATGCTAATTGTTATTTACACAATAAGAGAGTTATTTAACTGACTAACAGGAATACATTCATCTAATTGAGACAATGGTAGAATTGTTTGCAGTGACATTTTAATCTATGGTAAATTGCAGAAAATTTTAAGTGTATTTGTAGCTGAGCTGGAGATACAAAATTATATGATCGACAGGCATAAAATCTAATATGCAATTATTCATTAAATTTCTCAATACACAATTTTGCAATACACAGAAAAACAAAGTATTTATAGTAGTGGCACAGATTCTGTCAGACCATGCTAACAGTTGTCATACTGTGATACGAGTAGTACAGCTGAGAGAAGAGCTGGGTAATGAGGACAGCATCACATCAGGCTGAACTAAACTTTCTTACATGTATGTTTTTCAGTAAGCCCAGGAAGCACAATTTGATGTTAGTCCCACATAACTAAATACCAAATTATATTCCAGCCATACTCAAGCAAGCAGTAGTGCCTGCTTGGCATGGTAAAGGTATGACCCAGCCTGTTCTAGAAGCCAGCACAAAATATAGTTGCTTGTACCACAGTTTGGCTTTCCCCTGAGAGAGCAGGAGTATAGATGATTTCTGTAATGGAAAACCTCTTGGATCCTTAATCAGGCAGTCTGATACAGTGCCTCTGAGAACAGCAACTAATTTACAGTTTGAAGAAACTAAATTATATAAGATGTGCATGCATGGCACACACACACACACACACACACAAAGCATATTCCATGGACATGGATCTCTATTTGCTGATCTAGTATTTATCCAATCACTGAGTGGAAAATCATCAGCATTGTTGCAAGAGTATACATTCATGGGCTAAGTCAATCCACCACCTAATTATAAAAGTTTCTCTAATTGTAAGTTGATAATATTATTTAGAAAAACTCAAATACTATATTGTATATATGACATGACAAAACTGTAATGTTTGGCTTACTGAAATCTAATACCACTTTGTCTCTGTCCAAAGCATTAAAAAATAAATGTACTTGAGAATCTGCATGAGGTTTTTTTTTAAAGGTTTTACATCTCTCTCTGATAGTGCAGATCTATGATTGGAATGTTACCTTCAGATATTGAAGGGAAGGAACAATCTGGTTTTATCATGCTCTACATTACTTTTTTTTTTTTTTTTTTTTGGTCTCTCTGGGACTTTTTTCTAATGTTAAAATTGTTTAAATGGCTTTATATTTGACCATTTAAAAAATGTCTTTGCAGATGGATGGCAACCTGTATTTTTTGTTCCCCCTCTCATTTATTATCACCAGTGCTGGTCAAATAAGCCTTGGTAGCTGCATATTATGCAATTGATTTTTCTGTTCATGGTAAATGACAAAGAGAAGAAATCACTTCTCTCTCTTGTTTGAGTAAACTCTGAATATTGCTTGAGAAATGGCTACATATATACATACAAATCTTTTCCAAAAGCATTAGCATTAGCTACCATCTGACTTCTGCACAAAATACTCTGATAAATAGGTGTTAATAGTTTCCAGTCAACTTTCAATGCTTACAACAAATAGTGTAAATTGTAAAAAGGCATATAAATGGAATCCTGTAAATCACTGTGAATGCTATGGAGGACTGCAGATATATTTTAAATAAAAACTATTATACAGTAAACCTACTGATATTCCTCACACAGAATTTCCACTTTGTTGCTCTGATACATGCTCAAATGCAAAAGTTTCAGCATTTATGCCTCTGTATCTAGGATGCATAGGTAAGCACGTCTTCTCTTGTCTTCCAAATAAAATGTCGTGGTATTTATAACCCTATATAATAATTTGTTGGGTTTTCTTCTTTTTGTCACTGTAAATCCAGATTTTTTTTTTTTAATGAAGATTTCTCGTGAAATACTTAACTTGGAGCTTGTTAAACCCAAGGCACGGTTTAGCTATGCTCCATTACCCTGCAGAGACAGGACAGATACTGAGGAGATGCCATGCTGGCTCAGAAGCAAAAGCCACACAAAGCTATCAATACAATGAGTGGCCACCACCAACAAATCTACACAGATTTGGAGACTGAGCCTATCTCTCTACTCAATGTTCTCCTTTGTGTTAGGTGGGCATACACTAAGAAAAGTGCCTTTAGCTAAAGGGCAATATAGTTCAATTAAGCAGAAGCTTAATTGAAGGGGGGTAAAAAGAATAAAAGTCCTCAGATTCATCACAAGTTTTGTACTTTCATCACTGAAGCCATCAACTAGCCCCAACAGCCTGATAGACTGGTATTTGTTAATGTCCTGAAAGGACAAATGCTGAGACTGCAAAAATGTGAACTTTTGAGATACTACACAGGCACTAGGTGGCATTTTTTCCTGAAGCAATCCCACTGATTTTGCTAGCAGGGAATTTGGTTCCCCAGATAATACTCTCCGTCTCTCTAGGGAGCCAGCACTAAACATATCTGCTCTCCAGAGATAGGGGAATTTCTGTCCGTAAAGCAGCACCCATAAATGGAAAGCCACATCCTCCTTGCTTCCATGCCCACACTCTTTGTGTGAGCACACAGAGAAAGATAAAGCTGGATTTATTAATGGTAATTGTTCAACAATAGGCATGACAAACATTAGTATCTAAAAACCACAATGAGTCATGAAGAGGAGAAGAAGGAAGAAAAATAAAGAAAATGAGGCCAAGAAACTAGGCATAAGGAACAACCATGTTCAGTGTTTCTAAAAGATAATACTATAAATTGAGAAAAAAAGGACCCATTTACTTGATGAGAGAACAAAAAGCCTAGTAAATTAAAGAGATGATGAAACAAAGAATGACTGTGGTGTTAATCAAGTGCAGTTACATGAGATGGTATGAACCTGAGTGTGTGAAAATGAATAGTGAAATGGAACAAACTGAGAAGTCCTGGGAGCAATCTAGGGTAAAACATACAAAAGAATAGGTTTTTATGTTGTTTTTGTATCTTTTATTACACAGATGCTGGTTACAAATGAATACATTTGGCTTGTTCGTATCAAATCAATAAGAAGTGCTTTGCTGATCTCTTCCTCTCTAACCTCAGAATACTTAACCTTGTGCTTCAAAATTATTAACTACTGCTGCATCCTGAATTCTTTCTCCTGCCAAGGTCCAAGTTAGAGCAACTCATATGCCATATTTGGCTTTGGTGTTACAGAGATCAAAAAATTGGAATCAGAAATGGGATAAATGTCACAATTGGATAGAAATAGTCACCCTAAGAGGGACAAAAATTTCAGGAGAATGGAGATTTGGCACTAGCTGCGGCAGATCTATTCTATTTCTATGTGGCCAAATCTATTCCATTTCTATTTTGAAACAGATATACAGATGGGACCTGTATATATTAATAGTAGCCATCAATCTTTTGCAGAGCTGTCACATCATTAAAAGCAGGGAGCATTCAACGAAGTAGCATATCAAGTGCCCTTAGAAATGCAGATGAAGAAGTTTAGGACAAATACACAGCTAGGAAATTGCTTTTCACTTTCAGACTCAACTAAATACAGTATTTCTAAACAGGCCCAGATTGCCTAACAAACATTCTATTTCAAGCCACTGTTTCTAATTCAAAACATTTCATTAACTGAAGTGGTTTTGCCACCAAGTTTGTATTTTCCTCATTCCACTGGTCCTGTGATACTATTTATGATTGTCATTAGTCTAAAATTGAATTAAGCCTAATATTAAATCATGCTTTGAAGCAGAGAGGCCATGGCGTGGCTCCTCTGGCCCTAGGTGCTCCCTTAGAGAGCAGGGCTGAAGGAGTGCCCTGCAGAGCAGTGTGAAGCGTTCAACACCGTCTTTGTGAGAAATGGTGAAAACAGATGTGCTTTCCTGATGTGCTGCCAAAGGACAATGCATGTGAGACAATCAGCTTTCCCTGTAGCATGTTGGAGAATTATTCCTGTGCTCTAGCCTGCAGTTTCTTACTGCTCTACCTAAGGGGGGGCAGGAGGAAGAACTAACAGCCTGTAAGAAAAAAAAATGCTTCCATTTTTGCATTTGTATTCTTACAAAGCTGAGGAGGGATATCTTGGACCAGGCAAGAGATGGAAGTAGGAACATGAAAGATGCCCTCCTTGGACAGACCAGCGGTCTGCCTATTCCTATTTCTCTTTCTGACAGTGGCAATGGGAAAAAATGGGTTTTCAAACAAGAGCACGGGAAAGGTTGTCAAACAAGAGCATGGGATGCTGACCCCTTTCTGCAGCCCATTCCAATGTGCACTGCAGGGCACCTTCACATGCTCCTAATCTCAGCTATAGACAGGATCAAGGTCATTGTTACCTCAGGGGACATTCAAGATTGAGAGCAAAACACCGTGGCACAGCTGTGGGCACAGTAGCATGGTAGAGTTGCCAGCACCTCTGACCTCAAAGAGCAGACTTGTCCCCAGGGGCTGGACAGGACACTCAGCCACCCACACCTCACCCTTTAGCTGCAGGCAGCAGACATCTGTATCTTCCTGCATTTGCAACATTACACCAGTGTGGCAAACACAGATAAGGCTGTGTAACAACATGGCCATGTTCCAGTGGTTTCCTAGAGTGGCTGAGAGCTGCAAGTAAAGAATGTTTCTCCAGACACAGCCTGGACAGACCTGTGCTATGCATGCTGTCCAAGCTCCACTCTGCTCAGGTCACATCCATGCTTTTCATGCAGGGCACCACTCAATGTGTGTTGCTAACTAGCTGCCCTGGCTGGGCTGGAGAGTGCTTGAGAGATGTCAATTTGATTTAGGCTAGGAAGGGCCACAAATATCTTCCACAAGAGCTGACTACATCTAACAGGATTCATTGCTGATGAGCTAGATGTAGCTTTCCAGTACTTCAAGTTTGCTTTATGCTGATAGGCAATGCTGAAAGCTATCTCACAACCTACTCAGCTTTCCCTTTCCTGGGGTTATAAACATCCAGACTGTGATAACCTGGGAGTTTTCTTCATGGCAATCACTTCTGTGTTGATGTTGGATACATTTGGCACACACTGTCTGGGTCTTTTCAGTCCCTTGAAAAGCAATATCATGTTTCTGACCTCTTGATACAGTGTAAAGTGGTGTAAAGGAGCAAGGCTGCAGAAGGTGACTTTGGCTGCTGTTAGTTATAAACTCCTTTATGCCATGCCCTTATAAAGCTGACTCCAACATGTTGTCTTGTTAGATTGAAATAGGAATTTTGCCTTCCCAAAGGACAAGCACAGACACTAGGATTAGTATAGGATTTATTGTCCTTGTCTTTCATCTGAAAAAAGGAACAAAACTTCCTTTTTTGCAAAACTGCTTTTTAATATGTCTGTTTTTCTCTGTCATAACTAATGTACACCCCTTAAGGCTTACAACAATAGCTGTGTGTACAACTACCTCTTTTCGTTAAGAGACTGACCTGTGTTCTATTAATATTTATAGATTTAAATTTTTAATACACAACAATTCTGCATTATTGAATAGGTGACTTCCTGCATTTTAATGGTTATGGAGTAGGAGTGGGCTCTTTGTAGTTAATATTGCAATAAATTTTTCATGATTAAATAAAAAGTTCTTACCTCTAACTTCCTCAAACAGAATCCTCTTGGACAACATGTTGGTGCAATGGTGGAGGATTCTCTTAAGAGATTTATGATTTTTGTTGCAAATTTTCTTAGGCAATTTAAATTTATGGTATATAAGGATTTTCTATATCTGGAAGTATTTAATAAGTTTCTTTTTAAAGTTGCTGAATTACTCAAATATCAATCAGTTTTGGAGACAACTAGATTCTTACTTTTAAAACTGACCCTCATATTTTAGTAGATGCATACTGACAAGAGATTAACAGTGTTAATTTGAGTTGGCATCTTGGACTAGGAGGACTGGGATGTAGATTAAGTCTTCCATTCATTTACTTTGAAAAGGCTTTAATAGCTGCATTGTAAAGAGCTTCTATTTTGAAAAACCATGTGGGATTTCAAGACTGTTGTGAATGAGTGAATGTGAATCCCTTGTGAATGTAAACGTTTTAAGTTGCTCAAAGAATCCCCAGTAAAGGTATCAGCAAAAGCAGGTTTAATATAAAAGGGAATGTATGACAAAGTTGATTGGCAAAGTTCACTCTATTACTTACTCGTGGTTAAAGCACATAGAGAAAAATCAGACTAAAGTGATCAGACTAAAATCAATCTAAACATAAAATCAACCTAAAATGATTTATGTGGAGGCTGGGGATAGAAAAAGGGTAAGGATGGGAAAGAGCAAAGATGAAAAGGAGTAAGGGAGACTCTCCTGTTGAATCATTAAGGTTCAAAGTGGACCCCCTTGCCAAACATAAGCCAGGACTTGATCAAGAGTTTAGGCTTAGAGGTTTGAACAGGACTTAAACCTAACAGCACTTAATTGATAGACTAATTTAAACAATTTAACAAAAGATTCTTATAGAATTTACTAGCACAACAATAATTAATTTATAGGCATAACTTACTTATAAATCTAATGTATTTAAGAATCTAAGAGCTAAACATTCATAGTCCATTTGCTATCACATTCACATTTACACTGGCCTAAAAGAGTATGCATAAAGTATATTTCCATTATCTACTTTCTTTTGTATCTATTTTTATTTGTAATTTTTCAATAGAAGTAAGTTCAGCTCAGCTTATATAATTGTTGGAATATAGTTATGCCTGTGAGCCAAGGATTCAGCTGATGGATTTGCCACAATAATTCCTTATTTGCAATGTATCACAGCTTTATTTACCTTCAATGAATGTAAAGAAAGATAAAATTCTTGCAATCTGTGCAGAGGAGATAGTGTTGCTTTGGCAGTATCTCACACTAGTTGAAGAAATTTGAGCACATGTAAGCCCTATGAGCTATATTTCAATATTCAGGATGATCAAGAAGGATCAATAATTCATTGTCATGTATTCTGAACTTGGATCATGGTACCATCACATAAGGTGCATCACAGAAGATTTCTCTAGTTTTACAGAGGATTTCTCCATAAAAGAAGAAATGTTTAATGAGGAATTTGAAGAGAAGGCAACTCAAACAATTTTATTATCTACCCTGTGATGTATCTGCATCCTAGTGACAGTCAGATAAATGTACTTGCACACAGTATAGATAATAAACATTTCATGGCATTTGATGAGAGAGATTGTACTATTTTAGATTCTTTCCTGATGATGTTCTCATGTTGACTTCACTGAAAATGTTGGTCAGGAGACAATTAAGAAATTAAATGTGTTCCTAAAGCAAAACAACAATACCACTATGCCATATATGCTATACTTAAAGAAAGCAATTATAATTATTAATATAATATGCAGGATGTAATGTTTAATTTTAAGTTCTGATTTCCCAGCCCTGAAATCCATCCCATCCTGTGAATGTCAATTTAATTTTAATTTTTTTTATCTTCGTTTGCAAACATTTTGTTTTCCCTTGGCACGAGTCAATTTAATAACCTGATCAAAGATCAGAATTTCTGGTATATATGGACTATAAGAAATTTATGCCATTTTCCTGAAATTTGTATCAAACCAGAGTAACACTTCAAGAGAGGCATGGCTATATTTCATATCTGAACACTATATAAAATAGAAAGACACCCTTTCTCATTACACAGCGATATAAAGCAAATAGGCAATAACATTTCCTTGAATCCTCAAAAATGCAAGTTGGCAATTTCTCCTGGGATATGACTAGCAGCTTTTCAGCTGGGGGTACTTACAAATGAAATTATTTCTTTAGCTATTAACCTTTGACTACATCAGTAATTCCACATTTAGGATGCAACAGGGTCTAGTATTGCACACGGAAGAGGAACACGCACTGACTCACACTGCAAACAGCCATACCAAAACAGTCTTTTGGGTGGCTTTGGCTTCCATGTCAATAGCTAAGCAAAAGCCATGTTTTCAGTAGCAGTCAGGAGCTTGTGGCTCCCACAGTCATGTTATGAGGAGATTTTCAGAAATAGTCAAGCACCAGATCTTCTGAAAAATCTTGTTGCTTCAGATGCTGGAAACATCTTTGGTCTTCTAATGAGCTGCCCCCCTTACAGCTATTTCCCAGCCCCAGGGAACAGCAGCTCAAAGGCTCTGCCTTACTCTGCCATTTTTCTGCCATTATGTTCACTCACCCCTTCCCTCTCAAGCCTTTGGTGCCTGTGTTTTACTCCTGCCACAGCTCATTCCTGTTCCAGCAGTAAGTGTGGACTTTTTTATTTTGTGCTTGACCAACAGAGAGATATTCCCTTTCTGCTAAAACTCTCTGAGCATGATTCCAACACAAGAAATGTCTGTTTCCAAATTACGCTAGCGCTGTGAGACAATGATAGATGACCTTTCACAATATTGTGTGAGGTACTGATGAAAGTCATTGATCCTGGTTTTGAGTGACTATCTCACCCAGGTAGACAAACGAAATGAAAAATCTGTCAGTGTCTTCAAAAGCCTTTTTCAGAGACATTAGAAGATTTTTTGGGGTTTTTCTTGTTGACCTTTTGGGCTCAACAGGGTTAAAAGAATTAATAATATTGTTCATGTGGGAGGGGGCGTTGTTTGTTTAGTGGGGTTTTTTAAGAGCCTTCTTCTATGCAAATAACTTATTTGTTTGCTTGTTTGGGGTTTAGATAGATAAGAGACAAGTGGATATCACTCAGCCCTGTACTCGTGAGCAGCCCTCAGTGACAAGGCCACTGCTCCCCCAGGTAGGAAATCCTTTGCAGATGAGACAACAGGACCTGTGAGAATGTTTTCTAAGGCTAGGTCTACACATTCCATACACAGTTTTCTGTTTTGGAAGAAGCTGTTCTAGTTTTTTTTAATGTATGACCACCTAAAGGATTCAGCTATTATTTCTTTGTGTTATGTTACTGCCACATCATTAGTGGCTTGTCTTCTTGACATTAACAGACAATTAAGACTGGATCCCAAACAGTAAGTAATAAAAACGTATCACCCCATAAGTCAGCTATTAATACTTTCAGACTCAAAACTATAACATATGCTGCTACCTGAAAATAAATGTTCCATAAAACTGTTTTCATTTATTTTTGAACTGCATTGCATACATGTTCTGATAGTATTATAGCTGGTTAGGTGAAGTTATATAATGCCAATCTATTTCTGAGGGAGCACATAGGCAAATTTCCAGCAATGGCATACAAATAGTCATCATCAGAAATTTGCCTATAAATAATGGATTTAACATTCATATATGCTAAAGTGGGGTAATGAAGATGCTTGCCTTGGCAGCTGAATTTGTGGTGAAATGGGAAAAAAAACCCTCTGTATTTCAGTCTAGGATCTGCAAACACCAAACACATCTCTGGTATCACCTGGGCAGAGAGCTATGTGTTAGAACAAGTTGCTGGGAGGGTTCAACAGGAGTTTAAATAGATATTTTCAGACATCAGTTAATAAGCTGGCTGAGAAAGTATCAGTTCTGCAAAAAATGTAAATGTTGAGAAAATCTTTCCACACTGAAACCAAACAAACCAATCAATGCTGACACTGTGCAAAGAGTTTCCTACATGAGAAATGCTCAGTTGCCCAATAGCTCCATCTGCCAAAAGATAATTCTGCTTTCTCTCTCATTCAGAGTGCTTTGTGACACTTGCTATACTGCTTATGAGACATGCTGCACAGCAATTCTCCATTAACAAATCAAAAGAGATCACATTTCACTTTTTGTTGTCCAATAACCTTCAATTTACCCATTTAGTATGGTACAAGAAAACCTTCTTTGTTAAGGTCAGCAACACCACAGCCAGCCTTCAGAAAACACTTCCCTTATACTTACCAGATAACACTGTGCCTCATTGCTCTCCTTGCCAATGACTCAGGCTGCAAATCATCACTTAAGGTTATCTGAGGCAAACCAGTCCCTTCTTTGTGTCCAGTCAGCATTCCCCTTCTAGCTTCATCCCTAGGTTTCTGAATATTCTTGATTGGTTGATAACAACTGAAAAAGGAAAACATTCTACAGACTGAAGCAGGTGTCACTGGAGTCCTACTTTCTTTATAATACTCCACCTTTAGAACAAAACCAAGCACATCACCGCACTGCAGACCCACAGTTCGAACATTGACATCTGGAAGTTAGCTATGAACAAGCACAGCCAGGTCCAATAGAAATTCTAGCATCTATATTCTCTCCTCTCCCCTGCTATTACCCCCTAATGCCTGACAAAACAGAAGTGTGCAGCAAGTTAATAAAGTTTCTCTGGTTTAGTAAATGAAGAGTCAGAGTTCACTTGTCACCTAGTTAACAAAATATTAAACAGGAATTTGGGACTCCTATGTCCCTGAAATCCCTGATTTTTAGCCTTGTTGATAAAAAGAGAGAAATGTGGCACAAAGCATAGTTCAAACTGAGCCTCCCCAGCTGGGACCCAGGTTCTTATCTCAGAGCTCTGGCTCCAGAGCAAAGCCCAGACTCACCCATTCTGTCACCTGCAATGCTTAAGCATTAATGCCAGCCCATGCAGCCTGGAGAGGTCATAATAACTGAGCACGCTGTCAACCCATCCTCCTTGTGGGAGCAACTGCAGACTTCCACTCACCTCTGCCGAAGAAGGAAAGAGATTCCCTGCGTAGGCATCTCCACGGTCAACAAACACATCTGGTCACCTCTCACATCACTGAGGGGGAAATATGCTGGCACCAAATGAAAGCAAAAGCCTTTCTTGATCAGACCAGTAAAGTCTGAAAATTGTCTTGTGGTGGATGCCAGAGAGATTCTGAATATTTTGGCAGAAACAGCGGCTTTTTTCTAGGTGGGAATCTGCCTACATAGAATTTATGCAAACATTTCCTCACTTGGTCTGTAACCACCCCTTCACAGCGAAGCAGTTCAGCGTTATCTCCAATTCTTTAGATAGTTGTGAGTTTAAAATACTACCACTGCCTAAAATAAAAGGAATTTCAATCACAGTGCTCCCTGAAATGAAAGAGGTGGATGCCAGTTTGACAATTTAAGCTGATAGCTGAGATATGCCTCTCCAGCATTTTTGGCACCTGGCCTAGAGAGGAAGGAATGAGAAGAAAGGACAAAGAGAAAGAAGAAGTAAAGGAGGAGGAATGTGATCCAGTTAATTTAATATGATGACAGAAATCCCTGGAGGGGACACTGATTTACATCTGCAGGCACTTCAGAGCCAGTATTAATAACAGGTACACAGTTGTACAACTGATACAGCTGCTCAAAAAGAGAATGTGACCAAAAGAATTATATCTAGCATAATAAAAACAATCAAGCCTGCAGGTCAGAAATGTAATGGAAGGATAGTAACTGCTGAGCCCAAAATTACAGCCTTGGTTAGCAGCCAAGATAAAGAGTGGGTCATAAGTTATCTGCAGGTAAAAGTCAGGAAATAGGCATTTCTGCATCCACACCTGAACTGAAAGCAGCGGAGTGTGAAAATTGATCAGCTATGCATGCAGGTATCAAAATACCTAAACAAAGATTCCTGAGCCCTCTGCAAGCACAAGATCAGGCATATGAGAGAACAGCATCAGTATCAGCACATTAGCATCAGCAAAGAATCCTATTTTAGTGCAGGTACAGATTCCTGAATTAGGCACTGGAGAGAACTGTTTTGAAAAGCCTCAAAACATTATCTCAAACTGAAGCAGAGCTGTGTTCTCAGACTGAAAGAAATATACTGCTGCAGATAGGGGAGTGCAGCGGTATCAAGGATTCAGAAAGTTACTAAGGCAGGAAACTTGTAAGCATTGCTGGGCTGCCTAAGCACCACGTGAATACAGCTGAAGCAAGAACATTGCAAAAGCTGAGGAACACGGAAGTAATATGAAAGCAAACACTTCAAATCAGTATTTAGCTCACACTTACACCCAATCTAGCAGAACATTACAGAAAATTTAGAATGCCAGGCAGCATTACTGTTCACAACAAGGAGGTTTGCCTTAGCATACTGGATATTGCAAGCTCTCCCTTCAGTGCAAACAGCCCCATGTAATCAAATGGGAAAGAAGCTAAACATTCCCAGGAAAGACCATATTTGTAAATGCATCAAGCAATATGTCGGGAGCTGAGCAAAACACTTTGCCACAGAACTCAAACTGGCCAATATGAAAAACTACTGATAACTGGAAAACATGTCATTTAGTAAGCTAAGTAAGAATCACTTATGGGTTATACTGTCAAGACCAACATATTCAGGGACAAGATTGCAAACAGGAATAATTTGTAACAGCAGTGGTTCCAGATTTCTTATCCTCTGTTGAGAGAGACTTCTCATTTCCAATATGCGAGAATTAGAGACAAAACAGAAGGCACTGAAATGCCTTTGGCCAAGCTATAAAGATTGCCAAGTACCAGCTGTAGTCTGGTCTTTCTGTCCTTTAAACAAATGGCCACAGCTAATGCAGCAAGTCATCCTGGTACTCAGGGCTTTTTTTTGTGGCCAACTGGTTATGTGCCCCTTCTGGAATTGAAATGGCTCAAAAGAAACTGGCCCGTGAAAGAAAGGCTCCTATATAATCTCTAAGGAAAGATGCTTTGCTTGTCAACTACTATAAATGTCGCTTATTCAGACAAGGTGTGCAATAACAGAGAAAGAATATCTTTCAAACCATCAGTTTTCTTCAGCAATGCCTAGGTATCCTCCATGATACCAAACATGTTGCAGTTCCTGTGCAGGTGATGTGATTTCACTTGGTTGATAGGATCACCACGGATAAATGCTCGATCCTTCTGGAAAGGCCATGGCAGTCTCTCTCTGTTCTTCATCCTCACATTGCTTGGGGATTAAAATCCTGCCTATTTATCTAGTGGGTGCTGGTTAAAACAGAAATCTATAAACGTTACATACCATGCACATCAATGCCATGGCAAAAACCAGTTCAAAACGTAAACTCAGTGAGAGCAAGCTGCCCACAGAAACATGTGATACTGCTTCAGGCCATGGTGCCTCTGCAGACCAGAGCAAGTCATGCTGTTTGCAGTGACTTCTGTTTTCCATTTGCCATTATTTGTCTTCTGGTAATTTCTCTATGACTCTTTTTCAGAAGAATTAATCTCCCTGAACATGTTCCCCTGTTTTTACGAATGCAGATCTTCAGATTCAGTTTAAGCAAGCTGTCTGTGCTCCGTGCAGAGACAGCTAATAAGTTCTGTATCGTTACCATAATCTGAATCACTGTAGACTGGTGATTTAATATTTTAATGTAAGCTTGTACACACCTACAATAAGCAAATGCATTTAGAAATAAAAATTGTTTCAAAGTGCCACCAACTGTTGTTTTTGCAAACTGCAGTTTAAAGAATGTATTTTTTAAATGTTTCTACTGGATGTTTTAGCGCTTTTCGTGTAGCATACAAGTGCACATTATCCTTTTCCCAAGCTAGACAAGCAGTAGATCCCATTACAGTATCTCCCCTATGGCTGGGTTTCAAAGGCAACATAATGCAGTATACCAGACACACCTTTTCTGTTGTTTATAAAATTCTGTATTTCATATTTGTTTTAATGACAAGACAATTTTCAGAACTTACAAGAAACCTCCAAAATTATCTGAGACAACCAAGCACTAGAAGTTTGCATTGCTTTTTAAATATGTTTGTTACTAGTGATGTGCGAGTTCATAAGCATTAGGTGTGTGCTGAGAACAACATGCTCTAGCGGTCTGCTTTCATCTCCTCAAACTTCCACTTTTCTCAAAATTTGCTTTCCTAAGTTCCCTCACCTCCTGAATTTTGATTTCTTTTTATTCAAGCTGAACTTCCCACAATAAGAAACTCTTTTATGATCTGCTGACAGCAAGCAAAGAAGCAGGATCATAAAGTTTACCAGAAAAGCAGAGTAGTACAAATCTCCTGGTGCCACAAACAGGGTAAGTAATCAGAAAACAGAAGTTTGTCATGAGACAATCCTTCAGGAGACTGAATGGTTACAGCTCCCAGTGATCTGATCTCCATAAATAGCAGCTCTAAATCAATTCTGTTTGCTTGCTGTGATTATATGAAATGCATCAACTATTAAACAAATCAATGTGACCCCAAAGATTCCTTGGCTTAATATCTTATTATTTTGGAGCTATAGGCTGATTAGACATTTAAATAATTTTCTGTGATAGCATCTGCATTATTTGAATATGCCAGATTGTGAACACAAACCTTTATATTTCTCCAGTGCTTTATTTGCCAGCAATGATGATAATAAAATTAACAGCCTTCCCTTGCTTTTGCTGATACCATTTGGCTTTTTCCAGAGAGGTCAAAGTAGGCATTTTACTGGTTGGAAATGAAATATGTCACGCAAGATTTGAGTTATTCAGCTATTGACTCGTGGGAGCATTCATTTCAGTGAATAGTAAGTTACTCCAATGTTCTCAGTCCAAATTGATCCAACAGAATGAGACCCCCTTTGAAGTCTGAACTCCTCCACAATTTTTCTTTCAAAACTGCAGCTCTGAACCCTTGTAGATGTAGAGGGTAATTGGTGCTGATTGATTTCTGAATGTGCAGATGGAAGAACAGGGAGAGGAATGACGCAAGGACATGAGAGGATGTAAAGTTCAAGAAAACCCTAGGCATGTGCCAAGGAGACTTTTCCTAAAAGCAATAATGTGACTGCAAAAAAGCCAATGAGGAAAGAAGAAAATCAAAGATATAGCTGAAAGGTGAAACAAGGAGCTTGTAGCCTGGAGGTGTTGGTGAGATGGCTAGAGGAAGGAGGAGTTTTCAGCAAAACAGCACATGCTTAAATGGAGGAGATGAAGGAGAGTGCAGAATTGTAGAAGTTCCTAACCATTTAGAAAGAAATCTGCTTAATTTGCTGATCTGAGAGAGAAGGATCCCAAAGCATCTCATATTGACAAAATAGTAGACATCTGAATCATGTGTCAGTTCCTTTTTCTTAATGAGTTTCAAAAGAAACAAATAGTTTGATTAAGAAGAACGATGATTTATGATATCCTCAATTTTCTTTACAAGAGAAATTCAGGTTTTTTAGATTATTTCAAAGGTGTGAAATATTTTTGGACTGTTTTGAATTACTAGACATATCCAAGCTCTTAAAGCCATCATTGCCTTATTGTCACCATAGTAAGAAATGCCTTTATTTCCATTCACTGTTTCACAAGTAACTGTGTTATTATCAGCTATGTAAATCTCAAGTGCAGTACACTATGACTTCCTACTTTTAGCTGGTCTTACAGGCATAGTTCTGACTCTGATTGCCATTGCCATATGAAAGTCTTATGTTAACTAAAAATAAGGCTGGAATTTGCAACTTGCATTGCAAAAGCAATTGAGAACAGAATGACAGAACGACAACTGCCAAACAGAACAAAATCTTGAGAATTTGCAGAGTAAAATATCAGGTTTCCATGGCCCACAGTATGGAAGTTCTGCAGTTTTGTTTTCCTTTCTAGTTTAGATCTAAGAAAACCTAATTACGATTCATTAAATGACACTTCTGGTGTCAACTTAGGTGGCAACAAATAAAACTTATATTGTTTTCCTTAACAAAGAGTAAATCTGAATTTTGTAGAGCTGCAGCCAAAGCCTGCTGCCTCTATTTAACATTGCTTTATAAGAAATATGTCTTTTTAATTTTCCTTGTTTCCTAATCAATTGCTTTGGCATCCTTTCCCCATTTCAAAATGAATACATCTCACCATTCATTAACACAGTGTTGAATAACAGTGCTTCCTTTTTGTAGCAAATCAGCATTACTGTGGTGTGCAATGTGGGTTGAGTCTCATTTACATTAGGATTCTTTATATCATTCCGACAAAAGAGACATTTTTACAGGGAAAATTTAATGTCTGCCAGAAATATTTAGCTGCAGAAGCAACCAGACTAAGGCAGCCTCCCTGGTTTTTGCTGCTGCAGCAGAGACTCTGACAAGTGCAACACCAAGTCCTGTGTCCTGCCCCAGCACAGATGGTGACAGTACTCACCAGCACACACCAAGCTCTCTGCATGTATTGCTGCCTGGATGTTGACCCCCACATTCCTCTTATCAGAGAGACTGTGAGTCTTTCACTCTCACAAATGAGGAGCAAGACAGGGTGAACAGGTTTGGGACTTTGCTGAGACTCCCACATCACAAAAATGCATTTTGCACGATACAGTCACATCACCCATCAGAGAAGTGGTTATCAGACAGATGCTGAACTCAAATGTTACTTCAAGCTGATTTTCAAGCTTCCCAAAGCCTTAAATTTCTGACTTCTCTGCAACAAATGAAGCAATTCTTTACTTCATCACTCTGATTATTCCAAACCCACTTCTGCTGAAGTGGTCAGGTATCCTTTAAACCCTATATAAATCTCATACTATAAACCTCTTAATTTAACTTTCCTCATGGCTATTTGAGGAGCAAATAAATATCCTTCTGCTTTTCAGAAAAATGCCTTTGCAATTAAACCTTTTATTAACTCCTTGGACTAGTAAGAGCTGTACTGTCATATGAATACTCTATTAGCATGAAAAAAATAGTTAGAAAAAAAGGCGTGGAATATTCCTGCTAAATGAAAATTCTTATGAAGATCATAGGATCCACGGGGCTTGCCTAGCACAAAAGGAATCTTTATTGAATTGTATTGCATAATTAATAGGACAACAATAATAGTAGCAGAATTGTAACACTTTGCTTTCATACATGCTAAGGCAAAACTTTGCCTTGATCAGTAATCTAACCAGATTTGGTTTAGTCCATCAATTTTGCTTTCCAGCACATTGTATGTCTCCTGTAACCACACTTGAACAAGTGAAAAGCTTGCTGTTTCTATTCATGCTGTCTGTTAATGTTTTCTGCTGGGCTCTTCCACACTCTTGGCAATCCCTCATATTTCTTACTTCATTAGTCCAATCCCTATTTTCTCTAATTCCTGTGTTTCTCTAATACTGTGTTTTACAGTAATTCATTCTGAAAGCCAAACACCACACTGCCAAAATCAGGTCACCCTTATTTTGTTAACACGTGGTGGTGGCCAGTGGCATGACAAAGCAGGATCCAGATTCTGCTGGGATTTTAATATATATGGTGATTCTCTCTGCTCCCGTTTATATACAGTACTTAAAAGGGCAGGTCTATGTCTTCACTGCCTTGGTAACTAAAGCTGCCTTTCCAAATTCAGTCATCACTATTTATTAATCCCTCGTGGTTGTGTCCAGAAATCCTTCTGCATTAATGCAAAGAAGCATAGAAATGCTGGCAGGAGTAGGATCCTCTGGAAGTCATCCAGCCTGACATCCTCTGGGGAGCACAGCGGTGCCAGTGCTGGGTCAGGTGAGCCTGTGGCTTTGCCTTGCCAATGCTGCAAATGTAGATGCAGCTTCCCTTTGAAATTGTCTCCTACCTTGCTTCCATGGATTAGTTTACAAAATGATAGAGTACATCTGCAATTTACTAGTGAGCTGCTAGGCTATATATGTATATTTTAAAACAAAATGTACAGCTCTGATTTTATGAGAGTTCTTATATTAACCATCATAATCATGAACAACAGATCTTTCCCTTCTTTTTTGTGACTGCCTTTCACATATATTTATATCTGTATCACACATATATGTTTACATGTTTTATCAGATGCATAAAACATATATCTGATATCTATCTGTATCTGTCAGTCTTCTTACACTAACTTCAAATAACATTAGAGAAACAGCTTAGGAGAATACTGTAGGAAGAACTGATGAGACTGAGAAGTCAAATATCAGAAAATAGAGGCATGAGAGCACAGACTGAAATACAGCAAGTCTGTTTAACCACTAGAAATAGGTTTAGAATGAACCTTGACTGCAGACTATGTGATTGAAGGTTATAAAGAATTATACTGGCAGAAGTCATTTGATACCAAGTACTCTTTAATTTAGCAGACAGAAGCAGAAGCATGGAAGGACTAACTGTTGGACACCTAAGGCATACAAGTTCATGCTAAAAAGAAGATGGAAATTTGTACCAGATTTTTACCAGCATTTCTCCAGTGGAATAGACTAGAAAGGGATCTGAAAGAATGAATTGGGATGGGTCAGAGTATGTGACCTGCTGAAGACCTCTTCTGTCCCTGAGGATTTTTCTGCTTTTTCTCGTGCTATCTCAGCTGGGCTGATAAAATACATTGCTTGCCTTCCTCCTCTCTGACCTAGTTCTTGCTCCAGTCACAAATTCTTGAGTCAAAGTACTGGCTGGTAAAATTGTGTGGCCTGTAGTTATTGGTAGAGATTCCTAACACTTCTTGGGTCTTTAAAAATCTGTTACTTTTTTTCTGCCTGCAATAGGTGGATGCTCAAATTCTTTAGCAAGTTTCAAATATTAAAAAAAATGCTACCCAGTATGTAAGTAGTGTGGGTGGAATTTAATTGTAAATGTACATAGTTACATTGCTTAAATGACAGCGGGGTTTAGTCCTTATTTTGTCAAGATTTGGTTTTGATCCCTGAGATCATTTGCTGTTAATTTTCTATATTTTCACATTTCTGGCTTTTGGAGTAACCCACACAAAACTTTTCCTACAGAGACACATCTATTTGCAAATCACCTCCATCTGAATATTGTATAATTTAGTGAAGCTACTGCTTGTATAAGCTACTATTATCAAGATGCAAAGACTGAAATTATCTAAAACTGTTTGATAAATATCCTCACATTTCTCTGTTGCTTTCCTTCATCTGGCTGTGCCCACCAAGTGTTCTTAAAATTACAGAAAGTCAAACTGTCCCCTTTAGCTTCAAATATATCCAAATACAGAGACTTTGACAAAAGAGTGTTAGAACCATTTCATCAAGTTCTCCTGTCTCAAGGTCCTATTAACCATGCTTATGATTAGACATCCAAGTAACTTGTTTCTTTGTTTCTCTGGCTTTTCGGAAATCTGATCAGCAACCAGCTGGAAATTGCTGATACATGTGGGAATGTCAGAGGGGCTGAAAACAGTTAACAGGTAGACTCGATGCTCTTTTTCAGCCCAAATGATCCTTGACAAGCAGCAGTCTGACCCTTTAAAATGAAAGCAGAAATGAGTACAGAAAAGGAGGGAGTGAGAAGACAACAGATGATTTTAAAGTATGCTTAAAATCTCCAAAACAATTTTAACACACTCCCTTCATTAAGGAAAGGAGGAAAACTGCTCTAATAATTTTCATGAAAGAAATCCAAGAAAGGGAGTGCACACAACCATCAGCTTCCAGGAACAGCTTTCTTCATACTGTTTCAGGCAGATAATATTAGGCTGTCAACAACTGCCTGACCCATGTTTCATGGCTCCTCAGAGGATGATGTCTCAGAGGACTTTGTGTACTTACTGGCAATCAAAATGTCAAAGACTGAACAATGCTACCAAAATGCTTTTTTTTTTTTTTTTTTGAAAAGGGAACTATTGAACTCTTGCAGGTCTCTCTCAGAACATGAAACTAAAAATTCTTTTTCTCAGGAATTTACAAAGTGTAAATGTAAATGTGAGATGTAGGAAGTGGGAGCACTGCTGAGGTTTTATCAGATTCATATTCAGAATCATGTAAAAGAGCAATCTACTTTACTGGGTTTCTCACCACTAGTCCAAAGGTCATTGATAGGGCAGCATAGCAGAACACAGGAGTAAATTATCTCCTAATGTTACATATAGTACTAAGCCAGTAAGAAAGTCTGCTGGGGCAAGAAATGTACCCCAATAAGAGACATTTCCAACAATAAATACCAATATTTACACTGCAGCCAAAGGAGAGAGGAAGAGGCCTGGAAAGCCACTGATAACAGAATTCCTATCTGCCATGACCAGGTTCTTAAAGTTTTATATTAAGTGTATGCATAATATAGGCAGAGGCAGAGGTTAGGCAGATTCACTTAAGATGAAACCCCCAATTCTTATAATCAAACTTTAAGTAAGATATTATCCTTTGGGGAGTCTTTGGAGAACTTAATATTTTAGGGCAGGTAAGAAGCAGATGCAGAAGGGAAAGGGCAATCATGTTCTCTACTTTTCAAAAACCCAGTCTTTAAGAACATAATTTCTACCAGGTTTGGGTGTTTTCTCCCTTTTATCTCTATAGTTCAGAATTCAGAGCTGCAATAGAAGCAAACCACCAGATGCACATTACATTTTAACAGTCTGCTCTTTTATTTATTTCTCACTACTTGCATAAGGTAAACAAGGGACAGTTCTTATATTTAAAATAAAAGATATAGCAAGTATTTCTGCTTTTCTCAAACAGAAAATGAGGAACCTTTATATTTTGTAGGTTCTGTTGGATCTTATTTTGAAGTTTCCACTGTGCTGATCATGTCAGTTTATGTGGCTCAGTCATTTGTTGCTGTATTTGGTTTGCATAGCAAGGCTTCAGTAGCAGGGGGGCTTCTGTGAGAAGCTGTTAGAAGCTTCTCCTGTGTCCAGCAGAGCCAATGCCAGCCAGCTCCAAGACAGACCCACTGCTGGCCAAGGCCAAGCCCATCAGTGATGGTGGTAGTGCCACCAGGATAACCTATTCAAGAAGGGAGAAAAAACCCCTGTGTATCTGCAAGTGTAGCAGAAGAGCAGAGTGAGAGAATATGTGAAACAACTCCACATGAAGCAACACGGGTGAAGGGGGTGGGGGTGCTCCAGATGCCAGAGTAGAGACTGTAACCCATGGAAGTCCACGCTGGAGCAAATAGCCACATGCAGCCCCTGGAAGACCCCACACTGGAGCAGGTGGATCCATGGGAAGCCTGTGCTGGAGCCAGCTCCTGGATGAACCCGTGAACCCCCATGGAGAGAAGCCCACACTGGAGCAGGTTTGCTGGCAGGACTTGTGAGCTTGCAGCATGTGCCTGAAGGACTGCACCCTGCAGAAGGTATCCATGCTGGAGCAGTTTGTTAAAAATTGCATCCCATAGGAAGAACTCACGTTGGTGAAGTTCACAGAGGACTGTCTCCCATGGGAGGGACGCCACGCAGAGTGGGGGAAGAGTGTGAGTTCTCCCCTGAGGAGGAAGCAGCAGCAGAGGCAATGTGTGATGAACAGACCGCCAACCTCATTCCCCATCCCCCCTGAGTTGCCTGGGGGGAGGAGGTAGAGAAATCAAAAGTGAAGCTGAACTCAGGAAGAAGCGAGAGGTGGTAGGGAGGTGTTTTAAATTTTGGGTTATTTCTCATTACCATACTCTGATTTGATTAGCAATAAATTAAACTAATTTCACCAAGTTGAGTCTGTTTTGCCCATCACAATAACTGCTTGAGTGATCTCTCCCTGCCCTTATCTCAACCCACCAGCCTTTCATTGTATTTTCTCTCCCCTGCCCAGCTTAGATCTTGACAGTGATTTCTGAACTGTACAGATGAAAAACAACACAAGAGAAGATATTAATAGCTACTATTGACAGAGAGTTTATTCCAAGCCACTCAAAGTGTAGAATCAGGACCCTCAAAGCTATTTTCATAGTAGCAAATACGATGTTTCTGCTCAAAAGAATTGCAGTCTAAGATTAGCACTAGCAGAGGCACACAGGTGGGAAAACATCAGCAAACAAAATACTACCAGGAAGAATAATAGGCAGCAGTCATAGTTTAATCAACAGCTTGAGTCTTGTAAAGTCTGTTTTGCTGGCATCACAGCAAGGCAGGATTTTTATCCTTTATAATGAGGTTATCTGTACCCGCTACAGGAAACTTGTCTCAAGCCTGGGAGGGCATGAAGATGTCTGACAAATTGAATAATACTCTGGGAGGGGCCAGCATCAGAGGCTAGTGGGAGGCAGTAATTAACCTGAATATGTGATGAGAAGTAGATGAACTACCAAAGGCTTTGAAAGTCATGTAGAGAAAATTTGCTTGTTAGTGAGGTATTAATGGAGGAAGGAGATAAGCAAAAGGATGCACAAAGAAGGGATGAAGAGAGAATGGCCACAACAGCAGGCTATGAAATTGTGTGGCAGCATTTAGGTAAGTATAATGCAACCTCCAAGATCAGAAAAACATAGCTGAAACATAAAAACCAGGATGGCAGTTTTAGCAACTAAACCTCCCTAGCTTCAAGCTGCTCTTAAGCAGGGACAACTTGGGCAATGAGATAACTTCACCTGAGTATTTTCTAGACTCTTAGATGGGAGTTTATTGTTTTAGAGTGTAGAAATCTCCTAGGATTTAGGGCTCTGTTTTAAATATGACAGAGGCTGTGAGTCTTGAAGGGACATGCAAGGATATTCTCCCTCTTCCTTCCCAAGGACAGTAGTGGGAGCAGAGTGAGGGAACAGAAGGTCAGGCTCCCATGCAGATGTGTGCCAGGCTGCAGGAGCAAGATATGGAGAAGGCAATAAAGCACTTTTGAAATGAGGGGGAGAAAGTTCATCACTAGGATGAAAAGTTATGAACTTTAATGGGAATGTGGGGATAGATCTGGGCCAAGTCCAGAAATGTTTGAGAGTAATAAGAAAACCAAGGAAAACCCAGAGTGAGCTGCAGATTGCTTTTTTGTTTTTTAATAATAGACGCATATATTTGTAGTAGTTTGCAAGAAGCAGATTGCTTAGGTTTGGAAGCCTTGGTTTGCTCTTAATGAGGTGAACTGTGCACCCAGTGTGTACCTTTGCAGAGCTCCTAGAGTGCAGAGATGGAACTATGGAGAATAAGAACTGGGGAAGGGACATAGCAGGATTTGCCTAAGAAAGAGAAACCCATGAAATTCACAACTGGAATTTAAAAGCTACAAAATAAAATTATCTGATTCTGCATCCACAAACACAGACATGACCATCTGGCAAATAAAAAAAAGTCCACATCTCAACTTTTTAAAAATCCACTAACATTTTAAAGGCTACCATCTAGAAGCCAAGGTGTTTTTCAGATCACCTCAGAACCTCTTTATGAGCACGGTCTACCTGAGATCTGAATCCTTTAAGGCTGACTTCTTCCTGTAATGAGAATTAAGACATAACCTTCTAAATATGATAAAGACCCCATCTATGTTTTACAGTTAAATATTCCCTTCCCCTAAAAATAACCTTAAACATGGGACATAAAAACATACACTTTCACAGCTTCTATTAGGATGGATAGTTAAACAATCTTTGGATAATGAAAAGACTGGGAAATAAGAAAAGAAATATGTAAAGATTTACAACTGGGACAATGCAGATCCAGGCTGCTGATCTGGCTCTGTAGTTCTGCTTGGTTACTTTGAGAAAAGCCAGATGAGACATATTCTGCTTCCAGGCAGTGGGATGCATGAATACCTTGTGTTTGGAAGAAGCCTCAAGTGACACAATTTTATTTACCCACCTCTTCTGGGCCTTTGTTTTCTTCCCTAAAGAGCTACCCATAAAGCACTGGTGGATACTGATGGTCTTTGCTGACTCAATTATTTTTTAGTAGATTCACTCATGGATTTCACACTTCGCAACATGTAGACCATCAGTTTCATAACAGCCTCTCTCCAAGATCAGATTATGTTGGGTTTAATTGGTTTACAGAAATTGTCCCTTGTGACCAGAATGAGATCTTCTACTGTGCTCTACCTTGCAAAGTGCTACTGAGAATAAATGTACGTACCCTGAATCTCTCAAAGGGCCTCTTGACCTTGCAAAGCTCTGATATTTGGATGATACTATGATCATTCACAACTGCCTTAGTCTTGCTACACTAATCTGCTGATGAAAGTAGACCTACAAGACCTTTGTGGCCTTCGAAACTGCTTCTGTTCCTGAATTTCAGCAGGTTGTAAGAAGCATCTCTCTCTAAGCCTCTTGCTAAGCAGAACAGACAACTAAACTTTGCAATTAAGTCTCATACTACAAAAGAAACTGTCAACTAGTAAACATCCTAAAAGGGCTTAAATTAATGGCTGATGCATTTTATTAAATTAGCAGCCCAAATCTGCATGCCAGCAAAAGCTCCTAGCTTCTGATTACCTCCGGGAACAAAGACTAGAGCACGCTTATAAATAGTGGCAGTGGGCTTAGCATATGTTACCTTCTTTCCTAGATAAATATTAATTAGCCATGCAGAAGAAGATCTCTAATAGGAAGGAATCTCTGTAGCTCCCCTTAAATCAATGCTGACATGATAATTTCACAAGGAAAAGATTTGATTCTTAATTTTTAGCAGTTTTATTTCTTTGCAGTGATTCACGGCATTGCACAAATTTCCATCAAGCTTTACGCATTAGTAGATTGTTGCTTTAAAACGTGTGCAGATTTTATTTTTTAAAACACAAAATTCAGTGTTTCATTTCTGAAAACTTGATATTTGGGACCCCTTTGAAATCAACTCTGGATCCTGAAAGGAGACCTTTAGAGATTCCATTCTCTAAATCAGGTGGAAAGACTGGAACATACTGAAGTGGGACGCTTTAAAACTGATACAAGTCTATATCTGAAAGTGGAGAATTTATTTTCTGCCAGATCTGAGCAGATGAGAAAATGAGACCTCTTTTCATCTGAATCTCTACAAAGTCTAAATGCATTGTACTTTCCCTTAATGCTGAACAGGTGCTAAAGGTTATGCCACTGACTTTTATTCCTAGACAGCTGTACCTTTATGTCATACTGTCATGGCTATTTTCCACCCCAATGGATATGCATGCATTTTATAGCAGGTTATAATCCACCTGTATTATAGCAGGTAGGTTAAAATCCCTTCAGGTATATAACTGGAGACAGCTAGAACTGGAGGGATGAATATTGAGCCAGATCCTCTGGCATTAAAACAGGCATTTGCACTGATTTTAGTGTGAATTAGAGGCTCCAGCAGCCTCAGACAGAAACCTCAGCCCTTTTCACACAAGCAGTCAATCTCTCTGATTTGTAAAAAAGCAGAATTATGGCCAGTGTGCCAGGAGAGGGGGCAGGATTGAAGTGGTTTTCTGTGGAGTATCTCCAGGAACTTTGTTAAAAATCAAATTCCTTGTAGATGAATGAGGAACAGACACCAACCTCTACTTCTACCTCTATGAACAGAAATGTGTGAGGATCAGTGCAATGAATGGAGGTTAACTGCTGAAAACACTGTAAGGGAGGACTGGAGGGGTTGTTTTTGCTTGACCTCAGTTACCTACTCAGGGTAATTGAGTGATCTTCCGAGGGCATCTGAGTGCACTTTTCAGCAACTTTGCCTGACCAGTATGGGTTGAGAAACTCAGTGTGTATTTGTGCCTTCTGAGCCCATGTGCTTGTTTCTTTGCCTGGGCCCTAGAGTAAAAATCAAAACTAGGCCCAGCTGTTCCTTATAATTAAATTTCAGTAACTCAAGCTGGGTGATTTTATTTTGACTAGTGACTTAAAAGTGATGGTATTTAAATGGCCTTAGTTGTATTTCAAAGTTAACATTGACAAACTTCACACAAACTTTAGTGTTATTTGCCTGTTGGCAAACTCAACAAAATACCACTGTGTTGATTTACATAGCGAAGGTTATCTTTGCTGACAGAAGGACTCAGAATTTCATTATTTAAAATATGAGTATGAATCTCATCACAGTGCAAGAGGCTACAGATGCCATTACACACAACTTACTAGCTGAGTCAAGAGCAGAGGTGAGGTTTATATTGTTCACTGAGCTCCATGTTCAAATATACCTAAAAGACGCAAAAGCCCAAACCCACACATTATCTGTGGCCAGGACAGATCTGACTGTACAATGAGGACTTTTCCTTTCTGTACTTAGGTTTGTTTCTATGTGTCTGTCTTCTCTCTCTTATTTATTTATAAGATATTTACGCCACACATGGGCAGTCTGTGAAGCAATAAACCAATAATAGGCTCAGTTTTCATTGCAGTTTCTATATTTGGGTATTTTAGTACACGAAAATCTGGATCTAGGAAGTATTAACAGTCTTATGCCAGCAGAAAGAAATTAATTTTATGCCTGCCTCTACACAGAAGCCAAAAGCTTCAGGAAATATGATCTCTTCTCAAAAGCACCTTTTCAGATCCAGTTAGGAGAGGAAAAAATAAACAATGAAATGCAAGCTTCCAGGCAACAGCACAGCAGTGAGATATGATCATTCATGTGATAATACATATGATTCACAATACATGGCACTCCAAGTCTCCAGTACTTATTGATGATCTAGGTAGAATCTCCTGTTTGCATCAAGACTTGGCCCTTGGGAGGTGTGACAGGGGGCTATGTGCAGCCTGGCAGAGAAGAGAGGAAGAGCAGTCTTTTAAAACCTGAGCACCCCTTGTTGTGACAAATGCTTGGAACCAGCATGCATAGCCTAAAGCAAGCAGCAGTTCCAGTGCCTGGGTGGGGATGTGTTTTCTGCATGCACCTCCAGCAGTGATGTGCAGCACCATGACATGGACCACTGTTAGGAAGCAGGCTTTACTTTCTTCCCGCAGCTGCTCATAACTCAAGTCTGAAGCCTCAGAGAGAAGCACGGGGAATGCACCCTGAGCCTGCCCAGGAAGACCAGGTGGTCCTTACGGGAAGTCAGGTGAGCTGAGGTCACCACAGCTAGACCTGTCACACGCTGGGTGAACATTTTGCTGACCACTCACAGCAGTGCTACAGAAATCAGTGAGAAACCAGCAGGCACAATGGAAGAAAACAAATGAGGGAGGAAAAAACCCATCTTCTTGGCAAGACAAAGAGGGAAGCAATGAACAATGATTACTGATGAATAATGACCCAGAATTAATGGAGAAGGGCAACAGCAAAAGCTGTGCACAGAACACAAATATTTTAGAATGAGGATAAACAGTGACATTAGTATGGTGGCCAGAACTCGTTACCCATTCACATAATACTTTCTACACTACACTGCATGACTGATGGCAGTGGCAAGAGCTAGAACATTGCCCTTGGAGGGTCTATAATTTTATCAAAAGAGCCTTTGCACAAGAGGCAAGCTGTTCCAAAACTGAATGAAGGACTAGGCTTTCCTCTTGTTATTATTGGTGCTTTAAATTTAAATTCCTCTCAGATATGTAGCCCTATTTGGGAAGAATGTTGAGCTACAGAGGCTTGAGGGCAGTTGCCAACTTAAGCACAACTAAATTAAGCCAGAAATGCTGAGCAGAAATGAAAGCAATATCACACTGTATTAGAAGCCAGGATTATAAAAAAAAAAAAGAAAAAAAACCCCAAAACTCTGCCTATCAAAGAGATCAGAAGAATGCAGACAGCTCTGTATTATTATTTTTAATGCAGTGAAGTCTGGAAGCTCCAACCAATTACCAGGCACCAAAAGGAGGTGGTGCCTGCTTGAACGCAAGGAGGCACCACAAAATAAAAACATGGAAACAGACCAAGCCCTATCCCTGTGCCCTTCTGGGGAAACAGAAAGGCTCATTGGCATTTTATCTTCCTGTCAGTTCATTGAATGTAGGCAAACCTTGACTGCCACACTTTCTGTAATCCACGGCAATCTTCCCCCACCTCATTTTTTGAGATTATAACTGAAGATCTGGGACAGATTTTACAAAATCTCAAGCACCACCACTGGTTTTTGATCTCAGGAGACCCGTGGGTCTTAGCACATGTCAAGACCAGGGCACCTTGCCCTGTGCCGAAGCGGGGAGGAGGGGGCTGTCCTTGCAGGGCTCTGACTTCCCCACACTGCTGTGCAGCCCTGGCTGTTCTTCAGTTCAATGCTTCTCTTCCTAGAGTTTCCGAGCCCCTCCGGGCCACAATGGATCCTCTCCAGCCTCCTCTTGTGGTGCTTCCTTGATCTGCATCCTCTCAGGTGAGCAAGTTCCTCTAGCTCAAGGGTGACCAATAGGGCGCAGTGGTTTCTCACCCTGTCCCTGAGCTCGATGTCCCAGGCAGAACACTGCAGCGCCTGTCCCTGTGTGCTGCTGAGCATAGCCCAGAAAGGACAAGGCCACGGGGAAATTGTTTGCTTTCTCATCACAGAAGAAAACAGCCAGGAGGAGATGTCCGAGAGGGAAGTGCTGAGAGTTTACATGGGACTTAGCATGCAGCAGCACGTGGAGATGTGCACAAACATTCTTGCAGACTGAAAACGCTTGTCTTAACTGAACTTGGTGTGGTATCTTCGGGAGATTTAATCGGGCTGGAGCATAGACATTTCACCGAGCTTGGAATTATCCTGACCCAGCAAAAAAGCAAGCTTGCGCTCCCTTTGTGTGCAAAACTTTCCTGCGGCTGCTGAGAACAAACGCTGGCAGGAGCTGCGAGCCCTGGACAAACATGTGCTCCCGCTGCTCCTGTCCCCGCCTGCCGAGCGCTGGAGGAGCCTGTGGGGCACATCAGGGCTGCTCAACCGCAGGCGTGCCCCTCCAAGCACACCAGAAAAATACAGGAAAAAATATTAAAGGTAGGGGCGCGGGGGGGGGGGGGGGGGGGGGGGAAGGGTAAGAAAGGCTGAGCCCAGAAGACACGGGATTACTAGAAGTGTAAAGCAGGCGATGTGATCCGGTGGGTCGCGCACCTCTACTGCAGCGGGGTTCGCCGCGCTGCGCAGCCCCTCGCCCGGCGGTCAGGGCGGGCGGTGCCGAGGTGCCTGCCCGTACAGCTGCGCCCCTGTCCCGCACCGGTTTGGCCGCCCCGGCCCTTTCCGCACGCCCAGCTCCGGCACTTATAACGCCGCCGAGGGACGTGGCGGCGGGCAGTACACCCCGGCCCCGCCGGGCTCCCCGGGGAGCCTGGCATCGCCCAGCCCCACGGCGTAGCGAGCACAGCGTCAGACAGGATTGGAACAAGACAGGACCAAGCACCACCTGCATCCGTGCCGCGGCATCCCTCGTCGGGCTGGAAAGGGAGGGGCGCTCCCCGCCTGGGGACGAGCTCGGGCTCCTCCCGACGCCTGCAGGGGCAGGGGCGGGGGGCGGCGGTGGGGCGGTGCGCGGGGCCGGAGCGGGCCGAACTCCCCCCCCGTCGGGCGGCTCGTGGGTGCGGGAGGGCGGGCCAAGGGAGGCGGCGGCGACTCCTCCTCCGCGGGCAGGCGGGCAGCCCGCCCGAGAGCGGCACCGGTTGCTCGGTGCCGGCGGAGCCGCGCCGCCCGCTATATAAGGGGCGGCGGCTGCTCGCCGCTCACTCACACCGGCCCCTGCCCGCGGCTGCCGGTGCTGGGCGGAGGCCGGGGCTCGACAGCATGGCCCGCGGCGGGGCGCAATGGGAGGCGGTCTCCCCCCCTGCCTCCCGCGGACCCTCCTCTTCCTCCTCCTGCTCCGCCCGCACCCGCGGCGGCGGCTGCAAACTTGCTGCGGCGGGCTGCGTGTGAAGGCACGGCCCGGCGGGGCGGCTCCGCTGCCCCCGCAGCCCCCGCCGTCGCGCCCGCAGCCCGGGGGGCCAGGCCGCCGCCCGCGGGCATGCGGCGCTGCCACCGCGCCCGTCGAGACACGGTGTGCAGCCGCGGGCGGCGGGGCTGCGCTTAGGGGCGGCCGGGGCGGCAGCCCCATGTCCAGGGCTCGCCGCGCTCCGCGGGCAGGCGGCGGGGCGATGAGCTGCCGGGGCGAGCGGGCGCGCCTGGCCCCCGGTTTGCCCTGCTCCCTCGCCCGTGGGGAGTGAGGCTCCGCGGAGCCCGCTCGGAGCTCCCGGAAGGGCGGGCAGGCGGGCGGGAGGTGGTGCCGGCGCGGCGATGCTGCAGCCCTCCCCCGGCACCGACGGGGTCCTGCCGGGGTAGCGGCCCCGCCGTGCCGCGCCGAGCCGCGCTGTCCGCGGGGGCGGCGGCCGCGGAGGGATGGAGCCGGCCGGCCCCTGCCGGGCGCAGTTGGGCTCCGCCAACGACTCTTACCGAAACTGTAGCGCCGAGGAAGTGATTTACCAAGATGCCACCCCCCTCTCCGGGAAGATCGTGCTCGCCGTCGTCCTGGCGCTGGTCACTCTGGCCACGGTGCTTTCCAACGCCTTTGTCATCGCCACGGTCTACCAGACGAGGAAGCTCCACACGCCGGCCAACTATCTGATCGCCTCGTTGGCCGTCACCGATCTCCTCGTCTCCATCCTTGTCATGCCCATCAGCACCATGTACACTGTGACCGGCAAGTGGACGCTGGGTCAGATCGTCTGCGATATCTGGCTGTCCTCGGACATCACCTGTTGCACGGCGTCCATCCTGCACCTCTGTGTCATCGCCCTGGACCGCTACTGGGCGATCACCGACGCCGTCGAGTACTCCACGAAACGGACTCCCAAGCGGGCAGCGGGCATGATCGCGCTGGTATGGATCTTCTCCATCTGCATCTCCATGCCCCCTTTGTTTTGGCGGCAGGCGAAGGCCGAAGAAGTATCTAACTGTGTGGTGAACACGGACCACGTCCTGTACACCGTGTACTCCACAGTAGGAGCCTTCTACTTCCCCACTCTGCTGCTGATAGCCCTCTACGGGAGGATCTACGTGGAAGCCAGGTCGCGGATTTTGAAGCAGACGCCAAAGAAAGCAGGTAAAAGACTAACGCGGGCACAGTTAATTACGGACTCCCCGGGGTCGACCTCTTCCGTCACGTCCATAAACTCCAAGGCTCCCGAGGGATCCAGCGAAACGGGCTCCCCCGTGTACATGAACCAGGTGAAGGTGAAGGTCTCGGACGCCCTCCTGGAGAAAAAGAAGCTGACGGCCGCTAGAGAGCGGAAAGCTACAAAGACTTTAGGGATTATTTTAGGAGCCTTCATCGTCTGTTGGCTGCCCTTTTTCATCATCAGCTTGGTGATGCCTATTTGCAAGGACGCTTGCTGGTTCCACATGGCCATCTTTGACTTTTTCAATTGGCTTGGATATCTCAACTCCCTCATCAACCCCGTCATCTATACTATGTCTAACGAAGACTTCAAACAAGCTTTCCACAAACTCATACGTTTCCGATGCACAGGCTGAAATGTTGAATGCGATGTGTTCCCCGGGGCAGCCCCCATGCACGCCCGCGCCCGGCGCCACAGGTAGGTCCGCGCACCCCGCCCTGCCCGGAGAGCCGCGGTGCTCGGGGGGAGGCGGGGGGTTGGAAACGGGGCGGGAGGGGGGGTTCGACCCCACAAAGAGCTAGTGTTCAGGCCCTTCCCAAGTGGCGGCGAGCGCTGGGGAAGCTGCGCGCTCCTGACATTTCACAATCTGTGTGTGCGCGCGTCCTGTGTGCCCCCCCCCCCTCCAGATCGCAGGGAGTGACTCACGGCAATCTGCTTTTTATTCCACCTATTAAACCAATCTGCCGCCATTTCGTATGCTAATGCCTGTGTTTCGGCCAATTAGTGCTAAACGGCACCTGCTTTCCAAGCCCTCAGCCGAGCTCCCCGGAGAGCGCCGGGCCGGGCCGGTTCCCGCCCGCGGCGGCGTCCCCGGTGCCGCCTCCCGGGCCCCGCCGGCAGCTGCAGGCACCGCTGGGCAGCTGGGCGTGCAGCCCCCTTGGAAGGGAGTCCGTGCAGCCCCGGAACCAGCAGCATGATGGCTTTTGTTGGTGGTTTGTTCTGTTGGGTTTTTTTGGTCTTGTTGTTGTGGTTTTTTGGTCGTTTTTGGTATTTTATTTTTTGCGAGGAAGAGAGGTAGGATACGCCCCAGATGAAGGCTGCTGACAAAGTGCAGTCCTACTTCCTTCTGCCCTCCTCACGGCTCCGGCCGCTCCTGCGGGAGCGGAGCGGGCGTCCCGAGGGGAAAGCTGCCCCTTAGCCAGCGTAGGAGACTCGACAGCTCGGTGTCTCTCTTCACACGCGGTAGGGCTTTGCCTTTCCGCGCCTCTTGACAGCAGTGGCTGCCGGCTCATCACTAAACTCAGCGCCACGTTCTGCAGAATGCATACATGCCTTTATTGTGATACTTTAATAATTCTGCCAATCTTTTGCTTTTTGTCTGCAGAATCAAGTTGCTATTGTAAAGACCCACTGCTTGAAACTTCCCCAAGCCCAGTTGCCAGACTCATGATGCTGCAAAAACGTCAATACATTCTGCCACCAAACTGCTCAGCTCTGCGTTTCAGTGTAATGACTCTGGCAGAGATGCTGTTCCAATAGGCACGCAGATCAGTTGCAAAAAAAAAAAAGAGGGCAGCCTCGAATCAAGGTCTATAATTCATCTGGAATGAAGAAAAAAAGTTTGAGAGTAAACTCCATTTATTTTGCAGGCTTAACTTCTTAATTTGTTCTCCGGCCGGTTGTAGGGGTGTGCACAAGAGCACAGTTGTCTCTGTCTGTGTTGGTAGCATAGTTGTACTTCTGCACACCTGTAATTTCTTTCTTTCAGTGGAAAGAGTTGCTCCCTTCACCCATGAGGCCAAGCAGAGAAAAAATTGCATTTAAAATAGGAGCGTCACAGTAAATTCTGTAAATGACTCCTTCAGCTGAACATGTGTGAGAAGTGACAGTGTGCAGAAGTTTTATATTTGTATTTCAAAACAATAGTAAATGCAAATGCTCTAGAAACAAGAGTTGTAGACCTGTTTAACTGCACTGCATATCTGTAGTCTGTCCTCATAGTTGCCTTTAGAAAGGAAATACTTCTTGCTTTTACTCCATAAGAGCAGAAATCAAGAAGTCAAATGACCTTTTCCATAAACCAGCTGGGAATAGAAGTAGCAGTTTGATGCTGTAACCATGTGTTCCATTTTGTGTCAGTTGCACACCCTTACCGCATGAACCACTGCGAAATTTAGACTTCTCTAAGTACTTAACATTATTTAGTGTATTTTGTAAAGAAGTGAAGCAGTTTGCTCATTCAGAAGAGCTATTTTACCTGCAAAATAAATACCCATGAATCATGAATTAACTGATGTTAGTGAAATTTCTTGCCACCCTACTTCCCCCCTATGTTTTTTTAGTTTGTTCTTCTTTTGTTTTGTTTTTTTTCCTTTTTTTTTTCCCCTCCTGATTGGACCTTAAGACAGGTCTATGCGTATTCAGCAGAGTTTCAGGATATGGTCCACCTGCTGTGATAGAACTGCATTGATTGTTCCTCTTATGTGTAAATGAAAATGAGTATAAACAATAAAACGCTTGACTGTGTTCTCAAGAGTGGTAGCAATTGTGTGACTGAAAGGAGTATTTATTGGTTTACCCTCTTTCTCAGTATTGACTTCTTAGGTAACACTGATTTGATGAGTCACTCAAGAAAGCAATTGATGAAGGTTGAAATTACAAGCTTCAATCAGTGGTCACTTTTTTTAACAGGCAGCTTTACTTTCATTGTGGTTAGTTGTGTTAGGCATAATTCTTGCTATTTTCGTGTAATGTCAGAAAAATGTTTCTTTTTTTTCCACAAAATTTTCTTACTCCTTTAAAAGCAAACAAAACTTACTTTAGCATTTGGTGGATACTGTAATCAATGTTATTTTAAAGCTGTGTGTGTATATATTCCAGATGGGGCCTGTTAAAAGTCTGGAATAATCTTATATGATTTAACTGCCCACTGTTTTTAAGAGAGTTACTCAAGTAATAAGGACTTACTTAACTGGATAATAAAGAAAGTGCATGACCCTTTGCGCTTCTACTAGTCATAGGCAGGAGGAAGTCTGTAAGATACAAACTGAAGCAGTGGAAAATAAACATTTTCCGTAATTTGAAGAAATCCAAAGAATTGCCTTGAAACTGCATGCCTCTAAAATAGAAAACTACTATACTATGGTTCTAGAAAGTACCCTCTTAAATTATTAAAGACAAATGGGATAAGAGGATTTTCTAAAATGTTTTTTATTTGTCTAAAATGCTTATAATAATATTAAATTTAAGGGAATTTTTCATATATGGTGTGAAAAAAAGCAAGGAAGATAACATAAAACAGTGCTTAACCAATTCTCATTTGTCATTTTTTTGATCTTGCAGAACGAATTTCGTTTACCCTAAATTCTTTCTCACTAGGCTTCTTACATGTGTGAAAAATGAAAAATGAGATTTCAAGTGAGTATTCTCAGCATTTCCAGACAGTTGAGATTTCTGTCAGTTTTACAAAGTTAGGGGGCCTGGAGAGCAGGGAGGTTCAGGAATTGGACTTCACATTCCTCACGCTGTTGGAGATACCTTCATCTTCAGCAATGGGCAGCAAATACTCGCAGCTCCCTGTTGTGATGTGAGGATTTTTATGAGGAGCTAATTCATCAGGAAAATTCCCTCTAAGTTAATGCTGAGGCTTTGAACTTCCTGCACAAGCAAATAGTTAGATAGCCATGCTCACTCTTGGGAAGACAGTCGGTGTGGAAGCTGCCCTGAGTGACTTGAGGAGAGAGGAGAGGAGGCTGGCTCAAACCCTGCTGAGGTACCTGCTAGTTAAAGGCCTTGTGCTACTGGAGCATCTACTTCAGAAAACCATTCACACGGTGGGATAGGTAGAGTGAGGACACGCGTCTGTTCGCAGTGAAAGAGATGAAATGTAGGGCAAACATTGCTCAGTGCTGGAAAATATAAATATGTAAAGCATGTTCCAAAATTCACATGGAGTGTTTTAGGGTGGGAAGAGTGTCCCGTGTGAGCTTAGCATCTCTGTGATTGGCAGAGTGTGTCCTGATTGAACCTAGATTTTAAAAGACGCTCAGGGATGTGGTGGTAAAGTTTTTACTCTCTCTGAAGAGGTCTGAGAATGTTGCTGTCCTGCTTCTCCGCTCGCTTGCTGTGCCTGGTCACTGCACTCTGCCTCTGGGAGAATGGAGCATCTGAAATTTTTAGTAGGAAAGGCTATCCTTTCTGTCCACCCTATGTCTGTACTCCTGTGAAAATGGCTCACTGAATCCTGCCTCTGGGTGTTTTCTCATGGGAGCCTCTTCATGACTTCAGGTAAACTCCAAAGGTGCCTAAGCCCATGCTGTTCCAGTCTTTCATTACAGAAGCAGCATGCCTTTCTTTTATCTGTTTCTTGCCTTGGCTTCAGACACTCAAGTGATGCTTTTGATACAGATCTCTGCTGGGCACTGAAGTTTGAACGCACACTTGCAAACCTTTTGTTTCCTACTTTTCATGGTAAGAGATGTGTGTGTGACAGTGTTGCTGACTCCAAGTGCTGTGAGACACATGACAGTTCAACAGTAGTTGCCATTGTGGGAGTAGCTCTTTGCAGCCCCATAGCTGCACTATTTTCTTAGTATTCCTCAGTTTTATTTAAGAGGCATTTCTCACTTTTCCAATTAATAAAAAACAGATGACAAATATAGAAATCAAGAGGGGAAATCCCTTGCAATTTACCTTCATATGGCCATGCAGCAGCCAACAAAGTTCTGAGTTTTCTGCCTAAATAGGAAGAAGAAAATGCCTTGACTAATGTGCCAAGTCTCCATATGATAAAAGGGAGTCCAACTAAACGTCTGGACTTTTACACCATACTCCCTTGCCAAAGCATTTGAGGAAGCTGGCCTAGCCTCCAGCAGGGCCATGTAGAGTAGGGACAACTCTATTTGGAGCAGCTCATTTCCACCCTCCATTGCCCCTGCCTGCAAAAGTCCACTCTGCATTCCATGAGGAGAACACTCCAAGTGTTTTCTGATTTGAAAATGCTGCCCCTGTGTCCTCCTGGTCAGAAAGGACTGGATATTGTCAGAAGTATGCACTTTTACATGAAAATCCAGATCAGTCTAAAACTTCTTTCTGGAAGCAAAGTGAAAAGGATGAGTAGTAGTAACACTGGAGAACAAGCTTTTGTGGTTTGTAGCAGCAAATCAGGTTGAGCAATGTGGCTGAGAGCAATTTTGCAGGCAAACAGTAAAATTTCATCTAAATTGAAATGTAGCAGAGATTAGGAACAGGTTTCTCCACCAAAGAGAAGCTGGAGCAAAGTAAGTCTTCGAGGCAGTCATCCAGAATCTCCAGGCCTTGACTGGAGTTTAAGGAAAAAAACCAAGGTTATTACACCAACATCTCATGACTCCAGCAGACAGCTGAGCGGGCGGTTTCAGAAAGAAGAACCATGCCCAGAGACATGTAAGAAAATTACAGGTGTGTATTTATGGAATGAAGTAGATGCCAAATTCATTTAGTGTGTTGGTAACCTTTTTGTCATTAGAAGAACCAAACATATTTGAGACATATTCTTAAACATCCCTCTATGTCAGTACACAATGATTATTTGTTCATATTAAGAGATTTTTACGTTCCAGCAGTTAGTACCTGAAACACAGAAACAGTTTAAGTGAACTCTGCTGCAGCAATGAGCCTGGCTGATAATGAACTTGAAACATTTAAGCACAGAATAATCATATAGAAAAGCAAGCAGAAAATGAGGCTTTTTAATCAATCACGTGCTAAGCTTGAAAGATGTAATACAACAAGTAACTCAATAGGTCAGATGAGGAGAGCCACAGGATATCAAATTTACAATATAGAGATCAGAATCTCATACTAAGTCATTTTCAAGAGCTGGAGAAAGAAAATTTTTGTTCTTTTCAGAGATCAAACTACTTGCAGTCATCCTTATAAATGAACAAGACTTTTTTATTAACTTTATACAAATATTTCTTTGAAGGCTACAAACAGATGGAGTTCATGGCTGCAGGGCTTTCACTGAGTAATCATATGTTCTATCTTTTAGGCTGAATGGTCGTAGAAAAATAGGAAAGACATGAACAAGGGGTGATTATGTAAAACAACCTCTTTTGGTATTTCTTTCCTTATGCAGAATCAAGGCAAAAATAAGAACAACAGAAAAAAACAAGATCTGGAAAATTTAGGCATTAATGATGTTATATGAGATTTCAGGAAGATGTTTAGGGCTGAATGAGGCAAAAATAATATATTTCCAGAATTCAGAAAAGTGAAAATTAAATTAGAATTTTCCTTTCATCCAGATACCTTAGGGGTCCCACTTTCATATTACTTGTATAACATCATGTCTAAAAATCTTGATATTCCCAAATTTGTTCAAATTAATATTTTTTAATACAGTCACATCCGCTTTTACATTAAGGCATACACTTCCCAAGCTCATCCACTCTTTTTCCTGTAGATTTAAAATTTCAGTTCATGCACTTTCCTACTTGTATGTTGTGTTTAGAACATAAATCTTATTTGGACTCAGCCCTCTAATATCCAGTTTCTGAAAAGATGAGAAATATTGCTTTCAAAAGGAATATAAGTACATTTAAGAGAATTAGTGCAAAATCAAGCAAGGTTCCTTGTTCCTATCTACAAGGAAAGGCTGTTTTCCCCTGAGCTCGGTTCCTGGAAAAATCTAAGGTAGATTTGGAAGCTGGACCATAAACCAGTGCAGATGTAGAGAACAGTCAGGTCTTTGGGCAGCAGAAGGAAAGCATCAGTGCTAAGTTCATATTGGGACAGGTCTCTGTGACTCACAAGGGACATACCAAAACTCTGTGTTTAATTGGGTCCAGAAAGATATAAATATATAGGTATATAGGTGAGAGATGGTGAAGGAACACGCATTCCCTGGATGCCCCACGGGCTCTCTCTCCCCTGGGTCTGCGTGGCTCTGGCTCAGGGCAGCTCTGACACAGGAGCTACATGGCCATGGATCAGGCTACTGGAGAGCAGTGTTAGGGAAGCCAAATCCAGTAGCCTCGTAGAGGTGAGGCTGCACAGCTCCATGCCCCAGGTCCAATCAGTAATGAGGCTGAGATGTTACCCCAGCCACATGCAGACAAGTATATGTGTGCAAAACATACACACAAACACATACTCATGGCAAACAACACACATCAGCACAGACAGAGGCGCTCAGTGCTCACACCAACGCAAACAACCCCGATGGCTTCATGGTCCTCACCTCTCTGGCTAATCAGGTTGGAGGTCCACTAGTAATAATATATGCATATGTATAGGGTGGATCCCTCCAGCAGCTGGGCTCAAATACCAAATCCTAGTGTCCACTTTTGTCACGTGGACACAGGAGTCTCCAGTGCTGTTGCCGTGCTGCAGCTGCTGGCACGGGTCATTGCACGTACACACACATGCACACGTTAATGCCAGTGTGCACATACACCCAGTAGGGATGTCACAGGAGCACACACACACACGCATGCACCTGAGGTTCCCAGGGCACCTCACCCACTCTCTGGCTACTCTGACTTAATCTTTGCAAGTGGTCACACACTTACTCGTGTTGTCCTTGCCAGTTTTTGCGCTGCAGACATGTGACTCCTCTCACCTACTGCAGTTACTGGCTTTTAGACCTCCAGGCACACATATGCACACAAGACACAGGGTATGTCCAGACAACTGATACCAAACAGCCCTCCTTTACAGAGGGCCAGCCCCTTTTAACCTTGTATCACTCATCATGTCATTTGTTCCTAAACTGATCTTGAGCCCTCCCATTCCTCAGCTTTGGATTTTCCACCAAACATTGAGTTCTAAATCTTATGTTTAGATGCTCTTCCCTTGCATCTCATAATGCATCCCATATCCATAGGGAATAATCTCCTCCAGTCCTAAAAGTGCTCCTGTTGACTTCTTGCCTGGATACAGGAGCTTGTGTCCCCTAGAACCACCTACCACTGTGCCTCTGTGCTCTTCTGGGCTTGTGGAGATGGGTTTTTGACAGCCCTTTGGCTCCTCCATGATGGGTCTGGGAGGAGCTGAGGGAGGATAATATTTGGCTTGCCTCACCTGCCATTGTCCCTGTTTGTGAGCTTGCAGATAAGCTTTTTACCATGCAACCTAACATTTTCTTTCTTTCAGGAGAAAAATAGAAGGAAAATAGCTGGCAGCCACTGTTCCAGATGTCAGAAGACTCATTGTCTAACCTAATTTGGACTAATTACAATGTCAGAAACTACCTACCAAAATATAGCAAGAACATAAAAAATCTCTTGTGAAGTCTTCATGTTGAATGAATGTATAGACACCATAGGCAAAGTGTGATTATTTAGATGGCCACTAAGCAATCTTCAGCAGCTCACAAATGAGTATTTCAGAGCTATTCTCTGGTTTGGGATCTTGAAGAACAATGGTATTTTTGTGTCAGGTAAGAACCAGATTTTTCACCTCCCAGGTTTAGATCCTTTATATCAGAGAGCTAGATCTGAAGTGCCATTGTACAAGGTTCTGTACTCTGATCCACAGTAATGGAGAATATGATTGAAGGAGTCATGATGATAAGTAAATCAAACTCTTTCATTTATATATACTTGTGCTTTGGCTAAAATTTTAGAAGGAGCCACCATTAGTTTCTTATGAGATTGCCAGTAAGGCGCTGGTCAAGTACTGGTGCCTGGGTAATGTACTCACATACTTAAATATACTTCTGAGCAGTATATTTAGATGCAGCTAAAACAAGAAACCAATAACTTCCTTGCTTTCAAAAAAGCAAGATCCCAAGTGTGTGATCTGGGGCCTCACAGGAACCTTTGGGAAAAGCACTGTCCTCCTCTTGGACAACAGCCAAGTCCCACAGATGTATATGAGATGTAGAATAGTCAACATTTTCACTAGAGAGGCTTGGAAAATCAGTGAACAAAGGCAAGTGATGCTGAGAAGGGCAAAATAATGTTACATGAGGAAAAATTTCCACTTACGAATGCATGATGAAACCACAAAGACTTTTTTTTTTGACACGCTAGGAACACTTCTCTGTGAAAACAAGTGCAGTCAAAAGAGCAAACAAAAGATTGCATATAGAAAACACGGCAGAAGACAGTTTGCTTCAACTTGTAAATTCTGTGTCCTGTATTCTGCATGCTACAAGAAGATCAAACCTGCCTCAGAAATGATATAGTAGAATAGAAAACATTCAGGAAAACAGAATGTCTTCAGAGTGTGTCTGAAGCCTCATTTGGACACCAGGAATCTCATTTTCCAGCTGCCAAAATAGCTGAGATGGTACTTGAGGCTTCCTCTTTGTACCATGCAAGGACAACTCAACAGCACAGCAAGGGAAAGCACATTCAGAGTACAACTGTTATTATAGGAAACAACACATCACTAAATGCAATTCTGCTTGGTCTGATTCTACTGGGTCTGAAAATCCTAAGGAAGGAAGAATTTTTAATGCTTTTCTTCTGTTGAGTTGTACTGATGAATGTTGATTCCCCAGCCCATCCTGCCCTGCTTCTGCATTAGGTGGAGAGGAATTGAGACACTTGACTATTCTGACAATTTTCCAGCCATTACTCCTCCATTATATGTAAAGTTGCAGCCAAAAAATGGACGCTGGATGGTACAATAATGATTGCATTCAAAGGAAGCATCACCTTAGGTTTTGCAGGGTGGGCATCCAATGATGAGGTTTCTGGAGCTGGGAGACTGCTTTGAAAATCCAGGGCCCAATTCCTGATACTCTGGATTATTAAGCAGATATCTGCACATACACAAGAATGAAATATTTTTTAAAAAATTAGTCATTGTGCGATTTCCCAGAACTGGAGACTCCAGGATATTGTAAGGAAAGAAGGCTCACACATGCCTCTCTGTATTCTTACTCAGCTATACACAATTAGAGGGCGTTAGCTTTCATTTACGAAGGAAGGATTTTATCTCTTCTGTTTTTAATTAAATCACAGACCTTCTCGCTAGTTCATAAATTGGCACTCCTGTAACTCATCTTCCACAGAAAAAAGTTGGATGTCAACACCTTGTAGGATACTCTTGCCCAGCTAGTCTTTAAAACTGAAGTTATTTATTTCAATTAAATAAAAGTTACTAGTACTAGGAGTTTTACATTTTGCTGTAAGAACAGTGAATTGATTTCCGCCTGAATGACAAGTTTCAGTCACACTTCAGTTACAGTTCACAAAATATTCTGGGTGGTTTGTCAGCATATATAATTGAGTTCCTTTAATCAGGCTTAGGGTAAGGTCCTAAAGGGATTCTTCCAGGCTTTTTCCAAGCTGCACGGTTACTAGTCCATTTAATAGAAGGAGGTTCTTCACATTCTTTCAACTTCCTTTACGTGCGTGATTTTTGCCTGAGTAATAAATGTGGGTTAAATCTTTGAATTGGCTGGAGACAATACTCCTGCTTATAAGAATTTAGACCTTAAAAAGACAGTAGAAAGAATGATGCGGTGTTTCTCCCGTGTTTAATGAAGCAGCTGTTCCTAAGCAGAGGAGCAAAATGGGTTTATATAGCTACAGATACATTTACATTTATACACATACAGATAGTTTTGTGGGGGAAAAGTGGAGATTTTTAATGCTTTTAAAGTAAGCCTAAGGATTCTTTTCAGTTGTTTGAAAGGTTGAAGTTTTTGAAGCTACTTTTTTCAAATCCAAGATTTGTATCCTCCCCTTTCCAAATGTCTTATGTATTCCTAAAAAATGACTTAGGAAACTGAAAAATATGAGAAAGGAATAACACAAAGGAATATCAATACTGGCAAGGAAAATTGTATCTTCTCTAAAAGATTCCCTGAATGTGGCAGCAGTTCTTTATTTGAGGGACCTGCATGCATCAACATGAATGCTTCCTGACTCCCAAGGAAAACTTTCAGGGCCCAAAGTCTCATTTAGCTCAAAACTTCCTATTTTCAGACACACTATACACTTGTTCAGTACTGCTGTGGAGTTCATGTTGGCGTGTATTTATTTCCTTTAATATCTGAAATTGCTGCAATTTTACTTTCATGTGCTGCATGAAAGGCTGCTGGAGGCAGTGGAAGATATACCACTCTCTTTGACTGAGGGATCATGGGCTCCATTAGTGACCAAGCATCACTATTTGGGAAGGATTTTATGCCCCTGACTGCCAGTAGACAGTGATATGACATCTGTAAATCAGTCAGCTCTCTGTCCAGAAAGCTCTGGGTGTTCAGGGGTGAAAGCAGCCATAGCCTCCAGTCAGTGTGCTCTTGGGCTGCACACCATGGAGGGGCTGGCAAGATTCTCTGGGACTAAGGGGGTTCAGGAGCTGGTCCACAGAGCCAGGCATCCCCACACTAGGCAGGGAAGGGCCTGTGAGGTGCTGGCAGGGCAGGACTGGGACTGAGGGCACTGCCACAGCAGCCCATGGGTCAGCGGGGCTGCCTGAGATGGCTCCGGCTGCTTCTGGGGAAGAGGTACATCCAGCTCCCATTTCTCAAGAGAGAGTCACGAGGATTTGGAAAAGGACCTGGCAAGTAGCCCAGGAATAAGGAAGGCAGAGAAAAATGCTTTTCCTTCATTTAGTCAGCATCTGGCAGAGGCAGGGTATGGGGCTTGTCTGAAGGACAGCTGATGTTTAGTGCAAACAAGCCTTGTGTTTGAGTGTCTGGACACTTCAAAATGGTATGATCAAAAGAAACAATAGATAGATAAGTACTTTTATGTTGCTCGGCCTTGATGAGAAGTCTAACAGGTCACTTTACCATCCTCACTGCATGTAAGAAGATGTTAAATTAATTTCATTTTTCATTGAAATGCTCAAATTCAGTGTGAGGCAATCTGTCTTCATACCGCTGAGACCTCATACCCCAGGCAAATAATTTTTCGTTCTGCTCCCTGTGTGTTGCTACTCTTCACCTTCCCAAGGGGACCCAAGTCTTAGCTAGCCCCAGCAGCTGCCCAGGCTGTATTTTTGCAGTGCTCTTCCCATGCACCAAGGCCACATCAGCCACCACAGCACGCATCTCATGGGCACTGCCCCTTGCCGTAGAGACCCTGAGGCCCTGTTGCAGTTTGCTGCCCAAGAGGAACTGTCAACTAGACATGGAAGCAGAAGAAACACTGGGTTGTTTTTGACGTGCTAAGTGTCCCTGAGTAACTCTGTGCCTTAGATCTCCTCTGTTAAGGAAGCCAATGATACCAATCTTCTTCTGGTAAAATAAGCATTATTATCATCCTCTACTTTAAAGAACATGCTTGTGTCAGTCCTAGGAGAGCTGTTTTCCAAAGGAGCATGAATTCATCAGAGTACTCACATGATTTGGCCCTTAGTATTTCAGAAACAAAAATGATGTGTTGCAGCCTCCCACGCCACCCACAGTTCCAGAAAATGTGATATAAGATGACAGCAGAGATTTTCAATCAGATGATGTTGTTTTCTGGCCTGTTGTAGGCCAGATCTAAAGGTTCAGAACCCACATCCCTTTTCTCAGTACCTCAAAGCAAGTTTCTCTGCTGTGAGCTACCTTTTTCCATGTTTTATGATACAGTGCAAAATGATGCTGAAAGTAGCTGGTGATTCTCTGGCTGAGAAACAGCAAAATACAGGAGATATCAGAACCCAAACCCGAGCACAAATATCCATCTTTAATGCAGAAAGTGATGGAAAGTTCAGCCTGACTTCAATACCAGGCAGAGCAGTCCACTAGTCCCCTAGCTTGCAACTCCATACCAATGCCTCTGATCTTCAGGTGTGAGTGCCACTTGCTTCTCAGAACTCAAACAAGCAGGGTTTGTGCATGCTGTCCTCTCCAAAGCTTTCTTAGCTGTGTTTTCTTTGTTACAACCTCTCCAATCATCTCTAAAGTATCCCAGGATACTTTATCCCAGGATACAAAATCATGCCTGATTTTGAGGCATGTCAAAGACATAGGGATAAAATGTGTTGCCATTAAGGAGGCAAAATGCTCATCATTTCCAGCAGCTGGTTCATTCTCAAGTCCGCCAGGAAAGAGTCCTTGACTCCCTTGTTCTTCCTGCACAAAGATCTTACCTGTTCCCTCTAGCTCTGGAAATGCTACTCTCCTTTGGGTGTTGAGCTGCTGCAGTTCTTTGCTTGGTTTAGAGAGTAAGTAAAGAAAGTTCACTGGGACTTCTCTGCTTGGGTAAACCACTAGTGAATCGTGAATCTGCTGAGAGTACTCCTATTGAACAGAGTAATCTAAAGAAGGAGGTCTTTTCATCCAGTGATCTTTGCTTTTCTTATATATATGTATATTAACCATCATATTGTACCCAGCAATACAAATACAATTGATATGGTAGAAGAAAATCCATGCAACCTAAAGCATGAAGCTGGATCTGTGTTACTCAAATTGTTATCTACTTTTATTAATTTAGAATAAGACTAATAGACCTAAAAATGAATAGTATCTATAAATATTTCCTCCATTCATTGGCTTACATATGTGTTTTAAAATGGCTGTTAAACATACAGGCTGAATGTGCTAATTTGCAATGAGGCATACATTGCAAATCTTGATGGAAATTTTGGGAGAAGAGGTGGGGAAAGGGTAAAGTAATTCCTTGTTCCTCAGTGTTGTGTGGCACCGCTCACAAGCAAAGAGGAGGAAAACATTCTTCTAGAAATGAGAGATGCTGCTTTGAGTTGAGTCGGAAAGGGGTTCTCAGCCTTTGTCCTGTGCTCTTCATGTGCAAGTGGATGTCAGCGTGGAAAGAAGTCTGTGGCATATGCAAGAGCCATCATGACAAAATCGTCCCATCTTAACTCGCTAGCAGTGGGTAAGTTTTCAATTAAACTTAAGAGAAAATGGGGCACAACATCGCTGCTGTTAGGGAGAATTCATTTAGGGAGAACATCTTGTAAAATGTAATCTTAATGATGCCATTGTAATTTTATCCTTTGTGACTTTATTTCATGACTGAAAGCCTATGTTTCTTAATTATGTTTTAATCACTAATCATGTCAAGAAATAAACCTGGCTAGTTCTCTGACATACAGCAAAGTATTCCTTACCCTAGCTGATTACAAATCTGAAAACTGTGGCATTGAGCACCTTTCAAAATTGCTGAGTTACACAGTACATTATGTTTCTCTTATCTAAAGAGCAGTAGGATAAATCTCTCTCAGATGTTCTTCAGCAATTTGTCACAAGATTTAGGAGAGGAAAAAAAAATGTCTTGGGACCAGTGATGTCTAGTGAAATTCTCTGACCAGCAGTAAAAAGCTGGAAGTATGGCTGGTGGTCTTCTTAATGGCTTTTAACTGAGACCAGACTTGACAGTAACTTGTAACTTCGGGACAATGATGCATTTGGGGTTAACTGTACACCCAATCTCTTTCTCTCTCTCACCTCTGAGAATACTCTAAAGCATCATGTTGGTCTCTGTATCTCTTCTTTCTCTTCTACGCTTTATTTATTATGATTCCAAAATCTTTTGACACATCCAGTCCTCTTCTGTGCATTATGACAGAGATTGCCCCAGCTGAGGACCAAATTTCAAGTGGAGATTTTAAGGGCCAGAATAGTATAAGGTCAAAGGGCCATGTGCTGAGATGTTGATCTGGTGTGCCAGTTTTCCAGTGAGTAGGGATGTCGCAGTGTTAAGCCAGAATCATACTTAGATCCTCCTGACTGCACAACTTGCATGGCCACATCTGTTGTCACCTGAGTGCACGCTGTGCATTCTTGGAAAGAGCAGAACTCATGAACCTGGAGCCACAGAAATAAGTCAAAAGGACCTCACCTTTTCACTGATAGCAGAACAGTGCTAGTAACAATTTGTGCAGGTTATGAGGGTTAAAAGAAATAAAAAAGAAGATATATTTTATCTTTTGGTAAAGAGGAAAGAATAAATGACAGTTTAAAAATCATTCAAGATGTCATCTGAAAATAATTACTTGGACAACAACATATTGCAGCCAGACTGCAGACACACACATAAATGAAAACCAAAAAGGAAATATTTGTTAGTGAATAAAACATCTTATTTTGGTGCTGCAAACTGAAAGCATTCAGATTTTTCTAGCTACAACACTTCCCTCAAAAACTACTATAGAAGATCTATGAAAGAAAAAAATCTGTAGCGAAGAATTCATGTTTTAGAAGAGCATGATACAGAGGAGAAAGAGTAACATTTGTCTGAATGTACCTCTGCCCATGAGTTAGAACCTGAGTAGGTGCAAGCAACAGGTGGCTTATACAGTTTTGTTGGGTTGTTGTTTTTTTTTTTTTTTTAATCAGTACCTACAGTTTACTCTTTTTCTGATCTCTCTTTGACTGGCCCTAGCCAGTCCTTTCTATTTTTATACAGTCGTTAAATTAACTATTTCCTTTCAATGTTTTTGAAACCATATCTTTTAATAAATAACCGTTTCAGCTGAACTTTTGCTTTTCCTAATTTTTTTCCACCTAATAATAAGATTATTTAACTTTTTTCCTCATGTTTGCATTCACCATTTGGTTTTGGGATTGTCACCTAGAGAAACTGCTGTTCCCACTGAGTCAATGGGAGGGTTGATTTGAATCACTGGAAGGATACCTTTGTGTTTAAACCATGGGAAATACTGAAAACTGATAGCTAGTGGAGAGGAGTGGAATTCTAATCTCTGAAATGAATTTATGCTAATGAGCATAGCTGGAAATTGTAAGAATATTTGTGGTTTGGGTTTGGGGTTGTTTTGCCGGGGTTTTTTGAGGTGATCAAAACTGATCTACCGAAGCATTCCTATAATCCATTAATCATCCTCATTACAGCCTTTTGCTTGACCAGTCTCATATCAAGTGGTTTGTAGTTCAGGTGGAAAAGGTGCTTCCACATCTCAGCCTGCCAAAAAGACCAAGGGAGCAAGCTGGGCCTTGAAATTTAGCTGCCAGCAATCTGGCTGCAGTTACCAATGGATAACTTAAATTGATCTATTTAGGTGTAGGGGAGGGGTGAGAATCTGTGGGAAGGTTGATTACAGGAATGTGGCCTTTAAATGTGGTAATACAGTCACTGGGAGAGGATAGATCAGTCAGAAAGCCTTGAAAGCACTCTGAGCAGCTTATGTTTGTTGATACAGAATACAAGGAGAAGAATGGTACAGTCAAAACAATGAGCTAAGAAAACTGACTTTGCTGCTGACAGGCTAGAAGAAAGGCAAGATGGTATTTGTCAAAGCCAGGGAAACGAATATTGTGGGAAGCAAGTAATGAGAGAGTGAGTGATGTGGTTGTAAGTTTCTGCTGTAAAGAAGTGTTATGCAGTGAGAATTGAAAGGTAGACATGGATAAGGAGGTCACATCTAAGATTATTCACAATCATAAGTCTTTGTGGTGTTTTCCAGTGGTAAGGCTAAAGGTAATGGGAAGAAAGACAGGATTTGGCTTTGAACATTTTGCACTTAATCTTAAAGTCTTAAGTCAGAGCACTAAGAGGAAATGTCAGTGCAGCAGACTATTAGTTCAGTTTAAGTTAAGGGAGACACGTCCATGGATGGGTAATAAATCTGTTGGTCACTGACCTAAAAATGATAGATGATTTTTTATTTACCGGTACGGCTTATTTATGAGCAAAAAGCATAGAGGGAATAAGGCTGCAAAGTTTCTGCTGAGTGCTGGGTCATGGAGAAGATGAATAAGCACCTTCAGAGATCTGCTACAGGAGCAATTGCAGAGGGAGAAGGTTAACTGTGTGAAGATTAAGTTACAGACGTCAAGTGAGAATATTCTGCTGCTAAGAAGAAGACAGTAATAGGGTGGGTTAAACACCAGGTTTGCCATTTGATCAAGAAAATGATTAGAGGTTGTCTCAAAAGGATTTTGAAAGGAGTACAGAGGGCAGAAATTAATTTGTATGGAAGAGGAATCTCATCTAGATATTGTAGACAGCACTGAAAAATAATGGTGCACTAGCGATGAAAATGTTGGAGTAAAGAGTGAGTTTCCCTAAAATGAAAGAGATTAAAGCATTAGAGGCAACAGCACAATTTTTAATCTGTCCTATCTCTGTTGCACATATGGTTGTTTGGCGAAGGTCTCTTTCCTTATGCATGTATGTTTCTTAAATGGAGATCTTAGATACTGCTCTAATATATCTGATAGTGAGATTACCAAAAATCTGTTTCATACCTCAAGAAACTGTCTACCTTATATCTATATGTGCTGTCATCTGCACAGAGTAGCTTCAAAAGCTAACATTTCTAAAATAAATGTTTAATCTCTCAAGTTCTATTATATGATTTTATCAGTGACATCTCCTAGATGTGGCCTCAATGATGAGTGATGAGTGCAGCACCTTAGTGCCAAAAGGCATGACAAACAGGAGCAGAGCTGTGCTGCAGTGCTGCTGTGGTTTGGGTATCTGCAATGACAGCCTTATGCCCTGTTCTGCATGGACAGAACTTTTTGCAATGATTGCCACTCTCCTACACTGAGATGGGTCAGCAGTATCTGCAAGGCCTCTCTGCTCCACGAAGGCAGAGCAAAGGCTGCAAACTGGCTATGTTTCTCTTTGCTCCCTCATAGCATGCTCACCTCTCCCCTGCAGAGAGGCAGAGGGATTACAGAGGAGCAGTGCACAGAAAGGGACCGTCTTGTGCTGGGGCAGAGAGTCCTCTGGGAATGAGAAAAGCAGACTCAGCCCTTGTGCTCCTAAACATCAGTGTAGGGTCAAAGGCCTGTTGGAACAGCAGTTCTTCCTCCTTCCCCAGTGGCATCAGATTGGCAGGGAAGCTGTCTGAAACCCTATTGATCGCTTGTTCAGAAAGTTCAATAGTGTCAGGAATGTTGCAATACCTTTTCTTCTTTTTGAATTGAAGTCATGAAAGAATAAAATGCTTTTCTGCTCTGAGAGGAGTCCTAGCTCAGTGATTCTCAGTGATGGGTTTTTTGTTGTCTTTTTTTTTGAGTGGAAATGCTACCATTTCTCTGGTTTATGTTTACTCAGTTTAAATGTATTGTCAACAAGTCTGCCCTTCTTAAATATTGTTTTGTGAAACCCTTAGAAATTATCACAACTACAGAGATCTACAGCTTTGTGGCTCATCAGCACTAGCCTATGCAGAGAGGTAGTGTTCCTCCTGCAGCCTCTGCCTACCAAGGAGGTGAACATTTTATGTTTTCTCTTTGAGATGACTTGCATTGCCTGCCAGATGCACCTGCTGGGGTGGGCAGCACAGATCTGCAACATGATCATCTGAGCCACAGCATCTGGGAACTCAAGAAAGATGAAAAGTGCATCACATGGTGCCTATTCCTGTCCAGTCCCTGTGGAGGACTCCAGCCTGGACTGCTGCTTTGTTTGACTGTTAATGGGGATGAGAGCAGGGTTCCTCACACACCTTCTTCACCATTATTTCTAAACAAAATCTGGCTCTGTCTGACATCCAAATATACTGCAAGTGCATAAGGAGGAGCAGTCAAGTGAATTGGAAACTGGATGCCAACTCCATATAGTACACGACCCAACCACAAAGAACAACTGGCATCCTAAATTAATGATACCCATTTAATAACCAATTTCCTGCATAGAATCATGTCTGTAGAGATATAAATGGCCAAATCCTGTTTCTGACTTAAATGAACAAGAGCATGTCTGTTTTCACTGTAACAAACCAAGTTTATAGCATTTAAACAAACCAAGTTGATAGTATTTAAAGCATCCTTAACAAAGACAGTAGAGCTATAGACCAGATTTCAAGGCATTAAAATATTGTTTTTGAGGAACATGCTTTTCAGTCCAAATATTTTATAAGTACAGATTTTGAATTACTGGTTTATCCAAACCTATGTATGCTCATGGTCCTCAGGTCCTGTGTTTCAGGATCTAGACACAAGATTTTCAGAGTTTTTTATTTACTTGATTTTTTTTTTTTAACTGATTTTCACTTAAGCAGTGGCTGACTGTGAAAAGGCTATGTCTTGTGTCAGGGCACTCGGTGAGGCATCTCTCCTGGGGATATTTTTGAAGCCCTTTAGGAAGTACTGCCCTCAGGAAAAGTTGCCTTTCCTAAAGTCAAGATGCCAGAACAGACAATGTGAGTGCCTATTTCAGCAGAAAGTCATCTGGGTCAGCTTGAATCACCAGGGTAGGTTATTCTTAAACCGTTTCTGTAGGAGGACACCTGCTCAGGTCCCAAGGGTACATGTTTAGGTTCACTTCTAATTTAAATTATTTTGGAGGAGAGCTAATCAAAATATGAAAATATTTGATGGTGATTAAATTTAGAATTCATGGATAATTAGCTGGAGGGGATAAAAAAAGCTATCTGCAGATGCTGAATTCAGCATGTGTCAGTAGAACTCCAAAAGCACATCCTTCCTATAGTCTTCAGAGCTGCTTTTCTGGGGTTGTCATGCAGTGTTTTGGGAAGACACTGCCTGAACACAAAGTACGGTAGGTAAAGATAAGACAGAACATCAGGGCCCGCCTTAGAGATATCTCTTATTCCTCTGACCTTGTGCAGCCAGCTTTACAGAGCTATTCAACTTTTCAGAAATCCATTCCCAGCTAGAAAAGAGCATTTCCTACTGGGAGTTTTGCTGTGCTCCAAGAAACTTTTGTCAAGTACCTGAATAGTGGAGAAGTTCCTAATTGCTTTTAACCATCTCTGCCCTCCCCCCTGCTTTGTTACCTCTTCTCTGCTTTTGACTCCCGAGATATTCTGGAGTGCCTCTCAGCTCTCAGAGGAAGCATTGAAGCTGATACAAAGATCTCCATAGACAGCACTATTTACCATGTACATGCTTTATTGGTCTTAACCCTAAAAACCACATTCTCAAGCTCTGCCTCCTGGTATGCTATCTCTTAGCTATTAATATAACTACAAATAAAGAGGATTCCTGACACATTGTATATTCTTTCCCCCACTATAAATGGTTCCTTTTTTATTTAGATGGGATGCAGTTTTGGACCATACTGGAGTTATAAAAGCAGCACTGCAGTGGCTGAGCTGTTATTCTCATGGACTCTGCAACAATTTCTTTGACAGGTATATATGTTGTGGAGCCAGCCCCACTTTGAAGCTGCTGAGGCTTTGCACTGCTTTGGTCTTCCCTCTGCAAGCTGCTTCTTAGACTCTCTGGTAAAAGGGCTTGGCAGCATTAGCATCACCAGAACAAAACAAATACAAAAGACTTTTTAAATAGGACACATCCAGACACAGATTGAGGTGGCACTTAAGAAAGTGATATATCAATAAAATATCAAAATGAGCATGATTACCCTGCCTGAATCCAAACACAAAAGGGTTAATATTCTTTTAAGATGAAGGCAAAGTCTCCTTGGTTATATGGGGAAGGGACAAACGGGTAGTAAGGACCCTGTCTGCAGAATTAGCAATGCTGCTACTGCAAGACTGGCTGCAGTTCGAAAGCACGATGTGGAACTGAAGGAAATTCAGACAGGAGCTGCATAAAGGGTTTAATATCTGCAAAAGCAGCCTTTTTAATGAGAAACTAGGGATGCCGATACATTTTCAATCACCAGCTCAAGGCTCATTAGTGTAGTAGGCAGATGTTAATTTTGATATCCTTAGGCTGAGTGAGTGGAGCCTGGTTTCTTCTACTGTGGAAGTCAGATGGAGCCTGAGCCATGGTAGCAAGACAGCTGTGGGGTTTGGGCATGCTGCTGCTCCTGCTCCTGGGAGATAGGAAGAATGGGGCTGGTGATGCTGCTCAGGAAGTCAGCTTTTTCTCACATCAATAGTATTTTCTATGCCACAAACTATCTTTTCTCAGGAGAGGCATAAATCTGGTGGTTTTACATGGTCCTAGACATACAAATGCTAATGTCTGTGATGCTATTGTCTTTTTGGTGACCTTTTCTGTACTGCCCTCAGAAGCCACCTAATCTCTCTGAGCCTAAGGGGACATAACTTCCAAGGGTACCAGAGTGGTGCTTAGGTCTCCCAAAACAGAGCTGGAACATGGTGAGGGCATATCCAGCAGAGCAGGCCTTTACCACACTCTGAGGTATGACTAGCTCACTAGTCACTTGTGTATACTTACATTTTCACTCCCTTTGGACCAAGTTTTATCTCTTATAAGAAATTTCTCGTTTGAAACATTCTAGGGAGCCCAGATAAATCTAATCTTCCTGAAAGTTATTCTTTTGCTTCATTATCTAAGAAACCATCTGATCATTCCTCTCAATTAAAATAAGTATTTTTACTTCAGCTCCTTGGAGATGCAAATGTCTCTTGCTAGAACAAAGTCCTTGACTAGCTAATTAATAACTTCTATGAGCTGGGAAAGCTCTTTTTATTCCTTCTCCCTTTTTGACTCTGACATGGTGAAATTATTGTAAACTTACTTTATATTCTCTAACATTAGGTATATGTCAAAAATGTCCAATACAAATATCTAACCATGATAAATTGGTCTTGACTGAAAGCAGACGCAATGGTGATTAATCACTTTGGGGGGATGTGATCCCAACAAGCTTCTTACTATGTGTGGCAGTCTCCCATAGCAGTTACTTCCAAGAAGGACAGAGAGTGGTGATGAGCTTCAGAGGTTTTGATATTCCAGTGACTCTATGAAGGCAGGTAACTACCTATTGTGACACCATAAACGGAGCAGGAAATTCAGAATTAAGTTTATATCATTATGTAAGCCATAACCAGTCTCAGCAACCAACATTATAGCATTTTGCTGAGCTCTGTTAGTTGAGACAGTTTCAGGCAAGCATAGAAGCAGCTAGTCCTCTCTTTTTGATATAAACTGTGTACTTTATGCCATGTCTTATTCTCGTCTCATATGGAGATGTTTTTCAAAATTAGCAGGCATGCAATTCAGGAAATGTCTTAGTGGAACTATTGCAGTGAGTAGTGCTTATTGAATAGAGTTGCTCGGGGGTTTTTTGTGCTGGTAGTTTCATGACATTGTTAGGAGCTTTGTACCATCATCTATGTGCTGTTCTATTGTCAGATTATTAAAGAGTATTAAAGAAGTATTAAGATTCTGGGTTTTTTCCTCCAGATTTTTTTTTCTAATGTCAATGGAAAAAATAGATCTTTTCTGAACAAACTGCACCCTAGCACATCACTCTTCGCACATGCTGTTTTTGGATAAAAACCTGCCATCACCTCAGTTTTCTCTGGATCTTTCCTGAGCTGAAGCAGAGATTATTTCTTTATAGTCTTCCCAGCTACTGCAGTGTGAGTAGTACAACAATAGATTGTCTTTGTTCTTCATGAACTACTGAGGTAATTTCTGCAAGAACTAGCAGAACTGCGTAGCATGGTAGCTGGAGTTCCCATTTGCTAGCAGGGACTACTCCAACTATGGGCAAAGCAGGCAGTTCCAGATTAGTTAAACAGCCACATTCCATCTGCCCCTTTCACCTGTCCTGAAGCTTTGCAAATCCAGCTGGTTGCTGGACCAGGGAAGGGCTGGTGGGGGTTTCATGGGACCTCCTTCCTGCAGCAGTAGGAAATCTGGCTTCTCTCTCTCTGCTTCTTGCAGCAAGGGTAGACCTGTGTCCCACCTCCAGGGAGACCAAGTTCTGCATGCTGAAAAAGTAGAGAAGACACACAGAAAAATCATGCACACACAGAGATTAACTTTAAACCCAGCTGTGCCTGTCAGCGTACAAACAGCATATAAACATATGATATAGCTGTCTAATTATTGAACAAGGTGCATATTTCTAAAGGCTGAATCTTGGGGAGATATAAAAGACCCATTGACATTTTTTTGTCCTTTTTTTTTTTAAAGAGCAGCTAAATTCTGTTGACCTTTTTATGTGATTGAATTAAAAAGTTTTTAAGCCCAAGAATAAGTTTTTTAAAGTCAATCAAAATTTTGGCATTTCAGTATATCTGGCATTTTGGTATCCTAATTTTCATCACCATAAAGATCAATACTGCCATCCTTCTCTGTTTATGGTATTTTATTTCCTTCAGAAGTTGACTTGAGTGTCAAAGAGGATCTCTAGATCTCTGCCAAGCAAGATTTCAATAAGAAATGGTGGGAAATATTTGTTGTGACAGATTATTAAATATCTCCCATTTTTGTGTGACATCCTGACTTCATTTCCCTCAAACCTTTCACAGCAATAGGTACAGGATCTCATGGGCCTAATAGCAAACATACATTCTGTAGCAGACACGTAACTGAGTTATTGAGTTTTTAGATTACATGATTCTGTGAGATGGTTTTCTGACATAAAATGCCATCTGCTTTTACTTAATTTTCCTTGTTTCCTTCTCTAAGTAAACAACAAGAGAACATGTTTGTTCTGAAAGGTAGTTCCTTTGAGGCCTGTTATTTTTCTGCATCTCTCCAAAAAGACAAGATATGAATTTGTTAGTGAGTTACCAGACATTTCAATATACAGCACATCCAAGGAACCAAATAAATGCGCTTCATTTGATACATCCTGACATAGCTGAAAGTTTGAATTTTAAAGCCAGATTTACCCGAAGGCTTCTGGGGCCACAGTCAGGAGCAGCTAACAGCTTTATTCTCATATTATCTTCTCTGTTTTCTCCAAGGAAGATGTATTCACATTTTTCAACACTACAGTTTGTATTGCAGCCCCTTATTAATGTTATAGGGGGTAAGACACGTCAAAAAAATGAGAATAAAGTAAAGCTTTCAAACTTTTCCATCTTCCCACCACAACAGGACAATTTTGCAGCTTTTCAACAATACTGGCTGGCAGCCAAAAGATACTTGCACCAAATCAGTGCCAGAGCTTTAATAGCTCATAACATTTTAATGTCTTTTAATACATTAGATTATTATAAGGATGCTATAATATACCGACATTGTTCTCAATTAACACTGAAGAAATATGTTCCTTGCAATTCTCTTTCCTTGCATTTACTCTTTCTGTACTTAGTGGTATTTACCAGACTCTCCCTTACACTAAAGGGAAGATTTGATTTTCAAACGGCCTTTGCAGTGTTTGCTTATGTTGAAAGAGAGCTGTAGTGTCTGCTGAGACATCATTAGCCATGGGGCAATATTACCACAGAAATACAAAGGGACCTGATTAGACAAGAGTTGCCTGATCTATAGTGTAGTTCAAACTGCAACAAATCCTATGGGTAGTTGCAATTAAAAAGACCTTGGTTCTGTGTTAGATTTGGAAAGTTAGTGAATTGAGACTGGTTATTCATCTCAACTTACCTCTTGATTTCTGAAGTCTACTTAATATAGTAGTAGTAGTAGTAATAATAATATTAGTATAGTAATTTAAATTTAAATATATTCCCAAGGACTGCAGGGTTTGCCTTTTAAAAAGCTGAAATGAGGTCCATTTTTTTTCAGAATTCAGAGCACAATAACAGCAAATTTCTATATTCCATAAAGCTGTTAAGGTCCTTTGATAACAATCTTACAACCAATATGCATGAGATACAGACTTCAAATTATAGGAGAATGTGCCTGGGAAAAGTGGTAGCTTAAAATACTCTGCACTTACTTCAATAAACGTATTTTAGAGAGGGACTATAGTCAATGGGACATTATGGGGCACCCTGTGTGACAACAGACTTCCTAAGTCCTTAGCTTCAAAGAGTTTGCCCCCTACTGTGTCCCTTTGGCTTGCAGCCCTCTCACAGGGATAGGGAGCTGAAACCAGAGACTTCTTTGGGCATGCTGGGTGAGAAACCATTCCAAGGAGCCCCATGGCTGTAGAAATTGTCTGGGGTTTAGGAAGTTGAGGCTCAGGCCTGTTTCAGAGTTGTGAACACATGCCCACACCCTTGCCAAATGCAGACACCCAGGTCTGGTGGTGGCTGGGCCGTGGGGGTTTCAGAGCTTTGGTGGAGTCACTCCTTTACTTATGAACAACCAGCACCTATCTGTTGGGTCAAAGGACTCTTTACAGTCTAGGAACTCAGTCTAGGTTCCCACTTGGATGTGGGAACCCAACATCCAAGCCCACAATGCTAAATGATTAATACCCACTGTCATATTTTGACACTAATTCAAGCCCTTGTTTCTAGGCTCAGCAGAATGGACATGGAAAAGGCAGTGTCCTCCCACATCTACAGATGGTCTGATCAGTTCAAGAGCAAACAACTTTGATGGGCTTGGAAAGTTTATGCCATCTTTATGTGTACTCTGGATGTTCTCCAGTTAAATAAAAAGTTCAAAATTCAGCAGCTGTAAACAGATTTTTCTCAATACTAAATCTGCAGTGCTATACTTGAAAAAGTGCATTTATCATAGACAAAACTGAGTTTCTGAAAAACATTTATTAAAAAAGACTAACTACAGCTTTCAGTAGGCTTGACAAGATTTCATATTTCACTTTTCATCTTTACAAAGTGCATTAATAGCTTTTAAGGCTAAATGACATGAGTGCTAGATATTTCCGCAGCACATTAAAGATGGAGAGAACAGAATTTTTTGGCTTTGTGTACATGCCTAGTGATCAAGAGAAAAAGCACAGTGGCTCGGGCTGTTTGAAAAAAATGGGGGTTTACCCCCAGTCCAAGCAAATTCATAAAGAAATTTTTGATTAAAGAGCTGAAATTGAATTAAATTTCCATTGCTCCACTGATATTTCTCACAATATCCTGAATATTTGAATCACTCAGTATTCCTGAACATACCTTTAAAACCTCTAAAAACCAAGAAGTCAATTCAGAGGTTGGTTGAGTTGCATTTGTCACTAGCACTTTCACCACTTCACCATTTTTGCTTGCCTGATGAGACACCAGAAGCCTACCACGTGGTCAAATGTTCAGTAGTGAACTGCAAAACTGAACCATTTTTGAATAACTCAAGTCCTGAAATATCACTTCTTCTCTCCATCTTATGAACATTTACAAGCAGAGCAGCTATGACTTTGAGTAACTAGATCCAAACCCCTGAAAAAGCCTAAGACACTTACAACACATAAAAATAGTAAAGCAAGTGACAAAAATTATAACATTTCCTAAATTTTTTTCCAAACGCAATCACTGTTCAAAATGGATTAATGTCTTTTTTAGGTGAATTTACCTAATTCTAAGCAGCCACTCATGTTGTTCTGTTGTAACTGTACAGTACATTTCAACTCGTTGTCTAACACAGCTAAAAGAAATAAAAATAGCTTCAAGTAAAATAATTTTTCTCAGCTGAGTCCCACATGAGCTCTGGCTGATCTTTCTTTCACTCAAGTCAAGATAGTAATTTTCATGCACATTACATTTTTCATTCAGACACAAGAGACTTGTTTAATGAGTTGCCTGAGGTGCAACATCTTTACTTTGAAGGAAATTAAGCCACTTTCTACAAGATGTAGGGTTGGTTTTGTGTGTGTGTGTGTGTTTACTTTATTGCCATCACCACACTGCTGTGTGTACTTATCCTACTACAGGCTACTATTCCAGGCTCTGCACCAGCATAAGGATTGGTGCAGGCCAGCATGGGTGACTCACTCGCTGTGGAGGCTGAGAACACGGGAATGTGCCTGTCTTTCCATACCATCCAGTTTAGGGAATTAGCAGAAATTCCAGGCTGAACATTGGGTCTCTTATGACTGGCGTCTGGGAGTAGGGCAGCAGAACTGATCTTCCAAGCTGAGTTCAGGTGAGCAAGGTATGTGGGCTTCCAGGGAAGGGAGAAGCTGCTTTCTGGTGTGGTTTGCACCGGGGTGAGTTATAGTTAATTATTTTACCAGTTTGGCTCAACCAGAACAGAATGCCCTGCATATTCTTTAAGTGCTAACACCTATTCAGTTTCGTGTTCTATAGGAAGAAGGAAAATTGCATGTGATTTTGACATTGAGCTCTTCCTAAAGGATGTGCATAAAGATTACTGTGTTTTCATGAAGGTGCTCAAAACAGATAAATGAATGTGTTCTTCACTGTGGCAGATCTGGTCTCAAGCAAGGATAAAAGGAATTTGGTGGACATTCCCCTCAGGGAAGAGATTCAGCTTTACAGTGACATAATCATCAATCTCAGCCCACCAGTCACACCTGGCAAGTTGTTCAGAGAGACAACACAATGGCATTTGCTGAACAGGACTAAAAGTTGTTTACGCTGTGATAGTCTGAAGTGTCCAGTAATGCTGTATTTGCAAATTCCAATCACCACCTCCCCAGCAGCCAGGTACAGTGTATTGAATCCTTCCTTTGTTTACAACAACATTCGGAACCACAACTTTGGAGATCACTTTAGGAAAACTTTGCAGATGTTTTTCCTTTCTTAATCTTGCTGAGATGGATTAGGAGTATTTTCTCATATGAGCAACTCCATAATGCATAGGCTGAGCCATCAGAAAGTATTATTAAATTAACCTCATTCCTCTCTGTGGAGCACTTCACTCCAACCAGTTGAGTGCATTTTATTTCTATTATATTAGTATCTGCTGTAAAGAGTTATGTTAGAGTGATTTCATTTTTTCAACAAACCTACTCACCATCTGCATTTGGCAAAACTCGTTGACATCAGTCTTTGTTGCTTAGCAATAAACACTTGTGCTGACTCCAGTCACAAAGAGTGTTCATTACTTTGTCATTCAGACATTTTACACAGCCTCCATGGCCTCAGAAATTGTTTGTTTACACTGGCCTTGGGAGAGAGGTGGAAGAGCTGAAAACCAAATGTGTAGAATGAGAGGAAAGACACACAGATCTTGAAAGGTGTTGGACACAAATAGTAAAGAAGCTGTAGTAGATCCACAAGTTGGATAATGAAGAGAAAAATACCAAAAAGAAATCAATGCAATACTATTATTATGAAACATTAAAACAATTATAGAGCTTGCCAAACATCAACAGTCTTGAACACTATTAAAGTGTTTTGCAATAGCATCAGTGATCACATTCCATCAATATGTGCTATTCAAGATGTACTAATCAGCAAGGATATATCATATTAAAAATGTTCTTTTTGCTTATATTCTGTGTCTGTATGTGTAGAATACCTGGGTCAGGTATTCTAACTTGAACAAAATATCTAAAAAATTTGCATTTCTATAGAATTCCATGGTAATTGTCTTGTTACTCATAACTCCAGAATTAGTTGAATTTGACAATAACTTTTATAGTTAGTATTAGCTCAGAATTGATCTGTGCTGAAACCTTTGAGGAAAGTTTTATTTATAGAAAGTTAGTAGAAGAAACGTTTAAAGCTGCACAATTATAATTGCTTTACTCATTTAGCAGTGCCTATGTCCCACTTCTGTTTAGATATCTAATTTTAAGACATTAACCTTTGGCACTAAGACTAGGAAAATTGAACTAGGAGGGTCCTAAAAGGCATAATTAGAATTGAGAATTAAACGGGTCACTTGTCATAGAGCGTGTTACATTTAATAGATGAACAAGCTAACAAATGAATATGACAATGAGTCATCCAAAGTCAGAAAACAGCGTACTGTTGGAATGTCAGATGATTTATAAAATGCATAGGTTTTGCTTTTATTTGTGGATACATTGTGCAAAAAAAGTTGATCTTTTTACATGGATAGTAGCAAAAATGCAGAAAAATTCAGAACATGCGGTAACAATTATGTCATGGGCAGGGCATCCACTGCAAAAAATACAAGGTATTTGGCATATTTTTCAGGAAATGGCAAAGAAAACTTCCCAGAGGAGAACTTCATTCAATAATTTGGGACTCAAAATATCTGTTTACTTTACAAGTGATGAGTTTGATTCGGGTATGCCAGTAGAACTATTCACTTTCAGTCTTAATCAAAACAATAATAAAGGTATCCAACAACTGAACTGGGAATTTCGAGTTAGGCTGCTGGTGAAACACATTGACCTTAACAGATACTCCAGTCGTATCTAAGAAAGATTGTGCCTAAAGTGCTGATCAGGCATGTTTAAAGACCGCAGCTGCCATGCAACCTTCAAGACCAGAATGAGAGGCTGGAATGTGAGCTTTGTTACAAAAGTCACACTATTTCAAAATGTGCAGGAGGCTCAAAGGAAAAGTGCCCCTTCCATGCCAGCTTTAAGTCAGAACATAAGCTCCCCACCTGCAAGGGGCAATACCGTGGTGTCAGTGCAATGCTGGCCTGAATTGCTATGGCAGGGGCATGATCATATTGTCCAGACATTGGCACAGAAATCCTGAATTTGAGTCTCAAAGGGCTGCTCCGCTCACTAGGATTTTCTCTGGGAATTTGCAAGGCAGCATTGTGTTGCATGGCCATGCTCAGTCTGCTGAAGGGAACCTTTATGGCTGTCTGAGTGGATGTTCAGCTCAGACACATGGAGCCGTTAAGTGCAAACTTGAAAGTCTGACCCGCAGCCTTTTTGGAAATGTCTCCTATTAAATACAACATGCTGCTGAAATAGAAAGCAAAACATAAAGGGACCTCTGCTGATCCAAGAGAAAACTTTTTCCTTCAATATGAAGGATAAAAATGTAAAAGCAGCTGGACAGAAGGGGAAAAAACCCTACTCAAAAAGTCACATTCTGACAGGAAAATTATTTGAAAGATGAAAGATGGTACTCTGAGAAGTCAGAGCCTGGGAATAACAAGAAACCTAAGACTTTTCTTTTGGCAAGGCTGGTATTCTTCAATACCCTAGAGCATCTGTAAAAGTTTTCTCATGGAAAATGCTGACTTTTCTAAAAATGCAGTCAATGGAGGAGGAACAGTGTATTCTCAGTGAATGATGGGTTAGGCTCTTGTGCTCCTGACAAATCCAAATTCAAGCTGAATAACCAATTGCCCTGATACAGGCTTGGAAAAGCTCCATCTCTGCAGCGCTGATTATATAGATAATTCCCTTCTCTGCTCCTTCTCTCTCTCTCTGTGTCTCTGGGATGTGTTTTTCTCTTTATTTCTATCTACTTTTTCACTATTTTTGTATGGTAAAGAAAGGCTTCAGCATCAAGAGTAAACATTTTTTTGAGGAAGAAATAACCCCCATGTCAAGTTCTGAGTCCTGAATTGCTTGGACAGCTCTGAAATGATGTAGAAAAATACCACCCAACTAAGCCTGAGGTGGGGCCAAAACAATTTTTTTTTTCTTTCTTGGTTCAAGCCCCTGAGAAGGTTCAAAGTGGATAATCTAATAGTGTGTTCTGGATTTCAGGGCTGCAAATAAGGTGGATGAAACTCTAGTGGGACCCCAGGCTGTGGTGACAGAGTTAGCACAGCCACACTTCAGCCACACAGGAGAAAGAATAGACACAGGTCCCAAGCGGAGGTTGGTCATCGTGCAATTTGATACTCTCTTTTCCCTGGTCCTCTGGCAAACACCAGCTGCAGCAGTGCCTCTCCCTTACCAGGGCTCCTTGGTGCTAACTCATGGCAGATTAAAGGGAGAAAATTGTGTCTTGATGTTTCTTGGTTTGCCCATAAAATTGTTAATCGGCAGGTCTGGGGCTGAGCTTCTTGGGTAGGAAGCACTACATTAGGGTTGTTAGGAGCTGGAGGAGATTCAAATAGTGGCAAGAAAAAACAAATAAGAGGCATCTTTACATGCAAGTTGTACCACTGGGGGACTGTGCCTATAACTTTTATGTATTTTTCTAAAAGAGAACATATTCAGCAAATATTTTCAGCACTCAGTAGAATGACTCTGTGAAACTGGGATACTGTGTACTGCCGTTAGTAAAAACACTAAATCAGGCATCACAAAGATAAAATAAAAAGGGCTATAGGGGAAATAGGGCTGATTAGCTGTCATTCCCTGATTATATCGTTAACATTATGTATTTAAATTAATATTTTTTACACTGTTTTGACATGCACAACAATAGAGCTGCAAAAAAAATAATTTTGCCCCTGCCAGTAAAGCTCCAAATGCAACAGTTTATTTCCTTCTTGAGGGATACTTTTTCCATACTTTTATCAACAAAGTGAATCAATGACTCACTGCTTGCCAATACAACTCACATTGCATTTTCTCATTTCCCTAGAACTGAGACAGTCAGTATAAAAATAAATGTCTGTTCTCAACACTTCCTGTCCTGCTCTCCAAAAGAAGTGTTTCAGGGCTTTAATTTCTCATCTTTGGTTTTCCCAGTCTCTCTCTCATTATTGATGGGAGTGTCCTGCAACAGGAAATGGCCCTGTCATGTGAGCTTCAATGTGTTAAAAGACTTCTTCCAGCTAAAAAATATGTACCAGAACTATCTTTTAGTTTGTTCCTCTTCTTTTGTGTTAAATTCCAAATGTCATACATAGTATAGAGCTTAGAATAAACTCAACCTTTTATGCCATTTAAATGCAACAAACTGCTTTTAACAGCCTGCTTTGCAAATGTACTTGAAATCCTATTAAGTATTTGCCATGTGGCTCATGATGTGCCCATGCTTCAGGAAGAATTAGTACATGATGCATCTGCTGACTTCTTTCAGAGATTAATATCTGCATTAGAAAAGAGCTGGGTGACAATCAAGAATGAGGCCACACTAGGATCTGTGTATGGTCTCAGGTTCTCAGAAGGAAAATACCTTTGAGTTAATGGTTTACTGTCCCAAAATCTCAGTGGGTTAATGGAAAACCTTGTATACTATTAGTGTTGTTGCCAATGACATTCAAATCCAAAATATCTAATTGTACGTTGAACCACTGTTAGTCACCCTAATATTCAACACCATATATCTGGGTACATATAGTGCATATTCATCCTGAACATGAAAAATGTGGTCTAATTAGCTTTTTTCTAATAGAGATATAATAGATGCCAAAAAAGCACAATGCTTGCATTTATTGTGTAAAGTATTATATAATTAGATAATCTCTGATAGTGAATGGCTTGGGGAAAGAGACTCAGGGCTAAGAAAGCCATAGATTCTGATTTCAGCAGAATCTAATTTTATTTGGAAATAGTTGTTACTTGACCTCTTTCCTCTGTACATTAGTCAATATAACTGGAAAACCCATTAAAAACAAGGCTCTTTGGATCTGTTTGTTCAACTTGAAGATAAAAAAATTCTTCTTAAACACATCCAAATGCTTTCCACTGTGAAAAGTGTCTCTCTTCTTTCTGGCAGTTCCTTAGTCATGAGATTAAAGCTGTGAAAAAAAAAAAAAAGTGTGACAACCAATGCCTTTAAAAAAATACCTATTAATAATTACAGTTTTAATGAATGGCGTGATGAAGATTTAAAATCCAAATTCAGTGGAGCAGCACTAACAGTTTATTCCTCCCACCAGCACAATTATCAGGTCAAGCCTGCAGAGAGGTAGAAAGGTTTAATTTTTGGAAGTGAGTGGGAGCGAAGGTTCTGACTGTGTGGTCCTGCAATGCATGATACTCTTGAGTTTTCCCTGAGAGTGCAGCTGAGGAAGAGTACCTGTTTTGCAGCATGGCCGTGACAGTGATGGAAAGCAAAAGGAACCCTTAAGGGAGAAGGGAAGGTGAATTTGACAGACACAGTGGGACGCCTTTGCCGGTTTCCACACCACCTGCCACAGCTGATGAGCATCATTTGGCCAACATGACAGAAACTTCCACGGCAGTATCTCACTTCAAGCCAGTCATTACCAGTACAGCTGCTGGGCTTGGCTTTGTAAGGACTAGAATGTTGAGCATGTCAGTTTTGACAGAATTTCACTGGAAGATTTCCTTTTAACTTTGGATTGACTATGGTTGAGCTCCATGAATTTTTTATGACAGTATGTCTGAATCCACCTTTCCCCATGCTGGCGGGATTGCCAGTGCTCCCTTCAAACCACTTCTTTGTGTCCTGCCTGCATTTTTGTCCTTCTTTCATCAGCCCAGCCTTTTTTTTTAGAACTGCTCGTTCACCTTTTCGTGTCAAATGTCCATATCTTTCATTCAACTTTTTCTTACAATTCACTTCTGTCAGAAACCTCTGTCTAGAAGACAGGAGACTGTTATCCCTTTTTTACTTCTTTTTGCTTCCAAATTATGCTTCAGTGTGATTTTATTAATCCTACATGTAAACAGGTAAAAATCAAAATGGAAATAAGGAAAAAATAGGATTTGTTAAATCATGAGTACATTTTGATTTACAGAGTCAGGCAAGTGATCTGAAGCTATAATATACTTTCCAGCCAATGTCAGACAAATTGCTTAATGACTCGTTTCTAGGAGTATACAATTTTTATTGCATTAATGGAGGATTTTCACCTTCTTGACTTCATGAATAAGCAGATATAGACACAAGTACATCTCAGTCTGAAGATAATCAAGTGTGTGGTGGGGTGAAATTTGCTTCCCTCCTGCTATGCTATACCTAGTGATGTTAAATCCTGAATTAAGATGCATGACTGCACAGTTCCTTTGCAGATAAGAATGGTTTCTTTCCTTGAATGCTAAAATGGTTCCATGGCATCAGGTAGAAAATTTGTGGTACAAAATATCTCAAGAAAATAATTGACTCAGTGAATAATTTATTGAATTTACTGAAAATATTGACCTAGATTTAATGTTTCCACATTCAGAACACAGAAAATGAGTTAAATCAGTGTGTGGAGTTAGCCTAGAGTGAGACTGTTGCAGCATGATTAATTTACAAGTGTGAGTTGTTACTCAAGAAAAGCCACTTAGCTATTAAATGCTGTGCTTGGGTTAAGCTGACATTTTCTTCAAACTAAGACCGATGGTCTGATATTGCCAACCATTAGTGAAGACAAGCTGTGAAAAAAGAAATTGGGAGTGATTAGCAGGCTTGGGGATAGGTAAGGACTGCAATTCTGGGCTTCTTAGTCTTCACTTTTATTTTTTTAATTACCTTTGAACCTGATTTGATACTGGGTCTCCATCAGCCTGGTGGCTTAACCACATCTTATCCATTTCTGTATTCAAATTGCAGAGGCTATTAGAAAGTCTGGTGCACTGAAGTTTAAAGTACCTTAAATGTGTACTAGCCTAATTCTCAGAAAAGTGGCTGCTAGACCTGCCTAGGCTTTTTGTCAAAAAAAGCATCAAATAGCAGAGAAAATTCAGAATAGAAAATTTTATTTCATGTCTAGAAGAAAAGGAAGAGCTGGAGATGGACAGCAGCACAGTTAGGTAATACAAAAGGAAAATGAAAAAAACCGATAGATGAATGTAGTTTTCTGTTCATCTGTAGACTGATGTAGTTTCTTTTGACAGACTCCTTGTTTTAGTGGACATCAGACTGCCAATCTCATATGATGTCACACCTTTCTAAGAAGAAGAATGTATCAGACAAAGTTTTTAGACTGGACATGTACTGCCCCTGCAGACTTCTGCTTGTGTAGAGAAACCCTTTCTCGTCAGAAAGGATTTTGTCATGCCTGATTTACATGAATTGTGCAGGTTTTGGTTATGTACAGCAATCAGTGAGCCAGCCTCGCCCAGCCCTAGGCACGACTGCTGGCAAAAGTATCCAAGAAAAAAACTACTTGCTAAAATCTGAAGCTTTTAACAAATTTATTTTGCAGAAATGTTCATTGTAGGAAGAAGTTCACATAAGGGGTCACATCATTTTTAAGAAAAATTTTGTCAGCAAATGCTGGCTACAGCAGAAGGGCTCTAAGGGGTGTTGGATTCAAAATTGTGGTACTTATGAAAGGAATGGTGGAAGTGTTTAAGCTGAAAGAGAAAGTTAAAGGGAGATAGCACAAAAGCTGTGGGGGAAGTAGTGGGGACCTCCGAGATTGTAGAGGGTTGGGAGGCCAAGCTTGGATGCTTGCCAAAAAAGGGTCTGGTTGGGCTTCAGGCTACCATATCTCTGTGTTTACATTCCTTCTTTAAACTGCTATTTGCAACACAGAAGTCATTAAGCAAACTAGGGAAAACAACTCCCTATGTGCTAGAAGCTTCAAAATGATGGTGATTTAAGGAGAAAGAGAGGATGGCAGAAAGGATTATGTTTTGTAAAAGGATCATGGGAAAAAGAAAGGAAAAGGCATTTTAATCTTTGCTTCATAAATAAGTGACCAGCAGTGGGAAGAAGGATTAAGAAATCCCACAGTGTCCCCTGCTTTTGACAAGAGTACCCCAAGCACTCGTGCAGTACCATTAACTCTGAAAAAAGCATATCTCTTTCAGTGCAATGACAGCAGGAAATTCGGGGTGTCCTTCAGTTTGCAAATGAAGACAACCTCTACCAGCCATCTACTTATGGGTGTTATGATTTCAGATAGAGATGTCTGAGCTCTCTTCAGAGTCAGCAGGGAGAGCCCAGGGAGTGAGACTCAGCCTCAGGCTGAGCAGAGTTACTTACTAGACCAGTTGGTTTTCTTGGAGACTGGCTTTGTATGAGACACTGGACACTGAATTTGCCTGTACACACAAATTAAGAATCTTAATGATGCTTAATGTAAAAAATGAATTATCATGTTAGACTTAAGATATCTATTTCTTGGGGGATGTTGAAATCTGTCAGAATGTCTATAATACTTATCAAATGCAGGAAAGCAGGAGCTACACTATTCTCCATGTTCTTTTAATAGGGCTTTCTTTGTACAATGCTGTCCTGCACCAGCAACTCATATATTTTGTATCTGAACTTTTCTGAACAGGAACTACTGTGTATAGGCAAAAGAAGTCTCCTCCAGAGACAGGAATACCAACCTCTGCTGAGGATTTGCAGACCCTCTTCCACTCTTTACCACTTTTACTAAACCTGTTACTAGCTGGGCACACTCATCGAGACACTCTCTGTAGTTGAGCCCTTGGCCCTTGTAACCAGCAAGAGCTGAAAAAAGAAGTACCAGAGATAAACCTGCTGGGTCCTTTCAATGTGTAAGAATCTCTTTTCCTAGGATTGTATGTAGGGCAGTCAGCCTGAGAGGATCCTCACAAACCCACACTAATGGTTTCCAATACTTGGCATCTCCTGTACCACAGAACTGCTGATGATGTATCAGCCAAGATGCAACACTTAAAAAAATTCAGGAATGGCCAAGGAACCAACAACTGAGTATCAGGCACTGAATATCCTTTGGAAAGCACATCCTTTTTAGTTCACAGGTGGTGTGAGGAGGAACAATTTACTTGAAAATTACAGCAGTTCTGCATTTTCTTCAAATTGACATTAATCAAGGAATAACTACCTAGAATAACCAATTCCTTACTCCAGGACATGATCAGAACTAGAAAATTATGTTGAAGCTGGGAGATGAAGAGATGTTTGGATATGCTGAGATCACAGTTTTCAGCTGTAAGCACAGGAGTGCACATTTTAACAATGGAGCAGATGCTTCCAATTATCTGCAATAAGGAGAAGGGACACTTGAAAATCTAGCTGGTATTAGGTGGCTGTCAGAAGACTCTTGGATAAGAAGAAAAGGATGCAAAGTGCAGCAAAATAATTTTACTTTCATAACACATTAATTTTAAGACTGCTCTACAAGTTAAAAAAACTAATGTGTATTCTGATGACTGAAAGCAAAACAATCAAACTGGAAATCTTAATGTAAAGTGCTTTTCCTATTTTATACCATGACAAACTTTTCTCATGAAATATTTCCTTTGATGTTCTACAATGTTATTCAAATTTAAATAGATTTACATGTTTAACTGTGGTTACTGCTGGCTCATGTAGTGCTTATATATGAACTGAAAATAAGATTCCCATAGAAAGGGACAGCTTGTAAAATACAGAACTGTACAACATAAAAGAGAAGAAAATGTACAACATGGAAGAAATATAAACATAGCCTTTTTATTCACTCTTTTGCAATTACTGCATGCCACATCCTGGAGCATGTTTTTTATTTGCTATGTGTTTAGCAGGGTGATGTTCAGGAAGGCTGAATTGCCTGCCCAAACCATGCATGTGCTGACAGGCAAGTTCATGTCATTTGTTCCTTGGTCTGCACTAACTCAGGCTGTCTGCACTCTCTACTGAAGGCATGCTTGTTTTTTTCTCCTGAGCCTCATGAAGAAAACAAGAACCACAGACAATCCTTCTCTCCAGTGTGTCAAGCCTGTGTTCCAGACACACCATCACACTTCCACTCCACTCTGATAGTTAGGCTATCACAATTTCATCTATACAGCGCACAGATGAGTGAGGTGCTCCCAGAAGACGCAATGGTAATTGCAGATGTGCAGGCTTTGCTTAAGGGTGCTCTGAACGAGCCAACACTGAGCTCAGGATCTCTCCACATTCACCTGCGCAGCCAAGCACTTTGACCACATCGACAGCATGTGCCAAATGATCCAACAATGAAACCACAATTGTGAGTTTGTTCTCCTGGGCAATCCCAAATGCATTTTTGTTTGTGAGTTCAGGCACTCTTCTTTCTTCTTTGATTATCTGACGGGAGAAAAAAAGTCAATAAAACAGGAACAAGCTTTTGGAGAAAGATTTGTGCTTTTAGCCTTGTTTCTTTTTAAAATGCATCCATCTTGACTGTATAGAAAAAATGTTATTTCAACTTGCCTCCACAAAAAGTATGAGAAAAATACATCACAGATAAATTTTTTCATAAAAATTTTGAACTTATTGACAATTGAGATAATATTTTGCTGATAAAATAAATATCTATTTTTAAAAGGTCCTCTCTCACTCCACTGCTTTTAGATGTGATTGCTAATTTATATGCAGGACTTGGACACAGCAGAGCTTATCCACACTTCAGATGCACCTAAAAAATCCTGCTGGAAAGTGCTCTTTTCTTGGCAGCTTGTGCAAAACCTCAAAAACAAATCACTGAAATTTATTTGAAAATCATTCTTTTGGGACAATATGCACTCAGTACTACCACCTCAAATTGTGTCTACATAAAGGAGTGTTGAAATTGATTTAAGGTAACACATTCTTCATTCAGCAAACTTCTTAATGATTACTTTGGGTCAGATAATTGTTCTTACTCTTGGTGTTCTAAGTTCCCCAGATGATTTGACATTGGCTTTTCGTGGCTAATTTGTGGTGCTCTGAAGAAAGAGTGGATAATGAATTCTATATTGCAATTAGATGCCTCATTTCATTCTTCCTCAAGAACCACAGAAAACTGCTCAACACTGATAGCGAGTTAAAGAAATTCTGAGCAGCTAGATGCCACCTCTTCCTCCAAACACTGATCCACTCTGGGCAAGCCAAGGAAAGGTAATTGCTTGTTTATTTGGATGCGTGGACAGAAGACTTAGAGGTTATTATTATGACCTGACTGGTTGGTATCGATGTCATTTTATAAAGAAAGTGAGTCCAAGTCAGTAGACTGGGTACACTATGAACAAGTAAGGTCTTATGCCCTCATTTACCTGCCTGGAAAAAAAGACAAGGAGTTCAAGGAAGGAAATCCAAAAGGATATGATTAAAAATGTTCCTGAAAAGCTTTGAAATAGGTGTTTAAACATAGCCTGGTGTTTGAAGTTTGTTGAACAAAACAAAATTCAAGAAGGACTACAGCAGAAGGCCAGACATGCATGGTCTGCTCAAAGTGCCGTCAGTATCCTGCTCTGCCTTTGTGGGCTTTATACACCAGTCTCTTCTGCCTCAGCAGTATACACATCAATTTTTTTCCCTAAATATTGCATCTCAAGAAGTTAAAAATAACAAAATATGTGAAAATTGAGAAACAATGAAAATATAATCAATGATGTTATTTTAACCTAATTTTCAATTAAAATTTAATTATGTTGTAATATAATACCAAGAGTGCAAGGAGCACTTGGATTTGAATTCATGGGCCTCTAATGGCCTTTTAGACATCCTGGAGTATCTGAGACACCTGCACATAATTTACCAGATAATATAGGACCTACATTAGGTCTTCCATCTTTCTGGAACAAGGAAGTAGGAAGGATGTCTAAAAATGACGCTAAATATAAATTTGACTAGTAAATTTCACCCTTTTTGTCCAGCACTACATTTAAAATGAAGTTCATCTACAGATGAAGTTCTTCTGTGTATCTGTTCTTGTCTGATTTCTACCATACAAAGCTGCTAAGTAGCTTTACTGATATAGGTTAGTAAAACAGTGGAAACGGAAGTATCGTATTTTCTTTTTATTTTCCCAACTGGCAGGAGGTACACTATCTTCTGAAATTCTGCACAGATGTATTGTATAGTTAATATACTTTAATGGCAATTCTCTGCATTAAATACAGGTACTGATTGGTTCACTATTTAAGTAACATCATATGTCCCAGGTAGAGGAATACGGGAAAGAACACATAACAGTGTATTTGCATCTTTTGAAGAACTTCAGCATTTCAAAAGCCATTTCAATCTAATGCAGGAGTTTCACTGTGGATTGTCAAAGTGCCTGCATCAAATATGTATCAACCAAATTGGTAAGAGAAACATTATTCTCCTACAAATTTTGCCACAATAAAAACATCATAAATCCATATCAAAGTTAAGAAGTAAATATATGAATTTAGGTAGATTTGAGAAGCCAGAAGTAACAGAAAATGAAAATTCAGCAACTGACCAGATTCCTTCTGACTCAAGTGCAAGTGAAACAGTGCAAGTTGACAGTCCAGTTTTTGCACAAGATAACCTTTTTACTTCGTTAAGTAACTCAAGGAAAGGAAGTGTTGAGATCCATTTTCCAACTTCTGGGTTTGGCTTCTAAATACTACTAAAAGTAAAATACTTTTTGAACCAAATGTTCATATTCAAGTGGATAGATCACTTCTATCACACAGGAAACAGGGTAAAGAACAGTAAATACTGTTACGCTGAGGCCTGGGCTTTGTTGTCATAGACAGATCATAGCAGAGTTTCCTACACAGAATTGTCAAACTCAATAGAGATTAAAGGCATATATGCAGAACTATCCAAATGTGGAGTTTCAAAACATATTTTTAAGAAAAATTGTTTTCCCAAAGCCATATGAAAAAAACCCCTGACTTCTGGCAGTGCCTGTAGGACCAAGATGTATTTTGGGTAAGATATGATGAAACTAACAGTAGAATGAGACCATCAAGAGATTTCTAATTTCTGAGATGTAGCAGCCATTTGTATTAATCAGTTTCTTAGTCTGCACACATCTTCAATGTGCAGATTAATATCTTGTGTGAAGTACCTGGCCATCCCAAGGACTCCCTGGGTAGTTCTTGCTGCAGAATTCATCAAACTATACAATATAAGATACTTGAAAATAGCCAGTAGAAAGTGTTGTGTTCCTTCAGTTGTTGAACTGACTGTGTAGGGCAATCTTATACAGATAGAATATCTAGGATATGCTTCTTCTTTAGTTTAAGGTACACAGTGATGGATCATGGCCCATGCTGGTGCAGTCACTCAGGACCATGGTTCAGCTGACTGTAACAACTGAACAGAACAGCACTTGGGGGAGTGTGTCTGATCCAGTTGAAGGTGCTGCTGGAAGGACCCTTTCAACAGAGGCTCTCATTACTACCCAGACTACAACCAGCCTGCTTGTTTATGAAATCTGTTTCCCTCACCCTATGCCAAAATCCATCAATGTCTGTGCTTCTCTGCACTTCTTTTCCAACTGCAAGTCAGTGTCAGTCTAAGCCTAGATTGTGTAAAATATCAGCTAAATGTGAACAGGCTGGCTCAGCCTGAGAGAAGTGCAGTTGTGTTAATAAGGTGCTTTCCCTGGGCTTATGGTATTGCTCAGACAGGAGAACAGACCTGGGGGAGTACTATGCTAACACAATTAAAGCACTTCTAACATCTGTGCTGGCTGCTTAGAGGGAGCCTGAGAATTTTTTCAATACAGTTTTTCTTTCTGAGACATTAGAAAAGTAGGGCTACATTTTCTTGCTTTGCAGGAATTTTCCCTTTCTTTTTGCACATAGATTTTTACTGCTTTGGCTTCAAAGAAGGAGAACTACAAGGGCAAAAGATGAGAGCAGATTTAGTCTACCTAAATTAACTTCATTCCTTTTCTTCTCTTAAAAGACAATTATTATCTTCCTAACACCATCTCAATAACATCAAATGATTTATCTTGATAAAACCCCTCTTTACATAAAAGTCAAAAGATAGAAAGGTTTATCAGTTTTGGTAAAATGAAACTCCTATATTTCAATTATTTTTATTGATGTATTTCTTCTAATTCTGAATCTTTAACTCCATATTACTCGTGGCAGTATCTTGCCGAAGAAAGTAGGCCAAGACCTCTGTGTTTAAAGACAGGAATCTTGGTTAATTTAGTCCAGTGATGGGCTTGGATAAAGAGTGTTTATTCTTTGGAGCCAACTTCTTCCACTAAATTTAAGACTGCCGAGTGCTATGATAAGGGTTGGTTATAAGGACCATGGTGAACATCTTTCTGTGATATTATCAATAATGTCAGTGCTGTGTTTAACTCCCATGTAAACTTGCAATGAGTGAGAAGGGATAATCTCATTTTATAAGTTTTGTATATAAAATGTTTTGAAACCTTAACCTTGGTTGTAACCCCCAGATAAAATTGGAATAACATAAAAATGAGTAAGGATGATAAAAATACAACAGCAGTTAGGGCAAATCACTGTGCCATACCTTAGGTGGTGTGGCATCCATCATTTTCCTCCAAGAAAGTGTTATATCCCTGCCTCTATTACAGCATTGCTTTTCAGTTCTTTTACCTACTATATGCTATTTATTGAATACCCTTCTTTAACAAAGGGGTGAAAAGTTCCACATGGTACGACTATATTCTAAGTGATCTTCAGTTCCACTACAGTGATTTTTCATATAAGAAAGTAATTTCTGGTCTGGATTCATAAAAGAAGAACAAAATAGCCTGCCTATTTTCTATCTTCAGCAGATTTTTCCAAAAATAGTCTTGAGTTACTCAGGTCAGAGTCCCTAACCTGCCCTTTCTCACTAAATAAAGAGAAAACAAAAGGGAAATGAAACAAAAGGGAATGGAAAGAGACTCTCACCTTATGGGGTAAAAAAGCCAATTTTGCTGTCAGGTAGCAAGTTGCTCTATCCAACTGGAAAAATATGACTAAAAACGAAAATAGAAATTAGGGTGAAAGATATTGAAAGGTGAGTCCTTACCCATGGGGACCCCGTCTGTATGGAAAAGCCTGGCAGCAGAGGATCTTTTCTTAAAAAAATTTAGGCTTATGTAATTGCTATGCAAAAGGAAAAGGCTCACAAGTTTTCCAATAAAAAGCAATCAAAAGCAGCCAATGGGTTCATGAATCAGAAACTTTAGGGCAAGTTTCACTCAGAGAAGGCGGGTGCTGAGGAGCTTCATTTATCCATGGCTCTGGGCGGCTTTCAGCTCCTTTTAAGACCAGGATGCGTACACTGAGGGAGAATAGGGTGGAGCTCCCTTTATCCAGGATTGTAAAGATTTTCCAGGTGCCTGTAAAACCCTGACAGTGTACAGACTGGGGCTGTGTGTGTTTTCTTATCCTTAGGTCAATATCCTTTCAGAAACTTGCAACATTCTCCAATGGGGTGTCAGAGGAGGTAGAAGATAGAACAGTGACGTGGTCTGGTTTCACCCCTGTCCAGGCACCCTGATGTATTAGACAGGAGAAGCAACAAAGGAGAAGCAGCCACTCCCCATTGCCATGGGCATCAGTCCCTGCCAGCCCAGGCAGCCATCCTGGGCCTCCCATGTCACCCATGCCCCATGTGACACAGCCACCACAAGCATTCTACCTTCAGTGACTCAGCTGTGGCATCAAAAGGGTTCTTATCTGGAGTTAGTACTGCATCACTGTGACATGGCTATTATTTTTCACTCTTCAAGAGAGAAAAAAAATTGATGAATAATCATTATAGTAAAATCTGGACAGCTAGTAATGCTAGGGAGGAAAATTAAGTAGCTGTAGCAGAAAAGTAAAAGAGAGCAGTTCAGCAAAAGTAGAAAGAGAATTAAAAGAAGCAGGTCCTACCTACTGCTCACTTTTGAAGATTTATGGGGCATTTGCTGCTGAGATTTGTAGGTTTGAAGACTATATGTTGGAAGAATGATGCTTGTCAAGTTGACTGAAGGTAGTATTTTACAGTTTTCAAATTAAAGACATGTCCAACACCAAACTTGCATCTACAAGAGGATGACACTGCTGAGGAGATTTCTTCATGAAATTTCATTTCTTTCCCAGAAATGCATTAATAATTTTGACAGAGACTCTCATCTTTAGGCATCACTACATACTTCAGTTGGACACTACAATGAATTAGCTTCCATCTACTTGATTCACTGCAGGACATTACGTTATCTTTAATTGACAGGGCAAGAGTCAACGGCCATAAACTGGAGCAGGAGTTTTCATCTTAAAAAAGGAAACCCTTTTGCAATGTGAGAGTGACTGATCACTGGCACAAGTTGCCCAGAGGTGTTTTAGAGTCTCTATCCTTGGAGATATTCAAAAGTCATCTGGTCATGGTAGTGGGCAACCTGCTCTAAGTGAACCTGCTTGAGAAGGGGGTTGGACCTGATGAACTCCAGAGCTCCCTTCCAACCTCAGCTGTTTAATAATTCTGTGGTCTTTGGTGCATGAGAACAATTTCTTTCCCCATATGCAATTCCTCCTTAATTATTTTAGTTTGACAATTGTTTAAGTAAAATTGGGAGCAAGGAAAACTGATTATGTACAGAAGTGAGATGACCTTTAAGTAATCAAGTTCAACCACAAATTACAATAAACTTCCAGTGAGGTATGACACATTCTTTAAATGCTTCAACTTCTGTGTTTGCCAACTGTACCTACTGTTGACATTCAGTGAGCAGGGAAGTGGTTGGAAATTACAAGATCCTGTTGGTTAGAGATAGGGTAGAGGAATATTTAAAACATACTCCCAGACATCCTTACGGATGCAGTATCCAGCTCACTCAGCTGGTGCGTAGAATATTTCTAGTTGGTCTCTATGCCCTTCCCTGCTGTGTCTAACATTGACCTGAGAGCAGACACTGTTGGCAAGGTTATCCCAGCTTCTCCCTTCATCATTGTTTTGTATACTTTGCTTCTAGGATGCCTTGTCTAACTGTGCCCAAACAATTGCTGGGTTTCAAGATGCTCCAGATATTTTGGCTACTATTGACTGGACTATGTACATTCTACACTAGACAAGGCCAAAAAGTGCATTAAGAAAATCACTTGTTGCTGTTGGCTACCATGTAATGGTTACACAGTAGATCCTGAGAGCTCATGAGATGAGGTAAGAAAGAAAGTGTGGTACTTCCAACGGCTGTGATGAATTCGTAATGATCACTACTTTGTCAGCCCATTGTCTGTAGCAACATAAAATAATCAGGTGTTTTATCTCCCACCAAGCATCACTTTCATTTTCTGTTTTAGTCAGGCTTTATTTGTTTTTATCAGGATGGGGTAGGACAACTTTTAAAAAAAACAACCAAAAGTAGAAATGAGAGAGCAAGTACCATCCAGTGCATTACGGCCATTCCTTAGTTGCTTCAGTTGTGTTATCTGTTGCTGGCACATGCAAACAGTCCCTGGGAATGTGGTTGCTGCTAAGGAAGCAAGGGTTTTTTAAAAATAGTCACAATAGTAATAAAATATAGTAGATGTCTTCAAAGGTGCAGAGAAATTTGTTTCTGCTATCCGGAGAAATTTATGATCCTATAGAGTCGATCGTTGCAGAGCTGTACTGATTTCAGAGAATTTTAAACCTTGCTTATCAGTGTACGAAAAAGGTAATAAAGTTTCCAGAAGGGAGAGGGTGGGACAGGATATAAACAAGAACAAAACACAACAGAAACCACGGAAACCTACTGAACAAAGTATCAGTTTGTTTATTTTGGCTTTAATTGGATTCTCATTTTCCTTCCAATCTATGGATGATCTGACTGTTGGGATAGTTCGAAAGGACTGGCATGGTTATGTCACCAAAGGTTGTGACCTACTTCAATCCTCCCTCCTTCCACTCTTCAGAAATTGGTGTTCTTTCAAAAGAAAATGGAAGAGAAATGGGCCTGTCAAGATTTAATGATGCAGAAAACAATAAGGAAAACATGTTTTAATTTGATAGTCTTTGTATTTTACACGGGAAATACAAAAAGGAAAAGGGATTTAAAAGACCACCTTTAAGGCATCCAGTTCTAAGGTTTCAATAAACACACTGAAAAACAAGCTCTTTGATTATTTTTCTAGCTCCCAGAGAAGCAGCAGTAAAATCATGACTACCGTTATAAGATGTGAGTAAGAAGCAGCACCCAAGGAAATGAAAAAAATATTAGAATTGTTATTATCTATGCTTACAATAGAAGTATTGCATAGTAGATAAGAACATTGGAAGGATGCTTTGTTCATATCTTGCATTATATCTTTCTGAACAAAACCCCTCTGTAGACAACAGAAGCTTCTTCTAATAACAAAAATGTTGGCTGAAATGAAATTCTTGACATACCAATCATTCTCAGCAGCAAAGCCATTTTTCATATAAAACATGCTTTGGAGTAGCCTTTAATGAAGGTCTCAAACCAACTCATGTAGCTTATTTTCTCAGGGCTGGGAGTATTTAAACAAATTTAATAGAAAATCTACCACAGAGACACCACAAATGTGCCCTGCCAAATCAGATTATGTCTTTTTAAAGGACAAAAGGGTTCACTCTTCCTTCAAACCTACTCAAACACACAGGTTTTTTTAGCTAAAATGGATGATGGTTTTGATTAAAATTAATTGCCCAGTGTGAAAACTCCTCCCAGTGCACCACAATCAAGGAGAAAGTTTCCAAAATAAACAGGCTCCAGACCAAATGCTGTGAAAGGAGAAACTTTTTTCTCCTATAGCTACAGCTTCTCTCTCACTCTAAAGGAAGGCTTATAGACTAACAACATAGTTGAGTAACTCCTTACATAATCTGTTATCTCGTTCTCTGAATTCATTTGCTATCATAACTTAATGGGAAATTTAAAGTGATAATTTAGGAATAAATTTTCTAAGGTCTTCATTTCAGCAATGCTAAAAGTGGATTTGGTGCATGTTCTTTGGAATGTCCTCAAGGTACTGCTTTGCAAAAGTGTACCTTTTCTGTGTTGTAGTTAAATCATAATTTATAAACCAGAAGTTGACAGCAAGTGTAAAAGGTCATATTAAGGATCATATCTTTAGGTAAAAAAATCATCAATGAATGAGTTCCCCATTTCTTTTTCAGAAGGAAGGAGGGGAGGGAGGAAGAGAGAGAGGAGAAGAGAGGGAGGAGAAAGAGAGGGAGGAGAAAGAGAGGGGGAGAAAGAGAGGGGGAGAAAGAGAGGGGGAGAAAGAGAGGGGGAGAAAGAGAGAGAGAGAAAGAGAGAGAGAAAAAGAGAGAGAGAAAAAGAGAGAGAAAAAGAGAGAGAGAGAAAAAGAGAGAGAAAGAGAGAGAGAAAAAGAGAAAGAAAGAAAAATATTAACCCTAACAAATACAAAACCTGGTTTGATTTCTACACAGATAAATAGAATGCCAGATTACACCTCAGATAGCTCCTAGATAATTCACAAGAAAAGTTGACCTATATATTCACCAGCCACCCTGGAATGAACAAGCTACACAGAGTGATCTTTAGGTTCAGCTTTATTTTCTGTCAGTGAATGCTTCAGGAAACATTTGAAAACAGGAAAAGGAAAGTAGAAAATAGAAGTGGAAGGCTTTTTGACTTTCTAGCTAGCTCAGTGGTTTTTCAAAGAACCAGAAATTAATTCCATTTAGCTCATATAAAAAAGTAAATCAAATTTTCTATATTTCTTGAAAAAGAAAGATTTTAGCTTGTAAACTCTAGCTTTGTTGTACCATGTCTCTCAGAGAAAGAATACCTCTGAGAATACCTCTTTCTAGACACTTCAGCATTCCTCTGGAGGGAGAGAAATCAGCAAAGACATAAAGAAAACTGCCCTATAGCTCGAGGCTGTAAGAGGCACCAGGAGACAGCATTGACAGGCAGTGCAGTGCACGCAAGAGTAGCTGCAGCCTCCTGACTCCACGGCATTCAGGAAGCTGTATTTGTCTCATAAAGCAACATTTAATATGATCTTTCCCCAGCCTGTGTTAATTACTAAAAACACCATTAAGACGAAGTAGAGGGCCCTTTAAAGACAGGGAACTTATGCCAGTTGTAACAATCATGCCTGACTAATAGATTGGGGTATATAGAAAGGGCAGCAGGAAAGAGTGGCATAAGAAGCAGAGGGTTCTGCAGTATAAATCCACACAAAAGGAACCTAAAAATTCTCAGCAATTTAAGAGGGAAAATTGCTTTGTGTCACATTGCACTTACATTTTATGCTGGAAAATAAAACAGGCCTCTGAAACACAACAGTTGGCTGCAGCAGCAAGTTCTTCCTGAGCTGAGGAAAAGAGCCAGATGTCTTATAGACAGGCAAGCAGCTGCTCTCCAGGCATTTGATTGCTATTTTATATCCAATATCTAGCTCAAATGTGCCACACAGCTATCATTTATTTATATCGCATGGCTTATACTTACAGGTTAGAATCTGACTTTTTAAGGTAATGTTACAAATTTGTGTTCAAGCCTTCTTCACCTGCCCTGTTTTACATTCCCTCTGTCCTCCTAAACCAGAGAACAAAACAATTATGTTTAACTATTTAATAAAATGTGTAACTCAAGTTCTTATTCGTCTTTATCTAACATATTACTTCTTATTGGGTTTGGCTATTTGCAACCTGTTTCAAAACGTAAAAATATCTCAATGTAGCTTTTTTCCTTCAGCAAGTTAGTTCAGTCCCATACACCATAACCATTTATTAAGTATTCTTCTAGTTTGAAAAATACACAGAAAGACATTGGGAACAAGTAAAAGTGGATGATTCAAGCCCGTTGCACAAATCGCTGTGTTGGCCCTGGATGGCAGGTTCATTATATGGACTTCATCTCAGAGGACCAGCCTGGCAGGCTGCAGACTTTTGGAGGTCATGAAGGTTTTGGTGGATGTGCTGCTTTTGAACACCTCTGAAACAATAAATAGATTTTCACAGTTGTGAAAAAGGTATAGATTTCCTCAAAGTCTTTCATAATGTTACTGAATGTTTCTGATTCTCCTTCTAAAAGAAAACATCAAAACCAGGAGGAAAATGGTATTAAAACATCTGCTTGCTTTGGAAATTCTGGTTTATAAATGTCTTTCAGATATACTAACAGCACAATTTGACAGTACCTTAAATTTCAGGGTCACATGGCACCAATTCATGATAGCACTTATTCTCATCTGCCCACCAATCTGTCATCTCTGATTAATTTAACATCCCAACCTCTTAAGCAGCTTCCAAATGCTTCCAGATTTAAAATAATAATAATAAGACAAATTTAGAGGAGTAGTATGCTACAAAGTGTATTTCTCCATTTTCTTATCAAATGTATATTTTTTCCCAAAGTCATCACATTGTCTTGAGGACTTGAAATGGAGGATTTAATGTGATTTACTAATGTTCAATCCATTTTTAAGGCCCTATTTTGTTAAAACTTAGAAGCTAAATCCATTTCTGACTTTTAAGGTTGGGGGTGGATAAGGTAATGCATTATACAGTGACTTGGTCACATAGCAGAAGTGCTGTCTCCCATTATAGCACTTTCATATTTCCCCTTTAGAGATGGACTTATTTAGCTGTGCTGAAACTCAGACATCTTTTTGAGAGAAAGAAAGGAAATCCAAAATTATTCCAACATAAGTCATAAATACCTTCAAAACTTTCTTGAAAACATTTGTTGTAGATAATAGTTCACAAAAACATGCTCCAACCTGGGGTTGAACAGTAACACTCCAGATATCAGCAATACTCTGAAAGCTGATCTCACTTCTGTTACTATGATATAGATGGGAAATGGCAGTGGCAGCATTGTTCAAAATTTCTTATATTTTTAGAGTGTATCCATCTGGTGAAAGGCTTTGCTGGAGTTTGGAGCAGTCTGCCCCAGTGACAGCTCAGCTATCTGTTACTGAATTGCACCGTGAAAGTATTTTTAATTGTCCCACCCTGTCCCTGAAAATAACATTCAGTCATGGTGTCCTTTTGGGCATTGGAATGCCTGGAAAAGGACTTTGAACCAAAATCTGCTTCCAGAAACTACTTACTGGGCAGGTCTGCATAATGAATGGAAGGTGAAAGTAAACAACTAGTCAAGGACAAACCTTACACACACACACAAAAAAAGAGGAAATTCCTTACAAAAGTTTTAAGTAGTGCTAATTATACACTTTAAAAGAGGCCGTTTGCTTTTCAGCAGATCTGAATCCAGTTCTAAGGCCCTCTTTGTAATACACACTAGTGACATTGCTACTCAGTAGGACAATTACAGGATGCTACCACTCTTAGGCAAGACCAAGGTACCACATAAATATTGGAATAGCGTGTTTACCAAAGAATTGACAGTTCTAAATTTGAAAAGTTCATGACTTATTAGATCAGAAACAATAGACAGTGCACAGGTTACTCATGAGGATATCTGCAGTCTGAGGCATCACAGGATCTCACCAATGCCCAGCACCAAACCGTAAGGGAGGTGGGGTCAAACCAGGGCAGGCAGGGAGCCCAGGGAAACTGATTTCTTTTCTTCCAGGATTACCACAGAAATGCAGATGGCAAGTGATTTTTTAGAGATGCATGTTTTACCAACTCATGCTCATCTCATAATTTTCTATGAGCTCCTCACTCCTTTTCTGAAAAAACACACAAAAACCACGAGGACTCCTGTCCAGTGCTTGGATAGATGGCTATTGCTGTCCAAGTACAGATCCACAGACCTTTTCCTATTGAAGTACCTCCTGGTTTACCTCACATCTCTTCTCTAAATTGTCATGAGTATTTTAAGTTTTTATCTGCTACCTGCATTTCCTCCTAACTAGGTATCATTTGCAAAGATATAAGGTACCTGAATTTTTCCATCAACCAAGTCATTAAAGTAAATATCAACTAATTCTGGAACGAACACAGATTATTCTTGAAAAAACCCCACTCAATATATTGCCATAGTTTGATTTCTTTTCTTTGCAGCCTTTTCAGCCAGACCATATGTTCCCAGCTTGGTTACAAGAGTGTTCTAGGAGACAGTGTCCAGAGACTCACTAAAATCAGGATGTGGTATCCACTGTTTTTGTGAAGCCACATGAAGCATTATTCTATGACAGATTGAGTTTATTTCCTCTTGCCATGGATTTTATTGACCGGTCCTTTCTCTTTATATACTATTTTCTAAATGTTCATAACCAGTATGTTATTTTTTCCACTATTTCTACAGCAATTAACTCTATGTGTTATAATTTTAACCTCACTCTTCTATTTCTTTTTAAAGATAGGCACCTTTTCTCTTCCAGATTTTCAGAATATAATTTTGGACTAGCTATTCACAAAATAGTTCATTTGCTTGCATAACTTCAAGTGTTTTCTTTCCCATTTTAAATTCTTGCCCTTTTTGTCATGATGCCATCTTCTTACAGCTGACCTTTTCAGTGAAACAAAGGAGATAAATCTATTAGATTTCCAGGCATTGTTTGCAAAAGTCCTTCACTCTGCAGAGAAGTGGGCTAAGTCTTTCTTTAGCTTCCTCAGCCTGTTGGTGCACCAACATGCTGAGGAGCATGCATCACCTATGCACCACATGGTTTCACTCTCTGCTTTTGATTTTCTCTCTTTAGTCTCACATGTTCATCCATTCATCTTTCTTTAAATTTTTTTTCCTTGGTGAGTGATCTACAGCTCCTTCCCTTCCTCCGCACTGTCATAACTTGCAATTTTGCATAGTTTTCTTTTGCATAGTTTTGCATAAACTTGCATTTAACATAGTTCCTTTAAAGATCTGCCTACTGCACTTAACTCTCTCTCAGAATTGTCTCCCACAGGATCTCACTTACTAGTTCTCTGAATTCCTATAATCTGCTCTGCTGAAGCACATTGCATCTCTTCCTGTTTGTCATGAATTCTGCTGCTTCATTGTTGCTCAAGAAGTGCCCAAGTTGCTTTTAACTCTTACTTTTTCCTTTAGGTTCTATCAAATTAGGAGAATCATATTTGGAAAATGTCATCTCTCTTTGCATTTTCAAACTTCTACATAGAAAATTTCCACTAAAACTTTTCAAAAATTAGCCAACTGCCCGAGGGCAGCTCCATTCCTTCCCAATGTGCAGATTTTTGAAATCAAAATACGCTGATGGCACTAAGTGCTGGAGTTTTCTGGTTTTGCTGGATAATTCTGCTTACAAAAGGCTCTTGATATCTGTCTGTGATTTTCTTGATAGCTGTCTGACTCCTAACAGGATATCAACACTTTCTGTCCTTTAAACTGTACTCAGAAATTATGAGACAACTTTTGAGCCTCTTTATTGTTAACCTGTGCTGGTTTGAAAGCAAAACCAGTGAGAGACTCCAAGTCAGAAACACAATTTAATAAGAGGAAAAGAAAAGAAATAAAAGAAAGTAAAATAAAGTAAAATAAAATAAATGCAATAGTACAAAAAACTACTGACAGAGTCAGAATACAACCTGACACCCTGTTAGGGTGGTAGTAGCAGTCCAGATGAGATGGTCTTGTTGTAGCAGTGATCCTGTAGAAAGGTCTGGTAGCTCTTGTCTCCTCTGGGAGTCCAGTGGGTAAAAGCTGCCTGTGCTGTCCCAAACCCTGGATTTATCCAGGTGGGAATGCTTGGCTCCTCCCCCTGGGCAGAGCATCTCCCAATGGGATGATCTCATTCTATGAGTCATGCAGTGGGTCCTTGATGGCCCATTAAACAGAGATAGCTCCTGGAGGGAGTTATCTATGAGTCATGTGGCAAGGCACTGTTGGGCCCATTAACAGAAGATAAGGGAAACTCTGCCCCATCTGGTTTCAACAGCTCCTGAAGATGGGGATAGAATACATACTTTGGGCATAACTTACATTGTAACCTAGGACATAACCTCAGAGCAAGAGATGCCTGCATGTACATTAACATATAAGGTAATAGCTGTGTCCTTTTCTCTGTCTGCATGCCCTGAACAAATTCCACTGTTTATATTAATGTTCCTGATAGATCCCATCAGGTCTTTATTAGGTCTATTAAGTCATAACTTTGAAATGTATTTATACTGCTATTTCCTCTTGCTTTTTCTCTGTGCAACTGCTGTTCAGACATTCCAGGGACAGAAAAATGAACCTGACTACAGAAAACAGACTGAGACTCCTAGAGAACAGCAGACATCTGGCTCTAAGAGACATGCAGAAGAGAAAGAATGTCTTGTATTGAACACTTGTGGCTCCTGGACAGTCTCCACCCATTCAGTCCAAGAGGCTGGTGGAAGCCAATGTGCTGCATGCAAAGCAGAACTTGCTACAATCAGCTCCACAGACAGATTTAATCCTTATGCCTACTTTTGATGCCTGTTCAGATTTTTAGTGGTGACCCAAACTCCTATATTAAATTCTTATCCATCTGAGAATGATACAAAATTTTCTGTCAAGAACAGTGATAAATATCTTCTGAAGATCAGCATTAAAGAACAGGCCCCAAATCCCTGAAAGTGTTGGATTATCCAGTAATCTGAAAACATCTCTGATATTAATTTATAATGAATCCTAGAACATCAGATAAATCTCAATGATTCAAGAAGTATTAATATTGTACAAGAAAGATTAAAGAGATGAAAACAATATTTACAGGTTAGCAGTTTGCAAGTGGTATAGGAATAATAATGGAAAAGAAGAAGGATTAAGAAATTGATAGAAAAATGAACTACAGCACTGACTGTTGAACGTCTCACATATGTTCATGTATGAAAAGGACTCATTAATAACTAGGCAATTCTTGTAAATGAAAAGAGGGTTAATACTGGATTAATCCTAGGTTCAAAACATGTTCACTGTGAGAAGAAACTGATGGAATAATTTATTATTATTATTATTATTTACTGGCACAATCTGTTGTGATTTGGGAGTCATTCTTAACACTTGGAGCATTCCTGTGTCACATGATGATCCTTAGCACTGGGGGAAATGGAGATTACTGGCCTGACAAACAAGTGACTCAGGGTGACTGGGGGATTTTATGTCCCTTCAACAGTTTTCGGAGAGGAAACCACCTGTAAAGCTCAGTCTATAACAGTTGAGAAAGGAATCACCTTCCATTCTGGAACGTTGGAATGTCACCCGTCCTTGTACCAAATGAAATGCATGTTACATATGTTTCCAAATAATAAGCTTGCTTACTTTTTAGGAATAACACTATACTGAATAATGTACATGGAAAACTGTTACTAATAACTTTCTCTTAAAAGCAAATTTGAGAATTGCTTTCATTCATAAAGAAATAAAGATGTGTATGAAGCAAAGCTTGCATTCTGCCTTCCAGTGACCGTTTTTCAAATTCTTTAGTGCTTTGGAAAACAAATAACTGTTCTACATTCTTTGATAGCATTGATCTTAAAATAATAAAGAAAAAAAATGTAATTCTGTAATGTTGATAACAATTCAGTAGTTATACCTGGCAAAATATAAAGATAGCATTTTATAATTAGTAATTTTTCATAGCTGGAAACTGCTACTTACAAATCTTACTGTATCTTTCCAAACTATCTATTGGAAACAACCCAAGCTTAGCATATCGGATTGAATTATTTATTTTGGAGATAAATTTGAAATAAAATATTGCTGAAACAGTCTCATTTTATTCTCTAGACACTAGCAACTATATTAAAAGTACAGTAAGCAGAAAGAAATAAAATATTCTAGAAATAAACTGTTTCTTTCCACACTCAAGACATTTGAAGTACATTTGAACATTGTTAGTTATAAAAGGTTTGTGGTGAAGTCAAATTCCAGAATGTGCTGTAGCTCCTCGGTCCAATTTATAAGTTAAAATGCATCACCTGCCTTTCACTCTCTTACGTGTGCTGGGCAGCTGGTGAGCAGGCCAAACATACCAAACAGGTATGTGCTGCTAAAATATCTCCCAGGAATTTGCCCTCTACTAGTGGAAATGGCCTCACTATCACTCTTTGGATGAGTCTGAATGCAGTGTTGCAGGAAGGTTCTGTAGAAAAAGTACCAAAAATGTGCCAGCTTCCATCTTAGGCAAAACAGAACACAGTTGACCTGACCATAGCCTTTATGTTTTTTGTGATATATATATATACACACACACATATATAGGATAAGTATTTTTTAATTTAGATGTCTTCTGTAACCTGTTCACACTCACACAGTTCACACAGGCAGAAGGATACAAATCAACACTAAAAACATGACCACTTCCTGAAACCACACTTGTCAGGTTTTTATATGCAAATAAAATCAACATTTTGCTGGCAGCTCTATGACAAAAATAAAAAGTATGTAGGGTTTTGCACAACCCAACAGATGCTATGCCAATTTGAGTAGTGTTGTCCTTCTCAATAGCTGAAGTGCAGCAATACAAAGAAGCTTATTCGATAAACAACTCATAGCACATGCTCATGAGGAGGTGAATATACTGGGATATTTATTTCTACCCATCAATCACATTTGGAATTGATCCAGATAACAGAACAGACTCTTTTTTGGAAGCTATATGAAATTCATTGATGACATGATTTTTAGTAGATGTATATTAGAACCACTAAGGTATTCAGCTCTAGAAGACGTCAGAACTTTTCTTATAAGGCAGTAATTCAGTGAAAGCAATAGAATTTATCTCTGGGACAGTACAAAGAAGTCTGAATGACCATCTTTCAGACACAACTTTTTTTTTTTTGGGTAGCCAGACACAGCACTCTGGATTTAATTCTGGCATAAGGCACAAGCACCCACTTCACCATCATGACAAGTTCAACATTTAGTCTGTTACAGAAGTTTGTGCCACTTTCAGATTTAATTTTGACCACCAGAATTTTAAACATACAAAATTGTAGGTAAACACACAAAATCTTTAAGTGTTCTGATCTCTCTCTCTTCTTTTTTTTTTTTTAAATAAAAGGCACTAGAGATTTATTCCTTATTCTGTGACCAGAGTGCATTTCCCAAAATGTCTGCCTTTGAACTCTGCCCTTGTAACAACTTTGTAATGCAGTTTAGTAGGATCTGTAGAACTATAAATACACACTAATGTTTGCTACTGTAAAAATAATTTGTTTATTTCTTAGATTTGCTCTTAAGTATTCCATGCAGAATATTCATAATCTATTCCAAATCCAATTGAATTCTTTAGGAGCATCATATGAACAAACCATCACCTCTAATTCACTTCCCCTAAACTACATAAATACTTGTTGGAGAATAGATTTCAAGATTTTATTTATAGAAAGGTATTTCCACAGACTAGGTAATAATTCACATTAATACACAGTAATATTATAATAAGGATATAAAATGGAAATTGAAAATACAACCTTTGACAGAAAAGACACATTTAAATTTGGCCACAGCCTTGGACAAACCTCCTTTTACCCTTAAGCTGTCATGATCATTTGATGGCTGTAAAATACAGTAGGATTTGAAAAATGATCCAGTACATCACTATCCTGTTGATAGATTGCTTGTGGGTTGGTGATTCACATATATTTGTTTATCACCTTGCTTTTAGAAGGTATTTGCCAATTATATACCATATATCTCTGCAGATATACAGTAGGAGCCAAGAAAGAAAGTGCAGTAGTCATCTCTCACTTTAAATGTCATTAACACTTCACAAAATCAATCTTTCCCATTAAAAATGAAAATATGTCCTTGGATGCTTGGAGCTTACTTACTTTTCTAAGGTTTCTTGAGCACCATCTAAGATTTGAACCCTGTTTTGTTTTTTATTTTTCAAATCTTAAACATATGTCTTACCCTATGAACCTCAGTGAGGAAATGGTTTATCCAACCCAAACTTAAATATACGTACTGCCTCAGATACCCTCTTTGCTGTCTTTAATTCCATGGTTTCTAGGCATCTGCTCCACTGTAGTCTTTGGTTAAATCTGTACCGATAAACCGTCAAGGCCAGGGGATCTGTCAGTGTGTTGTCATGTAGTTGTTCACACTGTTAATTTGCTATCATGCTCTATGGCTTTGCCCTAGGCCAGTGGCATTTCTCCCATGTGGTATCCTAGGTTTACAATGAGCAGGTGACCACGTCTGGAGGGTAGTAAGGATATTGCCTCTTTGTTTTGGGATGTAAGAGAACTCACTCCTGTGGGTATGCTGTGCCATGTGACTCCCGGACAGAGACCAGCCCTTGGCCTGCTTTATTTACGACTGGAGGTGTTGCCACATTTTCAGGTAGTTCTTACACTTCTACAAAGCTGTCAAAGTTCATCTTTACCAAGATTTAGTGGAAGGGTATGCAAACTGTGTTCCATTCTTAGTACAGCAGATCCCTCACTCTATTACATCTTTAGTAAGAGCTCTTCGCTCTGAAATGTCTGCTGCAGTACAGCTCCAAACCAGCTTCCCTCTGGGAAGACTGGTTAAGAAGGACTTGCAAATTAATAACATAACACTTTAAAGTGTCAAGTCCTTTATTTTAACTCCTAACTTGTGCTTTCTTAGGCTTTCCCTTTTATCCCTAGGCTAAAAGTCACTTCTGAAAATGTAACCCCACAAGCCTAACACTATTTCTAAATGCACTACCCTTTAAGTCCTGGCTACCTAGCTTAACATGTTTCCTGTCTGAAGTGCTGATTACCTTAAGACATACGTATTTAAAGCATTATCCACAGTTCAAAGCCAAAATGTGTGGTATGGATTAAAATCCAATGCACCAACTGGTTAATGCCTCTAAATACTCTTAACAACTAGGCGCTTAGATAGGGTTCTGGTTCATGCTGCTTCTTTGTTATTGGGAATGTACCAGATTTTCAGAAACTATTTGATAAGATATTCTAGTCCTGAGGAGGCCTTGCACAGTTACAAGAGACCTATTTCACTACTATCTTTGTTATAAAAAGTCATTTTAAAATAAGCAGAAAAAAACCCACCTAATGTACTACTGAAGTACTCATAAAAACCTCCAGCCTTAGTTTAAGCAGGGAAAACTAACAAACTCCAACCTACTCAGGGTGATAAAATGTGCCAAAACTACTGAGCCCAGAAGAGGATACAATTTACATAAAACAGAGGCGTAGAAATAATTTTCCAAGTTATAACCTGGACTGTCAAACTCCTGTAAGGTACAGACCAGAGAGTCATGATTTGAAAGTGATTTTAAGACACTGTAGTTACACTTAATTTCTAATATAATTCTATTTCTTTGTTCATTTCCTGAATGACATTTACCACACATAAAGTCATCGTGGGATGTATAGTTATAATTATGTATCTACTGGTGAATTACATGCAGTTAGTCTCACAGAACTGTTTACCCAAAAGAAGTGACTGTTTTATAAAGGATGATTTTAAGTACTATTCACAGAATTGTTATTTTTAAGGGACAGTGAATCTGATAACTCTTCTCTGGCTCCTTGAATAAGTATTTTAAAAAAATGTTGTATCTTGCTCATGCCAAGCCTGGAAAACTCCTGTCATCTTCAGTTTCTACATGAAATACCAGTCTGTACTTCGTAAATAATTTTCAGGCAGATGAAGATATAGATAAAACTGAATGCCAGAGACATTTGTTATATGATTAACAGTAAATGTACTTCTCTTGTGAAATGCATTGAGGCAAATTATCCATACCCGAGATACTACCTAATTTCTACTCACAGTAGCTGTATCTGGAATCCTCAAGGCATCTTTCAGTTGCTACTTTTTCATTCTATTTTCCAGATGGATAATACTTTACCTGTGTCATCAATATTGTGTATACTGCTGTATACTGGTGTATCCTATTTTCTGGGAATAATTTAATCTTTCATTAGCATTTTCTTTACTCACCCTTTACAGCACCCTTTTGCTACATTTGCTGCCAACTTGAATAGCCTCTATCACACCCTTTTCCCCATAAATAAGGATTTTTTTTTGCAGACTGTCTACTGTTCTACTTCTCTCTCTACTTCAGTTCAGTTACACCTCAAGCTGTAGCTTAATTAATTCTTTCTCATTTAAGAAGCTATTATTCCTTCCTTCACTTGTTCCTACACCAGTTTTCTGCAGCCACACGGTGAAACAGTTCAGCAAATGCATTTACATTTTCCCATGTTCTTTCTAACCTGGCTCAGACTCCAGCTTGACTTACTGTGCAGCTGCCCAACAGCCAAGCCAGTAAAGCATGTGGCCAGGAGCTAATGACCAAGGAGCGAGTTTTCTACCAAAAGAAGCACTCTTCACTACTCTTTATTCTATTACTACTACACTCTTCACTATTCTACTCACATTTCAAATATTGCCATATTACAGAATTACAGAATATTGGACAGGACAATACTCTGCGTTGGACAGGACCCACACATTGAGTCCAGCTCCTGGCCCTGTACAGGACCATCTCCAAGATTCACACCATGTGACTGAGAACATTGTACAAACGCTTCTCAAACTCTCTCAGGCTGGTGCTGTAACCACTTCCCTGAAGAGCCTGTTCCAATGTCCAACCACCCTCTGGCTGAAAAGCCTTTCCTTGATATCCAACCTAAACCTCCCCTGACACAACTTCAGGCCATTCCCTTGGGTCCTGTCACTGGGCACCACAGAGACCAGTGCCTGTCCCTCCTCTTCCCCTCACAAGGAAGTTGTAACTGCAGTGAAGTCTCCCCTCAGTCTCCTCTCCTCCAGGCTGAAGAGACCAAGTGACCTCAGCCACTCCACATTTGGCTTCCCCCCAAGGCCCTTCATATTGGAATACTTCAGTATTGTTAGGGAATTTGCCTAAAAACCCAAAATAATACAAAATAGGTTTAAATTCATTCTACAAGAGAAATTCACAGGGAATTAATTTTTTTCCAAACTATGATTGGAGAAACATCTTATGCTATCAAGACACAATGGTGGCATACTCCTTGAGGTGACGCCAGAGTTGCTACCTGGCATGACACTGGGATGAAGTCATGCAAAATAGACATGATCTGGAATGGGGACAGGAATATCTTCAATCTTTGACAGCAATCTAATTTGCCAAATTAATATGATCTTGTTCTGCAATGAGACTGTCACTTGTGGGCGTGCACACTTGCGGCTACAGCTCAAGCTGGCCTTCTCTGGATCCCATGATTGAGTCACTCAGGCTGATAACCCTGTTTTGCTGGAGAAGTGAAGAGTTGTCACTCATCAACCCAGAAACAACACAGAGGGAGGCTGAAGGAGAGATGCACACACGCATGCACACCGCCACTTTTAGGCAGACTTAAGTAGCCATTGATCTCAACAGACCCCTCTGAGGTCTGCAGCAGCAAGACTGTGCATACATTTTTGAGTTGTGTGCTGAAATCATAGGAGTGAGGGAAGAGAAGTCGTCCCTCAAGTATGTTGGAGATGCTGTGATATGATACTGGCCCACCCTGGAGGCCTTGTCAGACACCTCTGAGAGCAAAACTGGTGATAGGTACTTAAGGCACTAGCTTGTTGCTTCTGCTTGTCAGGAAGCTTGTAGTATTTAAGGGTATAAAAAGCCAAAAGCCAAGACAGTATGCATTAAGGTCTTAGGTCTGGAGCCAAATTTTCTTCTCTCTAACCTCTGTAAATAAATCTGATAATCTAAGTAACTGCCTACAGTTGCCAGCGCCTAAAGATGGATTTGCAGGCAACTACATTGCATAATCCCTTTCATAAACTGATCAAACTCCACTCTAAAATGCTTTAATTTTTTTCCCAGCTTCTCAGAGTGAAAGGGTTTTTTGTATTACAATACTCTGTTAATTAGCAATGTCAGTTGAACTTCCCACTTAAATCTATTCATGGATCATTTAAACATATATATGTACTTGTGGCAAGACTGTCCTTAAGTAGCTCTTTTCCTTCCCTGGTGTTTATCTGTCCTCCTCAGTATGTTGACAGATGATAAGCATATCTGTTCAGTTTTTCTTTTATTTGGTTGAATAATTCAAGCTCTTCTATTTTTTCTTAGACTCCCTATTTACAAGTATCATAATAGCCTGCCTCTATACCTACCTTGGTTTGAATTCACCTTTCCTAAACACTGGCAACTAGAGCTGCATAGACCTTGAAGAGCCAGACAGTCAGGATTCTGACAAGTTAGGCATTCTCTGCCAGTCTGGCTACAACCCAGCAACTTAAACACAGTCACAAAGTCTCCAGAGAAGAGTAGTAACCAACAGAGTCTGAAATGTCTCCCTGACGTCCCCCCTATTTTCTAAAGTAAATACCCTTCTGAGTATTTTCAAAGAATTCTAGAAGTCTGGCATCCATTTTTTTTCACAAGAGCGTCACAAGGGTTGGACCTGTCTTCATTACATGTATTTTGATCCTGCCTCTGACAATATAAATTATGCTTCTTTATTAGAGTGCTTGTTCCAGATCAGTTTTTGAAGACTCAAGCAATATAATATAGGCAGACCTATGAGTCCCTTACTCTAGGTTGGATTTTAATTAATTTTAAATTTAGCAACAGTTAGGACAAGAAAAAAAAGTTGAAAGGAAATTAAAGCCTGTACAATTCTTATCACTTTTTCTTGTCTGTTATTCCCTTACTCTTATCTGAACTCAACCCCTTTACGCAACAACAGAAGTCTGGGATGTGATTTTGCTTGTAGGTATTTTGACTGCTTGACAGAGCTCTAAGCAGAAGAGAAACATCCTCAAGTCCAGTATTTGTACAGCCATGCTGAGACTCAGCAGTCTGAGCTTTCTGCTTCAGTCTTACTGAAACTACAAGGGAGAAAGCATGTCTCTTTTCAGGAAAAGAAGCTAATACTTACACAGCGTAATGAAGTGATCACAGTTATAACTACCTAATGTCCAGTACAAGGATCAATTTATTGGTAGGAAAGTATAGGCTGAACTACTGTTCCAAGAACAGAGATTTAAGCCCAGGAATATCAAAATATAAGCATGTGATCAAATCAAAATACTAAAAAAGTGATACACTCATTTCGAAGGCAGGACTAGGACAACTGCAAATTTGGTCGATTACGTTTCAAAATAAAGCTGTCATTGTAAATATAAACCATGAGATTTCTTACTTTCTTTTGTTTGAATTCTAAAGCTGGAAATCAACCTGATAAAGCAATTTAGTTTAGTTAAGTGTGCTAGATAAATTATTTTTCTTATGCTTATCTTTCTTTTCCTTTCATTTAAATCAACCTTGTCTGATACCTAGTTTCTTCATTTTTATCAAAGTATGTCTCATGATTTTTCAAAATGTTAAGAAGGAAATGAAAATGATTTTTGAAAACCCAAAAAAAACAGAAGCAAAACTTGTCCATCAGACACTTAAAAACTAAATCTGCCCAGAAACAACAATTTGAAGGGAAAATCTATAAAGTAAGATGTGTGGACACGGTTTCAGGTTTTGGTAGAAAGTCAATCTATAAACTCAGTGGAGCAATTTTAGAGGAAAATCAAATTCAGCTGGAATAAGTACTGTCAGTACCCTTTAAATTACAAATAGCTCCAGTCACTAATTTTGAGCTTAGATCTGTTTTACGTTTTTTGATTTTGAAACTTTTATTCAAATGTAACTAATTTTCCATGAATTATATCTCTGCATTCTTATGTATACTCCATTATGAAACACATCTTGATAAAAGATGAAAAAACAATTTTAATTACAACAACAGTCAACATCCATGTTCTACCTGCACCACTGGAGTGCAGCTAAAAAACAACCTCAGACTGTTTCAGTTTACAGCTTAAATACAAAATTAATCTGAAGCTCACAAGAGTTACAAGTTACTCCCAAATCTGCAACGCCTTTAAGATGCAGCAGGAAAAGTCTGTAGTCCCTTTTGATGCAGAAGAACATCGAAAGATCTACTTTAAAAAAATCCCTTTCCTGATACTCATAAATTGAGATAACATCTATGCTGTCAATAAAAACAAGACTGGGTAGTGAAACTGGACTTCAAATGATTGATTTCCAGAGGGCTTGTTCTCCTGCATTATCGCAGTTGTGGTCCAAGCCAACTAACAATCTCTGGACAGTGCTAGACAAAGTCTGGGGGACACAAAGGATCAGGAACTATTCACAGAGGATTAAGAACTATTTCCAGTAGGCATCAGGAGCTGCAGTGGGTTTCACCCAACACTGTGGGTAAGGTTACCTGGTCCAATCTGCCTGCTCAATTAAGGGTTCCCTAGAGAATTTTAGTCAGGATTGCATCAAGATGGCTTTTGAATATCTCCAGAGATGGAGACTTCACAACTTCTCTGGGCAGCCTGTTCCAGTGCTCAGTCACCTTCACAGTAAAGTTCTTCCTCATGTTCAGGTGGAAGTTCCTGTGTTTCAGATTGTGCCCGTTGCCTCTTGTCTTCTTGTCTACCCTACACAGTCCTGCAGCACAACTGCAGGAAGTTTATTACTACCAAACATCTATGCAGTCTTCAGCTATTATCTGGATGTACTGCATTAACCAAATCTCCTCCTAAGGGCTGCAGCAAAAGCCCAGCATCACCTCAGAGATAAATAAAATAAAATAAAAATAAAAATAAAATAAAATAAAATAAAATAAAATAAAATAAAATAAAATAAAATAAAATAAAATAAAATAAAATAAAATAAAATAGCTCCCTTCCCAAATCAGAAAGTTACGTTATACATTGTAGGTCTGGAAGGGCCCAAGAAGAGGTCCAGAGAAAAATGTGACACATCTAGCCTATGTAATTTGGCATCAGGACCGACACTGATGATGTTAAGCAGAAGTCAAAAGGAGTAATACATGGTATAGTATATAAATAATTTCCTGAAATCTAGGAAGAATATCAGGGAATGTATGAGGGTAGGGACACAATGTGTACACATTTTTCTAAAAAAGCTTTTCCTTTCTGGAAGAAGGCAGCTTCTAATCCCAGAGAAATGAATCAGAGATCATCTGTTCTTTAGATGCAATACTCAAGAAAGGACATGGAGCATCCCTGTTAAAATGCCTTTCTCCACACTCAATTAGTCCATGTAGCTTCAGTGAATATGATCTTATTTGTGGAAATATCAGAAGAGTGAAAAAAAAGGAAAGGAGAGGTGTAGAAAAAAAACCATCAGTGTGAGGGCATGTCCCAGTATTGTGCCCAAACAAACTGATTCTATCTTAACTGACAGTCACAGTGCCATAGGTGTTCAACAGTTACAGTGGTCCCAGCTTCCTCCTGCTCCAAACCCTCCATGATTTTACCCTTCACTGACTTGCTCCAGTATGTCCATGTCTCCCTCTCTTACTGAAGAGCCTAGAACTGGACTCAGCCTATGTTTCACCAGTGCAGGGTAGAAGGGGAAAGATCACCTTCCTCCACCTGATGGCAATGCTTCCCTCCTCATGCAGCCCACGGTGCTCTTGGCTTTTGCTGCAAGGACACTTTGCTGACTCATGATCAGCTTGCTATCAAGAAAGTCCCCTAGTTTTTTTTTCTGCACAACTTTGCCAGATTTTAAACAAGATGGGAAAAGGATAGTTTGGCATGTGAATTAAGAATAGCGAATATTTGCATGTATCTCTCTAGCTCAGCCTTAAGATGATAAGCCTGCTAATGAACCAAATGTTAGAGCAAGTAAGACACTCTCTTCTGGTTATTTTCAGCAAGTCTCTAATGTGGCCATGTAATGCATCATTATGCAAATTTGTGACATAGTTTGGGATCTAATCAGAAAGGCACTTTTCCTTGAATGAGCAAAAACAATTGCACACCAGTTGTTCCTATTCTGTGAATAATGTTTCCAAAAATATTACTCCATGAACTATACCATTATTCCATGAATAGTATTAATGATAATAGTTAGAAACCTGTGAACCATATAAAAAGGATCTTGGTGTATTTTAAGAGAAATCACATTTTTCCATTTCTAAGAGATGTTGAACTTACATAACTCTCCAGGTAAAAATGGAGATCTTGAAAAATATTCCTCCATTCCATATTAAAAAAAAAACCAAAACCAACCTGCCTGCCCAAGACTGAATTTTCTACACACTGAAGAGCAACTTGTCTCTTTATTGCTCTCCAAGTCTTTTATAAAAATAAATCATAGAATTATAGAATGGTTTATGTTGGATGGGACCTTAAGGATCATCTTGTTCCAGTCCCCCTTCCACTAGACTAGGTTGCTCAAAGCCCCATCCAACCTGGTCTTGAACACTTCTTGGAATGGGAGTACGGAATGGAGCTTGTATCCACAGCTCCTCTGGGCAATCTCCTCCAGTGCCTCACCACCTCCACAGTAAAGAATTTATTCCTAATATCTAATCTAAACTTACTCTCTCTGTGTTTAAAACTATTACTCCTTGTTCAGATCTGAAAATTTTTTGCAAAACACTACACTGCAGAAATTTTTAAAAAGTCACTTTGTGAGCCTTGGGTAAGTCAGCATCTAACAGTGAGTGACTGATGGTGAATCTGTAGTTAGGGGGTTGTAATTTTCATGATTATAATATGAACATTTAGAGAAGAATATATAGGGAAATAAATCTAGTTGTTAACAACAAAGAAAATCAACCTTATACAATGTTGCTTGAAATATGCAAGTGCTTGTCTATATATCAACTAAAAAATAAAGGAAAGCCCACATGAAGCTCAGGATGCTAACATGAACAAACTACAAAAGATTTTGATTTTAAAAAGGAGCATCAGCAGCACCCATGTTTCTACAGACTGGAGGCTGATAAGGCTGCTGGCTAGATATGCCTAAAAGCCTGGGGTCATCCCAAGCCCAAGTCTAACTTTGCAGAAGCAGTGGGGACACAGCTATGCTTACAGCATGAGTACTGACAGCCACGTAAGCTGGCAAACCTGACCAGAGGCCTATAAAAGACACAGCAAGCGACATTTTAAAAGAGATATGTTAAGCCTACAAGTATATGAAAAAGAATATAATAAAGCATTCATTTGTACAACAAATTGCTCTCAATCCCTGTTTAAGACAGAGACTATTGATTTAATTCCTAACAAAATGAATATTATTCCAGACTTCCATTTGCTATGTGTCATCTGCATTTATAAGACAACTGATTATGTTTCCCTTACTTGTTTTAAATTTTTTTGCTGTATTGTTCTGCCCTGTGTTAGCAGAATGCCTCAGCAGACTATGCACTGCCACAGTCTAAATATTGAGTCCTAGTAATAAATGAAATGTGACAAGCTGGTGTGGTAATTGTATTGTACCTGCAAAAGCACCACTACAGAGTAGCTTGTATATATTTATAGAATCTTCAGAGATCTGATGGTTTGTAAATGAAATTTTCTTTTTGTAGGAACAGGACTGGGTGGTGGTTTTTTTGTTGTTTACCCCACTTCATTGATGCTGCAGGTCTCACTGGTAACTGAGAAACATCATACAGTGCAAGAACAGAGTGGTCAAACAAGTATCAGAATAAAAATGAAAAGAAAATAAATCTATAGTAGGGAGCATATAGAAAGATTTTCGTTTACAGAAGCATTTTGAATTCTCATCTACCCTAGTTAGGAAAGTTCTGGAAGGCACTTACTGGAGTGGGGTGGGGGGAAGGCAGTAAAAGATGCCCAGCTAATTGTTCATAATTCATTATATGATGAAGGTAACAATCAGGACTAGTATTTCACTCATACAGCCCATTCTCAGAAAATAAAAAAGTAGTCCATGGTTATATTTTGTTTGGGTTTTTGGACTAATTTAGCAAATCCACTAATTGTAATTCCAATTAACTTTGTGCTTTCATATGAAAAACATGTACTTATCAAGCACTTACCAAGAATCTAGTCATTTTGAAGTCCTTTACATCAAATATAAAGAGGACACACTCTTTTAGATCTTATAGCTGCCAGTGACTGCCAGAAACGGCAAAGGGAGGGTTCACACAGATTTGTTCCTATTCTCAGGCATGTCATCCAAAATGAAACTTCCACCTTCTACCTTTACATGTCTTCTCCCAGGTCTGTGACAAGAAATGTGATTCCTTTTGTTCATTTTCTTCTAGTGCATTTTCCATAACAGCCATTCTGAAGAGGTAGTTTAAACTGAAAAAATTTAAATAATAAATAAACATGCCTTGTTCCATAATGTGGGTACTATAGGTGGTGTCTTGGCTTTCTTTAAAGCATAAAAAGCTTATGTCTCAGTAAAAAGTCCTCATGTTTCTATGCTGACATACCATCACATTTTTAAAAGTATACTTTTTTCCACAGCTAAGTCAGTTGTTCATGATGACTAAAAGTAGATTGATTGGACTGTACGACAAATAATAAAGTTTCTTGGATACCTAGTAAGAACCCAAACATATGTTATTAATGCTTATCAAGTAAGACAGTTGAGACTTCATTAGCAAAGTAGATTAATCATCCTCAGAACAGATATTTATTACATATAAGAAGAGAAGCACAATACTTTTTCTGCTGAAGTCCTTAAAAACATAGGGAAAAATTCCGAGGATGCTAAGAGACCTTAGAAGAAGCTGAGTTTTCTTCCCAAGGGATTTCTACAAAGTGATGTCCTGGTAAGATATGAAATTACCTGAGATGAGGTTTTGGAACCCAGATAAGGCAGAGGGTTAATCAGGAAAAGTTTTACAGTACATTTAAGTATTTGGAAACATTTTTCAAATGGGTATAATTTTTACAAATTCTCTTAAGTACCATTTCTGTTTAACTAAATCTACCCCACATAACTGTTAGGATTTGAAGCTGAAAGTGACTGAGCTTAGCTCTGCCTTCTGCTTTGTGCCTTGTTTCAGCTTGCATACTCAGAAGACAACAAGCCCCTGCAACTGGATTTCAAGAGAGCAATTTGAAGCTCCTGGGAGAAGCTGTACTGACAGTCACTGAGCATGCAGCATCCCTCAATTGAGCCATGGCACAGCACAGCCAGGGAGATTGCCTGGCTGCCTATCTGCATACATTTCTCCACTCCTAAGGAACACAAGGTTTTATTTCTACTATGGGAAAAAAATCTTTGCAAGGTTTACTCAAAGGCGACAGCTAGAGTGTTGCCAGAAGATTAGAAAAAGAGAGAGCTTCAAAAGATAAACTAAACAGAAGGAATTGCCTTCGTCCCTGGGATGTCCCCATCCATACTTAGTGAACCTGCTGTCAAGGCTTTACTTGGTTTCATTGCCTTAAAAAGGTCCCCGAACAGAGCTCCTGTTAAAACACATTTTGAAGAACAAAAGCCTAATTTGAGAGTAATGCCACCTACACAGGCTTCCAATTCAGGGGCTAATGTTTCTTGGGGGCTTAGGAATTTTTTAAACCCTTTCCTTTATGTAAGAAACGTCAGAATTCTTTTTTCAGCACCCTTCTTAAACATTTACTGGGAAAAGGAAATAACAATGTGATATTATTGGTGAATTTTTCAAGAGACAAGTGAGTGGGTTGTTGTGATGTTAAGTGCCTGATGCAAAGAGTTTATTCATTTATTTACTATGATGTATATCCACAGTACATCTTCCAGTGTTTTGGAGAAAGATGTAAACCCCAAGAAAAAAAACACATCAAACAATCTCAGGAGTGAGAAAAAAATAAGTTTTCCAAAGGTTTTATCACGTTGATCAAAAAAGTATAAAGAAAATTTAAAAATAACTGCATGTAAAATAAAAGCAAGTGGATCTTCATTAGTGAGAATATTTTCATCTTAGAAGAAATAGGAAAAAAAAGTCTGCCATATTCAGTAAAGGAAACAAAATAAATATTTGCAAACCCAGAAACATGAATATTTTGAACAGAAAATTAATCTCATAAATTTTGGTCCTTGCTAGTGCAATTCCCAACTGCTAGCAAAAGTATGTTTCAGTACATTCCAACTTGAAAAAGGAAAAAGATTTACAAAAATGCTTTGTGATATTCTGAACCATAGAAGGGACTCAGTATTGCCATATGCACTAAAACCCACGTTGAAACATGAATCTAAACCATATCCTGTTTCAACTTTATTTTAACCCCGTTTTAAGCTTTTTACCCAAAACCACCTTTTTTCCTCTTATTAACCTTGATAAATATCTCCCTGAAAATTCCCAGTGTTGCTCCTAAGAGTGCTGGGAAGGAAATATCTTCAGGTAAGCAGCCCATGGGGTGATGATATGTTTCAAGATTTGTGGCCAGAGCAGTGTTGATAGCACATCAGTGTTTTGGCTGTTGTAGGCTGAGGATGCACAAATATTTGGGAGGAGATTCTGGCAGGACACTGACCTGAACTGACCAAAGAGATGTTCATCACTGCTGCACTGTGCTAAGGATTACAGCCCAGAGAAGTAGCCCTTGCTCTGAGACTGGCTGGGCACCAGTCTGCTGGTGAGAGCTGGTAGGAGTTTGCCTTTGCACCACTTGATTTTGGTTTTGTTATATTTCTTTACTTATCAAACTGTTTTTATCTCAACCTTTGAGTTTTCCACCCTTTTGCCCTGTGATTCTCTCTACCTTTCTGCTGTGGAGGCATGAGCAAACAACTGGGTAGAGGCTTAGCTGCTAGCTGGGGCCAGCCCACCACAATATTTTTGTCCCTAATGATGATGTTAGGTCTTTATCAGAGCTGGGGCTCAGGAAATGCCTTCTCAGAAAGCACAGAAAGTTGGATTTCATTTACCTAAAACAAAACCATGATTCTCCTGCTTCTGGCACAGGAAAAGCTGGGGGAACCAGAGAGAATGTGAGAACCCTGAGAAATCCAGCTTGCTGGTCCTGTTCCTTCCAGACACTTGCAGGGATGCAGAGACAGCAGTTGCTGGTGCTGTTGAAAGAGTGTGCTCCCATCCTGTGTCCCCACCCTCCTCCAAGAACAGCCTATTTTGCACACACCTTGCATTTGCAGGGGCAGTGGCAGCAGCCAGCCAGGCTTCCCAGGGGTCGGAAATGGGAGAAGTGGGAAGCAGTGCCTGTGCTGTGCTGATACCCCAACAGCCTGTTTTCCTGGGGAGCAGTGTAGGTTGCCCAGGCTCAGAGACAGCCTTTAATGTCAGGGTGCTTTTAGTAGATGGAGTAAACTTCCATTGCCTTCAAAGTGCCATTGTCTTGAGAACAAGGATGATGCATTAGTCATTTTCTGTAAACACTGTGACAGAGATGACACCACTGCTTCTTGCCATTCAGGGATTCTCCTCTTCAGAGAGAACATTCTGTTAGGAAAAAATGAGTGAAAAACCATCTAATCTTCATAACCACGAGTGCTTCTTGACATGTAACTCATTAGCAACTAACAGTCTGGAAATTTTATGAGCTCTTAAGGTTTGGAAATGGGTTTGTGTTTTGCACTGGAACAATGCACTATCTTGTTGCTTTCAAAAATGGCACCCTACTGAAGACATCTTTTTCAGATCAATACCAGGTTTTCATTTCAGATCTCTATTCCAATCTGCCATCAGAAGTGACCTAACTGCCTTGGATCTCAGAAACGTTTCTATTGCAAAAACTTCCTCAAAATACCTCATTGCAAGAATATCTTTCCAGTCCTATTTTCTCTTGAATAATCCTAAAGTCACAGAAAAAGCTTTCTTTTATATGAACTCATAGATTAATATTTCAGCCCTAGTAGCATGTTTTAGTAATTTTTTTTCAGACACTTACCTGATGAAATGCTGTTTGAAGGGTTGAGTTGTTCTGAGTAAATTATTTCTGAAAATAGAATGTCACCAAACTGGTGAGGGAAAAAAAAAAAAAAAAAAAAAAAAGGAGCAGGACAAAAATTCCCCAAAATGAGAAACAGGATGAGAAAATTTGGCAGTGGTCTGAAAAGACAGGGTGAAGAATAAGACCAAAACCATCCAGGTAGCTGCATTTAAAGCAAACACCAGATCACAATTAAGATTGAGATCCAACTGACTCCAAGAGAGAGGAGTTAAAGCACAGATAAAGTAACTCAGACAGCAACTTTCTAGTGCAATTTTAGGTTGAACGAGCATGTGATCGCAAAAGCCTGTGATTGATAAATTAATTCTTGAGACAGCCAAAAACACTCAGAAAGACTTAAGGAATTCAACGTCAGACTTACTAATGAAGATACTGGAGAAAGCAGGATAATGACATTCAGCAATGTGGTTATATCCTGGTGTTTGTAGTGGCAGACTTTGACCAGGCATATCTATATACAGTAACAGAGAGGAACATTTCTTGTAATTTTTTATATCACCACCTACAGATGATGTTCTGTATCTTTATAACAAGATTCTCAAGCCCTTGCTGTTCTCTTTTTCATCCTCCCACTTCTTTTATTCAAGTAATAAAAGAGATAAGCTAAAAGATACATGAAAAAGATCATAAATGTTTCGAGAATGCAGACATTTAAAAGTACCTCCTGTGCATTTTGTAAATGTGATTGGCAGGTTATACACCAATTAAACCTCAATGACTAATGCCAAACTGCTGATGTAGAAGCTGCTGACAGAAGTGAAAATAAATTCCAAATACACATTCACTCTTTACCTCACCTCAGAGCTCACGATCTTGACACCTGACAGACACCTGCAAAGTGAGAAGCGATTGTAGGATCATAGAATCAAAGAGTGATTAGGGTTGGAAAGGATCCTAAAGATCACCTTGCTCCAAACCCCTGCCATGGGCAGGGACACCTTCCTCTAGACCAAGTTGCTTAAAGCCCCATCCAAACCTGGCTTGTTCATTTTCAGACAGATGTTGTCAGTGGATGTGTCTGCTTGGCCAGGCAGTCCTGTATGTCCCACTGTCCTGGTCCCCATGATTGTGCCCTCAGCCGTCACCTTACTCCAAACCAACACGAGAGATAGGAGCTTGCCTGAGCTGCCTAAGGCAGCAATGCAGAGCTGGGGAGGTGAGCTAGGGTGCTGTGAGCAGCTGGGCACCGGCGTGTGGGGAGCACAGAGGAGTGTATTTACTCTGTGCACAGCCACTCCTCACTGCACACTTTCTATACATGTCACTGATGACTCACCTCCTTTTCATTCCTCAACCATGCCAGCAGAGTGGAATAGAACAAACTGATGGAGAGGATTGAAGAAACACAAGACAATTTATGCTGGAAGGCAGAGCTTCAGCTACTCATCCTTTCCAGGCCCTCAGCATTTCACCTGTCAGAGCAGACGGTCAAACAAATGGCTGTTGCCTTCCCCAGATTGATGCATTGCTTGTAGTTTTTTGTTTCTTTGCCTTTGTTATTTGTTTTAAGTTTTTCTTTGTTTGTTTAATTTTGTTCCTTTTTTTTTTTTTTTTAACCTGCCCCTCTCTCTCCTCCTTTAGCTTTGGCATGGCAGATTGTATTGGGTTTAGATGGCTCAGGCCATGATGCTCTCGTAATAATTTCTTCCTTTTCTAGTTGAGGAAAGGGAGTGATAGAGTGAGTGGATAGGTGGATACCTGGTGGTCACCCAGAGACTATGCAAGACATAGATGTAGTTTTTTATTGCTGAAGATCATCAGTTTGAAATTGTTTCGTGTTACATAAAGTCTAACTCAGGAAGTCTACTCTTTTTGTATTGTCATGGAGGTGGAATTGGTTAATTAAAAAAAAAAAAAAAGGGAAAAGTAGGTGAGAAACTTCACCTGTGTCCTAAAGAATTGCATGTCTTCAGAAACATGCCTTCCCAGCAACTTTAGTGGCTTACTTCCACCTCCTCAACATCCCCAGCTCCCTGAGTTCACTACATTCAGTACATGGAAAGCATGTGTGCCTGAGCCAGTGGTGCAAATGCCACGCCTGAAGCTGCTCTACACCTGGGACTGGCACCAGGCCACCAACAGCTGTAGCAATGAGCATTGCAGCTTATAAATTTCCCATTGGAACTTGTTCCTTATCTCTTGGGATGATAATTCACCTTCTCTGAAAATTTATTTCCTTCCTGTGGATCCTGGGGGACCTCTGGCTCTAGACTGGTATATTTCCACAAAATATTTTAGATTCAAAGATGTTATGTTTTATGAGGTAAAACAGGTTTTCTGAAAAAATTACAGTCCAGAACAATGCTGTATTCTTTCCTCCCACTTGCCTCATTCCCTAGGAAAAAAATAGAAACCAGTTGGGAAGAGCTGGATGTCTTTTTGTGAAAAAACCACTTGGGATCTTCCTACGAGCAGGAAGAGAAAGTGTGAGATTAAAGAAACTGTGCTGCCTTTCTCACCTCCTCTGTAATACGCAAGACTGGATTCATGTTGCCACCTACCAGTTCAATTTGGCACTGATGTAGTTTACAGATTTCCATTTTGTTAATTCTCTTTCTCTTACAAGCCCTGTGCTCTTGTACCCTTAAGAGAGTTGAGCCTGGACAAGTCTCAAGCAGAGTAAGAGTAGTGTTAACAATAATATCATTAAAATTGTCATCAAAATCAAAAACATGGTTCTTTTTGCAGGTCAGGAGCCACGTTACTTTTCCAATCTTTCAAAGACTCATTTGTACTATTTTCCTGTCCCTGAGCTAAGGAATCTGTGTAGCTTTACATTTAGGACTTCTCATTTGAGAATATTTGAGCAGGTCTTCCTTTGTGCTTGGGACATCTGCTTAAGCTCTTTAAGTTTACAACAGAGTATTCTACCAGCAATAAATTTAGATGAATTAAATAGTATTTATTAGCTGCAGAATGTCAGGAAAGTTCTTTGTCACCAAGATGAATAGCCCTAGAGAATTATGCTAAAATTTCAAGATGCATATGAAGTCTTTTTCATTTCAATCAATTAACTCAGGTCCCTGTTAACACTTTTAAGTTGACAAATTACTGCAGCTTTGGCACTACACCTAAAGTTGTACCTATCTTCTATTTTTTAATTATTTTAATTAAAAAGTCTTCTGTGGTTGTTATCCAACTGCTACTCCAAAGAATTCTCCAGTTGATCAGTTGGATGATACATCTAACTTCCAGAACTCTAAAATTTTTCAGATTAGTTAAACCAGTATTTAGCTAGCCATCATAGTCAGCTGAGATTTAAAGACTCAAACCAATGGCGTAATGGCATGTCCCATACACAAAGAGGAGAGATAAAGAATAAAGTAGCTGAAAATATTAGATGTCTATATTGTTCATATGCTAATGCATGATAGATATGAAGATTATCGTGAATAGTACTATTCATTCTTATTATCCCCACTAAGTATAGCATCATTATTTCCTTAACTTTCTTTAGAATAAATGTGAGGAAAAACTTTAATGAATTCTCCTTAGAAGTCAGTTTTGGTGGCAGCTACTGTTAAAAAAAATCTAGTAGGTTTTTTTTTCTCCAACATAACGACAACAAATTAAATGATTCATAGGAAAATGTCATGAATTTGCCTGTATTTCAGTCAGTTCTTTAAATACATATAGTTTGGAACATTTACCCCTGCAGTTTATGAAACAAACACATACTGCCTGCTCTCTGGATCTTCTTTAAAAATTTACAAAACTCAGTTAATGGGCTTTGATCTCAAACTTGGATACCTGAGTACTTTGCAGACAAATTTGCTAACTGAAAAGGAAACTAATTTGCCAAAGTATTTTTAACATATTTTCTGAGATACAGAAAATAAAAATGCACATTTTTCTTTTGAAATCAGAACATGCTTAAAATGACTAAACAAATGACATTTTCAAGACAGATGATTGGATTATGAAGGCAAAAAAAAAGTAGTGATAGCACACTGCAATAATTCATATCCCTGCTGAAGTATTTTTAACCTTATTGCAGTTTTACTTTTTTCTGACAGATCTTACTTATGCTTTCTCAATAATTAAAATAAGAGGCAAGACAAAAAAGGGATCATGGAGGTACCTGCACAATTTTTATGCAGTGTCTAACCAGAGCCACGAGTAAGAGGAAACATTCCTCTCTGTCTTAAGTTTGGTGTTACATCTCTACATAAATCTTGTAGATAATCACATATGGCACTATTCTGCAAGATGGCAGGTGCTCCGTGTGAGATGCTCTGTTTTCTGAATGTTGAGTGGGAGTTGAGAAGTGGTTTGGACTGTGTTACACTATGATGAGAAGCTTAGCAAGAATTGTTTATTTTCATGTTTACAGTTCTGACTTATTTGAATAGGAAAAAAAAAAAGAAAACAGACAGAAAGGGCTAATTAAACTCAAATTCCTTCAATTATTTGACCCCTTTGGAAGGAGACAATCAGTGTATCCCTCATAACAGAGACAGAGGATATGCTTAGGCTTCTTTAGAAATCCCCTTCTAGAAGGGTCTTACAGAAGATCCAAAAACTTTATTGCAAGGAGTTCAGAACATTTTGTCCAGCTGAAAAGATGAAGTACTTTGGGGAGAATTAGCTCCAGCAAGAGGCAGAAGAGGAAAAAAACCCAAACTGTTGGCTAAGAAATTTCCTCTTCTGTACTTTCCTAGTCTTTGATATCAAAGCAAGAATTGCAATTCGAGTAAGATGAAAAACATGTTCTTGATGTTCTGGTATACCTGGCAAGAATGTATAAGACATTATACATCTCAGAGACAGCAGTCCAGGAGCCTGACTGACTAAACTTCATGATGCTGCAGCACTGAGCAGGTGCCAACAGGCTGGAAAGCTTCATGGGAGAATAATGCTTTCTTGTTCTGTCACCAAAGGGGAAATTATTGCTAACAAGATAACAGTTGTTGTTCTATTTAAATTATCTTGGTAAAATCATTTTTTTCTGACACCTATTCCCTATAATACGTCTAAACAACACATGAGCAGGCACTGTGCCATCCAATAAGCTAAGCAAGACAGTTGTAAGTGCAGGCAGCTTGCAGATGATTCATTTTTGTGATTAGTGGTAATGAGCACCGCTCTTTCTAGAAATGCAATGATTTCTGTTGACCTTGTTTCATGGGCATTAATATAAGTTTGAAAATAAAACTCCTTATTCAAAGCTTGTTCTGTCAGCTGTGGCACTACGGCTGGTGAAAAACTTGCATGGGATTTTATGGTGACTTTAACACACAGTCTGCTATAAGTCTGACTCTGACCGTCAGTGGGGGATGTCAGATAAGCTCTGACTCACTGGGAAAGTTGATGTGAATGTGGCAGCTTCGACATATTTTGGATGACAAGACTGTCTGACAGTTTGAATCCCACAGCTGGTCTTATATAAGACTGAGTTGTAGCCCACCCTTCCTCTGCTAGGGCAAGCAGAATTGCTGGCCCATGATCTCTTTCCCACTGTTACTCTAGGGGTGCTGGGACATTCAGTGATCATCTTTCATACAGGACAAGGAAAAGACATGGGACCAAACAGACATGCCTCAAGCACTCATACAAGTCTAATTATAATTTGCCTAATAAAGTCTGCCAATGACTAAAAAATGCCTTAAAAGCATTTTCCTGGCTTTACTGACTTCATGTTTTCTCAGAACTTTCTTTGCTGACTTCATGTTGCCTTTACTATGAAAATGATGATAAGAAATATGCCCACCAAGAATGGAAACTAATTTATTTACTTGAATCTCTTGTTTACTGAAAGTAAACCTCCTAGCAGGCTGCTTTCATCCTTTTAAATGTGTGTGTTTTAGTAATGTTCTTATTCTTTACGAAAATGACAACTGTTACTAATTTCTCCACCCATTTGCCTAATTATGGCAGTTATCAATTGTAATACAACAGGCTTCTTTTAGAGGCTCATCTGGAAAAATAAACCATCTCCTCCCCTAACCACTAACACCAAAATCCTCACCAAAAGATCCTGCAGTAGCTAGCAAGAAAATAGCAAAGAAATAATACTTACAACATGAAAAATTCACAATAAATAATACTTTTAGTAGTCAACATATGAATAGAAGGGCTCCCTGAGCCTGAAATACAGAATAGTAGAAGGTTATTGTTCAACAGAGATGCTGCTTAAATACTCCTAAATTATTTGAAATTCTAAAGCATTTTATCACATTCTTTTTGATCTTGATTTTGCACAAATCTGGATTTAATGGAAAATCTGTTTTTTACCCCAAACCAGTAATTTACAAAGGAGTTCTGCATCAATGAAAATTAAATTCTAATATTCTTTCAAATCATATGTGATGAAGAGTTTGCCTTTTCAGCTTTGATGATAGGGTTGCATGAGCTCCATATAAAAGGTTTTAACTGAAATTTGGAACATAGGAGCCAGACTAGGGTATCATTTTTGCACTGCATGGGGCCATTCAAAGTTTTAATGTGTGTGCAAGGTACAGTGATTATGAAAAATGTCAAGCCTCTGCTATTATCTGGAAAATTACATGTACTCAGAGGGGAATTCCTTCTGTTTTCTCTCTTTTATTCCCAACTCCTTAAAAAATTGAGAGCCAGGGACAAAAATCTCCATACCTATTGGAAAACAAAAATGTGAAAGCAGAAGCTGGCAAGCTTAGTTTTTTGAGTGCCATGCTAATTTAGGCAGACACGCTAAGGGTGCAGGCAATGAATTTTCTTGTTGTTGTTTGCGCAATGCAAATTTCACAAGAACTCCCACAGAAGTCAGATGCTGTACAAGAAAACTTATCAGCAGGACTTGTATAGAGTACCCAGCAAACCTCATGGAGCCAAGAGGTCCAATCACAATACAGCAAATATTTGAATCATTAGCAAACAAGTAATGTGCCATGTCTCCTTATCATAAAATGTTGCAAATATTTTCATTAATTTGAGAAGGCAACAAGAATTCATGAAGTCTTCAGATTAATTGATGCCTTGTTCAAGAATATGTTAATCTCAGAGGAAATTTGTGTTCATAGGAAATATGAGGTGTGCATTTTTAAAAGAATTTTTAGTATGGGATACAAAATGGCAGGCATGCAGACAAGGAAGAAGGACAGAAAGAGGGAACTCCTTATAGGAAGGCAGAATGAAGGTGAATAAAACTTAAAGTATCTGCTGGAGAGCACAGCAGCTGACTCAAGCTAAGGGTACTCTCATGGGTATGTAGGGTGTGTAGCATTCTGGTGCATTACTATAGGAAACTCTATTTAAAGATAGAAATAAAACTGAATTGAAACAAACAATAAGGGCATCTTTATGCATTAAGCAAATGTTTGAATCTGCCTCACTAGGATGACCCCATGCTGAGGAAACAGGCTATTTGAGAAGAAGGAAATGATGCCAAATATATCTTACTCCTGTGAAGTGTGGTTTGTGTGGAATGCTTGTTATCACCAAACTGGAATGAAAAGATAAGAACCACCTAAAGCAGCTGCAGACCATCAGCAAGCCAGTGACAAACAGAGCAGTACACAGTGTCAGTAGGACCTGTGCACCACAGCCATTAGCAGCTGAGCACAGGAATCCCAGTGTGACCTCTGTAGAAAAAAATTGATATTAGTGATCTTAAGGTAGGTTTGTGTAAATCTATGCTAAGGGGACAACAACTCAGCAGTTAGACTTCTCTGACTATACAGCTAAATAAAATAGAGTGTGGGAGGAGCATCTTTATTCATCCCTACTATTTGACTGAGAGCACACTGTTACACACTAGTGTTGGGTGTCACTCAGAGGAAGAGTTTAGACTAAAACTAGCACACTCTGAAGCAATCCCTGGGTCCAGTTTAAGGGCCAGCGTGTGCCACAGACCATTGCAAATGCAGTGTAGACAAGACAGATTTGCATCTCTTCACAGTCCTCCAGCACCACCCAAATACCTCTAGTTTCATGCTATGAAAACAATCACCATAAACCAGTTTGACAGGCTGGACATAGCTTCAGCATTATTTCAGAGACTCAGAATTAAAAAAAAACCAAACTAAAACATATACACAGACAACAAGCAGTACATCATAGGATCACAGTGCCACAGGAACATCATACAGAGGCAATGAGGACACTCAGAACCACTGCACTGGAGTGTGGATGCAGTCAGCCTATGCCACTTTGTTGAAGGCCACCTGCTGGCACTGCTTTACTTAACTTTATAAGTGCAGTCTTTCAGAGACAGAGGTGAACTCTTTCTGGTAGCCACTCACAGCACAGGACCATCCTGTTCCTGCTACTGAGCTGTTCTGGGGCATGCATGCTCTGTTCTGACAGCTCCACAGGAGGATGAGTTACTCTCTTCCAAAACTCTGCCAAAGCTCTATTAATTTAAGCCATTTGTTTAACTCATTGCTTGAGACTGAAAAAAGTTCCTTCACTACTGAGAGTCACTCAGTTTTCTGTGGGGATCCTTAAGCCAAAGAACCTTGAAGAAGGATTGACTGCAGGCTTCATTGCTGTCACATTCTTGGCAGATATCATACAGAGGCCATCAGCTGACCCTTGCAGAAAGGGTAGTAGGAAACTTGAGGTGATTTTGGAAAAGACTTATTTGAGGGTGTGCTAGTTTGAAAGCAAAACCAAGGAGAGACTCCAAGTCAGAAACACAATTTAATAAGAGGAAAAGAAAAGAAATAAAATAAAGTAAAATAAAATAAATGCAATAGTACAAAATACTACTGACAGAGTCAGAATACAACCTGACACCCTGTTAGTTAGGGTGGTAGTAGCAGCCCAGATTAAATGGCCTTGTTGAAGCAGTGATTCCTGTAGAAATGTCTGGTAGCTCTTGTCCTCTGGAAGTCCAGTGGGTGAAGGCTACTGTGCTGTCCCAAATCCCAGATTATATCCAGGTGGGAATTCTTAGCTCCTCCCCCTGGGCAGAGCATCTCCCAATGGGATGATCTCATTCTATGAGTCATGCAGTGGGTCCTTGATGGCCCATTAAACAGAGATAGCTCCTGGAGGGAGTTATCTATGAGTCATGTGGCAAGGCATTGTTGTGCCCATTAACAGAAGATAAGGAAACACTGCCCCACCTGCTTTCAACAGCTCCTGAAGATGGGGATAGAATACATACTTTGGGCACAACTTACATTGTAACCTAGGACAGAGGGACATACTTGTTTGGGAATTATAGGATATAGTGGGTAAAATAGGAATATAAAGATATACAAAGAATATATGGTACCAGATACCAGACAAGAACTCCTGTTAATCAGCAGGAAGGAAGCAGTACTTTAGTGCAATTTCCTGTCAGTTCTGAGTTGATCTAAGGAAATTGGCTTGTTTTTAATACACTCTTTCCAGTCATACACAACAAAAATGTATCAAGCCTTCTGCATGGTCAATGTTTTTAAAAGTTTCTGCTCAGTAGACACCCAAAGCGGAAATAATAGAGAATATATTTGCAGATGTGCAATCAAATTTACTGTACTGGAGTCAGCTCACTTTCCCAATAAAATCCTTCCGATATTTTATAGGAAATAAAAATGGTATAGTATGCCAAGTATTTCACAGCTTCCTAGCTGGAGAACACCAAAACCCGAAAACATAAATATGAAGTGGGTATTTACAGAGGCTGCTTTTTTCATATTGCATATCTCTCTTCTGGCAGCAGGAATGTACATTCAGTGGACAAACAGGATAATATACTTAAGGGAAATCCTATCTTGCCATAACTGCATGTATTTGTAATTCACTAAACCTAACTAGTTCTGACTACAAGCACAGTAAACCAATTCACATCAATGGCTGTGACAGAAACATAAAGGATTAAATATGGGACAAAAATCATCTTTTAAACAGTACATTTAGCATATATATTAGACCGGCACACCTTAAAATAATCTGAAAAACACTGTATCCATTCACACTTTAAAGACTAAAGACAAAATAAGGCAATGTTTAAATTTGCGATTTGTTAGGAGTAGTCTCCATGGGCTCTTAATTTCATTTCAGATGCAGTGTTTTAGCATGGGATCAAAAAAACACAGCAGTGAGCTGATCAATGCCCCTTCTTCTCCACTTTCACCTACCCAAAGAGTATTCAGAGAGCTATTTTCTTTATGCTACAAAGTTATGATGCCAAATTTGTAACATCCTACAGCTACAACAGGACATCCCAGAAAGAGAGAATTATGAGGAGACACATCTTTTTCCTGGTTCCATTATCTGATGACTTCAAGGTTTATCAGTATGGAATATTTTATAGGCAAGAAAGAAATACACTTGCCACAGTCCACCTGTTAACCTTGCCCACTGCAGTGCTTCAGGGTCCAACCACAGAGCTGTGCAAGCACAAAGGAATGGATGGTTCCTGGTCTACACACCTTAGCATTGTGAAAAGAGGCTGGAGCATGTGGGGCCTGAGGCACTGCACTGCAGCTTTAGACCACCTTTGGACAAGTGTACCCTATCTGATCCAGCAGCCCTGATGGCCTGTAAACTGAGCCACAGTCAAAAAACCTCCCTAAATTCTGCCAGTGACACCAGTCTGAAAGTCAGGTATTGATCTGCTGCCTTTTCCTGTTTCTTCTCTCATCATTCCCTGCAGCAGGAAGGACAGAGGAGAACATTGCTTGTGCTCTGATCCCCTAAGCATGCCCTGCAGCTGATGCCTGAGTGTCAGCAAGTTGCCCCTGGAGCTCTCCCTGGGCAGCTGTGTCATTCAGGGAGCATGCAGAGCTCAGAGAGGCCATGGCTTTCTGTGGGGTGGATGCCATTGCTCTCTGGCTGAGCTGGCAGGGGTTCAGCATCGTTCCTGCACACTCTTCCACGTGAACTGTGGCCCAAGCTGCCGCACCATGCCCTTGTTGGCAGCACTACTTGTCACCAGATCTCCCTAAAGGCTTCTTTTATACTTTGTGAGGGCTTGGCTCCCATTGCTCCTGACCCCAGAAATGTCTCATCAGCATGAGCTACAGGGTCCTGGCAGTAGCACACATATATAAGTTTAGGCAGTTTTGGCATATTCAAGTTTAGAATGTTATTTGACTTATGTGTGTGTTTTCTTGCAGCGATAGTTTGAACCAATTACACTGAAGCTGTTTTAAATTGCAGTCAAAATAGCATCTAAAGCTTTGGTTTCTACTTCTTCTCCTCCTGAGGGAGGCAGGGAAGACATATTAGGGAGAGCTGCAGTTACATCTCTTTATTTCGAAGAAAAATTGTGTTTCCTTTGAAACACAAGAAAGCAGGAAGAGATTCTTTCAAGACTCTGCCTTGTTCTCCTTCCATGATCTCTTTCATGGTTTACAAAGGGGTGACAATGTGCCATAGCATGAGAGTAGCAAAGAACAAGATGAAGGACTTTCTTTTGGTTTGTTGCTGTACAGTCAATGGGTGGAGCATCACAGTCAGGGCTCACATCACACATTGCCTGCAGCAACATTCAACCCTATAAGTATGTACAACCGAAGACATAACTCCCAGGTAAAGAAGGGAAAGTGGTAGTGATTGATGTTTTTCTTACTTCATGTGCTTCCACTGAGAAAATGTTTATTCTCATCACATAATTTTTTTTCTTTTCTGCTGAGAGCTATTAGAAACTAGAGCTGGAAGAATCAGTCTGAATAATGCTTTGGTGTAGAGAGATCAAGGGTAAGGTACAAATAGAATTAAACATTTCTAAGTTGCAGTGGCAACATTTTTGAATTATTTGTGTCCATCTGCTGAGTCCATGACTGTGTTCACTTAACATGCCCCAGCCCCAGGTAAAAATGAGCCTTCCTAAAACTGTGCATGTGCTACCATAGTTTAGCCATTAGTGAATCAGTTGAAGACCACTCACAACTAATTGATTGCAGCAACTCAGCTCTCATCTTAAAAAGGTACCATCAAAACCCGAATGTACTTTTATGTGTGACAACACTCATGCGCTGTGGAAGGATATTAACGCATTGACCTACTCAGTTTGAGACTGGTTATGGTTTAATTTAGATACTGAAGCTAGCTGAATCTCAGGAATTCAGGAGATCCTTCCTATCAGAAACTGCCTTCCTCACCTCATTGTTATTGGAAATGGTCTTATTTAGGAAGTATTAGGTCAGTAACACTCAACTCCTTTGCTGGCAGACAACATTAAAATTAAGACAATTTCTTTAAAACTCTGTCGCTCTTAAAATGGTGTGGCAACAGCATCTTCTACCCAGGCTGCCGTGGAGACCCCAATTACAGGTCAGCATGCAAGAGGAAGTGTAACTCTCCTCTTACTATAGATGGGCAGCAGTACAGTCATGTTCTCCAGCTCAGTTCCTCACACTCTTTATTATCATTTAAGGGCAGAACTTAGGAAGAGGCTGTGTCTGTCATTTTCATGTGTCACTTTTACACATGAAAAACACAGTAGGACCTCTGAGGCTCTGCAGTATGGTTACTGTTACAAGCCATCATATATTTCTGCATTCTCTTTGTTTATTTTTATACAAGAAATATTTCAGGTAATTATTAAATGTTTACCAAACACTTAATAATTCACTTTCTCTTAGACTATTCAATGTAGAAAACATGCATACTAAAGTAGTAATATCCACATACTTTAACCTTATTGTCATTGGGATGGGATTGGGATGAGATGTCAAAAGGCAGAATCAAAAGCAGAAATGTTATTGTCTCTCAAGAGTATAGATGCTCATGAAGCAACAGAAAGTAAGATTTTTGCATTACTAGTGCTACAATCCAAATGGCCTGGGATTAATATAGTCCTATAGGTTTAATAAAGACCTCTATGTACCCTGTACAAATTATTATAGCTGCAAATAGATGGTGGAGTAAATGGAGAAGAATTATTCCTTTAATAGTATGTCCATGGTCCCCTATGATTTAGGAAACATAATTGTTCTGCATGGTCTGGAGGAGAAACATAGAAGTATTAATGTATTATTCTCATTTAATTATCCTGCTCTTCTCATATTACTGTAATCCAACACTTAATTTATCTTGAAAGCTAATAGCTTAGTACAGGAATTCAATATCTGTTCTTTTTGCCCTGGAAAGTATATTTTAATCAAAAAAAAAAAAAAAAAATTGAACATATCTGCAGAAATACAAAAGACAAAAAAAGGAAAAGAGAATAGGTGTTTTAAAATAGTCTCAAAATTCTGTTTTGTATTCTTTCTGTGTTAAATACCATTTGAGAAAGAGAAAAATTAATTCACTGATGCTCCTGATGCTGATGAAAGATAAATAGAAGATTTGGAGAGAAAAAAATATAGATAAAGGATACCATGCAAGTAATTCCTTCAGTGAATAATCACTGAAGGCAATTCTTAAAAATATATTGTTATGTGGTCAAGAAATCACACATTATTAATTATAGACAGTAATACTAGTAGAGAAACGTTATCCTGACTGCGTGGCACAGTCAAGTGGTCAGAGAGCTAATTGATATTATTTATATCTGCAATTAAATTTAACAAAATGGTGCTACCATTATTGTCAAGGACAAAAGGAAAGGCAAGTTTAGATGTCAAGTTCCAACAACCAAATTTCCTCTTGAAATCAGTGGAAGTGTGGCCTAAGTGCCAGTGCCACAATTGGCTCCAAATTCAACTTAGGTTGATGAGCTTTACTGGGTAATGTGTCTTAAGAAACTGAGTCACTGGGAAGATATAATGTCTACAAACTGGGAGAACTCTGCACATGCAATGCCTTCATCACCTGGAGCCTTGCATAGATATTTTTAATAGCAGTTTTAGAAAGTATCCATCCTATGTATGAATTGCCAGAAGTACTACGGATTAACTTCTCTTATCCACAAGGGAGGCAGTTTGCATTCACTGCAACCCCGAAGTGTGAAGTAGGAGATTGAAGGTGAGAACATAAACATCCTAATCCTTGTTCTCAAGGATATTGCTACACAATATCACTAATGTTCTGAAACGTGCATCTAAACTTAATTAACCAAAGCTATATATTTACAGATTTTCAGATGTACTGTGAACATCATGTTGTACCTTCATTTAGGAACAGGAGAAAAACATCTGTGTAAATATTTAAGTAGTAATATGATTATGTTTGCCCCCAGTGACCAAAACTTCAGGTTTTAGGATTTGAAATTTCACCAAATGTATTATCTTTCTCTTTGCAATTGAAACAAAGCACTTTTCTTGGTTTATTTTGGTTTGGTGTTTTATTTTAGTCAGAGCTGTATAATTAAACAAACACTCATATAGAATTGTGAAGGTTTTATCCTGTTATTATTTCAGGACTTGCTAAAACTTCCCATCTGTTAGAAAGATTACTACTATCGATAACCCAGTAATAAGCTGCACACATCTTTTTTCAAGCACAAAGCCATTACATGATTTAAAAGAATTAAGATCTATCGAGAGGAGATTAGAGTCCGTCTTAGGCCTTTTCTGCTAAAGGAAGTTGACTAAGACACTCCTTACAAGCTCACAGAACTCTACACTTAACAGTGCAGTTCTGCTGTACTGTGAGTGAAATAAATCTAATTTTTTTTCTTCACACTTTTTCTTCCTCCCTACTTAAATACATGTATTCATTTCTGTTTTGCAGAAAAATACATTATGCACTGGAAGGGTTTGTATGCTCCAGATATAAAATTTGCTTTATGCAAAACACAATTACAGCTGGCACTCACCACCTCTGTGTGCTGCTGCTCTTATCCACACTGAGCAGGGGCCTGAGTATTCCAGGAAGAATGGTGTTTTATTTGCTGGGGATGTAAGTCACAACCCAGCATGAACAGGGTCTGTTAAAGTGAGCAGTTAGTTTCTCTTCCAGTTCTTTAGTTTTAAGACGCCTTTGGGATTGTCAGAGCCATTGAGCAAAATAAACAGTAAGTATTTTAAAGAAGGAATCTGTGGCTTCACAATCTGAATCAGACACAGACCCTTGTAGCTCTGGGAAGTGTTTTATTAACTATCCCCTTCTGGCTCCCTCAGGCAACATGCTTGACTTAGCTTCTTGATGTCTCATGAAGCTGAATGGATTGCTGATTAGATTGCATGACTTTTACTTCCCATTTTATTTCTATGTCTAGCTTTGACATCGCTCACACCCCTCCTTTGCAATCCACACCCCCTCAAAAAATGTTCTGACTGAAGCCATAAGGCAACAATCTCATTCTCAGGCAAGTTTCAGCATCTCCTTATGGTTCTTGGAGAACTTCACATTTCTTGCCAGGCCTAAGTATGGATGGGAGTGTGAGAGTAGGTGGATGGGTCTTTTCAGCCAACCCTGCCAGTAGGAAAAGCTGAGTTAGTCAGAGATGCAGAGGGAATGCATATGATAGGAGGGCTGAGAGAACAAGATGTGTGCAGAGGTTGGGTGTACTACCAAGAATCCAAAAGCAAGACAGGAGATTATTTTTATACATATTGTTCCAAGCCTGCAAAGATTGCACAAAAGGCTCGATCAAAGTACACTAAGAAAGTGCAGAGTTGTTAGGAATCTGCTCCTAAAAATTCCCATTTCAGCTCTTTCAAGAAGAGGACTGGTTAAATTTGCAGGCTGTTTTCTTGGTAGATTAGTTAAGCATCTGTTGATTGATTTCAAAAGATTCACTGTTCTTTATTATAAAAGAGAGAGACGAGGAAAAAAAAACCAACCAAGACAAATATTAAATTAAGTACTGAATCATGGTTGCACAGTATAGCTCTTCTTGCTTGACTTGCCTTACTTTAGAATGGACACCATCCCAGCTGTAAATTCCACAGAGGGACCTTACCTATGATACACTTCTGCTCCTAAAAGAAGCTGTTCTGAACTATAGTCTGTAATATTACTTCTCAGGTCCTCTCTTCTCAAGAGAGAATATGTAAGCTAGGCATGGTTTATTTTGACAACTAAAGATTTATGATCCACGTGCACTGTGGGAAGCGCTTACTCTGTTGGCTGTCATTTTAAATTGAGTGCATGTTGAGCCCAGTTTGCATTTATCATTTCTGCTGGGTTCCTTCCTCAACTGTCACACTAAATCTGTTACAGAAAAATCCAGTTTTTACATGGAAGTCAAGCAGGAATATTAGCATTGCTTACAAAAAACTGAACTCTAACAAAACAAAAACTTGCTGTCAGTTTGCTATGCCTTTCATCCTCTTAATATTAGCCTGAAAAATTACATTGGCCAAGAGATGTTAAAGATGTCAGCTTGCAGAAAGCAAGAAGTAATCACTTACACATATCTCTTCATAACCCAAACCATTTAATTTGCATACTCACAATTGAAATGGGTAATAAATTATTTTTAAATGGAGGATACTCTGTTCAATTGGTTTAGAAGTAATTTATTTGCATATTTTATTGCTTCTATATTTATCACATTATTAAGATCACAGTGAATTTATAAATCTTCAAATACCTACTGTAAGAAGCAAATCTTGCAAACCTCTTTTTGAAACAAAAACCTTATCACTTTTCTATATTCACAAACAAATATGAAAAAAGGCTTTAGGACCTTCATATCCATTTAACAAAAAAAAGAAATTTTCTGTGTCCAGACTGATCTTTGCCTTGCTTTTATTTATGATATGCAGAACACTCCGTTTCTTGTGTGTATAATCCCAGTCTTCTTTACTTTCAGTTCTGAAACTGGAGTTTGCACCAGCATTCCTCACCTTCCCCAGCTGTAAAATGGGCAATATATTCCCCTGACACTGGTCAGGCAACTCTCCAAAGTGAAGAACTCAAATGATATCAAATATATATAGTACGTAGAAGAGTTTTTAAAATGAGGTAATAATATTTTCATTACAATAAATGTCATAAACTAATGACACTAATCAACACTTAAACATGATAACAATAATGACACAGCAAATAGTGCATTGTATTCTATATATATATATATATCTTCTATGTCAAGTACAAGGTTTTCGGAAGGCAAAAATTCTGACTCTCTTTGAAGCTAAGAGCACATTGAGTCCTGTTATTATTCTGGAAATTAAAATGCAGCAATAGGTTTCTATTAACGTAAAAATAAACAGAAATAGGGAACAGTCACTTTATAGGAAAGAGACATAAGGACTTAACAGATTTAGCATTGTTCAGAGGTTCACTTTTTTAACATAAAGGAATGCAACGTTTCATTTGTTTTTTTGTTTTGTTTTGGAGGAGTGGTTGAGTTTTTCTGGGTTTGGTTTTTTTTGTTTGTTTTTTAGAGAAAATTAAAGGGAGCAAGATGTGGTAAGGAAGCAAAGACTATCAGGATTTAAAAAAGCTGTCAGAAGTCAATGAGAAGAGAATGACATACTCATTCACAGCACCTTTCAGCCAACAGAACCTGTGCAAAACCAACTCCCACAACCAGAAAAGTTCCTGCCCTTCCCAGAACAGGATTGGCACTCCTTGTGCAAAGCTTTTTCAAAGAGTGTGACTTCATATGTTAATCGAATAATAAATTTCCTATTATTCCTCTTGCCAAAGACAGTAACACCTAAAGAGTAAGAGTTCTCTTTATGCCTCTCACAAGCACCATGAGGTCTGGGATGGGCTGTACCCTTGTGAGAAACTATGAGCCTTTCTGGCCTGGTGGTATTAGCCCTTGTGGATTCAGCTTCATCCAATCCCCTCCCACACCATCTGGGAACCTCTGAAGGGCAGCCATCTCCTGCTTATTTCTGCATCCCCTCAGCTCACTGGAGTATGAGTTATGCTGATATTCAACTGATCATAAATAAATAATCCATGCAAAGGCTATAAATTAAACAATAGCAGATCTGTACTTATATTCCATTCTTACTTCTTCCTGCAAGTTTACTGCCTCTCTATAAGGCATGTTGTTAACATTTGTGTCAAGTAATCAAAGGTGTAGAGCAAAAGAACCATCAAAGGTAATTTCAAAAATCATCTCACAGCGTTTTTCGTTTCTCATTGAAACACTTGCAAGGGTAAAACATCTGGACATAACCAAATATGTCCATCAAAGAATATAACTCCAAGGTTGCTTCAAGGTTTATCCAAAACATGTCTAGATATTTCTGTTGGGCAAACAAAATAATTTGTTTCAAGGTACATTAAAATTAGGTTCCATCAGTTTTTCTTAATATAGTGCTCAAAGTTCAAAGAACTCATTCTGTCTGGATCCCTTAGACTGGTCTGTCATAGTGGCTTACATTCTTGCTGCTGTGTCATTACTTCACTAGTCCAGGCAATTTCACAGAAGGAAGCTAATTTAAGTTGAGTAGCTCAGAAACATCTACACACAGTACCTTGATTTGAAAACCCCATGTCTATCAATCTGAGACTGAAAAATTGGTTTTGACAAAAAATTAAAAGTATCTATAATTAATGAAAAAAAACAGACGTAACACACCCCATCCCCCCATCCTCTCCAATTTTAAATCAAAAAAGACAGTCAGTACAGGGGACTTGTCAAGGTGGAACAGTATTTTCAATTTATGTTCTGAACAGAAAGTTTAAAAGTAGAGTTACAATATTAGAAACATATTTTAGACAAGTAATCAAGGCCTCTTATCAACTGATTTCATAAAATTTCACTTTTCTGCCTTCTTGGTATACCTTGCCATCCTTTCTTTTGCCAGTTTGCTGCCACCTGGAGCATTTAACACAATGCTCGTTTTAATGGGCCTCTCTCAGACTACAGTGTTTCCATTGGAATAGCTAACGCCTACAGATAAGGCTTGAGTCAGTAACGGAGTCAATTCTGAATATAAAATAGACAAAGGAGGTTTGATGTAAGTTGGGAAATACTAATCAAGCCCTGTGAATCAAGTATTAAACACCACCATTACTTTTAAACATATCAACACAAAGTTCAAAATTACTGGTTTACAGGACTCAAGCAATGAATGCATGACTTTGGAGGAGGTTTGGTTATAAGCAATTAGAAGGAGAAAAAGCAGTAGTTGAAACAAAAATACATCATGAAGACAATTTTAAAAAAAATCACTAACTTCTCTTCAGTAGCTTGGATTTCAAGTCAAATGTGTGCTGAGAGCTTTACAATCAATCAGAATCTGATCTTGATGAAAAGCAGACAAAAAATAAGCAGTGGCTTGCTTCAGATTTGTTTCTAAGTCATTCTTTTCTACTGAAAGGAAAGTCACACATGTCCTTAGGGGAGAATTCAAATTTTTCTCTGATGTTGTTGGTCTGAGAAGAAAAATTAATATTGAGACCCCGTGTTCCCAAGTTTTGGAAATGCCGTGTGGACTTGAAATACATGGTTTGCATTTGTAAGTGCTGTCACATGGACGTTGCCTCTCATCTGAACACCACAAAAACAGAACAGCTCATACCACCAAGGACTACTGTTTGAAGAGAGAATGTAATTTGACACAGGGTCTCTAAATCTGAAAACACAGAGGATTTGAAAGAGTTCAGTTTCCCATATCATTTTGGTTTTAACAATTTAGGGTCTTAAACATTTCAATTACTGATGAACTCATTAATTGGGAGTGGGGTTTTGGAGTCACTGATACATTTTGACATAAGTTTGTTTTATATTTAAATAGATGGAAAACATTTGTTTTCACCCCAAATTTCTAACAATTGCCATTCTTAACAGCTGTGTTGTTAGAACCTGCAGCTGCTTACTAAAATTAAATTCTTGGCAGTCACAATGTTAATGCGACAAAGAAATCAACAAGAATCTGAAAATATTGCAACCAACTGCAGAGTATTTCAAGGCTCTTACCTTTGAGACAATCCAAATTGTAAGTTAATAGGTTTTTGCAGGCAGTATGGAAGCTGATTAATGCCAGTGGTGGAAGAAACACAAAGGAACATCCATTTTGGGAAGGAAGGAAGGAAAGGAAGGAAGGAAAGGAAGGAAAAGAAGGAAAGGAAGGAAAGGAAGGAAAGGAAGGAAGGAAAGGAAGGAAAGGAAGGAAAGGAAGGAAAGGAAGGAAAGAAGGAAGGAAGGAAGGAAGGAAGGAAGGAAGGAAGGAAGGAAGGAAGGAAGGAAGGAAGGAAGGAAGGAAGGAAGGAAGGAAGGAAGGAAGGAAGGAAGGAAGGAAGGAAGGAAGGAAGGAAGGAAGGAAGGAAGGAAGGAAGGAAGGAAGGAAGGAAGGAAGGAAGGAAGGAAGGAAGGAAGGAAGGAAGGAAGGAAGGAAGGAAGGAAGGAAGGAAGGAAGGAAGGAAGGAAGGAAGGAAGGAAGGAAGGAAGGAAGGAAGGAAGGAAGGAAGGATTATTGAAAACCAAAATAAATATTTGCTCCCCAGAAATGCTGGGAGGTCTTACTTTTGTGGACATGAGAAGTAGACTCAAGCTGAAGTATGAGAAGAAGAAAACTTCGGGAAGAAAAATGCTTAGATAAGACTATTCTGAAGTAATTGAAGTGTTACATTGCTGAAATGCTAATTGTGATATGCAGCCTGTGCCAAAGGATGGAAGGTGACAAACATACCATCAGACTTTAAAATGAACTTTTGGAGGTGTCTTGTGACTGACGGGATATTTTGAGCTTGAAGTTTGAAAAAACAGGATAAGTAAAAAATATTAGAATGTGTATACATGGGTAATTATTATAGCCTTTAGAGGATACAACAAAGTGTTTGGAGCAGGGAGTCAAGTGCACAAATCTATTAAAATTCTGTAAAGTCCATAAATGTATGAAAAAGGTTACTTCAGGGAGTATACAACTGCATACAATTTCTATTTTCAAGAACGTTATTCCCCAGGTTCTCTTTAAGAAGGTACATGAGCGTAATAAAGGTTCAAAGGTTCTTTCACTGTAGGAACACAGATGATAAATGCTACACATATATTTATTGCAAATTATCATCTTTGTGGGCAGCTACCAAGAGCATGTCCAAGAGATTCGCTCTGCAGCCTACATTTTTAACAATATCCTTAACAACTATGAAGAAAGAGAATGAAATAATGTAATGAGAAAGTTTTCTGATAAAAGACAATAATTCAGGATAATAAAAATTTGAACTGTCTATAAGATTTACTTGATGATATTATAATTCTGTCTAACTGGCAATAAAATGACAGATTCAGTCAGTGTTGAAAATGCGAAAGATGAAAAACGAAGTGAAAAAAATCCCTAAATAAATTCATATAATATTTGGTTGCAAATTAAATTTTACCACTTTGAAGGAAGATCTAGGAGTTTTTGTAGATGATTAACTGAAAATGCGATCTAAATGATGATCAAAACTGTAAAAACAAAGATAGGAATTGTTAGGCAAGGAATGGAGAATGAAGCAGAAAGGTTCATTCTTCCTCAGTATATCTCCTTGGTGCAGACAGCTCATGAAAACCTTATGACTGATCAAAACAAAGGCACATAATGGAACTGGAGGGATGAGTAGAAAGGCTTACCAGGAATGTCCAGAGAAAGGATTAAGGTTCTTCAATTTGCAAAAAAGAACTTTTAAATGAGGAATGCCTCTCTATTTCTCATGTTGTATACGCTAACATGCACCTAGGGAAATGAAAAGGCAAAAAACTTCAAAAGAACAAGACAGTGTTCTTTTGAAGAACATTTTCACAAGATAAATCCTACAATCAGATCAGCTTAATACCTTTCAAAAAGCCCCAAATTTATTAATGCCCAAAACAAATAATGAGGATCTGCACTTCTGTGAGTTGTCAAAATACCCTTTCACTAGTTGTCAGATTTGAACCGGAGTTATTGTCTTTTAGCACTATTCAGTATGAACAAGGGCTAGAAACCTTCCCACAAGGTATTCCTAGATGCAACAGAAGAACAAAGAGCTTATTTTAATGCACTAAAATTTCAACCTACAGAAAAGAGAAAAAAGCAGTTCAAACAAGCAAATAAACAAAAAGAATTACAAATATCCCTTTGCTCTGAAAATCCATTTGTTCAAGCAAAAAAAAAAGACATTTTTGGAATGCTAGAAGTTAAAACTAATCACAGATGAGGGGCTCCAAAAACTGTAATATCTTCCAGAAAAGGGCATCAAAAGAAATTACAGGCATTTGCAGCAAGCACAATTTCAGATTTACCTTGACATGGGTCAGCCAAATCAAATGTCTAAAACCTGCTTATATCAGCTACTTTACAATCAACACATGCATAATTTATATCTTCTATGTTAAACTCGCTGAGGCATTTAACTTTATCACCAGAAGAATGAACCTTTGAAAATTAAAAAACCCTATATCATGCTTCATTTATTCTTTTCCTTGACAGAACAACTGACCCTGGTAGTCTGTTCTCTTCAGCCCTTGGTAAAACAGTGAAAGTTGTCCTGAGACTTTCAGGTTACTGGCCCAACAGAAAGGATATCAGTGATTTCTGTGTGGCACATTCTGGATGTCCCTTCTTTTACATGTATACCTACAATATTTGTGCCAGGCAATCTAGTGACATTTAGACATCATCTTCTTGTTCACCTGTCTCAGCTGAACTCTAGTCTGTGGTATCTCAAGTAGCAACTCTTTTCTCAAATGTTTACTCTCTTAAATACTCCCTCTAACAAGATCAAGATGCTTTTGTCTTCCTCTAATAATAATTGTTTCATTCCAACAGTAACTGGCAACAGGATAGCTGTTATGCACTCCTAAGCCAAACATTTGCTTGCCTGCAGAGAAAAAAACCTGTGGCAGCATATGTGTGGTTCAGCAAAGCACTTGGAGACATCTGCCACAGTGATATGTTTCACCAACTCAAACCACCAAGGACCAACTAAGAGCACTAAGTCAGTCATCAAGGCTAACTGTAAGACATAAGTCCCTGGTGCTGTCAACTCACAGCTAATTTAGGATATGACTATTGAGGACCAAGTGCTGTGAATAACTAATGATAATGATTGCTAAAAGTTGAAAAATTTATTTTTGGGAAAGTAGACTGTTAATGAATTTTAAGTGAATACAGTTTAGTTCTGAAGTGCTAACATGGCCCGATTTGCCATCCTCAGCACATTTGTGATATTTCCAGAGTTTTCAAATATCTCAAAAAAAAAAAAAAAAAGCTGTTTCTTCCAGCAATACTGCCAACTCTGTGCTCCTCTGTTTCTTTCACATAACTGAGTAAACCTTTTACAATATCCATTCTTGCTCAGATATTTCAAAGGACACGATTACTCACTATCTTCTTACTTGACGGGAGACTATTTATATCTACTGTTCAGTTGCTTCCAGTTTCTGCCTAAAAGTGTGACTGTTCTTTTCAGCCAAGCTCTTCCACTCTGTGAATCTGCACCTTAATTCAGACCTAATTTCTCTATTTCCTTCAGAGAGATGTACTTTATCTTAGCATAAACAATTCCCTAAAGGGTTGTGTTGAGAAGTTGCATTTTCTATTTTTCTGTAGTAATTTTTCAGAATCTCTTAGAAATACCAGATAACTTGTAGCAAGACCTCTTGAACTTCAGTTTTTATTTTTCCATATTTTTTATCACCTCAGTGATCTTGCTACAATCTGAACACTTTTTCAATTGTGCAATTGTCAGTCCTTTCTCCTATGCTCCTGGGAGAGCTTGGTTTTGTTTTGTACCGCCAGTCTGAAGAGTGAAAAGGAAGGAGAAAACTATCTTTGTCGTAGATTGATCACGAACAGTGACCTGAAGTTTGATGTGTGGGCTAAAAATTAAATTTGTTTTATCATCAGACTGCATTGGAGAGTTCCTACCTGAGCTTGTTATACTGCCTGATTTCTTCTGATACTTAAGAGCCAATCCTCAGCTTTCAAAATGTCAGTCTACACAGGAAACATTTCAATATTACCAGCCAGAAAATGTCACTCCGAGCTGGATTTCTTTGTGAAATTATGTAAACAAAAGGCCGTCAAAGCTGGTGAAATTGAAAATTCTGTGAAATTAAATATGTCTCAGAGGCCCATTTCCTGCCTTCTGACCCTGATCCTAAGGAACACAAGCATATCTCTGAGCATATCTTCTAATATGCTGAAATGTTAAAATTAATCTATAATATTAGTAGCAGGGAGAAGTGTGCTGGAGATACAATTAGTTTGTTTTGAATGCTGTTTTGTTTCATTAAGATGAAAAATATAAAGCAAAAGAAGGAAAAGAAATAATCATCCCTGGAAGAAAAAGGAACCTTTGTCACACAGTCTGCAGAGAGTGTTCAAGCAGGATCCTGTTCATACAGAAATAAATGCCCCTTTAAGCAAGTAAAACTCAACCATAGCTAAGAGGAATCCTTCAGAAAGCAGAATAATTACTATGTTATCTTAAGACACAAAAAACCCTAACAGAATGTTTGGAGGTTTCCTTTAAAATTACTTATAAAAATACATGAGGAGGAAGTGCGCGCACACACGTACCCTTGTACCCTTGAAACTAAGCAGAGCAATTAGTTACGACCAGTAACTGATTTGCTTAATGACCTTTGTGGGTTTTTTAGCAATCAGTGCTCCTTACTTTGAATATTAACGGGAGCCTCGAGATGGGGCACTGGAAGGTTAGCTCCTTCTGAAGCAAACACCCGTTTGGAAGGAGACTAATTAACAGATTGCCTTCAAGACTGTAGGGTGATAAGGGTCTGTGGGAAAAGGTCTGAACTTACTGGTCAATTTGAAAATAATAGACAAGCTTTGGGTTTCAAAGGCCCTGAAACCAAAAATTTGAAAGTCACTTACAAGCTGAGAAAAACTGCTTTGAATTTAACTAGACAATGTTAGATCAGCCACCAAAGAGAAAAGGTAACTGTATTATGCAGGCGGTAGGACTAGCAGAGAACAATAGCAGGAAAAGGTGAGAGAGATTATCTCCTACAGATAAGAGAGTGAGATGGTATTTATCACCCGTGGTAAATGGAAGGGCTGTCAAGAGCAGGGAGGAAGATTACAATGTGCTTTAAGTCTAATACTCCTCTTGAATCTAGGATTTTTAGTATCTCATACAGTTGAAGTTTTCTTATGCCTGTCTTTCTGGAGGTGCTTGCTATCTCTCCCTTGAGGATCAGCAAGAGAAGTGATTGTTTCATAATAAAATGGTATTTCCCTGTTTTGCATGCTTTATGAGATTCTTGTAAAAGTTAATTCTGATGGATGAAAATGACATTGATTTTTTTCATACGTCTCACATTGGTATGTTGCTGGAGTGCATCGTGTTGTCGTGTGCATGTATTAGACCTGCCTGGAAGACTTTGGTCATTCTACAAGAGGCAATACTGCAGCTGGAGGCAGTGCCACCCTACCTGTCACCTGCAAGGTTTCACACGGCACTGTCTTTTCCTTCCTAAACAACCTCTTGTTGAGGCAAAAATAGAAGAATACAATGCAATAAATAAGAAAAATAGATTGACATATCCTTTAATAAAAAGAACCTGGGAAGTGAAACTAAACTCTATTTCTGTTAGTACTGTAGTCTGTATAGACAAATAACGTGCACAGTGAAGAAACAATTTTGATTTTGTAGACTAAAGACAGGTTTTGCATTCACTGGTGCAGCTCAAGAATGGACTCTTGTGGATGAAGTATTTTGATGAAAATGCCAATTCAGTGCTGATCAGGACTAAGCAGTGCAAACAAGATGTAGAAGCTGGGAAGAAATAAGTAAAAAAACTATCTGAAGACTGTGTAAGGCCCACAACATCTTGAACACTCTATGCATTGCTTGTCTATGCATCTCAGAATGTGTATAGTAAAATTGTAAATTAAACCAGGAAGGGCAGCAGGGATCATATACATACAAACAGTGAAATATTCAACAATGACTCTTTAGCATGGTAAAAGAGAAAATAAAGGAGACTAAAACAATTATGAGTGACACAGGTGCAGGCAATAAGGAACAGTTAGTTATCATCTTCACAATCAGAAATGAAATGTATGAAATACAGTTACTGCTTGGCAAGTTCTTACTGATAGTGCACAGTTATCTGTGCAGGAGATGCTGCTAGTTAATACGGGTTCAAAAAACCTTTGAAATATTCATGGAAGAAAAAGTGCCTTAAAGATAAGAATGCCACATTAGGTATGAAGTTTAGCAACTGATTTGGCTTCAGACTGCTAAAAATCAAAAGACCATCCCTGGGTATTGGACCACTGCTTCATTCAGTAAATACATTTTCTCTGTCAAATTCTCCTATGTTCCATCAGGATGTCCTCTGAATTCTGTCAGAGGCTTTAGCAAGTGCCTTGATGTCTTTGTACAGTCACACATACTGACAAACTCTTAGGTGTTTCCCTAGCAAAGATATCAGTGCCTGGAGGGAACTTACAGGAAAGAGGGGGCAAGACTATTTACAAGAACACGTAGTGACAGTATTAGGTAGGGGCAATGGGTTCAGATTGAAAGAGAGTGGGTTTAGATTAGATTTTGGGAAGAAATTCTTCATTGTGAGGGTGGTGAGGCACTGGAACAGGTTACCCAGAGAAGCTGTGGATGCCCCATCCCTGGAAATGTTTAAGGCCAGATTGGATGGGACTCTGAGCAACCTGGTCTAGCAGAAGGTATCCCTGCCTATGGCAAGGAGGTTAGAACTGAATGATCTCAAAGGTCCCTTTCAACCCAAACCATTCTAGGATTCTATGATGCTATTATCATGATATCCTGAGACATAATGGCATTAGATGATATTATGGGAGTAGTTCTGAAGGTAACAAAACCTCATTAGGGTACCAAATCATAGTTACTCTTATATCACTGATCTCCTTACAGATACTGTGATTATCTGTTGATGCAATAATCTGATGGTAAACTAAGACATTTTAATTTTGGTCAACTTTTTGTCCTTTTTCATAGCAGAAAGTCTTTACCAGGAAAAAAAGTATTTCTGCCTCTGATATGTTTACAGTGAGCCTTGAAAAAAAGTAAATATTTTATATTAAGTCCTTGCTTTGAAGTCACGTGATTCTTTAAGAACCTCTGCTTTTATTTAATAAAAAATAAGTTTCTTGAGGCTTGGAAAATGTGCTAGATGATAAATAAAAAGAACCTAGTAGAAAAAACTCCACAACTTCCTTTTTTAAAATTGTATGGTGCAGAACAAAGAAATTGTGATCATGGTTTGTAGTACTGAATAAAATGTCCTTGACCCACAACATATTATTGATATTCCTGGTAGATGCATTTTTTCCATTTATGGAATGAAAATTCTTAATACTGACAACAAAAAAAATCAACAAGAAGAGAAAAAAAAAGAGAGTACTTGGCAATGAGTAATATCAGTGCTCCTTACATTACATAAAATTCCTTACATGACTACAAAACAAAATACAGTAGGGACACATCAAAACATTATTTATGTAGGTCTTATGAGTCACTGTATAAAATACATGGTGTTTTCATTGTCACTTGGCCAGAAATACAGTGCTTATCTACAGCAGGGTCATTTAATGTCCCCAACAAGTGCCTCAAGGCTTAATAGAATATTTTTGACATGTAGATTGCAATGCATTTTGTTATATGCCATACAGAAATGCATAACACACAATATGGAAGTACGTCAAACGTATAACTCCTACACACCAATAAAACATTTAATTTCACATAAGGAGAGACATAGAAACAAAATGCTACAAAAATTTTGTAGGAGAAATATGTCAGCTTTTGCTCCACTCACTTAAATAAATACAAGTTTTGGCAAAAGTATCTCGCCTGCTCATGAGTCTGCTGAACAAGTCAGAGATGCAAGATCTCACCCTTAGTTGCACAAAATGGAGTAAAAAGCCTGTAGCACCAGAATTATGTTTTTGGTATCTGCCTAAAATCTGAATGACTAATAATGCATTGTTATAATTTCTTCACCCAGACTTTCTCATGAAATAAAGTGACTTGCCCATCAAGTATATGTTTCACTCCATAAAATCAGAAGAAATAACATTATTCACTTGATCAAGAAACTGAAGCCAAACAGTATTAATGGTCTGTTCCAGCATCCCCTCTGATAAATTTCAAAATTATAGGCAATGTTTATACATCAGGCAAATTGAAAAGGGGAACTTGGACATAGACTGCATAAACACTGTTGAAAATAATAGTTCCAACTCTCCTTTCAAATCTAGACTTTTCTATGTTCTTAACATCAAGTGGACAGAAGGACTGGCAATGCCTGCAGATTCCCCAGAGGTAATTTTAGCAGTGGTACATACAGGCAAGAGGGAGAACAGAAAAATGCCAGCTGTGGAAAGATCCTTGGAGACAGTTAAAACAAAAAGGGAGTGAAGGATTCAAGAACCTCCTGACCTGGAGCAGGAGCAAACGGTGACCTATGTGACATTTTTGGGAAGTTTTCAAAATATAGGAAATGGAAAGGGGGCATGAAGAGAGCACCGAGACGAAGTCCCTGAGGCTTATCAGTTCTCTCAATCCATGCAGCTGTGAAGTATGAGGCAGAACAAGTGCTAAAATGCTGTTAACAGTAGGAACAATACAACCATTGCACTCCAATGATGACATGGCCATAGAATGTTGGCAATTCAAGCAGTGGGGTGAGACTTGAATGGTCATCTGCTCAAAGATGATTCAGTGACTTTGACTGTTTTATATCTGACAGTCAAGCCTGTGGATGCAGAAATCAAATTAGCCATTCTGGAGAAACTAATTAGGGAATTGCAAGCTTCTTGGTGATTGCATTCATTTTAGATTTGGAAACAGCTAAAGAAAGTTTGTATATCACAAATGTTTGCTACACACCAATTCACTAATCATTATTGACCTTGAAAGATCGCCAATGAAAGAAAAAGCAGCAGTTTCAACGGGTGAAAATAGACTCTATTTGGTCCATGCCCCAGTTTGGGGGAGGCGGGGTTTGTTGCAGTGTTGAATGTCATAGTGGTATGCCTTTTTTCGGTAAGGGACTGATCAAAAAAATAGAGTCAATAAGACTTTCACTAGAATTTAGGAATATCCCGCAGTCAGCAACAAAACAATGGGATCAATGCAAGGATTCAAAGTGTAAAAGTATTATGGTCAGATGAAGAGAATATTGATAGTTGTATTTGGGAAAGGGAATTATACGTGTATTAGCAGAGAGAAAACAAGATCTTATCAAATGCAGCTATTGTAATAGATTTATTTTGGGTTTTAACCTCTTCTCACATTAAACAATTTCAGCTTTTTTTTTTTTGTCTTCTATCAAAAAACTCTAGTCAAGACTGAAAAGAAAAACTAATTTCTATAGGATCAACAGGGCCCAAACAGAATAATGCATGACTTGTACATGCATCATACAGGGAAATTAAAAAAAAGGAAGGATGGTGTTCTTTATAGCTCTCTAAACGAACTATGGAATTGTATCCTTGCTATAAGCCTAGGGAAGTTCAGACTTACAGAAAAGTTCTCTTAGTTCTGCAGATTTTAGTGTAATTTACATAGGCTTTTTTCCCTTTTTTTCTGAAGAACAATATTAATCCATTTTTTATTTTGTGTGAGATACAAAAAATAACACTATGCTTACATATAATAATGCCCACAAGTGTCGCAGTCAGCAAATGGTAACAGCAGTATTATTTTCAAGACATCACAGTGTAAGTATGCATTTATATATTGGATCCTGACCATTGGCTGACACTGACAGTAATTAATTAATCAGCAATACTGCTTGTGATAAAGGCATCGGTGCAAAAGAAAATACTTCCATGACCATCTCACATCCACATGTTTATTCACAACAGACATAAATCAATATAGATATGATTTCTGCACTATTAGTCCAGAAATTTGTCTTTTGTTGTTAAGATTCTCCCTTATGGAAATTGAACGTAAAAGCAACCTCATAAAACATCAAAGCCCTGCTTTGAGCAGGAGGCTGGATAGATGACCCCCTGACATCCTAAATTATCCTGTGTTTCTGTGACTATAACAGCCTTATATATATACATAGTTTCAGAAAATCACAGTCTCAACAAGTATGAACATTGATATAAGCTACCTCAAAATATGTTGGGTTTTAGAAATGTGATATTGTTTTGTTAATGCATTCAAACAAAATATAAAGAGAGCCCAGGGGCCTTGAAGTAGGTCAGAATATTTGATTCTCTTCCCACTGCCCTCCTTCTGTGTCATTCTGAAGTACAACTACTTTGATCCTGTCTTATCTCTTTGATTTTTCTGAATAATAAATATAACTTTGAAAAACATCCTCTTTAGGAAAGTTTGATGCTGTTGTACATAATATTTCATCCCTCCCAAAATTATCAATTCTATTTCATTTGAAATAATTAATTCCAAATAATTTTACTAACATCCTTTTAAACTAGGATTTCTATAGTCCCAGTAACAGATTGAAACAAACATTTCAGCAGGAGCACCATCTATGACATTTACAGAGGCATATATGGTTCTAGTTAATTCTCTCTGGCATCACCGTGCAAAATAAGTAGCTGGCTAAGATAAGACTGATTAAGTTTTCAAGTGATTTAATAGTTCATTTATACAAAAACCAATGTTTTCAGGAAAATACCTTTTTAAACCAAGTCCATCTGTATGTGAGTCTATGAGGCCACATGCTAAATTTGATGATATTGTTCTGTTTTTCCATAACTTTCAAGAGCCACACACTTGACAGGCTTAAATCACTAGAAAAGTATTGATTTAGGAAGGTGTTGGTGGCCATTAACAAAAAAAGGAAGAATGGCAGTAACTTCCCACCCGTTCTCTGTCTCTTAGATCACAGCCAGCTCTTTAAAGCAGGATGACAGAGTACAGTTGCCAGCTTACCTGGAGCAGACCTACAACTCTTCTAGGTCAGCATAAGCTCCATATCTCCTAACCACAAAGCAACACAATCCGAGGCCCTTGTTGACCATAGCTGACTACAGGGGTAGTAGTGCCTGTACTACATGTGTTATCCAACGTACCTTGTTGGATAACAACATCTCTAAACCATACTCACAGTCCTTATCAGAGAAAGAAAAAAACCCATGAACCACCTCCCAGCAATGAGCTCTGCCCTAGCAGAGGGGAGGGAGCATCAATGGTGAGGAAGGAAAAGTGGTCAGGAAAAATACAGAGAAGAAAGCTTTTGGGGATGGAAATGCAGGAACTGCAATGGAGATGCTGGCTTTGAAGGAGAAGATATGGTGTGTGAAACCCTGTTGGAAGAAGCCCTTGTGCTGTACATCACTGAGTAAAAGATGTCTGGGAGAGAAAGGGCTGGAAAGGAGCAGATGGATGTGTTACCTGCAGTGGCTTCACTAGGTAAAAAAATATAAAAAGACATCTGAAAACAGTCATCTTATTTTTGATGTGCTGAGGTGGTCTTACCTGCTTGCATGAAATTTTTCAAGTAATACATACACTTGTCTCTGAGGTGCAGATCTTTCCTCTAATAGTCATCATAAAAGACAAAAAATCCACACAGCTATTTGGGCTGATATATTAGATGATGTTTACGTTTGGGACTGAGATTTTCATACAGAAGTTTCTAAAATGTGCATTATGCAATCCTGTATAAATTATCTCACTGGATTGAAGACATATTCCACCTCTGCTGTACATTTTTACAATTTCTGTTTAATGTAAAGCTATATAAGTTTCATTCCTCTTTCTGGATTGTGATACCACACAATGTGTTTCTGAAGTGTTCAGTACACAGAACAGTGGGTCACCATTCCTCAATCTATTTTATTGTCTCATCCAAAATTTCCAAAGGAGTGGGAAGAAATTCACTCTCTTCACTATGCTCACATTTAGAAAGTTGATGTCACATTAGTTTTCAAATATTTTCAAGTTCATTCATTTTATCTTTAAAAATGTTAGAGGTGCAACATGGGCTACATGAAGCAAAAAGAATTTTGATTGTCAGCTTTTGATGACTCCTATACTGCTGGTATTTAAAAGTTTCAAAGTAAGATTGCAAGACTCTTTCCAAATTCACATCATAGTTTTCAATTACTACTGTTGAATCCAATTTCTACCTCACATAAGAGGAAGTTGGATACAACAAGTAGGATAGAAATCAGTTCTCAAGAGGCAAAATAATATTTTCTTCCCTACAAAACTAAAGCAAAACAGTAAAAAATGTAAATTAATTTGCTCCATATTAATCCCATGTTATTTTCTTTTGTTCTGTATAAAAAGAAATTAAAGTTGCTTCAAATACATTAAATAAGATGAAGTTAATAACAGCTGAAAGTTAAACAAAGGACTTTTTTTCTGAAGGTATCCCTTCCCCATTGTCCCCAGTCCTCCCGAAATTGCTGTGGAAAGCAATCTTTCTTTTTGGCAAAAGTGTTATAAATTCTATCAAGAGATATTTAATGCTGGCACAGAGTTAAGCTTCAGCTTGCTTTCTCTTTCAGAGGGCCTCCCCATGCACTCCTTTCCTTCAAGCTGGAACATGTTGCCAGCACTGCCCTAAAAGGTTAAAGTGCTGTTTGTGAAGAATCAATACCACCACCAGCAACTGGGGTTCCTGGTATAAGGCAGGGAGTCAGAGATGCCCTTCACAGGGGTTAAGGAAAAGAAGTCATAGGATCACAGAATGGTTTGTGTTGAAAGAGACCTTTAGAGGTCATCTAATCCAAGCCCCCTGCAATGAGCAGAGACATCCTCTGCTAAATCCTGTTGCTCAGAGCACCATCCAGTCTGAGTGTTTCCAGAGATAGGTCATTGATGTGGTTTAACCCCAGCCAGCAGTCTCTTGCTCGCTCCCCCACCCACAGAATCAGGGAGAGGTGAAAGGGTAAAAGAGAGAAAACTCATGGGTTAAGATAAAGACATTTTAATAGGGAAAGCAAAAGTTGCAAAGGAAAGCAGAACAAGGAGTTAATTCAGTGCTCCTCATGGGTAGGCCAGTGTTCAGCCATCTCCAGGAGAGCAGGGCCCTATCACCTGTGATGGTTATTTGGGAAGAAAATGCCATCAGTACAAGTGCCTCCTTCCCCCACTTTATGTACTGAGCATGATGTCACATGGTCTGGAATGTCCCTTTGGTCGTTTTGGGTCATCTGTCCCAGATGTGTCTCTTCCCAGTCTCCCAAGCACCCCCAGCTTCCTTGCCAGTGTGGCTGCATGAAAGCAGAGCAAGCTTGGCTCTGTGCAAGCCCTGCTCAGCAATAACAAAAAATCCCTATATATTATCAAACCTATGTTCAGCAAAAGTGCAAAACACGGCCACATTTTAACTGCTCTGAAGAAAATTCACTGTACTCCAGCCAGAACCAACAGAGACCACCTCACTGGGCAACATGTTCCAGTGTTTCACCACCCTGATCACAAAAAAAAAAAATTTATACCTAATCTACCATCCTTTAGTTTAAAAACATTACCCCTTGTCCTATCATTGCTCTGTTAAAAAGTCTGTCCCCACCTCTCTTACAAATCTCCTTCAAGTGAAAAGGAGCCTTTATCCTCTTCAGCAGCTTCCCACAAGCCAATCATAATTTAATTTTTTTTAACATATGGTCTGCCTCAAGAAGCAGAGGGAAAAACATCAAATATAATGAAAAGTGGAACTTTCTTTCTCATTTATGTGACCTGAGAAAGGCAGTGAAAACAAAATTACATTTGACTGAAGAGGGGATAATAAGATCTTCAGGTTACAAGTGGAGTGGGAATTCTCTATGCTCTGTCCTGATAAGGGCAATTAGAAAGGCATTATCACAATAAAACCAAGTGTTCTCCAATAATCAGGAGCAATTCTAGTGTGTGCTGGTGCTGACAGATCACAGTCCAAAGGCAGAGGCAGATAAGCTGAATAACATCTGAATAAAGATTTTCTTTAGAGAATTTGGACTAGAACATAGACCAGTTAAGGAGACAGTTTAGAAAAAGAATTAGCTCGTAAGGACAAGAAAAAAAAATGGAGCAAATGTGGAAATGACTGTCATAAATATACATTAAAATGTTCATAAAGTAGACATCTTCGATAAAGCATTATCTTTAGTCATGAGATTGCCTATTCTTCTGAGGTACAGTAGTGCATGGAGTGCCAAACACTTTGAGCTGAGAAACAGTTTCTTCCTGGCCAAAAGGTGCTCTTTCAGCATTAGTTTTCCTTTTGCAAGAGTTTGTTAACTTTTATAGTTCTCTTGAATAGAGGGACGGAACTCATTTTTTAATGATATCTAGCAGAAATTGTCCCTGCCCATGGGAGGGAGGCTGGATGTAGATGACCTTTGAGGTCTCTTCAAACCCAAATCATTCTGTGATTCTATGACTCTATGATATATATAAAACACCCCAGTTAAACTGTTCATAATGCCTTTCCCAAGTCGTTAAGAAAGCCATGAGAAGACTGCAGCTAGCACAGCATTTTTGGTATCAAGATACCAAAACCAGAGACATTTTTTGCCATCTATGACAGCTGTACAAAACCTGGAAGATGATTTATTGGCCAAATTAGCATGCTAATAAAGCACTATCAAATCATCTCTTTTATCAGGTACCTATTCATCATCATAGCTTAAGTGAAATTATGGCTCTTGCACACTACTCTCTAGGACAAGGCACATATGTCTCTCAGGACACAGGACACTCATCTCCAGGAGAAAACTTAATGCCTTAGGGATCCACATACTATTTTCACAAGCTCTGTCTCCCTCCTTTTGCAAGAGTATAGCTTTATCATCCACATGTTTTTTCATGGCTGCAGAATTACTGCTTAAGTTGTGCAGTTGTGTTTATAGCTGTCCTCCCAGTCTTTTCTCCAAAGAAATCAAGACTCTTCTATGAATAAGAATTCTTCTTCCCCTCCTGACCCTGGAACTCCTGCATGAGAGATGACAGCAGTAAAGACTCAGAGCTCAGCTTCTAAAACTTCTCAATTTTCAGACTAAAGATTCAACTCTGACTCCTGTGTCAAGAATATTTGTGTTTCATACTCTTTGCAGTACTCAAGATATGCAACCAAACCTGCTCTTTTGCATATTAATCACATAAGAGCCATGTGTGTAGTGGAAGAACTAACCCCAAATTTAAATAGAGAAAGACCTCTGAAGACAAGCCAACAACAGCTGCTGCAGTTACTGACAAGGCAAAATAGAAATAATAGGTCAGTATTTTGCATAAGAAACATACCTCCTACTCAAGGTGAAAAAGTTCAGCTTGAGTGCTTCATTAAGCAATTTCTTTATCAATATTAGTCTCAATCAGTAAACAGGAATAGATTTGAGGGCTACTATACTAATGGACACTGAACATAGCTATTGTCTTGATACCAAAATTTAATGTAAAAGACAGCAGAAGAAAGAAATTAAATAAGAATATGAAAATTCAGAGGAATATAAAAATCAGAATAAAACCTGATTTGCAAGTAGTTAGTCAAAGTGGGAGCTTCTGAAAACCAAATCTGTCTTGTAAAGCAAAAAAACCCCCACCATTAAGAAGAATAACAGGTATGTATTCAATCAACAAGATCAACAGGAATTGGAAAGATAATAACTATGACATCACAAGAAAAACAGATAGACTTCACATTTTCAGAAGAAGGAAACCTTTCTATAAGTAAATTATTCAGATAAGCTACCAGGAGACAGTATCATTTCAGAGAAGCTAAAGTCCTTGCTCCTCCTGACTAATTTCTTACATCTTCAAAAGCCCCATTGATTTCAGTTAGTGATTTCCTAAGGAACTCCAGTGGGAAGTGCTGTATGAGGTGATTTTCATGAGCTAGCCCTAATAATTTGTTTTCTTCAGTCTTCTGTGTTTCGTAGAAGTGAATGACAAGAAGACATTTGTGTAGAGAACACACAGTCATTGCTGGATTAAATATTTGTGTTTCCATACCCACATTGTGCCTGATTCCTGTAGGCTTTTCTAATCAGAAAATTAATAGAAAAACATAGGTGAGCATTCTGTTAGCCTCAAAAGGTCTTTTATATGAGTGGTGTCTAAAGGAGTAAACCTGTCTTATTCTTAAAGTGCAAGTTACTTAGCAGCAATTTTAATGAGAGGCAATTGATGTATATGAATCAGATTTGAAGACAACATTTAATGATATTTGTCTAAAAATTAAGATTTTATAATGAAACCAAAACAATCAAGATGTTGAACTGGAAGTGTACTAATGTCAAGCTTTAACACCAGGACATAAAAAAAGGGCACAATGATGAAAGATATTTATTATTAAACGAACAGTCATTAATACAGTTTTTCTTAGTAATCCCTCCTGAAGAGATTTTTTTTTTGTTTTCAATAAGAAATAATCACAAGTACATAATAGGCATCAAACTCTCCTTCTCCCTCCCCAGAATATAATAAAACCAAAATGACAACACAAGAATACACAAGTTAAACTTCAGTTAAACTGAGCATTTTGAAGAAGCTTCAAAAGTCTATTAAAGGCTCTTGGTCTGGAATTGTTAGTAGGGAACGCTATCCTAAACATAACAGATAAGATCAAAAGATGAAGATATAAGCTAAAACAAGGAGAAAAACTTACTGTAGTGCTGGAACACAGTTCTACAAGTCTTGTAGAAGAAGAAGGGATGCATGCAGGTTTGTTATGCAAAGGGGTATTCTCAATGCAGGCCGAAACACCCTGTATTTTATTCAAGGTGAAAAAGGTATCACAGCAAGGGGTTGAGAAATATAACTGGAACAGTGGGAGAAGACAATCAACTGCTGTGAAATAAAACACAAGCTCAGATTCTGTGAAGGTCAAAGTCTCACATTTGTCAGTATGACACTGCTCCATGATAATTTTCATGACATCTATTAAAACCTCTCAAAATAATGATAAACCTCCTTATCATTAGCCATTTTAATTATCAGTCTGGTGGTAGTTTTGGGCTGCTTTTCCTTCCAAGCTCTGTCCATTTAAGCAATGTTCTTGCTGTCATCACAATTAAATTTTAATTAGAAAATAATAAAACATACTATTAATTTGCTTTATGTCATAAAGTTTTGTGTAGTTTTTTTTAGAGTTACAATCCCAATCCCAGGTCAGTAAAAGTTATACAGAACCAATTCAGTGGGTGAAATGGACAATGGTCTCTCTTTCCAGTGCAACTTGTCTTAAATAAATTGCATAGACAGCTACCATGAAAAGCCTATCAGATTTCAAAAAGCAGTTTCCTCTCAATAATGTAAGTCTCAAATCCCAGAATGTCTGGAATGTCCCCAGCTGCCTTCAATGCAAAGACGTAAAAGTTTCTGCAGAGATATTCTTATCACACTGAGATTTGAGGTACAAAAAAAACCAAACACCAACTTTTGCCTGAAAATTCTAGGTTTTGCTGTGATTTTACTAGCTTTCTCCTCACAAAAACAAAAAAGTCTGTGAATAAAAGTGCAAAAGACACTCCCTTATTGTGTCTGGCACAATATTTAGGTAACATATATTGGGAGTAGCCACATTTATTCTTCTTTTAGGAATAAAGTTTATTTCTTAGGTCTACAGATAACTTTCAAGTGGTTTAACATTACAACTGGAAGATGACTGACCCTCAAATATGTTATGCACCTATGGTTACTGTAAGATGTGGCATTTCAGGGTATTACCTCATTTAAATCAAACTCCAGCTAGACCCTCAATTAGGTGTCCAGAAAGTTTGTTCTTCAGCCATCAGAGAGGAACAGTCTCTTTAATATGTTTTATACGTTAGTCTCTTTCATATATGTTTTTCTGCAAGTTTTAGATGTAAAATTAGAGATACAATTTTTCTCTATATCCTACAGGCAGTGAACACCTGTGGACACAGACATGGGTCTTTGCAGTGTGCACAGTGTACAAAGCTTCGTGTTGATTTAGTGCAAATATCACAAAAGAAACATCTTTGAATGAAAACAAAAAAGGATCTCAGGGAGCAGCAGAGACTAAAGTAGACATGAATATATCTGCAGTTGTCTTCCTACAAATCTACATTTATTGCCTCGATCCCACTTTGCTTCTGAGATACATTCTTTTAAACATAATATCAATAAAATAAAAGGGCTCAATAGCCTCTAAGCATGAAATGTTTTATGATGAAAAATAACATCTGAAAATTACTATAAACCACTTGTGTTACAATAGAAAAGCTGGATGTGAGATCCTTTTGAGCTCCTCTTACTGCTTTTTTTTTCTGTCAGCATTATAATTACTAGTTTCTTAATGCATGCAATCAGCTTTTGCTGATTTGCTTTCAACCCCTTGTTGAACTGATCATGTTATTGTTGACTCTGTTTTGCTCATATTGACCAGTCCTGATAGGAAAACAACTTTATTTCAGAAAGAAGTCCAATCTACTGCTGATTTTTGAGGAAGAACTGGCTTTTGGGACAACATCAACGTTTGGATCATATTGTTCCATTTCAGTGACAGATTGCCCAAAATCTGATTTTAATAAGGGGTAGTCAGCAAATAATTCAGTATTATAGTTGAGAGTTTACATACAAGAGATAGTTTACATTGTCACCAAAAAAGTCACCTTTTATTAAATATTACAATTAATCTGCTTTGCTTTCTAAATCAAAAGTCAACATCTACTGCTAATATTAATGCACTTATTTTTACTGAATTTTAGGGAACAACTGAACTAAAGCAAATGCAGTTCAGAACTGGACTGCTGAAAGAATTTACATTAAAATGACAGACTATTAAATATTACTGAAGTTTTCCAAGGACATTTTAGCAGTAAGTTACAAGCTTCAAATGAAATTTAAAATTCAGCATTTTAAAAGTATATATATATATATACTTAGAAGAATATATTTTTTTTTTACATTGGGTTGAAAACTCTTTTAGACTCTAATCAAGCATTGAGAAAATCCCAAGAAGCAAGCAAAATTGCCAAATTCTATAATCAATTCTATGAAGGAAGTCAATATGTTTAAAGAGTGTGCAAGGATACACTTGACAGTATGTCAAAAGCAACGTATTTGTATATAGAGTAACAGGGATTCAGAAGAGGCAATTATTTGGGATTTCATCTTGGTTCCTTAATAAGGAAATTCAGCATGAATCCTTCTTTGGTCAGCTGGTCTTTGCATACCTTTTTAGTTGAATTGACTATTCACTGCAGGGGGATTGGACTAGATGGCTTTTAAAGATCCCTTCCAAAGCAAAATGTTCTATGATTCTGTGATTTTGGATTTTGAAAAGAATTTTTTTTTCTTCTGCCTTCTCTAGGCCCCAGTAATGTATATGTTCTAGGTGAGTGACTAATAAAGTATTCCACACCCAAAACTGCAGTGGTCTTGAATATGAAAGTATTCAGACCACCCTGGACACGATCTATGCCAGTTATACATTGATTTTGGCTACTAAGAGGCTAACTTAATGCATAAATTCCTTTGGAAGCTGCTAACAAGAGGTATTTTTCACTGTCAGTTTAGCCAAGTGGATCTTCATTTTCCACAGAATTACGTAGATTAGCAACAAAGGATTAAAGAAAATATCATTCTGTCCTGTGTCACGTCTCCTAAAATAATTGCTATGTAATACAGACAAAAAAGTATACGACAAATGCAAGAATATAATGATTCTTTCCCTCATACATTGCAATAGGAAGAGGTGATCATGTGGACAGTAATGAAGACCAGAACTTTTTGGTCACTGTTGGATGGCCATCAAGGGAACTGTTTGGGCACAGCCTTCAAAATTGCCCTAAGCATCATAACTGATAAGCAATGGAAACATGAGAGTTAGGGAATATTTCAGGGAATTTGTGTGAAATTTCTGATGAGGTTCCAGAAAGGGTTTTTAGGACTGTGTAAAATATTTGCATAAAAATGTTTAGAGAAAGGACCAAAGATAAGAAAAGGGAGGGCTGTAAGTCACAGGCCCATAGCTGTACATGCCAGTAATTCACTACTGGCCAGACCTGCACATCTGCTGGATTTGGCTGGTTCTGTAGAACCTGTAACAAGAATGTCTGTTGTAATTTTATCATCTCTTTCTGGAATGGTGACAGACAGAACAGGTACAATAACTACCTGTTTAAAAGACAGGGTTTTCTTCTCTCTATATCTTGAATATATCTGTGCTGAGTTCCACCTGTCCTTTTATTTCAGTCAGTCAGTATCACAATGCCCTTCTGTGACTCTGCAATAGATTCTCATTTTTCATTCCTCAGAAAACTGTGTGCATCTATACATTTTGCTGCACTGAGAAAGATGACCACAAATTCCAGTTCCTAATTTTTAATGGGCCACTTATCTATGTAGTGATCCTCTCTATAATCCCAATAGTACCAAAGTTTCTTTGAGAATGTTTTCGAGCCACTGCTCAGAGAACAGATGTCACCCGGATTCTGCTTGATCACACTGCCCGTAATTAATTCAAACTGACAGATTTGTGAAGTGTTTTGTAGGAGCCATATTGACTCTTCTCCAACAACTTATCCATGTTTTCTCATTACAGTCTGTATCCTTGCTTCTCTCCTTCCCTTCATCTGCCCTTCCTCCCTTTCTCTGAATCATCTTCTGGTGATTTCATCTTATCTCTGTGTTCACTGACAACTTGGCAGTCTTCTGTCATAGTTCATAGACTTTCTTATTCTCAAAATATGCTCCAATTATTTTTAATATCCTCCCTTATTCCTCTGGAGCTCTCTCCTGAAAACTCTTCCCTTGACTGAGATAAAGTTGCTTAGTAGTATAAACATCCTTGACTTTGGGAAACCCTGGACTTCTTGTGCACTCAAATGCTGAGTCCTATCTTTTTTTTTTTTAACTTCCCTCTGGAAATTTAAATCTGAACAGAACTAGTCCTCCTCTTTATATTTTCACCGAAATTAAACAATCAACTTGCAGAATGTTGATCCAATCTTTTTGCTTATAGTTAGAATATAGATGAATCAGTTAACTAAAGCAGGCCCAAGGTAGGGTTACATGTTCTTACCTTATGACCCCATAATTGAAAAAAAGAAAAATTTTGTTAGAAACAGAAATGTTAGACCTTAATATTAGGGATAATATGTATTGCCTAACAAGTGTTTCAGAAGTTAACATTTCTTGTAAGGTCAGCATTTCTAACAGCATTCGTCTCTGCAGAAAAAAAAGCCAGGACTGATAGTGGTGTTAAACAGCAGGATCCAACCATTCACTACTGCAAGAGAAGACTTTATTCTTCCTCCAGTTATGCCTTTTTATAGGGGTTCTGTTTTCACTGTGGAAACCCTTACAGTTATGTACAGCCAATAAAAAATAATAGAAGAGGATAGGTAACCCACTATTTCATTCTTCATGAGCAGTACACAATTCATAGTTCTGTTACAATCATTGCTTTCCAGGCCTGTTTCTGTAAATCCACCCTGTACTGAATTTTACCTTGTCTACACCTTCTGTTAATTCTTCCATTTGGTTGCCTACAGTCTTGCAATTGCTTTATAAATACTTTATACACTGGTGTGTTTAACTCTGTCCCATCTTTTATTAGGCACTAATTGGATTCCAGCACAGTTTTTGCTGTTATCAATATTAGCACTGTCTTCCTCATTGATCTTTCATTTTCTTCTTAATGATATTACTTCATCCACTGTCAAATTTTAATTCCTCTTTGTTTTATTGGAGGTTTTATGTCCTTTTTAAACTAAGCTCCTTGATCAGCCATCATGTAATCTGGCTCTGCCATGCTCCATTATCCCTCAGTACTCCTTTGGCTGCAATCAGAGGCAATTGACGCAAAGAAGTTTAATGTAAATTTTAATGATCTAAGAAGCTTGAATTAGGTGCTTTTGAAATCCAGGTACTGGTTAAGCTAAACACACCACAAAAAGATGAAAAGTGTTTTGCAAAAATAAAGGGACAATTTTAGTATTATTTAAAACAGTGTAATTGTTTGTTCTCAGTTTGAAAAGAGACTGTTTCAGAAATGTAATACTGAAGTTTAGTCCATTTCTTCTTCATTGCAAAGGCTGAGAAAGCTGGGAAATGAGGATTAACATGGGACACATTCTTTCATTATTCATGGGACACATATATTATTTTAGCTGTGACAATGAAAGTCTGTAATTACGAAGTACTTGAATTACAGACTAGATAGAGGGTTGCTTTTCCTATTCAAGTTTCCTTAAAAATTGTAAGAATGGTTTACAGGTTTTGGCAATTGAGAAATTATTATTTTTAACAGTAGAGGTTCAAATCTAATTTTTCCTTTCAAATTTATTTCATAGTCTTTTGAAAAATAGTTTTTAAAAGTTCACTGTTTTTTTGAGGGATTAGATTGAAGAACAACATGTAACATGAATGATGAGGGTCGTAAAGAGTGAAAAAGAAAGAGAAAGCCCAAAATCTACTTGAGAAATGATCACTTTTCAGAATACCCAGCAATACTACTCTGAAGTATGAGATTTGTTCTTGAAGTCAATGCAGCAATTCTGCCAGGAGTCCAAGTCCCAGTTCCCATACTTATTTAGCTTTCTCTTACACATAGCAGATGATGCTGTGGAGTGTGCTCTTCCCACGGAACAGGGGCCCCTCAGAGTAAAGAAACTTATTTTTAAGTTTAAAGTCTTCAGCCATTTTTTAGTATGAGATGTATGCAGTGGAGAAGGCTTTGGAAAGAAAACTGATTTGAATTTGAAGTAAAATTAGGTCATTATAAGTTTCTGTCAAGAACTCAGGAGTCACCTATTTGTACCCTAACATAACTTTTGGGCTAGCCCTTTACTGAAAACTCTTAATAAGAAGCTGTGACAATTCCAACCAGTAAATGGCACAGTTAATTATTTTAAACATATTTTCACCCATGAAGTTATTATCTTTATTAATCAGTCCTGAAGGGTTATTTTCCTTTCACATGTTTTAGTTGTGAAGGAAACCTGTAAAACAAGTCTGACAGAAAAGATATTGAAAAGGAAAAAAAACAAGAGAGCAAGAAACCTGATTTTTGATTTGAAAAATTGTATCTTGGGCCTAAAAAATAGTTTCTAAAGATGACAGCACAAGGTAAATTATATTTTTTTATGCCACAAAACCTGGATTAAAGCTTTGAAAATAGTTTTTAAAAATGCATTCCAACCATGCTGCATACCAAGTGGACATCAAAAATTTATCTTATGGCTATAAGCTACACATATAAATAACCTGAAACTCCTTTTAGAATCAGAAGCTGCAGAATATAATGAAAAGACACTTTGTTGTGATCATGACAAATATATTGTGGGGTTTGCTGACACATTCAGAGCCAACACACTGACTTTTTACAGATATATTTTGCTGTGACAGTCTGAGTCAGAAACGAAAGAAAAATGGGTTCCTCCAGGAAACCTCCTATGATCCTCTAATCCTTTCCAACCTGTTCCAGTTTAGGAATTCCAGCATTTACCCTTGTGATTGCTGTCTCCTGCAGTATCTCCTCCCACCATGCCCTAAACATCCTTTCTCCTCATCATCATTTAAACTGCTCCCACAGCTCCTATCTGGTGAAGGCATCCTGCTTCTGGTCACACCTAAAGCTGAACTACTCAGATCCTGATGGGCTGGTTGGCACCAACTCAAGTTTAACAGCCTGCAGCAGCTATTCCTCTGCTGGGTGAGGCAAGAGGGGACAGCAACAAACTGAAGAGAGAGCTCTCTCCTTCTTCTGCCTTCTATAAGAAACTAAAGGAGCACAAAAGCTTTGTGATCTCTACTGAACCATCACATATGGCTGGAATTATTCAGTTAGCTCCCAAGTTCTCTGGGAAATGAGGGAAGACGATAAAGGGACAGAAATAATATGATTTAAACCCCCAATTTTCCTTAGAAAGCAAGATTAAAAAAATATATAATTATGTTCTCAGCAATGGTTTTTTTAACTAGATGCCAAATAGTACATCCAAGTTTTCTTTTGTGAGTAGATTTTGCAGAACCTAGATAATAGAGAGCATCCAAACATCGGTGGCTAACTGTTCTCAAATGTGACATCTTTTGAGGCTTACTACTGTATTATTCTGGCATTGACTGACCTAAAACTGCACACTTTACACAGAACAGAGAGAAATGTTGGACACCAAAGGGCTATTTAATCTAGTGGAGAAAGGCATAACAAGAATCAATGGCTGGAGCTTGCAGCTAGACATATTCAAACTTACAATGAGGCAATTTTTTAATTGCAGTGGTGATTAACTATCAGAACCATCAAGTAAAATGATGATATTTCCCCAGTTGTTGAAATCCTCAAATCAAGACTGACAGATGTTCTGGGACAAGCTTGAGCCCATTACAAGTTATCCGGCTTTCTACAGAGTTTAACTAGGTGAAATTGTATTGCTGGTACAATTGCTGGGGTTATATTTAGCTCAGTCTAAGTGATCTAGTAATCTCTGTTGGCCTTCAAATGTATGAACTGATGAAGTAAAACTGACATAAAAAGCTGGAAATTGCAAACAGGCAGATCTGAGGGAATAGAGGATGTTTCAGTTTGATTGCTGAACAGCAAAGAGAAGAGTGGCTTGCGCTGACTGAAAGAAGTTTTATGCAGGATTTGAGCAGTACTAAAAAGAAATGAGAAAGGAAAATAAATGAATCAAAATACTTTGTTTAAAAGCCTTTGCTGTAAGATTATTTCCTTTTCATTGTGGGAAGTTATGAAATTATTAAAATCTTCCTTCAAGACACTGAAATTAAATATCCTGTATATAAAAATTTATTCACAACAAAAGCTGTGATGAATTGACTGCAAAACTGCAATTAATATCTGGTTTTCCTAATTCCTTTTTTGCTGAATATACAGTTTTATATACATTATATTCAGTTAGACAAGCATTGAAAAGTATATTGATAAGAAAGATTACAGGTGTAGCAATAAATATTACTATGGCATGTCCTGATTGAGAAAGAAAAGGTGGACTGACAGTTGGAGATTATTCTTGGGAAAACAAGAAAATGGAAAACTAGAAATGACCATTAAGAAAATAGCCCTACCATAGGTTAAAAGTAAAGTTAGTTTTAAATAAAATCTTGATAATATTTTTCACATATTTTCCAATATGAAATTAAAGAAGACAGAGGTGAGGACTGGAGCAATTGATACTTGTGTCAGACAAGGGTAATGATTTATTCAGATCAACATGTTTCTACAAATTAATCCAATGTAAGTCTTGAATAAGTGTCTAACCAATATTTATTCAACCAAAATTAATCAAAATAATAGTCATAAGACATTTAACAGTTGTTTGTGATATTTTCTTAATTTATCTCTAACTTTCAACTAATTTATGTTCAAAAACTCTGTACAGGACAGGATAGATTTTCCTATAACCAAAAGGTCTTTTGATACCAAGGTGATGAGTGGCTTTTTAAAATTATCTTCCGTGGCTTCCCTGGGGCAGTGGTACAATATGCCATGGTTCCCCTTCTACCACTGACCCTCCTACATGGGCAGCTCCATTTCTCCAGTTATGTTCAAGGATAAACAGTCAGCTTTATTTCTTGAGAGTAAATAAAAGAATATTAAGGACTATGAGGAAAGTCCCAAACCTGCCCATTTAGCTACTCTACCTACAGCAGTGTCTCAAGAAATTCATCAGAAGTGATCAAACATGTAGATTCACCAGCTCACTCAGAGCTGCCTTGAAACTTTGACATTGTGCTGATACAGTTATATATCCTGTCTATTGTCAGAGCCAAATTTAAGTTCAGTCCTCTTAAGTCTACTTTTGAAACATCGTCATTTCTCTTCAATAGCAACAACTGTTTTCATGTATTCACACAGAGCTGAATTCTCAACAGAAACCACACCACATCAGTACACAGATTCACGAGCCATCATAAGACAAGGGTCTGTTTGAACATGTCAGTCATGTCTGTTTGTTTCACAGATTTTGATTTTGCTGATCTCTGTGCTGTACACAAAACAAATCTGACACTTTCAATTCCTGATAGTTTTTAAGCCATCAGTGAAAGTGTTTACAGATTAAAATGCAATAAAAAATGGCAAGGAAGAAAAGCAATTACAACAGAACTGAGAGAGGTGGCATATGAATTAAAAACAAAAAGGAATAATTCTACTTTCTAGTAATGTAGGATATTTTTTCCTACTATTTGTTTTTCATCTCTTACCTTTTCATCCCATAAATATATATATATATAAAAGATGTAATTAAAATTTTAGCTTATGCTTAAACTGAAAAGTTGCACTCTAGATTACATTAATATATTCTCATAGTTTTCCAAGAGAAACACACAACACAGAGAAAGGCACACATACCTACAAACTGAGCAGCAGGAACATTTTAGTTATCCTAAAGTGGATCTTTTGTACATTCTTATTTACAAAGGATTATGGGTCCTATATTTTTAAACTATTCTTATTTTAAACTATTATTATTTTTCACATCCACAAAAAAAGCGCCAAAATTCATAAAGCTGGATTAAAAATCCCCACAACATATGCTATCTTCTGTGGTTACCCACAAATTTTAACATTTGGAAAACATCATGGAAACCCTTGTTAGGGCTCAGTCCTGATAGCTTTAGATGAGTTTAGTTTTGTCTTCTTATACAAGATTTCAGCTTCAAGCGTTACCTTTCTGGTTCCAAGTTCAGCACTGACATTGACTTTCTTCTGAGTACTTCCTCATTCTGCTGTCACAGATCACTTGAGACTGCCCCTTCATTCTACGGGTCATCATCAAAACAATGATTTTTTTTTTCCTTTCAGTCCTCAGAAAAAAACTACAAGCAATGATGACTTTGCATTCAATATAACCTTGACTAGAAGTTCACTTAGAAACACTCATAGAAAGCTTTCTTTTATTATTGGAGCTAGCCACTGGCATCTTTTTGTCATCAGTGAAATCTATCAAATCTTACTAAAACTGTACCTTAAGTGGGAGGGGGGTGTTTCAGATGCTACATAACCAAGTTTTTGAAAAGAAAATTGCAGTCATCTTTGAGAGCACTGAGATGACGACCACACTGAAAATTTTCAGATTATTCCTGTCAGTGAGTTTAATCTGACACACTGCAGAAATTAATTGAATTAGTCTAGAGAAGCATGAAACCAAGGAAATAAAGACTTGACATACATGTAAATGTCCTTCTTTTGGTAGAAGATGTTTAGTACTGCAGAGACAGAAATCTGCCTGTAATGGATGGCACTGTTAAATGAACTGCAAGACTAACTGGTAGTCACCTTTTAAAAATCAGCCTTTCCCCACGAAATGCTCCACCAGTTTAACTGATTAAGAGAAAAACAGTACTTCTTTCCCTAACACAAAACATAAGTCTATACTGAAGTAAATTATTTAAATACTCCATGTTCTGCAGCAGCAAGACTAACTTGCTTTAAGATATTTACTGTATGAGATATTGCAAGCAGTTTTGGATGGGTCTTCTCCAGTGCATATCCTGACTTCAGCAGGTCAGTGTGCATGGAAGATGAGGGAGCCAAAATTTCCAGTCATTTTTCCTTCATCTGTCTTAAACAGATATTTTCCAGTTTGCTGAATGCCAAACAGATACAACATAGGTGAGAGATTGCTCTTTGCTCAATTCATCCTCTTGAGCACCATAAAAACCATCCAATGGTATAAAGAAAAACTCTTCTCCATGTGTTAGTTCACTCTCTGTCCATAACCCCAGGCAGATCCTTTTCATTCACACATAGTACAATTGTAACTTGACACAGCTCCATGAAAATCACTAATGACTTTCTGCTCATTCAGTTCCTTTATTTCAGGCTCCCTTTGATCTGCATTTTAACAAAACACAGGAGATGTTGTTAAAACCAGACTATGTCTTTTCCTCCTAATCTGACACTCCCATGACACACAGCACAACACAGCCCAAGGATCAATGCTAAATCCACACACCATGTTTGGTAGGATGTTTTACTTTCAGGATACCACATCAAGCTGGAATCAAACTGGGAAGAAAAATTCCTTGTGCCATAACTTTGTGGAATATGCAGTCTTTGCAGTGTGCTCACATGTGTCAGCAACTGCACTTACTGCAATCAGGATATATTAGAATTGTAGAATAGTTTGGATCAGAAAGAATATTTAATAGTCACCTAGTCCAATGCCCTTATACAGTCCAACTCTCTTCAGTCATGGGAATTTTCTAAAGCTATACAATTAGGACAACTCTCTTGCTATAAACCAATATAATGATTTAATCCAAACAGAAGTAAAAACCTCGATTTCAGTACCTAATTTAAAGTCAAACTACTGCATGATCAGGGGTTTTTGGGTAGTAGTCTTCACAAAGGCGCATAAGTTTCAGGGAGATTCTAACAGATGTATTTGACATTTCTTCAGAGGGTCATTTCAGTTGCTCCACTATTCTTCTCATAAAACAAAAATAATTACATGCTGCTTTGAATGTGGGTCTGTAAGTACATTGTGAATCACAAAAATTACTGGTTCAATACTTCATGTTGAATAGACAAATGGATAGAGTTGGTTGGCCAAACCATCGTTTTAAGGTGTTTTTGTTTTCCACAAGCCTTCTATATTTTGTTATCTCTCAATCATGTCATCATGAAACATGCAGTTTAGTTGATAAAATATCTCTGGCAACTTCCTTGCATTATTTTGAACATGGTTGGGTTTTTTTTCCAGATTACAGTTAATTTTCTGTTCATTTTGTCTCCAGGTTTAGAAGGTGATATTGTATTCTGTAAGTATTGAATATAATTGAGTGGCTGCATTCTGCCTTTTAAGATCATATTCTCAACACGTCTGTGGATCACCTGTCTCACCCTTTTTGATTCCCAGCCTCTTATGTATCAGTATTATTTATTTTAGTATTTTAATGATTAGGTAGCCTGTGAACAATATAGGGGATACTTTCATGATAGTCATGTACAATTTTTCTAAAACTGCAACTCCTTAGCCTTCTGAGAACACTCTCTGATTACTTAATGTGTGGTAACAAATGAAATTATGTAATTCCACATATGTAAAAATAGTCTAAAACTAGAAGATGGTTAATAGAAAATTACACTACCCTAAGGAGAAGGCTAGTGAGAAAGAGAAGAAGGAAGGAGAAAAGTTCCTAAGGAGAAGGAAGGAGAAAAATTTTTGCAAATGGGGGAATACAGCCATTTTTGCTAGACAATATTTTTTCCCTAGCAAATTCAGGAATTGTCTGAGCATCCTGAAGCAACATATCTTTAGACATATGTCATGGGGTTAAGTTGCTGGCCCAATGCCAGTGCACCCATGAGAATATAGTTCCTTAAAATGATGCTGTGAGTGGGACTAGGAACAGAGCAGAGCAGGCTCCAAATTAGAAATCAAAAAAGAAAAAACTTTATTTACGTATGCTATATAGGAAAAAAAGGAAAAAAACCACCAAGATTTAGAATGAAAAACCTTCTAAACCACTCCTCCTCCCCCCCACCTAATTCCTACCAAAATTTTCTGATACAAAACCTGGAGCTCTCAGCTAGTTTAGTACTTTTGAAACAATCATTTTTTAGTTTATTAAGGGAGAGGAGTCTTCCTTGTGCCCCATAGAAACTCCCACACAGTCTCTTGTGGCCTACATTCTTCACAAATGGCCCATCCCACACAGAGGAAATGTGCCATTGAGAAGTCCTCCTTCCATGGACAGTGCTCTCACCACCACCCATGGACCAAGACTGCTTGTAGGGTTCCTTTTTAAGGATGCCTTTGGGACACAAGTTCCCCCCCATTTCTCCCTCGGGGCAAAGGGTTTTAAGAACAGAGGTCTTCTTCTCTGAGGGTACCACCACACCATCCTAATCCTCCTCTGTTCACTCACTCCTGCACTGGCATCTTCACTACACAGTGCTCACCTTGCATCCCCTTAACACAGTTTCTATGAATTACAGGAGCATTAATTCAGTTTCTATGGCCACTACAAGAAAAGTCTGGCTAAAAGGCCACTCCATCAATCTCTTCTTTATCTTCTGCTGGCATCACAAGTCCCAGGCTGTCTCTCCCATCACTTTTAGAAGCTGCAGCCGATGAAAAGTTCTTGATAACAGGTTTAAAGTGGTGCTGGTCGAACTCTACAGGGAGGGGGGTGGCTCGGCACCCAGAAACGTCTCAGTGATAGATCTTCCACCCCTCCATTCCCGGTAGGCCTGGCGAGCTACACAATTCCATTCCCTCCCTTTCTATCCGAGGGGGGCTCTGCCAAAGCCACAGCAGCAGCGGCCCTGGCTGAGATCTGACAGCAGCAAAGCCCACAGACAGCTGTGCCAGCAGGCTGGCAAATGCTGTCCAGGCTTACCCCAGCCCAGGCCGCGTGACAGGCCTTGGCCTTGGCCAGGGGAGGCCTCCTCTCCCTCTCCACAGCCAGGAGGAGGAGGGTCCTGTTCGCTCTGAAGGGCAGAAGGGAAGAGAGCCACCCCTGCAACTTCTCATCCTGACATGGCCTTTCACTGGTTTAACAAGGTGCCAATCTCAGAACCAGCTCTCTCACTTCGTAGGGCAGGTCAAATCATGACAACATACAAAAGCATCTGAATGTTCTTTAATGAAGGCAAATATAGATTATACCCTCCCACCTAAGTACCTGGGTTTTCTAATTCCTAGTCACTTGATTATTGACACAAACCCCAAAATTTCTGTTCAGTAAAAACACGTCTTTGATCGGTTCTTATCCCACACTCAAAATAGTTATTTTGTCTAAATTCAGAAAAAGAATAATCAGGAAGGAAAGACAAGCATTGATTAAGGAAAAAGGCCAGAAAGAAGGTCAGCATGAAAGCTTCCAAATATGCTCTAGCAACTGTTATTCCAAAGACTCATACATCCAGAGTATGAGATCCACATTCTTGCTTTTGAGTGTGGGCTAGTTGCTGAGATAGAAATGAAGCAGACAGAAGAAAAGAGCCATAATCCTCATGATAAAAACTTACAGTAGCACAAGGATTTCCTGAGGAGAAACACACAAAAGTGTATCCTGATTCACACACACTTTCAAATAGCCATTAGTGACTGCATGATTAAAATTTTGTATAATACTAAATGAGAATCCCATTGTATTTTGGCCATTTGCAACGTCCTCTGATTCAGCAATTACTTGTATACCAAGTTCATATTCCCCTTCAGTCTTGTAGCGAAATCAAGGCAAAATGACAGAGCCTGGAAAGACAAACTGAAAAGCCAGTACAAGATACTTGGGTCAGTTGGGATACTTTTCTATTTTTGATACTAAATCACAGTATTCCAGCTCACTGTTTTGGGGCACCTTGACCTGGCATTACTGCAGTTTCCAAGAGCAAGTACAGTAGACAAAACTCATGCCTCAAATGACAATTTTGTACAGATTCTGAGAAAGATAAAGGAGGATGAAAATTTCTCTACCAGGAAAACAGACAGGCATCCTCAATTCTTCATGTGCGTGAAAGAAGAATCTCAAATAACCCACAAGAGCTATACAGACACACAATATGTCAACCATAAAACTGCAGCTTATTAACCATAATAAGCTTACAGGAACATTGTGTACTAACAAGTGCTATTACCACTGTCAATGTAAGGATGCCACATGAGAATAACAATGAGGAAAGAAGATGATATATCATTAGACAGGAAAAATTAAGGATGTTCAGTTTCATTTCTCCTCTGCTAAATCCTTTCAAAACTTGTGTTTGAATCAAATCTTTGCCTAGAGCAGTGACAAAAAAACCCAAAAAACCAAAACCATATGAGTTTTCTGAGGAAATGGAGAGCCAGTCTAAGATCAGAAAATATGAAATCAGTAGAAGTTTTTAGACATTTTGAAAAATAAGCAGTAGCAGAAGGTAGGCTTAGAATTAGAACGAACCCACAATATTTGAGCAAATGATAAAACGAAGAATACAAGGAGCGATAACTTTACACAATACAGGAAAGAAAAGCCTGAATATATTTCAAAATAGCTTCACAGATATCACTAAGAGAAATTAATGAAGGGAAATTGGAGGACAGGAACAGAAGAAGAAAAGAAAATTACAAATCTTAATAATAGAACCTTTCAAGAGAGGGATAAAAGTCGAGGTGCAATATTTATGACTTTATGCTTCCTGAAATGGTTTGCAAGTGATGCATCACCTTTCCCTTAAACCTGGTGAATGCTACATGCTTGACAGGAAGTCACAAGAAATCCTACAGTAAACAGCTGCAGAACAGCTGGGAATTTTATTTTCTTCTACTCCATAAAATTCATGACTGTTTTATTCTCTGAACAAGAGTTCACAGTCTTGATCCATCCTCACCAATTTAACAAGATGATCAAATATCTCATTCCTAATAAAAAAATAATAATCTTTATCCAGTCTAATGTGAGCATGGATGTTCTCTCCATCCACATAAATGCTTCATCATTTTTCATACCTAGTAAATTCTTGGCATCAGTGATATTTTGTGACAGAAGGTTTAATGGCTTAAAAAGTCCTGAAGGAAATGCTGTTTTTCAAAACATATAATTTAACTTTAAATAGTGTTTACTGAATGGTAGTTGTCAAGCATATACTTTGCCTTGTCAGTTAGTATGATTAGTTGTGTGATGCTTCAGTGCTTTAGTGCACCTCTAATAAGCTATTACTTAGCAAAAAGAAAGGAAAAAAGTCTTCAATGGTCTGGAAAAAATCATTATCTAGTTTGCTCTAAACCTTTGACACCATGCAGTCTGTGCCTTCTGAATTGGGCTTGTTCACTTTCTGAAGCCTTTTGTCAATAGTAATTTTGACAAGGATTTACTATTTTCAAAATATTCACAGCTTCTTTTCAAATTGAAATCAATAACAAACATTAGAGAAGAGAGAGAAAAACAGCCTCACACAATCTACCCTGCATTTTCCTTGAGAACAAAAACCCATTTTATGCTGGATGGTGTCATTTAAGATTTTATAACAAACATCGGTAATCTTGTTAGTTACCAAGTACTGTGAATGTGTGACCAGTAAGGGATGTATCTTTTTCCCTTTTTTTTCCTTTTTTTTCCCTTTTTTTCCCCCTTTTTTAGTTTTTCTTTTTCTTTTTTTTTTTTTTTTTAATTTTTTTGGCAGGACACGATTAGTCTGGGAGCAACGCAGCATGACACAGAGAGATTGAGGACTGAAGCCTTGAAACACCCTTAAACAGAATGCACTTTTTATCTCTCCAAAACCAAATTGTCTGTCTAATAAGCAACAAGTAGATAGTACATTTTATCACTGGTGTCCTTTTAAGTTACTTTAATGACACAGAAGAAAATTGCATATTATTTTACTGCTTGAAGGGTTTTTTTTCTTGTCTGTCCTCTGTACAAACCTTCAGTGCAGGTTAAGATGCATATTTCATTTCTCTAGACAGATACTACTTTAAAAGAAGGTAAGTCTCATCTGGTCACCTAATGCAACTTGTAAAGCTGATGGGTTTTTTAACCTATGCAAATCTTCCAGATTGGGTCCAGGGTTTGTTGTGCATGGTGTTTGGCTAATTTGTTCATCGCTTGCTATGTCCTGTACTGTGTTTTCTTCATGGTGAAGGATAGCAGGGACAAAGCCTTGTCCTGGCAGCTATTTTGAATCAAGTCGATTCCCCCTGAACAGAGTGCAAGAGGTTGTCTATCATGGAAACTACTGAGCATGCCAAGAGCAAGCAGGTTCCTAGGGATGGGCGCAGGCAGAAAAAAAGAGGTCTCATGCAAATCCAAAGATGAAGACTGCTGGTAATGAGGAAACCTAGGGCCAGGTCTTCCAGAAACAGTGGAAAGACTTGTCTTTAGGATGCACAGAAAACTATGCAGAATTCATTTCATGTGTGAAGTCCTTTAAGAGCAACCCTAAAGAGGAAGAAGCTATCTGACAACTGATGTACAAACTCTTATCTTTACCTTAGTCATTGTCCTGAGTACTGTTTTAGTTAGCTCTTCATTGGTCTTGTTCAGATTCATCTAAAATCTAACTGAGATTCCAAGCTAGTTTTCTACTTCTGCATGATCTCTTCAAGAGGAAAGCATACACACAATTACTCTGTCCAGATTAGGATCCCTACAGGCCTTGACTATTTTTAGCTAATTTTTAGCCCTTTGACAAAGACAATCTGGCAAAGGGATATGAATTACTCTTCAACTGTGTCAATTGACCACTGTAAGATGAGACCTACAAAGAGCATGAAATTTCAGCCAAGTATTAACTCCTGTAACATGATGTAGGTAGGGGATACAGTTTCACCCATGCTGCACAAAGACCCGACCTTTTTATCTTTTGTGTAGAGGATTTAGCTCTCAATGGAGGTAAGCTTAACTGAGGTCTTTTATTAATCCAAAATTCATACCTTTACATGTTTTTTTTTCCTAGTGGAAAAAAAGTTCAGTAGGGAAAAGTACTAAGTTAAAGACTGGTAGCTGAAGGCACTAAAAAATCAAGGTTTTTTGGCTGTGGATGTCAGAGATGTCAGCTGATTTCCATCAGCTGAAAAGAAAGGGCAAGAACTGTTCACTAATAATTTTCAGTGTCCTTTGGCCTCATTTTGAGATATGATCTATTCTTAATTTAAGAGAGAAGGATAGGACTTGCCAAGGAAAACAGAAATGCAGGGATTCACAGTTGAGAAATGTTGGCAGCATGTGCCCCTAGAAACAAACATTTTAATGAACACTTCAATATTGTTCTTATACTCAAAGCTTTATGGAAGGCACAGCTAACTGTGTGTCACAAATGTGACAATAAAATGCAGCCAAATAGAAACAGAGTCAAATAACAGTTCTGTAAACATTAAAACAAATAGAATATTTTTAGTTCTTTTTCTGAACCACAAAACAGACTGGAGATTCAGTGGATAAAAAGAACTAATTATGCTGACTCAAGGAATCCGAGGATATGTCAGGAAATGCACATTCCAAAAAGATGGTCTGGCCATATGTATTCTGGCAAGGCCTGAGGTTTGTGGCTGATTTAACTGAAGGAACCATCATAATTATAACCCTTAAGTAAAGCTAGGTAGTGTCAGGACTAGTATTCTGGAAACAGACAAAGGTCTAGATTGTGCTGTGAGGATAAAGCAGCAAGCAAATGAGGACACTGAGAAATATGATTGTGCGGCAACCGGAAATCATTTAAACTCCAGGAAGCAAATGCTGTGATTTCAGCTATCTTGGATTCAAAAAGGGTTTATAAATAAAATAGAGAAGCTTGCCTGCTGCAGGCTCCTGGGATATCAGAATGTAAGAGCACTGCCACTCTATCGCAGAAAGGACATAACCATTGTGCAGAGGCACAAAACCTTCCATTCCTTTCAGACACATTTAGCTATTATCTGTACTGAAGTACTAACCTTTCTCACCTTTGTGCTTCCTTGAAAAGCATGGCAGGAGGCCAGCAAAAGGATGTCTTTAATGATACCAGAGTCTATTGCTAAACTCAAAGCCTTTAGAGATTACAGCAGTCATAACTAGTTCCACATACAACGTGTCCCAGAGGAGTGTGAAAAGTGGGGACAATAAAGGAAGCATGCAACACAAACAGTGTTCAGGAAATGCCACAGTAAAAGGATGAGAGTTTGAAGAGATAAAAATCTCCCTTCAGAGCAACGGATGACCTGCTTACCCTCAGCAGAGTATGCCATGATGTATGCAGCCATAGCACATTTCATAATCCCCCAAATAACCACAATGAATCACATTGAGCTTTATACCTGTGCCTATACTCAGGTTGTCTATCAGTTTTGTTTTGCACCCCTGTTGTGTGCCAAATACAATATCCTGCAAACAATACTGCTTGCTCCGCATGGCACTATGTAGAGAGACTATGAAGTCCTTTGTACTTTGGGCATAGAGCAGTGACTGACTAATTAGAACTGCAATGGAAGGTACAGGTCACACCCAGGTTTTCTTTTCTCTGACCCTCCTCAGGATAAAATTAGCACTGTTCTCTGAGACATCTGTTATAATGGACAGTGCAGCAGATTATTACACTGCAAACTACCCACGGGGGCACCTTCTTCCTCATCCATCACTAGCAGAGTTGACTGTGCCCAGAGGAAGCACGATGCTGCATTTTTGCAGCTGAAGTGAAAGTATCAGATCTACAGGGAGCAGCTCTCCCTGAGTCAGAAAATGCCCCTTTACACATGCCAGCAGGAAGATTATCTCACAGTGCTCCTTTCTGAAGTGTTTAAGGTTATCAACCTTCTCTGTAATACCTGAACAGTGTTCTGGCTTTTCATCTGTTACTGTTACAAGGTGCTATTCATCGCTAAAGGTTAGCAGCTGGACTTCAAAATCACTGATAGAAAACAATAAAAAAAATTCTGAAAAAAAACCCCAAACAAACATACCAAAACCCCAAGCAGACTCCAGTTATTTTCCCTGCTCTCTGAAAGAAGTTAATCACAAGGCTTGTCCACAATATAAGCCAAAAATTTTTTTACAGATGTGAACTAACCTTTCTCACCTTTCTCAGCAATGGACTAATTCAGATTGTTATAATTCTGGGGCATTTATGATACTAGCCTTCACTGCTGGCATTTTCTGAGAAGGTCCAATGCCATGGCACAGTCTTTGTCTTCCTAACAGTTCCCACAGCACTGCCCTGCATGATATTCAAGTCAAGAACTTAATACAAAGCTTCTCCAGAGGTGTTGAGTGTGGGATACTGTACTAATTCCAGAAAAAGTCAAGGGACATAGAGATTTTCTCCACCACTGCCCTTTCAGTGTGATAAAAATGAACCAAAGTTAATTTCCAAAAGTGTAGTGTAAAAATTAGATCAGCAAGTCTGTCGTTTACAGTGGCAGTACTATGATGTCTAATTACACTTACTGATAATTTTCAGAGGCTGCAAGCTCTGAAAACATACACATGAACAAAAACATATACTCAAGAAGGAAAATATTGCAAGTTTAGGAGATCATTAAAGGAAGTTTGCTATGGGGTTTATTCACAAGGTCTCATCTTTGCAACTGAAGACACTGTGCTAAAAAGTGGAGTTACTGCAAAGGAAACATTAACTCCTCTATGCTCATGGTGGTCACATAGGTCTTTAGAAAGAAATTGCCTCCATTGCTCCCAGATTGTCCTTGCAACCAATGCTGATCCACGCCACTGTCCCCCTCCCACCTTGCCTTCCCTAGCGGATCTCTCAGATCCTCTCCCTTCTTCCAGCGTTGGACAAAAAGCATGAGTCACTTGTTAACCATGAGTGTAACTGTGATAGGAGGTGTGCAAGTGGGATACCCATCTGGAAATATAAATAAACAGAACTGGAGCAAGGGAGGAAGCCAAAACTCTGTAAAGAATACACCACTGGCACTTCTGCAGCTGGTGAACTAGGACTGTAAGATAGGCAGAGAGTGGCTGCAGAGGACAACTGAGATGAAACTAGCGTTAATCCTGCCCATCTACTCTCAACCTTGCACCTGTATGACAAATCCTCATTTATCAAGGCTCAGGAAAAAAAGTCTTAGGCTGAAGTTCTGAAGCCTGTTCATATAAATAAAACTTTTTGGATCTTGGATGATTTTGGTTGATTTTGGATCAACCTCTCATCTTTAAAAGTACCATTCACTGTTCTCATAACTCAGTTTTCAGTATCAGCTATCCAGGTCCATTGCAGCTCTCAACAGAAATCTGCATCAGGTTCACTTTCGGCAGTTCTGAAGATCAGTAGGCCCATTTATTTAAGAACTTAAATATTGACTCAGATCTGAGCAAATGCTGAGTCCATTGGCATTGACAATTCTTGTACTGAAAAGAAAGTATTTTTTACTCTGTGTCATACAGATTTTAACAGGAGAAGACATCTTAGCTGTTTACTCTGATACTGCTTCTTCTTAAAATACTGACCACATCATGGTCGGTGTGGGTGCTAACAAAAACAACTAGAAATTTCAGTCCTGGATAAAACCTGGGACTTCAGTCTTGATTAATGTGATTGAGATACAATTATCTTGAAAGAAGCATGATGAGAATCAGATCTTGTACTTTTTAGAATCTGGAATGTGTCCAACCAGTAGTTTTTCCCCGTACCTGCATAGGACTGTTTAAATGTGAAAAGAGGAATTAAATGTTTATTTTAATCAAAACCCCACAAGTGGTGTTGGAAACCACAAGTTCTTCAGAAGAGGTTGTAGTTGATTTAATAAAATTTATAATACAGACAATGTTGTTTCATCCCATATTCCTGCTGCATCAGGGTTTTCATTCACAGCATGAGCTGGTATTCCTTCAGCTGTTCAGTGAATCTCATAACTGAGTTTATAAAAATACAAACTTCTGCTAACCAGCTGCTGAATACAATACATATCATATAAAATATCAATATCAACTGTCATTCCAAATAAAAAGAGATATTCCTCAAAAGTTCCCAAAAAGTAGTGTCCTGGTTTCAGGTGAAAAAACATGAAAAATCACAAGAATTCAGGCTTTATATATCGTATGCATTATATGTTAAATACCTACTGCTTTAAGAGTTGAGATATATTAAAAATATATACTTGCATATGCATATATAATTTAAAATGTACACATAATATATAACCCCGATTTTATATATATACACATACATAAAATTTAAATCCTAAAACAATAGGGGTTTTTTGGCTTTCACCTTCAAATGTTGTTTCATTATTAAATTTGGCTAAATGAATCTTAAGGATCCACTCCTATAAACACAAAAATCTGCCATTTCAGCTAAAATCTTGATAAATTTTCATTACAAAATGGAAACTAAAACCAGAATTCATCCACCTTCAGACTCATCTTCATTATGAGACTCAAGGAAAACATAGTTTTGCCATGCTAAGCATTCAGCTTTTCTGAAGATGAATTGTCTTAATCCACATAAGTCCTACATACTGCTGTGATAGAAAGCAAATAAAGGAGATTAACTCATCTTTTTTGCTACCTGCAAGAACTGACTGAACTCTGATTTTCGTTAATACACAACCTCAAAAAGTATTCGCCTTCAACTATATAACGTTTTACCACTGTTTACATATCTTGACACCTGAGTTTTCCATGCCTACATTATATCAGTGGCAGTGATTATATCATCATATCATCATATATGTCAGTATCTTCTGATGAGTATGCCCAGTGTTGTTTCTTTGTCATTTTTAATTAATAAAAATCTTGTGCTATAAAACAGAGGTTCCTTCTTTGTAAACTTTCAATTAATGCCATAACATTTCATCCTAATGTCTTTGTTTCATTCCTCAAAGTTTTTTGTTGTTTCAAGGGAAGGAGGGAAGGAAGGAAAGAGGGAGGGAAGAAAGGAAGGAAGGAGAGATGGAAGGAGGGAAGGAAGAAGGGAAAGAGAATCCATAAAATAAAACCACGTTATCTTTTTTGTGGTTGGTTTTGGGTTTTTTTGGTTGTTTTTTGCACTGGAGTGCATAAGACAGGATGAGTGGAGATGATAAGGAATAAGGTGGGTTTTTTTTAAATATTATTACGTTGCATGTGTCCCTAATAAAATAAAGATATCCTCATGCTAATTGCAGTAAAGTCTGAATTTCTAGAATGAGATTTTTTTTACCAATACATGAATGAAAACCAACAACACCTGTGTGCTGTATTTAGCTTCAGAATAGGGCACAGAATTACATTGTGTTTGTTTGTAATTTCCTCTATCTCCATCAGGACAGAGAACCTTTCTGAGGATCTACGCACTGCTTACATCATTGATTAAAAATAACATGCATTTAGTTTCTGTAGATTCTTTTCTTCTCTGAGGCTGGAACCACCATTCGCCAGGCTTTTCCCATCTCTGGGTAGCCAGCCAAAGGTTTTTAAAATTTGGTGTGTCCCTATGATTTTATGATCTGTGGTTTAGTTTATTTGAACAGATGTGACTTGAAACTCTAACACTTTCTAGAAGCCACAGCAACTGTTTGGTGGTGCACTTGATAAAGTGACTTTTGCCATGTGCCACTGTGTTTTGACTGAGCAGAACTTTGATCTGCTTATAAATGCAGTTTGAAATAGGTTGGTTCTCCTTCAGAAAATCTTGTGAGATTAGCTGTCTCAGAAAATTGCTCTCTGCAGGCTTTAACACAACAGCAGAGATCAAGTGAAGCGCTTTCATGCATGGTATACAACTCATACCTAGTCTGTGGTCACCAGAGACTAACTGCTTTTGAAATTAAAGCAAGGTGGGAAAGTAAAAGGAAGCATCCCTCAGAAGCTGAGGGTAAGCCATTTCTGAGAAACATATTACGCATGTCCCACTACACTTTCCAAGAACATAAGATTGTGGGCTTATGGTAGATATAGCACAAGCCACTAACTGATAAAATCCCCATGCTCAGTTAATCACACTTGTTTACAGTCTATGTGGGCAGTACAGGCTTCCTGAAGCAGGCACAGTGATGAGGTTGCTCTGAAAAGGAGATTAGGGTCCAACAGACTGTCAACTTTGTTCACTACAAGTACATGCAAAATATTTTTATAATATAAGCAACTGGAAAACAATCTTTAAGATTGCCCAAGACCCAAATGATACTGTTTTGTTCTTAAAAAAATGGACATACAATTCTGAAAACACCGTCAACTTCCAATTATGTGCAGGTGATGTTTACGGCACATGGACAAGCTCTACGTAGGTGTCTAAGTCAGGTGAGTCCAGGTGAGCAAGGCATATTGACTTAAACTCAGCTTGAACTCAATGCTCAGTCAGTGTGATTATTCTCGTTCCAGATCTGTCTTAGATCTGGCAAGAATGCTTCCCATGAGAGGTTAATTACAAGCTAGAAGGATAGCATTACTTGAGTTTTTCCCTTCAGTTGGACAATTTGAACTACTCATTTTCCTGGGTGATGAAGGTTAGGTGTGTGTCTTGGTTTGAAAGACAGGTGTCTGCTAGGGAGGGCAGAGCCTCCCTTGGAATAGAGAATTCAAACCCCCTTGTAATAAGTATAATAGATAAATTCGTGTATGTAATATTGTATTATGGATTTGAGCTACTAATAAGAAGCTACCCAAGGGTGTCTCCAAGATTCCAGAGTTCCAAAACATATTTGCAACTGAAACGACAAGGCAGAGCAAGAAGATGGCCCATCCATCAAGGGTGGACCCTCACTTCACAGCTCCTCAACATCTGATACCGATCTTGGTGGAGATCCTGGATGATCAGATCACCCCTCCCAAGACAAATTCCGGAAAAACTATCAAGTAATCTTTTCATGCAGACGGGACTCCTTTGGAAAATTGAGAAACACAGCATACCTGGACTTTCAATGGACTTGGCCTTAAGGTGAAAAAACTGTATAAAACCCACAGGCTGAAACCTAGCAGTGTGGCAGAATTCGGAGGGTACCCTTGTACCGCCACTCTGTCCACCCAACTTTCGATCGATTGTTGTCCTGTTTTTATTGTGGCTTTAATTCGGTGTTGGAAATTTCGCTAATAAACCCTGTTATTTTTGAATTGGCTTCTAATCATTTATAACACCCTCCCTCCAAATAATTCTGATTTCAAAAATTAAGTGGGCTCTCAGGCAAAGATATGGGGATAGGAATAACAGTTCTTTACTAGTACGTATAACAAGGCAAACAAACAATAGCAAATACAGCATTTGTTATAAATGCATATTTTTAAGTTGGCTTCTTGCAAATATTAAAATGAATGCTATATATAATATGGGAAGGTTTTACTGTATTTTCTTTTACTATTAACAATGTTTAGAAATGTGAAGAATGTGTTTTTTCCTTTTGAGTTGTAAGGATTCTTTGTAGCATCTAAAGCCAGTCAAACCAGAAGGTTGGGGGTGTCCTCCTGCATTCCTGAATTAACCTAGATCAAGATAGTGGTGGACCGAAAGCTAGAAGAAGGAATTTATTGACCTCCTGGTATCAGAAGAATAAGACATAAGAACAACTGCAAGACTCCAATAAAAACTTTATCTACAAGGAATAATAAAATGTTAATTTGGTGAACTGGGACAAGTTGTAGGGGGCAAAACCAAGAGAACATCTGAACTCAAAGGAATGTTTGAATAATGCATTAGGTCTGTAGAATATGTAGCATACTGATCCTTAAAACAAGGTATCTGAAGGGGTAAGGTGTGCTGGCTGGCTCGGTGCCAGGCACCCTGGGCCAAGAAACTGTCTTTGCTTTCTTCTGTCTCAATTGTCTATTTTTTATTAAACTTATAAATTTTTCTAAGAAAGTGAACCTCGTTTTCCACAATTAACAACAAAAAGAGCCAGGAACATCAAGGAGCTTTGTTTCATAAAGCCTGGGGCAGTCTGACTCTGGGAGCACCACGCAGGAACGGTGAAAAATCCCTGGCTGGTGGATGAGATAGATCAGAAGTTCCACCGGTGGTAGCTGGAATGGTGGAGATGTTCTGGCAGGGTAGGGGTGCGCGGGGCCACAGAGCAGCAAAAAGCCTCAAATCAGTGCCAAAGAAAATGGCTGCGGCAGGAGAGGGCCGGCCCAGCTCCATCAGGGCAGGAGGAGGCAGCTCAGAGTTCCAGGGCACACGAGCAGATGATGGTAGACTTTTTTAGGAACGGACCGAGTGGTCACAGCGAACTCCTCCTGCAGCAAGCAGCAGCCTGACCATCCGCTCTCCGATGCCAAGAGCAAGAGAGCGAGAAACTGTCCCCAGCTCTGTCCTTTTCCTGCCCCAAAACTCACATTGTCTTCCTCTCCCGACTTTTGGCCACCTCATTGTTTTGGTCAAGCACCCATAAGCACCCAGTAGTTAGTCTCCTAGCAACTTACGGGGAAAAATTCTCTAAGTAAAAAAAGGAACAAATCTAACCCCAAAAGTGTGAGAAACCTCATAATTTCCATTGGACTACAACATGATTTTCCAATAACACTTCACTCCTGGTCACAGTGGATCCACACTGTTCCTTGAAAGTTGTTTTTAAAGCTGTACAGCACAGCTACCCTAAAGATTTACAAATTAATTCAAAAGGGGTTTTTTGCAAAGCAGCAGTGCATTAAACCATGCTGGAGTTAGTTGTAAGAAAAAAGTTTTTAAGCTATGGTCATAGTTCCCTTCCTTCATTTAAAATCCTGTTTACAATCTAAGTCACCTGGAACAATGGATGAAATCAGAGAGCATTGCATGAGGAATGCATTCTTTCATAAGGTGCTCTCTTTTTTTGCCTCAAAAAAAGCTTAAATGCTAATCAGGGACCACATGTTATCAGCTTCCAAAGAGTTACAGGTTTCGTGTACCAGTTGTGCACTTTTCAAAATAATTTCTGCAATTTATCCAGCACATCATGTTTTATTAAATAGTGTTATAAATGAGTATAAGCCAATTTAAAAATAACAGGGTTTATTAGCGAAATTTCCAACACCAAATTAAAGCCACAATAAAAATGGGACAACAATCGATCAAGAGTTGGGTGGACAGAGTGGTGGTACAAAGGTACCCTCTGAATTCTGCCACACTGCTAGGTTTCAGCCTGTGGGTTTTATACAGTTTTTTTACCCTAAGGCTAAGTCTATTGAAAGTCCAGGTATGCTGTGTTTCTAAAAGAGTCCCGTCTGCATGAAGAGGTTGCTTGATAGTTTTTCCGGAATTCATCTTGGGAGAGGTGATCTGATCATCCAGGATCTCCACTAAGATCGGTATCGGATGTTGAAGAGCTGTGAAGTGAGGGTCCACCTTTAATGGCTGGGCCATCTTCTTGCTCTGCCTTGTTGTTACAGTTGTAAATGTGTTTAGGAACTTTGGAATCTTGGAGGCATTCTCGGGTAGCTTCTTATTAGTAGCTTAAATCCACACGAATTTATCTATTATACTTATTACAATAGGTAGTTGATCACACAATCACTTTACAAAGTAATTAGACATTTCTTCAACATTTGGAATCAGATTTGCATGAGGAGTTTTATTATTTCTTTGATAAAGAAGCAGAATGCAATATTTGCTGCTTTAGGTCAAAGATATGGGTAACTGGTAGGATTTGGGAATTGACTATCCTGTTGCTTAATGCTAGATGCATTTAGAATTTTAAGATACTAAAGATTAACAATCCTCAGCCCTCCCCACCCCAGCTATCAACTGTTTATTATATTAATTATATTATATTATTCATATATTATTTATATATATGTCCTCCCCTTTGTCAGTATCAATGGATTTATAAAGAATTATGTATTGACAGGAATAATTTTTCTACCGCAGAATTAATTCTGCAAGCTTCTGTGAACCACTGACAGCAAGCAACATACTCAATATAAAAAGTTCTCAGATCAGGTGCCAAGATTTGCCCAAAATTTCATAGTTTTTCTGAGCATATTGTGTTTTATTATCTGGTTGTGAATGGCTGCTAACATTAGCAAAACTGCTGAGTGACAATTTCAAGGCCATAAAATTTTAGCAGTCCCTACTGTATGTAGGGCTGGAAACTGTAATTCATGGCAAGAAGTTTAACTTCTCTTTCAGAACTAAAACACAGCAGTGAAGATCCTATCATTTTATATCTCTGGACTGTCAGGTGAAGTTTACACATCTTACAGTGCTTATCAAATGTCAGCCTTCTGAGAAATAAACCTGACAATGAAGTGAATCTGAAAATTAGATGAGTGTAAATTCCAGAGTCACTGTCAATATACTGATTACAATCCAATGACTGAAAGCTGTTTCTTGTATGTATATGAAAATACTCATATCAGGCCTAGGGATGTCGGTAGACCATAACAAGTAAATATTTTATACTGATTAGAGAATGAGGAGTTAAAGTCTCCATCTGTTGGGACCATATACTGCATACAACCTGGAACTTGCCCCAGCACAAGGTCAGTGAAGACAGATGAGCAGTTTGGCAAGAGTCTGGATTCAAACTCCTTGCTTCTCTACAGTGAATTTCACCTGCATTAAAACATTTGTGTGTGTTCAGATGCCAGCTCTGCTAAGATCCTAGCCTAAACGTAAAGAGAGATTAGGAATGATGCAGTTATAAACTCACAGGCACAGAGGTTTTGTAATCATCATTAATACACATGTATGTAAGGCAAAATAACAACATTTCACAGAATCACAGAATGCCTTGGGCTGGAAATCACCTTAAAGACAAAGTCCAATCCATTTCTGGCAGCTACAGATGGCATCCTCTGACACTTACCTATTAAATCATGCTTCCCATTCCATTTAATTTTTTCCAAACTTGAACCAACTATATAAAGTGTCTGGTTTAAGCAGGATTCAGTAAAGGTTTGAATGGACTTCCTGGAGCTCAGGCAAGAAAACATCTTCCACATCACAAAAAGAAGGATTGGTTTTGAATGGAGAAATAATAGTCTACCCTTCTTGTTATAAATATGTAGTTTAATTTGAGTTTTTATTACTGTTATAATTATATAGTTTGATTTGAGTTTTTATTAAATAAATGTGCTAAAAGGTACCCCCTTCAACAGAAACCAACAATGAGGAGTAGACCATACTAAAGAGGCGCCAGATGACAGATAACGATCACTAGTTCCCATCAGAACCGATTCAGCTCTCAGAAAATCCAATCACTCCACCTTCCTGGAATTCTGACACTCGCTGAGACCAAACCCAGAAACCAAGACATGTTCGTCTTGCGGGAGCTTCAAGAATAATTCATGGACATATTTAGTGAAGACTTCAGGAATAATTCATAGACAGATCCGGAGATGTGACCAGATTTTCAGGAATTCTATTCTACTCTCACTCCAGGTGGACAGAAATCCTACCTGCATATTCAGACTAGACAGAAACCTAGCGTCAGGGCCTAAAAACCTTATAAAAACTAACCTTCGAGAGATAGTTGGTGTAAACTATGGGGGACCCAATGCGACAGAGGCTGAGTCTGGTTCACCCAGCAGCTCAAAACCCGGGCTCAGAGCTGCCGTTTGATTGTGGGAATTGTTTCTTTTCGATCTCTCTTTGTCATTTTCCAATAAACCTCTAAAACGGAATATTGGAGAACTGTTGTTTATAACACTTCTCAAAGACAGACCAGTTAGTGTTGGAATACCAAATTGTTGCTCTTAGCATGGGTTTTGTTTCATCTTTTCCATCACAAATACCATGCTTTTGAGGCCTTAATTATTTTGACAGCATTCCAAATTACCTGGTCTTACCTTCACTTTATCTCCTGGGAACTAAGGCCCAAATAAGTTAAAGCCAAAACTGTCAAAAGCATTCACTAATCTGGGGCACTTATTTAATAGCATCAAGCCATCATCCTCCTGAACACTTAGCATTTCACAGGACCTTGTATGTTCAAGGCCCAGCTTCAAGTGATTTCAGCTGATGTTGTGTGCTCAAGGCTTCCATAGATCTGTTCCTGGATATTTCATGCTGAGCACACAGAAATATAAAACTAACTCACAGTTAGTGAGTTAGTGGCCAACTGTGAAAGAGCTGACTTTTTGCTCTTGGCTCTGTTTGAATTTGCTTTGCTTTTAAAAAGGACCAAAACCAGACCATCAAGCTCTACACAAACCTGATTCATTTTTAAAGCACAGTTAATCTTGCAAGCTAACTACATGTGGAAAAAAGGACTGCGGGAGGCCAAAAAGTATTAGTGAGGCTTGGATTAACTTGTCTATTTGTTTTAGAGGGATAAGGAGCTCTGTGCAAAAGCAAAGGGCTCAAAAATGTCAGCAGAATTTTGGCATTGAGGTGAAGAGTAAGGTATGAAAAGGAAAGAGTGTAGGGGCGTATGAGTAAGTTCTTTAACATCTCTCATGAACCTTCAACCCCCATTCCAGCTGATCTGAACTTTGATGGTGTCTTGTCCCCAAAGACTGACTTAGGTGCCTGTGTTCTCCAGGCTACTTCAGCAGCAGAAAGTGACCCAATAGCAGAGGGCTAGGACAGACCCTCCCAGGGGATGTGAAAAAGAATGTGAGAAGAAATGACAAATACCACTGGGGGAGCCATCTCCCCTTTCCACAAAACACACTGCTTTGTGCTCCCTTAGCAGCAGTAGCAGCAAGCCTGGTTGTGTGTGAGGCTGTGCAGGCAAGAGGCAGCCTGGCTGCTCAACAGCAAGTGCTGGTATGACAGATGGCCCAAGCTGCCTTGAAGAAGAGAAAGAAATTATATAGTTAACAAAGATAAGACTTTTCAAAGGGTCCCAATATAGCCTTTCTAAGGGACACTTCATTTTAATTTTTCCACTATAGGTAGCCACGAACTTTGTGCCCAATACTGACCTTGTCTCCAGATGCAGGTGGGTAAAAGTGTGTAAAAGAGCCTTTCAGACACTTTCTCATTCCCAGCCAATTGATTTTTCAGTGAAACATACTTTTTAAATGTAAATTATTTTGGATGCATAGACACCAAACACATCTAACATATATTAGAAATCTCACAAAGCCTTGAAGAATGTCATTATCGCAGAGCCTGTGAAAATAAATGGACAGCCAATCTGCTCTACAGGATCCTTCAATCCATCTCTGACTAAATTCAGAAAAATCTGTAATACCCTTCACCCTTGTTTCAAACTAATAGCACCTGCATATTAAAGATTCCCATTAAAGTTAACAGTTTTCTCGATCTTGTAAAGAGCACAGGAAAGGAGTATAACAGAAGAAGGATTACATTCTCCTTTTTTGTGTACTTTGTAATGAAGGTAACACCATATGTCACAAATACTGAATAAACCTGATAAGTAATGTCCCCTGCCTGCAAAGAAACATGTAAGACACTTTAGAAGCCCCAAATTTATTTATATCTATTGATTCAGCTTCACTTCTTTGCTTTGAGAAAAGCAGGACTTTCTAAAACATGAACAGACCATTAAGGAGATGGTGCTGCATGAGTCCACGTGCCCAATTCCTTCATCAGGTTTCCACTGTTACTGTACATCTGCAATTATTATCTCTCTCTGTGGAGTTCTCTACTGTGATGTTTGTTGCTAATTTCATATGCAGCAGAGCTTGGTAGCTTTGTGTACACTGTGCTCTGTCAGGGGGCAATTGGGACCAGAAGATGCTATTGGAGCTTAAACTCATTAAACTGCCTATGACATGAATGAGAGCTGCTTGCAAAGATGAGAGACACAGGGTGACCTCAATGTATACAAAATAAGACAACTTTAAAAGCTTCCTATAAGAAGCTGCATCATTAACTGGCTGTGTAACTTAAAATTGTCTTTGGGGACATATGTATGCATATATGAAAAGAGAAGAATGCTTAATGCATCTAGCCTTGAAACATCAGTACAAGATCAGGAAATGATTGAACTTAATTTTTTCCCTTTGAGGAAATTCTAGATTTTTTAAATTTCTTTTTCCAATAGAACAGGAACATTATATATTATAAAAATCTTCTCCCCCTAATATTAACCCACTACAAGTTGTGATAAGAAGTTTAAGAGGAAAACATTCTCATTACAACAACCAAATTTCTTTTCTCTCTTCCATTTTCAGTCATGCTCCTACAACACAATTTACATGTCCTCATATTGCCTGTTTTCTCTTTATTTGTTTTAACTCCCCTCCCCTGTCCTTTGAATAATTTAGAGACAGTTACCCAAATATATATGGTATGACAACACCTCTCTTCATAAAGACTGAATATCATTTTTAGATGCACAGTTCTATCAATTAGGAACCACTTTTTTCTTTTTCAAATCAGATTCCTGATTTGAAAATATCACTGTTCCAATACTTTTTGCACAAACTTATTTTACTAAGAATTGCAGTTACTTAACACTTCTCAGTTCTTACTCGTATTCTTCTGATTATACATTTTTCTTTTCTTACAAGCTTTTGTCTCTTTCAGCACTATATCAATGCTTAATACTCTACTTTTCCTGACTATGTATCTGGACTTTATAGGATTAGTATTCATTTCGACCCCTATTTCCAAAGCCTCATTTTCAGTCAACTTATCCAAACTTGAACTGAGGCAAAATTTCACCTGCCATTTGCAGGTAGTTTAAGACTATTTCTTTATAAAGCTACAGTAGACTGTCCAAATCACAGATTCATTTCACGTCTCCCTTTTTCTCCTCATAGTTGCCAGCTGTCATTGAAGGCTCTACATAGATTTGTCACACTGCAAACTCAAGTTCCTCGGGACCTTCTCTGCCATTGCAGCCCTGGATTGCTGTTGGCTGCCATAGGCTTTGCTGGAACAGAAGTTGGGGGACATAAAATTTGAAACAGAAGTAATTTATTTCCTTATATTCCCAGTGTAGCCTCAGCCTACTGCACACTGTTTCTTACACTGGCTTTTAGTATGATGCCACATAACTGGAAATTCAGAAGGAGAGAAAATTTGAAAGGAGAAAGGAAACTTTTCCAGAAAGCTTAGGAAGAATTCAGAGAAAGACTGAAAATGAGGATGATGGTGGAATCAAAAACAAAACAGCACTTGCACTGAATGTGGGAGGAGGTAGGAGAAGCTGAGCTGAAGAAGAGAGGGAGAGAGTGCAAGACCTCTTGGTGAGAATGAGTGCACTGGTAGTCAGAAACAGGGCAAGAATATGTAACAGAAGAATAAAACAGATTAGGAAAGTGGAAATCTGTAAATACCTGGGAGACAAAAACTAGAACTAGAAGCCAGGAGACATAAGAACACAAACAGCTTAGCAAAAAGATGAGAAAGGATGAGAAGCTGCAATACAGAAAGACAGTCTGGGGAAAAGACCCAACAAGTGAGCCTTGGAGGAAACAATGACCAAAGACCTTGTGATCCAATACAGCAGTCTCTGTGCTCACCAGTTGTCTGCTGTCAGCAGCACAGCATAGCAGCCTTGCCATGCAGGGACACAGCACCCTGCCCTCCTCGAGCACAGGTCCAGCAATAACAGTTTGTCGCATTCCATTAGACATTTTGTTAATTCAGGTGGGAGAAGTCTCTGCAGAGGAAGAAGAAACATTCACCTCTGCTGGTGTCTCCAGCAGGTGTAGATATAATGCTATATTGAGGCGTGTTCCGTGGCTCATTGGGGAACGGCTTCCCAGCTGACCCGGCAGGGAACCACCCCAGCCTCGGTTAGAGAGTTGCAGGTGGACCGGCAGCTCTCCCCTGGTGGGTTAGGCCGTATGGTGACGCAGCGCTGGTGAGCGAGGTGATGACGAGGTAGAGAAGAAGGAGGCTTGGTGAGGGTGCAACAGAACGGGAGTTCATTATCACTCTGCAGCAGCTCCTGACCGAAGCAGCTGACAGGGCTGTGCAGCAGGTTAAAAGGGGGAAAGGGAAGGAGTGGCTTTGGGTCAAGGGGCCAGTGAGGATAAAGGGGAAGGCATACAGAGAGCAAATCAAATTTAAGGGGTGGGGGATTTCCCAGGCCTGCTCCAATCCAGGACCGAGTCTCTCCGAAGCCTCTGGAAGGAGGGGAGAGGCCTCCCGGAGACTGGCAGGCTCTGGCAGGGGAACAACTAATGATTGACATAAAACTGTGACCAGGGGGAACAAAGGTAGGGGATTTCCAAGGCGGGAGATATACCAATGGGGAGGAATACAGAGGGAACTTGGGAGAAACCATTTTCCAACTTACACAGAAATTACAGATAAATCCATAAACATTAACGATAAAATACGAAACACAAAACATGCCACAACACTATATGCTCTAATGACTTGAGTGTTTATCTTTTAAAAGCCATATACCACTTGTAAAAAATTAAACTATGCTTTTTAAAAATACTTCAGAACTAAATTCTTAGAGATTACAAATTCACCAGCTATTTTTATATACAATATTTTCTTTCTCCTTCAACATTGGAGCAATATATTACTTTTTTAAAGGATCCTTCCTCTCTTGCTGTACTGAAGGACTAATGTTTTGGGAACAGAGGATATGCATCTCCCAAAGAAGACCCACATATGTAACACCTGCCTCATTTTTTTCAGAATGGTAAAATAGCATGGCAGGGACATATAAAGTCATTCTCCTGGGGAATTGCATCTACCACAGATTATATGGGCCTATGTGGTACAACAGCTACCATACAGCAGAAGGGCAACATAAATTTCTCTGATATTTTTCAGTCAACATCTTTCCAATGACAGTCATAACATGGCCAATATTTTTGCTGGTATACTTCTGAAAAATCCTGATAGAAAATCTGTAAGGTAGCAGACAGCAAATTAATATATTAAAGAGTAGTAACAGTTTTTTAAATATTAGGATTCAACTTTACAATGATATGAAATCAAAGCAAACCATTACTACTTAGACTTTATAGCCTATCAGTTTATATAGGCACTGGAAGTACCTCTTAGTCCATTTGGAAAGCTTTCTCTAAGTTCTAAATAAATACTTCAGAGTGAATACTTAACTTGTGCTAAACCCCACATTTTACATATACAATTGCAAATACTTCAGGGATGTCAACAGAATGAGTGTGCACAAAACAGCAACTGACATCAAAAGAACACAAATCCTTTTTGTTAAAGCTCGGGTGAAACCTGGACTGTTCATTCTCCTAGTTCCTGCCTCTGCCTTCTGTGACAGGGACAGTGTGACTAGACAACTTGTTGATGAAGACTGAGGTAAAAAAAGACATTGAGTACCTCAGTCTTCACATATCCCAGGCAACCAGGTCTCACATTTCCTTCCACAGTTGTCCTATATTTTCTCTAGTTTTCCTTTTAGCACCACTGTACCTATAGAAGATTTTCTTGCTGCCCTTCATGTCCCTGGCCAGATTTAATTCTATCAGGGCTTTAGCTTTCCTACCCATTCTTCAAGGCTGAAGATCTCACTATGTCTTTGGGTAACTAGTGCCACTGTGCTTAGTCATCCTCACAGTAAAAGAAAGAAAAAAGCTTCTTCCTATGTCTAGATGGAATTTCCTCTAATTCAAACTGTGCATGTTTCCTCTGGTTCCATCACTGGATACCACTGGAAAGAGTTTGGCTTTGTCTTCTTTACTCCCTCAATCAGGTATTTATACACATACATGTATCATCATGCCTAAGAACATGGTGTGAGAGAGGGAGTAAAACCTGTGAGACAATGGGCATGAATGAGAGAAATAAGTTTTATTTAAATTTCACCTGGCCTCACATATGGTCTTACACTGATTTTTATTACATTAATAGCCTAATTGTTCTGCTGAACAGCAGCTTAGAATTTTTCAGCCAAAGAAAATAAGCAGGTATGAATGTGAAAGATATATACCTAACACTGAGCAGCATAAAGAGAAAATATCCATGAACAATATGACATATTAAAGTCAAATTTCAATTGATTAGTCACTGCTGAAGCAGAAAATGAGTGCAGGTGGTAAAGTGTTGATGAACAACTTCCAGTATTTGTGTGGGCAGCCATACACAGACACACAAACAACTTCAGTAATACACATTCCTTCTGAAGCTTGCTTTTTTTTCACTTAATTTTTCATATTGAAAAATTACAAAGGACATGCTTTAAACACAGTGGAAATTGCTGTAAGAAATCTGGACTTTCCTGAGCCTTAGATTAAATACTTTTTAGTTGTATTCAAATAAGTGATCAATACAGTTCAGAAAATGGAGATTTCAGATCTCACTTTGTACCTATAGCATTATTTCCTTCACCTCTGATTCAAGGACAAAACCACTCTGCTGCAGCAGTGACTTGCCACCAAATATGCAAGTGACAGCTAGAAATTGTGACAAAATCCTTTTACAGATATGAGATTATAAGTTAAAGTAAACACACCACTGTTCAATCTAAATTCAGACCATTTTCATCACCATTCACAACAGAGGAAAGAATTCTGAAAGTTTTTTTAATACATCGTATTACAATGAATATTCACAAAATAAAAACATAATAAAAGACTTAGAGTTGAATGGTTTAGAGAGGACATTTTCAAGTGTTGTAATAGTGTATTAGATTATTTGACCCTTTTTTTCACCCGTGCCTTGTATCATCTGAGATATAATAACATGATTACAAATATGACCATGTACCAAAATGGCTTACTCTGACCTTGTAAAGCCACTAAAGCCATTTGCAGTGTTCAAATACAACACCACATGGCATTATCAAGGCTGAGAACTAAAAGTGAAATAAATGCAAACCTAAGATTTTATCAGCAGGCTACCTGACTTGCATACCTTAGCTAAATAAAATAAAACAAAACTATTCTATCAAGCAGAACCAATGTCATTGTTACAGTCTTCCATCTTGAAACTATTGATTTGGCTGATTTGCCCTGCAAGGTCTAGAAGCCATTTAAATGCAAGATTTTGCATATAATTACTTGTCAATATTTCTTTCCAGAAAAAAAAATATTTATGATATCACACATTTAAATGTTTTCAAATGATGAAAACATAATAAGTGCTCTCATAAGCATCTATTTAAAACCCTGGAAAGGTTTTACAAACAGGTCGTGATCTCAAGGTCTACAAGTCTCCAGGGCTTCATGGATGTCCACTGCACAGTAAAACTTGACCTTGCTGATCAAGTTAAATTATTTGAATGTTATGAATGGAAAAAAAAAACAAACTTCTGTTGCCAAAAGGTTTTACACTGATAGTGATGTAAAAACTTGAACCATTTTAAGCACTATTACAGTTATTACATATATTACTTAGTATATATTGAATTAAGTATGCATAGAAGGAGATCCTAGTGTGATTGACCTACTGCAGGTCCATAAATTTTAAGCATATCAATTCAATAAAGTTTATTTTTGCAGCTCTATCCATTTCTATCCATTAATTTTTGAAAAGAGAAATCTTTTTTATTTCTAAAATGTTGTTCATAAAGATATACTTAACACTGAATTTACAGTGATATGTATATCCACGTTCTGCTTTTGCTGTGGAATAATTACAGCTCTCAACATTTGATTTTGTTTAAAAATTATTCTGGAATTTCAAAATTATAGGGCATCAGCATTTTCAGAGGAGAACATTCTGTCTTTGTCAAAATTTACAGAAGACAGAAATATTGTTGAACACCAGCTTTTGAGTTCCTTAGCCAAATAGAGGTTCTTTCCCTGGAGTGATTTTGGCATTTCTCGTCAGCTAGTGAAGAAACAATAATGGATGCTTCCAAGCAATTAAAAATGTCAGCGGTCAGTTTAGCCAATTTCTAGACAGCTAGATGAGATTGCCTATCATGTCATGCTGTATGCCACCACAGTTATACATGAAGACCATAAAAAAAAAATCAGTCAAATAAAAAATGTATGTTTCTGTAAATTTTATGAACAGTTTAAGGAACAGCTCAAGCAAAAAACTCAAATTCTAAATATTCTCCATTTTCCTACTTACTTTCATATCAGCTATAAAAAGGGATAACTCCAGTACTCCTAAAGTCACTGAGACTCTCAGGACAGGAGAGACCATTCTGTCATGTGCTTGTCTGCTCACGTCTTTCAACCATATCATGAGATGCTCAGGGTACCAAACCTGGAGATTAACACCAGAGTGTGGCTGTGCAGAGACTGCAGTACAGAAGGGTGGGAAGCCAGCAACAAGACACACAAAAGGGAATGCAGGTAATGATGTGCACTTCTGCTCCAACTGCCAGACACAAAACTGACTCTCCTGAATCATCACAACAGGGTCCTATAGAAAAGAAATACTGTGAAAGCACAACAGTGAAAGGCACTGGCCCAGTCTCTCTACCTCTCATCTTTCCCCTCTCTGCTGGAAGCCACAGGGGTGAAGAACATTCAATCAGACTGTCAGAAGTGTCTAGATGGCTCAGCTACAGAAAGTGGTGAAAGGCAGGCACTCAGAGAAGGCATCCACATATCAGAATAGAGACACCAGTTTGGGACAGGATGAACTATTTCCTAGAGCTCCTTCCTTCTCACTGATCCTAGATATGCACCTTTGTATCTTGCCTCTCTGCCCCATCCTCCTAAATTACACTTAGGTTTGGGCATGAGGTGTAGCCAAAATGTCTCCATAGCATGACAGAAAGAGAGAAGAGACACAAATTCTATTTTAAAAGGAACATATGAACAGTAATATTATTCTTATACACTCTTTTTCTTTTATTCTTTTCCATGTTGAGGTACAATGTAATTAAAAAAAACAAATTCAACCAAACCTAGCTGCAACAAATCAACCCAAAACACAACAAACAACAAGCTTAAACCAAAAAAGCAATAAATTATGCCAGCCAAAGATTATGTTGAATGATTTTTCTTTGTTTCTTTTTTCATGAGAAGCTTTTCTTCTTTAAATGGATTTTAATTTTAACTAAAACAAATGCATAGTTTAATAATTGTACTATAGCATAATTTTTCTCACTACAGATATTTTAGTTCCCTACTTTGCCTGTAAGTGTAACAATGCAATCAGTGATTAAATGCAAAATAAGATCCAAACTCCTAATTTAAATACAGCCATAAGAAAAACAATTGCAAGAATCACGTATTTTGACAAAGCATTAATTTTGCTCAATAAGAGCAAGAATAAGGAGAAGACGTGTCAAATTAACAATCCTTCAAAAACTTCTGAAACTCTCTTCATTTGTACAAGTCTTCTAAAGGAAACTAATACTAACCAGAGTTCCTAAATATTTTCTTAAGGAAACACTAATAAGCATGCTCATAGTGTCATACACCCCTAAACCCTACCTCCTAGAGGAGTAAAATAAAATTATATGGATAAGGGATTTTTTTTAAGGTCAGTGACAAAAAAAAAAAAAAAAAAGAAAAAAAAATTAAAGATTTTGGGTAGGATTGATAAATTAATTTGAATCCAAGACAACTTTTTTCTATCTTTCTGTTAGTGAAATTGAAAAAATAGTTTCTGGCCACCATGAATTAAGAAAAAGAAATAATAAAGAATTAAGATGGCAAACTCAAGGGAAATGGTTGTAAAAATCTGTGGCTGCTACATGCAGCCAGGTCACTGTTGAAATAAAAAATCATTATATTAACTCGCAGCTCAAGGAGAGCCCCTAGCTGGTGGACTACTATGGCAATAAACCTCTTTACCTTATCATTGGCAAAGTTTTACTTGGAGCTGCCCCTCCTGTATCCCCTGTATGCATGTTTTCCACCACTCTCTCTGTCCAGAGGAAAAGAAAACATACCACCATTACTGTCATTTACTGAAACTGGCCTGAACCAGGGCTTCAGTTTCTCTAGACTGTTAATGAAATTCCACCAAAGGAATGGAATTTTATCACAAAACTACAAAAATGAGAGGAAAAGAAAAAAACAAAGAAGGAAGATATTCACTCACCACTTAGTTGATGCTTTGTCTTGGTGGGCAGATTCCATTATTTCCCTTATCTTCAAATTATGTGATAAACTTTTTTGTATACTTTCTATGCAAAGGTCATTTTCTGGGACTGGTGATTCAGAGATGATATTTTTTTTTTTCCCATAACACAAAGAACTGCTTTTTTCAACAAAACACAAGACCTTTTCTAGAGAGCTTGTTTGCAAGAGACCAGGTCCTTAAAATTATTCATGTGCTTTCTGAGAAGCACCTGAAATGGTTAGATTGTGGAAATGTATTGTAAATGACTCAAACCCTAATTTTTTTTTTTAACTGAAATTCAGTGCTACTGTAAAACTTATCTCCTTCAAAAGTTCCATTCACCCTCTACTTTCAACAGGGAGCTACAAGGAAATGGGGGGTGCGGAGCGGGGAGGATTATTACAAATTTCAATTAATATATTTCCTGGAAGCAGTAATGTCTTTAGGGATAAATTTTTAAGGCAGTGGAATTTTTGGGCTGCAGCAGAGCTGACAGCACAGTGGTGACTGCTCAGACATTTCTACTACCCCAAAGGTCATTTGCAAACTGTAGTAACTCTAAAATGTCAACTAACTGATGATGGATGGATGCAAGTACTCCTATACTTTACTTTGGCATCTGGATTGTGAACCCTGTAAATTGCAACCTGGCTATAAAATGAAGGAAGTTCACAATGTGTCACAATGTGCACAAAAGAGTTGCTAAACAAATACAAGTACTGCATCTTGCCTATACTAATTGCTGATGTGGGCTAAAGAATTGCTACAGGCTGAGCTTCTGTGCCTTTTGTATCTTAACACAGGAAAGTCAGAAGGAAAGGGGAGATTTTGTTCTAGTTTGGTTTGGAAAACAAAATTATTTGTAGAAATAGAACAGAACATTTTTATACATCCTGTCATTCACCCCTGTGCGGGGGAAAATTACATGTTTAGTGTTTGCATACTAAGAAAACAGCTACCTGTTTTCAACTAACAATTATCTGATCAGTTCAGTCAGACTCAAGTTTGAAAATCATTTTTTCTAATGCATATATTCAAACTCATGGAAAATTCCCATAGATAAATGAATTGCAAAAAAAAAAAAATTCCTTTTTTTCTTTTTTTCAGTAAAGTCCCCTATACAATAGAGTGAAGATTGAATCAGTGGAGTCCAACAGAAGTGGTATGAATTTCTGAACAAATTATGGGAGAATCTACAGTATTTAAAGATAATTTGAGGTGTCTAGAATACATGAATATATCCAGAGGTCTCAGCTCATTGGGCCTTTAGAATAAAGTCTCTCCCTGACTTCAGTTTTAGTTCCTTTATCTTAATGTGAAGCAACCCATGTTCAGCACTAATAAATTAGTGTTTTCGCAGGTTACAATGATTATAAATGTATTCTATTGTGTAGGCAAGGAATGAGTACAATTAGCAGAATCCCAGGGGACCTCAGATCTAGCATATAAATCTCAGCACATTCTTAAACTGACAGTAGTTTGGCAATCTCTGTTAAGAGGACTGTAAGGAAAGCTGGAGGTTTCAAGTCTCTGTACTGAAGAGGCACTAAGAAGAAGCTGAGAAAATTTGCTTTGTTTGAACTGAGTTGCAAATTCTACACACAGAAATATGGCCCACATCTGTTGTTAAAATATGATTTCATAGAGAAATTGATTTCAAGAAGTGATATTTTGTTAAAGAAAAGAGACTACTCTGTAAGCCTAAGTAACATTTCTCCAAAATATTTTTCTTTACAAGTACCATGATGCAAATTTTCATATGCAGCAAAATACCATTTTCCAGTCATGCTTCAGCATTAGGTCCCTGACCAAAAAACAAAGTAATGTTGAGGCTTTTTAGGGTAAAATATTATATTACCATCTCTCATGGTGTCCTAATCAAACCATGTCCTTTCAAATCAATGTCCACAATCTCTGAGACAATTTAATTAACACCAATAACCTGAATGAAAATGTAGAACTACCATTTAGTTTCATATCTCATGCAAATCTGATATAGATCCAAATTCAAGGAAAATCAAGGAGCAAGGATTTTCACTCATCCCAACTGCAGTAACAATAGAACAGGCTGCTGAATTTTATACCTATTTACACTTTTAAAATGGAGGCACTGAAACAAAGATCAGAGACTGCTTTATTATAGGTCAAGTTATCCCCAGCTGAAAGCTTTGGTACAGAATAATCGCTAAAATGATCAGTTCTCAGAAGTGTCAAGTTATACTTAAGGAAAAACATTTGCAGAATTGGGATCTAAAACATCTGTCTCTGAAGTAATTCAAGGAACATTAGTCACACTAATCTTTTCAGATTTCATTTGCACTTGAAGAGATATATTAAAAGTATTCAACCAACAACAAGCCAGTTGTTCTGAAATGTACTCTTTGAATCAAACTGCACTGAAGCAAATCCTACACAGGGCAGATTGTTATAGGATTCATGTTTTCCCTGCAAATTCTCCTCTACAGATTATCTAGGTAACTTATTCAGTAATAAAAACCACTAGAATCATCTGTTTCCACAGTTAACATCTTAGCCTTGTCATGAAAATTCACCTAAATTTTTAAAACATGACAGTAAGGATCGTCTATTGAAGAACCTGAATCATTTGTTTAGGACACATTAGGAGTTACCAGTGGGTCAAGGGAGTTTATCTTTGCCTTCTACTCAGCACTGGTGAGACACACTTGGAGTGCTGTGACCAGTTCTTGGCCCCCAGTATGAAAGAGATCTAGAGAGACTGTAGAGTCCAAGAGAAGGTCCAGAGACCTGTGGCTGTTGAATGTGGAGAAGAGTAGGCTTGGGGAACTTCTATCAATGTAGATGAATATTGGAAGGGACGGTGTACAGAAGACAGAAGAAGACTCCTAGCAATGTCCAGTGACAGAACCAGAGACAATGGGCACAAACTGAGACACAGGAGGTTCTGCCTGAACATCCCTCTTTTACTATGACCGTGACTGATCACTGACAAAAGCCCTGCATAAAGCATTATGGGAGGCAGTGATAGGAATTACAGTCGGTTCTCTTCCAGGGGAGTGTCCTATATGACAGCATCATATCCCTTGTTGACTTTACCTCCTGCCCTTCAAATGCTATGTTTCTCTCCATAAAATGGGGCCAGTGCACCAAAATTAGTAGAGGCTTGAACCCGGATTACATGAATTGTATTTCAAATCAGGGCTAAACCAAGAGAAGTAAGGGTTTGAATTCTTCTGTTGGTAACAATTTTACCTGCAGTGAATGATGAACAATTTAGCTCTAATAATGAAACATTTGAAAGATTGCTGTACTTACTGCTCTGGGCATCACTGCTGTGATCTGCTATACTTGCTTATGTTATCTTTTACAGATAAAGCCCCTTTAGGGACTTTGGAGGGCTGCCATTACTTGGAACCCCAAGGGGCAGACAACTGCAGAGATCCTCCAATATGCTAATAGCTGGCAATTTCACATGCATGGCTGTAGGATTTTAGCCTTTTATAAGTCTTCTAGAGAAAGAGGAGTTTCTTATAAGTTAAATATGGTATCTGGGTAAATCTTTCTGTTAATCTTATCTGGAGTACCTGACATCAACTCTAATAATCTCAAGTATACACACCTTTTTCTGAAAGGCACACCATGTAGTTATAGCAACGTGGTCTGATAACAGCACAAAGTGAGCCAGATAGTATCTTCTTATTTCCCATTCAGAAACACACTTTATTTTCCACCTGTTTGATTTTGTACTGGAAATACCATTCAGAAAGTTTGTGTAGTTTCCATCCTAGGCAGTTTTCAAGGGCTGACTAGATGAATCACTGAGCAACTTCTGATCTCAAACCTGCTGCTCCTTGGAGTGGGAGGTTGAACTGCAAATATTTTGAGGTCTCTTCATCTCATTTTTCCTATGGCCCTGTGTCAAGTTTTGTACTTTATCTAATTTTTGCCACAAGTTTTGCTGGTGCTTCTACAAAGGTTGTAAGTAGAAGATAAAATCTGACTGCTCTAATGTTGGACCCATCGTCAGGTCATCTGAATATGAGTGCAATTTTATTCTGATAGAAAATGTTTGCTAACATGGTCCTTGCTTTTTGTTTCTAATTGACTGAGGTTGACTTTTTTTTTTTTTACCAGGTGGGACAGAGAAACTCAAGATAAATTTACCAATGAATTTTGTCTGAACAAGCAAACACTACCATGGGGAATCACTAAAATATCAAAATATCATTTGCATTTTGAGTTGTGCAAGTGATCACCTGCATTGCTCAAAACAGCTCCTGCTTCCTTCATTAGATGGCAGAGACCTGTAAAAGAAAAGCTGCCACATTAATTTCAAGCTTCTCATGATTCTGCTGAAACAGAAAAATAAATGGGGAATTATCATATAAAGTAATGCTTTTACTTTCAGTTTGTCTGAGTAAATTAGCCCAGGTGAAATTTTTTTTTGAGTGTAATGAAATGGAAGATCTCTTCCAATACATATCAGAGCTCTTAGCTACTTTCAGCATATGGTATGTGCCATACCCTTCTGTAACAATGTGCTTTTCCCACATATACATGCTGTATTGTGCTGTAATGATGAAGTTGCTGTTGGCCTCAAGAGTTTCTACGTCTTGCCTTTTCACTTGATTAATTGCATTCAAATCTGACAGTTGGCATTGAGGCTGGGGAGCCTCAGTCAAGAGCTTTCTTAGCTGCGTTTCAAAAGCCTTTTTTATGTCTTGCAAGAACAAGTCATTAAGTGGACCTGCTACTGAGAAGTAAATTATTCTAATAGAAAACATGTTTTAAAGCACAATTTAGCATAAACCCCTAACCCTCTGACAAGCATGCTGATGGCGTGTCCCTTACCAGGTTAATATGACTTAATTCTGCTATCAGTTAGGCAGGATGGCGAGCATCCTTTATGTGAGAGAGAAGTGGGAATTAATGGATATTGGGAGGGCTGATGAGCCAGCTGGGAGCCTGGGGAGTGACGGGGGGAAGAGGATGGGGGTGGTGGGAGGGGAGGGCACTGGGCTCTTTCTGGAACTCAGTAACAAAGACTTAACCACAAATGGCTTATTAAAATAGCTTAAGACAGAATAAAGAAAGGAGGGCAGATATTGCATGTAACAACTTATATCCCTTCAGATGGCTGAAACCACATGTTGGTGCTGCATTGATGGATGGGACCTGCACAGAAAGTTATGAGAAAGTCCATCTAGGTTTTGTCTCTCTCACCTCATCCCTGACTGCCTTCCTACCCAGCCCAATGCAAAACATGGGTAAGGCTGATTAGTGTTACACCGTTCCCAGCAGTGCCTTGTAAAAATACAAAGACCGTGAGCACAAACTGAATTACAGGAAGTTACACTCAAACAGCAAAAAACCAGTTTTGACATAAGTATAGACAAACCCTAGAACATGGTGTACAAAGGGGTTGTTGAGCCTCCATGCTTGGAGATACCTGAAACCGTGCTGGCTCTATGCAATCTGCGCTGGCTGTGTTTTGGGCAGGGCAGTTGGACCAGACCATGTCCAGAGGTCACTTCCCACTACCCTCATGCACTGATTCCATGAACCAAAGTAAATCATGTTTTGTAGCCTTTGCAATTTAAGTCATTATTAAGACAAAGTTTCTAGACATAAGCCAAATCTTTTCTACTCCAGCTAGTATCTTACCCAGAAGATTAAAAAATGAAAAGAATGTAGGATGTGTCTGAACCAAATTATTCAAAAGCTGAGAAATGTAAATTACGTGACTGCCTTAGCAAACTCTTTTTGACACTTTCTCAGAAGATGATTTCTAAAATGTTCCTGACTATCCTTATCCAATCTTTTTAACTCTTTAATCAGCATTAGTCATTAGATCTGTCAGCTCCTCTAATGAAAGAGTGAATACAATATCACCTATCTTCTTGTGGACATGTATTTTGGTGCAAAAAGGACACAGTTCAAGATTAAACTTTATTTTTCTCATTTTTACAGCTTGTGAACAAGCAATGAGATTCTAGTCACTATTAGCTTTGCAGTAGTAGGTTAGAAATACTTTTGTGTCTTTAAGATGCAGAAAAAAATCTTCATAGAAATTTATATATTCAAAGCACATCTCCAAGCAACTCTGCCTGCTGTGATTGCTCAGCAATTATTTAAAAGAAGCTTCAGGTATCAAAAGTTGGATCCCTTGATAATGCACTTTCAATGTCCAGTTCTGAAGATTTCTGCTTAAGTAATTTGCCCTTTCTCATATACTAACTTTGTGGCAGAGGCAAGGACAGAAGGTAGTTTCCCAAGCTTGCATTCATCTTCTTTAACCTTTCTAGTCTTTACTATGTCTGTCATCACCCATATTCTCTTCATAACACTAGGCTTCCTTATCCAATGAGGAAGGAAGGACCCAGCTACCTCTGCTATGCAACCTTAATTCACCCGAGGGCACTGGGCAGATGGACCCCGAGCAGTAACAGACACATGCTGTCTTTTGGAAGAACTGTAGCCACTGAACAGAGATTACCAAGTACACAGTCTGAATAAAACATATTTGTGAGTTTCCTGAGTACTTATTACAACCTTGGCCAATACTGAATACTTCCTTCCAGCACTGGGTGAGTGTATGAAGAAATCCCCTGTGCTCCTCAAAATTTAAAACCAGCATGAGAGGGAAGAATCATATAGAAACAAGGTGAGTTCATGTTCCTTAAATCAGAAAGGGTTTTAAATTTTCTAGATCCACCTTTTAAACCAACATACAGCTGTAGCCACAACACTTTTCCATATGGAGCAACCACAAGATGGGAAAAAACTACACTCCTTTCTAAAATATCAGTGATTTGTTGATCACAGAGGTATGGCAAGGTACCAACACCTGAGCAGTTCATTTGTAGCTATATTTTTTTAGGACATCAGCCCTACTTATCTCTTTTGGTTCTTCTCCTATCTTTGTTATTTTTTTCTGGCTAGTACTCTCATACATGGATGAATATTCAGTGTAGTTTTATATATGTTATTGGGTACTTCAAAACTGTCATGATCTCCACTACTCCCTGCAGGAATTTTGACTTGGAGTTCAGGATGGTCTGAATTTTATCCAAATACATAGAGACATTTCCCCCCCACACACACTTTAAGACTGATTAGCCTGGTCAATCACATTCTATCACTCCTCCAGTCATCATCAGTGACCTTAAGCTGGTCCTCAAGGAGTGATCTTTCCTAGGATATCAATTTTGTGCTCAACAGAGAACAAGAAATGATGAAAAAAGTTAGAAGAGATATGCTAAAAAATCTGGGTGAGATAACGTACCCCTGTATAAGTTCTGTTACACTGGAAGAAAGATTGCTGAAAAAACCCCATGCCATAAAAATCTCCACTTAAGATGAGGTCCCTAGAAGCCAAATTCCATGTATATTTATAAGAACAGTTTGTGATGATAGTTAGATTTCCCAAGGATATTCTAGTGAAAAAAAAAAAAAAAAAGGCTCCATGCACACAGAATGCAAGCAAAAAGAACTGCAATGCTCACTTGTTCTGTTCTCCTTGCTGTACTGGAGCAGTATTTATTTTAAACTCTGTTTGACTTGAACACACTTCCACATTGAAAATATCTCTATTACTTGTTGCCTGTGTGACTCAATCATTATTTATGGTTTCAGTTTGAAAGTCTTCCTTTGACTTAAGCAATGAATTATCTATTTTAAAGTTTTGTGGAAGTCTTCAGTCTAGATATAAAATGAATATTACTTAAAAAAAAAAAAAAGAAAAAAGTTTATATAATTTAAATTGTATTGTCAGCATTTGCTTATTCATTCAAGAAATCTGTGGGCCTGAATCACATCTGAGCTACAAATCTCTACATTAATTGGCTTAATTTTTAAATAAAATGGATCAGAATAATTTCTAAAGATTGTAGAGAACTAATGTGAGCGAATTTCTAATAGAGCAAATCTCATAGGAACAAAGTGAGTCCTTGTTGAACTAGTAGACCAATAGGAAAGGACTGTTTTGAAAGAAGCAAAACTGAGTTCCTCTTTGCAGCCAGCAGGAGTAAAACTAGAATAGCTTTCCCTTGATGAGGAAGAAAAGGATCAATAACTGAGTAATTTTGAGTTGAGGAGGCAGAAAAGGAACTTGATATGCTCAAGCTCCATGGTACCTTTTATGGCAAAGTTCCATGTAAACAGTCTGTTACTTTTTAGCTTGCTGCCTGTGACTTTCACGAATTCACTCTAGTTCCTTCACGATAAAAGCATGATCCAAATAGTAATAATGAAGTTCTAGATTGAACCAAATACGAACGAAATTTATCAGTCAAGGGTCTCACTGTCATAGAATCACTTGTGTTGGAAATCAAGTCCAGCTGTTAATCCAACACTGCCAAGTCCATCACTAAACCATGTCCTAGTCTTGAATATTTTTGTTCTTTTGCAGAGGCCATTGTCCTTCCCTCAGTGTTGCTTCAAGGCCCTTACTTTTGTCTCTGCAGAGGAGCCTTCATAGGGCCAACTTTACTATACTACTTTATAGTAGCCCTCATTTGTACAGGGAAAATTATAGTTTAGAGTGAAAAATAATTTCTGTGCAGGTAAAGATTTTCAGGAGTGTTTAAATGACTCAGGAACCACAATTCTCTCTAAAAAATAATAATAATAATAATAATAATAAAAATTTTCAAACTGGCTTTTGAAAATGCCCATCTATTCTTTCTTTCCCCTGAAAATTGACTATTGTCTGCAGTTGGTTTTACAGAACCAAGACTAGTAATGGGTGGTTGAATGTTTCTTGAAGTTGAAGGACTCATCTGCTGAAACATGAAATAATTGATGTTATCCTAAGTAAATGCATATAAAAAATATTTCATTTCACAAAATAGCTTACATTTTTCTGCTGAAGAAGTTATAATTTTGCTTAAGCAATCAGTATATGATTGAACAGAAACAGCCTGAAGTGAATATTTCATTATAGGGAATTTTTCCCTCAACTCTACTCAATAAAACAAAAATTACTCTGACTTGCTTGTAAAACAAAAACAAATTCAGTCTTTTACTCTCCTGTTGTCTTGCAGCTTTAGTGCAAAAGTCCATTCCAGGCAACTAGCTACAGTTGTCTGCTATCTCATATCTCAGGTTTAAATGCATCAACTGATGAGTATAAATAAATTTCAGATACATCAAATTGCTTTTGTTATGCTACTATTCTATCTTATTAATGTCTATAACTCCATTAAAGATATAAGAAAAATGGCAACAGTACCGCCTGAGCAAGCATTTTAAGTGCTGATGTGTTACACAGTAGTTATAAATAAACACATTCTTTTTCAATTATTGCCTAGAACTAGCAATCCTCTTTTCCTGTTCCTTATTTAGCACCTTGGAGCAAAACACCAATCACCTAAATTCCATGGATTTTTAAAAATAACTATAAAGAACCTCTGAAGGAAGAAAAGGTTTCACTTTTGTTTCTGGTAGCAAAATGTGTGTCATCACATTCCTATTATAGAACCCTGCATCACAGAAGTCAACATGGAAGACATATGCTATCATGTCTGCTGCAAGGCAGCACTTCTTGAGTAAACATTGAGAGCAGTAGACATAACAGCACTGTAGGACCACTTATATTCCACATAAACAGGGATAGATATATAGAGATATATATATATGTATCGGTTAATTCCCATACTAAATACTGAAATAGATGGTAGAAGGTATCGACATGAATATTCTTATGGGAAAAAAGTTCTTTCCTTCTGTTATATGAAATGTGAAAAGGATAACCCATGTGTTTAAAAGATGTTAAATTTGCATCATTTTTCAGTTTTGTTTAAGGAAACCTTTTTTGTTGTTGTTTTGTCTTATTTGAATTGTACTGTTACCAGTATGAATTCCTTTTGGTATTATTTAACTTTATGCAAATCTCAGTAAATTCAGTTGCATATCTTAGCTATTATGATTTCTTTTTTTTCAGACTATCAGTTAAGGTCTGTTAATCAAGTGTTTCCTTTACTTCTGGGATCTATTTTTTATAGTAAATCTATTGGCATAAAAGGGCATCTGTCTTCTTTAAATCTCAGTTATACATATTTGCTCTTCCTACACTTTTCATTCTCTTTCCCTCCTGTACTGATGATTACCACTTTCATTTCAAAGGATAAACAGAGTGGAGGAAAAAAAACCCAGTTCTTAAAAGCTAGGTTGGAAATTAGCTAGCATCTATTTTCACAGAATTTTTTTCTCAAATTTTTATAAACACTCCTTTTCTAACAGAAATTTAAAAAATGTTTCATAAGATAGGCTTATGAAAACCAAACAGACAAGTACTCAATAAGGTGCTAGGTGGATAGCATGGTAAAGGAAATACTCATATAATATTTCTTTCACAAAAGGATCAATTGTATTAAAGCCTGCCAACAAATCAGGGAAATACAGTGCTTGTTCACTGATGATAGGACGAGGACCAACGGGTTATATTACTGAAGTGTTTGATATTTAGGATACTTCATAGAATACTGAAGTTACACTGCTAGAGTATTCATCAAAGGACCTCTCCTCTCCTTCCCTCTTCTCTCCTCTCCTCTCCTCTCTTCTTCTCCCCTCCATTCTACCCCTTTCCCCTCCCCTCTCCTCATTTCCTCTCCCCTTCCATCCCTTCTTCAAAGCAGAGTAGTCCAGATTTCATGAAAGGAGTAGGGTACAAAAACGTTTTTGCAGAACATTCCTTTTTAAATTAAAAAAGCTTTTAGTTTGAAGTTCATCCATTTGCAATCTCTCTTTTTTTTTTTTTTTTAAGTTGCAGAAGAACTACATATTTAATTCTATGCCTTTAGGAAATCATCCTCAGTTTGCTGAAGCAAAACAAACTAGCAATATTTCTTCAGAAGCCCATTACATGCATTTTCCCATCCATGCATGGCATTGGAGCTAATCAGGGAGACCCCATGGGGCAGTCATGGGAAAATGTTGGGGCCACAGGAGAATCTCCCAGTTCTTACAGGGAAAGAAAGATTCTCCTTAAAAAAAACCCCCAGTGCATTTCAGAAGGGACTGCCCGTGAGGGCTTCTCATGTGTGGGGTGTGGGTTGACCTCATTACCTCCTCTGCCCTGCTCCCACCCTCAGCCCCAGCTTCCCAGCTGCTCTGGGGGAGCTACCCCATGCAGCACCCTGACACCCTTTCTTATCCATTATCTCAGAAAGCTTGCATTGTTACTGAAATAAGGGCACAAATATCCAGAATTTGGGGGAATTCTTGCAGTTCCCCAGTTCCCATTCTCAAGTTCTCCTGGTTTTCTGTTTCTTTTTTTTTTTTTTTTTTTTTTTTTTAGGTTTTTTTTAGGGTTTTTTTGGGGGGTTTTTTTTTTTTTTTAGTTTTTAAACATAATATAATTTCTTTTGATAAAACTTTAAATGAAAATAGAAAATGTTTGGTATTTTCACAAAAAGGCAGTAGTGGATGGAGAAAGTGGGGAAAGCCATAGCATTTTCCTGCATTGTTCATAGGTGAAGAGGTAAACACCGATCAGTCAGTGTCAGTGATCAGTCCAGAATCAGTCACAGGCTGCCATCTCCCCAGGAGTAAAGACATTCTCACTTCCCTCTCAACTCTACCCAGACACCTTTTATAGTCCTTTTCTCACTGCAAAGCCCTGCTAGCCATTGTTACTGTAATCTATGCCACACCCAGAGATAGTGACAGACCACCAGGAGAGAGTAATACACCTGCCAAAATTGGAGCATGACTCCCAAAGGCCCTGAAGAGGTAAGACATCTGCTACATTAAATGTTTTACCAAAAGAAAGCATGAATGTCAATAGAGAAATTATTCTTGTGCTCAAAATTGATATTGTAAATCTTTTCTTCTGATGCCACCAACCACATTTGCAGGTTTAAAAGTAATTACTGCATGCTCATTAAAAGAGTAGGTTGAAACTTCTGATAGAGTCTGTTGTTTGTTTGGGGAAAGTTATGCTGAACCAAGAAATGTGTGGTTGTGCAAGAGCGACTGGAAGAATGATGGTAGGGTTGGGAATTGCCACAGGGAAATCTCACCCCTATGTCTTCCACACTTGTTAGATCTAACATCTTCAGAAGCTTCCTATTCACAAATCCACCATATGCAACATCAGATTCACTGAGTGGATGGATGCCACCAGCTGTTTTCAAATGATAATGCTGTAGACACCACAAAGAGGTTTATGAAAGAAACCCAAAAGTAGACATGCAAGTTTGTTGCATGCAAGGGACACAACTGGAAGTTGTGTAGCTTTGTGTAATATCGAAGCATAGCATATAATTGTATTATGCTGTTGTGGTTTAGGAATGATATTCCCCAATTTAGTCTCCCACTAAAACCACGTGCCACTCCCCCCTACTCCTCCAACTGGAAGCACATAAGGCGTAGATCATGGGTTGAGACCAGAACAATTTGCTGGAAACAGCAATGAGATAAGGAAACAAACCCTAAATGGCAGCAATACCAGTGACAGAGTATAAGAAAAGAAACAATTCATGCAGAAAAATGCCAGATTGTAACAGACAATACCGAATGGCTTCCTCCACTGACTGAACACCTTCTCCCTGGAAAAGAGTCTCTTTTCCCTGCCCCCAGAAATCATGTGAGGTGGTATAGAATAACCATGTCCTGGCCATGCCCCCTCTTGCCTACTGCAAAAATTAAACCTGGCTGGAACCAGGACATCTGTCTAAAGATCCCAGCTATGTACAATTCTAGGATTTCTATTGTAAATGAAGCCCTTAATACTACCAGTTTTGGCACCACAGCAGTTCTGTGAAAAGTCGCCACATAAACCCACTTAAAATAATCATTTTGAGACATAATAAGACACTTGAAATGTTTTTCTGAAGAAGAGACATCAGGCAGTTTGAGATGAAACTCGATGCTCTGTGTGCTTCCAGAGTTCATTGCAGCAGCACGAGATCAGTGCCAGCACAAGTGGGAGCAGACCAGCTGCTGCAGTGTGACATGCCAACCAGGCTGGTACACCCCACACAGCACAGGTTATTTGCTTAAGGAGCACACCAAGCTGGGTTTTAACAATCACTGGGTACCCTCCAGTAACTGGATGTATGTCCCCCTTCATCACTCTGCATGCTCTTTTCACATCCTCCATTTCACAGTAAGTCAAAAGAAAATATTGCCTCCATGTTCCATGCCCTGGTGCTACTACAGGTTTAGAAGCCTTCATTCATTTCTGAATTTTTAAATTAAATATTAAAGAGGAAAAAAACCCAGTCATCATCAGTTCTGGTACTAGAGGTCAAATCAAGTATTAAATGGAAAAACTACGAGGTGTTTAACTGTGGGCAGAACAGAATGAGATACAGAATCTTTGACCTCTGCATTTCTGGTTAAAATCTACACATAGCTTTATAGTCAGTTAGTTATAAAAAGTATCTTGCCATTTGACTCATTTCTGTATGCCAAACTTCTGAAGGAAATTTATTCGTAGTTATATTTGAATCACTGTCTATATGCCTTGACACTTCAAATCAAAACACTAGAGGAATCTAATGATTTTAATTCTAATGATTTAAAAAAAGAATTAAATTTAAGTCCTACCTGGTCTTCTGTATAATTTTACCGCTGGGAAATCTCCCAGGAGTCATTTCTAAGTCACTAAGTCACGTTTCTAAGACTTCAAAACCTGATGAAGTTTCTAGCCTGAAAAGTCATCTTCTCACTCCAACAAACCTATATCTTTTTTCCCTTAACATTGTCCATCCAACCTTGATTTGTTGTTCCTCAGGCTTTGTACTGTTTGTTTTCCCTCTGGAGGCATGTATTTTCTAAAAAGCAAAAATATGCCAGTAGCCAACAGTCATAATATCCACAATACAACCCAGAAGGTACATATATCACTTCTGTAGATTTCAATAGCCTTAAATTGATTTGCTCTTTTGTCCATAACAGAACAGCTGTGTAGTTCAGTGCAATCTGAAATCCATCTAAACTTGTATGCAAAGCCAATTTTACAGGGCAGTCATCCAATGTGAAAATGTGAGGTCTGCATACATTAATTTCACTTTTTCTCCCAGACATAAGGTTGTCTCCGTGCCCATCTCCATATTTAGATGTCTGCATCCAGGATGTCACAGGTGTGTCATCCTCAGTACCAGTCACAGTTTGTTTAAAGCCAGTCTATATACACAAACAGGTTTTGGATACAACATCAGCTAAAATTCTGCAGAATATTTCTTGAGGTATGAGATAGAAACCTCTATTTTACACCAAAGAATTATTACTGTGCTCTACACACTCAAAGTTAGGAAAATCAAGACAAAGGGAAAAAAAAGACTTGCTTGTTGCAGTGTGTTTGCAATCCCCATGAACTATAATAAAATGTCAAAATTGGCATGATTACTAAAAGCATTTTGTGCTGTAACTTTCATCCCACGCATTGAAATCCTTTTCCCTACAGTTCTTGCATTCTTACCAAGGCCATAGACACCACATTGGGAGACACAGTGAAAAAAAAGGAAAAAAAGAAGTCTGAAGAAAGTGGAAAACAAAATATAAGTAACAGAAAGGTACAGAATTAAAACACTTGAATATTTAAATCACTTAGAGATTTGGAAGACTGAAATGCAATACAAACAACTTCAAGATGTCCAAGTTTTATGTTTGTTACATATGTTTTTAAGTATAGAGTTGTACTTCACAAAAAAGCAGAGGAAAAAAGTGTAGGTAGCTCCAAAACATTCAGCAAATATCCACACTGTATCTCAGAACAGCTTATAGCAAATATAAAGCCATTATTAAAGCAGAATAGTAGCAGCCATGAGGACAGTGTGATAGTAGAGTATTTTTTGGGCATGCAGTACTGGGAAGTCATCAGAAATCATTTTCAGATAGACTGTACAGTGTTCTACTGTAGAAAACTGCAACAAAGCAAACATCCTCCCTCCCATCTCTGTTAATCTTATCAAGATAATACTTCTTATCAAGTTAAATCTAGTCATCAGTTAAACTGTGGACCATACATGGAGGGCATACCTGGATATCTCCCAAAAGCATTAGTCATAAACGTCCAAGTTATCCAACCAGGTTTATTCAGTCTTCTGCTTAAGTCATCCTTGGCTGTCTGTATTTAGCACCGTTCCAGAAACAAAATCAAAGAAATGAGTTTAATCAGTTGAATGAAGGAGAAACACTCACATAAAAGTGGATTTTACTTCATCTGTATGTCCTGCATAGCAGACACCAAACTCAAGTGACAGGGGTGCTCCCCTTCTTTAAGGAATGACAGTGTTGATGTCCAGTATGAGTTGGTGTCATGCAGATTTTTTGAATTTGCAGAGAAAAGCAGGGACCTCCTGGGAAGGCTGACCTCCAACACCATTAGCTGTGAAGTTGTGCTTCTAACCACAAAAGCTGTGCTGCGCTCATATAGTTCTTCCAGAAAAAAACCAGAATAAACTCATTAAAACTAATACTAGCTGTTTCCACTCATTCTGCAACACTCAAAACCTCTCCACACAGCATAAAGTACAAAGTTCCTGCTTTTCTCACTTCAGTCCTGACACTGCCTTTCTCCAAAAAGAAAAAGGGAAACATTGCTCTGAAATGAACAGCTGAAAACTGTAACAGATGAGGACAGCACAGCAGGATTAGATAAATGCTTAAGAAGCAGACATATTTTAGTCTTTTCATGTAAATATTCCTAGTGCTAGATAAAAAAAAAATAAAAGGCATTGTTCATAGGGGGTTTCTGAATTTTTGAATATTGCTTTTGAACTTGCATATCAGTTAAGCATATTTATCCTTTTAGTGCTGAATACTGCCATAAAAAGCAGAAGAAATAAGTTCTTGCAAGTTCTCTTCTCAGCAGCCTTTTTTTTCCAGCACACTAGAAGCAAAAGCAACACAGAAGCTGGAGGTGCAGATGCACTCCTCACATGTTTTTTGTCAGCATGGAGAGAAAACTAACCCTTTCTCAACACTGTGCTATATTGCCTCTGCAACTCACAGTAGCAGCATGAAGATTTCTTCGACTTATCAGCACCTTAGAGAGAGGCAAAGGCTAAGTTTTATTATTATTAGACTAATTTTTACTCTTTTTCTTCACACAAACACTTACTACTTGGCCCTAGAGAAACATTTACAACAGCAGTCTCATTTCTTGCTCTTAATATTGGCCTTAATTAAATGTTGTTTTTTCACTACTTAGCTAGGTGGCATGGGACACGAATTATTTGAAAGGACTTGGGAGTGGACTCAAGGACTGATAAAGTGGAATTAATCATTTCTGTGCAAAGGAACAACTAATTTTCTGTCAACTTCTTTTTAACTACTCCTTGTCCAAAACACTGTGACTTGCTCCTGCAGTGTGTCAGCCAAGAGTTCTATCAGGTAAAGAAAGCATGATTGCTGCACTACTCCTACGCTTGGAAAAAAGAGTATCAGATGTTTGTGACACGGTCAATATTGCTTGAAACCAGAATGCAGAGACCCTTCATTTCTCACCCTTATTAAGCTTTTATCATACCTGAAACATTTGTCTGGAACTGGTCAACCCAAGACAGAGAACAAAGATAATTCACTGCTGCAAGGACAGACTTGCATTAAAATCTGCCTCCCTTCTCAAATTTTTCGTCTGGTTTCAATTAGGAAAAATAAATCAAATATTTTTCTCTTCTCTAAAAATGAGTTAATAAACAAATTCCTAACTGTATGCTTCTAGGCATTTGCCTATAAAGACCCAAATTTAATTCTTATATGCATGGGGATATCTTTTATGTAGCCAAACCTATTGGGAAAGGAGCAATATGTAACAGGGGAAACACTCCTTTCCTGAGACAGTGTGGAACAAAGTTGATCATCTCTTTCATCATACTAATCCCAACTTAACAGGAATGGATATAAAGAAGAAATTTGATTTCAAGTCTAGTACGCTAGGAGCCAGGAGACTAATTTAAGCTTAGTAAACAACAGAAAAAACAAGCCACAGGCAACTTGGCCAACAGTTCTTGTGATCCATGGAGGTGCACAGACAACGTGTAATTATTGGAAAAACACATCTAATCAAATCATGCTCTAACTCCTAGCAACACGGTATTCAGTCTTTTGCCTTTATACTAACTTTAGTGGGTTGCTTCTAGCAGCTGCCTCTATCCATCAATTACCACCATGCCTTCCAAATTTTGCGCTGCTACTTTTGTCACTGAAGTAGAGTTGACGTTTGAAATGGGTTTTTTCTTGTCACTGGTTATTTTGTGGGACAGATACTGTTCTGACAATAGCAGCGACAAAGGATTTTGGTGTTTGAGAGCCCATGGACTGCTGGATGTGCATCACAGATCTGAGATCTTGCTGTGTATTAGTGGGTTGCTGGCAAATTCCTAGGGCAGTTGGGTTGCAGAATTACAGGGCCAGAAAGCATCTCCAGAAGTCATCTAGACCAACTTCAATCCACATCCTCACAGTTGTTCTACCAACTTGGTCTTGAAATCCTGCAGCAAGAGAGATTCTACACGTGCCTAACACTAGAATTTTTGGGTTCTACCATCAACAGAACTTATTTACAAATCATCTTCTCTCGACAAAAAATTTGCTTCACTCATTCTTCTGTTCTCCATAAGACTGGAAATTTTGTTTTAAGGATCTTCTTCGTCTATTGAAGAACTTTTTATTTGAAAGATATGGGGTCTAAACTTTTCAAATCTAGGAATTAACATAGAAATTTTATGCTAACTCAAACAGAACCAACAGAACTGTATGCATTGTCATTACAATATAGATTATTGCACATTTAGATGTCATTCTCTTTATTTCAAGTATTCCCAAATATAACTGTTGAAACTGAGAGCAGGGGTAAATGAAATGGCTCTGTCATAACAATGCTGTGTGAATATTTGCAAGCATGATGGAGACACATCTATGTTCCACCTGTCTCATTATTTCTAATGTTTTGATAATGTAGAACCTTTCAAAAGAGAAAATTTATACCCACATCTAAAATCCCTAATAGTCTAAAAAAGGAAAAAAATTTTTTTAAATCATTGTGTTCACAATTATATGATTACAATTAAAATAAAACAGAAAGAATTTGAAATGCTAGAAAGTAATAAAATTTAGAATAATTAAAAAGTAGAATTTTTTTTGTAATGCCAGAAAATATTTTTTACTAGATGAATCTTTATATTTTGTCAAAAGCTCAATGGAGTATGAGATTTATGTTCTTCTTCTCCAAGTATTTTGCAGTTTTAGTCTGTAAAATATTACTAATTTATTTACAATGAAAAATATCTTTAGACAAACTTCAAGAGTTATGAGTCATTATTGCTGTCCAGAACACATTTTCCTTTCCTAATCCTTGGTTTCAATCAAAATTTCTAATCACATATATGTACCCAGTCAGTTTATGAATAATTAAATAACGGAGGGGGTGGTACAATATATTTTAATGTAAAATACATTCAGAATCCATAGATAAAGCTAACTAATTTTTAGAGGTCATGAGAATGAAGATGACTGGAGTATATTAGATTAGAGACCACAGCACTGAAATTCTCCGGGTAAATTACATTGGGTCCCTGAAACAGGCGAGTGTTAATAAATACACAAAAATTAAATAATAAAAGCCAGTAGCAGCTGTCAAATCTGCAACACTTCTTTGTTCATTTCTTAATTTGTTCTACCTCATCTGGAGGAAAAATGAAGAACAAGCTGTATTTTACTGTGTGCTTCTGAAAGCAAAGAGTAACAGGAAAATGAACTACAGGATAATGTGTGTGGGGATGCAGAATGACAAGTACACAAATTGCTATTTTTGTTCACTTTTTGTTTTACTAACAACAACAACTGAAGAAAGTCTGATTTTAGCAAAGTGAATAAATCAAAGCTCTCATGTAAACCGTAATAAGTTTTTTACCGGATTAGTTTCTCCTCCAAGGACACTTTAGCATTGTCTACTAAATCTAAAGCAAGAAATTAAATGCAGCTTGATTGAGGCAGTTTAAGGACCTGTCAGCACAGACTAGTGTCTGAGATCTTTAAAGCCAGGGACATCTGCTACAGTAATGTGCTAGTGAAGCAGAGTATAACCCACATATTACACAGTGGTTTAATGTTGCTTAATAAAACTGCCACGTTTTAATCCTCTTTTAATGGTGCTACGTGTTGAAGGACATTCAACAGTGCATTTGTCTTCCCCTTGACTCTCACAAGTTGGACCATCCTAAGTGGTCAGTGGCAGGGAGGATTTCTTGCTTTTCACAAGTGAATGTGCATAAACTGTATATTTATAGCAACAGTTAAAAAGGTAAATACTTGTCTTCAAATACCTAAATTTCAGTCAGTAGTCATAAAATACACCTCTGAACATCTATGTTTGTGACAACATCTTGTTAGGAATCACTTAAAATATTTTTTTTTTCTTGATTATAGACATTGTTCTTCAATAACTAAGAATAGCTCACAGTCTAAGACTATTAGTAGTCTGTTACTGGCTGGTATGTACACAGTCTCATCAGAGCTCACTGCAAAAATCAGGACTTATATTGTTACACTAAGTTCCCTTCACAATGAACTATTTTTAATTCTCTCCAAACACATTAGGCAAGTAAAAGAGGAAAAAAAGAGAAGAAAGGAAAAAACCCTGCACCTTTTCTTACTTTTGTAGAAGCAAAGCAAGTGATACTGAATATCAAAAAGAGCTACATTTATTTGTCTGGCTACTGCCTGTACACCACAATGATATATTAGGCACTGTTTTTTCCAACCACGTCAGGTACCTTCAAAGAAAAAATGAGGAATACAATAGTGCAGTTGGAAAACATGTTTTTCATCCAAGTAAAACCTGAATTTGCTGTGATACAATGAGAAGAAGTTTTTCAGATATTTATTTTTCTCTGTGAAATTACAAAAGATTTATCTAAGACCTGAGTAAAGCACAGAACAGAAAGAGGAGATATACTGTGAAAACACAGCTATATATCCTACAGGTGATATTTTGGAGGAAAAGTTTTAGAAAAACAAAAGAAAATACTGCATGAGATGCAGTCCTGCTTAAATCTCTGAATATGACAATATGACTTGTAAGTCCTGGAAGAGCATACCATACCTGAATGCACAGTCAGATGCCATGGTGCCCAATGCACCTGCCTTAGAAAAGTGCTAAGAATGAGATTTTGCCCGGTGGATAATATTGAAGAAAGTCTCTGGAAAACTCTTCCCTCTGTCCCTCTCAGATTTTTAGTAATAATTCAGAAATAGGTAGATCTCTATGTACTCACAATTATTTAATTACAATAGTTTCTTGATTACAATTAAGACTAGCTGGTTGTATCAAAGAGCATGCCTGGGGCAAGTTTTGTTACATCTTTCCCTTACAGAAAGGGACAAGCTTTGAGGAAATGTATGTAAGATTTAAGAACTGTCTGTGTTAGTCATTTGTCTGACCTAGAGCTTTTGTAAACTTGATAAACACAGCCTTCAGTTAGGGGTGGCACAAAGATATTTCTTATCAAAGCAGAGATGGAAGCACCATGATTTTATAGGTCTCCAATTCCTGCACATACTACTTGAAAGATAAAATACCTCTGTATTTGTCAGTAGACACCATGAAGAAACAACTACTGAGGAAGATGGAAGTGAAAACAGTATTTTTCTGAATCAATGCAGATGTTTAAATGGATTCCAAGAAGTCCTCATTTTAGGATGAGACCTTCATTGGCATATGTAGAAAAAAAACTACATTTGCACTAAGATAGTTCTGAATGATTTAGACTAGCCCTCAACTCCTTTCATCATTATTTAAGGGTATACTTACCTCCACAAATAATAGAGAGGTTTAGCACATCCACAGTCCTTTTTGCCAAAGTGACACCTGAAAGGCTTTCACTCATTCTACTATCTCAGGTCAAATGTTGACAGCAGTCCTAAGCTTGTCCAGTAATCCCAGCTACTGAAATCCTTTATTGCTGTTCTGGCCCGAAGTACCATCTCTATCGACAAAACCAGAACCAAACATAACAATATACCCGTTCACTGGATGGTAAATAATCTATAAGGTGAAGCAAAAAACAATACCTGTTTTGAGGAGAAAATGCTGCTGGCTGTGGGAAAGGACTTGTTACTCTATTGAACTTTGACAAGTAGTTTGCATCTATTGCTTGCTAACAAAGACAAATTCCTTGCTTAAGTATCCCCCTCTGAAGTAAAATGTAGGTACAGCACATTGGAGTGTGGGTTTGTGTGTTTAATATGTTCCATCAACCAAGGAGTTTTCTAGTCTAAAATATTTTTCAGTTACTCAGCTATTGGTTTTCAATTTCATCAGTGTTAAATTCTTACTATGGTCCAGTTACATAAATTACTAATTGATCTGCTTGATGCTAGTCACTAAAGAACTTTTCCACTACTCCTGGGAGGGGACTGAGGCAAAAAAAGGCACACACCTATGTAGGTATTGTCAGCAGCAGAGCTTCATTTAGCACTTTACTCCAGTATCTCCTCTACTGACATTAAACTCTTCAAATTTCTTTATTTCACCTGAAAGACCTTATTTTAGTTAAAAAACTTACTATCGTGCCTCATGAAAAGAATAAAAAGTACTAATACTTACAATTTTATCTCAACTTTTAGGGTGTTCCCCATACATTCACTTTTTATATTGCTAGCTCACATATTTTATTGGTGTAAGGATATACCTTCAAACAGGTTGTTTCTTAGACTCCACCAACTTCACAGAAGAAATTATGGCCATTTGCTTGAAGAGTTTGCCTCTAGAGCTCTAAACTTAAAAGGAGTTATAGCAAAATGGCAGAGAAACTCGAGTGACATTGAAAATCAGTAGTATAATACTGTGATGTACTGACCCTCAGCACATAAATGTCGTATACCTTCCCATCATCTTTTATGAATTAGCTATATCTGGAAAAGCTGCCAATGCTTAAATTTCCAAAGTTTTGTCAGCATATTCTGATGCTGAAATGAGACTGGTGAAATAAATCTGGGTGACTTTTAATAATCCTTTGGTACTGAAATGGATATTTCAGCACAGTAGATTTGTTACTTCTAGTTAAAGTATCTTGCCTCCCTATTAACAGCATTTGCTGTGAAGATTTGTTTGTTTTCTTGATGATGTCAGAGGAGATTTTTCCTTTACTTATTTTTTTACCAACAGCAAACCCAAAATTTACAAATTTACTCAAATTTGCTGGTTTGTATATCCCCTAAAAAAATTTCAATGAAATCACTTAAATTTAGTATTTATTCTGGTTTAAATTGTCCCTTCCCATACATAAGTCTCATGTAGGCCATGACTTTACACTGTGTGAAATATCTCTTCTCTCAAAGCAAACAAAGAACCATTCAAGATGTCTTCACTCTCCACAGCACTCCAGCTGTAGGCCTTTATTCAATAAACATCTACAAGGAATAAGACTGAAACAACCAGAGCAGCAGCAAGGCAGACATCAAATATTAACAAGGCTGTAAGGGAATCCCTGCCACAGCATAAGGGATGGGACAGTGCAAGTCTCCATCTCCAAATTTTTGTTAGAGTGGAAGATGCACTAAGAAAGTGTGGTGCATTTCTATTTCAAGGATGATGATGGGGCCCAAGCAAAGGTTATGAGAGAATAGATGAACCAGAGCCACTGCTAATTTTTTTGCTGAAGGTGTTTCAAAAGGGGAAATATAACTGTGCGTAAAAAGGGTTGAAGGAGGAGCGATCTCTCCACCCACCCAGTCACCCAAAAAAATAGGATAAAAGGAGCAACAGGAACTAAGATACAGACTGAATTAGTGAGGTTGCCAAGTACTGACTATAACTTCTTCAACCCCTTTATTCTTTCATCCATTGTAAAGGACAAAAGGGAGACCTTTGAGACATGGAGAATTATCTCACAGCACATGGCAAATCAAGCACTGAGTCAACTTTGTGCAACTTTTCTACAGCCCTTCTCCACTGCCACCTTTCACCTCAAGTGCCCTGATGACCCTTAGCTACAGTTTACAGTCAGTCCTGCAGAATACACAATGCACTTTTCACAATTTAATGGAAATAGTATTGAATTTTAAAAGGCTTGGTTGCAGTTTTTTTCCCTCTGTTAATGGCTTTGCCCCTTCTGAAATGATGCTTTTAATGTTACAATGTTTATAGTAAAAATTACAGGATAGCTGTTTTGTCTGCTCTGGAAGTTATTTTGGCATTACTGTTCAGTCCTTAGAAAAATTAGGAACCAAATTTTTTTATTGTTCTGTTTTGTGTGGGTTTTTTTGTCTGGATGGAGAAGTGTAATCCAGCTGTAGCAGTCTCCATGCAAATCCACAAGAGAAAAGAATGCCTTTTAAAACATAAAAGCATTTTGGAACATGGAAGTAGAAATACACCCTGAAAGCAAGTTTCTTTCAGCAGTTCTACAAGCTGTTTGTGACAACCCAGCTGCTAACTTTTTATTTTTCTCTTGAAGCTTTAAAAAAATGAAATATAGATGAAGGTCACTTTTTATTACATCTTCCCTCATTGTGAATGGGTTTATTTCTTTCTGCTTTTACTGCTAAGAAACTGACAGTCTCAGCAACAGACATAGTAGAACACTTGTATTTCCTTTACTAGTCTGTAAGATTTTTAACAGATGGGCAAGAAAGTGAAGGGGGTTCTTGATTCATCAGAGGATAGATTTAGTAAGAGATACCAAAAACAACCTTCACTTATCCTCTAATATTTTCTTAAGGACTCACATGAAAGAAAAGCAACAATAAACTGAGAGCTGAAAATTACTGCAAAGAACATGTTCCCTGCCTGGGAGAAGGAACCTCCTGCTTGTGTTTGCTCCAGGGCCATTCACATCCCTCCAGAAAGCTCTGAATGCAAATCAGCTGCACCTGCACCTTTTACTATTAAGGTTAAAGCCAACACCTCTCCCTTCCAGAACAATAAGGGTGCATGCTTAATTCTAAAAAGTAGGCACTCTTTTTTTTTTTTTTTTAGTGTTTTCCCAGTGAAGTTTCACTTGTTTTTTCATGTGCTCCTGGAGGTCTATTGTCCATGCATGTGCATAGGTATGCCAAAAAAGTATTTGTGTTTGTGCCTCAGAGGGGTAAGTTAGATCCTATTAAAAAGCTAGATTTTTTTAAAATCCTACTTTGTTTTGCTTTTCTTGGTGGCATCATGGAAAAATTTCTCCTTTGAAGACACACAAATAGTATAAAAAACCCAATACAAACAAGCGCTTTCACCTTTCTTTATGATTAAATCATGTTTTCTTCTCTCAAATACAGAAAAGAATCAGTAAAAAATTCAAAACATGTAACTAGAGTTGTAACAAGCAAAGTACCCAAATGTAAGTAAAATCAGACAGAAAGAAAAATAGATTCCTTCCTCTCTTCTGTTGATTACAGCTGACACAGCTCTGGAAAGGGAAAGACAGTCCTGAGGTAGTAGCAGCAGCAAAGTCCTGAAGGGCTAAAAACATATAATGTGTATATTTGTATGCACACAGCTGCAGTGTCCCAAATGCCTTGATATGGCACATCCAACAGCAGTTGTTACAAAAGGCTAATAGTTTAACTTCATTTACATACTGCAATAGATATTATAAATATTTAAAATAACAAGGGAGTGTCCTTTCAACCTTTGAACTGCTTAGTGCACTATCATGAAAATCCTTTGCATGACTGGCAGAGGTTTCTCCAATGCTGAAATTGGCTGAGTTTATAGCTCTGCTGTTAAGAAATCCAGCTAAAATATACAGAATGGAAAGTGAGTACACAGGGCAGCATAGGAGATCTGTTGTGGGTCTGCTAACGACATCAGATGCTGAGAAGTGCAGCAAGACTGAGAAAAAGAGAACCTAGAAGAGTTAGATTTAACAAAAAAATGACTGCAAATATCTAATAAGTATGCTTTCTGTTTCCATAGCAACTTGCATCAAAGAAATGGAAAGCACTTTAAACATCAATCAATTTACCCTCAACAGTACTGTGTGGAAGGCAAAATATATATTAGAAGAAGTAAAATTGCTTCCTGGTGATTTCTGGGCTGTATTTTAGAAGTCCTTTTTGCTACCTCTGCATTAATTTCCTCACTAACATTCAGATTTTCAATCTGTCTTTTCCATGTTCTCTCACACAGATTGTTACCAAAGAGGAATGATCAGAGATGTTGGGATAAAGAATGAAGATCTTGGGAAGTAATGAATTTACCCATTACTGAACACCAGATCAATATAGCAACAACAAAGCAATCTTATCTCCTGTAAGTCATCACTGCAAGAAGGTCTCTGCAATGGCAAATCCAGAACAACAGTGGCCTCTTTCATCAAGAATTTTGCCAAAGGACTTGAGCAAACCCGATATTTTGGCTCTCTATACTAGGTAGGTGCAGCATACACGTAATGCCCAGTGGGTAGGCACCATGACCCAGTACATGCCTGTAAAAGATGGGTGGCTTTAAAATAATTTTTAAAAATAATTTTACAGAGTCAGTATATCTGGAGATAAAAGAGAAACCTAGCAGATCTTCAGTCAGTGTATGTGACATGCCTGCGCCCAACGAAAGAAAATAAGGTCAGCCTAATTCTTCCTGCTCTTGAATTTTAGGAGGTGGGGAATCTAAAGCCTGAAAAAGTAATTTTTCTGCTCTGGAGCCCACAAAGACTGAAATCGAATTGGTCATCTATTGGCAAAAAGCTGTGGCAAATCTTTATGCTTTCTTTTATTATTCAGATGGCTCGGCTGGCTGGGATGAAAGTGAAGATGACAGAGAGGATTTTGGTCTCTGGAGAGAGAAGATCTCGTTGTAAGACTGGAGGTTGCACCACTGAGGACAAGGTTAGAGCTGGTCATGGACCATAAATTACCTCCCTTTCACCGTGTGGTTAGGTTTCTTTGCTAGAGAGAAGAAGGTTAGACCACAGGAGTCTAAAGAGTAATGAGAAGTTTTTCCCTCGTGTTTTGAATGACTCTAAGAGTTTTTGAGGAATACAAAGGCCCTTTCATACAGTACTTCATATCCACTTTTCCAGAAGAAAGGGGTACTCTAGGTAAAGTCAAGCTGACAGCTAGTTCTAACATTTGGGATCTCACAATTTAAGGTTTTGGCTGAATGGCATTTAAGAGTTCAAATGAAAATAGATGCCTCTGATGAGCAATATTTTGATGGGTTTAATATTCAAAATGGATCCCTGGGATAGCATGAATTTGAAAGGAATAGTTAGGGCTTGGAATTCTAAATTTAAAACTGAAGTTTGTTTTCTCCTCTGTGCTAAATGGCTCTGACTGATGGCAAGAAGGCAGGTGCCACCTTCAGTATTCACTGTTTCAGAAAAGATGGATTCCCTTGGCTAGAATGGAAAGGTTAAAGTTAGGAATGGTGTCAGGATTTGCTAATCCAGAGAGAGAAAGTTGTAGATCTTTAGAGTTAGGCAGAAGTTTTGTATCAACTCTAGGCAGTATGAGATGAATTTTTTCATTGCTGGGGTAGCTCCCTTGTATTTAATTACACTAAGGTTTAGGATAAAGTAATATAAAATATAAAATACACTTTTTGCTGAATGATAATGGGCCTGAGAGTAGGAAGAGGTAAAGTATTTCTTAAGTCCCTTACCTTATGTACATATTTTCTGAAGAGATGGAACCCTGGGCTATAATTAAGGTTAGAGTTAGGGCTACTGGTTGTATGTCAAAAGCAGAGATCCTGACTTAATACTCAGTGCTGTGTGTCCCATGGTGAAGAACTGCACTGCTGCTGTCATTTGTGGCTGATTATTTATTCTTCCTTTCACTACTCAGGTAGTTCTGCTAGTTATAATGAAGGCAAGAGCTGGTTAAAGATTCAAAACTGCCAGGCTGAAGAAATTATCTCCTTGAACTCTGTGAGATATAGAGGAGTTTTTGTGTATTCCACAGAGCTGCTATACTAAACAGATCTTGTTTCAGCAAGTGTCACCAAACCAAGTTATGCCTAATATATCAAATATCATATTTAAGACTGAATACATGGATATAATTCTAGAAATAGTTAAAAGTTTAGATAACAAGGCAGATGTCAGAAATTGCTCTCAAAATAAGGAATGAAAGTCACCAGGCTTCTTTTTAGCTTTGAGATATCTCTGAGCAAAGGAAAGTGTTTGGAGAAAAATGTTTCTCAAGTTATTGCCAAACACTGTTAAGTACTGTTGTTTTCTTGGGTTCCTTGCAAGTTGTTAGGTCTTGTTCAGGTAGGAGCTTCTTAGCTAAGTATACATCAAGCCTCTGTAATTATTTTGATTTCAGAGAAAACAGGTAATTATGGTTTCAGGGTTTTTAGCAGCTTTCAGTCTCTGCTCAATATTAAGGAAACAGAACAAGTCATTCTCAGAGATTGAGAGTATGCTGTAACTTACAAATCTAGGGGAATGCACTCAAGTTCATGGTATTGTAATGTTTAATAGCTTTTGTTCAAAACTGATAACATTTTCGTGTTTATTTGCTTAATTTATAAAACACATAAAAATAAATTAGCAAGAAATTAACTTTTTATGTGTGTTGAGTTTTATAAACAACTTCAAAACCACTTTTCTGAGTATAATTTTCTTTATAATTAAAATTTTACCATTTGGTACCATTACCAAATTTGACCTGAGAATACCTGAAAAGGAACATGAAGGAATAACCAAATGTTTTCAAAATCTACTAATGCTGTCTATGCGTTCATCACCAACCATCTGCACAGAGAACACCCAACAAACCACTTCTTTTTTACCAGAGTAAAGAAGAAAAAAGAAAGTATTCTTTACTGCTTGCTCATATTTTTCATAAAAACTATTGCTCTGATCCATCTATAGCACCAAAGAAATTGCTTAGTTATTTACTTCCACTCATAAAAGAAACCTTGTCTCAGTTTATCTGAATTTATGAGCTATAGATACCACAGCCTTTCAGAAGAGAAAGCATTGATGTTACATGCAGTGATGATGTCACAGAAAATATCTCTGCCTTCTGTTGGGGACATATACATCCAGCTTCTCTCCTGAGTGATCTTTAGTGAAGATGAGTTTAGAAACTGATCTCCAAGTTGTTTTGAAGAAGTTCAGTTTCAGTAAGCCTTTTTAAACTGAGGTCTTGAAATCATCATGTTTGTTTCATTTGGATTGTTTTGAACACATGAAAAGTGTGTGGGATACTGGAAGACAGGACACAACCTGCTGAAATGCAACCAAGACAATGTTCTATGGAAGAGTATGTGCACAGATATAAATTAGACAAACAAACAAACAGGATATCAGACCTTTTTTATTATCTCCTGATATTATTGATGAGAGTTGAACCATGGGCACACTAGGGCAAAGGAACCATCTGTCGCAGTTGAGGCTCTGGTTTCAGAAACAAAGTAAATGAGGAAAGGAAAACCTGCAGGGTTCATACCAGACTTGATCACATTTCTACAGGCTTCAGATGACTGATTTCAGCATTCTCTAAAAGCTATTGCTGAAATTGCACCACAGGCAATAAGGAAGATCTATGCTGCATTTGCAAGTGAAATGAATGGGCACAAAGCATGCTACACTTTTATCTTTGCAATTCATCATATTAAAACTAATCATGACAGGTGTAATTATGTGAGCACCAAAAATAAATAAGTAAGCAAATAAATAAATAGCTCTCAAATTTTCCTAAGCATTCTGCTTTTCCTAAGCATAATAAATCTATGGGTTAGAGAGGGGGTTGCAATCTTCCTTACAGGAGAGGATATTTTTGGAAGAAAATTCTAGTTAGGAAAACTGCTAAGATTCTCTTATCACAGAGAGAAAGGAAGAAGAGCAGAAGAGGAAGGAAGGAGGGAGGGAAGGAATGAGGGAGGGAAGGAGGGAAAGAAATTTTGCTTTACTGTCAGCAGTTTCTCAGTGTGTAATCATTTTTGACAGAACAAACCATACCTTTGTAGTATATTCCAAACTCAATTCTGTTTTTTGCAATTTGAGTCAACTCTATTCCAGCTGCAAACATTGTGACAATAGCAAGATTTTTCCCAGACTGAGGCTGACTACTCCATGCTACATTAGTGAACAGAATAAAGTCTACCAAACACCTCACTTAAATCTATATCTTTTTGGTACTGGCTTTTGCACTCTGTTCACACTGAGTACAAATTTAAACAGCATATCTTCAGGTAATCATTGGAGATCCTGAAACAGCAACTGCTATGAGGGGTGGGCTCTATTCCTTCTGAGAAAGGGAAACAACATCTTGAAAGTAGAAACACAACATTTTTGTTGTTGCAAAAGGGCAATTACTGCAACACCTACACCAATGGAAAAGTTATACCTTTTAAAATTAATTTTCTTTCCCTGTAACTGTGGTTAGAAGCTATGGATTTGAAAAAAACCCACCACTTATCCTTCACAAGGAAAACTGTATTTCAGGCAATAGAGAGTTTTATATTTACTGTCTCTATTTATGAAAAACTTCCTTAGAGTGCTACAAAGAAATGTGGAAGAGTCTCTGCCACCAAGGAGTCTATAAACAGGAATATTTCACTGCAGCTTTTCTCATTCATAGTACTGTACAGGGAGCAAGCTCCCGGTTTTTTCCCCTCTCTGTTGCTTTGCTGGCACACACTGAATCTTCACAATGAGTGAGAAGACTGAGGCATGAAGTTACAAGCTGCAAAGTGGCAGTGAGAAGAGCCATGTGTCGTATTGTGTATCTTGATCACAGTCTTTCTAAAGTAAAAACATTCAGGAGATCCAAGGAGCTATTCTGGCAGGGGTGGCATTGAGCAAGTATGGTCCATGGTCTGTCAGATAAACACAATATTGCTGTGTCAGATCTTCGTCATGACTTCTTCCACACATATATAGAAAATAACTTTAAACACTGCTCCCATCACAGTCAAAGTCACAAGAGATGTTTCCTCTGACTCCTTTTACAACTTGGGTGTAGACTGAAATCCCTAAAATAGATCATATATATTGTGATCCAAGATTAGCTGAATGCAAAAAATCAGTATTTTGCTGTTTTCTTTTCCATGGGAAAATCCCTGCACCAGAGAAAGATGTTGTAGAAAGAAATTAAGATAGGGTTATTTGAAGGATACCTTTTGGAAATATATGATGCCCCTGAAAATGCGTTTTGGATGTAATATTAAAAATAATAATGTTTAATATCAACAAGAAGACATTCTATCTAAAAGATAACAACATATCACAGCACAGAAAGGGCTTCAGGATTTTTTGAATAGCCATAAATCTGGACTCATAGTTTTCCTGGTAAATAAATGCATACACCTTTGAAATAAAGATAAAATTTCAAGGATAACAGACATTATAGACCCTAATAGCTGATCATAACTACAAAATATGCCTGCATCCCAAAACCACTGAACTCCATATGTTACCAGAAAATCCTTAGCTTCTCCAAACTTCAAGAAATATATTAAGACAACTATTTAAAATACTAAATATCTTCAGGCTGAGATCTTCAAAGTTCAAGAATCTGTTAGATTTTTCATGCTTAGCAGTTAACACCTACCACTGCAACCAGTAAGTAAAAAGCTTGAAAAACATATTTTTCAATCAAATATGCGTCTGGTATGCCATCATTACATTTCCTGATCCTGCCTACAAATGTGTTTGGTTCTCTCGAAATATATATTTCCACAGTTCTTTCACAAGAAAAATATGAGAATCAAATCTGACCTTTTACTTAGGTCTTGAAGAAACTCAAGAATATTGCTCACCCTGTCAGAACTAAATTAATTACTTCAAAATTTGAAGCTGGATAGTAGTTTTCAAATGATGAATATTTACTGGTTGTCAATATATTTAGATGTTTTATGAAAGAAATAAGTTTGTCATGGAGATATAAATAATTACAGTGTTTTCAGTTCAGACTTGTATAAGCTACTTGATCTGAATGCTAAATTCATAAACCTAGCGATGATTCTTTGCTTTTGGATTTAACTTTTCATTTCCTATTGCTCATCATGGTAGTGAGTATTGCTCTCTGGGAACTAAGTTGTGCCTGAATATCTGCAGACGAAGGAATGTAGGAGAGAGATGAATGTCTTACTTATGATAACCACCCAGGTTAAGCATTAATCCACACTATGCAAATTGCAGAGTTAAATATCATCTGTACTAATCATTATATCTGAGGTTGACTGAACTGAAATCAATCTGTGGTGTGTTGTGACATATTAGCATTCACTGTCAGCCTGTTTCAGAAGAGAACTCTCACGACATGCTTCTGCCTCACATAAATAACCACATAGTCTTGTCTATGTAACCCTCACTTTTCTTAATTTTGCTCATTCTCTACTGGTGATATTACCTTACTAAAATAAATACTGTCTAAATTAGGACAAGTAAAGGCTGGATTTTCATGAACTTTCTCAATATCTTGTTGATATATTCACAGGATATTTTCTAAATCGTCAGCTGATTTGATGACTGTATTATCTAACTGATCTTATTGTTTAGGACCATTTTTAGAGATGGTCATACTGGAATATGTATACATGAGCCTCATGGTTATGTAAATGACACAAAGACTATTTGTTTTGAAGTTCGTAAAAGTAGAAACTGTTGGTGTTTGTTACATATTCACTTTTAAAGGCCCTGGACCAAAATGTAAAAATACAATCTTTCTCATTATTAACTTTCTGTAGGACTTGCTGTACAGTAAAACAATCTCTGGGTATATATTAGTTTGTCAGGCAATTTCATGCTTCCAAATTACACACAAATTTTTGAGCACTGCAAACTTTTATACAAAAAAATAACCACACGTGATTGCATTCTATTTTTGAGTAATTTAAAAAAGTTCTACCAAATGTCACCATTTGTTTTAGCCAGTTACCGGCTAATAATACTACTAATGAATAATTAATAATAATTAATGAATAATACTGATAATGAGCTATTAGGCAGCCTCCAGTTTGCATGAGATATTTTAGAAGAATGCAAGACTGGACACACTCCAATGATTTAATTACGTAAACAGACAGTAACACAATAGCAGACAGAGGAAGAAATTAATATCTTTTATGTCCCTCTTTTTTTCCATTTTTTAATTTTTATACACTAGTACACACTAAAAGAATTCCCTGCCTCTGTTCATAGATGCGTTCTTACCTGCTGAGACCAAAACATATGGTGACACTCAAAAGGCAGTAAATGTCTGCCCCTGCCATGCCCAATGTTGCTCTCAGGTCTCCCTGGCAAGAGAGAGGAGGCTCTTTGGGCGGGCTCCTGGCAGCTCCCTGAGGAGAGAGGGAAACCTTAGGTGACTGCAGCCAGCCCATAACTCCTGCAGTCTGGTGCCTTTACACTCTCCCTACTTACAGCTGCTTAAAATTTCCCCCTTTTAGCCCAGTAAGGCTCTCAAAAGGCAACTGGTTGAGAAGCCCAAAAGTTCTAGATTGCTGCTTTTTCTTTTCAGGGGAAGAAGTTTCCTGTAGAGCTGACTGCCTTTGTTTAAAGGCTCTCTCTCCAAACTGAAATACAGGAGGAGGTTGTCCCTTGACATTATCCTTTGCTCTTTTTATCCTCATCCTCACAATTTTATGTTACTATGGATGATTACCACAGTAAAATGTGTAAAATATTAAATATTCCTGTACAGCAGTGTTGACTCAAAATCCCAAAGGGTCTGCTATGGCATAAGCTACATCTCCAGAAAAAAAATAATTGAGCATACAGAAACTTGTGTAAAATCAGCTCAAGATAATCCTAATCACAGCTGTGCTTGCATTCCTCTACTGTATAGGCTGATCAAATGAATTAATCAGGATACCACAAGATCCTTTCCTATGTGGCACTGAAAGAGCATGACCTGGCAGGGACAAGGGCCACTAAGAAACCTCCTCAGACAGAAGATGCCTGAAAAACATGGACAAAAGTTTCAGGCTCCTTAGAGGATCTCCACTGGAGCCTTTTCAGGCTCCATCTCCCATGAATGGCGTCAGTGGGTGCTGCACTGGCATTTGGCCAGTGCCTATGCCTAATGGCTTGGATTGCAGAGCACATGAACATTGTTAGTGCTACTTAAGGGAACAATAACTAATCAGTTTAGGGAAGAGATGATAATGCTTACTGTAAACGAATGCATGCTTTACTCTCTTACCTAATCACATCCTCCTTTTTTCTCAAGAACACAGGAACACTTCACTGGAAACTGAATGGAGATGAAAATATAAAGTGGAATGAGAGCTGGATTTAATGCTCATGTATAATCAAGCTGTATGAATGAGATGAAGGCTCAGTTCAGTCTCCTCCCTTCTTCCCTGCTCAGCGGGTGCTGACACAAGAGTAGAATTTATTGCACAATAACTATATCACAATTGCTATTTGTAATAGTCCCCTTTCAAGTTATAACATTAAGAAATAGAATTTCAGGGCCAGATGTGCTATTTAATCACTCCTCTCCATTCTCCTTCTCCTTTTTTGTGAACATTGTTAGAAAAATAGGATGGTGAATAACTAATTGACATTAGGCCCTGACCTGGATTTTGAGGGAGAAGTTTTTTTATCACCTGTCCTCTTCTGTAATTTTCTCATCATCCCATGCTTCAGAAGGCATGAGATCAGGAAACTTTGATTTAAGAGCATTCATGCTTCCAGGTAACATTCTGAACTTGCTTTATGAAACCTACTTCAGAGGTTAATCTATAGCAACTCCTTCAATATATACAACAGGAGGAAGCTGTGTACTGGTTTTAACTTTGGTGGTCACCTACGGGACTGTCCATCCTAGAGCCTGCACACACAAAAAAAGCTGTTAGAGGATCTGAAAACTGAAAATTAGGTACACCACTGCTTGCTAGCCTATTTTAAATCCAGTTTCCTTCTTTTCAAAAGTTGGAAGGATAGGATGGGCACGTACACAATGCCCATCAACCTGAAAATGCAATAAACAAACAATAGCCAGAGCTATGCCTGCTTTTTGCACTGATTAAAAAATCCAAACAAACAAATATCCCTCAGCCCAGGAAAAAATCCCCAAATTTAAACAAACAAAAACCTCAGCTTATATGAAATCTTATTTTCCTTTCATCCCCAGAGAAGGAGAAATTCCTTCTCCAGTTCTCTGCAGAACAATTATCTATGAATTAAGGGAGCTTTTGTCAAGTGATTCTAAAGCATTAATTGCTATTTCTGGAGCTCCTAAACCCTCTCCTTGTGAACAGTGCTTCAGTGCAAAATACTATTTCTATAGAATTCTTAATCAATTGGATCTTTGCGATTTTAGTTCAGGCCATAAAGAATCAAAAAGGTCTGAGTCTTTTTGATACTCCAGGCAGAAACAGAGGCAAGGAAACATTCAAATTTTAGAAAAAGCAAATAAATCAACAAAAGGATATCTTTTCTTCAATGTTATGCACAGCAGAAACTATCCTGTGAACTGCCCCGTAAAGTCATGTGAAGATATAAAACATCCAGCAGACATCAGTAAGAATGGGAAGTTTCCTTCTAATCTTCTTGCCAGTTGGTGTTTTCAATTAGCTGCAGATGATCTGACACAATATCAGATTCTGTGAATTAAGGGCTTAATAAACAAGCCAAAGTGTGCAGTGGCATCAGAACTACTCTTAAGGCACAATCTCTAGACAGCAGGTACACTTCTGAAGATCAGAGTGACTTTTTTTTTATCAGCATAATAGGCAAGTGGGGGCCAAAGATGCTGCATCAAGACAAGGAGAATCATATGAAGAGATCCAGAGATAAAAGACTAAAATAAGTATTTTGTCACTAATAATATTGAATGTTAAGAAACAAATATGAGAGAAAGGTCTGTGTTTGTCCCAGCAAAGTGAACCAGTTCAGGAAATCCTGCTCTGATAAAGTTCCAAAATTTAAGAACTAAATCAGTTTGAAGCAAGACAGAGAGATCCTACCACTTCCATAGCAGTGTGGCCCTCTAATGCTTTAGGTCTATTTATTTAACCTCAGCCTCTGAGTCCCAGAATGAGGAGAGGAGGGGCAAAGGATTTTCTTGTTTGCAGCCATACAAATTTGTTGAATCCATCTTGTCCTTGGAAAGTTGGATGTCATCATAGATCCTGATGTGTTTTTCCAAAGAATTAAATTACAAAAAAAAGGTTAAAATAAAGGTGAGTTAACAGTGTACCTTATTGCTCTGGTTGTTGTTGTGTTAAAAGACAGACCTCTCATCTCTTTCTCTTACTCTGACATGTTCCATCATCCCTAGGACCTGGTCACTCTGCTGAATGGTGAAATACATCTAAGAACACTAAGATCATAAACTCCAGTATAAATTGAGAAGGTGTGACTGCAGCATCATCAAAACTGTGCTAACCCACAGCACCCTACTCTCAGGAATACCATTTCAGTCTTGGAAACATGATCCATAATTCAGTCCTGATGCTTCTCTTCAGCCCTTGCTTTCTGAAACGGATAATAAGAAATCTACTGCTGTGATTTTGAGCTCTGCCTGACTAAAGATGAATATCATATTTCATCCCTGTTCTTGAATGACTTATGCAGTGGAATAAAACAAATATTCTGTTCTGTTGAACAATGCACGCAAAGCAATAAATCCTCTTGTGGTTATAAAACGAGCAGAGATGAGTCCTCCACACATGCAGGAGGAAGACAACAGAAGAAGCTGAATGAACAGATCTTGTATGTGAAGAGGCAAGTAGTGTGCAATGGACAGAGTGATGTTCTGGGAGAGAACCTGGAGGTTATGCTGGGCACTGCCCCAGGCTTTCTTGTGCAGGCAGCCCAAGTGAGCACAGGGAAGCCATGCTGCAGAAGGAGTGGGAGCAAGATGGACCTTCAGCATGAGTGCTCAAAACAAGCAAATGCAAATTTTTGGGTTTTAAAATTTCACAGGAAAGTAACCAGGGGTATGCATAAGGATATTTACCATCTTTGCATAATTGTTTAGCCCAGCCTAAATTCTCACCTTCTTTGGTATGCCATGTAAGAAATTAATTGTAGGAAAAAAAATGTGAAGAGCACAATAATTCAGAAGTGTTTTTGTTTGAAGTTTGTAGTCTCAAACAGATTCAACACAAAAAAATGGATAGCAAGCTAGAAATCAATGACAATTTTCTGCTCATGCCCAAATATTTCTCCAGGAGAAAGGAAATTAGGTTATTTCTGGACAAGAGTTTGTTTCCACTGTCTTATACAAAGACCGTCCTGCTTTACAGGAAAAAAAAACAACTTTGCTCTTTGGTCTGAGAGCTGAACATTAAAAGAAACTTACAGTCCTCTATGGCATGGCCATGAAACTGATAGATACTTGATCTAAAGAATAAAGTTTAAAGCAAAAAAATGTCTTTATACCTTATGAACCCAGATATTTGAAGGGACAGAACTGAGAGAAGAGGTAGTGCTACATGAAATACAGCAACAGAGGCATGTCAGGACACAGAGACATGTGTTGTCTGACTTAGGCCACAGAAGCTCAATAGAAAATGCAAAAATGAAGTTAGGAATTGCAGTGTTGCAAGCAGCACCAGCTATGTTGAGGCTAGACAAAGCTGCCAGATGGACCCAAAGCTGCATGTGCTTATTTCCCAGAAATGTGTTTTCAGATCAACTGATACATTACCAAAGCCAAAATCTGGAAAGCCACAGAAGTCCCTGACCTCTACATGTTTAGGGTGCTCCCTGTGCAGCAGCCATGTGCTGGCAGACGTCATGGATGAAAGCAGAGCAGTAGAGGTGTTGACAGCAAACCATGCCTTTCCATCTCACTTCCCTATGGACTGTGAACAAACACACAATAGCCAAATAGTCCAAAGCCTACATTTTTTAGCCTAGACTAAACATTTGAGCTTTACTCAGCCAAGGGTGGTTGGTATTACCTATTCTTCTGTGGCTGCTACCTTAAGTGTAAACTCACAGAGCTTTCACAGAGACCTATAGAAGAGACACCCTCTCTAAAATTCAGAGTGAGCCACTCCAGCACTAATAGCAGCTTTACTTATTCATGCTTGGGACTGTGCTGATTAAACAAAGCCTATAAAAAAGGAAAGGTGCTACTCAGGAGCACCAGAGCAGGCCTCAAATTTATTGCAAATTACTATAAAAAATACTAAATAAATAACTCTCTAAACAAATCAAGTTTCATCTTTAGGAATTTAGGTTTCCTACAAAAAATCTTGGTTTGCACTACTGAATGCTTCAATTTCCTCACTCTTCAGGGTCACCGATTTCCTCCTGAATGCTAACCCAGTTCTCTCTTGAAGTGACAACACCCATTTAAGTTTGTGAAATCAGTAACTGGTATGGGCTCATCTGATATTCTGTGTGAAAACCTGAGTCTTCAATTATTCTGCTAACCTCCAGCTTCTCTTTCTTAAGAAAACCTGGTAATTTTTCTTACATCAATTGAATCAAGCATTTTACTGAGGCTGAAGCAAATTAGATTTAACACATTTTCTTTTGCTAGAAAATTAAATTTTCTCTATTGTCTTAACTACTGACCAAAGACAAGTCTAAAAGGGCATCACTTCCTTGGATCAGGTGTTTTTTTTGTCAATAGACCTACCACCTGTTGTATCAAGGCAAAAGCTGACCTTATATTTATTTAAGAATCTGTTTTTCAGTACATACCTTGAAGGTTACAGTCTTCTGTAAAAAAAAATTTAAAGACAATTTACACAATCTTGACCCCTCATCCCCGCTATCATGATTGCAACCAGAATTCCCCACAATTATTCCGCAGTCTGGCAATGTCAAGTCCATGTTTTATCTGTTATATCTTGCAATTACTGTCATTATCTTAAATTCCTCTGGGGCCCCACTCTTGAGCTCATAGGCTGACCTTGGCTGCCAGACAGGTTCCTACCAAGCTGCTCTCTTACTTGCCCTCCTCAGCAGTTTAGGAGGAGGAAATAAGACTAAAAACTTGTGGTTCACAATAAAGATAGTTTAATGAAGAAAAGCTAAGGCACATGGAAGCAGGGCACATGGAAGCATAGCCAAAAAATAATATTTATTCTCTACTTCCCACCAGCAGGTGATGTCCAGTCACTTCCTCACAAGCAGAGCTCCAGTATGCATAGCAGTTGCTTTGGAAGAGAAACATCTGAATAATGAGTTTTAATTATAAATATCCCACTTCTTCTCCTGTCTTTTAGTTTTTATTGCTCAAGACAAGATTGTGCATGCTATGGGATATGGCTTTACACAGTTTGGGTCTTCTGTCCTGTGTCCCGTCTAAACCTCTGGCCCACTTCCAGCCCCTTGGCCTTTGTGGGAGAGGTTGATGTTCTGCTAGAACTGCTCAGCAATGGCCAAAACACTGGTGTGTTATCAATACCCTTCTATCTACAACTACAAAGTGCAGCACTAAGAGAATTGCTTTGGGGAAAGTTAGCTCTGTCCTAGAGAGACCTAACATAATATAGCATGAAATGTTGCTCTCACACAACCTAAACAGCAGCTACCAACTTAGACTGAATTTAAAGTGCATGTCTCTGGGTAAAAGTTGTAAGAAGCTAAGGTGTGCAATGGTGGACCAAAGAAAGGTCATAAGTGACCCAGTTTTATGCCTATCACTGTGGTCAAGAGCAGAAGTTTGTAGGAGGGGTGCAAGAACAGGAAGAAATATTAAGTAGTCTTTTCCCTTGTATGAGGAAGTCCATGGCCTCCCTGAGGCAAACCAGTATGTCTGAAAAGTAATCAAAAGGCCTATTCTTTTTGACTTTTAAAGTCCCTAATGTCCAGTGGCCCAAAACATTAACAATCAGTTTCACTATGCATTGCTTGCAAACTATATCCTTTATCTGAACAATCTCATTGGGTACTCCCTAAGTTTTGGATTGCAATAAACAGAATCAGCATTCCAGACACAGTACCTCCATATGTTTTATGATTTTATGGTCTGCTGTCATATCTTTAGTTATTCTCTTCCAAGCCAAGGATTCCAACCATGCTGAGATTTTTCCCTGTGGAACTGGTTCTAAGCCCATGGAACTTTGTTGCCTTTTCAGTGTCTTTCTTAGTTTGTCTGCATCATTTTAACATCTCCAGTATAATTACATTCATTTTTTCTCCCCAAAATCTCTTAAAGTATCTGTGGGATAATTTATGAGAAACTTACTCTGTACATTTCACACTGATGACTTCAATAAAATTTACATTAAAGTGATATGCCAGGCTGCACAATTTTAGGATACTTAAGACATTGAACTCACTCCTTTGAGATTATGTATTTACAGTATAAATATTAATCAGAAAACATGTTTTTTTAAAAGGCAGTATTAAGATTCTTCTGATAATTTTAAATATCATATTGTCTCTTGAGTATTTGCAACAACTTCCTTTTAAAGTTACTAGCTTTTAAAGGAATCTTACATGGTCTGCTACTTTCTCAATATTGTGCAAGGTATTTTGTGTCTGACTCAGACTCAAATGTATGACAGTGCTTCTGCTCAGTTCAGGGACATACTTGGAAGAATCCCATGGGTTATGATTCCAGTGACAAGAGAGGTTGAGGAAGGATTTTTAAGGATCACCTTCTCCAAGTTCAAGAGTGGCACATCCTGATGAACAGGAAATCAATCAAAGGTAGCAGGAAGCCTTCAGGTGTGAATGACGAGCTCCTGAAAATAGAGGTGGAGGAGGGGAGGGATGAGTCTGGACAAATACAGACACGTTCTCTGCATGCATAATTAGGAAAGCCAAAGTCCACCTTGACTAAAATCTGGAGACAGGGGCTTCTGCAGGTACATTGACAGCAAAAGGAAAACTAGGGGACTGATGGTGAAGAGGAATAGGAGACTGAGGTACTCAACGGCTTCCATGTCCCAGTTACAGGCAGAAGGTATCCATGAAGATATTCAAACCTCATCTGAACATGGTCTTGCATTACCTGCACTAGTTCACTATGCTTGGAAGAGGACAACTGAACTAGATAAACTTCAGAGATATTTTCCTACCTCATCCATTCTGTGGTGTCTGTGAATTCTTCTAGTTATATCTGATCTAATACATTAAAAAGAAGATTGTATATAAAATATCTCCATAAATATCAATATCTTTGAATTACCTGTGACTTCAATAATCACAGGTCAGTCAAGTTTTTACTGTAATTCTTTCCATGGGGTTCTGTCCTGGGGTGACTTTATGATGCTTGTATCCCCAGTTGTCTGTTCTGTTTATGCTGGATATTAAGTCCTACACCTTTAAGATGGTTCTGAGAACGAAGGGAGGGAAAGAGGAAGTGTGCAGTTTGTTTGCAGCAACTGCACTCACTCCTCCACATGCTGCTCCTGAGCTGTGTTGTTAAAGGATGGACAGCAGGAGAGAACTCGCCTTTGGTTTTTAGTTAGTTCGTAGCTAGCGGAGGCAGAGAATTTCCCTGGACTGTTTTTCCCTTTTTCTTGGGACTGTTTAAACCTGTTTTGGACTGAATACCCAGAAAACACCTGGAGCTCATGCCTGTGGCCCACTGGGGCCCAGGACGGCATTTTCCAGCACTGGAGGGACTGATAAGAGACTGGGTGAGCTGAGCTACAATCCATGACAAGGATTTTTTAATGTTGCCATCTCTCTTCAGAACAGCAAGAGTTTTTGTTGTTTAATATTGTTTCTTGGTTTTGTGCTTTTGGGCACTCTGCTTGTTGAATAAACAGCTTTTTCCACTTTTCTTTATGGAATTTTTTCCCAGACCAGTTAGGGAAGCAGCCACTTGAATTTACTTTCTAGAGGGACCCCATTCAGAGGTTTCCTCCCAAATTTGCCCTAAACCAGGACAAGCTCTTCCACATAAAAATTGCTGTTTTCTCCAAATATTAAGGAAAAAAACTACTTTGTCTCCTAGAGATTTCTTCTGTGTCAGTGTGTCCTTATATAATCCAATTTTACCCCAGATAACTATTGGAAACTCTTAATGTAAGAAACTCCTTGGGTAACTAGAATGAGTTAGACCACTGACACAGAGGTAATACAGCCTTAACTGAATGCTTAGTGAGATGTATATTCATTTCCTTGCTTTCTGAACTGCTGTCATTAAGAAACATCCTTAAATTATTCATAAATCTGTTTTAGGAGATGAGACCATTTAGTGTGATATTAACTGCCAGAGAAGGGCCCCTCAAGTTACCAACTTCTGTCCATTATCCTTTTTTCAAACCTAATACTTCAAAACCTAAGGTGCATATGTAAACATAGATAAATATTTCACACCCATTAGTTTAATGGAGAAACTGACGGATGGTTTCACTCAGTCCTCATCTCTCCCTTTTGCTTGAATCAAATTCATCCAAATTCATGTAAAAGTTATTGGCCTTTTGATTCTATCCATTATCTCCTTCCAAACACAAGGAGATATAGAATTATTACACAAATATAAAACATATGGAGAAAAATTCCATTTTGGTAAATATCAGCTGCTATTCTGTCCATCTGATCACTATCAGCCGTCTGCTAGTGCAGAAACTTTCTTCTTGTTGTTGTTATATAAGATAAGGATGTTTATAACAGCAGCAAGGCTCACAGTAGTTATTAACAGATCCAAACCAATAAGTGTCAAGAGCTGTAATAATTTGTACCTGTTTGGACCATAGGTCACCAATCTTGTCATGACTGCTCTGTTTCAACAAACATGAAGAACCAGAGAATTAGCAGGGCAAGGCAGGAAGCTGAAAGATGTGAAGATGTTCTACTGAAAAACTCTGGATGACATCCAGTTTGGAATGAGGGCATCTGACATTAGTTTCCTATATATGCATTAGCTGTCTAAGCACCTATTAGTCTGAATGGACTGCTACTCCGTGCAGTTAAAAGGCCTGAAAAGTGCTCAGCATGCATTGAAGAGATGTTTGTTGGATGGTCATTTGAATCTCACACTCTTGAAAACAAGGACAGACTAGGACCAAACAGCAAGCTGGTTTGGGTTTACACTGAGCACTGAGTACTCCAGGCTGCATGAAGCATACTAGCTCCCAGAAGTCCTTCAGGGGAGAATACCTGAAAAATATAACTTTGTTTAAAAGATTAATTATTTTTCCATGGTCTTCTAACACATCAAAGTGAGAAACCTGTGAACACAGTTAGTTAGGCTGCAAGTGCCACCCATCATAGACAAGCTGAAAGTTCAGCCTCATGAGGAAAGGAACAATGGCCTTGGCCACTCCTAGCCCTCCACCATTTTAAAGAATCCCAAGGGAAGTTAGATCCCTTCCTGGAAATGAGAAAGACCACACTTAAGTATGATTTTCTTGGTCCAGTGCCCTGTGACAACACCTCACCTTACAGGAAGTTAAAAAAACTCCCACAAGATGGGAATAAATGAATAACTATGTGACCATCTCAAAGGACTGCAAAGAGAAAGTGGAATTTCACTAAAGACAATATTGGTGGGACTAATATTCATGGCATAACACTGAAGAAATAGTAGTTGCAAACCTCCCATTGGTGACTACTGCATTGTGCCCCTCAATCTTCCTTGCTTGACTCAACAGCGATGGATTTAAGAGAGGAACAGCTTGAGATTTCATGCACTTAGCTGTAGAAACAGGCAAAACAGCTGTGCCTGCGCTCCCAGAAGACCTCCCTGTCTTTGTGCACTTCCTGTGCACTGCAACATCTTTGCAGTGGAATCTGGCCTCATTTGTGGCCCCCTGATCTCTAGCTCTGCCCAGTCTCTGCCTCTGTTCTCCTGCACAGCTATGTGAGATTTTAAACCCGGAACTGAAATCTTCATGTAACAGTACAGATGCCACATGCTAGGGCAGCTGCCATGCAGTCTGCCAGAAATTCACTGGACTCCTTCTTCTACTTTGATACCTGAGTCTGTTGGCTGCTGTTTTGCCAATTCACTCCCTGCCAACCAGAACCATGCAGTGCAGGGAAAAAACCCAAACTTCTCATGCAATTTCCACTACATCTGGCCCAAGATTGTAAACTATAGAATAAAGAACTCTAGTATAAAATTTCAACTGTCCCAAGACCTGCACTATGGCAACCCCTGCTTCAATATATCCAGTGAATAACTCATAATGAAGTACATTGACTCCAAATGCTCTCCAAAGCGTTTAATATGCACGTGAAGAGATGACTTCTGTGACAGTTTCAGGTTGGGTTTCTGCCTAGGTAGCAAGGCAACTTTTTCTTCCTGGACTTCTGACACAGATCTTGAGTATGAAAAGATTTCAGATGTCTTTGGCAGCTCCTCTTGCTTATTTGCAAGTTATATAATAAATTAATTTTTCATGTGTTTTACTGATGGAGCTTGGCTTTTCACAGTTTTCAGTCTGGGCAAAAGTCAGCTGGAAATAAGATAAGTTTAGCTGGAATATTTTTCACCGAGAAATATAATTGCATCAAATAAGGAAATCTTGTAGATTCTGTTGCAATTTTATTGTGGAGAGAAGAGGGGAAAATGTTCAGACACTGTCAAAATATTTTGTCATTTTCTTATAAAGTGATTTTTAAAAATTGTTTTATTTTGTATGGAATACTTTAACATAACATTTAAAATTGTCAAAAATCAGAGCATTTTTGTCAAAATAAAATATTTTCACAACTCTAAATGATGTTGGGTGGGCTTTTTTGTTTTGGTTTGGGTTTTTTTTTTGACATTATGAAATTTGGAAATGTGTTTTAGGCTCTCTTTTCAACATGAAATATACCATAAAGAACATTCACCTTCAGTTCAGCAGTGCTGAGCATGCCTCTCTCCAAAAGACAACAAAGTCAAAAGGAAGCAACAAACAAAGCTGTAAGATGCATGTGACTCCTAATATTCAAACATGCCCATCAGTTATAGCTGTGAGGAATTGCACCTGATTTCAGACAAGCATTTTAAGAGAAAGAACAACATGTAAAAATGGTGCCAGAACACAAAAAAGGGTGCAAAGATTAACAGAGAAGCTGATGCAGGTGAAGAGCAGTACAAAAGTGGTATAATTATTTGTATAGAAAGAGTTAGTCTGACATTGTGAGACAGCTGTGAAAACCTCATGCCACTGTTATTCATGCAAGAAGAGTTCTGTAGCTTCCAGAACACAACAATTAAGTTAGACAGGACTCCAGAAAAACTGAAGTAAAATAAAAATGTATAGTGCTACAGGGGCTACTATGCCAAAACCCCTTCTTATATCCATTTGGAAATACATGCCAAAGAAAAAAAATTATCTTTGTATTTATCCATACTGTTTTTTCCATATGTCTTCAGCTGAAGCATGTGGTGCAAAGTATATATGCAGCAGTAGGATGTCATAATTACCCTGAGAAGATAGAATAGATATATAAAAAACCTAATTAATTTTATACAGAATAGAAACAAGGAATCTGCATCAGCAGTCAGCAGCTCCAGTCCTTAAGGAATGACTGTGAAAATACTACTGGTGTCATGATTATTTATAGACTTATAGATATATACGCATGCATATATGTCAGATGTTTCTAAAGGGTTTTTTTTTAATTATGGCTGTCTGTCTTGCTGGCATGAGCAGTCTTGTCTGCCAGCATTTTCCCCATGAACAGCAATAAGGAGATCCTGCAGCCATCACCAAGGCCCATCAGAAAATTGATGGCTATATTCTAAGCAATTCTTCAAGATTATGTTCCATTCGTTACATTAAACCTCATATTATTAATAAAAAGTCCTTTGAGAGCTCAAAATTCATTGAAACATAAAGCATACATTTATACAGTAAGCCAAATAAATTATTTGGGCCAGGATTCATCCCAACTTCTTCAACTAGAAAAATCAGTTACTCTGGCCCCTCTTTACACTAAAAGAATAAAATACACTGCAATAGAAAATACAGGAGGGTCCAACAAAGATCTATATCAGCACCGGGGGTGCACCTCTCCCTGTTGGCTGCATTGCAAACCTGCAGTGACTGCACCTAAGATATGGTATGAATCCCATCCTCAGTGCCATTTCTGTAGTCTGTGAGCATAATTTCTCTGAACTCTTTTATGTGTCTTATTTGACTTCCAGTCACATCCAGAAATAGCTTTTGGATACTGAAAGGTAAACACACATGTAACTAGTTGGGTTCAGGAGGAGGTTCCTCTGTAAGTGCCTCAACTGAGCTACTGGGCTCCACAAACCCTGACTGCCTGCTTTGGTCTGTTATTTACTGCCTCAACTCATGGAGATTGGATCTCACTTTAATTCACATATGCAGATTTGGATAAAGCTGCTAATGACAGTGTAAACATTATGCTTTTGTTTTCCTTCCTGAACAGTTACATACAGGCTGAGTAGCAGAAACAAGATCTTTAACCTGTGTAAAAGGCAGGATGCATAGGGCAGCTTAGTTCTCTGGCCCATGGATCCTTACGCTCCACCTCTGCTGCGCTGCAGGTCTCCAGCTGGCTTGGGCTGCTTCTCAGATAGCCTCATAGCCTGAAAAGGAAGACTCATTAGTATCTGACTTCCTTCACTTCTAGTCTCCCAGGCACAAACTCTTCTAAATCACTTTCTCCTTCAGTAACAGAACCAGAGACAAATAACTTCAAAAGGCTCAGAGCCCAACATGTGCAACATATGTTAAAATTAATGGGTAGCAAATAAAAGGCACTTTCAACTACATAATGAATACCTAATATTATTTAATCAAAAGTGATGCCTTTTCTGAATTACCACAGTTATGTGGAATTTTTTTAAGCGAAAATTGTAAAACCAGGGAGACATAGAAGTGAGAAATCCCCAAACCCCCTAACTGTTTTATAAAGAAAAAGAATTGGTGAAGAGCTTGAGAACACAGAAATATATTGTACCCATTGAACTGAAACCATGTTCACTGATTCAGTGGTCCACAGTAGAGGTCACCTTACAAATATCCTAGAGAGGAATCAATATTTTGATTGTTCACTAAGATCTTTTATGTTAAAAAAGAAAAAGAAAGACCTTTTCTTCTCTTCTGAGGATCTTTAAAACAAGGTGCACACACCTCCTACAGCATATGTTTTCACCAGACTGAGTAGACAACCACCACAGTAGTGCTGCTTATATTTGTTTAGAATTTCAACAAGATGGAAAATTCCTCTGTGTTCTGTGCCTGAAAATTTTCCTTCTTACAACAGGGCTCTTAGATCTGTGGCAATACTATCTCTTCTGCAAAGCCTCCAAAAGGAGAAAAAACAATTAATGGCAAAAGACACATAGCTTAACTTTTGAGGTGCCGCCATTTATGACATCTTAAGATTTGGGAAATTCTAATAACTCTATTAAAAAAAATCTGAAAGACAAAGTAAAAGACTTTCCCTGCAATGAGAAATTTGATGACTGAGAAGTTTTGAACTGAGTGTCAGTTACTCATCTCATACAATTTTATATAATGACATGTCCCGGGTGGATTGTATCTATGCACCTTATTATTCCAAGGAAGGAAATTTTCAGATACCAGTGCAGTAGTTTGGCCAGGAAGTGATTTTTTTCAGGAAGTTATAGCTTGGCAAACCAATTAGAAAGACATACATCTACGTGAACCTTCAGGGGTTAAATATCAGACGCTCCCGGGGAGCTGCCCTTGTCCTTCCAGCCAAAGGAGGAGGTAACACCACGGGCTGGGCCAGGCCCCACTACCCCACTGGGCTTGCAGGGCCAGGCCATGGCCAGCCCTGGTGGTAGTGAGGAAGGAGAGGAAAAGTCCCAGCTACGAACATCTAGCGAGTTTAAGCTTGCCCGGGCAGCTACCTGTGCTGCCGGCCAGGGCCAGTGCAGGGGAGATGTTCCCCCACAGGGAGCAGCCCTGAGCTGGGCTGGTGTAGGAGACGGTCCAAAAACCCCTCATTGGCCTCACGACCATCGCCAAGGACACAGAGACCGAGATCCTTGGAGAGACATGGAGCTCTGAAACCCCAAGGACTACCAAAACCCTGAAACCCCAACACAGGATTTTCTGGCCTGGCTGAGGTGGGATGACTGCCAAGTGTTGTCCTCAGGTGTTTTTGCTAGACCAAAGACTGGTATGCATTCCCATGGGAACCCATACAGGAACAATAGTGGTGGGACCGGTCTGTCCTCTACTTGTGCTTGTGCTGTGCCTGTGCTGTGCCTGTCCTGTTCCCTCTGCAGACCATCCTGGGCTGAGCTGGCAGCTGCACCTGCTCTGCACCACAATGTCCCACCTTTTTGGCCAGCTGCCCCCTCCTTTGAAAAATAAATAAAATAAATAAAGAAAATAAATAAAATAAATAAAGAAAAATAAATTAAAAAACTATAAAACCCTGAAGGAAAGAGACTCATTTCGTGTACACTTCACAGGAAGATGTGTCTATCAGTTAGCATGCACCGTGAGGATTTCGTCCCTCTTCGTTGGTAGCTATATATATCTCCCAATCCCCTTTTTTCTCTCTTTCTCTCCCTCCTTCTCTTTTCCTTTCCCTGTATCGCATATTGTGTTGAGTACACTCAATTAAAGTGTGCTGCTGTTGAAAAGTAAATTGTTGTTGTCCCTTTGCTGTGTCTTTGTGCTCTGAGGTCATGAACCATCACAACCCCATGTGTATTAGCAGATCGTGACAGCTGGGCCAGCCCCGATTGTCACAGAGGGGTGGGCAAAGAAGTATTTTATAGGGTTTATGATCCCTAACTGCAGGGCTGCTCGAGCTCTGATTTTTTTAGGTGTGACTTTTCCCCCATAGGCGCAGCCTTGAAATTTGACACCATGAGCCAGCAGCTTAGGGAGAGAGGACCTGGGCTAGATTTAACTCTCTCTTGACACAGACGGGACTTTTTAAAACCCTAATCCTCCTTTTGAGTAGAAGAAAAGAGACAGGGTGAATGTGAAGAAGATAAAACATAAAGTCATTGGAGAGAGAGACTGAAAAGACTTTTTGGGAGGAGGGTTTGAGGAGATTGCTATTTTAAGCTGAATTTCTTTTATCAAGCCATGGAAATTAATTCTATATGTAGATTATCCTTTAAATCGTGGGAAAGATATGCATTTGGGGAGATGATTGTTTAGATTTGTGTGTGGATTTTTAATAAAGGTGTTTGTGATGGACTAAGTGATATTGATCTCATGAGATGTTTGAACAGAGATGAGAAGCCCTCTGAGCCAGTGAAGAAGTGAGACGATATCTCTGTTCTCTGAGATGAAGAATCTTTTGCCTTTTGAGTGGCTCATCTTTAAAAAGTGACATCCCACTGTGACATCCCACTATGCGGTGTGCTTGAGTCCATGGTCCATAAGCAGCTTGGGAAACTGCTAATGGGAGGGGTCATGGAAGCAGGTTTCCCCAGGTGGCTGTTATTGTAGCAGTTAAAACCCATAAGAGAACTGTTTTAGGTTTTCAGTGGGATCCATGACTCCAAGAGAGGCTCCTCTCCAGAAGAACTAAAGAAAGACTATTTTCAAATGGTGAAACTTACTGAAAATCACAGGTTTTGTCTCTTTATGTTGTTTGTGAGAAAGTGAATAGTTTGTGGGGGAGGAAGAGTGCTTTGAAAGTTTCATTATTTTTTCTTTTTCTCCTTTAAGTGTGTGTTAATAAAATCTATCTGTATACCTTAAGTTTGGCCTGTTTTGCCTTTATCTCCTAATCCTATCTCACAGAAGGGAAAAAGACATTTAAACCACTGCACTAAATTTGGCCAACATAAATAGAGCTGAACGTGAAACCACTACAACCAGTCACGTAACACATTTCACATTTGAATGTAAGGACAGTTAGCATATGTAGAGGCAGTTGAAATGGAATGAAACCAAGGTTTTCATTGCTAAAATCCACTCCATGAAAGACTACATAGTGTTCTATTCATATGTAAAACTAATTAGGCATTGCATAATAGCAATTAAAGATGGGAAACATCTGTTGTGATACCTACTGTCTCTACACCTGTACTAGTTGGCTGATGCTTCCTTTACAAATAAGTTCTTCCAAAAAATGATTGATTATATCTTACCCAAAATATAGCAGATTAAATGGGATTTAAAGCACATTTCTTTCTCCTGACTATAAACAGATCTTAGAGCAACAAGCTCAGATGAACATGTCTAGGTAGTGAGAGAGATGAATGCTATCATAGGCTACTACAACAAGGAATTCTCTACCAGCAGCAGCAGGGAATAATGACAGATTATCCATCTAGAAGCATTTGGGGATTATATGAACAAAGGTGTCGTTGACTGCTTTATTGAATTTCTCTTATAAGACATATGATCTTTTTGCCTTACCAGGCTCAGAGAAGAGCTCTTTCTGTAGAGGTTAAAGAGGGTGGGGGTTTCTGTGTGCTTCTGACATACAGTATCTTTACTCTCAGGAGTCAAAGGGTTTTGCCTCAATTTCCCACTGAGGCTAGATAATAAAGTATTATTAAAGCTTCTTTTCTTTTTCCTTCTTTTTCATCTGAACTGCACAATGTAGATATGTAAAGCTATATAGAAATACTTTGAAAATTCTGAATAATAAAGGTTGTTGCAGGTTTTTGGTAGTACAATGAAAAAAACCCCAGGAAGTTGTCATCCAACTTGCATGGATCTTGGATACAAAATCTGACCCTGTTCTGAAAACTTCTTTGTTATGAAAGCTGTAGCATTGACGTTGCAGGAAAAGAGTTTCTGATGCAAAACCAGTGACCTGACACAATTGTTAATAAAAAGTCCACTTTAATGATTCAATTGCAATGAGTACCCTTCATAAGCAATTTAAAAGGAAGCCTATAACAGTATTAAAACCCAAATGAGATTTTAATGCATGACACCTGCATTCTGAGGGCTCAGAAGGGACAATAAAAAATTACTGGGTCTCTAGGCTGGATAAAATTAGTTGCCTGACGTACAATGACACAAATAAATATACCCACCAGATTTCGGAATGGCTCAAGTTTTCAGAATTAGTTTCCATCGTACACATATTAGTTGAGCTACCTGTTCTCAGGGGAAACCCAAAATGTTTTGGGGATTTATGCTTGTTTTTCAATTACAGTCACTGCTCACATCCCTTCTGTTTTCTTCATAGCCACTCTTGTATAAAAGGTGGCTGAAAGGACAATTACAATAAAGAAGAAACAGCAAGATTAGTTAGGTCAGTGTAAAATTTAGAGAAATACTATTTCAATTAAAAGAACTATGAATGCCAAACTGAACAGAAAATTCTGGTGGAGAGTAATTTGACAGCAGGAAAGTAAACTTTACTCTTCAATTGACTAAGCAAGAAAATCACGCAGATGGGAGTTGAGGAAATTTTCCACAATAGCATGAAAATATACATTTAGAAGTGATTATGCCAACACTGTGAGCTTGGCCTAAGTCTGAACCTGTGTCTCTCCTTACATCCTCCCTCTTAACATAAATGGAATTAACATAGCTTGCAGCAGGTTTGCTGTCAAAGCTAAATTTGGTGGAGTTGTCAGTAAGCTGAAGGCCAGGGCTGCTGTTCAGGATGGACTTGATGAGCTGTGGGCTGAAAGGAACTTCATGAACCTTAAGAAAGGTGAATACAAAGTCCTGCACCTGGGATGCCATAACTCCATTGCAGGAGTACCGGTTGTGGGCCAACTGACTAAAGTGTAATCAGGCAGGAAAAGGACTTGGAGGTGTTGTGGACAAGTTCAGCACAAGCCAGCAATAAAACTTTGCATCAAAAACCAACAGCCTCCAGAGCTGTATGAGGAAGAGCACATCCAGCAGGCTGAAAGAGGTGATTTTTCCCCATATTCTGCTCCAGTGAGGCACTGAGAGTGCTTGGTCCAGGTTTGGGCTCCCCAGTACAGGGGAGAAACTGAAACCACAGACCTATGGACATGCACATTGAGCACAGGATGCAGAGTGCAGGACAGAGGAGGAGAGACTGAGAGGGTTGGGTCTCTCCAGCCAGGAGAAGAGAAAGCTCAGAAAGATATTACTATAATTCTGCTGTCTGCAAGTACCTAAAGGAGCAGTGCAGAGCAGCCAGACCCAGTCTATAAGAGCGCTTGATTTTTTTGTGGTCATTTTTTTGTTGTTTTTTTCTGGAACAAAGATGAATAGATGCTTTATACAGCACTGACACTGGTTTTGATGCAGCAATTATAACCGGAGAAAAAAGTCTAGATCCAGATCTAGATAAAATTCACTGTGACAGACCATACGGTTTACAACCTACCTCACACATGTGGGCATGAAAGACTGAAAAGGAATGCAGCTGAACTGCAAAGAGGTAAGTTAAGAGAGGAAATATGTGAGGAATGGAGGAATGCCACATGGAGGCACAAAGCAATACAAAGCATGTGACAGAAAACAAAAATCACTGAAAATGTCCTGTAATGCAATGTTAATCCATGGGATTCATTACCGTGTACAAGTTTGAGGTCGAAATATTAATGAGATCAACTCTTAATAAAGGTTGGATAACAATATCCAGAGTCTTGGTAGTTATACAACAGGTTTTGTACAGTGTATGAATCTTCACACTGAAAATTCCAGCTAATTCTCTTGAAATATGTAAAATTCAACGCCTACTTAAAAGTTTCTTCTTTCAGATGCAGCTGATGCTTAGCTTTACCTTGATCCTCTGTGACAGTTCCCGTGTACCAGAGGAGACAGGACTCAGAGCAGAGCATGCTGGGAACCAAATGATTCCTGTCACTTGGGTGCATATTTACATTCAAAATAAACCAATTAACTCTTGGGAAGGAAAAAAGAATGTGCAGTAAAGTAGCTTCAGGAGAGATTTTTCAATGGAATCTGAAAGCTCACAGATGCATAGCAGAAGCTGAAGATTTGGGCATTGATGGTGAAGGAAAAACAGCAATAACTATGTGTATAAATCCCATAGTTATATATACCCATAAGTATAAACTTATGGGTATAAATGGAAATGCATACGATTAGTGGTTCCTCCTCTAGTGTGGAGCACTGTTGGTCGACACTACTGGGACAGGCAAGTTCCTTTAGGGGTCCTTGGTAGAATGAAGAAAGTTTACAGGGCTGTAGTTAAAATTAGAGCTTTCTTGTTACATAGAAGTTTTAGTTATCAGCATAGCTTGTTATCTGTGATTTCTAGCATTAATGTAGTATACTGCCACAGAGAATTTCAAGAAACTATCATAGTTTTCAGTTAAACAAAATTTCTAGTAATCAGTGTAGCCTTTGTACCACCTAGAGTCTTCAGTTACCTAGTCTCTTGTCACCTGGACCCTCTGCCGATAGGATCAGATTCTTAATAACCAGCAAGAGATGTGATTAAAACCCCCCAGTTCTCTCTTTTTTTTTTTTTTTTTTTTTTTTGCAACAGGAGTTCATTAATAATGCTGACACATGAAAAAACAGCTTGTTGTAAGAACAAGCTTGTCTCTTTTAAAGACATAAAAATACCTAATAGCAAAAATGCTCTGTGAGATTATCCAAGGGTATCAGTGAATATAGGTGAAGTGACATACTTGTCTAGATCCATTATCAGTGTTACATTTATCATTGATAAAAATGACCATCCCAATGCTTAAAACAATTAGAAGCAAAGAAAGCCATGATTTCCTCTGCACCCTAAATTAAGCTACTAATTTTGCTTCCATTTCTGACAACAGCTTTCTACACATGGTGATTGTGGTAATCTGCAGTAATCTGGTTAAAAAAGGTATTGCACATCCCTATTACTGACAATATTCTTAAGACCTCTTTAACCTTGAAGTGTGGTTACCATATACTCCTGGTAATCACCATATCTGAAATTTCTGGAATTCGTTCTATCTTTACACACCTTTACTGAACTGAAACACAACAAGAGTCTACAGGGTTGGAAAGAGGAAGAAAGAATGTAATTTTTTTGTTATTTAATTGGTGAATTGCATAAAAGTGGGAGGTTGACAGTTCTAGATATATTCTGAGTCAGTTCACAATGATGTACGTAATACCTCCAACAAATGCTGCTCATGCCACATCAGTAACTCTTAAGAAAAATTATTTTTAATCCTCTGAATATTCATAAATACATCATATATAAGTTAGCCAATACAATCATGCATTGGCAACTCATGCGTCTGTTGTTTGCTAAAAGTAGGCAACTATATTTACAGTATCAAAAGGCGTTGCAACCACAGTTAAATATATTTATTACAGACATGCAGACATCCTGCAACTTCAGAATGCCATTCTGCCAAGGAAAGAAATAGTTCACCATCTGCTATTTTATTTTCTGATTTTGATTTGCATTGATATTTTTATTATTGCATTATTAATGAAATGCCTATCCAGCACGTGATTTTTAGAAGGTGAAGGTTGCTATAAATACACAGGAACTGGAGATTTCATGAGGTAAACATTATCATTTCTTTCAATAAATAAAGATTGTAGAGAAGAGATTTTCAAAGAATTTTTATGTGTATTCTTGTCCTATTGATATTATCATTTTATGATAAAAGTATAATTCAATCATAGGAGATCATTTATTAAAAAATTCAGGATGGTTTATCTAGAAAGATAAAATCTCTATGACAGAATATCAAAGAGGATTATATAAATCTGATTGTATTGAAATAATAATTACTGTTCTATTGCTGTAGAATAATGATTAAAGAGGTATTGAATTGTAGTCATCTGCCTCAGAAGCCTCAGAAAATACATTGCATCAATACCAAAATCATTATCTAGGTTGAGAACTTTTCCTACTTTTTATTTGAACACCATAAAGTGTCAAAGAAAATACATTGGTGTTTAATTAACTTAAGAAGCCTAAGTATTAGGAAAAGAAAACTCAAATTATTCAAAAAGTAGAAACAACTGGATTACAATATGAGATTTATATATGCCTTTATAAAAACATTCAAGACAATGTTTTCACTCCATTTTAATATTTATTGGTTATTACTTATATATATTAATTCAAGTCAAATTTTCTATGTTTGTGCTGTATTTATTGTAGCTCTTATCCACCATTTTTCACAACTGCCTTTGTATTATTGGTCTGAGGCTCTGCACACAGAGCTGAACAATGACAAGGACAATGGTTTGTCTGTCACTGGGGTTAAGGCCTGTGTCAAAACTGCTTCACAAAGAAAAAAAGATGGGACATTGCCAAAGGACAGTCCCTTCTAAGGGGACAGAAGACCCCACATGCAGACCCATCTCTTAGGGAAGTCTGCAGCCTCCCTGCGGTCCAGGTTAAAGATGTGATGGGAAACCCTCCTGCCCTGGCACAGCCCTTGGATTACTGTTCACTGTTGGGTTTTTCAGGTAGGCAGTAATGAACAAGAAGCCTGAGGGCAATCACAAGATACTTCAGTTGCTTGAGAAAACATTTAAGGCATAAGGAGCAGAAATAGTGTTCTCCTCTGTCCTTCCAGTTATAAGGAATGTCCAGGGAATAAACAGGAAGAGCCAACAGATCAATACCTGGCTGAGCCTGGTAGAGTTTTGGGGTTTTTGATCATGGGTTGCTTTACAGGAAATCAGGGCTGCTGGTGACAGGCAGAGTTCACCTTTCTCAAAGAGGGGGAGAGGATCGTTGCACAGGAGTCAGCAGGACTCATTGAAAGAGCTTTAAAATAGATTTGAAGGGAGAAAGGGCTTAGTTCAGGCTCTCTAGGTGTGAGGTATGGCATGACAGCGAGGCCATTTGGTCTGCCATCTCAGTGGTGTCAGGGGATGGAGATCCCTGTGGCAACAAAGGCCCCAGGGTTATTGATGTGTTAGAAATCATGGAAGAGGCTGAGAATTCTCATGTAGGAATTAGGGCTTCTTCTCCCAAAAGGTGTTAGCATCAATAGTGCAACTGCAGAGCATTTACACCAATGCACATGTGGGCTACAGACTGGAGGAGCTGGAAGCCTTTGTGATCATTCTTAACTGACTCAACCAGTAGATGTCCTCCAAGAAGATGATCTTGTACCACCCCCCTCAAGCTGAAGAAGGAATTTCTCTCTCCCAAGAAACATAAGTACTTACTACTAGATAAGCAAAGGTCAATACCATCTCTACTCCCCTACTGCTTGAAAACCTATTGCAAGATTTTCAGATACTCTGGGACTAATTCCTTAAGTTATTGTGAGGGACTGAGTATGGGAGTGACTGGAAGTGCTGTTTGGATTTTTGTCTTAAGTATGTGTGAAAATTCTCAGTCCAGGAAAGACAGATACTTATTATATACAAGCTCTAAGTACATGAGAAACTTTACAATTAAAATGTAAGCACCAGAGGTGCAAGTTCTGAGTTAGGAAGTAAATCCACTTCTTTTCCCCTTTGCATCCCCAGGGGTAAGCTGTGACAGCTGTGACAGTGCATCTCCTATCTTGAAGTAGGAAGATCAAGGAAGAAAAGTTCTTCACTGCAGTGAAATTGTAGTCCTGGAAGTGCTGCAGTGATACTGCCCCATACCTCTCTGCATGCAGCCATACCTTGGCAGAATTACAGTCAGCACAGTTCACAGTTTCAGTAGCTACACAGGACACAAGTATTTATAATGAAACTTTTATGAGGTCTGTTTCTGTTTTGCCTTTAGAGGACCCTTCTCCCCAGCATAACAACAGAATATGAGCACAAACATGTAATTACAGTAATGACTGCTAGCAGTAAAAAAATGTTGCTGTCAGTTAGCTGCTCAGAAATTAAGGCTATTAACAATTCCTTGTTAGAGCTTATTCTGTCAAAGAAGAAGAGATCTCAGTCATAGTGATGGAAGCATATGGTCAGGATTATATACCTGTGGGGGGGAAGGGGAAATAATCCATCTGTAAATTAACGATAGAGGGTGAAAGGAAAAATATTTAGCTATATGCACAAAGAATTCTGTGACAGGAGTGTAATTCAAGTTTGTCCCTATAGGGGATTTCTGACATAAATGGAGAGAGGAGTCACACGGATGGTGTCACTTTACAGTATTTGTCACTAGGTTAATTTACATAACTGTGTGCTGTGTTCTGTTAATAGTGGTACAATCTTGTTCAGTGCATACTTTGCTTCAGTGTTATTGGTGTAGGAAATACCAAGTGAAATAAGTGCATCTGCTTAATTATATTGGTATTTTTGAGGGTTAAATTCAACATAAGAAAGTGTATCATTATCCAAATCAGAAGACAAAGTCATCCACTACAGTTGCTCCAGTTTCAAGCACTGCAGCATTGCAAAAGACAGTAAGTCAACAGCAGTAATCAAGTCATATTTTCTAATCAATTACTCCAGTAAACGTGGTGTAACAATTAGCAACTGAATTTGTGAGGCTTTTGTCAACCAGTTACTATAAAAAATTTACAGTCATTAATATGAAATAGAATGGTCTTAGCTGAGAATTAATCTAGAGGCTGCATTAGGACTAAGGTAAGCATTGTTAAAGATTTCTTAAGGAGATAGTTTAGATTTAGCTGCAGTGCAATCAGGAACATAAAAATCACTTAAATCAACCACCACTTGATAACTTATGTGGGACATGAAAAGCATGAATCAATTTAAACAGCACCATAAAACTCTGGCTGTACCAATACTTTACCCATAGCTGAGACAGTCCTGGGCCCCACAGGGTGATTGTTCCCACCTTTCAAATTGATGAAATGATCCCTGGCAATTTTGGAGCCAAATTAAATTATGTTTGATTGCAAACAATTCCTATGCATAATTGAAAGATTAGGAGGCTGAGGACCACTCTTAATATGTAGGTTTTTGACACCAGTGTCTTTCTTTTTCTTTGATTCATGTAATAACACAATAAAAACTTATATTCAAAATCAGCATGTGCCAAGTATTCAAATAAAATATTTCAACAATGTAATATTTTTTTTAAATTAAACGTTTCTGACTTTATTGCAATACCATTAAGCAAGTTCATGTATTAAAGGTACAGTAAGATTGTACTGTGTGCTTAAATTGCAATAACTAGAACATTAAAGGTTAAGAATATATGTATGTGTATATATAGATATATATATGGTAGACATTTTCATTCATTTTTATAGTACACACCATATACACAGTATGTATTGTATAATAATATATATACGTCATATATATAAAAATAATATATAAGATATAAACAATGTATTTAAATAGAAATCATATTTTAATTAATGCATATATAATTTAAATAATATAATAATTTGAAATATTTAGATGCATTTTAGTCTAAAATTGTGAATAGTTTATATCTGGTGTTTTGCTGGTAGCATTGCCATTCAGTTTAAATAATTCTGATTTTTTTTTGGTGTTTATGCTACACTGTATTGCCCTTTTGGACAACTTATCCAAAGTGAAACATGAGAAACTCTTTTAGTCTCCTCCTGCTAGATAGGGATTTTGTTCCTTGCTCTCTTTTCTTTGTCCAGAGTTGCTCCCTTTAAAAGAGAAATTCTGGTTTGTGTGTGGTGTAATTGAGATAGCAAGGAGTGTCCCTCTTTCCAGCTTAAATCTGCAAGACTCAGGCAGATTGGACCATTTTCTTTGTCCAGAGTTTGTCTGGTTTATAACATTGTGTGAGATCTTATAAGACCAAGTAAACTGACACTATTATTGTGCAGAAATTAATTACTTTAGAATCTCTTTAGCTTTTCTTTTGTCCTCTTAGTCACCCAAATGAATCCTGAACCAAATAAGATTACTGGATTTTTCATCAGTTCAAATTGATGAGGTCTTCTAATTTTAAAGAAACATGTATTAGCCATAATCATACGACTATTTTTTCTTCCATTCCTCCAAATATTATACCTATGATGATTCAGTTCCCCACTACATAAACAGTGGTCCAAGTTTGTGTCTTTATCAGTCATCAGCATATTCCTAATATTTGCACCAGTATGTTAAGGAAAACTTCTGATAAAATCTGTAGCAAAATGAATCTTTGACAAATGCCAAGCACCAAGCTCTGCTCTATTCAATAAGACCTGGTTTTGCTTTGTCCTGTACAGGAAAGTTTCTGAATACCTTTCTTTATGAAGCTGAGACAATTTTTTTTTGTATAGTACTCTATGAAATTTATCACTGAACCACCAAGGTATTAGACCTATGGCATTTTCTTTGCCTAGAAAATGGCTTTTAAGAGGAATTTTGAAAAAGTGCATGGGGAAGACAGAATTTTATTAACAGGTGAATAAGCCAGAAGACATGAAAAACAACTTCTTACATAAAATTTCTAGAGTAGTTATTTCTGACCAATGGCAGCACTATAGAGACATAGAGGCTGACGTGGTTTTATATAGTCCAAAAATCATGTCTGTTTATCAGGAAGATATGTGATGTCTTACTGCCTGGGTCTTGCAGATTTAAGCTGGAAAGAGGGACACTCCTTGCTATCTCAATTACACCACACACAAACCAGAATTTCTCTTTTAAAGGGAGCAACTTGAAGGGAGGGAGGAAGGGAGGAAGGGAGGGAGGGAGGGAGGGAGGGAGGGAGGAAGGGAGGAAGGGAGGAAGGGAGGAAGGGAGGAAGGAAGGAAGGAAGGAAGGAAGGAAGGAAGGAAGGAAGGAAGGAAGGAAGGAAGGAAGGAAGGAAGGAAGGAAGGAAGGAAGGAAGGAAGGAAATAAATACATATCTGAGTCAGCCACAGTCTTATTCAAATGGATCTTTCAGCTTCTGTGCGAATTGTAACAGTACTTAATGGTTTCAGCCTTGAGTAGGGAAATCCTTCCTCTTTATAATCAATGTCAGCTTCATCACAAACAGGTTAAATCATAAAAAGACCTGTTAGAAAGCTGTCCTGGTTGAACTCAAAAGCTTTTCTGGTCATCAAGAAAGATTATAACACACTGCATGCTGGCACTGTTCATCATTTCAAAATATTTGGCAGTGTTAAGAAATGTCTAAAATCTCTTCCTGTACATTGCACTGAACTATAAGTAATTTTACCTCCAAATGGGCTTTGGCCTTTCTCCTTTGTCCCATAATGTTTGGACAATGCCTTTAGATACTCCCTTAATTATCTATCCTTGATTTCCAGTTTTTATGTTCTTTATTTGCATTGCAATCCTCCTTTGATGCTATCTTTTTATATTGATGCATGATAATTATTTTCTTTGGTTATGTGCTAAGCATGAATAGAACTAACAAGAAGAATGTCAAACTTAATAGGCAATAAAAATGTCATATTTGACCAGCACTCATTTTAATCAGACTAGCATTCATTTTATTATTTCAAGCAACTCTTTAAACATCAGATGAAATCAAAATTCCCTAGTGATAAATGTCTACCTCAGTCACTGTTAGATGAGAGACAAGTGGTTAGAATAAGAATGAGTCAGTACCTCTGAAGAAGGTTGATTGATGGATATTTGAAACCACAACAGAGAGTACAGAAATTCAGTTGAATCTGTCTACAAGACTGCACTTTAAAAGAGGCTGAAACACTAGCAATTAGGAATATTCACATACAAGCATGCCTGAACAACCATTTCCCAACATGCAGACAGATACAGTGCCAGCTAGATTCTAATTCTGAATACATTTATAAGCTGAATCATGGGATTCAAGATTGTAGTTGTCCTAGGATTCAAGAGTGCTCTTTCTGAGTCAAAATCTTATGGATGTTTATTTGTTGAATTGTTTTCAAATAACAAGGTAAAAGAATGTATCAACACTCTTCAAGTCACATGCCATTCAGGCAATTTTCACTAGATCATCTTCTAACTCAGAAAAGGCATGTTTCCAGGATGTGTTTGCTTTTAGGGGAAAAGGAATGAAGCTTCCAAGAAGGATAGGCTTGGACCTCTGTCCTAGATTGGTCTGAAGAGGACATTCACTAGCACTTTACACAAGAATCACCACTGCAATACACTGCTTTTGAATGTGACAGTTCAATACTGCAAATATTAGATCTGTTGGGGAAAACAGTTTGGCAAATAGCAATGAAAATCAGATATGGGGGGAAAATTTATGAAAATCACCAATGTATCTGTCTTACATTTCACAGATACTGAGTAATGGTAGAGCATGTTTCAAGAGAGTGCTGGAGAGGTCATTTTCTATCACAGACAAAAATAATGTAACTAACTTAAATAGATATCAGTGCACTTGTCATAAAGATGCAGGAATTTTACACCCTTCAAATGTATTTAATTTTAGCTTGTTTTAACTTTTCTTTTGCTTTAATTGAGTATTGATTTAATTGAATTCCCTCCCACAAACACAAACCCAATCCTCTTTTACTCAGTATGTTTACTAAAGCACACTGTTTCTTTGGTTTTCCTTGGATGTTAGTGGTCCTTCGGTGGTTTTTTTGTGCCAGACCTCTAGATACAGAAAAAATGTTATGTACCATGATAGTTACATAACTTCCAATTCATGTGAATATTTTGTGTTGTGTATTGTAAGCACCTTGGAAGTGATCCTGAATTGTCCACTGGCCAGAGTAGGAAGCCAGCTCGAGTAGTCTGATAAAGACCTGTCTTGTCCAGAACACTTTTTTTATAAAGGCATTAATTTTGCTGCTTGGTAGGACAGGCTGTATGCTTGCATACTCATTCTTTTCCTAAGCTGGTCAGAGCACTCTTAGATCCTTTTGTGCAAAGAAAAGAACGTTTCTTTTCTCAGTACAACTCCTATTGTTTAGGGTGTCAACTTCACACACCAGTAGTTTCCTGAATGAAACAACAATTTTTTAATTTAAAGAGTCTTGTCTCCTGTAAGGTGTGACATTTAGCTTTCATTTCTAAACATTATTTTAATGTACTTTTAAATATAAAATTCAGTTTTATTTTAGTTAGAAAAGAATGCAAGCTTGTATGGGAAGCAACCAGAAAAACTCAGATATTAGTTAGAAGACCTCATATAGTACTGAAAAATACCCACAGTCCTTGTCAGCATCAACTGCTATCATGCTGAGCAACTATGTGTACTTATGACTTTTATCAAGATTCTCATAAACCTTATGTGTAAGAATTGCAAAATGATGACTGAACAATATGTCCTGGCATGTTTTTAGCCTGGATCTTTTGTGTGGCTCAGCAGGCCTTGCTAACAGAAAGAAAAGAGGTATCAGGTGGAAGTGAGTGAAAATGGATAGCTCATCAGAACTGGAGAGTGAGCCTGTCAGCTTTCACTCAAGGATATATTGACAGTGTTTACTTAATTGTACTCAAGTAGTGGCTTCCTTTCAGAAATCTTTAGAAAGCACAAATTTCATTGATACTGGAAAAAACTGGACTTCTTCATAGTAGCAAGAAAGGGGCAAAACCAGCAACACAAATTGATTTCAGCTCATGCTGGCACAATATATTGCATACTAAAGAAAAATAGTCCAGACATTAGACAAACAGCATCACATAAACATGGTTAGAAATTGATGTTCACAGCATCACAGCATCCACAGCATCCATATAGATATGCAGTGATATGGCATTTTATTTCTGATTTGATTGTTTTTAGTGTTGATTGTCTTCACTTCTTTGTCATTGTTCCAAGCCTGAGCAAAGTTCCCTCGTTCTTACAGTGAGAAAAATGAAACTGCTAGAATAGTACAATATATGTCAAGTTTAAGGAAGGTGAGAAAAATTCCTGGTGTCATTGAAGGGACATGAAGGATGACAGAGTAGTCATCTTACTACTCTGCTAATTACTAACATAAATCCAATTACCCTCCCCTCCACTTTTCCATATTAAATAAAGGCAACTCTTTTTTACCTTTGTTGCTGCACATCAAATGACAGACCATCAGAATGCAATCAGAAGTCCTCACTGCCCCCAAAACCAGCCACTCAATGCTAATGAAATGGTGTCATCTTTGCCTATACATTTATTAGACAATCATTTTGATCCCAGAAACTACAAGATGTGAGCCCTTTGAATCTGTAAGCAAGGCAGTAATAGAAAATAAGAAAGGGGATAAACATAATAGTCATGGGCTTGCCTACTTTCTGTCACAACTTCTGCTGCTGTGGAGGAAGTCATGCATGCTTTATGTTTCAAATCACTCCTTATCATATTGTTCTTTCTGGGCCATATCACTTTTGTCCCTGAAAACTTTCAAATGATAAAAAACTCCCTGAGCTTCTGTCAGTGCTCTTTCTTTAATGAAATGCACTCTGCTTTTGGCAGTGTAAAACCAGATAGAATCCAATTTGGCCTTATAAGGTTCCTGTATTCTAGATAGCTCTTCATTCAAAAATCAACATCATCAGGTGAGGTTGAATAACGTATTTTACTTTGAGATTTTGTTGGGGTTTTTTCTTACCACTACCCTTAGCTGTTGATTTCTTCCACTCACCACTTCACACAGAGGAATTTCTTGCAGTTCTCTGGTGGGGTGGAAATATGCAGCTTGCTCTGACTTTCCCTTTAGTCTATGTCCCTTATGAGCCTTTCCACAATCCTGCTGCAGTTCTGCAGAAGTACTAAAGCCTAGGTCCCCTCTCCCTCTAATGGAACACACATCACAGTCACAGCAGAATGGGATTAATATGACCACCCAAGATTTTTTCCTTTCAGTAAACATAAAATCTTTTACATTTGACTGCTCCCTCTTTGCATCACTCCTAGAGAGGTTTTACCAAACCGGTTGATAACAGGATCCAGCTATTTTCTTTTATGATCCATTTTTCTCAGAGTAACTGAGAGACTGGTGAGGAGGTTTACTTGAATGTCTACTTTAGGTAGCCTCCTTTTTTTAGAGGCTTCCTTTCCAAGTCAATTGGCAGCAAACTGCATTCTCCCTTCTCTTGAAGAGTTGGTATGATTTCCATATGTAGGACTGCATAAATCCTAACTAAGTTTCCTGCCTTTGGGGGATATGCACTTTCATAGGGAATTCAAAGGGGTTTCTACTAACACTGCTATTTTCATAGGTCAATACAATCCTGTGCAATTGATTCTCTTGGTTTTTCTCCCCTGTCATAGTGCTACTGCATTTTTAGGCAGCTTCTGAGTCATGGGAACAATTCACAGCAAATACCCTTTAGTTGTAAAGAATACATAACCTGAAGGAAGTGCAGGAAGAGAAAAGCCTCAGGACCAGGAAAGTACTTAGCAGATTTATTTGAAATTCTGTTATTATCAAATCTGCAACAGAACAGAGTGTGTATTAAAAATAAACAATCACAAAACAATCTTAAGGCTTCAGCTGAATCATTTCCCTGCTGCACTTAAGCAGTGACTATGCAGGTACGATCAATCAGACTAATTTTAAAAAGTTATGAGAACTAATCAGAAATTTCTTCTAAAGCTCATTAGTTGTAGGAAACATACACACAGGATAAGGATGGACACTGGGAACTGTGTTCATCAATAAAACTAGAATAGCAAAAAGTATACTCACTTCTAAGTGAATTCAATCAAAATAAAGAGAGAAAAATCAAATCCCCACTATATTCATAACTAGGAACTTGTGAAGACATAGTAATGTTAGTCCAGTATTTTAGGCAATTCACCTAGATCCCTTTGCAAGTAACAGAGGTTGAGAACATGCTAAAGATAAATCATATTTATCAGTGTAAAAAACTTTACAGTTGCTCAGTGTCAAGGTATATTCATCACACATGTCTATTTTAGTTTACAATTTTGCTCTTCCACTATTCATCCACTTATTTTGCCCCTTTTCCCCATTCTCTGTTTCATCAAACCCAATTTATATTCTAAAATTCTTGAAAAAATATTATTTGTTGTTTGTATTAGTCTAAAAACTCATGTCAGCATATGAGATTGTTAACTTCTCTCATTCTTTTCAAAAATTTCTATCATATGGTACAAAAAGCAAATTAAAGTAAGATTAACATTACAATCACCCTCCTGAAGAAAAGCAGCAATTTACTTATGAACTTCTAAGGCTTCTGGGTTACATTTCAAATACTAGTAACACTTCTAACTACATATGCGTAGACAGAAATATATAAATTTATGAAGTTATTTCTTGGCAAGCATCTTCTCTACTTATTTTTTTATTAACTGTTCCTTCTTCTTCAGGGGTTAGTAATACTCCATTTATCTACTCTACTGATGTTCTTCCCTTCATAACAAAAGAAAAATTTACTGACAATATAGTATTTACTTAAATTAAAAACTACTGGTTTTAAGCTGAGAATGGAGCAATGACCCAAATTAAATCAACAAAACTTGACTCTTGCTGACTTAATTAGTACCAGCATCTCGTCTATAATTTCAAAAAGGAGCATGAGAAGTTAGCTACCACAACCTTAGAAGAGTGACAGAAAGATTTGAAAACAGACTAAACAAATTTTACTGACCTATTTTTTTCCTTTTATAGTATAAATGCAGGTGCAATTCTTAGTCATAGAGCTGATGAATATAGTTCTAGTATAGACATATTTTCAGATTCAAAATTATACTTGTAAGAAGATATAGATATGCAGTGATATGCAAGGTCAATGCACCCATTTATTTTTAAATGTGTGTTTACAAATCCATCAAAACAACTCATTGGTTTACAGTACTTACTGACTTGTGTTGTGTTTTATTGATATACTAAGTTCTTCATCAAAAGAGTCATCTTTTCCTTTTCATTTTCTTCTGATTATAGTAACTAAAGGAGAGGGAGACCTAAACCAAAATTATTAATGTGTTCCATCTCCTTAGTGTCACTAAGTTCTTGAAAACTTTTTTGTTCTGATAAACCTTGATAAAAGTGATCCACAAAATGCTACTAGAAAGGCTAAGTTGTCTTGAGGTAAAAGGAAAAAAAAATCATCAGTTGATGACTAGGTAGGAACTGCTAATTAAATCAAACAACATTATATTTCCTCCTTCATTATAACTTTGTGATGATGTATCTTTACTTTCTGTACCAGGTTTGACATTTAATACACATGCAAGCGATTTAGAATGTGGCAAGAGGGAATACCGAGGCAGCTGAGTTTGTAATGAGACAGAATGGTTCTGTTAGAATCAGAAAGCAGCATGAAAAGCCTTCAGAAGACATGAAGAACTGCAGTGAATCATAATGACAAATGAACATCCATATCAGTAAAAACAAACATTAGAGGTGAAACAGTGAAATATTTTAACCACATTTAGGGTTTAAAGTAATGATTGCAGGTCAGGATGTAGACATGAATGTCACTGCACTCTAGTTAATTAAGATTTTCACCCACTGTGCAGCAGTAATTGGAGGCAAAGGAAATATTTAACAAGATTACTGAAGAATGAGATAAAAAATAATTCCAAAATTGTTCTAATAAAATAATAGCAGGCAGTGTTTCACTCTCTGTTGGTTTCACTCTCATGCTTAATGGAGCAGAAGTGAGTTTTCCATCAACACACAATGCAAACTAAAGAGATTACATGACTGAATATTTAAATGAAAATTTTAAGTCTTTTCACTAATGAGAACAGAAATTAATATGATAAAATGAACATGATAAAATATGCAAAGCTATTATTTCTACAAAGAAGATATATCAGAAATTTCTATTTGCCTTGTTTACAATGCAAGAATATCAGTTAGTCATAGAAATGACAAACTTGCATAGGAAAGAGAAATTCAATAGAAAAATAATTTTCCATACAATGTACAATCACAGTGTGAAATCCATTGTCAGTCAATAGTACTGAAAATATAAATTTTAGCAAGGCTAAAGAAGTATCGGAAAGCCATGTGAGTAACATCAACATCAGGCATGTGGCAGTAACTCAGCCCTTTCAAGTGGTTTCTTCTAGTAGGCTGGAAATGGAAATGTACAGGCAATCATAGCCTGTATAGGTTGTTTCCATGCAATGGCAGTAAATCTGCATTTAAGGGGCCTGCGCTGGCCACTGGCAGAAAAAAAGAAAAATAGCCAACACAGACCCCTATTCTTCTTCTAGTATCAGTTATCTACTTAGTGTGTTACAATGAACAAATTCAACCACAGACCATCTAAATCTAGGACCCTGTGCTGAATTAAAGTAGAGGTATTTGCCCTTGCACTTTCTTCTCTTCCCTGCTATCACCTCATGTCATTCTTCAGATCATTGGTACAAATGTATTATCCCAACCACTTCCATTCACAGTCCTCCCTCAAAGATACATACTGTATCTCTTGGAAAAAAATGAGAGGTCACTGATATCAGAATAAGCACAGTTCTTCTGTAAGGTCAGTTTGTGAATTTCAGTAGCCTAGCAAGTTAAACAACCTCAAATTGTTACTTACTCTGCCTAAAAATTCACTATAAATTTACTAGACTCTGTTCCAAGATTTAAAATAGTGCAAAACTAGGATTATATCATTCGACTATTGTAGAGGCGCAACAACATTACTGCAATTTCTACCCTTCCCCCTTTACCAAGACTTGGGGTGGCCTGGATTTTTCATCTCTTTTTTAATCATCTTTTAGTACAAATCATCCTAATTCAGTTCCCCCTGTTACGGGAGAAGAGCTCAGTGTTGGCCAAATACAAACAAAACAGTGCTGGCCAGCTGTCCACCTGGGCAATTTCATTTCATGCTTTGCATACTAGGAGTAACAAGTTGTTGAGTCTTGAGAATCCCTGTCTCCTGAACTGTCCTGGGGGTGAGATAAAGTAGCCAAAAAACTGCCCCTGGTGTGGTCATCAGATCTACTTCATCTCAAGTGCCAGCAGAGCAGACATATTTCCACATCTGCATTTAGGGCAGAAAAACACTCCCTCAGAGAGGAGCTGAGTGAAGCTGGAATCTGGAGCTAAAACCAGGTCTACATATGTGGTAGTTTGGGAAGGAAGTGATGTTTTCAAGAAGGTTGTAGCAAAACCAATCAGTGACTAGGCATGAAAATTGACAGATAATACAGCCATTAAGAAGGTTACATCTCTGTGAACACACAGGATTAAAAATCAGAGGAATCACAGGAAAAGTCCCTTTTTCCTTCCTGCTTTAGAACAGGTAACAGGGCCAGCCCCGTTGTGCTGCGTAATCCCCCAGGGCCTGGTGCCACTGCAGCCATCTCGGCGGGGTGGGCCCCATGACTCCTGGGCAGAGGGAGGGGAGGAGGCTATGCCCTGTCCCGGGCTGATGACTCCTGCACAGAGGGAGGGGAGGAGGCTATGCCCTGTCCCAGGCTGATGACTCCTGGGCAGAGGGAGGGGAGGAGGTTATGCCCTGTCCCGGGCTGATGACTCCTGGCAGAGGGAGGGGAGGAGGCTATGCCCTGTCCCGGGCTGATGACTCCTGGCAGAGGGAGGGGAGGAGGCTATGCCCTGTCCCAGGCTGATGACTCCTGGGCAGAGGGAGGGGAGGAGGTTATGCCCTGTCCCAGGCTGATGACTCCTGCACAGAGGGAGGGGAGGAGGGTATGCCCTGTCCCAGGCTGATGACTCCTGGCAGAGGGAGCAGAGGAGGTTATGCCCTGTCCCAGCCAAGCCCGGGCCCAAGTAGGTGCTCACATCTGCCACCACCCCGCATTTCCATCGGGGGCTGAGCCCTCCCTCCTCCAGTGGCTGCTGGACAGAGGAAGGGGAGCGGGAGGGAGGAAAAAGCCCAGGCGCACAAGAGATCCTGGCTCCAGCCTCAGCACGGCCTGAGTCTGCCACCTTCAGCCATCTCCCAGGGAAGAAGCAGCATGCCCTCTGCAGACCTGGGAGAATGTTAACTCTTTCCTTGCACAGGTGAAACTTGAGGAGCACTAACCCTTCTCTGAGTGAGAGAAATGACAGAGTGGTTGAAACTTAGAGAAACACAGCGTGGGAGTAAAGTCAATGAAGAGAGAGTAAAAATCCTGATTGAGAGGAGATGAAGAAGATGCCTTAGGTTTTGGGCTGAAAGTCTTTTATGAGCCATAGTAATGAACTGTAATGTATTAGAATATCCCTTTAAATCATGGACAATATGGATTGGGGAGATGATTGTTCAGATTGTGGATTGAAGCAGGGATTTGTAATGGACTAAGTGAATACTGATGAGAAACTGTGATCCCATGAGAAATTTGAACACAGAGAGAGAGAGAGAGATGAGATAAGGCGGCCTCTGTCTCAGAGAAGAAAAGAGATCTCTGTTCTATAAGATGAAGAAAATCCTTTGCATTTGAACTGTCCATTTTTAAAATGACACCCCAGTTGTCATATGCAGCTGCGGGAAAGGCTACGTGCTATGGGAGGTTCACAAAAGCAGGTTCCCAGGTGGCTGTTTTTTGTGAGAATTAAAACCCACAAGAGAATTTTTCTGTGTTGTCGGGGGAAATTCCATGGCAGACTAACCAGAGATGTCTCTCTCCAAATGAACTGATGAAAGATTATTTTATGGGTGGTAAACTGACCAAGAGTTCCAGGTTTTGTCTCTTTATGTTGTTTGTGGGAAAGTGAAGAGTTTGTGGGGAAGGATAAGTGTTTTGAGGGTTTCATTTTGAGTCTCATTTTCTTCTTTTAGTGTTTAGTAATAAATCTATACCCTTTAAGTTTGAGCCTGCTTTGCTTTTCTCCTAGTCCTATCTCACAGCAGAAGAGGTAGGTGGTTATGGTGAACACTTGGACCACTACACTAAATTTAGAAAACAGAAATTGGAGAACATGAAACCACTACAATGTACAAGCCAGCATTGTAGATTTTGAGTTTCAAAAACACTACAAAAAGTGTTATTATGACAAAACTTTCAGCTAAGGAGACAGATCAAGGTTAATTGCTGACCAAAATGAGTCAAAAATAGATTAACTTCAGCGCTTAAGCACATGTCATTTCTAAAAAGTGTGCAAATGTGTGTATATGTATGATTTACACTGTAAGATACAATTTTTTTAAAAAAATACTTTTTTTTTCTGATCTATTTTATATTTGCATGTGAATATTTATATCCATTCTACCCCAACAGATACCATTGAACTCCCATACATTTGCTACTACTATTAATTGCTTCTTTTCTCCCTCTAAAGGTGAAAATTTTGGGGTTTGTTCTGTCAAAAACCATACGCAAACCAAAATTTCAGCTTGGGAGGATCTGAAGGCTAACTCCTTGTCACTTGTCATAGAGGACTCATATATATGTAGAAAAGAAATAATCTCTACTATTAGTTTGCCATTTCCTGCTGGATTCATGAGGAAAAAAGTGAAACAAAATTTTTGCTCCTTTTAAACAAAACCTAAATTCTAAATGTGAATTCTTCATGCCCTTACATTTCTCAGCAAACAAGATACTGTAAAAGAACTGATCAAGAAAATCAAACTATGGTGAAAACAAAGTGTTTTCAGCTTCTCTGGTTTTAGTTCTATTGTATTTATTGGCTTGATAATGAGCTGATTAATTAAGCAATTTCAAGAGAAATTCAGCTTTCATTTTTATTAGACTTCTTAAGTACCTTTCTCACTATTTTGGCTGTGGTGAAAAGCTGGAAATCATAAGTCAAAAGGTACATAAACAAAATTACTCCTCAAAAGAAGTACTATTGTGAAAAAAGTCTTTAAAGGTAATTTTTGGTTTATTTTGTTGGGTTTTTTTACCAGTTGCATGGGGTTTGCATGCTTAAATGAGATAGACTTTGATAAAGTCTGTAGTCCTTACCTTCAGGACAAGTACATAGCTCAGAAAGACAAAGCGGACTCACTTTTTCACAAATTTCATAGAACAAAAAAGTGGTAACTGCATTACTTCTACTCTCAGAGGAAAATAAAGCTGAATTGCAACTGTCCCTTGGCTTTCTCTCTAATGTAATAAAAAAAGCCTTGGACTATATCTGGGTTGTGTAGACTTAGCCTTCAAATCACCACGGCTAGGCTATAAAAATGAAAAGCAAAACAAAAGCTTTCATGAATGAACAGGTGTTTAGGTGTTTTGACCCTGGCTGGATGCCAGGCACCCACAAAAGCCACTCTATCACTCCCCTCTACAACTGGACATGGGAGAGAAAATATAACAAAGGGTTCATCAGCTGAGAAAAGAACCAGGAGAGATCACTCATCAAATACTGTCACAGGAAAAACAGACTGGAATTGAGGATATTAATTGAATTTATTAACAGCAAAATCAGAGCAGGATAATAAGAAGAAATAAAATAAATCTTATAAACACCTTCCCTCTACATTTCCCTCCTTCCCAGGTCTACCTCAATGTCCCCAGCAGTGCAGGGAGTTGGGAACAGAGGTTATGGTCAATTCATCACATGGGACATCCATCCATGACATACTTTTTATGCTATTCTTTCTCCCATAGAATAAATAATTTTGCTTTGACATGATCACAAATGGACACAACCCATAGAACTTCTACAACAAAGAAAAATCAAAGGGGTTTTCTCAATTAAAGAAATTCCCCCTGTGCTTAATGGCCTCCCTTTTCACATTTTGTACTTCATCATCAAACTAGAATTGTGTGTCTGTTACAAGTCAAGCAATTTCTTCTGCAAATCACACTCAGAAGAATTGTAAGTCACCAGAAATCAGTTCCATGACTGGAAATGCCTCTCTTCTAGGACAATGTCACAGAAAAATAGGTATGAGAGGAGAATGGGACAGGCTGTGGATGTAGATCTGCAATAGAGAGTTTCATAATATTTCTTTCATATCTTTAAGAATGCTCTCCAGTTCATATTTCATGGCTCCTGTATCAGACAATCCAGCAATGGGGAAAAGGTGACAGTGCCCTTGTCTTTCATTTCAGTGGGTCTCCAGCTTCAGGGGCGGCAGGCAGGGGAGAATAATGTCCCAGATCTGCAACTTAGCTGTCAAGCTGCACTTTTGCCATCTGTGACCACCTTTCCAAATTTTAGCTACTCTTCTGTGATGTGGAGTTTTCAAATCAACCATATGGAAGAATTTTTCTCCATAGGTTGTCGGGGACATCCAGCTTCTGGTTCACCTTCATGATAAGACATTGTGTCTTTTTTCTGACCTTCTGTGTCAGCTTCTTTAAAAATCTTCTTTGCATACATCCAAAAAATGCTACACACTGGCTTGGAATGCCATGATTTCTTTTTAGATGCCTCTGAAATATCAGTGTTTCTGGTGGGCCAACACAAGGTAAAATGAATAAACCTCCCCTGCAGCAAGCTAAAGGTATTTTATTAAAATTATATCACCACACTGTACCTCCAACCAAGATTTTTTACTTTCTGGAAATTAAAAAAATTTCCTTTGTTGTGACAACCTATTTCCTTGCTCAGTGTTCATTACCTCTCTAATGTAATCAGGCTCACAAATAAGGGAGGGTGAAATACTGTAAATAGTGTTCTGCCATGTATGACATGGGTGGGAGGAAGCATATTTTACAAACACATATCTTGAAGGACAGGCTCCATTCCCTGGAATCTGAGTACACAGACAGTGCTGCTGGCAAGGAGAAAAAAAACAGGTCACCAAGCAAGCACTACCAAAAAGTAATGAAGCACCTGCTCAGACTGATATCGAACCCCTGAAATTCCCACATAGACTCTAGAGTTTCAGGCACATCTCTCTGCTTGATTCAATATAAGCATGAGCACACCTGATTCTATGAAAGCATCATTTACAGACAAACAGCCCCTGCACCCTTGTTTCCTGTGCAAATGTAAGTAAAGACTGGAAAGGAACTAAACCATCAGGATTTTTCAGGCAGCTGGTTCCTGCATCACTTCCTGAGCAATTTATTAATACTCTAGTCTTAATTAGTATTATATTTTTTTATATTGTACCTCATCTGACTGTAAAATTCAATTTGCTTCTTGTTATCAGTCAGTGGAACTCACGTCGGGGCTCTGAACTATTTTTTACATATTTTTAAGCTGTTTTGTTTCAGTACTTACTGTTTTCCATTCAGTTGCAAGAAATGCAGCTATGTCAGGGTGTTTTATTATGTATCTCTGCAAGCTACACAAAACAATTAAAAGGCTCAGCTTAGATCATCAATTCAGAAAACACAAAGAGGTACCCTTAAATGTATGATTTTTTTGGAAATAAATAATCCCTTATGCAATTACTTAAATTTAAATTAGTTGAGTTCAATATATACTGGTCATCAGTTTCCTCCCAACTCAGTACAAAGATGTATTGAGCCTGAGTTCTGAAGAGCAAGATGTTTCCTGAGAACATTCTTCTATTTACAGTTGTAGGAACCTACAGTACTCCTCTAGTTTTCTGCCCCAAACTCACTTCTTTGTATTTGACATGAAAACACAACTGACACATCTCTCTTGTCACTCCTGCATACTTTGTCTATATCCATTGCACTCAGAATTTTACTGGGTGTGGATTTTTACTGGCACCTTCAAGCATCATAAATGGTAGTCTTATAATAAGAAGGCATCTTTGCAAAATAAAGAAGAATATATAGTTTGACTATTAACAACCTCAAAACCAGAGCTCTGGAAGACAGCAGCTGCTAGAGTCAGAAAGAGAAGGCAAATCATCTTACACTGCCTAAATTGAAATGACTCCCCATTATCCAAGAAAGCCTGTGAAAACGCTAGTCAGATATATGAATAGCCAGCATCTCCAAAATAAATTAAATAGGCAGAGTCTGACATATATCAAGTAATATATCAAGACATATATCAAGTAAAACAGTGTTTAAATGTGACAGACAAGATGTGTTGGATTGAGCTAGTGATTTTGGAATTTAGGCTCTTTACAGAAAATCCCACTCTTAGTCTCTTCTTTGCTCCCCCTTCACTCTCCAAACTAGTCTTAAATGTGCAGAACTTAATATCCAGCATAAACAGAACAGATGATTGGGGATACAAGCATCATGAAGTCACCCTAGGACATTAGCTTAAATTCATCTCACCCAGTTTATGCTATTGAACATCTGGGTAGCTGTTCTCAGCTAGGCATCTAGGGCAAGATTCCTTTCAAGCTTCAGGTCCCTACATATAAGCATCCACATGTAGGTGTCTGCACTAGGCATTTACATCTACCTTGTGTAGGACTTAATTCACACTTAAATGTGTTCCCTTACACATTTCCGGTGTTCCCCCTGACCTACAGAGTGTGCAATTCCCCACAGGACCAGTGTCTGCCTGTCTTTTCTCCTGGGTCATCTAGGTGTTTCCTTCCTCCTGCCTATCTCCTCAGCTGTCTGTCTACCTGCTCCTCAGGTCTGATATTGACAGAGCCCCTGAGCAGCTCAGACTTCTGAAGATATTACTAACTTATAAGGAAGAACTGTGGGAAAGTGTACAAGTGTCCTAGGTTACAATGTAAAATTGTGCCCAAGGTTTGTATTCTATCCCCATGAGCCGTTGGAGCCAAGGTGGGGCAGTGTTTTCCTTATCTTCTGTTAATGAGCCTAACAATGCCTTGCCCATGACTCATAGATAACTTCCTCCGGGAGTTATCTCTGTTTAATGGGCCATCAAGGACCCACTGCATGACTCATAGAATGAGATCAGCCCATTGTGAGATGCTCCGCCCAGGGGGAGGAGCCAAGCATTCCCACCTGGATAAATCCAGGGTTTGGGACAGCACAGGCAGCTTTTATCCACTGGACTCCCAGAGGAGACAAGAGCTACCAGACCTTTCTACAGGATCACTGCTTCGACAAGATCATCTCATCTGGACTGCTGCTACCACCCTAACAGGGTGTCAGGTTGTATTCTGACTCTGTCAGTGGTTTTTTTATACTATTACTTTTATTTTACTTTCTTTTATTTCTTTTCTTTTCCTCTTATTAAATTGTGTTTCTGACTTGGAGTCTTTCACTGGTTTTGCGTCCAAACCAGCACAACAAGTCACAACTCAAGAGAAAAAACTGTGATCAGGAAATATATAGAAGCTTTAGTGAAACACCTGGGAGTCAGAAGATGACAAGTCAGAAGCAACAAGGATCAGAGCATTCAGTGAACACCAGAGGCCCACTCCTCCCTTCCTGACTTATGACTTCTGATCAACGAAAATTCACTGTCAGCTTAGTGGAAATGAAAAGCATAGTAGTGCCTACCCTAAGAACTCATTAGTCCTGGCTATCTATTGCACACATTCAACAAATAAAGAACTGCTTTATGCCTTTAAACATCATGCCTTGTACTACAAGTGTCCCTTGCTTGCATGCATTAAGCTCACTTGAACAAGTCAACACATTGAGGGATCATTACACAAGCCATCCAAAACTGCTCTAGAAGACCCTGTGCTCAGGCTAATGTCCATACGGTGAAACTTCAGTGCAGCAAAAGAAACCTGGGCAGATATTTCACTAGATGTTGGCTGGACTTTCACTGATTAAAAAAGGAACTTAGATGTAGAGCATCTATGTAGATTCTGAATTTCAGGTACCTGAATCTCACCCAGCTATGATGTCAGAGGCAGATTTACAGTGACAGGAGGTGATAGGGCCTCTTTTAGCCCTCCTTTATCAATCCTATTCTCCAGTCTTTAGATGTAGCCCCAGCACCATCCTGGTGCAACTGCTAAAAAGCAAAGGAAAAAGAGGCAAATCCTGTGGCTACAGCAAGATGGGGCAACATCACTCTCTTCAGATCTGTTTGTCTATGTCAGGAGATGTTTCATCCCAGTCACATGGCTTCAGTCTCCTGTAGTGATGACATTCACCATACCTTCACTAGGTCTGTCTCATCCCAAGCTCTGTCCCAAAGTGTTCCTGTTGCTTCATGTGTATCTGCTTCCAGGTATTGTAAAGCAAAAAATTACAAGACCACTAAATGCAGATAATTTAAGTCAGTTTGAAAGAAATCTATGCAGTAGGAATTTAAATAAATCTTTATGCAAGGTCTTTGTTATCCAGCCAGTATTAAATCCTTATGCCAGAAATCTGGCAATTTTCTTAAAATATGTTTTTATTTTCTGTAGACAATAAAAAGTGACTTTTAAAAGTGTTTTTCAATATACTCTTGTCATTTTCTAAACGAATAATCTTCTGTTATCTCATCCGAACATACTGGCAATTATCTTGTTATATTACTGCTTTCTATAATTTAATATTCAATTTGATTTTTGGACCAAAGCCACTCTTTATATCTGAGAAATCAATTTTTTATGGTCACTATTACTGATTGTCTTCACAGCCTCTATCTGCAAGCTATTTTTTGATCAACTGAACCACATACTGAGAGAGAAACTATCACCCAATAATACTTTTCTTTTATATAAACTTTTCTCTAAACTTCTTCCACTTTCTCTGTCAAAAACATTCCACTTTCTTCAAAGGTCTAATATCACAATTCTGTTTTTCTTTTTTCTCTCCCCTCCTTCCCACTCATAACTTGTAATTTGATCTGTGACAGCTAAAGGAAAAAAAACAAGTCTCATTTTAGTAGCTTTCTGTCATTTCGTGTTTCACTAAGTAGTTATGCAGAACTGAGATCCAAATACTTCCAAATTTGGAAAAATCAGATTCACATTCAAATTGTTCTGCATTATGTTATAGAGAAATCCTTCAAAAATCCACTGTAACACAGAGTGTAATTCAACATACTTTCAGGAAGAGCATTATTTTTTTCTTAACCAAAAAAAAGATAGTTTTCTAGTAATAGCAACTAAAGGAGAGTGAACAAGAAGGACTAACATTTCTGGGTTCAGAAATACCTATCAGAAAGAAATCCAGGTTTCACAACCACTGTTAAATCTACAGCTGAGACCAATGCTACTATATCTTTGTATGTATTATTTGCTCTAGTATCCTCATGAGAACCAAGTCACTCACCAGCACCACCTGCTGAGAGTGCTTTGATCATGCTGTATAGAAGATTATTTCAGCTTTTTTATGGAGCCTTTTTGGTCTATTCTGAATGTCTTTCCCCAGAATATCACCCCCTGATACTTGGGTTATTATGTACTTGGTTACTGGCTTCTTCTGAGACACTTTTGTTTTCTGTGTTGCCACGACTCACCTGATGGGAGGGATGACTCACCAAGATCACACTGGTGACCCACGGATGCTGGCAGAGGCAGCTCATCTTTTGTGCAAAACAAAAGTAAGATGTTTCTTTCAGTACTTAGGCCCTAAGACAACAGTGACCCATAAGTCAAGGGTGCAGCTCTCCCCAATACACTGCAGCTGAGACATTCAGTTAATAGAATAAGTCCATTGCAAGGCACAGAGTTTAAAACTATAAAGTATTTGTTTTGCCTAGAAATCTCTTGATAGCACAGAAATGAAAGCAGAATGGTGCATTTTTCTAAGGTACAAACTAATGGTGTAAGGAAGTAATGATAGGAAAAAAGCTCTCTCAACAGAAATACAAGAAATATCAATGACTCAACAGTGTCATTTTCCCATAACAGGAGTTAAGATGAAACTAAAGGATGGCAGGACAAAGTCCTCCAGTGTTCTTCAAAGAGAGAAGTTTGAAAGCATGAATTTTGCAAGACGCAATGTTTCTGAAAGGTAGATGCATCTACAGTGGGCTTCATGTCAGCTCATATTTGAAATTCTACTACATATCTCTTTCTCATAGGTGAACTCCAAGCTGTCTGAAAACAGAGACCAAGGTAATAATTTTTAACTGCAATGTCGTTTACAGTCCTCTTGTCAAAAACTAAATTTGATGGGAATCTGTATTGCTCTATGATCAACTGTTATTTCTTCTTGAGATCCCTCAAGACTAACTTTATGTCCAATTATTACATATATAAGAAATTTCAATTGCACTTTCAGGTTCACTGCATACATACTCTATTTCAGTCATTGTGTATAGAAACAATCATTTGTAGATAAAACAATCCCACATTAAAAGGCTTTTACTTATATAGTATCCTTGATTTATCTTAGACAAAATAAATTAAATAAATTTTGAATTCTCCCTCGGCCAAGTTACAAGTTGAAGAGAGAAAATAACTAGGTAAAAAAGAACATATTTTTTGCTGGTTTTGCTCTAAGTTAATGTTTGGGTTTGTTCTTATTTCTTATTCTCCTTTTACCCCTCAAATTTTAAATTATTTGTTTGCCTCACCAGAGCCAAATTGCTTTGATCCTTTAATTATCTGAATTATTTTTCTGTGTTCCTTGTTTCTTTGCCAATCATTAATTCATCTTGTTGTGAACAGACTGCTAAAAGATTCAGGTTTTGCACAGCATGGCAATGAGGTATATAATATGCTTAGCTTTTACATCCAAGAGTTTGAAGACTTCCTGATTCATCATATGAGCCAACGAACATGTTTATCTAATGCTTTGTAAAAAGAATAATCCTTCTCTGTCTGTTGTCATTGTTTCCCTTTTGACTATCATATTCACTTGAGTGCCACTGTCAAACTGACTTCTGTCAAAGCTAATCCATTCCTGGGTGATAGTATCTTTTAAGAGAAACACTGCCTTTCTCTGTCATGAGGATAACAACAAACCTATGAGCTGATCCTCTTAGTGTAAACTGCCAAATCTGAGGAACTGCTCCTCAAACTTGACTGGCTGGGAACACCATATGTTTCAGTCATGTCCTGGCAGGTCTCTGCAGTTATAAGTAGTTTTCAACTCTGTATGAGATATTTAACTCTCTTCTGCCCCAGTCATCTGTTTGACTTCTCTCCTTATATTGCCCTTCATCACTATTCACAGTCTCTCACTGTCTTACATTTCCTTTTTCTGTTTTGGAAAATTCCCCAGTTTCTGTACTCCTTTCTCAAACAGTGATTCCATTTCAGATATTCCCCCAGTCTCTAAGATCATGAGATGTAGTGCCTACACCAAATGCACAAGCTTCCTCTCTGCATGTGGTTACCTTCCAGCTTCACTTGCAGTATTTCTGCTCCACTGAAGATACTCTCACTGCTGTGTCCAGGACCCTTTCCCAAAGTCAAACATCAGGACCCTTTCTTAATAACTTTCCTTTTTACCTACTCTTTTGTTTCAGATATCAGTCACCATTTTAGCCTTTACTTAAATTTTATTCTGGTATGAAACTGACTGGGGTCTGGCCCAGACTATCAGACCCCTTTGATTTTCCTCGGGACTCCGGCCCAACTGGTGACTAAAATGGAGAGAGACAGCTTTGATCCATTGTCCAAAAAGTAATTTTAATAATGCAGAAATAACAAACAATAAGGCATCCACTGTATTGGATCAAGCTGGGTCAAGGCAGTACGAGGGGCAAAAGGCACAAGGCCAAAGGCAGAGTCTGGGGGCAGAGAGGGGTGGTTATACACCCTGGTATGGGAGGGGAGTTAAGGTGTGGTCTGAGGGAAGTGTCCAGTGGGGGACAACGATTAGAAAGAAATATTGAAGTTCTTGCACCAAAAATCAACCTATGATAACACAGAGAACTGAGAACTTTCTGGTAACAATTTGCATAGACAGCGTGTCAGTCAGCCTTTTGCTTATAGCACTACAAATAGGGTTTCCCAGGGTATTTTCCCAGGGTTCTCTTTTTTCCTGGGGAAACTTCCCTCTACACTGGTACATAAATAAAGTAAGGCCTTTTTCCTTCTGCATCTTCCCATGACTTCTTCAGCAGTCCTCAAGAAGGTAATTTTCCCTGAGAGGATTCCCAAGGTTCCTAAGCTGGTAATTTCCCTTTTAAAAATCCACTTTATCATCAGTCACCTGAAACAGACCTTCAAGGACTATAACCGTCCCTTTTTTAGAGATGCAAAAAAGCATACAGCACATACTAGAAATTTTGCAATCCAATATTTTTACCTGTATTTGTTATGAATCATCAGTTTCCCCAAGGAAATTTCTATAATTTGGGAGTATTTCCCATATAAGAATTATTTTTAAGAGTTTTTATTCCTAGATGAAGAAGTCTAGAAGAGAGGAAATTTTTTTCCCGTTTGTGTATTAAGAAAGAGAAACAAAATTATCATGGCTGATCGGAAAGTCATTGTTTGCTATTAAGATTGAAAAAGCTGCAAGAAAGATGTGCTATCGGGAAAATCAAGTTATAATAGTGAAAAAAATAAATGAAGGCTAGTCTAAAGAAAGAAATGCCTTTGACAAGGCAAAGATTTTAGGGAGCATAATATTTTTATTAGGAAGAAGATCACAGCAAGATTTTGGTTAATTCCTAAAACTGAACACAAATTCTAATGTTAAAATAAAAGAGAATAAAGAGACCATGGAAATGTCTGCCAGCAAGAGGACACAAAAGCTCTGTCCAAATATGAGTCATTTGGTATGAAAACCCACCAGTGGAGATTTTCTTTATAAGGGAGCAATAGAACTGCTCAAGTAGAGTTTACCTGGAAATATAGCTTGAAAATTGCTGTGTTTAAATTACTTAAAGAATTAATTTTTATGTATTAAGGACATTTTTGAGAATTAAAACAAAAATTTCAGACATGATGCTACAGACTTACTATTAGAATAGTAAATACTATTCATGCACAATGGTTAACTATAGAAAAAGTGCATCTCTGTATATCAATCTCCATACAATTACTGTTCCACCTTTTATGTAAAGGTAATAGAAAATATCTTGATGGGGAAAGGAGGGTGAAATAATTAGACATTATTTCAAGTTATTGTTTCAGTGTTTATGATACAGCTTGAAAGAAGCTAAATGCAGAGTGAATCTGCCATGCAACTCTTTCCCTTTTTATTCAAAATAGGGAATGCCTGATGAAAAGGCTTACAGTTGTTCAAGGTATTTATCAGAACCTGGAGAGTCTGAAATTTTTGATATTTTTTACTGACAGTACTAATTACAACAATGTACTTAGAGAAAAAAATCCTTGGCCAGATGCTGATCTCAGGTAGCCAAGCACAAATCTGGAGTAATCTGATTGCTCTTGAGAGCATAGCTCCAGATTTATGCTCACATGCCATGTTCAATCTGGCCCCAAGCTTTAGTAACTAGTAAATTCCTTCTGTTCAGGTTTTTCCCCATTTCTGTCCACGCCTTATGGTCTGCTGTATGAAGTCCGAAAGTATGGAGGTATTTTGACATTTGAGATGATTATCAATTGTATTATTGAATGCACTACAAAAGGACACATCATATAAAGAAAACAAAAAATTGCCTAAGACAAAGATTTCATTCTTAATCTTTGGGGTTTTTTCTGCAAAATAAGGCTTCAACAAGAACAGAAGAAGATCTAATAAACTTTGGGAATATTTTTTTTAAGGTCAATATTTTTGGAATATGTTTATTTGGTTTCAAAGAGTAATTTGTTAGCTTGATATTTTAAACCAATATGACCGTCCAAATGCTGGAAATTTTCTGTGCTGGTAGAAAATCAGCAGAGGTAAGAATCTGGTTGTGAGTCCTGTTGTTGTACAGTCAGGCTCATACTGAGCCTATAGCCAACCTCCAGCTTGCTGTGCCTGCCATCACAATACAAATAACAAATAAACATGGCAGAAAGAGTATAGGCAGAGATTCTTTAACACTGAGTGGTTCCTCCAAAACCCATTATTTTGATAATGAACACAGCCCATCCATGACAGGCACAAGACTGAGTTTTTATGCAAATAGATTCATCAGTTCTGGAGCCACTCTAGCCCTGAAAATCAAATTAACAATATCCATCATGAGACATAATACAATTGCAGCAGAAAGAAAGGAGGTGTTACCTCCTTTAATAGCTGAGAAGGTTAGAAATATATTTTATGGTTGACAATGTCCTTCTATAAACAAGAACAATACCATAGCAACAGTTGCTATTGTTTAGGTATAGATGTTAAAGTTTGAGTACAAGAAGTACTAGATGAATGCAAAAAATAATGCAATTGAATAATTTAAGAAATAGTAATATTGTGCATCTCACTGTTCATCATTGATTGATCTGTGAAATTGTGTGAACAGAGACACTGAAACATTACATTTATCTTCCTAAAGATGCATCAGCTGCAAAAACTATGAATCCTAATAGAAGCATTGTAGTGAATAATTTTAATTATGTAAAGTTAAAAAGTAAGTTTAACTCTTTAAAAGATGTCTCTTCAGAAGCTATCTGATAGGAAGAGAAAGTCTAAATGATTCCACTATGGTGAATAGGGATGGGAAAGGCAAACTTACTTTTGGTCAGCTTATCCTAGGGATCTGCTTTACCTGGGTAGAACATCTGCAGTTAAACAAACGACTTCTAGCTAGGAAAGGGTAATAATGTCTAATTTTAGTCTGACTTGAAGTTTATGCACATATATCAAGCCACATAGTTACAACACCAAAAAAAAGGGGAGGTACTGCCTTTTTTAAGGCTTTCACAGATGGATGTCTGGAGGTCTCTGCCTTATAAAGCTCTACCAGCATCAACTGTCCGTTCTTGGCATCCATTCATTTCTTAAAAACTACTTTTTTCTTTTATCCCTCACCTTGTATCTGTGTGTCTGACTGAAGCAAGTCTAAGATAGCCAAAAGGCTCTAGGAATTCGACAGCCATTGAGTGGACAAGACTGGTGAACCAACATGGAAATAGCGCAGAGGAACAGGAAAAAAAAAAGGAAGAAGAAAAAAAAAGCCCTACTTTTCTCTCAGACTATGAGAGCCTATTATGAGTCAGTCATATGCAAACTACATTTGAGGGATGACTAATTTCAGAGCAGAAGACACACCGCCAAGGCTAGAAGAGGATGAGACTGTTCAGCCTCAGTGCAGACTTATGTCAGCTTAAACTGCCCAGAAAACCCAATCTGCTTCATCTTTGTGCACTCTTTAGGAAAATGAGCTCAACTGCCATGTCCTAGTGTTAAAAAAAAATCACTTTTCTATGTATAATCTAATGCCTCATAAACTGACATAACCCTTTAGGAAACCACATCAACTATCCCTCTGTTTCCTTTTTGTCCTTCATGTGGATGAAGACAAAACGTCTCCTCTGTAGAAAGGGTGAGAGAATTCATATTTGAAATATCTAAAGTTACTTGTTCCCCTGTATTCCAAGCATTTTATTTGGTAGCACTTGCGGGAGAAGGAGGGAGGGAGACAAAAAGCAAACTAAGGAAACAGAAACATATTCACTCAAACTATAGGAGGCAGATGCAATTTTTTTGTTTCCTGACAGGATCTGAAGCCGTGTCTCTGCAACAAAGACCTAGCTACAACACTAAGATATTCTAAAGGGGTTTGTTCACCGTCTCTCCCATTGATTCTGTTCCATCTTGTATGCACTATTTAAATATTCATTAAGCCAGTGAGAAGGAAAATTAGTATTAAAGCACTTTCCTGAGCACTTTCCTGGAAGGTGACAAATCTTGGCTCAAGTCCATGTTTTGATTCAGAGCAGAATTAAGTATCAAGGTCTCTCTTTTCTCAGGAACGTACTCGAACCAAGTTGCACTTAACTTTTTTTTTTTGTCTTGGAGAATATTTAGCCTCTATAAAGTGGCAGAGTCAGTGGCAGATGTTGTGCACACAATACAGGATACCACAGTTAAGACATCCTGAAATTTGAAAATTTAAATCTCCAGAGGAAGGGGCTTGTGTGAAAATGAGATGAAAAGGACAATTTCCTCAGCTAGAGGGCATGCAACCACAGTGTAACCAGTAAGTAGTTCCTCAACCAGGTTTTCAATTTTGCAATTATACCTACACATGCTGCTTTGCACCTTATATCAGAGTTCAGCCCGACAGCAGAAAGCAGTAAGTAATTTTCTGATGGCAGTTAAGGAAAAAAGAGGTCAGGTTGCAATGTTGTAACTCGAGTGTCCAAGATTTCACAAGGAAAATACAAATTTCATCTCACAGTGTTAGGATTTCTGAGGAAATGAGTGGTAGAAGCAGTCCAAAGAAAAGGTTCCATTTCACTTAAAGGCCTATCAAGAGGAAAGGTCATTAATAATCTATGTTTATGCTAATCTGTGGTAAATGTTAATGGAGTACTGCTGTAAAAAGCTGACTCTGTCTGCCATCAGCAAGTGTGAGGGCAAAACCAAAGATAACACTGCAAGACACATGTGTTAGTCAGAGGCTATGGAAGGATAAAAGAGCAGATTACTTGCCATAGCTACCATATCCCTGAAAGCTAAAAGAAGACTAAAAAATAACCCCAGCATTTCAGCTCACAGAAGAAATGAGATGTGTTTTTTCTTTGCTATATTCCTTCAGAAAAAAGACAAAATTTGGAGGATATCTTGAACAAGAATGCACTATTTTAGATGTTGATATTCTGAAACACCAATTATTTCATTTATTTAAGTTGCAACTAGTACAATTTTTTACTATTTTAAATGCCTCTGATAATCCTGACTGAAAAGTAATTTAAAAATTATAGAAGAAAAACAAGGACCACCACCCCCCCAAAAAAGGAAACAAACACAAAACTCCCCCCAAAAATTACTCCTTGAAACACTGTTTATCTGGAGGAACAGTAAGTGACATTTCACAGCACTCAGGTTACAGCAGAAGGCCTGAGGGTAAGAATCTTTGCATTCTTCCGCTTGCCTCACTGCATAAACTTGGAAGGCAAGGAGTTCTCCTATGTCAGCAGAGGGACCCTGCAGTCCCAGCCTGTATACTGACAGAAGGAAAATGAGGTCAGTTATGCAGAAAACATCAACATCACCAGGTCTGCACTGCCCTCAGGGGACTCTGCCACCGCACAAACTCAAATGCACCCAGACAGCACAGCCTTCCCTCTGGCCTGCCTTTCCCACTGACCTCCCAAACTCCTCCTCCAGCACCACAAAGTATTCAGAGCCCTGAAAAACCTTGTAGGAGATCCCTGACTTGAGATTGCTGCTTCAGACTAACTACTGACTGCTCCAGGGTCTTGACAATGAGAATCAAGAGGTGGGACAGCAATTCCACCGATTTCTCAACCATTGTATTTATTAAAGAAAAAAAATTGCCTTTCATCGGTGTAGAAATCCTTGCTTTCTTTCCTAGTTTTTTTTTAATACTCGATGTTCATAACTTGGTGATAGTTTTAGGATTTTTGCCAGTTTTTTCAGGAAAAAAAGCATTTTTGTGTCATGCATTTTAAGACATTTTTTGATTTGTTTAAGAATGGCATCTCTGAACATAAGATGGGAATTTGCTCTCTCTGATATTTCTGTTGAAGAGTAAGTATACTCAGACCTCTCTGTAAATTGGAATTGTATTTACCATATCAATGACATATGATTAAAAGATTATTTAATAAAATAAGTGCTTATTCCCATCAGTTGTAAGTTCAGAAATAGCAGATCTGATTAAATAGTCCTTCAATCTACTGCACATGAATAAAAGTGTACACCCATGGACACATAGATTATGTATTGCTCAGAAAAAGAGCCCAAAGCCCCTGGAACACACAGCACACCGGCACAGCAGAGTTCCAATCCCTACACTAAGTGCAAGATGTATGCCTTAAATGGCTATGCTTGCCTCAATGGGTTATTTAGATTTTCATTTTTTATGCATAAAAAATTTTGTCAACAGATAGAGCCTGCAGCAAAGGAGCATTATAGCAATCTTAGACTTTCTTGCTGACAGGAGCTCTCTATTGAAACCTTCTGAACTCTGTTAATGAGTTGGAAAACCATGTGCTGCACTTCCATTGCTCCAACATTTTACCACTGAGGTTCCACAGAGGCTTAATCTTGTTCAGGGTTCAAAAATGTCCAGCTGCCAGCTGGAACCCTGCTAAATGCACATCATCAGAGCAAAGTTTTACAAAAGTTAGCTTAGAACATGAATGTGTTGCAGCAAGCTCCAAACATAAATTAAATTCAAGGCAACTTTAAATAATTTATCTAAATAGGAAAATAACATCTAGTTTTAGAAGTTCTTGTCTTGTTTAGAAAATAAATTCAGGAGAAAAGGACACATCAAATTATAATTACTGCAACATGAATTTATTTCAATTAAATATAACCCCAGTATCTTTCTGGCACTATGTGAAGCAAGTTTTAACTTTAGGTATTTCTTTTCACAAAGTAAGCTGAATGTTAGTGAATTAACCTAGGCTAAAGTAATTAAACTAGGCTAAAGTATTAGCTTAAAAATAGTCCTGACAATCACATCTACAGTGACAGGTCATGAAGACCCATACAGATCATATTCAAGGGCAGAATTAATTATATTTCTGAATTATATTAAAATCACCTAAGGAGATAGTCACAGTATAGAGAACTCACAGAAAATGTCAAGTTTGGCAGATAGTGACAAAACTTACCCATTTATTTTATTCTGTAGCTTATGCAGTTATCAGTTCTAAAGTTCTATACTATTTACAGGTTTTTGAAGATATAGTCCATTTCCTGCACAAAATAGATTTTTGTAAACATTTAAATATTGTTCTCACCATTTTTAATTATTAATATAAACCATGATATGATACATTAATCTGTATGTACCTGTACAATTAAAAATAGAGATTTGGCCTTAGTCTTGTCAAATCACTGACAACTAAATGGCATGTGGATATGCAGAGATGAATGGGATGGGATTAATAAACTTATAATGTGTAGTGGCGCGTTTTCTGGTTTTTACTTATTGTTAATAATCATTTGTTCTGTAATGGTTTTTCCCAAGTTCCCCCTGTACTTCTCCCCATCTTCCATTGTACATCTTCCTGGTACAATCTCCCGCCTGAGAAAGTTCCTTTGTTCTCCTCTATTGCAATATGTAGTCAATCATCTGTTGCTCTCCTCCCAGTGCCTACCCCCCTCTGGGAAGCCTCTCCCCCTCATTCCAGAGACTTCGGAGGGACTCAGTCCTGGATTGGAGCAGGCTGGGAGTCCCCCACCCCTTGTTTCCTATTTGCTGGCTATGTGCCCTCCCCATTCCCCTGATTGGTTTTCCCTTTTGTATCCACCCCCTTCCCCTGGTCCCTGATAAGCAGTGAGCCCGCCTCCTTCTCGCTCTCTCTCCTGGGATGCGTGAGTGCCTGCACCATGGGGTGCATGTGACAATAAACTCTATCTTGCCACGAGGCCTCCTCCTTCTTACCTTCGTTGAGCCTCACTAACAGCTCTCGTGCAGCTTCTGAACTACCAAGGAGGTAGTGGCCGGTCTGCTAGCCACTGCCTAACCAGACTTGAAACAATTCCCAGCCAGGGCAGCCGGGATCAGCTGGAAAACCATCACCAGCAGGTACAGGGAATTATTTCAATAATGCAGGGGTTTTAGTTACCAAAGCACATTACAATGCTTCAAAAAATGGTTTTAAAAACTCCAAATATGGACTGGACAATTTTGTTTTCTGTTGGGGAGCACAGACAGCAGAGGCTGCATGCCTTGGAAGGCTTCATTAATGGACGAGAACATACCATGCCATTTTGTCCACTCTCATGAGCCCAGGAAGAAGCAGTAGCCATAGTAGCACCACATTCAAACTCCATTTGCCATGGAGTGCATGAACCCACAGCTCCAGCAGCTCCAGAGCGGTTTTGGGGACTGATGGAACTGAAGTAGCATCTGAAGGGTGTGGACTCTGCAACTGATTTTTCCTTTATCCATCAAAGGTCAAAACTGCTGTCTACAGAACAGAGAAACGTTAAAGGGCTTCTGACTTGATCACAGAATAGTTTGGGTCAGAAGAGACCCTAAACACCATCTAGCTTCAGCCCTCTTGGCACAGGTAGGGACACCTGCCATTAAACCAGGTTGCTCAGTACCCTGTCCAACCTGGCCTTGACCACTTCCAGGGATGGGGAAGCCACAGCTTCTCTGGGAAACATGTGCCAGCGTCTCACCTACCTCAAAGTAAAGAATTCCTTCCTAATATCTCATCTAAACTGACCCTCTTTCAGTTTCCTATTCAGTGATCCATCATTACATGCCCATGTAAAAAATCTCCAGCTTTCTTTTAGTCTTCTTCAGGTACTGGAAGGCTTTTGTAAGTCCTCCCTGGAGTGTTTTCTTCTCCAGGCTGAACAGCCCCAACTTTCTCAACCTGTCTTTATGGGGAAGTGCTCCAGCCCTCTGATCATCTTCATGGCCCTCCTTCTGGACTCTCTTCAACATGTCCTTGTCCTTACATTGGGGTCCTAGAACTGGAAGCAGGACTGCTGGTGGGATCTCATTAAAGAGGAGTAGAGGAGCAGAATCCCCTCCTTCAACCAGCTGGCCACATTGCTTTGGATGCAGCCCAGGATACAGCTGGCTTTCCAAACTACAAGTGCACATTGCTGGGTCATATTGATACTTATTTCTTATTAACCAGTTATATACTTCATAAGTGCTCCATCTCATTTAGACTGATCATTTTTACTGTCATTATAACTGAGTCACAAAAGCCAAGCTTGCCTGGCAGCTAATGTCAGCAGTAGTCATGGAAGCAGTGCACTTCCATTCAGGAAGGGAGCCCAAGTCACAGTTCAAGATACCAACCAGAACAGTGAGGGCGTGCTTGAATTCCTAATGCTAACGACTTGGCTGCTATACAGGAGAAAAGAAACCAAATGTGTTTGACTCCACTGTCAAGTAATCACAACCAAAGGACATATATCAACTGTCTAAACTCTAAACTTGTTTCTCAAATGGAAATTGCATGGTTGCATTTTTTTATATATATATATGTCTATTAATATCTGCATTAGCTTCTAGATAGCTCCTGATACTGCAAAAATTAAGAGTCTCAAAAATGAGGCCCCTTTTCCGTGGTTTCAATTTTAGCAGCATCATAGTCTTTGCTTTTCCATTTTCATATACAATCTTAGGGAAATAGTTGACATTGTACTGGAATATCTAAAATATATACAGTGTGCAACACACTTGAATAACCCCTTCTCTCTGATCAACATTAGAAAGGACTCATCTCTCTCTAGTTTCAGGCATTGTCCTTCAAGAAAGTTGTGGACCAGCTGAACAGAATCCTTAGAAGAACAATGAAGAAGTCAGGAAATCATGATCTATAAAGAAAGCTTAGAGGATCATTTAAATTAAAACATGCCAAAGGCCCCTGCAATATTATTCAAATACATGAAAGGCTGCTGAAAGGAGAAATAAAATAATTGGCCATGCCAGTGGTAGATGTGGAAGAAATAATTGATTTGAATTAGCATGGAGAATTATATTAAATATTAGCAAAAATTTTCTGATGTTAGATGTAGTATAGCACTAGAATCAACCCGGAGAAGCCATTGAGGCTATAGCCTTGGATACTCTTGAGCACTGCTTAAACAAACATCTGACAAGCACGACCAAGATCCAGTCACCCTTGTCACAGATCAGAAGAACCCACTGAGGGTCTCATGAGCTCTTTGCTGCTCCTGTGCTGTGATGCCCATAACAGATAAGCATGTTCCTCCACACAGCAATTTTGGGAGGAAATGCAACCTTAGCTGTCATGTTTAAATTAATTTGTAATTGTTATATGTAATTGATGGAATACTGTCCCTGCTGGAAGACAAAGCTTGAAACAACTTTGCATCTTTTCCGTATTGAAATAAATCTGTGATCATGATCAATAGGAAAGAATCATAATATCTCATCTATTTATCTATTTTATATTTTCGAGTTTGTTATTCATATCAGCTCACTTTTGACATCCAGAAGTTAGATAAGCACTATAAGGCTCCTTCTTTAAGATGCAAGACATCTCTTAAGGTGAATTCACCCTACTCTTCTTACTGCCTAAATTAAACAAGGTGCTTTGTTTACTGTGTATGTCTCTCGGCAGCACAAAGAGCTTCATCAACTAAACAAGTATTTCTATGGATTGCCAAGATAAGCCTCGAAGCAAATGAAGAGATTTTGAAAGCAACAAATAGCAATTCTAATGTGGAAATGGCAACTGCATCTCAATTCATATCACACTACTCATTAAATAGCACCAGTGTAAATGAATAGATCTGCTTTAGGGGTTATGCTGAGAGGATACTGCTTCTTCCATATACCTAGTTATATTTGCAATGTTTTACAACTCGACAGGGATTAAGTAGGTTGTGATGTTATGAATCAGTACATTCAAATCAGATGGACTGTTATAAGAGGAGCTTCCAGAAGGCAGACAGGGAAAACAATTTCTCTCTAAAACCAATATATGATTGCTTCTTCAGCTCTGGGGCTGAATTCAAAAGCTTAACCCTCCAGCTATACCACTCCATTGTCCTCTGCAGTATGTGGTACATCCCGGAGCCTTTGACTAGAAGAAAACATTCCTGATTTCAACAAGGTTGACAAAGTCCTTTGAATTGCTGTCAATATTTCATAACAAAATTAAACCAAGGAACATTTGAATGCAATATCAGTTTAAAGAAAAGTTCCAAATGATAATCCTTATGGATTACAGGGACATCTTAGGCCCGATACCAATAAAGATATTTCTAATTGGGCTCCATGAATAAGGAAGATTTAAATTTATATTTTTTAGAGTTTTATTATAGTGCTGTAATATTAGTAACCTTACTTTAATAGTAACCTCACTTTGAAGCTGAATACATAATTTAAAAAAACCAAATTAGTACAAGTTAAGTTTTGCGGTATAGATATTAAATCAAATTTCATTGTTTGAGAATGTGGGCACACACACACACAAATTAGTCTTTCATAAGTTATAACTAATGTTATACACAATATGCAATTAACATAATTACTTTCCCTACAGCATGATATATTTCTTAATTTTTCATACTACTTTGAAAAGTTATCATAAATGCTGTTAAATAAAATTTAGTTTTGGTCTTGATGCTCTAATATTTTTTTATGATATAAGCTCTAAATTAATTCCAAAATCAAAACACAACCCAGCAGGGAGCTGCAGCCGATAGCAAAGATCTGCTCAGTGCATGATATATTAATTAACAACATTTTAAGTGTGCCCCTGCCACTGAATAGTGTTATATGAAGGTCCAACCCAACATAAGGGTAGAATGGATGAGAACAGAGAATTTCACCATTTGAAAGGGTCAGTAGTAGAAATTTGGTGGCTGTCAGCTCAGATGGCATTCCAGTAGTGTATATATCCTCAAAAAAAAAGTATTTCTTTCTTTCATAAAGTCTGAAAATATTCAAAATTTCACTGTACAAGAGACTGGACAATCTGCTCTTTTTAACCCTTTGTGGGCAGACTGAATGAGCTCCAGAGGTGCCTTCCTACCCCAGCCATACTGTCCTTCTGCCATTCTGTGAACAGGCAGGTCAACCAAGAAAGCACAGACAGTAACTGCAATGTAGTGTGTGCAAACCTTACCTTTTCCTGGAAAATTCACTTTCCTTTAGAAAAAAGATCATTATTCTGCGCAGCTATCCCACACTATCACCCCAAATCCCATGCTTGCAGATAAACTAATTGTCCCAAAGGGGATTAAGTCACAAAGAACAAACCAAACACATCACAGAAAATGCTCATAACACTATAAGAGAAATATATATACACCTGAGAAAAATGAAAGTAGCATCCTTTTCCGGTTTTATTACCTCAAAAACTGGTATCTGTTATAGCCTAACCATTCAAGACTCCTCTGTAAAATTGGTGGGATTATGGTACCTGTAGGGGATGATAACTTTACCAACTTAAAAAGGACCTTAGGAGACTGATGACTTGTTTAAATTGAGCAGTTAGATTTTAGACAGCAAAGGTTATGAAAAATGAAATGTCATTGAGAAAGTCATAAGAGAGAATAATAATCTTACGTGAATGTTAGAAATGTGGTGTTAGTTGAAGAGAGTCAGTCAAACACATATCTCACAATAGATTTTTATGTGTTCAAACCTCCACACAGGTTTATCATCTGTCTTTATAAATAACTAGACTTGAGTAATTCTTCTGCAACAGGCACTTTTTAATTGACACTAAGTCCCTGCTTGGAGAAGTGCGCAGTAATAATTCCTCAGGACAATATTTTTGCAGAGTTGGGTATGCATTTTTACCATCTTCTTGTTTGAACACTTCTGTTTCTGTTTATTCAGAGCAACAGCACAGCCTGAGTGTTCCAAGGCAGACCTGGGCAGACATAGATGAGCATGTGCCTGTTGCCAGGAAAGCTTTAGAGAGATTAAGTCAGATTTTCTGTGAGAGCATCTCTCCAGCATACACTACTCTGTAACACTTCTCAAGGTACAGTACCTTCCTTGTGCGTTCAGTCATTTTCTCTGAACAGATCCAGACAGCCTCATGGAATACATCACACTCCCCATCTCCTTGTTCCACCATCTAGCATCTCTTTTAAATGAATGTCCCTTTCCACCCTCTTCCTGTCATTCTCTACGGGCAGAAAGCCAGGTCCTTCCACCATTGCCAGCTTGCAGAATACTACCCTTGGGACAAAAGAAAACCTATGAGACCTGAAGACCATCTCTGAGGAGTTACAGCAACACTAGTAGGTCTGACTCATCATTTGCAGTTATGGGGAACTGGGAAGAATTTACATGCGTTTGGTTATGATATTTCTGCAAATTACTGGTGTGTTTGTAAGCAGAGTATATTATAAAATTAAAGATGTATTTCTTGTCTCCATCATTTCCATTTGCTTTTCATTGGAGCAGAGCTTCTAACCCCAAAGGCTGCAGGAGAGTAGTGGTGAAAAGGGATATAACACCTGTGACTGTGGTACACAGGGGATCTCAAGGAAAGCACACTAAAAACTCAGAAGCAGTTTCCAATACAAAAGAAGACATGGAGGTATCAGTGATTTCGTACCTTTTCCTGAGATAAGGTGTTGGGGGTTAGGTTTCTTTTCTTTTTCACCTATAGAATTTTTTTCCCAAGGGTTGCTTGGCAGCTAATTGCTGGTACTTATCAGTGCTCAGCTGAGACAAAAAGATAGACCCTGGTATTTGGCTACACCCTTTGTCTCTGCGAGTTTCTCTCGAGGGGGGGAGAAAGACGGGGCTGGAGGGCAGCTTCACTTTTAGTGTAGTCTGCATCAGGAGAAGAGGGGGCTGCCGTTGCTGCGTGGGTTTCTCACTGGCACCACCAGGATTTGATCCTGAAGGGAGCTACCATCATCTGCTCGTGTGTCCAGGAAGATCCTGATTCCTCCTTTGCTGCCCTGCTGGAGCTAGCTCAGCCCTGTCCCACTGCCTCAGCGCTGTTTTAGAGCTGCTCTGCACCGCAGGCCCGCACTGGCCTCCCAGCCAAACACCCCTGCCCCCCAGTGACCACCGACAGAGCACCGAACTTCTTCCGATCCACCAGCCCGGGATCCCCCACCGTTCCAGCTTAGTACCTTTTTTTTTAGAGTCCCCAGAGACCAGACTGCCCTAGGTTTTGTAAGACCAAGCCCCGTCAAAGTCCCTGGTTCTGTTTTCGCTATTAATTGCTGTAGTTGTCGTTGTTTGTTTGCCTTGTTATACCTATTAGTAAAGAACTGTTATTCCTATCCCCATATATCTGCCTGAGAGCCGTTTTAATTTTTTTTCTAAATTATAATAATTTGAAGGAAGGGAATTTGAATTATCCATCCCAAGAGAGGCCCTGCCTCTCTTTAGCAGATACCTGTCTTCTTTCAAAACCAAGACAGATTTTGGCGCCCAACGTGGGGCTCGAGGGCATTAGGAGAAAAGGAATAACAGTTCTTAAGTGACCTGATTTCTTGTTCATTCTTGTTCACTGGATATAGAAACCATGTTAGGTAACGCCATGTGGTCTAACTTATCCTGGTTCGGGTGGCATGTGGTTGTGGCTTTATTTTGCCCATTTGCAGGCCCTTACCTAAACATGGGCCCTATAACAAAAGCTACTGTGGCTGTTATCCAGTTTGTTTTATGGGCTGATAAGGTGAGGAATTCACTGATTTTTAACTTGCTCTGGACAGCAGGCACGTAGATACGTGGCTATCACATACTAAGTGGGTGTATTTGGAGTTATTTTAAGAATGGTATACTCTCTGAGGAAATGACAGTGAGGGAAGTTTTCCAGACCTTTAGCCAGTTCCTTATGCCTACTCTACCAGCTTTTGAAGAGTTCAAATTTCCTCTAGAAACTAACCAAATGTTGCTGATGATCCTAGCTTATTTAGCTTTCAAAGATAAGGTGAGGTCAATTTGGAGCACTGCACAGACTAGGGATATTGCTGTAGGGCCTGATACTGTCCCAGAGGCTAGAGATACTGCTGTGGGGCCTGATACTGCCCCAGAGGCTGGGAATGCTGCCATAGAGCCTGAGGCCAATGCCCCAGAGACTAGGAATGCTGGCCCACTGCCTGACCCTGCCCCGCAGCCCACCCCAGAAATGAACCACCCCGATTGGGTGGGGGTTCTAGTGAAAGAGATACGTGAGATGGGCCAGGTGCTGAAAGAATACACTTCCCCAGCTGGTGAGAAGCCCTCCCCTTGCCCTGAAAAGGGAGAATCCGATGGTGCAGCAGTGGAACCCACAGAGGTTACAACCGTCCAGGTTCCAGCTGAACCACAGGACCAGTCACAACCAGCTGCAGTTGCCCCTGTAGAAACAAAGAAGTATAAGATGAAATCAGAGCACCCAGGTAATAAAGATAAGAAAGGAGGGCCCTCACAGCCCACAGGAGAACCAGAGGTTGAGATTGTCACCGAGTCCCTGACTTATGAAAGCCTACGTAATCTGCAAAAAGATATTGCACGACAGGGACGTGAGGCTTATACAACTTAGTTACTTCGGGTTTGAGACCTTATAAGTACAGGCGTGCAACTGGATAGTGGTGAGGCAAAGAATTTGAGACCCTTAACCCAAGACTCAGGGGTGAATCAAGTATTTGTAAGAGAGCAAGGGCCCCTTCCCCTCTGGCAACGACTTCTAACGAGTGTAAAGGAGAAGTTTGTCCACAGAGACAGAATGCAGGAGCACCATCATAGAAGTCACTAGAAGACCCTTGAAGAAGGGATCCAACAGCTGAGAGAAGTGGCAATATTAGAAGTACTCTTTGAGAGGGGTAGACAGCATGACAATGACCCTGACAAGGTCAGGTGCACAGGGCAGATTTTGTAGAACCTGGCAAGTAAAAGGCCATCTCAATACACCACCTTCATTGCAATGATCAATCCTGATAGCAACCGAGAGACAGTGAGTTCTGTCGCCAACAGGCTCAGAAATTATGAGAGCATGATCAGTGGCCCAATGCAGGCTCAGGTCTCTGCCATAGCTAAAGAACTCAAAGAGGAGATAATAAGGGAGGTGAGAGGGGAGGTGAGGGAGGAGGTGAGGGAAGAGATGAGGAGGAACAGTTCCCATGCGGCACCAGTGCGAGTCACAGGCCCCAGAGCCAGAGCCCAACGCCCTCCAGCTAGAGAGAGAGGGTACACCCCAAGGGCTGACCTGTAGTTTTTCTTGTGTGACCATGGAGAAGACATGGGAAAGTAAGATAGAAAACCCACTTCTGCCCTGGCAGCACAGGTGCGTGAGCTCAAGGAGAGAAACACTAACCGAGGGGGTCCCACTAAAATGAAAGTAGCCTCAACCTCCCATGACCGAGCCACCAGGTATTATAGAAGTGAAGATGATATGTCAGATCCCCTTGAAAGAACCTCTACGATGTATGCCCAAGAAGAGAATAATAACCAGTGCTAGAGGGGCCCTGCCTCTAGCCAGGAAGAGGCACAGGAAAACCGAGTCTTTTAGACTGTGTAGATTCGATGGCCTGGCACATCAGAGCCACAGAAATATGAAGCTTTAGTAGATACTGGTGCACAATGCACCCTGATGCCGTCAGGACATGTGGGGGCAGAACCCATTTCCATTGCTGGAGTGACAGGGGGATCGCAGCAACTGACTCTGGTAGAAGCCAAAGTGAGCCTGACCAAGAAAGAGTGGCAGAAACATCTGATTGCAACTGGCCCAAAGGCCCCATGTATCCTGGGCATTGACTTCCTCAAGAATGGGTATTACAAAGACCCTAAGGGACTCAGATTGGCTTTTAGAATAGCTGCTGTAGAGGCAGAGGGCATCAAGAAATTGAACACCTTGCCTAGACTGTCAGAGAACCCATCTGCAGTAAGACACCTGAAGGTAGAAGAACAACAAGTGCCAGTTGCCACCTCGACGGTACACCGCCGGCAGTATCAGACCAATCGAGATGCTGTGATCCCCATCCACAAGATGATCCGAGAGCTAGAGAGCCAAAGAGTAGTCAGCAAAACCCACTCACCCTTTAACAGCCCCATCTGGCCTGTGCGCAAGTCTGATGGAGAATAGAGACTGACTGTAGACTATCGTGCCTTGAATGAAGTGACACCACCACTGAGCGCTGCTGTGCCAGACATGCTAGAACTCCAGTACGAGCTGGAGTCCAAGGCAGCGAAGTAGTACGCCACTATTGACATTGCTAATGCGTTTTTCTCCATTCCTCTGGCTGCAAAGTGCAGGCCTCAGTTTGCGTTCACATAGAGGGGCGTGCAGTACACCTAGAACCGACTGCCCCAAGAGTAGAAGCACAGTCCCACCATCTGCCATGGACTGATCCAGGCTGCACTGGAAAAGGGAGAGGCTCCAGAACATCTGCAGTACATCGATGACATCATTGTGTGGGGGAACACGGCAATGGAAGTGTTTGAGAAAGGAGAGAAGATCATCCAGATTCTCCTGGAAGCTGGCTTTGCCATCAAGAAGAGCAAGGTCAAGAGACCTGCCCGAGAGATCCAGTTCTTAGGGGTAAAGTGGCAAGATAGACGTCGCCAGATACCCACAGAAGTAATCAACAAGATCACCGCAATGTCTCCACCAACAAGCAAGAAAGAAACACAAGCTTTCCTAGGCGCCATAAGCTTTTAGAGAATGCACATTCCCGAGTACAGCCAGATTGTGAGTCCTCTCTACCTAGTTACCCGCAAGAAGAATGATTTCCACTGGGGTCCTGAACAGCAGCAAGCCTTTGCCCAGATCAAGCAGGAGATCGCTCATGCAGTAGCCCTTGGCCCAGTGAGGACGAGACCAGAAGTAAAGAATGTGCTCTACTCAGCGGCTGAGAACAATAGCCTGTCCTGGAGCCTATGGCAAAAGGTGCCGGGTGAGACTTGAGGCCGACCACTGGGATTCTAGAGCCGAAGCTACAGAGGGTCTGAAGCCAACTATACTCCCACGGAGAAAGAAATCTTGGCCGCCTATGAAAGAGTTCAAGCCGCCTCAGAGGTGATTAGTACTGAGGCGCAACTCCTCCTGGCACCCCGAATGCCTGTGCTAGGGTAGATGTTTAAAAGAAAGGTTCCCTCTACCCACCATGCCACCGACACCACATGGAGCAAATGGATTGCCCTCATCACACAGCACGCCCATATTAGAAACCCAAACCGCCCTGAGATTTTAGAAGTTATTACCAACTGGCCAGAAGGTGAAAGCTTTAGTCTCATAGACGAAGAAGAGCAAGAACAAGTGACACGGGCTGAAAAAGCACCACCGTACAACCAACTGCCAGCAGAAGAGACACAGTATGCTCTTTTCACTGATAGTTCCTGTCGCATTGTAGGCATGAACCGGAAATAGAAGGCAGCTGTATAGAGCCCCACACGACAGGTTGCACAAGCCACTGAAAGAGAAGGTAGATCGAGTCAACTTGCTGAACTCAAAGCCATTCAGTTAGCCCTAGACATTGCTGAAAGAGAGAAGTGGCCAAAGCTCTACCTCTACACTGATTCGTAGATAGTGGCCAATGCTCTGTGGGGTTGGCTAGAAAGGTAGAAAAAGGCCAACTGGCAGCGTCGGGGAAAACCAATCTGGGCTGCTAATGAGTAGAAAGACATTGCCACTCAGGTAGAGAAGCTACCTGTGAAAGTCCGCCATGTAGATGCCCATGTCCCCAAGAGCAGAGCTAATGAAGAGCACCGAAACAATGAGCAAGTAGATCAGGCTGCCAAGATAGAGGTATCAAAGATAGACTTAGACTGGCAGCACAAGGGAGAGCTGTTCCTAGCTCGATAGGCCCATGATGCTTCAAGACATCAAGGCAGAGATGCCACCTATAAGTGGGCACGAGACCGAGGGGTAGATCTAACCATAGACAGTATTTCCCAGGTTATCCATGACTGTGAGACCTGCGCTGCGATCAAGCAGGCCAAGCAAGTGAAGCCCCTATAGTATAAGAGACGATAGTCTAAATATAAGTATGGGGAAGCCTGGCAGATTGACTACATCAGCCCTCCCCAGACCCGCCAAAGCAAGCGCTATGTGCTGACCATAGTAGAAGCCACCACTAGATGGCTAGAGACCTACCCTGTGCCCCATGCTACTGCCCAAAACACCATCCTGGGCCTTGAAAAACAAGTCCTGTAGAGACATAGCACCCCTGAGAGGATTGAGTCAGACAATAAGACCCATTTCAAGAACAGCCTTGTAAACACCTAGGCCAGAGAACATAGCATCGAATGGGTATATCACATCCCCTATCATGCACCAGCTGCCGGGAAAGTTGAACGATGCAATGGCCTGCTTAAAACCACCTTGAAGGCACTAGGTGGGAAGTCTTTCAAGAACTGAGAGATTAATTTAGCAAAAGCCACATAGTTAGTGAACACCAGAAGTTCCACCAACCGAGCAGGCCCTGCCCAGTCTGAGCCCCTGAGAACAATAGATGGAGATAAAGTTCCAGTGGTACACATGAGAAGTATGCTGAGAAAAACTGTTTGAGTTCATCCTGCCTCCAGCAAAGACAATCCCATCTGTAGGGTTGTCTTCGCTCAGAGACCAAGTTGCACTTGGTGGGTAATGCAGAAAGATAGACAAACCCGATGCATACCTCAAGGAGACCTTGTTTTAGGGTGAACTACCCATGCCACTGTATCTGTACCCATATCTGCATGTATATATGTATATAATTAAGGTAGTGCATGTATATATATAGTTTAGAAGTTTAAATTCAATGTAATATGTTGGTATAGGAAAAAATTCGGGGTGGATTAATGTTGGGGGTTAGGTTTCTTTTCTTTTTCACCTATAGAATTTTTTTCCCAAGAGTTGCTTGGCAGCTAATTGCTAGTACTTATCAGTGCTCAGCTGAGACAAAAAGATAGACCCTGGTATTTAGCTACACCCTTTGTCTCTGCGAGTTTCTCTCGAGGGGGGGAGAAAGACAGTGCTAGAAGGCAGCTTCACTTTTGGTGTGGTCTGCATCAGGAGAAGAGGGGGCTGCCGTTGCTGCGTGGGTTTCTCACTGGCACCACCAGGATTTGATCCTGAAGGGAGCTACCATCATCTGCTCGTGTGTCCAGGAAGATCCTGATTCCTCCTTTGCTGCCCTGCTGGAGCTAGCTCAGCCCTGTCCCACTGCCTCAGCGCTGTTTTAGAGCTGCTCTGCACCGCAGGCCCGCACTGGCCTCCCAGCCAAACATCCCTGCCCCCCAGTGACCACCGACAGAGCACCGAACTTCTTCCGATCCACCAGCCCGGGATCCCCCACCGTTCCAGCTTAGTACCTTTTTTTTTAGAGTCCCCAGAGACCAGACTGCCCTAGGTTTTGTAAGACCAAGCCCCGTCAAAGTCCCTGGTTCTGTTTTCGCTATTAATTGCTGTAGTTGTCGTTGTTTGTTTGCCTTGTTATACCTATTAGTAAAGAACTGTTATTCCTATCCCCATATATCTGCCTGAGAGCCGTTTTAATTTTTTTTCTAAATTATAATAATTTGAAGGAAGGGAATTTGAATTATCCATCCCAAGAGAGGCCCTGCCTCTCTTTAGCAGATACCTGTCTTCTTTCAAAACCAAGACATAAGGCTTGAGAAGTTTTAAGCACACTGGTTAGAGGCAATTATCTGGACCTCCAGTGCCTACCTTTACATCCCTTGAGTGGTACATAGATTTTAGGGGGTACTGTAAAGGATTAAAAGTTCTACATGTCAAGAGTACAACCTGACCCTGCTGCACTGCAGTAAGTAGCAATTACAGAACACAACACACTCAATGGACAATCAACAGAAATGTAAGAGAAGATTTGTCTGGATGATAAAATTCAACATTCAAATCATGTTCCAGGGAGCTCTGTGGGTCATAGTCTAATAAAATGGGAAAAGTCAGCTTCACCTCTTTTTTGGTCATGTTTTGCAGGTGCCTCACAGCAGGAATGGAGAGTGAAGACTACAGTTCCTATTAGAAACCAATCCTAAATGCAGTCTTGTGGCTGGCACCCAGCAGTTATTGGGCTACATGTCAGCTGCAGCAGCTGGGAAGGAACTGGAGCACAAGGCAATAAAGGAGTGTGGCTGAAAGAGGGTAGTTTTCTATCATCCACCACTCTAAGAGACATGGCCTTTTTCTCATGGAAATCTTTAGAGCTGAACAAAATCTCCCTCAGACCCCAGGCCTTTTTCCAGAGATGTGCAGGCAAAGAATCTGGTTGCACACCCTGTTGGGCACCTAATACTCTATAAGTGAATTTCATGCACAATAAATTTTGATTAGGATTTCAGCAGACGTGCACAATCTAGTACCATTCACAACAGACACAACAAAGGGGAAAAAGGACTGCTTAGAAAGCGCAGAGGCAGTACTGATCTTTCTCTTTGCTCCTGCACAGCTTGTCTTGAATAGGAGCCCCTCCAGGGAGGCTGTGAACTCACAGTATCTCCCCAAAAATGGGTGCTTTCAGGCGTGGGAAAGAGGTGGGAAGGAGGGACAGAGTCAAACTAGAATGGTACTGCAGATACCTTCTTTCACTGTGGCACAGTGAAAATTGTTCCAGAGAGAAAATAATGAGGATGAAAAATGGAAAGTCACCCATGCAGGATTTCTGCACTTGTGAAACTTCTGTCAGTTCTACTTCATTCACAAAGTGAAACTAATCACCATGGCAAAAATGAAATTAAACCTTAGCAGAGTATAATTCTGCCATGCACCATGAGTCAGTGTCCATTACACATGGCACTCCTTCCCTCTGATGGTGAACAGATGCAATAGGACTGGCTCACAGAATGATTTTCCCACTGCCCCGCAAATTTACTGCTGTATCACTGCAGCTCAGGTGGGCTCTCCAGAGGTTTAAACTGCTTCTCATTGCTGCACAAAACACAATTAACTACTTATGCCATTGATAACTTTCACCCATTATTTCCACCTCAGAATTTCCATTTTCTCAGAAATGACCACATTTTCCTGTTGCAGCAGCTCTCTTGTTAGAGAGTAGAAATGAGCTGAGACAGAGTCTTCTCTTGCTTATCACAGCATGAAAAGGGTCCTGGTTTATTCCTCTTTACAGCTCAGCCATCCTGACTCCAGCCGCAGCAAACTGTAGGTTTCCCTTGCAGCTTCTGACTGGTGGTTATTTCCTATTAAACTATGACTGCATACATTAGTTTGCAGACTCTGGATGCAGATTTTTACCTAGCTAGACTATGACTGCAGGGTTCCAACAACAGGCTCTAACTGCAGACAGACCCAGACTAACCTCACAGCAATGATTCTCTCACTCCAGGATCCTTCTTCATGATTCCCTTGTTCCCTCTTCCTCAAGGTTCCTCCTCCTTCATGATTCTTTCCCATTAGTTAATCCACTCCCTTTTATCACACTTATCTCTATTGGCTATAGCTGTGATTCATCAGGGACGAGGCTGTATTGGGTAATTAACACAGCTGTTACTTATCAGGGGCAAGGTCACCTGTATTCCCTTTTCCTACATTTTCCTTTGGTATGATTTTTTTTTTTTAAATATCTGACTAAATGCAAGTACAGAAATCAGGACAGTTTGCAAACAAAAAATGTTTTCAGATGAAAGATGCCTGTAAAATGGATGTGCTGTTGAAAAACCTTTTTTTTTTTTTTGTGAAACAAAGCTGTTCAAGACAAGGCATTCCAAGTAGTTTTTCTAATCTCATTACTCTTCAGGGGATCTTTAAGTATGCCTGTCCTGAACTGTTCTCTTGCAGTGCTGCTGGACTGCACAATACTGACATCTACAATTTCTAATAGGTCATCCACGTCTTTTTAAAATTCATTTACATAATGCTTTTGCCACCACTTGTATTTTTTGCATGTAAATAAGCAGAACAAATACAGTAATGAGCTCTAGTTCTGGATTATATGCTCAAAATATAACACGCTCCATCCGCAATTTTTCCATCCTGTATTTTCTTTATATAAATATTCAAATTATGTACACACAGATCACAGTTACTTAATTGCTTATAACAAAGTTGAAGGGGAATATATTTTGCAATTAGTCTTACAATATAAGAATATAATTAAAAGCCAAGTTGATAATCATTTGAAATTTTGAGTAGAGTAAAATGGATGTCATGAAGTTTATATTGTTTGCAATTTGATTGTTTTAGAAGAAATCATTGTAAAGTGCTATTTCTAAACAGTAGAGGACATATTTAAAATATTCTTGAGTATAAGATGTGTTGATTTACCATTGGCCACCGTACTTTGTAAAACAGTCACATTCTAAGGACTTTTAATTTCTTTTTTTCTCAAGTAACAAAATTGGTAATGTTACATATATAATGAGTTAAATATTTTATCAGCCTTTACTTTTTAAATATGTACAGCCTTATTTTAAAATGTTATTCCCTCTTCATTGGCATAATCTTTCTGCTTTATGTTTGCCTGCCAGCTATTCATTAGCGTTGTTCAAAATACCCAGGTATATTTAAGTGGAGTATTTAGTGATTTGGAGAACATTGCAATTTTCTGCATCTACCTGGAGGCATTCAAAGTAGATGTGACTATCACCAGTTACAAAACTCAGTCATGTGAAAACACACCTGTAGTTAGGAGTACAAGGCCAAGAGTCACTTAGCAAATTTAGAAAAAATTACCATAGCTGGCTTCTTCATGTTCATATAAAGTACAATTTGCTGAGCATAGATTAAAAAGAGGTATTTAGAGTGCAAAGGGTTGTACTTCTAGGTTACAATGAAAATCAAAGGTATATCCACAGAACTTCAGCTTGCTCTCCCTCCACGATTGAGTGTTTTAGCCTAGTCATGCAACATGAATTTGGCTTCAGATAGAAAGGATTAATATCACCCAGGTTTTTAAGCAGTATGAGATCCAAAAGTGAGGCTCAGAAAAGCCAGGTGTCCTCTGTTTTAGCACAAAAGTCTCTTGCAGCCTTCTGGCTCAAGCACTTCTTATGCAAAATCTACATTGTGTAGACCAGCCTACATGGGAAAGGTTGCAAGAATCTGACTAACTTCATGAAGCACTTAGCTCACACACAATGTTCCTGACTGAAATATAGTACAGGACCAAGTCTACTTATGGTGTTGAGCCTAATTGCAGATGCTATGTGACATCAGAAAAAACTGATGGCATTAAAATTACAATAGAACTAGGTTGAGGGGAATGCAAAACAGAAGGAAAACAGGTCTTTTTTGAAATTTGTAACTCGTCAACACTGCAGGGTATGCCACTGTGCTGGGTAACGCACAATGTGATCACATTAATTCTAATTTTTATTTTCATAATCTTTATACTCTTTGATGAATTTTTAGGCAGCTGAACTTTACTATTACGAATATTTCTCAGAAAACAACATAAACATATTTAATTTGCAGTTCTTGGGATAGACATTCTAGTCTGTTACGAAAAATGAAACAATAATTCCATCTTTGTTGTAAAACACAAAGAACACTTAACCACAACAAAACAGCATTAGATTTCAAGTGAGGGGAAAAAAAGGATGCCTAATAAGTTTATAAGTACTTTTGAGCAATTACTTCCTTTTGAGCAATGAATATTTTTGAAGTGTTGCAATCCATTCAAAAATCTACTTTTAAACATGAATAAGCAAAACTCAAATATATTCTTGAATAGAAATAATTTCTGAGCTCTCACAGTAACCATTTCAACACATAATAGGCAATCACACTTTTAGCGTCAGTCTCCTGGAGTGTGTTGCTAGTCAAGTTGCTATCCTGCTGACCATGGTGAGCATAAGGTTATAACACACTTTCCGTGTGCCCTGAGAATGGGACCCTGCCTTATTTTCTAAACTGGGGTAAAGCCTATACATTTTGACAAAAGTCAGAGGATTTTGTCTCATTCGTTCTCTATACAAATAATGTCCTCCTTCAAAAGGAGTCTTGGGAACTTCTTTGATACTATTCACAAGGATAATATTTGTGGTTAAAGATGGTAAAACATGCTTTCAAATTCTAGTTCATGATTTTGGGAAAATGCAAGGAAAATTATGTTTTAACAACTTCTGCTGAGTTGGTTAAATTACAATGACTAAAGGGGTTTAGATATGAATCTAAATTAAATTTTATCTGGTAATAATGTGATGATTGTGACATTGAAGAATGTGCTAGAAAGTTTGCAAATAAATTTAGAAATATTTCTTGAATGAATATTGAAAAATTATTGTTTCATTCAAATCCATTTCAACATCCTTGATAAAAATATGACAGTGTCCTTACAACATTCTAATTTTCTTACTTATGTGATTTCTGCTTTGTGTTTGTCTGGCCTGCCATAGACAAGATATACCAAAAAAGATAAAAGCATTCAAACTTAAAACTGAGGATTACTTAGTTTCATTAAGCATAAAAAGTGAATTATATTTATTTAAATTTTCTGAAAGCTTGTGCATTGGCTCTCACAAAAAAAACCCCTTTTCTCTCTACAGAAAAATTTCTAAAATACCTACCAAAAACATGTGAACTCTGAGGGCTCATCTTATATTTAGTCCATGTTTATATGTTTGGTGTTTATGTCAAGAAAATACCAGAAAGATTCTGAGAATTTACACTTAATGAAAGATTAAAAGTATTTTTCTTTTGGTTTAGATGAAAGTTCAGGGATGGGGCTAAGGGTTGGAAGTAGGTCATCTTTAAGGTCTCTTCCAACCCAAACCATTCTATGGTTCTATGAATATAAGAGCAGAAACAAATATTTTTACTGAATTTTTCTGATGGTTGTTGAATTCCGTTTATGTCAGTAAATGTTCATTAAGCACCTTTAAAATACAGTGAAACACATTTGTGTAGAGAGCTGGAGAGATAATTACACACTTTAAACACAAACTGCCAAGAGGGTGATAATTGCTTGCCTTCCCAGGTTTTCAGGCAGTGCTGGTGAGAATATATATTTACCAAATAATGGCATGTTACCTTGGATTTTCATTGGTTAATGCAATGCTTGGGGACATTGCTGTGAGTTTTGTTGCCCATAGTTTGTAACCTAAGGTTCTAAATAATAATCTATGGCAATCCTTTCAAAATAAGTATATGCTTTTGTAGATTGAGGGTGGAGGTTTAATGCCAAAAGAAAAAGGGTTCTCCTTGGCATTTACATTAAAAATGAGATTCACAGTTTCTTCTAATTATACAGCTTATCAAAAGCTCTAGTTCCTCTTGTTAAAACCTGGCTTCATTTTCACATTGATGTCCCTCATCTCTGTTGCTGAATACAGCTTTCTTCTTTCAGAAATATAAATTCCAAATTAGGGTGTATATTCTTATCTGCACAAGGGAAATTAACATTCCAGTTTTTTGGAAGGTAGCAAGATCCCTACTGAGTTGTGTAGGCTAAAGTGGCATATTTAGCCAATAAAAGGGAAGTATAAAAGGCCAAAAGCACCAACGCACTCTGATTCTTTCTGCAACAAGAGATTAATATTATATGCAATGCTTATTTGTGAATACATATTTAGAAGAAAAAGGTTTTTCGCCTTGTATTTGAAAAGCTGAGTTGTATTCTGGGTCCCTAAAAGTATGCCAAGACTGAATTTGTCAAGTGAATTTCTTAGAGGTTCACACATGAGTAGAAGGGGTGAAGGACACACCTTCACCCCAACTGAAAAATCAGTTCAGTTGAGCTGATTTTTATTTAGGATTCTAAGACACTCGGGAAGCTGGTGCAACCCAAGGCCTTTGGGACATTTGCATGTTATTGGAGTTGTAGATACAAGAGTTTGGACAGTTATATTCAGGCAAAGGTGTCCCAGGAGTTTAAACTATGGTGCATGAAAAGATCACTTTTGAAGCCAAGAGTTGATAGACCCTCATGTAACAAGAACCACAATAATTATTCTAGGTAATGTACTTATTGCTATGCTGGTGGATTCACAATGTCCCCCTCTAGTTTTTTTCAGAATTGCCTCTGGCACGAAATGACAAGTTCCTCAGAATGTGTGACCATTTTTCACTTGTTCTGGCTTCACATTTGTCCCAAAACAGCCTTGTTTGGTCCTAGAGGCTACAGCTAGTAAATTGGAGGTTTCACCCAAACTATTCTTCACCAGTGAAGTTAGGCAACAGTCAGGCTCCTAAAACATGGGGACCCAGAGTGTCACATATCTATACAGTTAAATGTTTCACTCCGCAAAACTATGAAATGATCCAAAGAACCAAATGGAAATGTTTCTTGACCTGTGATAACTCCCAGACTTTGTCAGAAATTGTATGGTGACACCCTAGGTAGTGAGCCCAAAATCATGGTAAGGGACTGTCTAAGCCTGTTGCAGCATGTGTAATCCTATCCAGCGCCTGGGAATTCCTGACTCAGGTACCATTCAATTTACTGGTACACAGAGTCAGACACGTTTTCTGAAGGAATTAATGATGTTTGCCAGGTAGGCAACTGTCAAGATCCAGTAATTAAAAGGTTATTAGAAATGCCTCTGCCCAAATTAAAGTGCAAATGAGACCATATGCCAATGTCAATAGTATTGGTTTTATTTGGCCGTAAATATGAGAGAGAGGAAAAGAGAGAAAGGGAGAAATAGAAAAGAGGTGTTGAGACAGAAAGAGAGTGACAGAGACAGAATAAAGAGAGTATCATGGCTCCATGGATCCTACTGGCATCCTGATGATCCACTCCACTTGGTCTGCCTGGTGGTGAAGATCTCCCGAAAGCATAGGATCCTGTGGGTTAATATACGCTCAGGCCAGGTGACAATGTCCAGGTATGTCCCCCTCAAGGAGGGGTGGGGGGGAAGTCTCTTGCAGCAGACTGTCTGGATCTGTTACATTACCTGCAATCCTGTGGTGCAAGGCCTCTGGGAAGCACTTTAGGAGTCTTTGATGGATTATGACACCTCCTTAGCTGCCTCACATGAATGTCCCATGGATATGGCCTGTGGGGTTGGGTGTTCCACAGCTGGGCCAGTCTGTGTAAGGGACGATGGGTGACCACTCTCTCTGGCCAGAGGTTACACCTGAAACCTCCTGCCCCCATTGTTTCAGGGGGCAGGGGAGGAGTCTCTGTAAAGCTGCCTTCTGCAGGCTGTGGTCTCCCCCACCCCAAATTCAGCCAGAGGCAACTCTTAACATGGCTGCTGAGTTTGGTTTTTTGGTAGATGCATTCCTTTCCCCCAGCCTTGTTTGTTTGTTCCTGGGCCTGGTGATTGAAGAATGGGTTTCCATGTATCTAATCTCAGTAGTTTCACTTTGAGTCCAAAGTTCCAGTCAGGCGTCCTGTAGGGAGGAATGGCCTTCTTTATACAATTTAAAACTTTATATCAATGTTTGAGGCATCAGCTATTTCGGTCTCTGACAGCAACTCATCTGCAGCTGGCCAAGCATATTTGGCCTTTCTGGTCTGTAGAAAAGAAAGAGCCTCTTTTTTGGTCTGGTCTCTTCCTCATAATGCATTAGAGGAGAATATCATCGCTAAATCTTACTTTAAGAATGCTGAGCCAGCAGAAATGTAGCAATAGAGGACTTCTTGCTGAGTTTTATGTGGTCTGGAAAATTTTTGCTCAGAAAGGATAGTCTGGGTGTCATGGTGAGTGTGCATAGGTTAGGGAGTTGAACAAGTTGAGTGGGGAGCTTCTGACACCTCACTTTCCAAGGAAAGGAAAGGGAAATCTACCCCCTTGACTGTTGAATACACCAGCAGAATTCCTTGGGAGTTTGCCCTATACAAAGACATCTTCAAATAATGTTTTGTTCAAAAGGCTTCAGGGAGTCATGCTCTAGTGTACTCATGGGAAAAGAAACACTGAGTATGATACAATCTTTGGTACAGAGCACCATGGCCAGGCTTTTATGTCTCACAGTTTTATGCCCACAGCCAGATGCTGCCAGCATGGAAGATGCTTCTGGTGACTTTGCCAAAACCTCATGGCACAAAAATGCCATGGTAAATAAGTATGCACATCCATAGCCATGATCCATCTGCCATGGCTTTTTGCAGAAATGCAGCCAATTTCATTTCAGGGCTAAAATGAGCACTGACACCTGCAAGTGCCAGGAGAGTACTTAGGAACAGCTTTTCTCCCTTTACTGTGATGCATGGACTTATGCAAAAATGAAAGATTCCCCCAAAACCGCCTTGCTGCTTCTGGCCACTCTGCCCTTGCATCTTGCAGCAAGAGGCAGTGAGTTCAGCACAGCAGCTGAACAAGTCATGGGTACCAGGCCCTGGCAAGACAAGAACACGAGTAGCACAAACAGGATGGGAGCAGCATGGACAGCTGGACAGCTGAGAAACCTGAGCTTGCTCCAGTCAAAGTGTAACATTACAGAAATTAAATTAAATCATAGGGACATATAAAAAGTGGTAAATAGAAGTATGGCTTTGTAATCATGAAAAAGGTGGCAAGTTCTATCTCCAATAAGATGATTCACAACAGAAATTAGTACAGCAGTGGGACCAAGGAAAAATTAATTTTCAATGTAGCAAAAAGCTATGATTTCTGAAGCAACTAGATGTAAAACAAAAACTGATTAGTAGTTTGAAAGGAGTGACTAATCAAACTGCCTGAAAAGAAAACTAAGCTGAGACTTCAGAAGTTAAGAAATGTTAGCATAACTGAGAATCTGCAGAACAGCTCAGAAGAGGAAAATGTGCTTTAAATAAGCAAGGCAGACCAAAATCATTTGGAAATCATGCCAGCAGCTGCTTAATAACTTACATATTAAGTCAGAGAGAGGTGTTAGGAGAAGCATTGCCTTCACCAAGCTCAAATGAAAAGTAGATGTGAACTGTCTAGGACAGCACTGGCGTGCCTTGTCCCACAGGTCCTCACTGCTCCACTTTTCTGTAATTTGGAAAATAAGGGGACTGAGCATAACAGATTTGACCTTGTCATAGAAGGAAGTCAAGTTGGTCAGGCAGGACCTGCCTGTCCTAAACCCATGCTGGCTGAGTCTGATCCCCTGGTTGTCCTGCATGTGTCATGTGATGACATTCAAGATGATCCTCTCCATGACCTTCCCCAGCATCCAGGTCAGCCCAACAGACCTGTAAGTCCCTAAATCCTCCTTCTGAACCTTCTTGTAAATGGCCACTGTCATAATGAGACTTTATCCACTTGACTCCTTAAGAGACTGAAGTCTGCCCCCCAGAAGTCCAAGGCAACTGTCTGTTCTGCTATATGCACTACATATGATAATGGAAAAATCTAATTTGATGACCGCTAAGAGGCCTTCAACCATCACAACACCCACAAGTCCTTCTCTGCTCACAAGCAGCAGGTCCAGCAGGGCACCTTCTCCAGTTGGCTTTTTTTCCAGCCGTCCCACCCAGTCCAGGAACCTCCTGAACTGTTTCCTTTCTGCTGTCTTGTGTTTTCAGCAGATACCTGGAAAGTTGAAGTTCCCCATAAGAACAAGGCTTAAGGATTGTGAGACTTCTCCTGGCTGCTTATAAAATATTCATCCTAACTGAATAGTCAGAACAGAATCCTACCAGAATATCTGCCTTGTTACCCCCGATTCTTACCCATAAACACTCAGTTCTATCTTGACCATCATTAAGCTCCAGACAATGCAGACACTCCCTAACAAACAGGGCTACCCCACCGTGTCTCCTTCCTCGCCTGTCCTTTCTGAAGAGTTTATAGCCATCCATTGCAGCACTCCTGTTTTGTGAGTCATCCCACCATGCTTCTATGATGACAACTTATGTCACAATTTTTCTGCTGTGCCATGGCTTTCCACTCCTCTTGTCTGTTGCCCATGCTGCATGCATTGGTGTAGATGCAGTTTAGCTGGGTGATTGATCCCACCACATTTTTGGGTGGAGAAGCCTACATAGTTCCTAATGTGTCTGTTCTCAGGTGTATCTGTGGCTTCTAACCCTTAAATAACTCTTGCAGCTTTGCTGCTGCATGGATCTCCATTTCCTACCTCCACTGAGACAGCAGACCAAAGGGCCTCATCAACACTGTCCATCAAACACTGGTGTGCCACTGCAGGCTTAGCTATAGCAAGCCTGGTTTTTTCCCCCTTCCTCCTTCAAATCTAGTTTAAAGCCCTTTCAATGAGACCTGCTGACTACTGTCTTTTTCCTCTTTGAGAGAGGGAGAATTCACTGTGAATCCCTGTGTTAACCTTCGCTCCTTTACTCACCTTCTCCCCCATCTTGTCTTCTTTCAATTCTCTTCAACATTTTTATTTTTTTCCTACTACTTACTCCATATACCTGATATATACTACTTACTCTATATACCTGATATAATTGCATTCTTTGTGCTAAAATTAATTTGGCATTAACATAGTTAATGCTTGCAGCAGTGGCAGCTCTAATGTTTATAACCCACAGAATCCTCAAAAGAAAATTTCTTCATGTCTGTTTGTTGTTTCTGTGTGCCCACACCCATAATGCAACAAAGGTTTAAGAGATGTATATTGTACAAAAGATCAGCATAGTTTAGTCACAGCCAAAGTAATACTAATAAGACATGAATGTCAGAAAAAACCAGAAAAATTGCCTATTGCCATGAAAAGGACCATATTATTTTCCTGTGTGTCCTAGGTGACAATGTAAAATTGTGCCCAAGGTTTGTATTCTATCCCCATGAGCCGTTGGAGCCAAGGTGGGGCAGTGTTTTCCTTATCTTCTGTTAACGAGCCTAACAACGCCTTGCCCATGACTCATAGATAACTTCCTCCGGGAGTTATCTCTGTTTAATGGGCCATCAAGGACCCACAGCATGACTCATAGAATGAGATCAGCCCATTGGGAGATGCTCCGCCCAGGGGGAGAAGCCAGGCATTCTCACCTGGATAAATCCAGGGTTTGGGACAGCACAGGCAGCTTTTATCCACTGGACTTCCAGAGGAGACAAGAGCTGCCAGACATTTCTACAGGATCACTGCTTCGACAAGACCATCTCATCTGGACTGCCACTACCACCCTAACTAACAGGGTGTCAGGTTGTATTCTGACTCTGTCAGTGGGGGTTTTTTTTGTACTATTACTTTTATTTTATTTTACTTTACTTTATTTTCTTTTCATGTTATTAAATTGTGTTTCTGACTTGGAGTCCTTCACTGGTTTTGCTTTCAAACCAGCACACTGTGTGCCTTTCTGTGCTCAGCTTAGGCTGATATATATCAAGCTTGGGATGACCAGTGAGATCCCAGAGCATGCTGACCTTGCAAATACAAATGTTGAAGAATTTGGTAGTGCATTTAAGTGCTATTTTAAAAGTACACATCTGAGGAAATAAGCTACATACCATAACAAGTTTGTACCAGGTTTGCAGCATCCCTGGTTGCATTATGCCACTATTGCATGTCACTATTGAGACAGACAAAAAATGTGCCTCCATCTGCAAAAACCCCTGGTTTTGAATCAGTTTCTTCACCCAATAAGATGATGCAGAAACAGTGAATTTCCAGCCTCAAATCTTGCTTCGTCTGGATGAAGGCTTAAGGAGACCACATGGGATCAGTTACACAGGTCACATTTTGAAATTGCTCTTCCTAATTTTAAACAGAAATGTTGATTTCTGCACAGCCTGAAGAAAGCATGTGAATCAAAAAATAATTAAAAAAACAAACAAACAAACAAACCCATAACCACAACCCTGAAGTAAGAGATGCATCTGATGCTATTTAATGGAAAGTTAAAAACAAAATTCAGCTCCTCTTGGAAAAGATTCCTTGGAATATAGCGTTTTTATGGGACTGTGAAGAGAACAAAGAACCTCTTGTCTCTAGCTAGTCACCTCATAACAATAGTGGTGAGGGCAGCTAATCTTCAGTTTTCTAAAAGCTCTCTGGGCTCTTGAAATGATTTGGCAGCTTCTATGCAGTTCATCATGCCCAAATTATGAATATTCACAATATGCTCTCAATGGATCACTCACTTCTTTACTGAAGAATAGTTTTGCAGATGCATATTCCCTCTGTCTCATTGAGCTAATCTGTAAATAATGGTGGGTTGTGCACTGGAAGTTTGCATCGGCACTAGTTATACGATTACTGTTTTGTGGCCAGTCATTCCCTCAGTGATTAATCATTCATCCAACCATCCATTGAACTGGCACAAGCAGAGGCTTAAGGGGATCCTCTTGCAGTTCTTTGGAATATCCTAACAGACAGATAATGAGCAGAAAGGACAAAGAAAAGCAGAACATGAGATATCCATGGCATCTGTCACTTTTAGTCGAGTATTCTTCTCTGTCAGAAACACAGACATGAAAACTCAGACACAGGAGAGTCTCCCTCTTCCTTTCTTTTTCCAGTAATCATAATAATTAAACTGTGACTGTTTATTCCTGGTTTAAGCTTTATTTTATGGTTAATAACTGCAGTCTTCCTTGAAAAACATCAGAACAGGCTTTTCTCCGTCTGATATTTTTGTGCTCTGAAACACTCCTTACTCAGAAAAAATGGAAGCACTCAGAGAGACTAAAATATGGTATCTAAAAGAAAGCAATTTAAAAATACCCAGTAGAAGCAGTGCATGAAAGGCATGTGGCATAAAATACGCAAATTTGCAACTGCACATTACTCATAGAATTCACCCCAAGTTAAAAAAAGAGACGGTGCTCATAATTAGCAGAAACAATGCTTAGACTTATGTACTGATGTAATGAAACCATTTATGAAATGGTAGGAGGATACAACACAGGCCAACAATGTGTAATGTAAGTTTTGTAGAAATTAGAACACAATGAGGGAGAAAAAGGGTAAGCATAAGGCTGGACAGCTACAGGAAATTGCTACATCTAAACAAATAGTCATGCTAAAGGTTAATCTGAATATGACATTTGGCCAAAGTAAAAACAAAGAGCTAGTTGGGTAGCAATAGTTGTCACAGAAATTTCAGTCTTTAAAAGGTTTTTTTTTTAAATTTATTTCTTTGGTTTAAAGAGGTTCTTGTATCAGCTTTAATCTTTCTAATACATCAATAATGCTTTGAAGACAGTTGTTATTTACCAACAACACCAAGGCTTTACAAGGACCTTTTCTATAATTGAGTTTACATATGAACAAATGTGGAAAAAGTGTCAAATTTGAGAGTTTTAGATGAAGGCTGACATCCTATTGTCAATATTTTCGTAGAAGAAACTTCGTGTTTTGAAGGAGAAATATTTATTAATACAGATTTATATGGAAGCATATTAGCTAAGTCAATCCAATATCAGAAGGAGGTAAAATGTGGATGCAATCTGCTACAGAAGAAAGGTATGGGTCTCCTGTAGGGCTAATAGCATCTGTCAGTTTAATATAGGTCTCTCAGATACCCTACATCCTCTAAAATGTCACTTTAGGATGTCTATTTTTAGGCAGTCACATTTCTTGATCATGGTCAATGCTTTTCACATTAGTTCTCTACTCTCTAAAATCCATTTCAAAGTAAAACTTTTGTTTTAATACTAGGCTTCCCTCTACATTGGTAGAGTCTTCTGTTATACCACAGAACAAAAGACACATGAAGTAAAACAAAAAATGGAAGTTACCATGATCTCAGAAACTGTTCTCTCACAATGTTGCTCCAAAAATACTCAGCTTAGCCTTTATGACTCTGATCTGAAGGAGAGAGGTCAGTTGATCAAATATACTACTGGACATAGTTTTAAAAATCTAACTCAATAAAAATCCAGCAGTAAATTTTTTCATTTAAAAAAAAGTTCCAAAATGGGATACAGACACAGAAATTTTTCTGCTTTGTAATGGTGACACAAAAACCCTTATGACTCTTAATTGATCCCTTTGGTGACATGAGCAGGTAACTGTCCAAACAAGTAACAAAAACTATATCAGCTATGTAAGTTGTGACAATTCAAGCTCTTCAATGAAGTCCTTAAACATTCATTTAATTACAGTCCCATTGATTTCAAGATCCTTTATGTTAAGCATTTGGGTGAGTACTTTGTTGATTCATTAGATGACAAAGTTGTTTCAGTCAATATAAATGTTTTAGAGGAGCAATTATATCTGCTCAGGCAGACAGAATAAAGAGATAAAATATAACTAGAGGCAATGATATAAAATAAAGCTAGAGACAGTGAAAGGAGAAATGGTACCTACATTTTTAAATTGAGGGTCATTATGCACCTGCACCAGAATATCTGACTTCTCCCTTTTTAAAGTCATCATGTCAAGACAGACGAAGTTTAAATTCTATTTAATTGTACTTCATTTTTAATGTTGCTCAAAATCTCATAAATCCTTCTGGTATTTAAGCCTATGTATTATATCCTTTGACATTGATATATTGTATCACACATTAAAACTTACACATTAAAACCTGTACATTATGTCCCAGAATTCAAAGTTCATGGTTTAGTTCTGAGTTATTTGAAGGCCTCTTAAAAAAAGCAACCAAAAACTTACTTATTTATTACAACTTCTTGATAAATACTGCATGCTTTTATTTTTAAAATTACATTGTTATATGAAGGATTTAGTAATCTGTACTCATAAATGTAGAAGTATAGGAACTATTCAGAAAGTGTATAGAATCATCAGAACTCCAAGCATTTGCAAATACTAACTGTGCAGTTTTGCCTGTGATAAAATGGTGAACTTACAGGTAATGCACTCTGTCTACCCTTTAGTCTGCAAAAAACTGTAGTGTTTTGTAAAAGCACTTTTGTTCTAGATTATTTGATTTTCAGTAGGCCTCATGCACTATAAATTCTGTAGCTGCGGCTGCAAGTAATGCTAATACTAAAGTGGTTTGCACTCACATACCTTCAGCTGGAGTTATTTTACAATCAGTAAAAATAACATCCTGGAAAGCTTGTAAAGAATTTTATATTTCAAAAGTATTTCTCAGAATGGAAGTCCTCATTCTGCTTTCTATTGGCACTGGACTCTGATGACTTTCAAGTTTAACATTAGAAGATTATTCCATCCCTTACCCTGCATTATAAGTTGTTCAACTTCTTTTTTTTATCAACTACTCCAGCATTACCTCAGAGTTATCTTTTCCCTTAGCCCTGTTCCCAAACCCCATTTTATTGCGAAAAGAGCAGAAGCATGTGCAGGAAAATGAAGGTGCAGCAGTTGCCACTTCCATAGCCTGTGCATGAAAAGAACAAGACATGCATAGCCAGTTTTAATCAGATTTCAGTCTTACTTTCACTAGTATTTGCCTCATAATCTTGCGTTGCACCTACCCCACAACAGTTATTGTGCTTATTGACAACACAATATGAAATGAACTACCTAAATACCAACAAATAAATATAACTTCAAACTAATGAGAAAATGTGAAGATTTGAAATGCTGCAAGTTTCCCAACAGTGTATTATTTTATGCAGAGTGGTAAAATATAGTCAGCTCTGCAAAAACAGATAACACCTCTAGGATAACAGCATGCCTGAATGCACCAAAACAGAAAAAGTGATGGACCAATGGGAAAAGGGATGAACTCCTCAGAGAAGCAAAGTTACAAGCAAGCAATTAAATTGGCAAAAAGGAGGAAAAAAAAACAAAGAAAAGGAAATATAAAAGGCTATAATGTAATTCAAAACTTTTAAGGTTAAATACATAATTTAATCAGGAGAAAGTTAAGGCTCATCACAACAATGTTTATCATTTATTTCTGCATATATTGTAGACTAGTTAAGGTAATAACTACATTGTCTTGCAGAAGTTTTTAAGGACCCTTATACTTTTATTTTTGTAGCTCAAGACATGGATTTGAAAAAGAATGATGCACTCAGTAACTTTTTGGGATCTAAGATGCCTGAAAGATTTTTTTACTCAGTGATGTACTTTCAGGAGTCTTATTAGTAGAGGACATATTCTGTATTGCCCTCTCCCAAGGGTTCCCAAGTCTGGGGAAATGAGCAGCTGAAAAGGCACAATGTCTGAGACTTCTCAGTGTTATTTTCACCTACAAATGAATTTGTATGCTTTATCTGTTGCTTCCCTAAGCAAAGGGAAAAAACAAGCCTTTCATCTTTTTCATCCAAAGCTCAAGTACGACTAATAAAAAGTATATTTCATCCTTTTATATCAACTTTTTCCCCCTATCATTGTTAGCATTGACCATTTCAGATATACTTATTTAAACAAGAAAATTATTTTCATGCAAATCAGGTCAGCAGTAGTGACTGAGACAGAAAATCAATAGGGGAAAAGAGCAATACTTTGGCAAAGGGAAGAATGAGATTGCTAAATATTTTTTGCTGCCACCCTCCTTGCTTGTTACTGTCTCACAACCAAGATATAAACAGAAAATTAAATTCTAGGCATCAGTTCCCATCTTATTTTCTTTAAAATATTTTGACATATTTATCACCTAGGAAATAATGGAGGGAAAATTAGGAATTAAAGGGAGGAAAAAAATAGGAATTCGAAGAACGAAAAAAATAATCTCTTTTTTTCTTTCTGAAGAATAATGGAAGAATATTACTGAAAGTTCTGAACAGCTCTGGTTACTGTATTTCACAGAAATATATATCTAGGCACTCACACTGGGAAAGTGCAGTTGGCATAGCTGATAACTTCAAATATAATTCTTGAAATTGTTCACCATTATTTTTTTCTGTTTCAGAACACAACGTAAAGAAAATATGTAGCAAATTACTTGCAACTTTTCTCTTTTTTTTTATATATGTGCACATCTCTATTGCATTGGTGTCCTAGGGTGATGTGTGTATCCCCAATCATCTGTTGGGTGCAAAGGGGAGGGGAAGCGCAGTTTGTTTTTTCCCAGGAAAACTCTGCTCCTCAGAAGCGGGGGAGTTGGAACATGGTGAGACAGAGAGAAGCTCAGGGTTTTTTTTCCTTTTTTCTTTTTTTTTTTTTCTTTTCCACCTCCGGAGGTAGTTAGTGGTAGGGTAGTCAGCTAGGTTTTGTAGAAGTCTATTTTCTCTTTTTTTCCCTTTTTTTCCCTCTCCTTGGAACTGTTCCAATCTCTCCGGACTGAGGACCTGGAGGAAGCGCCGGGGGGCCTCCACCTGGGACCCACCCCACCAAGACCAGCCAGGTGCAGAAACTCCTTTTTCTCCCAGCGCCAGAGGAATGGAGCAACAGAACACAGTGACTATCTTTGAGAGGAGACCTTCTCTTTTCAAGTTTGTTATCCCTCCAGAGCGGCACAAAGCTCTTGTCATCGGGTATTGTGCTGGGAGTGCTTTGCCTATTTATTAAACAGGTTTTTTCCACTTCTCTCTGAGGAAGTCTTTTCCTGAACTGGTTAGGGGAGGGTAGGGAGGGCCCCGTGGGAGGGTTTCTCCCAAATCTGCCTGAAACCAGAACAATCGGTCTACATGAATCTGTTTCAAATAAACATTTAAAGCTGTCATACAGATAGGGCCTGCCCTAGACAGACACAGCATAGGTGGCTGCCTCTGCAAGCAGACTGCTTGGAGAAAGACTTTTCCTCTGGCTGGCTCTGCTCTGCCTTCACCATTGCCTTTTCCCAGCTTCCCTAAAACATGCCATCAACATAACATTTGATATTGCTGCCATTTATGATGAGGAAAAATGTCTTTTCTTTGTCATCCTTGAGGTGACAGAATTCAAGCTTCCTCATACTTCTGAGAAGCTTTGGGTCAGGTTTACCTCGCCATGCCTACTTACAAACAGGAGCAAATAAGCTCCCAGCACATATTTACAGTTGCAAAACTCCTTATATCAGTCTGGTGTAAAGTCAGTAGAAGACCCATGAGTCCTTAGAGTTTTCTCTACAGAGAAAGATGAATTATGCCAAACAATAGTATTAGAATAATCAATACAACAGAGATTTCACTCTTTATTTACATGTCAATCTACTTTTGAGGAGGAAAATGAGGGTTAACATCTCCAGAGATTACGATCCAGATCAAAATTACTGAGTACTTTTCATAAACATTGTGTTATTATTTAAGGTTTTGTTTTTCACTGGTTGTTTCACATTTGAATAATAATTTTATGTTATTATATTTTCCTACATAGTAGAAGAAGTGTTCCTTCAAATTACTATTGCCACAGAAATGCTTTTAAAGGTATTTTGTTTTATAACATCATTACTTTTTCTATATTTGATTATGTTCAGATTATTCAGGATTAATACCATTGCAACACATTTCAGAATATTCATTAATTTTAATTCTTGAACATCTGGAAATCTGGCAATAAAATTACTAAAAGCAAACAAGATTTTTTAGACTCCTCAGACACAAGCATTCAAACAGAAGTGAAATCCAATAAATGCAAATTGAAAAGACTGCTGGCACTTTGAAACCAAAATTATCTTCTAATACAAAGTTAGTTTTAGAGCCTGTAACTGCCTTTTCATTTCTGAGCTCCTTCATGAGCCCTGGGGATTTTTACAGTAACTTTTATATGTTTTAAAATTCTACCTTTGTTGCAACATGAAAGACCTACAGAAGCTGCAAATTAAAAACTTGTTACTATCCATGTATGCAAGGAATCAGTGGAGATTGCAATTATAATGATTCCAAGCATAGTTTAAAGTATAAATAAAAAAAAGCTATCACTTAATTATCTTAAATCTTGTATTTATTTCTCATGGCAAATATGCAAATATAATTATGTGATTATGTGACATATTTATTCAAACCCTTAGCTTTTGTTCAGTCCAATGATTGGAAATGATGAACAACTTAATTAGAGAGAAGTGATCAATTTGTGATTTATGTCAAGTTCCATTTGAAGCTGAAATTGGAATTGCATTTTTCCCTTAAAAGAATTTTTCTGTTGATCAGGAAAAATTTTAGACCTAAAGCCAGTTTTGTAACTAGAATATATTCACTGTAATTACATAAAATCACTAGAATTAACTAGGTTGGAAAAGACCTCTGAGATCATTGAGTCTCACCTATGACCCAACACCACCACCATGAACTAGACCATGGCACTGAGTACCACATCCAGTCTTTCCTTACACACTCCAGGGATGGTGAGTCCACCACCTCCCTGGGCAGCCCATTCCAATGCCCAGTCATTCTTTCTGTTAAGAAATATTACTAATTTATTCTCATATATTAGTAATTCAAGATTTTAATGCAACTAGGTACCACCTCTGTTACCTCAATTCATTCATATATTTGGAAATTTCTGCCTTTCCAAGCCAGTTTTTGATGTTTGCAGTGGTCACTTAATGCAGCTTAATGCAATGCAGGCCTTCTGCATGCTCCACACCCAAGCTCTTTTGCCTGAAGACAGCTGGGACTAGAACTGAGCCAGAAGACCAGCATGGGGGCAGTGTGGATGAACAGGAAGCCTGGATTCCTTTTGCCACAAACATTAAATGAAGAGTTGAGGATTTTATCATAGGCAGCTAATTATCATGGGCAGGTCCTCTCCAACACAGATTCATTATTCCACAAACATAACAACCTGGCTCTCTGCAGACTCCTGCCCAGTACTGAACACAGTTACCTAGCTTCCACTGCCAGCTACATCTGATGAGCAATATTTCCATGTTTGCCCAGAGCAAGTCCTGTGCCAATAAACCTTAAAGACCAAGGCTGACTCTGCACCACAGCACGGAATGGCATTTGTATTCCTGCTGTCCCCAGATCTGTTGGAGTAAATTGTATGCAGAGAGGCCAATAAGCATCTCTGCAGAGTCAGTTTCCATTCTGAAAGGCTGGCACTGACTTGGAACCAGAGCAACAAGTACATCCAGAGAATTCTGGGCAGAGCCCTGTGGCTAAGGCTGTGCCAGACACCCACATTGCTGCAGATTCCAGTGGGGTGCATTTACTTGAATGCAATACCAAGCTTAGAGTGGCTCCCTGTGCTTGTCTGGAGCATGATGCAGAGATGTCTTTCCAAGGACAGCTTGCAGGACAGTGCAATAATGCAGCCCACATAGCAGCTCTAGAACAACCAGCCTTCCTGTTACCCAGGGAATCCTATCTCCCACAGAAGCATAGAGATGCCTACAGCAAGAAAAACATGTTTTTAGTAAGTGTTTCGTGACTGATCTAGCTTAGTGTTGTTTATGTCATAGAATCTGTAGGCTGGGAGAGACCTATGGATGGAAATCACCCATTCCAACTCCTGTTCTAAGCAAGCCCAGCCCCCAAAACTGAACCCTGGGCAAACTGTATAGTTGGATCTACTTTTAAGACACTCAGTGCACTGCCATTTCAGTTGTCGTTCATTAAATTCCTATGAATATTTATTATTTCAGGATATAGTCTTTGTGATTCAAAGCACTCCTGCTCTATGTAAATCTGAACAGAAACTTCTTACCCCAAACTCACTCATCGTTGTACAGCCAGTGTTAGAATCCTGTAAGAATCCTTCATCTGAAATTTACTCACAGAGCAATACACTGTCATCATCTGAACAAGGCTTCAAACCCTTGCAGATTCACACAGGTTGCTGTGGTGTCTGTACAGACAAGACTGACCTACAGGGTGTCACATGCAGTGATGCACACGAGCCAACATTCAATATACAGCCAGCAGCATCTATGAAATTACACGAACACAGAGAAGAATAAGGTAAGAAAGCTGGTAGTGTTTTAACACAGCACAGAAAGCCATTAATCCACACACAAAAAAAAAAAAATCAATGCAAAACAAAACATTAACATGAAAAATAAACAGTGGTTTAGCTGTTAGTTCTTGTTTTGTAGCATTGCTTCTTACTAATATCAGGACAGGTAATCCAAGAGCTTCTAAGGTGGGTAGGGTCCTGAAGTTCTGGATGACACAAGCACATATACAAAATATTTAATGGACTCTGTCTTGCATAAAGACATATTCTTTAAATTATTCATGCTAGACTGATACAGTCTTACACGTGGCCAGAGTGTAATAAGCTACGTGAAGATGTGTCAAGTCTGAGGGCTGACCTGCAATTTCTCAGTGTGTCTTAATAATAGTGAGACAACTGCTCTGGACATGCTTTGGAAAACAAAAAGTTTTAATAATGACAAAAATAGCAAACATTACCAAAAAAAGAAATGTAAGTCAAACACAGTGCAGAGAACTCTCTCACACTGCTACGGCAGTCCAAAAAAGCAATTGAGCCCCTTTGTGCAGTTTTTTAGTACTTGTTGGTCCAGATGGGCTTTTTGGCACCTTGCCCAATGAAACTGGCAACAGGTTTAGAGGTACATTTCTAAAGCCCAATCAGTGCTCCTGTGCTGGCATTGGGCCAATTATGATAACGGATGAACAGAAAGTTCTGGGGCTTCTTTCTAAAAGTCAGGGGTGAAACTGGAACCCCTTTACCATATTTGGAAACACCTGCTCAGGTGTGGGGGTGCATTACTACACTAGACCTATTATGTTTTAGAAATATCAATGCATTTTAGATAAAACATTCTAGACACAGATTTAGGAGAGCAAACAGTCTCCAGATCAGCTTGAGAAGGCTGTGGCATTCTGTACAAATTGATCAATCAATACAAAGAATACATTGTTCAACACACAGAGAAAAGCACACTACCTCTTCCTCCATGCCTGTGAGATAGCCAAGAACAGCACTATTTTCACTCAGATTTATTTGTAATTGTGATGTCATTTCAGTTCACTTGCTCCCTTCTTCCATTAAAACAGCCACCAGTGTTTCTGAAAATCATACATTGTCAGCTGACACCAAGAGCACAAAAGCCCTGCAGCAATCTCCTTAGTGTTTTCTTGTCAGTTCAATAAGGAGCAATTTCACTTCAAGGCCAAATTGATACAAACAAATCAAGAATCATTTTCTCAGATGTCCTATGTCTTTGAAGCATTATTTCCTTCTCACAGCAGATGCACTTCCATGGATTGAAAGTATTGCTGGGGCCTTTCTTTGTTTTATGTAACTGCTTCCATAGATGAAACTTTTCATGGAGAGGGAGGGAATATCACATATTCTAGTCTGCACACAGTGGCACTCAAGAACAGGTTGATCAACCATTCGATGGCAACAACAGGAGCACTGCCCCTGCTATGGTCTGAGGACACCCTGGGCTCACGGGTGGTGTTATGTGCCCTAGCAGGTGCTTGGCTGCATGCAGCAGCCTTGTCAACTGCCTGAACACACTTCTGCATTTCTCTTGGTACCGCAATTGAAGAACAGCAAAGGTATACCCAATGAGGCCTTCAAAAAATGTGTATGTAAATCTCCTGTCTTTCTAATAAGATTGTAAGAGAGGGGTCTCTAACCCTCTATCTCATTCCTGTGTTCTGAGTACTCCACAGAAGAGCAGTTTATTCCAAATACCATCTGGCATAGCTGCTTGCTTAGCTTAAGTAGCAGAGCTTCATTTGTGGACTTGGAGGTTCCCAGGTTCAGGCACTGAGATGCTTTGAGCACAGAAGTTTTTACTCTGCTTTAGTTTGGGTCTGTTCAAGGACAGAGAGACATTATTCTCAGCACACTGTGAATCAGACCTTTGTCTAAAACATAGCATTTTTAGTGACAAGCCTGAAGTTCTGTTACTTGAGCACCTCAGCAGAAAGACATGGAGATTAAAGCACTACTTTACTGTCCTACTTGGAGTACCTACAAAAGGGTGGTACAAGGCTTACTTGGCTGCTAAACTTTGCAACCCTCATTGAACGGAAAATGGAGATGTGCAGTGCAGCTGCAAAGCACAGGCTGTAATATTTCATAGTACCAGACTATAACTGAGCCAGGGCAATGAGGAGAAACAAAAACTCAGTTAGCACTCTGCTTTTTCCCACCAGTAAATCAGAGCTGATTTTGCCAGCAAACTGCTCAAGTATATGCATACTACAGCAGTGTCCAAAAAGAGCACATAGAAAGAGAATATAGGTACAACATATGGTAGGGAATACCATATGAATGTAGAAATAACCCAACAGAAAAAGAAGGATATGCTTTGTGTTAAATTAGCTAAGCGCTAAGTCAGATGCTGTTTAATCAGTAAGTGAGCAATCCAACTTAACCCCTTTTTAGTAGGTAATTAGTGATACGAGACTTCTAATCCTGCAGTTAAGTTCTGCACAATATCTGAAACATTATTTGATTCTTATCTGGTTTAGATGTATTACACTCAGGTCATTGTGAACAAAGAAAAAACTTTGAGCAAGAAAATTTATTCTTATTCTGATGTTGGTTTAGTGACTTTTTCAAAGATACCTTCCTAATGGGGCCAAACTCCAAATACATCTCATCCTTCACCCTTCAGAAATTCATACACAAAGGCCTACCTAAGCCTCATGGTCACACAAAGAAACGTCGGATAGATCTAGTTCCTTTCCTGCTCTCTCTCACTTGTAACTCTCTCAGATATAATCCTTGAGACTTATCATGCTTCTTTTCTCATTTTTCTTAGCAGTACCTTTCCTTTCTAACAGAGTGCTAACCCAGGATTAGGTTAGTACAGACAACATGCTCGTACTTCTTACTTGTAGGTGCATCACTAGTTCCTAGTTAAGTTCTACTGGAAGAGATTAGCTTTCCTAGCATCTGTAGGTAGGTTACTGGAAATAAGTTTCAAACTAAAATTACCTCTGAAAGAATCTCTACATCTTAAATCAGCTCCTAAAATTAATTTCCAGAAATATTGACAAACAAAACCTGAGAAACAGAGCTTTAGGCCAATTAAGTTATTTATTTTGTTACTGTTGATTTTGATAACTTTTTTATAAAACAGATTAAATTTGAGTATATTTTTAAAATCAAATAATTTTAAAAAGTTTATTTTTTATTATCAAAACAATGAGGCATCAAGAATTAGCAAACAAAAGTAATAGAATGTCACCGAGCAATTACACTAAACAAAACCTTTCCCCTGAAATGGTTACAGGTTTGAGTATCTGAAATTTTCAACAGAAAGGCTTCAGAAACATTTTTCTGGGTGGCTGTGCTTTATTTATTTTTGTAAGCATCTCTTCCCTTGATGTTTCCATGTAAGGTGTTACCAACCTACTAGTCAATTTTAAAAGCAGAAAAAGAAATCACAGAATCACATAATCACAGAATATAGCTGAGCTGGAAGGGTCCCACAACAATCATCAACTCCAAATCCTGTCCCTGCACAGGACCATCCCCAAGAGTCACACCATGTTCCTGAGAGCATTGTCTTAAGGCTTCTTCAACTCTCTCAGACTTGGTGCTGACCACTGCCCTGGGGAGCCTGTTCCAGTGCCCAAACACCCTCTGGGTGAGGTATCCAAACCTCCCCTGAAACAACTTCAGGCCGTTCCCTCTCTGTCCTGTCACCGGTCACCACAGAGAAGAGATCAGTGCCTGTCCCTCCTCTTCCCCTCACAAGGAAGTTGTAACTGCAGTGAGGCCTCCCCTCAGCCTCCTCTCCTCCAGGCTGAACAGACCCAGTGCCCTCAGCTGTTCCTCATGCAGCTTCCCCTCAAGGCCCTTCACCATCTTTGTTGCCCTCCTTTGGACACTCTCTGATAGTTCAATGTCTTTCTTACACTGTGGCACCCAAAACTGCCCCCAGCACTCGAGGTGAGGCTGCCCCAGTGCAGAGCAGAGCAGGACAATCCCCTCCCTTGCCAGGCTGGTGATGCTGGGCCTGATGTCCCCCAGGACAGGGTTGGCCCTCCTGGCTGCCAGGGCACTGCTGGCTCATATCCAACTTTCCACTGACCAGGACCCCCAGGTCCCTTTCTGTGGCACTGCTTTCCAGCATCTCATTCCCAGACTGTCTGTGCATCCAAGGTTGACCCATCTCAGGTGGAGAATTCAGCTCTTTCCCTTGTTCATGCTGGATTATAGTGTTATACTCAAAAAAGCATTGCATAACCAATTCAGGCCATAAAAAGTGGAAACCTAAGTCAGAATGGGGGGCTGGCTGGGAAGAGGCAGTGTTATCTGTACATGCTGGTGTGGGCAAGGAACTAATGCACAGAGAGATTAAGGGCATTGTTCAGCAAAACCCTTAAGCACATGTATGAGTAATCCCACTGCTGCTCAGGATGGCATTACTGCCAAAAGGAAGTTCTACAGCCCTTTGTGTTAATTCAGGGCCCTGTTGACCTGTCCAAGGTCACACAGTAAACCTGAGATAATTCCAGGATTTGGACTCAAGCATCTTGTTTTCTACTAGCAGGCCTTGAAAAGAAACTTAGCCACTTTTCAGTTTATGTTTATCACCATTTGTTGTGTTTCTGTTTAGAGATAGATAGATAGATACATACATACACACATACATACATAACATATTCAGGATCTCAAACAAGTAATTACAAACTTCAGTCTCCAATCCAGTATATCTGAAATCTAACTGACATGAATTTATTAAATAGGTGGAAAAAAATAACAAGAAAATAGTATATTCATAAACATGAGGAAAAAAATGTGCAGGAACATAGGTATGCACACGATGTTTCATAAAATTTCCATGACTCTGTCTTGGTTTGAAAGACAGGTGTCTGCTAAGGAAGGCAGGAGTCTCCCTTGGAATGGAAAATGTAAACCCCTTCCCTCCAAATCATTATAATTTTGAAATTAAGGGGCTCTCGGGCAAAGAGATGAGAATAGGAATAACAGTTATTTACTAGTATGTACAATAAAGCAAACAAACAATAAACAGAACAACAAAGTGTTAACAACAAACAGAATCAGGAACCCAGTGATCTGGCTCCAAGCAGGGCAGGGAGAGGCGAGCTCAGGATCCTGGGCACCCAAGAAGATGGGGATAGGTCCCTCTTTTAGTGAGGTAGGTGATCATAAGGTCCCAGTTCAGTGGCTGCTCTCACAGGCAGAGGCTCACCACATGGCAGAAGAAGCAGCTCTGGGCTGGGGTCTGGCAGCAGCAGCCAGTTCCCTTCCCCAAGCTGCTTCCCAGCTCCCACAGTCCTTCTCTGAAGCCGAGAGAGAGAGAGACAGAGACGGAGACAGAGAATGAGAGTGAGAGTGAGAGTGAGAGAGTGAGAGAGTGAGAGCGCCAGCAGCTGCTGCAGCCCCGTCTTATACCTGCCCAATCTCTGCCCCTAGGAGAGAAACTCCCAGATAAGTGCAACCAGATGCCCTCCTCCCCTGAGCTTGGTCACTTATTTTTATTTTTTTTAAGTTTTTCTTAAATACTTTGTTGTTAGTGTTTCCTAGAAACTTATGGAGGAAAAAAAAATCTATAAGTTAAAAGGAACAAAAAGAAAGAAACCTAATCCCCAAAACTCACTTTCTGTGAGATCACCATATAAGCAAGTCTTCAGAAGAAACAGAGAAATTTTATATGTATACATATATTTATATAAACAGGTTCATCTGAATAAAGTTGGGAAGCTTCTTTCAGGAGAAGAGAATGTCAGAGTAACGTATCTTACAGGTACAGCCTTCAGCAGAGAATCATCAGGTTCTACAGGCCTGTTTTATAGGAAACAATATCTTACAAAACCAGACTTCGATAGTGTGAAATGGACTTTGTTATTAAGAGGTGATTGCTTCATTTTTATGTTGAGCAAAGAAAATTATAGTTTAAACTGAACTTCATTTAAGTTATTGTTCCTAAATTTGTTGTTTTCTGATAAAAATATATGGCAATGCCTTCACCTTGGTTACATCAGGTCATTTTCCATTAGGAAGCCTATGCAAATTTAGAAGAGACTTTTATGTATTCAGCCTTCCTGAACAGCTTTTAAGATAAGAGCCTAAAATATGGCCATTGCCCCAAGTAATGGAGTCCCATGTACTGTACCAAGACCATTTGATCAAGACAGCTACAGGACAAGTACCAATTTAGATGAAGTCACATAAAAGGCTTCTTTTTTCTCCTCTCATCTTACCTCTTTCTTTCAGACATGAGAAGTTGCATAGGAGATGAAGTTATTCTTAATCCCTTGTCACAACTCTCGAAGTTTAGATTCAAATGAAGTGATAAATAGATTTGTTAGAGATAGAGGTTTGGTCATGAAGTGGAACTTGTTCAATTTCATTGCCAGGCTGATAATGACAGAGAAAAAACTGTCAGAGAACTGGAAATATGTTCCTCCTGGGGAAGAAGAGACTGAGGGGAGACATCATCGCAGTCTAAAACTTCCTTGTGAGGGGAAGAGGAGGCGCAGACACTGACCCCTACTCTCTGGTGACCAGTGACAGGACCCAAGGGAATGGCCTGAAGTTGTTTCAGGGGAGGTTTAGGCTGGATATTAGAAAAAGATTCTTCACCCAAAGGGTGTTTGGGCACTGGAACAGGTTCCCCAGGGCAGTGGTCACAGCACCAAGTCTGAGAGAGTTGAAGAAGCCTTTGGACAATGCTCTGAGGCACATGGTGTGACTCTTGGGGAGGGTCCTGTGAAGGGCTAAGAGCATGATAATCCTTGTAGGTCCCTTCCAACTCAGCATATTCTGTGATTCTCTGGTCCTTAGAACCAGTTACATAGAGGACGTTACCATAGCAAACCAAGATCCATGAAAAGGACAGGACTCCGTAATATGCCATAGCTTTACTTAACATACTTTTATATCTCCAAGGTCAGTAACATGAGAAAAAAAATTCTTCCTTCAGGATATGAAGACTCTCATCTTCTTAACAGCAGTGAGTGAGTGATTTAGAGAGCCCTGTAGGCACAGTGCAGACAGCAGGCTGCAGAGAAACCCTTCACCAACAAATATGGCACATAATGGTAAAAGCTCCCAATTTGACTTATTCAAAGAGCAAGACTTCTGATTAGGCTTGCTCAGGAGTTCCTACAAATCATGTGATTACTGCATTTGGGAGTCTGCCACTGAGCTTCATTTGTGTATGCATATATTACAGAATTATTATTGACTCTTATGCACATTGGTTGACACCCCCCATTGCTAATGTTGTCAGGGACCTTCTACTGTAACACTTTGTTTACCAATATCTTTAAGCTTGGAAAACTAAATGAGCAGAAATTTTTCAGTTCAGATGTTTGCTTGAGATCACACTTTGATGGAGAAATTCCAGAATATTTCAGCTAGGAACCCATCCAGAAAAAAAAAAATTAAAATGTTAAAAGCTGTTATCGTTTCTTACAGAAGTTCCACTGGACTCTGACTCTGCAAAAAGACCATGACATTTTTGAGGGCTGAACTTTTTTAGCAGGAATGTGCCTTTTGCCACTCTGCTGAAAATCACCCCACTTGGCTCCAGTCAATGCCTCTGCAAAGTCAGGGTTTGCTTAGTAAGCCCAGCAGAAATTTGCCAATATTTCTGAGGTTTAAAAGCAAAAGTTTCTGAACATGTGTGTAAACTAAATGTGCTTGCATGACCCCTGGAGCTGAAAGAAACTAGATCCTCTGCATTTAAGCAAAGGAGACCTTCCACTTTCTTTGAAAATCAACAAATTCACATCAAAGAGAGATGGAACTTTTCATCCAAACAGAAATAACCCCTGAATTTTGGCCAAACAGGAGTGAAAAGAGGTAACAACTTTTGCTTCAGCACTACTTCTCTGCCTCCTAGGGGTTCAGTTTTCTGCAGGATACCTACTCTGAAATTTTAATTTTGTTGGAAAGACACGGGTTGTTATTGATCATCTGCTTAATCAATTCATACAATCTGAACATCAGCTTGCAATACTGTCAGAATTTTGTGAAGCTCTATTAAATTAATAATACAATTATTTAGAAAATATGGATACTGCAGCAGCAAGTGTAAGTCCCTGTAGCTTTTCTTCTTGGCATCCTGGTTTTCCTCTTCCAAATGAAACTACTTTTGTTTACAGAAGTAGATTTCTAGCATATCATAAATAAACATATTTAAATCCTACCATCATCTGAGCAGCAGCTGCTCCTAAGAAGGCATGGGCTGTGGGATTTGAGTGCAAATCCAATTTAGTTCAGTCTCTAGCGGCCACTGCTCATAAAACTGAACATAATTTGTTGCAATTGGCAACTTCTACAGAAAGAAACTTGCAAGTTCCCTGATACAGCTGCTGTCAAAGTCTGCTTTCTGCAGGGGTAGAGGATGGAGAAAACAAGAACCAAATATAGTTTTCCAGGTCCTTCTTTGGGATCCTGGCATACTATATTATCATTATTAAAGTTTACTGGGAAACATGAGCAATAGGAAAACCACTGCTTTAAAGTCTGACACTACATTATTTAGGGTTTGCTTGAGAAGAAGATTTAAAAAAAAACACCTCAATTGCTGTGTTATTAAATAAATTAGAAAGGCTTAATATATCTGGAAATGTATTTGATGAACAATTGGAAACATCTACCCTATGTAAAATAGAAAAAGAGAAGTTTTTTCCAGAAAACAAAATAATTTACAGAACAGTCTTATTTCAAAGATGCTGGTAACCTAACTCAGCTCTAGGTGATACTGTTACGGTTCCACAAAGACAACACAGGTACATAGTAGTAAGTAAAATGAACGGGTGACCATCTTCTGATGTTGTGGCCAGTTGGCACAGCAGAGCTGGTACCCCGTAACTAAACCTTCTCCAACCCAACACACAGTGGTTTCATCTACATGAACAATTAAAAGCACTACACTACTCCCCATGACAAGCCTAGATATTGTTTGTGAAGATATTGAAAGGCAAAAGACAAACCCAAACCAAGGAGCAAACTGACAACTCATCTGGATGGAGACTTTAGGTATCTACATTGTAATCTTAGTATAAACACAAGCAAAAATCCCCAACCAGGATTTGGTTTGGTGAATAGTCTGTATTTTTAATATTGTGGTCTCTTTTCTAATACAAGAGCAAGCCTTCCTCCATCAGGCACCAGGTGAAGCTCTCAGCAGTTACTCTCCAAGGAAACAAGTACTTTTAATGACAAGAGGAACTTGGGTTATCAACATTGGTCTTGATGCTTCAAGGCATGGCTCATTTCCATCTCTGTTTTTTGAAGCCCTGGTGTCAGGAAGCCCTTCCAAATGTATTACTGCCAAAGGAGTTCTCAGGAATAATTTCCAGAGGAATAAATCAGCAAGCAAACTTTCTACTCTGTGTCATGGCTCCTTCCCAAAGAGCATAATAAAAGTAACTACAAGAGTGCACATTGGTTATGATTAGTTAGCCTGGATGTAACAATGTCTGACAAAACCTCTCCATGCACAAACATGACTCCATGCAATATTTACCCAGCAAAGGTCTCTGCTAGATAGGTGTCTCTGTACCACTTTCCATTTCGTGGTGTCGATTTTCCCTGGAGGTGGCAACATAAGTAAGTACTGCTTACTTGTGAGCACTGGCAGGGGTACAGGGAAAAAAAAAAACAACTCTTAAGTCATTGAGATTTACAGTATTTTTCCACCTATGTAGAAGGCAATTTCAGCAATTGCTGATTGATTTTCAGGCAATTGCAGCAAGTAGCTTTGACCACTGAAATCAGGAGGCAAGGACACAGGAGTAAGGACAAGCATTGCAGAGAAAGTGGGAAATGACTTTGCATGGAAGTGATAACACAGTCCCCTGCTGGGTAAGCTTCTTTATTCCCTTATCTAAGTTCAACTGCAATGTGACTGACAGCAAGCCTGTTCTCTGCAGGCAAGGTTTTAGCTCCAGCCTGCCTCTTGTGTGATCTGCCCCATATCTGAGACCACTGGATTCTCCAGCACCATCCATGGTTACCCACCATTTGCCATAGATTCCTGTTTTGAAAATCTTGCCAGTAGTGCTGCCCTCCCTGAAAATCCTCTAAGAAGTATTTTTGTTATTTATCAGTTTTAATGAATGCTTAAAAAACATTGCTTATACATTTTTTCCTGATGAAGCTTTTATAGGTTGGGGCAAACAGCTTGCAGTCTTGACATTCAAGCTACATAAAGAAAAATGTGAGTTAACCATTATATGCGATCATATATTTTATTGTGAGATACAGCTATACCACCTTTTTCATAAATTCTGTCTCACCTGTTTGAAAACACATAATGGGCTAGGTAATTTTCAGGTTTCTTATCTGCCTCTAACTCATCTCTAAACATTCACACAGTTGGTGAGAAACATTATCTTTGGAACTGCCAGAAGTACCAGCTTAAAAGGCTTTGGTCTGTTTTCTACTACTCCTCTTCATAAGATATTCAAGGAAGGAAACCAAATTATACTCTCGCTTAAATCAACTGGCATGATCTACAGGAAGCATATAGTGTTAAAAATATTTTTAAACCAATTTTGGAAGAGCTTTCCTTTATTTTCTGATGTTTGTAATAAAGATCTTGGAGATTTTCAAGCAGTTTGTGTCCTGCCATTTAAGAAAAGGGATGCCGTGAAGAGCAGAAAAAAATTATGTCCTTTAAATATATATTGAGCTGTTGTAGACAAAATCCACTGCTATTTATTTGAGATATTTACTTCTCATTTATTGAATTTTTTTCCACTGTCTCCAGTTATCCTTCAAACCTCAGAGAATCATCTATGAAACAGTGATTTGGTGTTACCCCAAGGAATTCATATACAGCTGTGCAGGAGTTGCCCAGTAAACATACACCCTCTATAGATGAAAAATTCCAAACTGGAAGTTCATCAAGAGAACATAATAAAACTGTCAAAGACTGCTAAGAAACAAAATAATTGTGAAATTCATTTCAAAACACGAGAAAATTTGAAAAATGTGAATATACACAATTTGACCATTGTCCTAGTAGTCCCAGGAAGAAAAAAACCCACTCCTTTAGCACTCTTCTACAACCTCTCTATTTCTCTCATCACAGCTTGTGGGTTTCTTCCTAAAACTTTATAGTAAACTAAAAGAACAAACCTTTTCTTCCAGGGAGAAGCACATTTGAGATTTATCTAGAAGTGTTTGACAATGGCGTATTTACACTTTATTGGGATATGGATTTGGATAAATTTAGTGTCTTCAGTAGATCATAATACTACAAGCTTTCAAATTTATATGCTAAGGTATTTTAATAGCTAAATTAAGTAATGTATTTACACATGTCTTTGTGAGGCTGCTGCCTAAAAAGCAATCCATAGTTCTTATAATGTTATGGTATGACCAATGAAGAGCTGAAACTCAAATGAAGACTTCAGGAAGGTAAAAGTAGTACCAGCCTTCAAGAGAGATTGAAGTCAAAGCATCATATTGTATACATATCTCTTTCTCTTAATACAACAGTTTAGAAGATACTGAGTTGAATTATCAGTAAGAAAAGAATAATTGAGATGTGTTTTTTAAACTGTGCAAAATGATTACAGATAAATCCTTCCAGGCAAATATTATTAGTTCTTATGATAAAATTAAAAAATTTAAAAAAAATTATGATAAAATTAAATATACACTTATACTGTGTGGAGCATTTGTCTACTCATCAAGTAGACAGTGATTAGGGAGCAAATATTTATAGAATAGATATAAAGCATTTGATTGTTAAGTAAAGTACTGATTACTGGAGGAAAACACTTTCTTAGCATATGAGTTCATCTTAGCTGAAACTTTTATTTGCTTCAATAGGGATTAAAGGTAAACTTTACACTTGCAAAAGGCAAAGATTTATTGGAAAGTGATTGCAGATCTGAGTAGTCACAATGTGCACAGAAATTTGCCATAATCAGATGTTGAACCTATTGCAGATTTGTTTACTAATGATATAGCAACATGATAAAATTACACCTTCTTTTATGAAAGCAAATGTAGAGTAGCCTGTCAGCACACACAAATGGTATATGCAGTTGAAATTATCTTGGTAGAAAATGCAAAAAATAGTTACAACTAATGTATTTCCCATTTTTCTATTTGAATTCTTTTTTCCAAATGATTTGGCATATTGCTTTCTGTTTTGTGAAGCCTGACCTTTAAAACTCTGAGCATGAATATCGCTTGTTTTCAATTTTTTTTTGATAAATTTAATCAAGTCTTGATCATTTGCACTTAAATTATCACTTATTATTAGTTCTGTGAAAATTATTTTTTTCATATGAACAGAAATTGAGGGCAAAGTTCTTGCCTGTACTACTTGTCTTTTAAGTGGGTTTTTTTTGTTGTTTTTGTTTTTGGGGTTTTTTTCTTTGTTTTACCTTCTAGGAAACTCTGAATACTGATTGCATAGAGCCTCCTGAATATGTTGGCCAGATTAATGTCCTCCTTAATAGCAGGTATTTTTTCCTGCTTCTTGTAGGTGGGTATTTAAATGATTAATAGTTCTATTTTCCAGTTTGTGCTTAATCTATTAATATATTGATCTATAAACTTCTGAGATTTTTTTGCTTTAGAGTTCCCTGCAATTCCAAAAAAGAAAATGCTCTTTTGACATTAAGTGCCTCTCCTGTGCTCTCTCTTGTCTGTCTATGAATTCCTTGTCAGAAAAGTTTTAGAAATTTCAAGTAATATTCAAGCAATGTTCAACCATTTACTGATAGTTAATAGGATCCATTTTATGCTAACACAATATGAACTCCCTCTCTTTTAATGAAGTTTTCTAATATTTGTAAGCAAAGAAATAAAAAATTTCTTCCCTTCAGGACCATCAAACCCTTGACTTTCCTGTGACATCTTGATTTTATTCTCTATCACTCATAGGACACAGAGGATAGCTCCATAAAATCCTCAACTTCATGTCATGTACCATTAAGCTATTCACTGGCAGAATCTTTTTTCTTCCATATACTCCATCCTAACATAATGCAAGTACTAAAGTAAAGCTGTTTAGTTTTGTGTTAATAATTGTTTCTAACTGCCTATCCATAGGTTTAATTTTCCCCTTCACTAGATGGGTATATTCCATTGAATGCACTAGTGTCAAACAAGAACCTGAAAAGAATAAAGTCAACTTTTATCCTAAATGGAGAAGTGTTTGCATGCATATCATAATTGCAGACAGAAGCAAGGGTGAGCTAAATTTGATTAGAAAAAATCTAGTCTGTCATGATTGGGTCCAGGCAATTATAATATTGAAAACAAGAGTATAATGAAAATAATCAAATTTGTATTCCTTCTCTGCAGCAGTGTCATTGGTTTTGGACTCCAGAAGCATTGTTTATCTATGGTCTCCAAGGTAAGCCACAATGCAGCTGCAGAATCACCTGACTGACAGCTTGCAATGCAGCAGCATCAGTTGCTGGTCTGTTAAATGAGTTGTTGTTTTACAGTAATGGAAAGAAGCTCAAAGTAAAATAAAACAACAGTACAGAGAGGGATACTGACAAGTTAAAGAGTTTCTTTGAATACACAATGGTTGTGGCCATCTGATAATAAACAAAAAAATGTTCCAACCACAAAATTTAATTTGGTAGGTTTTGGCAAAATGCTGATCAGCAGAGAGGAAAAATCTTATCATTATAGCAACAGATTTCCTAACACTACATTACATATTAATTAAAATTAATAGTGCTTGTATTAAGGACTTCAACTCAGCACTAAGTTTCCTGCCAGAAAGTCTTTTCTGTTTCCAGAAAGGCATGTTCACATCTTTCCCGACAATGTGCAATGAACACAGGCTGAACATGAAAAAGATTTTTTATTGTTGTTTTTTCTCCACCATATAGTCTATCCTTTTGCTAGACATAATTACCAAGACATAATTGCAAGATATAATTCAATTTATCTAGAGATCCAAAGATTGAGGCTTCATTTAAATGATACACAGACAGAACGTCTTTTGAATCCAGATGCTTATGATGTGACTGTCCTGGGTCTGAGTTTCCCCTGCCTTGTCAGCACTTCAATGCAGGCTCACATTCAGCATATCCCCGGCTTCAGGAGGCTCTACCCTCCACACCCTGAAAGCCTGGCTCAGTCGGTAAACCATTGGCTCTTCAGCAGAGGCTGCATCTTGTGGCTTAGCTGTACTCTTCTATAAACAGGGAAGCCATTAATAAGATAAACAAGCTTCTTGAGGAAAACAAATTGTGACACCCAAGGTAAGAAAAGAAATTGAGATATATAGTAGAATAGGACAGGCAGTAGGGAGGAATTCTCCCAGGAGCAGGAAGTAGCAAATAATGTTGAAAATAACAGTGATCTACCTTTTTTTTATTATTGTTTTTTAACTGTAATAAGGTAATGCACAACTTTATCATGGACTGAGAAAGTGTGATCAGTAGTTATAGTAAGACTCACTATTTTTAAGAGTATCTTGGAGCTGAAAGCAAAACAAGAGCAACAAAATGTTCATTTCTAGGAAAACTTTCTGACTAAGGATTTTACATCAGAAGAAGAATTATCAGATTCTTTCATTACAATAATCATATTCATTGCTTTCAAATATCAAATATTTTTCATAATCATGAATAACATTTGTTAATAACATTTGGAAACTTTTTCACCTTTCGCTGATGATTTCTGCTGCTCATGAATACTTCTGGATGTGTCCTTGCCCCTCAGACACCTTTTCTGTTTCTAATGACAGTCAGATATTTGTCTTCCTTTTGACCTGACATAGCCTTTTTCTTCCACAATATTACTAGATATTTCTAGTAATCTAGAAATCTAGTATCTATTTACTAGGTATTTCCTATACCTATATTTAATATACTGATTTACTTTTCTCCTGGAATAAAGAACATTTTAGGAAGAACAATCAGGAAGGCATAAGTTTTGCTTCTAGTTTGCTCAGTGACACTTTCATTTGATAATTCGAGTTTGTTACTTGTAAGCAAGTAAAAACAAAGACATTGATAAGGAAAGTTCATGTAGCACCTAGGAAGTACCTGCTAATTGGTTTGCTTCTTTGGATCCTATCTCTTAATCAGAACTTTTGCATTCACTCTACACCTTCTATGTGTGTGAGGGGGGATTTTTTTGTGGTTTTTTCTTGTTTGTTTGTTTGTTTTGTGGTTTTGTTTTGGTTTGGTTTTGTTTGGGTTTTTTTTTAATAAAATTTTTTATTATGTGGGCCAGATGATAAAATTCTCTCTTTCTGTAAAACTTCCCATTGGAAACTCCTGTCTGGCTACTTCCCAGGAAGCAGGGCCTCAGCACATGTAGCAGTTTCTCCAGAAGGCAAATGTTTTGCATAATGAATGCTTCCCCTTCATCCTCCTTTCCTTACCTTCTCTATCCCAGCTGATGTCATAAGTATGAAATATCCCTTTGAACAATTTTGGTCAGCTGGCCTGGTTGTGTCCCCTCCCAGGATCTTGCCCACCCCCAGCCCCTTGATAGGAGGGATGGAAAGTTGCAGAAAGAGTGCTGATGCTGTGCCAGCACTGCTCAGCAGTAGCCAAAACACTGGTGGGTTATCAACACCTTTCCAGTTATCAATGCAAAGCTCAGCACAGGGAGGGCTGCAAAGAGAAAATGAACTTCAGCTGTCCCAGACCTGACACAATCATCTTTAAAGCCCTCTGCTGGACCCACTTCAGGAGATCCATGTCTCTCTTTTGTCCTGAGGAGCATACTGTGCTTGAAAAAATTATAATACAAATTTTTGATAATCATAGAATGCAAGATTGAAATATATTTTATGTATGTAAAGCATTCAAACTCATGAAAAAACCAGAAGAGAATTTTTTCATTTGTATTTCTTTGATTTTGCAATCTGAACAGCACATTGCTATACGGAAATACAGAAATTTATCTACTGGGTTTGATGAAGTCCAGTAACTGCATGAGATAACTGTAGTAGTCACCTGACATATAACCCAGAAAACATGGTAGTATTTGCATTTGTAATTGCTAAAAACAGAACTTTTGCTTCCATCTAAATTTATTTTTTGAGCACAGAAATATCTGAAAGCATAACTCGGAGATTCTAAAAGTACAGTAAAATTGTATTTCAACTTCGAAGGATAATGATAAATAGTTAAGCTATTGGGTAACCATTTGAGAAAATACATGCTAAATCATCCCAGCAGGGTAACTTTTCAGTTTCTCCAACTCCTGCAATTAACCTGCCCCTCCTCCCCCCCACTGGTGAGTTTCTGGACACTGCAAGATGTCATAATCCAGCATGTGAAATGTCTTTTATATATGAGTATGTCAAATAGTCATCCAAAAAAGCACAAGTATGTAAGTTTACCTTAGTATCTTTGCTGCCATTTGGAGTTAAGGATGGCTGTGTATAATTGTTAGCAGTTATTTCAGATAATTCAATTTGTGAAAATGAGTATAATTTTCTTTCTGGCTCATGTTCTTTTTCACTGCATCTCTTTCTTACAGGGCTGTTCATTTCTCTAAAGGCTGTTCATTTCTATAACTGAGAGACTTTACAAACTGTCACAGACATAATTTTAATTACTTCAACAACATAAAAACAAGATCAATACATCACAGTAGGCAGAAATGCTATCTAACCTTTGAGCTTGTCTTGACAACATTTAATGTCAGCATGCAGCTGGAGAAAGACCAAGCTTTAGAGCTTTTATTCACTCTTAGCAAATGCTGGGAGAGTCTTAATGAGGGTGAAGGATGTGTATCCTCTAATGTACAGGGTTAAAAGCATGCCACGATGCCTCACCTGCACAAGCAAAACACTTTGATGGTTTGTTATGTGATTAATGGTGGTTTTTTCTAACAAAAACACAGATCAAAGAATCCCAATCATCAGCAACAACAGCACGCCACACCACAGACACCACCCTGCTAAAAAGACAAGACTGGTACTCATGGCAATACCTGCTTCTGTGAATCCAAAAGTCAATCCCAAGCCCTCCAGGTCAGGAATGTATGCCACAGCTGGAAGCCAGCAGACACTCAACCTGTGCCCAGGAAGGAAATGGCACTCTCCCAGCCCCATGTCTGGAAGATTAGCTACCATAGTCCAAAACCACTGAAAAAGCTCTGTCCAACCAGTCTTGCAGCTCAGCTGAGAGTTTGGAAGGAGGGAAAGGGTATGAGAACAAGCAGCACTTTGACAACAAAGAATTAGCCATCTGAACTGAGACAAGGTGCAAAGAAAACCTTTAACACAACTCCTTTAGCACAACTCCTTCTCCAGGAACCACAGGGATGCAACATTTTATGGATATTTGGCCTAAATCCACCCCTCTTTCACGCATGTATTACACCTTATCCCAACTTTTAGGGGAGCTCATAACTCCCATACCCATTTCCATTTCTCAATGGGAAAACAGTGAAATGAAATTCCCATTTGCAGATGAATATTTGCTTCAGTATTACAAAAACCCCCACTCTCCAAGGCTCAAAATGGTGTAAACCTACAGGAGGCTTATTTTGTCCCTTTAACAAAATTAATATAATTTTCAGCTCTTGTTGCTCTATATGCCAATTTCCAGTTTTTTTCATTGCTCAAATAATTTTCCAAATCAAAACTAGGGCACACATTGTTGCAATGCCAAACATGTCAACATATTTCTGCAAAATTTACATTTCTAAGGCAAAGGAAAGCCTCGTAATATCTAATGATTTTGCAGAGCAAAAGATTCACTCTGAATCATTACAACTACATACAATATCCCTGAAATACAAATGAATTATTGTTGAAGGTTAGATTTTCTTAAAATTAATCACTAAAATACTTAGAAAAAAAGAAATATGGATACTTTTTTTTACCTCAAAGCAAGAGGATTTTGGTTAGTTTCTAGGATTTCTTGAGCTCAGAAAGAATCCTTGCTAACTTGTAAGCCATTATATGGAAGCCCCAGGGGTACTATGATGTGATGCTTTGCATGGTCTCAGCCAACTCCCAGATAAAAGAAAGGTCCTTATTTTCTTGTGGATATTCAACTGAATAATTTGATCATGTAATTAGTCAGGGTTTATTTGAATGACAGAAGTAGCCAAAAGTACTTATATTTCCTTGATACTTTGTTCTATCCATTTGGTTTTCACCTCTAACCAATGGCACAGCGTGACTGTGGTTCCAGGAGGGAAGAGAAGATAAAGAGCACTTGTCAATTATTCTGTTAATAATAACCCTGAGGTTTTATGCACCTTTTTCTACAAAAAATTTACCAAATCATCTTTACTAGATGATGATTGCTTTCACTGCAGATACTTTTAGGTTTTTTGTGACACTACAGCAAGCTGTGCTGCGTCAGGCTCTTGTTTTAGTAGGGTCATCACCTGAAATTACTTCAGACAGAAATTATTCATTCTCTCTTCTCAGTGATTCCAGCTTTTCAAATGTATTTTACTGGCATCATTTCTGTAGTACACTGAGCAAGTCAAATATGAAAGTTAGTTCCTACTTCTGTAATGCAGAAATATCAGGTTTTACTCTCGCCCAATGAATGTCCAAAGTTTTATACAATTAACGGACAGAAAACTGGTTGGTTACATATTTGTCAAAAGCTTTGATGGATAAAGATGAAATATATCTTGCAGTCACATGAATCACTAGAAATAATTATGTGCACAATTACCTGCCACCTTCAACATCTGGCTGGAACAAAGATAAAATACTTCACTGAGTGATATCAATTACCCTTAGTTTCTTGCTTAACATGACTTAGCTTTTCCTTAACCTAATAGGGTGGAGACTCAATGTTTCTGTTAAATAATGTATAATCCATTCATGGAGACATTCTAGTTTGTTGATCCATCTTAAATCAGCATTTGCCTTCTTTGTTAGACCAGACTCAGAGTGCAGAATTTGGCGGCTTGGAAAACAAGACAGTGAAAAACACTGTCTACATTAGTTATTAAACTCCCACTGTAGTGCAAAGAAACAAATGCCCAGTGGCTTCAGGACAGAAAATGGGACAGAAAAAACTACATAAAAAACACCGACTGGAATGGAATGAGAGTTATTTGTCTTCTGCTTTTCATCAACATTTTTTCCTTTCATGCAATTTTTTAAAAGATGCTGTAAGTTCAAATGACCTATTGAAAAGTTCTCAACTGCCTTAAGTGGGAAGATTTATCAGGCTCATGATTGACAGATGGTAACAAGTCTCAAAAGGATTTATGGAGCATGAGAGCCTTTGGTCTCCAAGAGTTCCTTATATTATGTCTAACGTGTCAAGGGTACAGACTGCAAAGCAGGAAAACCTTTGAAGATTTTAATAGAGAGAAAGAAAGAAAGAAAGGTCCTAAATTGGAGCACTGAATGAATGAGCCTGGACAACACTGCAAAGCAATGGGAAAAGAAAGAGCACACAGAAAAAACTTCTGTACATTGTGCAGTGTTCACTGCTCCAATGTCCAACTTAATGACATTTTGCCTTTGCAGATGAATCTGCAGATATGATAAAGATACATTAAATTTTATCACAGGAAGGGAGTGGCAGAGACTTTAACATAAAAGGGTGTGTTCCACTAATACTAGATCTCTCCAGGCAGTAGATACTTGAGGTTTTCCAGACCTGAAACAGGACATCTATGTATCCTCTTCACAAAGTGAGTCAATTCTTTGATTCAAAAATGTCTTCCTTTACCCATCTGCTTTTATTCATCTCATGTGTACAAAAGCTTCAGCTTTCTACTGATCTCAAACAGATATTGTCAAGAATTTTGTCTTTCTGAAGGATGCAATAATACATATTTGTTGACTCATGGAAACTATTTCCACTCTCACATTAAGGAAATTATTAGATGCTGCTACTCCACAATTCATGCAGAAGGCTCTCAGTGTCAGTAATTCTGGTAGAAATCAAATACATTGTAGCTGGACATCTCTTCTAACTTCAGTGCTTTAGAAATAATGGGTTTATTGAAACCATTATTGAAAAGATCATGAATATGACATAGTACAACTTACCAGCAGTACAGTGCTCTGCAATCCTCACTAAGTTCTTTGAGTATGAAAGACAAATTTCTTTGGTCTTCTGTCAGCAATTGGAAATACCAAACATGAGAATGTAAATCATTTTTTCTCTCTTCCTCCACCCTTATCAAAGATATGTCTGTAGGATTTTGATGCACTCTCACACAGCAATTTCCTATGGGCCTCAAACAAGAGGTAGAAGTGGTCATTAACTCTTTGCATCTGCAGCCAATGGATACTAGCCAACTTCCCAGTACAAAACCCATTAATTTTCAGCAAGGATTAAATTCCAAAATGCCTGGAGAATTACAGAGAGGTGTTACCACTACTACATTTTCTACAAGCATTCTGTCTTTCTCCTAGCTCTCTCTTGCCAAGTAGCATGGAAACTCTTTGTCTATGAGTAAAGAAAATGTATCAACTGAGAACAGGTGGGGTTTTTTTAAATGGGCAAAATCCCTGTAGATGTTAATTTTTTTCTCTGTGTGTTGGTATCAAAGCATAAATATACAGGCAGAAAAGCATAATTAAGCTTTTATAATAGTCATAACAGTATGACTGTTTCAATCCCTTTAAAGGTCTTTGTTGCTTCCAAGGCAGTGATTTTTGTTAAAAGCTAGTGACTGAACTAGAAGCCAAAGGCCATGTAAACTGCTTATCTATTGATTAGTTAGTAGAAATTGCAAAGACTGAATCGGTTTTGTAAGGAGGCACCTTGAGTTTAACAATAAATGTCAAATGTAATTTGGGACTAAAAACAAATAATTGAATGGCTGCCTTTAGACACAATCTGACAGGTGAAACACATTTGTCAAACCAGAGGGAGCCTAATAATAACTTATTCAGGCAAATGTGACATTATTCAGCACAGAAATATGCTGGAAATGGTTCACTTTGTTTCTACATACAAATGTTTTCTGTACTTCACTGATAGTCTGTAGCAAACAATGGGGCAAACTTCTCCTTTACTCATATTTCTGATTTTTTTTCTATTATTGAATTACATTCCATGCTTGATATGATGGAATGGTTCTTCCTTTGCAATTGAAATATCCAGAGTATTCCAGTACTTCTTATTATACAGATAGTTATTGTGTAAAATTACAGCAGCCAAAAATTAAGGCTTGGACATGTATCATCGTTTTTCTTACAAAGACTTCATTTTTCTTGTATGTTTCCAGTTTAATGGCTGATCGAAATAATTATATTGTTAATTAATTTCAGAGTGCATCTACTCTTTACCTCCTGCCATGTATTGCTTATTCCCGTGTCTTTCCAATCACCTCTGTCAAAATGGACAAATGTTTCCTCTTACTGGTAAGTATTATGACAACATACATACTAACTCTGTGGTGCTTCTATTCCACAAATCATGTTGGAGCTGTACAACCTGTCTTATCCACTCTTGGAACTCTAAGTTAATATGTCTATAGCTTGGGGCTATGGGAGCGGTTGTGACACCTAAGAAATACCACTTATTACTCAATAGAGTACATAATGTTATATATTTTGATATGTTACTTTGCACCATTCTGTTAAAAGGAAACCGTTGAAAACTTAGGTAATCAGCTTTTGCTTGACCTTGTGCAAACCTCAACCATACGTGCCTTGATTTTCTCTTGTTGGAAGCACTGCTTATGGCAGTTAGTTGTATGGAAATTATGGCTGTTGCATGGCTGCACTAATTCAGATTTCCATAGTGAGAAAGAAATGCTTGGTTTTGGTAAGATACTTTAAAATACAAAGCATCATTTCAGATACTGTCACAATTTGCTAATACAAGCAGGGGTTGTGATGGTTTGGGATCTCAGAGTGCAGACACAGCAGGGGACGACAACAGTTTACTCTCAACAGCACCACACTTTTATTGAGTACTTACAACAAAATATGCGATAGAGGGAGAGGAATATAGAGAGGGAGAGAGAGAAGAAAGGAAAGAGAGAGAGAGGAGATATAGTTACCACTGGAGAAGAAAGAATCCTTGTGGTGCACACTGACCAAAAGACGTGTCTTCCCGTGGGGTGTACACGAAATGGATCTCTGTCTTTTGGGGTTTTATAGTATTTTTCAAAGTGGGGGGCAACTGGACAAAAAGGTGGGGAGATGTTCCATAGAGAGAGAACAGTAACAGGGCAGGCAGTTCGCAGCAGGTGAATTCAGTCCACCATGACCGTCCATTGTTTCTGCACCAGGTTCCCATGGGAATGCATACCAGTTTTTGGTCCAGCAAACACACCTGTAGACAACACTTAGAAGACATCCCACCTTAGTCAAGCTAGAAAGCCCCCTGTCCCCACAAGGGTCTCAGTCTCAGACCTTGGGGTTTTGGTCTGTGTCCTTGGCGATGGTCGTGAGGCAGATGAGGGATTTTTGGACTGTCTCTTAGAGATACCTAGAAACCTCCTTGCCATGTTGAACTTGTACATGTTCAAGTACCTAATTTTTAATTTCATCTCTGTTCAGTCTCATTGTATCTCCCTCCATTATGAACTGAGGGATAGCCGACTGGAAATTCATATTTATCAGCCTGATGCAAAACAAGAGAACTCTCACTTCCACTGCAGAAATTCATGCCACAAGTTACTTTCAGGTCCTGTGTAGTCATTTGTTATTTACCTTAGTGACCCTTCATTTCTCCCTCCCTCGCATCAGGTGCTGCTGGAACTGCCTGTTCTCCTACTGCAAGGTCCAGCCCTGCCTCATCTGGAGGAGATGGTTAATAGGATGATAGGAAATAAAGAGACTGTGATAGGGCCAGTGCAGGTCAGAAGCAAAGTGACAGTTTTCTAACACCTGCTACCAAAGCAGCATTTGTAAGCCTCCTGCTGCATTGATTTACAGCTACAAGGCTGAAGTTGGGAAACTGGAACTATGGCATCATCCTGCTCTATGACCAGGACTACAAAGTGCCTTACAGCACCAAACTTTTTCTCTTCTTGTGCTTAGGGACCTGAAATTCCAGCATCCGTGAACTTGGTTTGGAAGACATCAAGCACCCCTAGTCCTAACAGGTCATTGAGAGCTGTGACCATTATCCTACCACTCCTCAGATGGCCTTGTTAGTACAGATGGGCAAAATAAAATATTAGTCTTAAGAGCAAGCATGTTAGGAAGCAGGATTCAGAGTTCAGGTGCTATAACTCCCCATCTCATGCCTCTTTTGCATGGTAATACTCTCTTATTTCTTTCTGGTCTCGAGGCTAAAGGCAGAGATTTCAGTAGCAGCAGTGGAAGAAAATGATCTCCTGGAGGTGTCCAGCTACTAGATTTGTTTAGGCTCAAATCACGAATTGCTGTAGAAAGGCAATACAGCAGCAAGGATAGATGCAATAAAAGACATTTTCTAGGCTGATATTGATCACCACCATCATTCCTTGCTTTTGTTTCTATTCAAATGAATTCTAGTAATTTCAAGCATATAGACTTGATTTCTCTCTGGATTTATTCTTTCTCCTTCCTCTCAGGTTTATTATCCAATAACACTGCAATGAGTGTGAGGTGGGAAGCAATGATTCATTTAATTATTTTTTTGGCTTTGATATAATAGCTTTCTAGAATTTGCTTTGGAACACAACATTTCTCAAGAGTCTTAGCAATTATTTTAACATTGCAATCCAGCGAATGCTCAGATGGGCTGGACTAGTAAAATATGAACACAAGCTCAGAAAGAATGAATAAAAATTTCTGTTGTTTAAATATAAAAAAAATTAAGCAGCTCTTTTGTCCTTCTATTCCTATGGGAAAAAAATAAAGACCATTATTTATATAAATTAAAAGCAAAAAAAATTCCCAAATATCTCACTCAGTACATGAATTTTTAAAATCGTATAATAATTTGAGTTAGAAGTGACCTTTAAAGGTCGTCTAGTCCAATCTCCCTGCAATGAGCAGGGTAAAAAACAAAAAAATAACAGGCTTTTCATATGTCAGCTCTCTCTTGATTTCAGGGTTAGAGCTGATTTTACATAGGAAGTTTCCATTGCAGTCTTTCTGAAGCAGCGGCAGAAAAGCATTGTGCCTCTCCTGTGCAATTCTGACTTGAACTTTTAGCAGCCTCATGGCAAAGCTATCAGAAAGGTGATAAAGCCCACTATGTTGAAATCATTAACAAAATGAAAAGCAGAATCCCTCTTACATGGATTCCTAGTCCTTTCAACAAGAAGAACACAACCTCTTAAAATACAGAATGACAGCACTGCTCTTTGCAGAGCCAGCACTGCATCTTCATGGCGATTATCCTTGGTTGCTGTACTCACTGGGGTGTGAGAAACCCACTTTGGACCCAGCTTCTGATTGCCTGTTTTGGCAAGGAGGTCTCAGTCCCACTGTGTGTCCTATGTGAATGTGTTAACATACAGAAGAATTGGCACAAAGTGCCGTGACTCTTTCCAGAAACGGCGTCGTATGTTTGAGGTTTTTGTTGATGATTATTGTGGCAGGAGAGCATCACACCAAAAATGCCCTTTTTAAAACATTTCCGTTTGTTCATGATACTTAACACTTTATTTGCTCTGGAAGGAATGCCCTCTGATCTCCTCAAAAGATCCCCACACTCTCTCTGCTCATGACAGAAAATAGACTGTGATCATATACAGTAAGCATTATTCAAAATTTAATTGATAAAAAAGATCCATATATGGGTTTAAATACAAAGAAAACATTTTTTTCCCAGTAAAATAGAGTGGATGATGGAAGCTATAACAATTTTGAAGTGGGTTAAGAATCAATAAACTTGAAAAATTATGTGCCAGAGAATAGGTAATAAAAAATGGTAATTTTGCTTGGGTATGTTTTTCACCAAGTACTAAAGTTCTAGAGACAAAAGTTTGGAATAGCTTAAAATAGCTTTTAATTTAGAGTAAGTCAGAACTATATTCATTACGTTTTCTTCAGCACAAGAGATCATTATTTTAAAAAGACTTCAATTGTTTTTCATTATGCAAAGAGAATAAGCTTCAGCAAGTGGAAAAGCTCTTGTGTACCACAGGTAAAAGTCGTGTCAGAAAATTTTTCATACAGGAACTATGCATATAATTGGTATTTGAAAGTAATGAAATAAGAGGGTGAAATTGTAAGAGGGTACAATTATTCCACTCTCATCTGAAGAAAATAAATGTGTATGGAAGATACACATGCAGTATCTTTAAGGATAATCTACTATATTATTCAAGGAGTCAATTCTGTCAAGACCTTGTAATTCAGACTGTATTACTTTTGTGAACATGAACATTTTTTGCAGTTTCTGCTTGAAAATCGATGTGGACTTTCACTGCTTAAAGGACATTTGATAAAGCACTGGAAACAGAGGACGATATCCTTTCTGTTGTGAACAATTTCATGTTTGGCATCAACAGAGGCAAAGATCTCCACACTGATCCATTTCTTTTTTTTTCTTTAGTTAGTTTTATTCCTTTTGTGTGAAAATATATTGTGCCATGTAACATTTTTGTATCTGTGGTGATACATGTTTAAGGTGATAGGAAAAACAAGATTTGGAAGTGGAAGTAATTTTTTTTACTACACAAAACTGGCATATTTTTTAAAAGTTAGTGTCTTTCAGCCTCACGATCCCTCCTCCATGTCTTCATCACATTACAACTGTCTGTTGTAATTAAAAAAATCAAAACCCAAAATAAAGTCCTTTTTAAATCTCTTCACAGTTTACTAATAAAAAGAAAAATATAAAACTTGAATAAGCAATATTATCAATATAAGGCTCTTTAATTCTTTTCCCAAAGAATTATCCATTAAAGCAATTTTTAAAAGAAGAAAAAAATAGGTGAAGCAACTAAATGTAAAACTTTATAGTCCCTCTATAGCATAAACTGTGATGTGAACTAAGCTGGACCTTTGCCACAACTCTAAGAACACAAAACAACTCCAAAATGAAGGCTGAAGTAGTTGGTTCTCTTTGCATTACATTTGTTTAAGATAAGGGTACCAACTACTCAAATTTGTAAAACTTTTTAAAAAATTTTCATTTTAAATATTCAATTTTATTTTTGAAACCTCCTATAAAAATATGTTCAAGAGAAACTTCTTTAATTAAAAACTTTAATTATAAATTAAATTAATAATTTAATTTTCTCCAGGAAAAAAGATTAAAATAAATGCCTAAGCATTTCCATCAAAAGAGAAACACATACTTTACATTTTAACAATGATAAAATGCTTTTACAATGAAACAAATTACAGATTCCTGTCTCAACCCATTCATTTAAATAATTTTCAGCTAGCAATATTTTCAGTAAGTTCCATGGATCACACAAAGGCAGTAACAGTGCTCAATGAGATCTACAGCCTTCACATGAATAATACCAAAAATATTAAAGAAAAACTGCTGTTGGTTTGCCTAAACCTATTTACAAATTCTTCTGGAAGTACTTTTAATATAAACAACCCCATTTCCAGACAGACTGAGATCCTAGTCCATCCACCATTACTTTGATGAGAGCAAAAGACCACTAAAAGCCATGGCCAGTCTCAGACCAGAAACTACAACTACTTCACACAGGCTGGAATAATATACAACATCTAGCACAGCACTTCTCACTGCAGAACTGCAGAAAGCACTGCACCCTGCATGGCTGCCTCTTGAGATGTTACCTAAATCAGGCTTCCTTTTTTTAGGCATGAATATTCAACTGTTCTCTAGTTCTGAGAAGCACCTCTGCAAAAAACACACCACTTCCACTCTGGACCTTAAACCAGAAAAACCCCACACTTAAATACATGCTTGAATGTCCTTATTTTAGCAAGATATTCTAAACACTTGCATTTAACTTGCTCAAGATGTATATAGACAACTGAAGGTTTCAGTATTTTCAGTTGAAAAGAGAATACCTGGAGCTGTAGTCAACAAGATCTAATCTGAAGAAGTTAAAGGTCCTTTTCAGGACTAGTCAGCAAAACGATATGATAATGATATTATTTTGATATTGAAGACTACTGATTTTTCTTCATTGGACAGCAGGGTCTTCTCTCCTGTGATGCTCTGACTCAGGTGTGAAAGGTGATTATGATGGAGGCAAACTGTTCCATCCATTACCTACCTTCCTCAGTCACAGGAGGTGCCTTGTCAAGAAGGGTAGATAAGACACTTAGCTTTCAGATAGTGAAACTGATTTTTTCCTAAACAATGTGGGAATAGTGTACTTTCTATTTTCAGGTTTATGTGTTAAACCATGAAAGCCAGAGTAGCCAATCAAAACTCAGAAGTTATTCATTATAAACTGTAATTATGCAGCCATGGGGGAGTAAGTATACAAAAGACTTTAAAACACTAATTAACTCTCGGAAGTAAAAAATGAAATGTGACTAAATGCACATTATAATAAATGCAGGATACATTATGCTGCAGTGGCAGCTCAAACAAAAGGCTCCTCTTTAAGTTAAAAAAAAGATGATTTCACACTTAAACTGAACTCTCACTTTTTGAATACTAGGTTTGCAAAGGGAAATTAATACAGGATATGTAAGATAGTGGTGAAATGTCCAGAGATTCTCTATTATTTTCTCCAGTTCAACACCCTCAAAATATCATGAATCTTTCATCTGACGTAAGTTTAGTCATCTCTCATTATCAACACAGGAAATCTATTTGGAGAATTCAAGGTTTTCAATTGCAGTAGAACAGCTCACCCATATTCCTATTGTCCCATCTACCTACCTTGATCCCACCTCCAACTGCACCTGAATTTGACTCGTTTTTAATTTTTTTATTGAAATAAAAGGCATTGCTCTGAACCCCACCTCCAACACCTTGAAAAATTTCCCTTCATAATACCTCTCCCATCATTCATCATCTTCTACTTTTGTATATCCTTGTTACGGAGGTTTCAGTTTTTTACCATAACATTCCTGCTTCAATACATGTACCTATGAACAACATCCAGAGAAAGAAGCAAGATAAACTACAGCAATTTGGAAATGTTTCTGACTTGCATTGATCTTCAGCACAAATTTTTTAAAAATTCTTATGACTCACAGCAACATCTGAATTAACTGTGAAAAGAAATTTAATTTAACCTAAACCACTAAAATTCAAGTCCTAGAAACCACAAAACAGGAGAAAAATTTAATACAATATAGTCTTCTGGATCACATCACTTTCCTACAAAATAGATATGTTCACTTTCTGTGGTGTCAATACAAAATATTCATAAAACACTTAGATTGCATAAGATGAACCATAAAGGCACTGAGAATTGTTTTTTTAATTTTATTAGTTTCATTAGCATGAAGTAAATAATATATATGTACATGCATTATCAGTATGCAAATTCAAACGTAGGGAAATGTGTCTCCAGTCATAGTTTCAGCCTGTTTTATACTGGTTAATATGTGTGTGTGTGTGTATATATATATGTACTTTGTAATACACATACGGATGTACCTTAAGGTAAAAAAGTAGGGGGGTTTGATCAAATACCTCATCACTATAATTTTTTGTGGGGAGCATTACCTATTTGGGAATTCTGCAGAGTCCCAGAAATCATTAAAAATGCTTGTACTGCAGTATTTTACATGTTTTGGTGGGGAGGGGAGGTAAACCTATGTTCACATGCTGGAATATCTTGGAGGCAAAATGGTTTATCAAAATTATTAGGCTTTTCTTACTGGAAGGAGGTTTGAGGAAAAGAAAATTGCAGATGTATTTCACATCTTTTCACCAAAAACATAAAAGGCACTCAACTGGTATTTTCCTATCAAAAACAACATTGCTTACTTTTCCATCTTTCAACAGTTAAAAAATAAGAAGCTGAGTTGCATGGCCCTGCTGGACATCCAGGACATTATATTTTCAAGAGATAGGAAGTCCACATTTTTTACCCTGCAGTGCTAATAAATAGGTTTTAAGCCATTCCTTGTGCATGACTGAACAAAGCTCCTCTTTACCAAAACCAACTTGTTTTGGAGGTAAAATTCCTTAGCTGAGGAACAACCTAGTTTAATTTTTGAAAGCTAAGGCAGTTATTTAAAGTTGCTTAGAGGCTTGGAGCATTAAATTTTTTTCTAGCCAAGGTTTGTAGGTTTGTAGACAGAAGAGTGATGAAGTAGGTAACATATTAGAGGCATAAAAATTGCAATTAATGATCTGATCCTGTAATTTATATTTATTACTTTGCCAATATTCACTGTATCTGTGATAGACCGAAGCAGTTGATCAGGCCAAAGTCATAACAAGTTGTTAATCTGTGTTCAGGGATTATTTTAATGAACAGTCTTAAGATAAAAAGACCAAAATGTGGTTGAACCATGATGTAACAAAGATAGTCAGACATGTCTAAAAAGAACAGATCAACTGATCCTGTTAGCACAGGAAAAGTCAGTCTGGATAGCTGATATTCCTATTTGTAGTCTCAAAAAAACCACCTGCTAATCCTCACTGGAATCTCACTGGTGCCCACCAAAACCCCACTATCCCTCCCATCCTCAGCTGGTTAGAGGAGAGAAAATACAACAAAATGCTTGTGGATTGAAGTAAGGATAGGGAGAGATCAGTTACTGCCATAGGCAAAATAGACTGGACTTGTGGAAAAATTATTTTATTACCAATAAAATCGAAGTAGGATAATGAGAAATAAAACCAAACCTCAAAACACCATCTCCCCACCCACCCCTCCCTTCTTCCCAGAAGTTGACTTCTCTCCTGTTTTTTCTACCTCTTTCCCAGGAAAAGAAGGTAACATGGGAAATGGGTGCTGTGCCCAGTTTATGAGGTTGACTTCCACTCCTCACACTGTTCTCCTGCTCCTCTGTGCATCCTTTCCACAGGGTGCAATTCTTGAGGAACAAACTGCTCCAGTGTGGGTTCCCCCCAGGGGGTCATAAGTCCTGCCAGCAAATCTGTTCCAGTGTGGGCTCCTCCCTCCATGAGTCCACAAGTTCTGCCAGGAGCCTGCTCTGGTGCAGGCTTCCCACATGGTCACAGCATCTTTTGGGTATCCAACTGCACTGGGATGAGACCCTCCAGGGGTGGCAGGTGGATCTCTGCTCCACTGTGGATGTCCGTGGGCTGCAGGGGCACAGATGCCTCACCACGATCTTCCCTATGGGCTGCCAGGGAAACTCTGCTCTGGCACCTGGAGTACCTCCTTCCCTTCCTTCTGCACCAACTTTGCTGTCTGCTCGGCTGTTCCTCTCACATGGTCTCACTCCTCTCTCTTCTTCTTAAACCTCTTTTATCAGAGGCTCTATCACCTAGGCCAGCAGCTTGTCTTGGAGCCAGCTGGCACTGGCATGGGGAAAGCTTCTGGCAGATTCTTCTCTACAGCGGAGTCATCCCTGTAGCTCCCCACTATCAAAAACATGCCACATACATCCAATACACACACTGAGTCTCACTTCTACTGCTGAAATAAAGGCCACAATCTTAGTTGATGCCATATTCATTATTGGAAATGCTGATCAGGACACTGAAAAGGGAATGAACACCATTTGAAGAAGAGAAGATATGGCAAAACATAACTAAAACAGAAAAAACCCCAAAGAAAGACACCACGATGTTGACAGATTCTTCAAAATTGCCTTCAAAGTTTTCTCCATCTTCTTTTGTATTATTCATTTAGAAACATTCTGTAATTCTGAAGTACTCCAAGAATCTCTTCCCATGCATCTATGACCAGTTTTGCCTCATTAAAGAACAGTTAAGATGAAAAACATGGCCGCGTAGGGAAAAGAGCAGCAGAAGAGATGCCTCTCACAGTGATAAAAAGCTGCTAGGAGTAAGGCAGTGAAGAGAGTGGACAGGAGTCAGCTGGGGAAACGAAAGGCCAGCTACAACCTATAAGAGCAGAAAATAGAGGCTACATACTTAGGGCAGCTGCCATCTGAAAACATGAAAAATAAGCATTCTGTTGGCAAGAATTGAGCTTGAATTTCAGTTTCTATAGAAGAGCTCTATTTTCCTTCCCTGACCCCTATTGTGGTACCGCAGGAACCCTAAAAACAAGCTAATGTCTTTTGAGTAGTATGGCAAAATTCAAGCTTAAGTTTGTTCAGACGATTTGAATTGTTTTACTTGCTTTATGTCTATATGCAGAGTTCCTGCTTATGCACAATATCAATTGATATTTACCATGAATATCTCTAAAGAGATTTATATTTAACATTTCTTAATAACAGAAACACAGGCAGTAACACAGTTCACTTGAAATATACCCCTGCTACAGAAATAATGTTATTTTTGGGCCAACAACTTTTGCCAGTGTGTGCTCTGCACAAGGCAACTCTCCCAGTCTCTTGCCATGCAAGAGTGGAATGAAAGCTGTTAGCATCCTGACAGCAAAACACAAGGCTGTCACACCACTTTGAGGCATTTCTCTGGGTGAACAGCAAACAACAAAGTTCCTTAAAGGCCTTCTTAAAGCTAAATATTATGTTAAAAAACATGACTTTTAATTAAGAAAAAATCAAAACCTATGCAGTCTATATGGATTTTTAATTCTTTGAGGCTTAAAAGCTCCTGCAGTGCTTAACCATCATTACCAACTGCATCAAGTCTCTGCAAGGGTGTGTGAGAAACTTCCCTTTTCCTTCTTCTACAGAGAGTTTTCAACTATTTAGCTTTCCCAACCTCCAGACTTGCAGATTAGTTTGGAAATATGCCACCTTCTGTTATTTGGCCTCTCACATACTGTTGCTTCTGTTCTTTCATTTCATAAAAGAAAATGTAATACCATGTTCAATAATTTCACTTCACAGCCAACACCATATGAAGTATTCATAAACCAAGTACAAAATGTTCTGCATTGCACGGCACTTCACACGTTCATGACTTTCTTCTCTCCTCTTGCAGAGCATAGTCAACTTTCCCACATAAGGAGGATGGGGGGTCAAAGCCTTGTACTCATTCAGTATGAAAATCTGCATTTGTCACCACAACCCTTTTAAACAAAGGGTACCACAAGACAAACATTCTCCAGAGGAAGGACTCTCAGCTTAGCTCTTTCCACTGCTGAGCCACTGAGATCATGCAGTAGTCAGCATGAAAATATCTGGCAAATGGGACTGTAAATAAGAGAATAAAGTACTACATGAAAAAGCACAAGATAAATTTATCCTTGAAAACTCAAGTGTGCTAGTCCAAGAAGGGTATTGTTCTCCATTTAGTTTGAGATAGGTTATTTACAGATTGAATGAGTTTTAAAAGCTCATTTCTAAGTAAGGGGATGTGAAGGCTTTTCCTCTGGGACAAATGTGTATATGTCAGCATTCTACATGATCCATTTTAATACTCGGGAAAAAGCTTTATCAGTGGGTAAGGCAAGTAGATGCTATAGCAGATAACAATATTTCGGTGAAAAGTGACTTTTCCTGAAAGTTCATGCAACACATCAGTAAGAGACAGAAGACCCATGGAAGCCTGTATACTGCTAGAATGTCTCATTAAAATGACCAAAAAAACAACAAAATGTTTCTTTAGCATCTTTTCAGCATCTTCTTTTATTTAGCCTTTTATTATTGCAATTACTTTTTCATAAATAACTTGTTTAATTGTTTACATTTTATTACTGAAAACCAAATGAGATTTAAAAATATATATACTTCAGCCTGTCTACCAAGAATCTCCAGACAAGATGGTAATAATTTATTTACCAGTGCAAACAAAAATATTTTGGTTTAAACTCAGATCTTATAAAATCATCTGTAAACAAAATGCCACATCAGTAATACATCAGATAGTTGTTGCATTAAAAAGAACCTTTAAAATGTTTTGCAAATTAAATAGTAACTCTAACTGGTAATAATGTTAGACATTGTTCAGTAGTTTTTTAAAGGGACATCTTTATCATGTCATGAAATCATAACACACATGGATATATGAATAATTTAATCCGAATTCACTGAAGATGTGCAGTTTTATATGGCACATTTCTTCTAATTCTAATGTTTTTATCTGTATTTTTACAATCGGTTATCACCACTGTTGGTCACTAGGGCTCTAAATTGGACTTTATCTAGCTGCACAGTTTCAAAATATTATTTGTGAGTGGAAAATCTTCATTTTCTTATTTTGAAGTTCACTATTTAATATTCCAAGTGCTGGTGCACAGAGTATCAAAAAATGCAGTGTATAGGTCACACGGCCTATAAGAAGCATTTGTATGCAGACACACACAATCACGTAGCTTTTCTGGCCAGCCTTCCAAGGCCATGATTTTCTTATGCAACTCCATGTTACATCCTAGCAATCAAACAGTCCTTAATGAACAAAACCTTGAGGCCCACCTCATTAGCACCTGAATGACAACACATTCAAGCAGCAAAATCCTATATTTGCACTTGGTAGATAATGCATTATTTTTCAAGCACACACACTCTTTGCCTCAGACGAAACAGAAAAAAAGTCTTTTTATATGCAGAAAGCATTCAAAGCCAGGTGCATTGACAGTAGCACATTATTTTCATCTACAGAGCTCAAAAACAATTCCATGCCCTTAGCTCTTGTTCTATTACTGTACACCAGCTATCTCTTCACAGAAAGTTTTCTTTCTGCAGCACAACTCAACAGCAAAATCCAGAACAAAAGTATATGAAGCACTATTACCCTCCTGCAAACTTTCCAGATAGAAGGAGCATTTGCAGAGAAGGACGCACCTTAGATTATCGTTCCTAAAATATGGTAGCTACGTTACCATATTTTGCAGATTTGACTTGTGAATGTTGGTGTATTCAACTTAGCGGCTAAAGAGGCTCCTGCCACAAGATATTCACCATATGCTCCTTGACTGCTGTTGCTAGACAGGAAGGTAAAATAGCACCAAACCCACTGAAGCATTGTCATGCACCCTGATTCTCATTTTCAGTTGCCCTACTGTGCTTGACTGTGCTTCAGCTCAGGAACTGGTTCATGTTTGCTTCTATTCATCCTGCCATTTATTGCAGCAAGGTCTGCTACAGAACAAACAATAGAAAGCACCAGCTGCCTCAGCCACACAACTTAAATCCATCTGGTTTTGTCTGCATTTCATTAATATCTCAATAAATGTCTACAAGTTCTCCTTTACTGCTGTAAACAGTGAAGATACCTAATAGATGAACAAATGGTAAATGCTATAAATATGCAGTCTGAAATAACATGAAAATCAGTAGAGTGCCAAGTTACAGCGTACAGAGATGCTCTGCACTGTAATCTGATTGCTCCAGATGTATTTGTTTTGAAAACTATGAAATTTGCAAGGACAAAAACAAGATCTAAGGGCAGAACAGGATGTAAGAGCAACCTGGTCTAGGAGAAGATATCCCTCTCATGGAAGGGGAGTTTGGAACCCTTCTTTAAGGTTCCTTCCAATCCAAACTATCCTACAATTCTGTGAAGATGTAGACCACATTCTGAAATACATTTACACTCAGAAAGATCCTGGGGTCATAGTAAATGAGCTAATTAAGCATGAACATTCAGCAAAGTGCTATAGATAAGAAAATGACTGATTCCTGGATGCTTAGGCCAGCAAATGCTAAGATTACTGAAGAGCTGGTATTTATCTCCATAAAGAGCATTAGTGAGACCATTACTGGAATATTATGTCATGCTGTACAGTACACAAGTTAAAAATTACTGAGTCACAAGTTAGAAGGGATTAAAAATGTTTTCAAAATAACTTGTAACCCGAAAAATCCATCTGCAAAAGTGTTAATAAGCTCTAATTCGTTTATTAATTAGAAGGCTAAGATATTACTTGTTCAGCTTCTATAAATACATGTAAGTAGAATATTCATGGCTTTTAGCTCTGTATGGTAATAATTTTAAAAATATATAATGAGATTCAGTAACCAGAAAACAATGAAAGATGAAGTTCAGGCTCAGGTTTACATTTCAGCTGTGAGCCTAAGGAATCACTGGGAAAATACTAGGACAGATGTGTATTCCATCAATTTTGCATTTCTGAGTTATACCTCAGTTATACCCAGTTATACCCTGAGTATAGGCTGAGAAGAAAATTATAGAATAGATTGAAAGGTGAGGCCTCTTCTTTTTTTTTTTTTCTCCAAGAGGCTTAAAAGTAGGACCTTTCAGTCACCTGTAAGACTCATGTTCAAACACACATCTGCTCTTTTTTGATGGTATTTGAACATTGTCTCCAAGGACAGCAACTTTACTAACGGGTTTCTGTGTATTTCTCAGTAACTTTTTCTCATTCTCTCTTCTTGACACCAATACTTTTTTATAGAAAGTGTTTTATACATTACACAGAAAGGGAGTAGTAACTAGTATACAGCTGGTAGAAAAAAATGGGGCTTGGTTTGGGTTTTTTTACTGCAGACCTGAATTTTTAGTCTGTGCCTCACCTACAATGCATTTTCTACACGTGAAGCCACTGTCAGATCACAAGGGATGACATGCTCACAATTTGTTCATAGAAAATTTGGTCAAAATAGGCTACAGAAGAATATTTGGTTTAAAAGTCCTGGAAAGCACTGTCTGTTTCTCATTTTTCTGGAATATTTATTCTTCTAATCAATCAGAAAAATCCAGTTCAAAACTCACATAGTTTTTTCATTAAAATAATTTTTAATATCTTAAATAAACAAAATAGCCTTAATAAATAGCTTTAAGATATTTATATTGTAGATTAAAAGGCCACCCAGACATATTTGAAAAAAATATTATTTTGACAGTTGAAGCAAAACACTTACCAAGCTGGATTTTAAGAAATGTCTGTTCCACTGTCTTCAAATAGCAAGTTGGCTCAGTACTGGCTCCAATATCTGAAAATATCACTGGGTTTTAGTTAAATTTTGCACTTGAAAAAACTTGTAAGGGTTTGCAGATGTCTGTCTTATGTTCGGCTATAATTTTTTCTTGTTTGTTTTTCCTAGTAGGTCCATATTAAAAAAACAAAAACAAAAAGAAAAATTCTCAAATATTGGTCTGCATACTGAACTAGGAAAAGATTGCAGTGCACCTCCAGCTCAATTGTATAACCGCACAGGCAACCAAAAATAACCACTTCTATTTTTCTGGTGAAGTGTTGAAAGAGCTGCTATTTTGACCAGCATGAATTAGCAGGCAATATTTTAACTATCAAAGTGAACCCTAATTCAATCTCGTGATAAACCTCAGATGCCAAAGTGTTTTCAAACTGACAAAACAGGCCTGTGAAAGCAGAATGACCCGAGGTAATGAAATACCTGAAATATCCCCAAGCCTCTCTGTATGGCAAAATTGCACAGGGCAGACACAAGCAACGGTTTCAGCTGGTGGTCCCAAAGAAGTACAGGTTTATCCCAGTGACACTTGGTTAAATGAATTAACTGTGTTTCGTTAGCAAATGAACAATGCTTAGCTCACTTTTGCTGCATTGCCTCCAACTCCAGTTTGATGGAAGGAATCAGGTGAATTCTAGTTCAGGGATGGCCTCTACTAGACTCCTCTGTCTGACATGGGCAACCCCTGCAGCTCCACAGCCTTCAATGGAGTTGCCAAAGCCAGCTCTTGTCTTCTGGGTGGGTGTGACTTAAAGTATTTTTGCTATGGTAACATAAGGTATGCACACCCTTTTTAATAAAGAATGTTTCCCAAAGAACATAAGCAAGTATGAGAAAACAAACCTGTAAGCAGTACCTGTTGTAATTATTTTAGGGTACCATTCAAGAAAGCCCAAAAAACCCACAGCAACTCATCAAGACAGCCATCTGGCAAACCCACAGCACTTCCAAAGCAACAGCCAGACTGCAGCAGCTGCCAGCTGATCAGATGTTGTAGCTGTTGAGATACTACTTTCCATATAGAATCATATATTTATATCTAACTCCATTAGTATCTAAAACACACTTTTCCTTCTCAAAACCAGAGATTTGACACACCCCCTGCTGTTAATCTAGCCCTTTTGCTAGCCCAGCTACTGCACGGGCCATGCTGCGATAAGGGGCTAACCCCAAGGCTCTGTGGCTCAGGTGGCAGTGCAGAGCAGGAAGGCTACAGCCGCTCTTGTGCAGCAAGGCCCGTAGTACAAGGTGTCAAGGAGCGACAGCAAAGGAGGAAGGAGGGACTCCTGCATACTGTACCCAAGGAAAGATTTATTTCCAGATGGGGGAGCAGAGGCAAGAGTCACCAGACAAGGGGAAACGCTGGGTTTTAACTGGGAGAGACACAACGGGTGGATACCGAACCCAACCAGTTAGAGAAAACCATGGGAGGGCCCGGCCAGAGACTGACAAAGCATCAGAGAACAGGGGATGAGGAATACATATCAAGTCAGCCAATAGTATATCAAACTTCATAAAACTTTCCAGACAGGGGAAAAGGGCTTGGAGAGGATTGACAACTTAACGGGAGGAGGGAAAGGCAGGCCCAGGGAAGATAGACAACCGGCAGGTGTGGCCAAAGGAAGGATCTGGAACAAGGGGCCTGGCCAAAGGTAGGGTTGGCATGGGACTGGGCATGGTTTAGGGCAGGAAGGTACCAAATGGGAAACTTCGGGGGAACCAAGGAATTTAAACTAATATAAGGAGCTTTGGTTAACTAATCAACACATTACCACAGGGATTATTATGGAAAATTTATCAAGAAGCAGTTTAGAGGCATTCAATTAGACATTCAATTAGACATTCAATGTTTAAATGGCAAAGTTATATTCCATATTCCAAGAATGCACAGGGATCAGAATCTTAGTTCACCACCTCTGTCTCAAATACTTCAAGGGACATAGTATATGAATAAACTTGAACCTTCAAAGAAGCAAAACCTTTTGCTCTACATAAAGGCCTTGTACAATCTCCACACAGAGCTCTGCAGAAGTGATTTCAGGAACTGGTCATGGAAGCCCACTGGAGCAGATCAGATTATAAATTTAAAAGGAAATACTGGTTGGATCAGCTCTCAGCCTTGAAGCAGCATTATGGGACAGCCTGAGAAAGGATGCTTGAAGGTGCAAAGTCAGGAGTCTCATGAAAAAGCAGGTTCTACCCTGTTCCAAACTGAAGTCCAAATTTTTCCTTGCTTTTGCAAAGCCACCACCACTGCTTGAATGAAAGAGAGTGAATGAAAGGTGATAACTCATGTTCTAAGAATGTTGTTCTAGAATCAGATCCCTGGACTCAGCACTGACTCATGGCCAATGAGCTGCATGAACTTTTACAAGGGTAAAAATAGCACATTTGCACATTATATATATACAGTATACAGTTTACAATTATATACAGTGAACTAACTTTTTTATACCAACTGCTGTACTACAGTTGGTCACTGGGCATTTATTTCTAAGGTTCTAGGAGGTGTACTAATGGTAAAAAATTAGAAATAATGTTAAATAGTTAGCCCGTCTCTCGAGGTAATGAAATTCAAATGGCCAGATATTTTTTGATGCTGATTCTCTTTTATGTGCTGTGATTAGGTACCAAGGAAGCTAGCTAAAACCATGATGTCTTCAAAAAAAGCAATATGTGACATCTTGACTGAAACACTAGATATGAACACCTCTTCTTCAACGTTTTTATTAAAAATCTCAGTGCTTAAAACCAATTTAAAACATTCCTCAAGGCTTAATAAAGATAATTCAGAGGATGTGCACTTAGCTTCCCAAGCATTTGAGTGTGCAGCATTGGACAGGATACAAACTCTTCAGCACAGAGATCCAAAGAGGTGAAGAATATGAAAGAAAAATCCTATTTAATTGGACGAAAATATTATTAGAATTTTCTGAATAGCTGGTGTTCCTGATATTACCAGCTTAATTAGGCCCTAATTAAACTCTGTCATGGACCACTACTACAAAACAATTCCCTCTCAACTTCAGCATATTCTGAAACTCTAGGCTTCCCATCTCCAATGCCTTTGGGAAGGGCTCAAACTAGCAACCTATCACTTCATCATTGTATATGATATTTTCAGCTCTTCGCGATCTCCATGTGTACAGAATTTAAAAAGATATTTCTGAATTCAAGAGGACTTTCATTTTTTTCAAGATTAAGTACAACCCAATCTCCTTATTTCTTCCCTTTCCACACCCAAGAGCTGTTACCTGAAGGAAAGAGAACAAGTTACATAAGGAAGAAGAAAGGAATCTGAGATATTCTTACCTGTGTTCCTTGCAAGCCTTTGATCTACTTGTACAAAGATGAATATGCTATTTTGACTATCTGCGTTGTTAGGGCTTGCTGTGGAAGAGAGAGAGTTTGGAGAAAAGGGGGGAATACTTCCTACAGAATTAATTCTCACATCACAATATCTAGAAATATAGCAATGTATTGGAATGGGTACAGAGAGAGAAACAAAGACTTGGGGCAAATTATACTCCTCATTGAATAAAGAAGTCAAAAGACACCACATTAATTGCAAGCAGGTTCCCATCCTCTTGATGCAAACTCGATAAATACATGTCTCAAATTACAGCTAGACTGCAAAATTACAAATTAATGATACACAGAAAAATTTATGTTAAAAGAGCATTATTAAAGTTGCCATTCAGCTGCTGGAATTCAGACTTAGGAAGTGACAGAACTGTCTGGAGAGACATCATCATTCACTTCTCATCCTCTCCAGAAATATATAAACTAAGCAACATTTTGTTGCATAATTGTACTCTGAGTGCAGACTGATCAAATCTCACAGAGTTACTGGTACACAAGGGGCTCATATCCTATTCTCTCCCACTGCAGCTCTAAACCTCTCAGCACAACCTGGGATCTTGCTCTTGTCCTGTGACTTCTCATCATGCTCCCAGAGTAGGTGGCTCTGAGTCAGTCTGTGTGCTGCCCACAAACGCAGCACTGGGATAGGAGTTGTACCTGGTATGTGATGTGCCACCTGGTGATTCACCACTGTCGTCCACTTCATGTCATAGTGTCCAGATTTATTGCATTGAGAACACCGAGATGGAAAAAGCCATGAGGCACACACCATTCTTCCAACCTGTCTGATTTGATGTGCAGAATGGACTGGGCTCAGTTAAGAGGCATGCCTCTTTTCTGCACGCTCTTACGACGTTTTTACGTAGGCAGTATATGATTATGAGTACTGTCTCACAATTCTTTCTACAGAGGTCTTCAGTAGAATTTTTGAAGACTTCATGGGCCATCTTCCCAAAACACACCTGTGAAAAAGGTCAATGGCCTTAGCTGTGTATGGCTGAGTTGGAGGCAGATGTTAAAACCATAGTTTTTCTCACACAATTCCCAGGCCTAGGATTCTGCCTCACTCAAGAGATGCCTAACCTGTTCTCTAAATAGATTACTGATGAGCAGCCCAGATTACTCTTTAACTCTTCAGTTCTAATTCCTGCTCTCATCATTCTGTTTTTGAACAGTTGACTTCCAGTTTCCCATTTATTTCCCTTACTCCAACCCAAACAATAGGGTATCTGTTGTTCCTCACCAAACTGTCACAGCAAAACCCAGTGTTTTGTTTTCTTTCTTTTCTTTCTAATTCATTACCAAATACTTTTACCAGATCCTTCCCCAGTTTTCTGACTCTCACCCAGGTTCTGTCTAACCACACTTCGAATTTATTACATTTCCCCCTTCTGCTTTTACTCTACTCCCCACAGCAAGAAAAGATTACTTGTTCTTCTTCAAGAGACCAATTACTTGTTCTTCTTCAAGAGACCAGGCTCACCAGAAATCAAAGGGAAAGCTACTGAAGCTTATGTAGCCCTGACCTCAAGCATACTCAAGTAATTTGTAGCAGCAACAGTTATTCAGTATGGTTATTTCTGAGCTGTGAGAACCACATCGAATTATTCTATAGGGATGTGACAGGTGTAGCTTGACCATCATTTGGGGATCTGTCTGAGGAAAACCAGTTTGAAGAAAAATGGCATTTGAATTTCTTTGGCCATTTTAATTATGGAAATTAAAAAATTCTCTACCAAGTACTCACCAATTTCAGTTTTCACAGAGATTGAAAGAGGTTTCCCATGACCAAAAAAAAAAAAAAAAGCCCAGCCAAACATAAAATCCAAACAAACCAATAAAAAAACCCCCACAACTTTTAAAACATCTTTGAAGACTAGGGAATTTTAAAGATATAATCTCAGAAAATTATAGTAAGATCAAAACAAAATATGTTTCCCCTGACGGTACTACTGTTTGTGAGGAGCAAAGGAGAGAGAATGATGAAAGAAAATGACTGGAAAAAAATTACTGGACCATTTTGGCTGAAATTTCCAAAAGAAACTTCAAACATGTAAAATAAAAATTTTAAAAGCTTTTAAAAGCTTTTTTAAGCTTGAACCCATTAAGGCATCCTATTTAGAAAAGTTTCCAATTGCCACTTATTATAAGGAAATGCTGCAAAAGGAATTATATAACTCTGCTTATGCATCTTTCAACTCATGTGCTTCCATGGAAATTAAATGTATTGGGAAAAATGGTAACGTTTTGCATACTGTGTTTAGAATTTAGATTATAGAATAAGAAACTCTAGGTCTTTCTAGGTTCCACAAATACTGACCAGGAATAGTTTGCATGCAGTCATTCTTGATTTGACAAGAGGATGGATACATCCTTTCCTAACTTTTCTTTCAAACCTATTTGCTCAGATTAACATAACCCTTTTTACAAGTCCTACACCCACACACTCTTAGAACTGCAATTATGGCCATTCACATCACCAGTAGGTTTTACATCAGCAACATATGAAGAGAGGCAGTAACTGCTTATGTTAAATGGAGCTAAATTTATCAAACTGAGTATTTTGCCTCTAGCCATTTTAGTTACAACAAGTCACACAAAACACAGAAATTAAAACACCTGAGGGCTGTCAAGGCTACATTTCCATTACCAAGAGGTAGAGGTGCCAATAGGTAGGTAAAACAACTATTAGTTCTGAGGATCTACTCTTGGTAGCAACACACAAATATACATATTTCGATGTTTTACTATAGACTAGCCCTGCTCTGGTCCCATGGACAGCCAGTGACTGTTGCATTAGAGCAAGTGAGTTCCTGGAGCACACCTTCTGACTTGATTTTATCAGAAGGAATTAAATTCATCTCTGGTGTCTCTAACCGAGACACTCACTTCAAAAAAGCACTCCTGGCCCAAACCAGGACCCTAATATAGGCACATCTTGTCAATGAGGTTTATGAAGCTATAGTACAAACTAAGACTGACCCTTTTGAAGTTAGTGTTGCAAAGGGACATCAGCAAGATCCAAATCAGGACCCTGGAACAATATTACTGAGCTTCAAAGCTGAATTGCAAATGCTTACATAAAGGTTTATATTTGCCTACAAGGGAAAGGAGGGCAAGCAGATAGCGTGAGGTCTCAGCAGGTGAATTAGAGATGGTGCTCATCAAAAATTTAAAGGATTTCCAGGACCTGTTACATTAGCTGGATTAGCTAGGTAGCCTGTAAGTTCATTACTATCTTAGCTGAACAGACAGACTACATGAAGAGAAAAGTTGCTTTACTTTTTGTTGGGGTCATGCGGGGCTAGATGCAGAGAATCTGTGTGGATTGTGTGACATGAGGAATTTGCAGACTCTTACAGGGTAGGCAGAAGTTACCAATTTCTAGATTCCCAGAAGTCCCTTTTATAGCTGAATTCTAAAAATTTAAGAGGGAACTGTGGTGTAAACATATGTATTGTTGTAGTTATAATGCCTTCGGGCCAAGTAAGTCTTATCCAAATGAGGCATATAAATTAATTCTTCTGATGAGCAAGGGAGATTCTTTGCTTATTTATCCGGTGTGGGTAAAGGGACCTGTGTATATATGAAATGGTTTGGGGAGTTGTTTGCTTGACTTAATGAGTATAATTTCTGTATTGAATTTTCTAGCATACATTAAATTTCAAGCAGATCATTATTTCTATGCAGAACTCATTGAAGTATACCCATACAGAACTTAACAAAGAAAAGCACACTACGTGGTTTCAGAAAGTTCTTCTTTCTGCTTTTCCATAAAATCAAATAATTAAAAATCCAATATAAAAACCTGGAATTTTATAAAACAGTATTCAGAAATTTGAAAAAAAAAAATTGAGAAGATTCAGGTTCTCCATGACCAGGTTTTCTACCTTGCAGATTCAGCAAGCTAAGGTCAGTTTAGCAAAAAGAAATCACTGATTCATCCAGATCTCAGGCTCAGTCTTATTTCTTTGTCACATTTGTGTCTCTGCCACAAAGTTTTGAAAGATTTGGAAGGTGGGCCCATGTGAACGTCATGAAGATAAACACGGCCAAGTGCAAGGTCCTGTGCCTGGGTCCAGACTGTCTCAAGCAGAATTACAGGTTGAGTGGGGAGTGGATTGAGAGCAGCCCTGAGAAGAGGGTTTGGGACCATTGATTAATGAGAAATTCAACATGACCTGGCAATGAGCATTTGCAGCCCAAAAGCCAACCATACCTTGGGCTGCATCACAAGAAGTGTGACCAGCACGTTGAGAGAAGTGATCCTATTGCTTCACTCTCATGAGACCCCCACCTGGAGTCCTGCATCCAGCTGTGGAGCCCCTAGATGGCAAGTCTGTTTCTCTACTAAAAATTGCCCAGCTTTTCAAATCATTTTTAAGTATGAGCTCCAAAGCTACACTTTAGACCGGAAGTTTAAATTAAAGGTTTCGAAAATGTAGGCAAAATGTTACTGGCCTGTAGGAAACAGGCAAAATGCTTTTATGTAAATGAAGGTTGATCATCTAAGTTGTGAAACTAGGAAAAAAAATTCTGTCGCCACTAAGGAGAATATTTTCATGAAAGCCAGCCAAAGTCCAAGTGAAATAGAATGGTACAAACTGTACTGTTTAAAAACTCTCTGACAAATGGGTCTCAGAAGCACTTGGTATGGTTCTAGGTCAGCATGACTCTAGTCTGAAGGATGCTATAAGAAAAAGGAGATGTTTAATATTGGGGGCAGTTATAAATACCTTCCATGTACATTCCTAATGGGTTGCAGCAGGTTATCCCTCATGAAACTAGTCATAAGGCACATTCCTGTGTGTAAACACAGACTGGAATTTACTGTTAACTCTACATGACCATTCTTTACCATTACCATTGTTTCTTGTCTCATTTTAGTAAAAATTGTTTTCCTTTGTCTTTGGAACAGCCTTTCAGTCAAAAAGCAACAGAAAATAATGAGATTATTTTCTTTGTAAGATACCATTTCTTGTTTCACACTTAAATCTCAATAACTTTGGAGAACTCATCCTTTTCAGGGGAGGGGAACTTGTCAGGTTCTTATATCTACCACAAGAACTGTGTGGTGTATGAACTAGACAAGCAAAGTGTTACATAACATGGCACCTTATGAACTTGTATTGCATGAACATGGTTTAAGTAACCCTAAAATAGTCAGAAAGTGAAGACAACCTCATCCAGTATAGGAAAGAGAAGATAAATGGATAACAGTATTGTCCAACAGGAGACTTATTCAAATGAGAACTTATTCAATAAGCACAATAGTACTTAATGCCTATTAGTTTGCTGGATCTCGTTCCTATCCCATGGCAGATCCCATGGTTCCATTTTTCATTTCCTTTTGCTGTAACCTCTATATTCCCTGCTTCATTCCAAAACCCATCTTCTCCTAAAACTGTTGGCTCAGCCACAGCCAACCTTTGCTCCCTCTCCCCTCCCTCTGTGTGTCTAGGCTCAGCCCTGTGGTCTCAGATATGATGATTGCACAATTGCTCGTGATTGCTGCTTCATTCACAGGAGAAGTCAGCCACACGCTACAAGCCCTCAGCAGGACCCACAACCACTGAATCTACATTTCCAGTTGGCAGAGAGTACTTCAAGATGTGTCAGCAAGGGGCAATGGTCTGCATGACTTTCTGGTATGAAGGGGAAGAAAACCTCTCCCTTTTAGAAGACTTCTTTAGCCCAGATCACTCCAGCACAGCTGGCAAAGAAATGGGGACTGAGTTAAGGCATAGGAACATGATTGAAGTAGGACAAAAGGCAAGAACAAAGCCCTCTCAGCTGTCTTTGCTGTCAGAGACAGATGGAAATACCCATCTAGCTTGCCTGGGTGTTGTTCTGGAGAGTGGGCACATGAGGGATGGGGTAGTGGCTGGAGAGGGTGACAGCCTGGCCCTCCCCTCAGAGGGAGCCACCTCTCAGCTTTGTCAAGGGCTTTCACAGGAAGGGTGTCTGGCTCTCAGGGCTGTGTGCCTCCTGTTCCAAGAAAAGGGCCTCCCAGACTCATAAGCATTTTGAAATGTATGGAAAAACCAGTCCTGAGGCCTGCCAGTTTCTGACACTACACAGTCTTGCCTTTTTATATATCCAAAGTCCTGTCAGAAAGATTTGTTATAACAGGAGTTGTTTTGTGAGGAAGAACATGGAAGCCCCATTTGAAGCACTCTTCTTTCTTTTACCTTTGTCTTAAGTACACTGACATGAAATTAATCTCATCTGAGAGTTTAAAGGGCTTAATTCCATATTCTTTTGTGATTGTTAAAAGAAAGAAGCACGAGGCAAATTTAACTACAATGTGAAGTTCAATTATTTCAATTACCACCTCCTGCCTAAGTGAAGTCTGTTCCTTCAAAGACATCTGCAATTTTACACTCACTTGCTCTTAAAATAGCATTAATTATAATAGTTTAACTGGAAATTCTGAAAGAACACATGAACAAATTAAATAATTACTTACATACATTAGAAAGTTGCATACATGTTTAATTTATAAATTAGTTATTTATCTTACATAATTAATCATGCAGCTAAAAACAAACCTTAACAACTATCTCATGAGTATAGCATGAGATTTTGGTCCCTTTAAAAAGTTGTATTAATGTGGGATCCTACTCTGCAGGCCATTTCACAAAACAGAATAAACAGATCTGAAGTAGTTGATACTTACAAAAGGCACAATAAAGTGGTATCAATTACAAGGAAAACTATCATATTATCACTTGGGTGCCTTTTCTGGAATGGGGATGATAAGTGTTGGCGAGACTGTTTCTCTGTGTGGGAACTTGCTACAGTGTGGATCAATGAAACGACAGAACAAAGAGCAAACAAAAAAGACAGAAAAACCACAGGCAAAGATAAGACAATGAAAGATTCTTGCACAGTAGGAAAGGGAGTGAAGTGACTGTGAAACTGACAATGGTGCTCTAGGCAGCATTCCAGGGCATCTACTGCAAAAAGTCTGCAAGGAAAAAAAGACGCATGGATAAATACCTACAACAGAAGGAAGGCAGGATTTTATCACATTTTCTGTAGTCTTTGTCAGTGTCTATGCAAGGAATTTATTCCAGTTATACCAAATGGTACTGAATAGACACTTTACATCAAGAAAACTTTAGTGTTGCAGGTACACAGGAATGAAGTACATTTAATATTCTGGTGACAGATTGCCCTGTGTATGGTTGTTACTGAATTTAGTCAGAACAGAAGATGAACTGACACAAACGGGTACATTTCTGAGAGATTAATTTTAAATCACAATCATATTTTGTGTCTAATCCTGGAAATTCTTTTCTGCTCCCAGAAAATGCAGGTGCTATAATTTTGCAGTGAATAACCAATAAAGTAATTTAAATTCTGCTTAGATTGCCAGGTTCCATTCTACCTAACCTATGGCAATCACCCTCTACATATCCAGAGAGAAATGGAATGAAAGATGTATAATCCCACGCTTGAACAACCTGAATATCAAAAATTTTATTACCAGACTTCAGCCAGAAAATTACAGTGGGCATTGACAACAAAACAGTGCAAGAAATTTTTATATTTCTTCTCCTTTTACTGGGCCGCACAGCACAGATTGATATCACTTCTCTGTTGGGATCAAAGACACCTATGCCTATTTTCAGAGTACTTCAGTGCAACATACTTAGTGACTTCCCAGCCCATGTGCAGACCTAAGGACACACTGATTATGCATTATTACCTTACAAGACTGATTCAGAAAGACAGGAAAGAATCTGTTGGTTTTTTTTTTTCCAAAACTGTGTAAATTTTTTTAATTTAGATCTAAGGATGGAGTTTGTCCTGATTCTGCAGTGGTGAATATTAATGGAACCAGAACAACCAATTGAAATTCTCTGGCCACTGTTGACGAACCTGCTGTGTTAACATTTTACTAAGCACAATGGCATCATTCATCAAATAATATTGCATCAGATCCCAGCTGATGACTTCTTATCTCTAAATTAAAAGTGCATGATTTTAGTCTTCATCTGTAGAAAAAAATACCACAAGAATTTTTTCTGGAGTCACTGTGTCAATGTTTAGTTACAACTCAATAATTCTCTGTAGGACAGAGCATACACATTCTGTGTAAGCAGAGAATGGACTTTAAAGAGTAAGTCCTGATCACTGTCAGAAATACCATGGGCAAAGAAATTGTTCACACGTAATAACCTGACTTAAAACAATGAGCATCTCTTCCCTCTTGTTTCAAGAAGTTAACTGCTAAAGAACGAAGAAAATCTTAACCTTGGGGACTCACTAAAGGCATATTTTCTTATTAGGAACTTGCTGAAAGAAAAGATTTAGTGTACCAGGGCCAGGGGCAGGAGATTACCCTTTCTGATTGAGAAGTGATTAATGTATGATATAAAAAGTGGGTGGAAGCACTGTTGAAATTTTTGGTCCTCAGAGATGTTTTATCTGAATAATGATTTTACTACGTAATAAAAACTGCTGGCTACTTGTTCCTTTCCATCTCAAATTATTCCAGAAGTAAATCTGATAAACAATAGCTCTCACTATCTGACCTCTGATCCTTCTCTGTCTCTGTATTTTACTTCATCATTCCTTTTTCCTTAGCTATACATATCACAGTTGCTAAAATTCTCCAAGGGTGGCATGAAAAAATACCTAGACAAACAGCTAGAGCATATTTAAACCTCAAATGCTGCTATATTAAAAAACATAATTCTTTTGTTCACTGGATATTATATGCCTCTGCTTAATCAGACATTGGCAGAAAAAGAGAATGATTCCCAGAAAAAGAAAGAAAAGAATACTTTATGCAAAAGTATGTCTTTTTTTATACACATATAAGGTAAAATTTTGCGGGAAAAAAATCTCAAATGCTTATCCCAAATCACCCTCATTCATTCTCTGCAGTAATAAAAATAGTTCCCTCTAAGGCCTCAGTCATAGAATATAGTTTAAATAGATTTAATGCTTAAAGGTAACTTGCACAAGTGGGAAAAAAAGTTTTAGAAATTGGTGGTAGTTTTATTTTCTGTTTTACTTTGAAGTTACAACCAGGATACCTCATGACATGCTCAAGTGTGGTCAAGGGGCTAGATAATAATCTGCACAATCTGGAGACAGGCGTCATGACCAGCTCTGGAGTGCCTGTGACACAAATCACAAAATTTGGACATAAAGCAACTAATCACTACACTAGTCTAATATATTGAGCATGTTATGGTCTTTCATAATACAAATAGAAAATACTGACATCACTCAGAACAACCCAAATCATTTAATAAATAAAAAAATCATTTAAAAATTGAACACTGCTGAAGATGGACCAGCTATAATTGGATCCATGTTTCAAAGTCCCCATATAAATGCTAGGCCTTCCTCAAGAAAAGGGAACACAGAGTCTCATTTCCAGCTGTCTGGAGAAGTCCAACCACTAGGCAGGTCTATAAGAGGATAGGCACCATATCTGTGCTGTTGGAGAGCACTGGTAAAGAGTATGGTTATCATATTCAACCAGGATTCTTACTCACTTCTAAGCTTTTAAAGAAGAAAAGACATGAGATTCAGAGACAAAGAACTCAAACCCAGTATTTTTATATGCAATTTTTGTATATTTTATATGCAGTGTTTGCATTCATCTAGCTCAATTTGTGTCTTTTTGAGATTGACCCAAAATAACCGTAATTTCCTAATTGCTCAAGTAGGGAACCTAGCCACCTGTTGATGCTGATGGGCTCAAAACTTAGCTCTTAGGCACTGCAATATTTAGGAGTAACTTCAGCAGGCATAACAAATTTTAGGCATAGCTCTTTTTTTTCTAGGTACTTTGTCAGGACCTAGAAAAAAAATATTGTATCAGTTCCAGAGGTGATCACTAGCTAAAGAACAATCAGATAGTAGGAAAATGAGGCCAAAAATCACTTTAAATAAATATGTACATTTTGAACAAAAGCTACAGGCACACACGCGCATAATTCACCCAGCCTCGTTCTTCGTTCTTTTATAATTCTGCATCATTCAAATGAGATTTTATGAGCGTACCCAGGTCTCTGCAAATATCCATAATGATACCTTTCCTGATGACCTTTCTGTCAAGAGAGATGTTGACATTTTTAAAAGAAGCAGTTGCCTCTCAAAACAGCATCTCTTATTATGTCATTATAAAGCAGGTAGATTTTTCCCCCCACTCAATTTCCATCTTAGTAAAAGAAAGTATTTAATGTCCTTAACATCTAGGTAAGAAGCTTGGGGAAACACAGAGAATTTTTTTTATAATTGCCACTGAATTCTTTTTGCAACTTAATAGCAGATGCCTGATGAATGGTTTATCATGGCACATTACAGGAAAGAGCATTACTTCAATCAAGAAGTTTTCAGTTGCTTTACTAACATTTTTTAGTAGACAGCAAAGGCTTAAGAAAGGAAAGAGAAACATAAATAATAGACATACAGCTGTATGGTGTACAGGTATTATTATGAAAATGCAAATGATTCACATAAACTACTATCTTTTGATATGGCTTCATGCTTCCTAACCTAGACCAGAACAGGAGAATAGGATCTAAGAAGGAAAATTCATGCAGTCAGATAGGTTATCCAAATGCATTACAGAAAAGACGATTCTCTATATGTCTGTCTATTCCCGGGTAAAACAATTAAGATGGGAAGCTAAGTAACAATAAATTTCTTGCAATTGCATTTTCTGTACAATTAGCTATTTCTGTATTTCTCTCTGTAGGAAAAACCTCCAAACTGTAATGTTTTTCACTGACCCCTTTTTTATATCCATCCAGTTTTATAATATCTTCCAGGGTTTTTTTGTCTTTGCTATCGCAGGTGTTCAGCATTTCCTCCAAGGCAGAGGAAAACTAGGCTAAATTCCAGTTAAAGGACAATACTGAACTATTGTTTGTGGACAGATTAGGAAAAGAAGAAGAAACCAAAAAAATCTTAATAATTTTCCCCAGTACTTTCTCTTTCCATATGAAATTTCTCAGCTAAATGCTATTGTAAAAACACTTCTGCAGAGTATAAGAAAACAGTGTTAATATTTTGCACTACAACTCTTTCTAGATCTTATGTCTTTCTACCAATATTTAAGCTCAACTTTGTGTTTACTGCAGTGAAGTATTTGAAAGAAGCAGCTGTATGGAGCAATCCCACCAGCCAGAAAAGCTACACGGATTCCTGGCTACATAAAAACCTCATGTTTGAACACAGAATTAAGTGGAAGGCTCCTTAGCCCAACATCATACTCTATCTGCCCATGGGACAGTGACTATGCTTAAGAAAATAATAGAAGGTGACTGAAGATTGATCCTTTCCCTAGAGGATTCTCCAGCTTCCTGAAAAGAGCATGTTGAGGGGCTGCTTCAGTCACAAGTTGTAGATAGATGATCAGATTTTACAGTTACTCCATAAATTCATCTGTTATTAAAACCTGTATAGCATTTGGTGTGCACAGCATCCCAATGCAGTAGATACTAGAGTTTAATTAAGTTTAAACAGCAGCAAAATACCTTCATAATAAAATAATAGACGCTGAAATCCACTTCTCTCCTTACCCCCAAGTTGTAGAAACATACTTATGGTTTTCAAGGCTCTTGTTTTAACTCTTAATTTCAAAATAAGGCTTTTGTGTTTCCTTATTTTTCAGTCAACAACTTTTTCTAACTAATCCTGCAATGTCCTTAGCCAATTCAAGGTTATTTGGGAGGATACATTCTTTCCTAGCAGAAGAGTGTAATATTATAAAGAATCTGTCTTTCAAGCAACAGCAAAAGGATAAGTTTTATTAAGTTGCATCTAGGAGGAAAGATTCCTCATTCAAATATACATTTATTCAATAAGCGCAAGTGGAACACAACAAAAAAGTGAATTTCTTTTTCTGACAGCTTTTTCTTGAAGTGAGAGTACCTTAATGTATAAATTCGCCAAAAGAAAGAAAGGGGGGAAGTTAATCTTCAATAGCATGTTAACACTTGGCCTCCAATAAATATGTGTAAATTAACTGTTAATAAATATCTTCACAGATTAAAAAATTGAACAAAACTTCAAAAGCAAGCCAGTGATCTAAATTAAATGGAAGATGTCTGGTTTTTTTATGAGATGACAGGGATATGTGCCTCTGTGTCTTCTGGACAAAATTAAACATATTCAACAGAAAGCTTTCAAACACTGTTGTATTAAATGCCATGTTGAGCTCCTATTACTTTCAAGCAGGTCCATTTAAGTTCAGAATGCATTTGTATCTAGCAGATAATAACATCACTGCTTCTGCTGTAAACCCTGACACAGAGCAGTTTACACTGAAAGACAGAAAGTCCCCCAGGTTGATCCTTATTATCTAGAGTTCACAATTTGAAAGTAATTCTGAATGCAAGGACTTGAAAATAAAAATATGACACAATGCCAGCATAAGAAACCAGTGAGGACCTCCTCCCCTCTTAACATTTTAAAACATCTTTGGACAAAGTAACTGTTGGAGAGAAATGAAACTATGCTTTTACCATCTTGAGAGGATAACTGTGGGATTCTGTCAATTCTCAGGTTGTTACTAAGTGATCAATAAATTTATTGCTCTTTTTCAATGAGCTTCCATGATTATGCAAATACCTGAAATGTGGTTTCTGTCATTTTAACACACAGAATGTCAATAAGAATGTCTTCTAACATGCCCATTATCACTGGAAAGTCGAATATATTTTGTAGTTGTGTCATTAAATAACCACTTGAAAATCGTTCCTTCACATCTAACATGGATGTGAAGGAACTAACTTTTTTACTAACAAATAATAACTTTACTAACTAACTATTTTACTAACAAATAATAAAATATGAGTCCTAATGAAAAATAGGAATTCTATGTTATTGTTCTAGAACTGAAAATCTTGTAAGACACAGCCTATCTCGTTTCTTTCTTTCTTTAGCTACATCCCAGAACTAATTCCTCAGCAAATAGTTTCTCTGATGTCTTTTAAAAGATGGTCACACCAAAGCTCAATCAAAAGGCATAAAATAACAAATTGGACATTACTGAGAGAAATGGGGGCTAGTTCTAACTAGAAGATGAAAGCAAATAGGCCTAAGCAAGTATAAAATAAAAAATTTGGCTTATTCTATGAAGAGGAAGCCATAAAATTGATCATTATATAAAAGATGCAACCACCACTACTAAACAAGATGGCTACTCTGACACTAGAAAATTTGCAGATTTCTTTTACAGATTTTTTTTATCTTCCTTAGGCAGTGGTTAGGTCCAGGCCATAGCAACGCACTTCGCCACTATCACTTTGTGATACTGACTTTAGAACAGGCCTTTCACTAGACAGTGACTTGGCTTCTTTTTGTGCTAGCAAAGAGAAGGGAAAAAAATAATTACCAATGTTAAGGGATTGATGTAGTTACTGACCTAGGCTGGATGCTGATTAAGTATTTCAGCATCAAGGGGTGAAAAGTGGGACGTGCAGGATCTGTTCACCACCAGGCTGATGTACTCCCCTGTGCGGGTTAATGTGAGCTCTGACTGCCACTGAAAGCATTGGAATTTCTGTTCATGTGTAGCGCTTGTGGCACCACATGCAGCATCCTGCGTCCTGTTATGGGCTCCCAGGACACCGGGAAAACATTAACAAACTGGAGCAAGTTCAGTGAGAGCCACCAGGGTGGTCAAGGGCCAGAGCACAAGATGCAATGAAAAATGACTGAGAAAAATGGATTTGTACAGCCCTAGAAAAAGAAGGCACAGAGAAGGTTTTTGGATGCTGGTCCTATATACGACCTGCAATATAAAGGCTTTCCAATATCAGTCAAAGGAATCTTTTTATAAAATATCTAAATTTTCCTTCTTTCATAAGAAAAACTTTAATTGACTTTGTACTGTGAATGACATCACTTTAAAATGCCAGCTGACAGGTCTACAAGAGTTAGTTATTTAAAGTAAATTTTAAGAGGTGTGAGTCAGCATTCAGAAACAGACCTCATCTGTCTGAAAAAACATTGGACAATAGGTTTTAGTTCTACAGACTATCATTCATTTTCCCAGTTTATGTATTAAGTGCTAAGGTGTGTCTCTGTGTGTCTAAAGGTAATTTGTATGCCATTCAAAACTGCAAGCCTGCAATCAACTTCAAATGTGGGACAAAATAAGTAGCATCAGGTTAAATGATTTCTTTTTCTGAGGCAATTGCATACTGCTAAAATTTTATCACATTTATGCATCACAGTGTCTATGTCTCTTCCATTTATTTCATGAACTTCAGTTCAGAAAAAGGACAATAATTTCCAAATCACCTCAACTGATCTGGAATCTCATAGAAGTAGTCCTTGCTATAACATAGTGAAACACCTCATCCCCTCAGTCTTTCACAACACCCAAACATAAGAAATGCTAAACAGTGCTATTTCAGTGTTCAGTTACATATCTGAGGATTTTAAAGTGTTGTCCCTGAAAAGAAAATAAGAAAGACATTAGACAAACATGAACTATAGTTGAAAAAATTTCTTCTTCCACAACATAGAGATCTCACGTGAAACCCTCAACATAATGTTATCTTTCAAATTAAAAGGAAATTCCAATTGTTGCTTTTACTTATCATAGTGAATTAGCATTTACTTTCTTGGTTAAAGGCAATTACATTAACAAAAACTGCACTTTCCACATACAGCTGCATAAAGAAATTTTACTCATAGAACCTTTGCGGAAAAATTATCAAAAAGATTTTTTAAAATGCAGTTCTGAAGCCACAAAATGTGCATAAATACTTCACCCAACTCAGTTCTTCCAGAATGTGCAAATGTTTCTACTTACCTTGAATGTCTAAGAAATGTATAATGCAAGAAAATAAACAGCCTGAAGCCAACAACTTTTCAAGAGCTTGAAACAATCTCAAAAAATTACTGAAATCACATCTACCCATGCTAGAATAGAAACATTTGCCTAATGAATTTTCCTTCAATGGCATGAAAATAGTAGCTAATGTATTTATGTAACCTGTGTATATATTATTGAGAATCGCTGATTACAAGAAAAAATATGCAGATTTTTATAGATCTTACAGATGAGAGATTTACATAACATACCCAGATAAATTACTTCCAAGTCATACTATTGCTTAAACATTCCAACAGTTCAGACTAAATCCTTCTTTAACAGGAACCAAGCAACGCAGTTGGACCAGTGTCTAAGCACTTCTTCAAAGCCTTAGTGCTTCTAGAGCTACTCCCCTGGTACAGTGGATTGTCAAACCAGTAATTTGTTATAGGCATAGACATGATTCAGATGAAATGTAGCTCCAGAGTGTAACGTCTCTGTGAGAAACTCAAGTGAAGCCAGAGTGCAGCAAAGTCTTAATTCCCCTCTGGATGTGGCCTGTGAAATGCTAGAAATGCAAACAAATTTAATTAAATCAACGCTAATCCCCAGAAAAACAGATGGAACTGAGGTATTTATTTCCCAGATATTTTCAAGAGAGTTAATTAGCCTACAAGACAACCTACAAGATAACCAGGGGAAGGGAGATGGCACTGTTGGTGCCCCTTAAGGAAAGGCAGTAAGCCAGGCCTTGGCTAAGACCTTTAAGTTCTCCAGGGCAATCAGTCTCAAGGAGAGTCCTTTTAAAGCAGCAACAATGACATCAATGAAATCTACTGAACATATTTTACTTCAGCAAAGCTTCACACAGTTTCCAGAATGCTTCTGCTGCACTGTGGTTGAGGTCTCAGGCCTGAAATGGCCCAGAATTCTCTTTCTGGCCTCCAGCTGGAGGCTCCTCCACAGGAGCTCACAGCCTAGCAGAGGCACTGTGTCAGATCTGTCAGTCTGAACCTGTTGCTAACTGTGAAAGCAGCCTTGGCTATTTGTTTTTTTAAAACAAACAAACTAAAGGTGGAAGCCCATAAACATAATTTAGGAGGTTTGTCCAAATTCTGTTGACAATTACTACTACTATTACAACTACTACTTCCTCTGTTTTTCTACTTTTCCCCTAAACATTTGCCACTGGCTACCGTGATAAGACATAGACAAATCAAGAAAAATATTTAGCCTGATCCATTGTCAATGCCCACTATAATAAAAATGCTCTGCACCTATTATATCAGCCTCCAGCTAGGGGTGTTACGATGCAGGCATTTATAAATTAAGGCTCAAAAAAACCACATAGTTACATTTTTGCTGGGAAGAACCCAAACCAGGAAAATTTCTTGCTAAAATTATACAAGAAATATTGTATAGGAAAGGTGATAGACACGATATTCCAATGAAATGCATCCCATTAAGTTACTACATTAAAACTTTACATAAGTCAGGATCATTTGTTTTCTGTTTGGAGTATTCTCTAATCTTGTCTTAGTTTTCACTGAGGTGCCAACAGAGATGGCCAGGTCTTTGACTCTTTGTGGCTCTGTATTCAGACCCCAGTGAGAGATAAAACTTCCACTTTTTTCTTCTATTACAATTACATTGCATACATCAGCCATGAATTATGTTTACCATCTTAATAACTACTTTAGGTGTTCCCCTAAAGGTTATTTCTAGAAGCATACACAAATAGAACAGGTGAGTAATAATGCTTTGCAGTAGGCAATATATCTATATGTAGATAGTAGCTGTAGTATTTTACATAAATACTGTGGGACAAATTCTGTTATAATGCAAGACAGTATGACTCCTTTGATGGCAAAGAGACTGAACACATTTACCACTGTGTAGAACTAAACATTTTAAAATTTTAATCAGGAAAGGAGCATATCATTGCTGCCATCAATTCAACCTTTCATTGCAGAAAAGAATTATTATTAAGTTTTTGAATAATTTCCTTTTTCTTTTTTTAATTTTCTTATCTTTTAAAAATCAACAATGTAGATAAACTGATAGTTATGAGACATGGAATAAATACATTTCCATACTATTTCTGCTGCCTGTATCTACAGATCTGTGTTTGCAAGGTTCTAATAATTTAAGAGGGATGAATTTTTTTAAAAAAGCACAAATTGGATCAGTGCAGGTAAATTCAAACAATCTCTTTGAATCCAAAAGTAAGATTCTTATTCTAGTCATATGTAAACAAACTTAAAACAGTCCTTATCTTTTCTACAAATAAGTTAACACTTATGCTTCAAGAACTGTTGAAAAGATGATTCCTGAAAATCCACTTTATAAAAGAAAGATACAGAGAGACTGTTCAAAGGTAGAAATTTGCTTTCATTCCTTGGGAGTGAAACTTTCAAATAGATTTTATTACGAGAAAAAAATTGTATGGAGAAGTATCAATTACTAAAATCAACAGAGAGGCCTATACAATAAGAAAAGATGTCCCTAGAACCCACTGACATTTCCAACAGAGAAAAAAATCTGTCATGGGTTCCCTTTTTTTTTTTATTTTTTGTGGAAAGTATGAATTTTATAAATCCTAGAAAAATATTTAATTTAAGCAGGTAATGATAGCCAGTCTTAATAACATCAGAGTACCATGAATTTTTTAATAACAATTCCCATTAACTGTAGAGTCATCTCAGAAAACAGAACCGACCAGCTAAAAGTTCCTTTGCTGGTATTTTTATTCAGATCATTAACCAAGACATGAAGTTGTCTTGTCTGATACCTAGAGAAAAAAAAAATTACACCAAACCCACCCCCCGCCCCCCAAAAAAAAGACCCGAACCAACCACAAGACACAAGAAAAGTACTTCTCCCTTGCAACAAAGAAAATCTATACCATTATGATTCAATCCAGCACTGGCATGCATCTTTTGAAGACAGAGGTGTGGTGAGTAACTGTGCACATGAACAGCCTTCCAGTTTTGAACTGTTTGTGGTCCTTCTCTTGCTACCATAGAAGCACAGTTTTAACACATTCCTCCTCCCAGTATTGCCTTGCGAGAAGAAAGTTTTATGGAAATGAGCTAGACTGATCAACAGAGCTCCAGATCATCAAAGGCTTTTAAGCTTCTAACTCCCCCTCAATGAAGCCTTGGCAATCTGACCCAAGGGCTCTGCTGAAGGTCATACAGTTGTCTTTAGATGAACGCAGAATTCAATCCAGCTTTCTAAATTCCCAGAATACTAGTCCTATTACACTTCCCCAAATCCTTATGCCTTAAGTAGATTGCTGAGATGATTTTCCTGTATAAGTAGTACTCTGACTTTTTACACATAGTTACATCCTGTCACTTTAAAACACCATTCAGTTGCAAAAATACAGGGGATGGAGCTGGTTGGTTTTAGTTTGTTTCAATTAGCTTTAATGCTGCATTGGTCCAGATTATTTCAATTAAAACCTCATTCAGAATTCCTGTTCAGATAACAATTTTCTTTGTATTTTATAAGGCCATATTTGCACACATGTGAGGCAATTTTCTGAACACCTGCATTGCCTGCACCCACCCCAGCCTCTCCTGTGTACACCTCTTATTTTTTGTGTGCTCAGGTGGCCTAAGTGTGTTTAGCTGCAGTCTCTGATTTGGTCATTAGATGTCCCTGCATGCTTGGTAGGATTCTGCACGAGGTGTAGTCCCTGGTAAACAACATAAAGCTGAACTAGGTCAGTTCTGGGAAGTCTGCTTGTTGTATTTATTATGCTTGATACTATCCTGTTAACAGGTCTCCTCTTTAAGAAGGCCTGTTGTTTACCATTTTGAAGATGTAATCCAGTTGTTTACATATCCAGAAATATCAGCTAGCTAATCCCAGTTCAGTAGCGTTGTTCCTTCTATTCAGTAGGACAAGATGCTGTCGACTGTCCTTTAAGTCTGCTCTTGAAGTTTGTCCAGTTTAGACTGATGACAATAAAGGATCCAACTGACTTGTTCATGTGCCATAAGCATATTTGTACTTTCCCTCTGAGTCTGTGCCTTTGTACAGCTCTGGCATTTGCTCTCTACTCATTTTCCTTAAGCAATATGCAGAATAATGAAGAAATTTCTGTGGGGAAGAAAACCTTTTGGTGTTCTCATAAGTAGATTCTGTGGGGATGTAAGCCTGTTGATTTTCTTTTAAGCTGTGGTTTCTCATTAGATGGGATTTCTGGACTCAGCAATTTTAAAATCAATTCCCTCTCAAATTTAACTACAAATTAGTTAAACCTTAAAAAATTAGCAATAAATCTTAAAATACAAACTCAGGTGTAAAAAAGCTACATACTGATTCCCTTAAGACTATAAATAACTTCAACAGGAGCACCAACTGCACAATTAAAGTAGAACAGGCCTGTTTGCACTACATCAAAAGAACTGATATTATCTGCTCTATCAACAGAAGGAATGCATTTTTGTAATGCACTGAACAAACAGGAATTTTCAGTATTGACCATCAGTATCAAAATATCCATTCTGTATTTGTGGATGTGAAATAAGTCTCACAAAAACAGGAGAAAAGGTGCTTTTCTTCTCTATCAGGTGGCAAACTGAATGAGTGCTGTACAATATTGTTATATTCCCTAGTGCTTCAGTAGCTGTCATTTAATTTTGCAAAGTCTTTTTTATAGTATGAAGTGGAACTATATTCAGAACCATCAAAATTCCCTGATATAAATGTTTTTCTCTGTAAAGAAATCTCTGTAAATGTAACAAAAGCAACAACTGTAGAAACTATTCTAATTGCTTTCTTATAACACTGGAAGAAATCATGGCACTTGATGGGAAGTTAAACTCTGCAATTTAAAAAATATGTGTATTCTTATTTTTTCACTTATATTGTTTTTGTATTGTGAACATGTAGGACTATGTCTGTTTCCTCACCCTCAACAACCGCTTCAGCAAAAGGATTTTTAGTGAACCTTTTACTTGCTGCTCTTTTCACTATTCTGTATAATGACATAAGTAAACTATATATTATAAAAGAGATTCTGAGAAAGTGAGTGTGTCATGATACATTCTCATTCTAATTTTGCACCAATCTTTGTAAAGGTCAGACGTATTTGGATTCTCGTGTAAAAAAAATTAAGATGTCCCTGAAACTACAACTTTTGCAATCCAGTCACAATCCAGAACAAATACAAATCAAGAATCCAAAACAAATCACTAGTTTGTCTTAGCATCCTAATTATATTGTCTTTGCCACCTATTTATCATTCTAACTTATTTATCATTTCCCAGTTATTTATCATCTATCATTCAGATTTCTACCTCTGTAAATCATAGCAGACAACCTAAAAATCTTATACATTATGTTGAAGTGGAAAACTATGAATATAAGAAAGGAATGTACCCAGGGCTTTAGTCAGACAAGCACATGCATGTAAGCTACACTCTGCTCAAAAGTTGATTCAGTAGATTTTATGAAACTGATCATATGCTTTAAGTCAATGATATACTATTTTGTAGAAATCAAGCCAAAACCGTGATGGAATCAAGTCCTCTGTACACAAGTACACTTGGCAGACTAGTTACAGGACCCTTCAGATTATAGCTCCCCATCTGTTGTGTGTTAATGGGAATTAGAATAAAGCTAATTTAAGAGCTGAAAGGCAATGCACTTTCACTAAAAAAGCACAAATCCAGTCTACTAAGACGGTTACAAGAAGACTCAGTAATGCAAATATAAGATACTTATCTGCTCTTGCTGGATCTGTGCAATTTTCTGGAAGGAGAAGCTTTCTTCCCTTTTAGCAGAAGCTCTGTCTTCAGTCTCTGCAAGTTTTCAGAAGAACTGTCTGCACTCGTATCTGAGTTCTATAGAAGAAAATTATTAAGTCCCATGTGGGACTTTTCAGTTAGTTTTACAAAACACTTAAACTGACAACTATTCTACAGCACATTGTTCTTTGTGGAAAGTAATATAATTTAATGAATGCAATAAAATTAAGCATGTAACATAATTCATGGCAATTTAAATTTATGTGCCATTAACTTCTTTCCTGCAGAAAAGCAAAATATAATTTGAAAACATTTCTCCTCCATTGTTAATAAAGACCCAATTTTGAAGTAATGATGATGCATTACAGAAACATTACAGTACTTTTCAGTAGGCTCTATAATACTGAATAAGGAGTCTGTATCTTTGCTTTATGCTTCTCAATCATCCTAATGGTGATAGCCAATACTTTGTCTTACATAAACTGGTAAATCACTTATACCTAGGTCTAGGTACATGCAATCAGAATTTTTCCTCACAGTGAATTCCATTTTTATCCGGTCTGCTCCCCTGAGGCATGCAGGACACCTCTATGAATCCAGTAGTGAATTGTTTTTATTCACCAGTTTTGCTTATTTCTTTGTTTTGCTGTGAAGTTTGCTGGGTACTGTTTCCAAGGTACATCGGGAAATCAATGTCAAAAGTCTTGCTGGGAGAATTCTAATGCATTTGAAATTGTTTACCATGGTACTTAATCTATTTTACCTTCATTATCAGGAATCTTGTCACATATGTGATAAGACTTTGTTACTGCATTAGAAAATTGAATACTGATAAGAGGATATTATATATGATAAAAATTTGATCAGACTGTCATATTGTAGCAGAACAGAAGCTAGTTTCTAGATTCAAAGAATTACATTTTGGAAGAACATGGAGTACATTAGCTCCCTTTTATAGCTGACGCAGGGATACTGACAGTGGTCCTATTCATGGATTTGTAAAGTATATGTAAGATTGGAAACTCAGTCCATCTCTACATTCTTCTTTCCTAGTTTTGCAGAGTTCTAGGATATTTTAGGTAAAAAATGCATCTGTTTCCTGAGTGCTTATATATAGTATTATATTCCATTGCTTTCTATCATTTCTATTTTTTCTCCTTGGTGCTATTAAGTGTTTGCTGCAAATGGACCTCCTATTTCTTCTGTCTCTACTTCTTCCTTATGATCCATTTTATTTCATCACAATATCTGCATTCCAACTTCTTTTTATTTTGTAGGTTTGTTGGGGTTTTTACACTTGCTTTTATATTATGCTTCTGGATGAAAACCTGGTCATCATGAGGGATTTTTGCTAATCAGAGTGTGATTTTTTTCTAATCATTTCCATAATTCCAGGAATTCATTCTTTTAATCTGTGTAAATTAACTTCTTTTTTCTGACCTTCATGAGTCCCAACTGGTTTGGAAATTTTATTGACAGATAAGTTATACTTTATAGCATAGAATTTAAAAAAACAATGCCATTTTTCTCAGAAGTGGCCACTGGTGTCTTCTTATACTAACAGTGTCAGACTTTCTGTGAAAGTGAGCATCTCACCCTTAAAGCCTTTCTCTGGCATAAAAATTGTCCCACATTTTTGCTGGCGGAGTAGTTGTGACAAATGTCTGTGTCCAAACCCAGACAGTACAAATCCTGAAACTACAGTCCTGGAAATACCAGCATGGAAAACTGCACCTCTTGCCAGTTAGAAAGTCTGAATATCAACAATTTCTATTGTACCCTGCCCCATATATCTGACCTGAAACCCTGACCTGGAATTCAGATCATCCAGAGACATCCCACAAGCATATTCATGAAAGCCCTTACCCCAAAAAAAGTTGCTCAATAAGTGCTATTCTGTTTTAAAATAAGCTGTCTTGTTTGCATTACTACTAAGATGCAACAATACCAGTTCAGGAATTTTAGCTTAGTGAAGTAGTCTCTTGGATTGTTCCTAAGGTGCTGCATTTTCCAAAATAGTTAGATCTTTCCATAGCCAAAACAGAGAGCCAACTTCAATACTAAGATATACAGGCATGTTTTTCATGTGTGAAAAGGAGGAAATGAGGAAAATATATGGAAAGAAAAAAGGGAATAATATGAATTTGACAGTCAAGGCAGGACAGAATGTTGTTTTCATCTTATTCTTGTAAGTTTAGACAATAATATGCCTACCACTTTCCTAGGATAAAGCCAAAATCCTATCAACAGAATTCCTACAAAGCAAGACCATTTGATTGATGAATGCCTCAAAGGTATTTGAGAAAATGGGCCTCATGTAGAGCCCACAAATAATTTTCAGAGAAAACTCAGGTCCCAGGATCGCAGGAACATCTTTACATGTCATGACCACACATACTCATGTGGAGACTCAAGGGCAAGACAAGACAGCTTCTAAAATCCTGCATGGGCTCCCAGTGAGAGTGGCTAACCTGAATTTTCATTTATTCTGTGCATTAAATAAGGATGACCATGCTTGTTTTAAATTAGATAATTAAGTCAGTGCTAAAAAAGTTAGTATGGAGCTTTGCAGTGCCTAGAATGCCTAGATACCTTTTTTTTTTTTTTTTTTTTTTTTTTGTCTCTCCTTTCTGAGCAATGCTGAGTGTGTTCTGCTACAGCTTCAACACTAGCTGCACATAAACACAGATGGACTTTTGGAACTGCTACACAAGTTACAGAAGTTCTCAAAAATGCACATTCAAACTGAAAACAGAGGCATCTGTGATAAAAGGAGGAAACATAGGGCAGTGACATCCCTCCAAAGACACTGTTCTTTTTCTTCCATCCTAATTTATTCAAGCTGTTTGAGGGGATAAGATAACACTGAGTCCTCACATGTGAAGATAGGGTAAAGAGACCTATATATTTTAGAGTGCTGGTCTAGAAAATTCTCCTGGAACATTTCCACGGAATCTAGCATCCAGGAAAGCATTTGAGCCCAAAAAAAGCTTCCAGCCTGATGAGAATGTGAGCAGTTCCACAAAAAATACCTTCTTGCAGAAGCAGAATCCCAAACAGATCTCAGACAGCAGTAAAACTGCTGCCACTAACACCTTCAAGACATGGCAAGAGTAGCCTCTGTTGACCTTCAAATATAGTGTGATAGTAGCATTTATTTGTTACCAGAGTGTTTATGAAAGTGGGGCTTGTACAATACACACACAGCATGCCTATTCCACAACAGCTTCTTATCTAAATAGACAGGCAGATAAAAGCTAGAGAGAGGATTAAGCACACAAACAGAGCAAGAGGAGCAAGAGCCGGCAAATTTCATGTCAGTTCACCTACTTTTGTTTACTTGTCCTTTGGGCAGAGTTTAATTAGTAAGGGATTACTTGACAAAAGACAGAGGATGGGATAGATATTAAAAATGGCCAGAGGGAGGGAGGAGAGGCACACAGAAAGAGTCTGGATTGAGGCTGTGCTCAGAGTCTGTAAGAAATGAAGCTCAGGGAGTTGCAGAAGGTGGCTGCATGGCACAGGGCAGCACTGTTCCTAACTAGAACTGCAAAAAGCAGTCAGATGTTTATGTGTGACCTGTAAGGGGACAGAGGCACTACCCAGTCTTGCCTCTAACAAGTGCATAGCACAGAGCCAGCCCTGAATTGGTAATAAGGACACCCAGCCAGCCAGCGTGTTTCACATAGGTATGAGGCTATACAGAAAAGTTGCTGGTTTTAATTTCTTCTGTGCCAGAATCAGCCTTGAGCTGGCTCCTCCAAAACTTTTTGTCTGGCTGATCATCAGTGTGATGCAAAAAGCTGCTGGATCCCAGAGGGGGCCTATTCTCTGCTGTCTCAGACCAGAATGATGAGGAATCCCAGTTCACTGCTCAGTTCTCTCAGGGGTAAGGTGAGAGGAATGTACATAACACATCCTCTTCCATCAGCACTGAGCAGAGCATCAGGCTCAGCTGACAACAGAGCCTGGTTTCCGAAGCCTGCATCCTCCAGGGCTGGCCCTCATTGTATTGAGGCATGAAGAAGCTGGGGCCACTGTGGGAACCTGAAGATAGCAATGATGACTGAGAAATTGAAATTAAAATTATGTCTGAAAAGGAGCTAAATAAACCCTCATGTTAACACAATCTGCTGGGAGGTAGAAAGAAGCTACACTGTCTATTTTTTCCTAATAAAAAGTAAGCTATTAAGCCTTCTAAATTGTAATTCTCTGGTAAATTTTGAAGACAGGAGCTACTTGTATATTACTGTAGCCATCAGTGAAATGCAGAGGGTAAGATGGAGGAACCGCCAGTGGATGGTGGTATCGTATCAGATAAAAGAAGTAGTTTCTCACTTCTTACCTTGCAGTTATCTACCACGGGTAGCTAATAAACACAATAATCCTTCACTCCACTCTTAGCTTTCAAAATAATATAGCATAGTGGGCTGAAAGCAAATTCAGGCTGAGACACAGAGGAGATGAGAAAACTGCAGAAAGAAGCAGAATGAAATTAGGAGATGGAATGAAATAGGAAGGTCAGAAAGCAGAGAAAGCAGATGGCAATATGGGGAAAAGAGACCAGACGAGAGGCCAGATGGTGACCAGGGGAAAGAATCAAAAAATGGTACTTGGTGGAATAATTGGTTGGAAAATGTGATTTTTTTTTTAATGGATACAAAATATGAATCAACGACTGAGAATTTAGGATTTATTCTAAAAGGGAAGGGAAAGAAAATGGGATTTGTGTGCAACAGATTTTCTTCTCAGCTTCTCCCTTCCTGCCAACCATATGCCCCATCAGTGCATCTCAGGATGCAGGTTTTACACGGGAAGTAACTTAACCACTACTGATCCTATATTGTGAAAATATTTTTGAACTCCCATCCTATTACTTTGATCAATTCTTGCATTTATTCCTGGGGAAGGGTCATCTTTAATTGAAAATTTGTATGTACAATGATGTTTCAAATTTTGAAACCTATTCTAGGAATCACAGAAAGAACAATGATTAAAAAAATTTTAAATCTGATAAAAATAATATAACAGTATTATATTACATAATAATAATAAAAACAGGTTATTAACACCATTTCTAACAATACACAGAATTTTGCCTTGTCACAGAATTCTGTTCCAGAAATGAAAAAATTCTATAATTTTTTTTCCTTCCTATTCAGACTAAACTTTTCCTTCTTTGAAGTGTAATTCATCTTCCTAGACTCCTAATTGTACATGGAATAATTCTCCCTGCTCTGTGTGTATTATGCTCTGAAATCTTTGTGTGTGAGTATATTTGCCACATCAAAGAATCCCTTTGAAAATACTGTTTGGAGCTGAATGTCTTACAGAGGCCCTGCAGTAATCTGAAGTTCTGCTCACTATGAGAGTGTCACAGAATGGCTGAGTGAGCACGGGGCCTGTGCTGATCACACTGTCCAACCCCCAGGAAGACCAGGGCCAGCTAGAACAGTTGGGTTTTGTGTATTTCCAATAACACAGACTTTACAACTTCCCTGGAGACCACTGTCCCAGTGTTCAATCATTCTTATATTAAAAAAGTCTGTCCAAATAGAATTTATTATATTTCAGTTTATACCCATTGCCTCATATCCTTTTGCTTAGCAACACTGGGGAGCCTGGTTTGGCCTCTTTACTCCCTCTCATCAGGTATTTTTAAATGTTGTTAAGATTGCCCCCTGAGTCATGTCTTCTGAAAGCTAAACAATCCCAGCTGTATTCAGCATGCAGAGTAATACATGTATAATACATTTGGCCTTGTAGAATAGTGCACTGAAACTGCAAACACTCCCAGACATACAAATCTGCAAAAAGGAAAAAAAATTAGGAGTGAGAGGTAACTGACACCTTCATAGAAATACAAGGTCACAACCTTATTAAATTATACATGACAACTTCTCAAGCTGCTTAATGAAAGTGAAGAGGATATTTTCAAGTATGAGAACAACTTTACAATAACTACTTTTGGAAACAATAAAAATATACCCATCCTCACATAAAATAGCAAAAAAATTTCAAAATTTTCTGTTTGGAGGAGACACTGACTAAAAACTCATCTAATTGGTATTTCCCTTAAAGCTTTTCAATACCAAAATATCAAAATGAGAAAGAGCAACTGAGAAATAAAACCAAGAACTATAGCATGGTTTTAAAGAAAGAAAATGTTTCTATACCTTATTTTGCATCAGCTACATTTCCAAAAATGCAGATACGAGATGCACATAAAGACCCTTTGGCTCAGAGACCTTCAGAAATAATGGAAAAATAATATTAATAATAATAATAATAAACAATAGAATTCATTTAACAGTAAGATAAGGTAACATGGGATACAAGGAATAAAGCATGATATGAGTAATGGCAGTGTCACACTGGTAATGTTGTAATAGATAAACCATAAGAGAGCTTATTGGTGGTAACAACAACATTGAAATTACTGTTGTGAGATTCCATGGAAGGACCCAGCAGCAGTACTGGGAGAACCAGCTTCTGCACATAAACAGAATCTATCATGTAAACAGTGATAAACAGGATACTGTTGGACACGTGGAGATAGGATTCCCACAAAAACATAACACAATCTTGTCAGATGAGGGGTCAATATTGTACAGTTGACAGACAGCCTGCTTCCCAAAACAACTTTGTCAGAAGAGGCTTTACACAGCATTTCTCTGAGTTCAAACACAGTAGATTACTGAAAGCAAATGAAGCAAAAATGCCAACAATATTCATAATAATAGTGTTTAAATTATTTAAAAATTCTCCAAGCATTGCCAGGCCTAATTAAAGGCAATCTCCACACTATTTCCTATTCTCCTATGTTTTGTTAAAACATATTGGAATTAAATATTGGAATTAAATTTTTATATTTACTTCTGCTGGACTATGAATAATGACAGCCACTAAATTTGATAATGACAGTTCTCACCGCACATATAGATCAGGAGGTTTCAGGTCAGGTCCTTAAAAGTCCTGCTGAATGTCCACCTGTCCCCTTCATAAAACAATAGCAACACCCATCCCCTCCTGAAAAAGAATAAGAAACTCTTAGGTAAAAAATATATACTGTTTCCACAATAAAGATAAAATTCCATACGTTTGCATATATTTTTCTCTCTCTGGCTAGGTTCTTAATTTCTCTCCCTCTAATCACAGCTTCAGTGGCACACAACCCTGGAGCACACATTAGGGTTTTTTGCAAGACCTTTTCTGAAACTCCTGCCTATCTGTTCAGTCTTGTGCACAGGAAATACAGTCATTTCATACTTCACTCTCACATGGTAAATGTAGAAAGTAAAACCCTGATGAACAAATGCAGATGCTGTGGATGACAAGGAACCGGTACAAACTGTGAAAGAAAAAAAGTGAACATTGCTAGGCTAAGCAAGAAAGAGTAACTATTGTCTTATACTCAAAGAGGGAAAAACTAAGCTAATGTAAAGGTACAAGCACATGTACTACTTCAGGCTTCTCCCTTCTTGCCTTCCCTTTCACTGCTAAACATCTCCTATTAACCATTAAAAGAAACTGAGCTACCAGCTTTCTTCTTCTGTTTAGAGAAAATATATGGCAAAATATCCCATCTCTGCAGGCTTTCTTCACATAAAGAGATGTATTTGAGAGCTTCATTTTTTTAAAGCTGATAATACCAATGTTCAACTTAATTTGCTACCCTGCTGAAGACAGTCTTGTGGACAGTAAATCTATCAGTTAGTCTGTCAGCTAAATCTAGAAAGATCCTTTCCTAGCATCAAGAGAAAAGGGACGTGCCAAACATAGGAAGAAACATGTTTCAGCTCCTCATGACTCCCCATGATAGAAGCTTAAGGCAGCCCCAGGAGTAACAGAAGGTTGTGTGCTGGTATGCAAGCAAGTGAACGATAATCTCTTTGAGCAGATGTACTGAAGCCTTTATCTCCATTGACTGGAAGCTTGTGCTCAGCCTGCTGTTTTGCTGCTAAGTAGGAAAAGAAATCATTTTAGTTCCATTCAGATGTTAGAAAATACCAAAGAAAAGTCGTATCACTATCAACATGAGCATTGTTTGTTTACCAGTGATCATCTTAAAGCAGGCTGAGGTATTTTCCTCATAATTATGCTGAGTTGCTCAATTACTACCATGCTTTTTTCATGCCCTTATCTCCCTTGTCACAATAAACAGCATCTAAGTACATTAATCCTTTTAAGAGTGTACAGTCTAAAAAAGTTTCAGAGGAAAGCAAAGGTAATGGGGTCAAGCAGTTCTGAGGGATACATTGACTAGTAACTTGTCATGTAAAGGAAGGCACATGATACTTTTTCCACTTCTAACTGATAAAGGGTTCTAGGACTTCACAGCTATGATAGCAACAACATAACAGCAAAGATTCTTGAAGGCCCCAGGGAAACCTGGAGATATTTTTTGATTGCAGAAGTAGTCTAGGGTTATGTTCATAAAAGGCAATGAAGAACTGTATTCATGTATCACCTGCTTCAATTTTGTATTCATACTAGAATTCCACCATGGTCTCTGCAACTGCAGAACAGCAGAACATCAGGCTCCTTGTTTTGGAGGAGAGAAGTGTCACAGAAAATAGATGAGTTTGCACTCAGCCTGACAATAAGCTTGACTTTAATGGAAAGTTGATCTGAGTTAGGGACTACAGCTCGGTGCCTAAAGGGAGTCATGGATGAGATCAAAGACTCAGTTAATCTACTATCTTATCTGTGTTTATGATAAATAAATGGATAAAGAAATAACATAAAGAACAGGAAAGCAAAAGTGACCCAGTTCCCAGATTGCCTTCAGTGCATTTGACTGATTTTGTGGAATCTGATTTTGCTGCAACTAGAAGAGCTTGTGTATCCCCTTCCCAGGTGGTTTTACTCTTCAAAAATGTCTCAGATTCGTTCTTATTTCTTAAAGGAAGAAAAGTTTTATAATATCATCATTAAATTGGAAATTATTTTGTCTCAACAACCTGCCAAGACCAAAAATATAAAAGATCAGGAAGAAGGTAGGCAATAGATGCCTGAAAATGAAAGTGGGTATTTTCATCTTCTTTCTTCCATCTTACAAGAAAAACTGAGTCATTTAATCATTCTCTCAACCTTTATGTCACTTGTCTTTGAGGCCAAAGATTTCAAGGCTTGGATATTATTTCCTTATAGGGAAACCCTTCCATTCTTCTGATAACTTCCACCACCATCTCATTGAAATCTCTAGTCTTACTAGGCAATATTGATATTGCAGGACAAGAGTATCACACACCATTTCACTTTTTAAAAAATTTTCCTTTCCATTTTATCCTTGCAGGTCAGGAAGCTGAGAGACAAGTCTTGATTTGGCCAAATTCAACACCAGAGAAGGGACTAGAAGAATCCAGTTTTCCTCACTTTTAATGAGAAGCCTGAAGTTCTGCGCAGTGTGTGTTGGTTGCTAAGCATCTATCTGGCTCTTTTGGAAATAATGAATACCAGAGAAAGGCTTGAGGTTATTTAAATCTTACTTCAAAATTTTATATCTCCCCTTCCCCAGGGTGTGAAACATCTCTCAGGTAAATGCAGTGTGGAAATTTTAAGGAAAACAGTTGGCTAGACGAGTAGAGAAATTACTCAGAGTACAGAAATTACCTGAACCAGTTTATGGTTTTAATTAGCCATTTTAAATGGCTGATGACTTCCTTTTATTAGTAACATGAGTTAGCTGACACCCTGATTTACATAAAGTAGAGTACCTAAAATTCAGCACTGTGCCTAACAACTTCTAAGCCGTCTTGTTGTGACAACACCCTGAGCCCCAGACTTACCAATGATTTAAAACAAAGGTCTTCTGAATGGAGACCTTGAAGGACTAAACTGACTTTTTTTTTCTTTTTTTTTTAGCAACCAAAGGAAACAGCTTTAGTTGTATTTAAGCAGCATATCAGTGGTTATTCTAGGTTTGTGCAGCAATGCACTCAGATGACCAGTAACAAGTTGAATTTAACCCATTTGTAAGCACTTATCCTGGGTGAATGGATATTTTGGCATCCAGTTTTGCCCTTCCCATGTCTTGGTAGTATATTTGTAATGCACTACTGAATTTCAGTAGAATTTTTTAATCACCTTTTTAACAATATATAATTATTGTTGACAGCAAACCAACTAGAAGAAACACTTTTAGATTAATTAATAGTGACCTATAATTAAACTCTGCAGTACTTAGAGATGGAGTGGTCCCTAGATAATATTGCTTTATTTTTAATGAGTGTTTATCATTCTTGTTTGCTTCCCCTGTGGCAGTTATCAAGGTTAGTTACAAAATTTCTTAATTAAATGGAACTACATGGAAGGTACTGCCTTAACAGAAAAAAGCTTGGAATATTCATGATTTAAGCATTATCTCAAAGTATGCAAACTCCTGCCCCACAAATTTTTAATCATAGTTTTCCTACAGAGCTCAATCTTTTCCTTAAGTCATATCTTGACACTGAAAACATTGCCATATTTTAGATTGTTCTTGTTCCTTTATCTCTAAAAGATAAGAATGTGTTATTAAATGTCTGTCTTCCCCAACATGTGAATGGCTCAAAAATACACTTTTATATGAAAGCTTTGATATAGGATTTCTGATTCTTGGCCCAGGCTTCACTAGCCAGTTTCTAGAGTAATTAAGTAAATCTATTGCACATTTTCAAAATGTGGTCTGACAAATTAGATTCTTAATGGAATTAAAGGATCACATTCCTACCAAATTCCATATGGAGTTTGGTACCCAGAGTGCTCTGAGGAAATAATCTGCCTTTCACCAATCCCACATTCTCAGCTGACATCAGAAATGGCAGATTCCACCACCCTGAGAAAAACTCTCTTTGCTTCCAATTGTTGCTGATTGAAAGCTGAAGTAATTAAAAATAAGGTAACATATGGGGGAAGCTTCATCTTTCAAATAGAACATACATATAACTGTTTGCCAAAGCTTACCTGGTTCACACAGGTAATGCTTCTATGATTACACTATACACAATATGGTTATTATATGTAAAACATGTAAAGACACATATTGGTACTGCCAAAGAATGATCCTTATATAATAATAAATTTTTCTTCAGTAGAAGTCCTAATCATCTCCACTGTTGCTTTGCATCATGCTGCTGGCAAGGTATTCCTAATTTGTTTTGTTGGAACAATAAAACAATGTGCATGAAAGTTTATACACTAAAAAAAGCAAATCTTGTCTGGTCCCAGCCCAGTCTGCACGGTAGCTGGTCTGAGGAGTTAAAATCAGGCAATGTTGGAAAGGGAGGGAGGTTACCATTGTTTAAATCCTAAGTAAAAATAGAATACTGATTAGGTTCAAATGAAGGTTGTTCTTAAAGTAACTTGTGCTTACAGATTCTTGCTGCCAGTCTAGATACTTCTTATGTCAAAGCACTTGGACAAAAAATTTTTCAGGGAGAGAGACCACTAGAAATGCCTAGCTGGTAACATTTTCAGGTGTAATGCAACAGTAAAAAAAAAGGTATTGGAAAATAAAAGGGTAAGTGTGGAACACTTACACTTGCCAATATGTAACTGGAATAGTTATCTGTGAAACTGGAGCAGAGCTGTTTGAGGAGTGCATTCAGTCACTGCCCATTCTTGGCCTAGTTAGAGCTGTGTGCTTGAAACACCATTTCCCACCATTTTCTCTTTTCCTCCCACTATGCACTTTCCCTGCCCCAGTCACAGTTTGGCATCAGATGGTGCCAGCCCTGAACACTACTGCTATTTACTGCTGAGTCATCACTTCACCACTGTCACAGAACATCATCATCACTGCTCCGACAGGACAATTGCAACAGCAACCCTGCGGTGCCAGAAGGGAGAGAGGATTGCAAGACATAGGCAGCGGAAGAGCTGAGCATTGTATGTTCTTCCAGGAAAAAGCTATCCTAAGGAGGTTCCCTGGGGTGTGTGGTCACTGGTTTGGAAGCAGCACAGTCAGCTCTCCCTGTGTTCACATACCACACCTTCAGAATGCCCAAAGGATCAATGCTCAAAGGCAATGGGAACTAGAAGAGACTTCCGTTGTTTATCATGGTGTTCTTGAAGTCTTCTGGGGTTGACAGATGCCGCTCCAGAAGGTTAATAAGATGAAGAAAGCTCTTCCAGCTGGACCGTAAGAGGGATTATGTCTGAGCAGCAGATAAACAGATTATTCCAGAAACAGACACTGCTTTTTTTTAAAACTTCGTCACTCCTGTCTTACCACTCCAGTTCCCCAGGCTAAGAAGTGTGGGCGTTGGAGGGGTTCACCCAGCTCTTGCATTCTGGCACCTCTTGCACTCTGCCTAGTTGCAATTCAATGCAGTCGAAGGCTGGAGACACCTGAAAAATAAAGACATTTGGGGATTCAGTTCTCTAAGAAAACAGAATTCTTCTACTTGACCAAAATATTCTTGTTTCCTGAATGACTGGTCTTGAAAGCTGTGAATGATCAATAGACAGCATGCATTTGAAAACTGGATTAATATTTTTGATCATTTGCCTTGCTCTCCAAGTTCAGGGAAGCAGAGGTAAGTTCGTATATTAAAGGTTTAGATGAATTTTACATTGCTTATGTTGAGAAACAAAATATTTGCAAGAGCAAGGGTTTTCAGATTACAGATTTTTTTGTCTAGAATGTGGTGTTTTGACAATTCAAGTAGAGACACTACAGTTACTGATACTGCTATAAAGCTGAAAAAGGAAATATTGGCATTATTTCCTATGTGTGTTTTGCAGGTTTTACAATATCTGTAAGAGATGCCATTTAGCTTGATTTTACCTGAATATGTTCTGTTATGAAAAAATATTTTCTGTGAGACAAATATATGGAAAGTGAAAAAAGGCTGAAAGACTGTCTAAGTGTTGATGCAGCTAAAGACAGCCTTTCATCACTGATATGAAGATAAAGTAGCAAAAGATATCTGCATTTACTAGTGAAGACAGTTATTCTGATTATTAAAAACAACTTAAAAAACTTCTAGACAGAAAAATTGTGGAAGAATATATCATTCTAGCAAATATACAAAAAACGGCAATACCAGTAAGGATTAATGTAATAACTATAAATTTGAAAGAAAACAGAAATACAGGGAACTGCTCTGTACTTAGTACATCAGCTAACTATTTCTCTATTTACAAACATTTAAAAGTTCACAACATTTATAAAGCTACTTCAACAACAAAAAAGAAAAGATGGTGATGTGATTTTCCCTGGTTACTCCGATATTCAAAAGATTTAGAGCTTTGGGGAATGCACTTAATTTTGGAGGAGGTTTCTCATTAACTTTTCCATCTATACTTTGATATTTGCATAATTGAATTAAAAGCTAACATTACAACTGCTATGTGTGCTCAAGTCAATGACCTTCTAGTTTTATGTCAGGCCTGTTAATTAAATGCAAAGAATGTAAAATTATAAAAGATAAGTCTCTTCAATATTATCTAAATATTTGTTAGGGAGACAGTATGAAATATAGCTTGCTGTCAATACTATTTGGAAAGCTTTATTTACACGTTTGGGTTTTTTAAGAAACTCCTGCTTTTCTTAAAGAAATATGGAAATACAGACCACAGTTCTTGTATCTCAGTTAAATTATGTAAATCTCCTCTAGTGGACAATTAAATTACTGAAAAAATCCTTGGGAAAATATATACTTAGCACTAGAATTATGGTTTGCAGCTCTTTAATTTTACTTTTTGATTCTATGCAAATAGTTTCATCTAATCACTAATGATATTTTGGAAATGTGCAAAAAATGAGAGAATGATGGTATTTCATGTCTGACAGGAAAACAAGTTTTATCAAGATGCATTGTTTTTACATTTAAGTTGCATATTCTGTGATGGAAAGAGGCAGAATGAATTCCAGGTAATTCACACGTGCTTGATGGCATCATTGCAGCCCCTATTTATAATTACAGCTTAGAAAGCAATAGTGGTAAAAGTGACATCACATAATTTCACCAGCTGCAAATTGTGATTGTATGTTACAATACACTTTCCATAAAAGACCTAACAAAATGATGAGGGGCTACCTTGACATAGACAAATACTAAATAACTAGAAACATTCCTTGCCAACAGTTATACACAGTGCATGTGGTATGCATAAACGTATAATAATAACTTTTTTTTGACATTTAGTCATGACATAAATAATATTTTTAAACTATTTTATTTCAAATATATGCACACAGATCTCAAAACCCTTAATGCTTGTGTTAAGAAACTTCTTTTTCAGAGCAGAGATGCTTCCAGAGCTGTTATTTTATGACTTAATATTAGGGTCAGATACTTACAGAAAATACTTTTTAAAAGTATATAGACTCTCCCAGTAGTCTGAATATTTGCATGAATCACTCATTAGGCCTCCTAACATAGATATTTTGAGACCTTTATGGTCATTCAAATTTGCAATGCATGTAAACTGTGACAGACTAGGAAATAAGAGACTGAGATACAAACCAGCCCCATCTTAAACAAACAAAAAAAAAAGAGATAATTTCTAAATATTTAAAAGCTTAGTTAGTTGATTTTTTTCTTCATGAAAAACTAAAATTCAAATTCTGTATTTTCTGACATTTATATTTAACAAAAAGTGAATTAACAAATACGGAGCTTGCTTAGTAATGTTTTTTGTTCCTTCCTCCCTGCCCCTATTTAAGCACCCACAGAGTCCTTCTCCCAGCCATTTGTAGGCTCTCCAGGAGTACCTCCATATCCACAGTAAACAAACATGAAACTGTAGAGAGCAAAATAAGAGTTACAGTCTTTAACTTTGGCCATAATTTTCCACTGTCCTGACAAAAATTGTCTCTAGCAATAGAAAGGGAAAGTGAGAGGGATAAAAACTTTGTGACAGCAAAAAAATCTGTGCACAAAATCTGAATAGTACACTACAGAACAGCTAGACTAAATACCAAAATGCAGAGGAGCTTTGAACTCAAAACTATGCCTTGATGTGGGGTACAGCCTAGCATTTGATACTGAGAATGTAGGGGGCCAGAGCACGTTCAAGGCTGTTTTGTGGCATTTTTTATTCAGCAAGCAAATATCTGCTATTTACTCAGCCATTCCTTAGGACACAAAGGCTTTGTGTGTGCTCTATGAAATCATTTTAATTCATTCTGACTCACCCCTTCCTGCTAGGCTGTTCTAATTCAGCAATAAATGTTTCAGATCTTCATTACTATAATTGCCCTCAAAAATAATAATAATAAAAAGATTTAGGCAAATTTGTGTCAAAGCAAAAGGAAAATCAAGGAATATAAAGCTTCAAACAAAGAAAGAAAACAAGACATATTTGCTTTTTTGCACTAAGATTAGCTTCTACTCTCATCCATAAAATATGAGTTATGATGTTAAAGTTGGCTTTCCTGGTTGGGCTTATAAATTTATGAAAAGTAAGACTTCCATTTTTCTCTCCTTTCTCAAACAACTGTAACACTGCACTATATTTGGGATTTGATCTTTCCTGTTTTCTGGCTAAAAGCCAAACTTCAATATAAATACTAGACCATTGTCACTGAATCCTAAAGATTAATTCCAGAAATAGTCACACCTGTGCCACAGGGACTAGTGAACTGCATGTGAATGAACAGCAAGATATGTGGGATTTTTTCTCACAAAACACCTGTGGACAAGATGATCAATATTAATAATTAAAGGTTTTCTCTTTCTACAGGACATTCATTTACAGGCTACAAGAAAATAATTGGGAGTCTTAACCTACTAGAAATCCAAATTGTTTGTGTTAATTTCTCAGCTAATTTTGGAGTCTTTGTGGTTTAAGCAGTGCACTAAGTGATATGGCCAAAACCCATCACAGAGCAGACATGGTGTTTCCTTTCCAGAAGACAGTTTCTCTTCCCCAAAAGAAAATTCTGTATGCATTCTACTGCATTTGGATGCTTTGAAATATTTTAAATATGTTTTCCTTCTTTTTTTAACCTCTGTCCAACCTAGTCCCTTTTGGAATTAAAATTAGTCTTCTGATCATTCTTTGTCACATAATTCTTCCATGTTAACCAGGAATTAGGTGCACTGTCTTGTATATTCCATGAGGTTTGTACTTTGTAAGCCCAACTGTGTCTCAATTTCTTCCCCTTCAGAATGTGTGATATTGAATAACGCACTTCTTAAAAAGAAATAAACATCTATCTGCTTTCATATACAGGTCTGCTGGCATTTAGTCACTGTCAGCTGCTATTTACTAGACAGAGACTTCAGAACAGTAACCTGTCTGGAAAACAAAAGATTAACAATCCTCTGGGAGTACCTGCCACAGTGTTGGTGTGTTTATATACCCTTCCATAATTGTAGCATGCCTTATCATTGTATGCAAGCACATCACCAGTTTTACCCTCACCAAACACCTGCTCTGACAGAGTAATGCTATCATCCTCATTCCACAAAAGCATGAAGACCTGAGGTATGACACACAAACTAAAGTCCTGACTTGTAAGAAGCATTGCAGCCATAAAGCAGGAGAGCAGCAGAGATTGCTGGGCTGATTCTCAGAGCATCTGCCTGGTTAGACAGACATCTGCAAATCAGTAGGACCCAGGCTCCCAGGCCATCATGCTGGCCTCATTGATGAGGTTCTACTGGCTTCTAAAGTTCTGCTTCAGTGCAGAGGCAAAATTACCTTCTTTCTGGCCACTCGAGTGATTCAATACCTTTCTCAAACTTTACCCAACTTTTTATTGACAATCTCGGTACTCCTGTTACCTAAAAAAACCAATTTTAGTGGCTGTGTTGCAGGTATACCTTTCATAGATACGATTCAGCACAGATCATAGAAACCATAGCAGTTTCAGGCAAGAAACAGTGATGCACTCATCTTTAATTTTGTGATTTCATGGTGATAGCATAAAATGAAGACACTTCTATTCAAGTTCTTTTCCCTTTCCTCTTCTCCCTCAAAACTAGATGAATAATTTGTCATGCTTAGATCAAGAATTCGATTAGGTGTCCTCCAAACCAAACTTGGGTCTATGCAGCTTGATACCTAGCTAAGTTAAGTAAGGTTAAGTGCAAGTCACACTCACCTCAAAATGAGGTGGGGTCAATTAGCCAGAGACTGTAGATTGTACTGCAGAATGATTGACCCCGAACTGTGAGGAAAATTGACCAGTTCCAATTACACAAGCTGAAGTAAAGAGATGACACTGGGGCTTCTGGCACCTTTTCATTCACCAGACATCCTAATTGTTATCATATGTGAATACAGTTACCTCAATAAACCCATTCTGCACTGCAGCTCTTTGACTCATACCATCAAAACTCTTGAAATGTTGACACACATGGCAAAGCATCCCTGGAACTTGAACTTACGCTGTCTCGCTGACTTTCTCAGAGAAGGCCACATCTCTTGAGCATGACTAATCAGAAAAGCAAGAGCAGAGGTGCTCAGCTGAGTGTTTAATCACTGAGGATTGGATGCATCCCTCCAAGAACTACTCAAACATTTGAGGCATTTTCTTGCATCCTTTGATATCATATCCATATCAATTAATAGAACAGCCTTTCAGGTCAAATGCTTCTAAGATGGCCAAAGAAATATAAATAGATACTTTTCATACCATGAGCATTCAAACCAGCCATTCTTCAACGCTGTTTCTAGTCCAGGTTCTGGACTTCAAGCAGATTGTTGCAAGATTCACACACTGGCAATGAAAGCATAGATGGCCTTTGATATTTTTTATGAATTCCAGCAGCAGAAGTGAGCACAGCTGATGAATAAAAATTTTCACCATTCTGTCTGAAAGAGAATGTAAAAATTTCTACCTTTAAAAAGACATATTACATCTATGAAAACATGAGTTTCATACAATTTTTTTTTCAGGTTGCAAGAAAATGTGTCAAAATCATATGTTGACTCAAAGATTTCAACATGTTCAATATTTGTGGTGTATACAGACAGCATTTATTGTGAATGTGGCTTCATCATTAGTATATGACAATATATTCACAAAAGCAGGAAAATCTTACCAGTTGCATTTATGCTTTTTATTCTCATCTATAATAGGTAGATAATTTGCTACAATTATTTTCCCATGAATTCTATAATTCGTATAATTCAAAGAAGTTACTAAATTATCTCCTCTAGAGAAGGAGACAAAACTGTCTTTTTTAAGGCCTATGCATAAATTTCATAAAAACTCTTCCAAATTCTTTGTTTCTTCCTGAAGTTGGTTATCAATTGTATTTCTCCACTTGGCATAGAAAACCACACAGATATGTATGAGCAGAGGAGGAGGGGAACAGCTGAGGGGTTCTGATATCTATTTTTAACTTCCCAGTGTTACCTACTTGCAGAAATTAAATTCTTCACACTTATTGAAGTCCAAGAGCACATTGATTGATGAAAACCATGATCTTTGGTACCAAAATGTAAATCCAGATTAATTTAAAGGGTTCTAAAAAAGAACCATTACCTAGTGCCATCTCCTGGCTTTGAACAAAAACAAAACAAAAAATTTTGGTGTTCTTATTAAAATTTGCGCATTTACTAATGGCATTGTTTATATCATATATTTCAGAATAATTTATCACATTCTCCTTCAGATTTATTTCTATACATATTCTGAGGTTTAGGTTGTTTCACTATAACCAAACATTTGGTATTTTTAACATAAGGATATATCACAAAGATTCACGGGAGATTTACACGTTAACAGTAACCAGATTCTTCACCTTTCACAGACTTTTAAAGAAGCATTATCATGCATTTCTGACAAGAAGAAGGATTTATGAAAACCCACCATTTTCCTGAATTCTTAAGAAGGAAACCCCTTGCTATAGATCTATTTTTTAAAATGAGCATAGCCTTTAAAAGACTGAAAATTACAGAACTTACCTTTCAAGCAGAAGCCTGGAACTCCTCTCCTGTGTCATAGAGAGCTTGAGTGCAGCTTCTGAGTATGTGAAGGTGATGTTTTTCATGCTGAATCCAAGCAAGAGATACAGGGATCAGGCATATTTTGTCTTTTATATAAAAGTCTCCACTGCACAAGCAGAGCCTGGTACCTCTCTGACATGCAAAGGTGATGCTGAGTCTTGCGTAATATGAGATAGTAGTAGGTCCAGGAAGGGTTCTATAGTGCTGGGTGTGTAGCCATGATCTTTGTGGTTTTTATACAGGAAGTTCACAAGTGAATTTTAGCCAGCTGGACATAGCATCTTCCAAACTTGTGGCCTGGAGCTGTCCCCCATAGACACAGAATTGCCACAATTAGAGATCCAGGCCTCATTCCACAGGCGATGTTACTGTTTAGTCACATTTAAGAATAGAATTTACAAAGCCAACCTACCAAACAGGGATTACCAAGTTCATCATTGTCTATATTCAGTCTGAGAAAATTACTTACTTTTAATACATATTTCTTAGGCTTCTTTTCTTTTTTGGAAATGGAGGCACTCTCAGCCACAATTCCTCTTCTACAGAAGCTAAGCATCAATATCAGCAGCTTATCTTTCATCAAAACTTCCCCAGAGAAGTAGATACTGCCATCTTACTCAGCAATTCACTGGCTAAGTGCACTAAACCTGAAGAAGTGAGATCCAAAGTGGGTTCCCTCCTGTGCCTCAGCTACCCCAGTTAGAGCCCAGATAAGACTCTTCAGGATGCAACAATCATCATGGCTGAATCCCTCAGCAATTCCTTTCAAAGTTCTTTCCCTGTGTGCATTAGAAACAGTTCAATAATATATTGGACATGAAGATAAGTTCAAGCAAGCCATATAACCTTGGGTTTAAGGGCACTGAGCTCTCAGACAAGACCTGAGCAGATTAATTATTAGCATTAATTTTTCTAGTATGGAATTCCATGCCCTGAACTTTTCAAAACTGTGAGCCTTTATGGTTGTGAAAACATATTTGGAAATGCAAAGCAAACACAGTTGAAGTAGCAGTATCTGACAAAGCACTGGCAAAGCAGCCCTGAACATCAGCAAGAGTAAAACCTCCACTTTCACATCGGCACGGGAAGATAGAGATTGCCACACACAGCATGCAGCAGCATCTGGTGATAAAGGCATGCTGTATTTTAATATGTCTCTGCTCATCTAAGCCTCTTAAAATCCAGTTAGGCTCTTCCCATGTAACAGACCTGAGGAAACATGCTATGGAAAAAAAGATTTTAAAAGGAGTATAAGAAGACACGTCATAGGCAACCTGTCACTGGCAAGTGCTATTAGCATGTGGGATCCTCATTATTGCCATGGCAAGAGGAGAGTGCCTCTAGGTGAAGAGACCAGGTATTATCTCTCTTTGGACTTTCTATGCTCCATCTGGTGTTTACATTGATCAGCCCACTAAGAAATCTCAAGATCAACTTTTCAGGACTAGTCAACTGTGCTTTTGTTACTGGCTCAATTACCAACAAAATGTTGGCCCCACTATAAATTAACTGCAACATGTTTACGGATGATTGCTAAATTAACCTTCCTGATAAGCTTTCCTCACTGTATTTCAACATTACTCTTTACATAAGCCTTGTCTTTTAATTATTTTATTGTGCAGGTAATATGTCTCATTTATCAATCAAGCATTCTTCTCTATCCTAAGAAGATCCACTGATTTTTCAGACTAATCTGCTTTTTCACACATTTCAAACCTTTTGATGGTTTCAAAAATTAATTATTCAGACTTCAACAATTTTTTCACCTTGAATTTTGCTGTCAAATCTTTAGCTACCATAGTTTTAATTTTTCTCGTATTCAATAGCATCTAAATTTTCTCAGGCCAGATAAGAATAAATGTTTAATGGCAAAATAATGCTCTAGATAAATGTTCCTACCCAGAGATTGTCTACACTGCAGAAAAATGCAATTTTTCAACTCCAACTACCAACTCCAAAATCTGAGGCCTTCCAAAATTAGTACTACTAACAGAGAGAAATTAATAAAGCTATATAGAGAAGATTCATTCCATTTACACAAAAGGGTACGAATAAGACCCTCTTGCTCCTACATTTATAAAAGCAAATTAAAAAAAAACAACCAAAGCTGACCAATTATCTGAATAACTTTTAACTCTTTTTCTCCAGAATCTATTTCAATAGTGATGTACTTTTCCCTTTTTGACATGCAGATTATTAAGAATTATTTGAGATCAGTTCCTCCTGCCTTGTTATTTTAGTTAGGGTATAAATTTGATAATGCAGGTCTCAAGAGACACAGGGGAGAGGCCTGGCCTAATTTCAAGAATTTCAGATTTTTAATATTTGAAATGAATACCATTTATCTGCCTGAAACCAAAACCTGAAGAGCAGTACTATGCACTTGAGAGATTGGTATGGATATCAAAGCACTTTGATTAGATCCCATATGAATTAGATTGCTGTATCATATTTTGAAAATTGCTTTATGGTGTTTTGAAAAAAATTTGTTATATTTGTCAAAGTTCAGGACTAGACATCAGGAACTCCAGAATTTAATAACAGCTGACAGTGATTCTGTAGATAACCTTGGTAAAACTACCTCAATATTTTCCCGCAAGTATGTCACCTGAAAAATTTTGGACATGGTGTAAATTCTTTCATGTGAGAATAAAGGAGAGTCAGACCTTTGTTTAAGGCATCTTGGAGATTAGCTGAAGTAGAGTAAAGCATTATCAGACTTCTACAGTTATCTGTCCTTCTGACCCAGAACTATCAAAGAAAACTAAAAACCTTAAATATACCTTTTAAAAGCAAAACTGAGACAGTCACCACTGGGGAACAACAGGGTTAAATAATAAAAGGTAAAATTGGGCAGGGTAAATTTGTGGTAAACACTGAATATTTTAATTGCATGTGCTTGTATCAGAAAAATGAATTCGAAAAAATTACAGATGTTCTTTATTTTAAGAAACGTTAACAACCCTAGTGTTATTTGGATTATTTACATGATCAAATGATGTACCTATAAAATTTGCATCACTCCAGTTTATTCAATTACTATGTTGCATAGTAAAAGAAAAGGGATCAACTAATATCTATGGATTCAATTTCATAATAGTGTGTACCTTTTGATTTTTTTTTTTCAACCCAGGGCACTGAAATCAAGGCATCTAAAAAGGGATAGATGGAGGCATATTTTAGTAAAGTGTACAGCTGAAACATCTGTGAGGCTTAGGTAAAAATTTCTCAGTTCAGAATTTCACAGACACAGGCAAAAATACAGATCTGAAGAATTATGAGGAAATGTTTATGCCAGAAGGCAAGTTTTCTTCCATTCACACTGAGCAAATATCAGGAAATTCATACTGGAATTGTGGAGAGAAAGGCTGGTGCTTTCTCCAGTTCAAATCTTGCTTTAGTAAAAAAGTGATTTCAAAGATTTATGATAATAAAAGTTATTCTAATAAGAAAAATTTACTAACCATAAGATAGAAATTAAATTAAACCTATTTCAATAGATATACTTTAGAAACAGATCCCCCGCCCCCCAAAAAAGAGCATTGAAGGGAAAGAATGAAAAGAAAAATAACTAAAAAAATTACACTCACCCTAAATAGGATGGCAGAACAGTGCAAACTGAAAGTAGAAAATATATAGTCACTTCTCAGAATGAAAAGCCCAAATAGGGACCCTAACATGGAGACTTTGAAATCATTACAACAATCATTTGAGAAGAATCTCCTTTGCCAGTTTTACGAATAGTGTGATTCTTAATTCAAGTTAAAGACTTAGAGGTAAATCCTGGCAAAGAAGCAAATCCTTCAAGAAAGGCCTCTGCTCTATACAAAAGCTATCAAAGAGCTTAGTGACAAAATCCTCTGCCCCAGTTGGTCTGGCTGCATGGGCAGCTGGTCTATTGCAGTTAATACACCTTGTGAAAGGTAACAGACTTACAACTGGCTACGTTCCATGTGGATTTTTGATTCTCTCTTCTAGAGGATTTCAGGAACTTGCTTTGAGATTTCAATGGCGTTGGATCTTCTTCTCTCATCCCATATAACATTCAAATAACTCTGTGTCTCAGCTGACTCAGTGTTTGGCCATTTGTGGATTCTGCTGAACCCAACGATGCGTTTTCACAGGGGAAATTCCTTTTTATGCAGTTTACCATTTGTGACCTGGCATTAATGTGGAAAAATTACTTCCATTTCATTTCATTTTGTGCCATACATTATATTACTGCATCGTCATTTTAAATTACCTTGCAACAATTAGTCAGATATAGATCTGCAGGTCACTGTCTCTGGCATGCATTAAAAAGTAATAACAATCACCTATTGCCTTTGTTTTATAACTTCCCTTCTATCAGACAATATTCCACACAATCAAGCAGTCAACGTTTTTCCATATCAGAGTAGCACCTATCTCAAAATATAGATGTTGCTACTATGATTTCTACACAGTAAAACATTTAATAAGAAATTTAATAAGAACTGAGACATATATAGGTAGACATACATATATGTCTACTGACACACATGGTAGAACCTTCCCCATTCTTCATTTCCCATACTGTTCTTTTTATAAAAGTATGTTTTTCAATTATGTGTTTTTAGCCTTCCTTATTTTCTCTTGATTTGCCTAAGAACAGGATAATTAGTGTTTGTTATATGCAGCATGACATTTCTTCTTTCTCCAGCAAACCGATAATTTTTTACTCTTATTTTTCTTTATAATGCTACTCCTAATGAATTTATGCCTTTTTAACCCTATATTACCCCTTTTTCTTCTATTAAAAACTTTAAAACCATTTTTTCAAGTAATTTTTTTACTTGATTCATCAAGATTCAGGAATACCTTGCTTAAAGTTTTCTAATTCTTTCAAATTGCCTTCTATTCTGCTTGCATTTTCCCTTTATTTTTCAACTGTAATTACTGTATCAAATTACAACCATAAAGAGTATTTCCAATTTGCTTTAACATCTTTGGTAACATGTATACAAATTTTGGAAGATAACCTAAAAGATACACATTGCTCCTGTCACATGATCCTGCAAAAAGCTGTATTTCAGCTCATTTAAATCTGTAGTTTATACCCCATTTTTAACATTAACTTTTTCACATTAAATTTAGCTGTTATGTCATGTAATACTGCAACACAAATACTTAGGAAGTGAAACCAGATGAGTCTTGAATTTTTGTGATAGAGGTTCCCATGCTTGAGATTATTGACAGTCTAGAAGCTTTCCCATTTTTCATAACTGAATAACTTCATAAGTAAAATTTAATCCTAGGTCTTCAATTCCTAGTCACTGATTTCACTTTGTTCTAATGTAGCTGTTCCACTTTGCCAGGAACATTTACAGATTTGTTGAAATATGATGCCAGAGCATTCACAACACCTATCATCCAGTTGCAAAGAAACAATCATAGTCTGTTCCGATTAATACTTCAGTTTATGTGAGAGAAGGATAGAGGAGTGCACTGTGGATTAAAAGAGGGACTGGAAACAGGCCTTTCTTTTCCCAAAGATAATAAAACACCTCTTCAACTTTTGAAAGTTTCAGGGTCTAGTTCTTGGGATAGCTTCAAGGTTATGAACCTGATTTGAAGGGAGATGTTCCTTGAAGCCCAAAGAAAAGATAAGATTTTAAAGACTTAAGGTACAACTATTTCTCATTTTACTTATCTGCTAGTGTAGACATTACTTATCACTGTACTGTAAATTTCCCTACAGGGCGATATGCTCACAAATGAGATGCTGTAGCACAAGGTTCAAGTACTTAAATGTCTTTTGTGGATCTAATCCAAAGTCACTTTTGAAAACAGGATTTAGAGCTTCTGAAACTTTTACCCTGTGTGTCCTGGGGTCACGTGTTGAAATACAAGGAAATTAGCTACCAAGTCACTGGAGACTCAGTTCCCCCATGTGGTCAGAGGCCACTTCTTCTCAGCACAATAATTCAGTCAGTGCATTGACTCCACTATAATGTAACAAAAAAATTCTCAAGTTTATGTCCATTTGCAAGACATGAACTTGCACTGAATACCTACTGCCTAGACAAAGTATGTTTATGTACTTTCTTGGTTTTTATTTTTTTACAGAAATTCCTAATAAAATAAACCGTGCTGAAGCCAAACATCTTGCAGTCACCTCAGGGTCAGACAAAACAGAAAGAACAACAAAGCGGTCCAGGATATCAACCATAAGGAGGATATTTGACATGGCAAAACACCGAACAAAGAGGTCATCCTTTTTCTCAACTGGTGTGAAAGTTTGCCCACAAGAATCAGTGAAGCAGATTTTAGCCAGTCACCAAGCTTACTATAGATTAAGAGGTAAGATGATTATTGTAGTATGTACTTCCTCCTTCAAAGTCTTTCCTTTAACTGAGGAAACAGTAATTTTCCAGAATCTTGTTCTTCACCTTTAGGCAGTGTATGTGCTATTGACTTTATGCTTTATTTTTACATAGATAATCAAATGTTACATGTGCATCAGCAGGGTTCAAGATAGACAGTTACCAGAAGAAAATAAAATATGCACTCAAAGGACTAATGAACTCAGACTAATTGCAGAGTGTTCTAGCATGGCTGAACATGAAGAACAAATTGTGCTTGCATTAGTGTCGAAAGAAGTACAACCTTTCTCAAAAGAGCAGGTACCATCATTGCTACTCAAAATAATTAGCACCAGTTTAAGACAAGTATTAGATTTATTAAATGGTCATTGCACAAATGCATTGGTGTATCTGTAGTTATATTAAGTCTATTGCAGTGTTGGTATACAAGAAACACTGAGATAATTGCCAGCCATGAAAAAAGCTTAGGGAAGAATAAATATTTGAGACATTTTAAAAACAAGACCACCTCAACTAGGTCAGTTCATTCCCAGCTCTTTCTTTTACTACCCTTGCCTACAGAAAGCCTATGGAATTACCATTCTAATTTTTGGTCCAATTTTCTCTCTTACTTCATCTACCCTTCCCAGTCTTTCATGCTGTAGCTATTCTATTTTGTATTAGAAAAAAGTGTGTACTTGTACTGCAGTTGGACAGTCCAAAGCTAACTCTAAAACCTAGTCAGCATTTCTGGGATACAAGTATCTAAGGAAACATCTACTCCCTAAATCACCTTTCCTTACCTATTTTTCCTCTTTGTCAGACACCATCCATTCACATTCATTTGTGTAACCTGGCTGCTCCTCAGATCTCTTTCAGGGAACCAACTAGTTCCCTCTGAAATGAGACCTGGATGTAGAGCTGCAAAAATTTTACTCCAGCAGCCACTTGCTATAGGCAGCATGGGAGAACTACACTAATGTCTGTAGCTATCCCTTTAGGTATAAAAATATTTAGTACCCATTGAAGCATCCAATGGGCTTTAGACAGAAATATGAAATGTGTCACAGAGGCTGATCCAAAAAGCATTTCTTAAATAGAAATTAATCCGGAAAGTCTCTGAAATTCCCTGGTTACATCTCAGATTGGGCTGAAAACAAGCTATCCTGAAACAGAGAGGTGTCATTAACCTAAACTCAAAAACCTGTAACTATGACCTTTTCATTTTAAAAACTGAACAAGACAGTTACTTCCAGCTTTTTGAAGAGCAGCACATCAGCTGGGATATTGGACTCTATAAGTCTTGTAGTGCAAAAAGGTTTAAACCTATACTCCTTTTCCCCAGCAGTGTCCCAACAAAATTTTCTAAGCAGGGGTCAATCCAATTCTACAACTCAAATGGGAGTACTTCCCAAAAAGCAAGCAACAAAACACACTCTGCAGCTGAATAATTTGCACACTCATTCCTAGAACGTGTTTCTGTTCCCTTGAACAATTGCATATTTTCCATTGCAATGTCTTTCATCAAAATGTAAAAAAAAATTTCCTTCAAGGAAAGATCAGAACTTCTGGCAAGTACTTCCACCCTCCCAGCTGAGCATGTTAATTTACCTGAAGAAACTTATAAATGAAAAAAAAAAAAGGTACATTTGAAAACTTGGTGATACAAGCATCATCCTTGAATCTGTAACCACAGTACATTCCTTCATGAAAAGGCAATCTGGTAGCCATGCTGGAGCCTGAGAGCCCGTATCCATCTATGGGACAGTATTTCCTTTCAAGTTCTTTTCTGTGTCTAAAGCCTAGGAGATGACCTCCACCCCCTTCAAGTCCCGTGACACATTTGTAAATGAAAAAGCACTGTGGATGATATCAGTCCTCTAGAGAATTTTTCTGCTAACAAAGTTTAGACAATTTTATTATTTTTACATATCTATGTATTCCATGCTTCCAGGGAAGAGCACAAAACACAAAACAGCTCAGATGCAGGAGCTCAGACAGTTGCTGTTGGATACTTGAGCCTACTGTGACCTTATACCAACTCTGAAGTAATACATCATAGCATAGGTCACCGTGAGGACAGTCCCTTATGTGGGGCAAACTGGGAGAACACACTACAATGCCTCCTCAGCTGGTCATGTGTCACATTTATCTGGTAACTGGATTATTTATCATCAGATGGTGTATCTTTATTCAGCAGTAACTGCTCAGAAAAACAAATACCAGAGAGTTGCAAGGAGATAGAAAGTAACTTTAATTGCTAGCTCATAATAAATAAATCTCTTCAAAAGATAGCCTGTTCCTTTTTAATAACCTGACCACATCTGCTCCACATGCAGCTGCTCTACTGGGAGGGCAGGTCGTTCCTGAGGTATTATTGAGGGGCCCTAACACAGCTAGGTGAGTACATCCCTACAGCAAGTTTAGAGTATACTTACTGCACTAATTTCAGAGACACCAATATTTTAGATAATGCAGAAAATGAACTCACTCTGAGCCAAAGAAGGTATCAAGTACTGAAAATAAATGTCCCATCTCACAGTAATGAGCTTTGCAAAGTAAAGTGCTAAAGGCAATAGCTTTTAAATTACTAGCAAATTTTGGTTAAAATGGTTTTTCTACTAAGTTTGAAAATCCCCTTCTCTAAAAGAATTTTGAAGAAGTGTGTTCCTTCATCTTGAGTGATGAATGTGTAAATGCCAAATCACTGTTAAAAGGCTTTCAAGCTTACTATTTGGTACAAAGCATCTATCCCCAGACCCTTTCTTCTTACTCAGTCTGCCAGGAAGCTGTGTGGGAAGCCTTTCGTATTTTTCTGGATCGGATTCCTGATACTTCTGAATATCAGAACTGGGTTACTGCCTGCCAGAGGGAAACCTTTTGCATATTCGACATTGGCAAAAACTTCAGCAATTCCCAAGAGCACCTCGAAATAATTCAGCGGGTAAGGATAACTCAAATTTGTTTAGAAACTGGGAGACACTTCCAAGTCCCTCCCCACCTGCTTATTTAAGGGCAAAGTATTGCTCAGGAAAAGAAGGGGGCATGTCTTAGAAGGAAAATATAAAAGTATAGTAAGCAAAAGAGCTAAGAGGCTCAATGGTTGGATACACCCACTAGTAAAATGCTGTTTTTCTTAATCTTTTTGCAGCGAGTAAAACATAGAACCTTCCAGGAAAGGTAAGTAGCACAAGTAGAACCTTGTCACTTGATGTTACTGCCTTCTTTGAAAAGATATGTATAGATGTGTGTGGATGTGAGCAGATATTCAGATAGCCCTGTGGCGTATTTGGTGTGTGCTGTGAGAGGTGTGTATACTGGATATAGCATATGACACAGTAATTGAATCACAAATAATCAATATGGCCAAATGTCTGAATTACCTGTTCATTTCAAGACACTGAATGTTTTCTCAGACTAATGTGAGCACGAAACCTGACAGAGACATAGCTTTGCATTAGGCTCGTGTTGATTGGGAGTGTGAAAAAGTTGCTATAATTCTCAAAAGGAAAGTCAGCTTAATGAAAATTTAGCTGAGAGGCTACATTAAACAATAACACGAAAAGACCATGCCTTCACTTTAGATTTCTCTGTATTTTTTCACATCATGACAGTGTTAATTAATGTGATACTTTATTCTGTAAACTCTTTGGAAAAAGTATGCTCCTGGCAATGCTTAGAAGTCGGAGAATGGTGGGATTAAAGCTACCATACTGAACTCTTGTTTTCTGTATATAAATACTATAGTGCAGCCAGAAAAATCACTGTCCACAACTTCTGACTGATGTATTGGTTTTTTCCTTCAAGTTTTCTCTGATTTTCAAGAGATTTTCAGGCAACAATCTTTTTCATTCATAGGTTACACTGCCTCATGATCACAGAGGTCTTACGTATCTTAATTCATTCTGACATGGGAGATATGATGTATCTTTAATAAAGTAGGGCCTAATTGAACTCCCCTGGAAGTCCAAAGGGAGGCCTTTCCATTCATCCTAGTGCAAGCAGCAGCATCAACAAGACATTAAGTGAAGTGACTGATCTCAGAGTTCTTAGGTTCTTTGTGAACAGTATTGTTTTCCCCAGATACAGAACAGAAAGTGAAGTAAATTCCATGAAATTGCTTGTACTTTACCTAGAATTACAGACAGCAATGATTATGCATGGTTGGATTTCATCTTTACTAATGTGTGGCTTAGAAAATATTTTGTATCTTCTGTAGATGTCACGTAGAGAAATCAGTCTCCAAGTGTAGATACAAGACATAACTAGTTAACATTGTGAAAACATTACAAATAGTATTTCAGTTCTCACCACACAAGATATCCAGAGGATGTGGTAAATCAGTCATCATTCATTAATGTTCTTTATTTATGTTATTAAACATCTAAGTTGTTCCTGTATAGAAATGCAGCTCAGACACCTTTTCTGTCTATGCTACAAGCTTTATGCTGTCTCAGTGTACACCACACTACAAATCTGCAGTGTCCTTAGTTCTTTCATTGGTATCAGTTTTCACAAATATTCCATCTGTATGCACTGCAGAAAATTTGAGGAATTGTACTTTACTCTCCAATTTCAGGAGAGAAAAATCTCAAAATATCCCTTAGAAGATTCTTATCTAAGAACCTGAATTTTCCCAAAAGCTAGAAATTAAGAACAAATTGGTTTTAAGGCTGTAGAATATAATTTCTGTTCCAAGTAAAAGAATCTTAATACATCTATTTCTTTTAAAATATACTTAGAGATAGATATTATTGCTGTTTTTCAAGCAAGTTAACAGTAGCTATTAAAAATGTATTCGTCACCACATGACTGTAAAAGTTAAAACAGAAAATAATTATCAACAAAACCAAACCAAATCCTGTGATACATCCTACCCACCATACTGTTACTTGAGTTTCTAGCTGTCCTCCTTGGGGACCATGGTAGGCATTAACCCATGAATATTACATCGAGAAGCAAACACTAACATTTCTACATCTCAAAATAATCTAGACTCAGCAATCTGATTTGATACTACAATTATTAGGAAATATCCTTTTGGTATTATAATGCAGGCTGACAACTGAAAAATAAGCCCACCCACTATTTTCTCACACCTGGAACCTGAAATGTCCATTGGCTCTAAAAATAGAAGAATCCCAAAGCTCTCACTGAACTACCTTGATAGGATGAAAAGCAGCAAAGAAGACAAAGACTGATTTAGGTGATGTACAAGAAGTCTTGTTTCTGTTTTAGGTAGAGAACAACCATTCATTGACTTCCAAGAGTGAAAAAAAAAAAAAAAACAACCAAAAAAAACCCCCAAAAAACCCCCAAAAAACCAAAAAACAAAACAAAACAACAACAACAAAAAAAAACCCAAAAAAACCCACCAAACACCCCAGACCCAGTGCACTGATTTAATCTGTGTGATCCCAGGCCTCTGGTGGCATTGATAAAATCTGTCACAAAACCTCATGAACAGATTCCTGACAGGATTGGTAGTCCTTATGCTGTTCCCTTCTCTGTTTAATCAGGTCACAAAGTATTATGTTAATGGTAACTACTCTCATTTAAACTACACCTAATATAGGAATCATTTCTATATGTTTTTGGTGTTTTACACTTTTGTCATTGCTGGTGCAATATGCAGATAATTAAATCAATCATTTCTATTTGATTGATAGGAAAGATGAAATATCAGCGGAGAAAACAGGAGGCAAAAAGGTGGAAGACATTCCTTCCATTTCTACAGGTAAAATCAAATCTGCTTGTTTTGTGTCTGCCTGTTAAATAAAATTGCCAAGGACAATGATTCTTAGGTCTTAGAAGGCTATAATTTAATGAATGTTGTAGAAGCATGACAGGTTCAGTGGAGTGAAAATGTTTTAGCAAAATAATCTGTGAGAAGACAATTTTTTATCTCTTTAGAACATATTTGCTATTCAAATGTTGCATTCAAAGTTTGTCTTCAAATGTGTGTGTTTATCTAGTTTCAAACTTAGATAATACAGGGTTATTTTTTCTTCAGTTATAAAATACCATTTAGAATGTCAGCTGCTGCATTTTGTTAACAAAAAATAAGCAAGCAAGGTAAATAAAGATGGACAAGCACGAAAGTCAGAGTGATGCCAAGACAGTAAATTGATCAGATTATTACAATTAGGCCTACCAACCCTGTTGTGTACTACATTTCTTTAAAATAATAGAAATTCACTCAGTGATAAAAATCGGTAGATATGATCATTTAGGTTCAAGAGGAAACCATCCTGAACATATGTTCTTATGAAATATAACAGAATCTTATTGGTAAGGACTTCCAGCATGGTAATTTTTACTCTAGGTGGAAAACTCTGTCAATGTCTCTTGTTACTTTAAGTTGAGCCCTAAAGAGAAGTGGCTGTCATAGGGACAAAGGTCTCAATTAGTAAAATTAATTTTAGTTAATTAATTTAATTAATTAAGCTTAGACACTTGGGGATATATGATGTGGTATGACAGGAAACGACCAAATATTATTAACTCACACAATTTCATTGATGCACAGTCAGTGCCATTTTTGCCTTCAGTCACACACAAGCCACATCATTAATGTTTGACCTGGAAGAAAGGTTGTCTATTGTATAAAACACAGCTGCTTTACCCACACCCTAAGTAATGGCCACCTTTCACTGGCACAGGCTTGTGTTCAAGCACACTCTCCTGGGGGAAAGCTGCTCCAGTGAGCTGACACCTGACCAACACACAAAGGGGAAGACTTTTGATGTGCAATCCATTCTTTCCTGACTTTCCTTTCTTTCCCCCTGCAGGCTCTCCTGGCACACCCCTCTCTCCGTACGCACCTAATGGCACATTGCTCAATGAAATTTTCAATGACACAAAGACTCCTGTGAAGGTGAGGGCAGCCTCTGTTCCTACCCACTTTTTCACTCACATTTTCCTTTTGAGCTAACAGGAAACAGGGAGAAACCTTATAAACAGTGCTTAAAAACAAAAAGTGCTCCCCTCTGTTTCAGCTAGCAGGACGGAAGGGATTTATTAGCATCTGTTATATATTGAGTATATTATAGAAAGTACAAAAGCATGGCAACCATCTTTTAGGCAGCCTTCATTCTTTTAAGAAAGGGCCTGTTGCCAATTTTGCACCATTTTGTAATGTTGCTCTTCATTAAATAATGCCAAAAAAGCATACCTGCTGGGCTTTCCACTGCACAGGAGATAGGACTGGGCCTTCCTTGCCTTTTTCTGACCAGCCAGCTGTCAGAGGGTTCTCCACTGCTGTCTCCTCAGAGCAACCATGCATCAGGGCACTGGGGACTGCCCCTCTGCACACCAACAGCACCTGAGATACCTCTGAGAGACAGGAGGGGTGCTGGCAGGGGCTGTTGTTTTCCCTCTCCTGGCTGCTGTGGTCTCAGCACAGAGGTGTGGCTTCACAGTGCAGGGAAAAGCTGCAAATACTGTTGGGAAACAACAAAAAGAATTAGACAAGTTTTAAGAGCAGCAAAGTCAACTGCATAAGAAATCATGGGTATCATGGGTAGGGATAGTTCCGTTTTATTATCAGAAAAAAAACCAAATGCAAACCTCTGAACATGAAACAGCTATGTGACTTTATGATGATGGAACTGAGACTTGGTAACAGTCTCTCTGGAAGAAAGGATTGATTCTTTTCTATGTATATCAAAGGCAACTCTCAAGTTACTTCTCAAGTAATAGAAACTTGTTTGCAGACAGAAGAATTAAGCCAACAGATATGCCTAGGAACTTTCACCTTTTGTGGAATATAGTTCAGAAAGTTATTTTAGGGATGGGCTTAAATGGGAATATTTCTACCTATTAAATACTGAATTGTGGAGGGGCGGAAAAAAAATCACTTAGTTTTATTTCTTCCCTTTTTGTCCTTGCCTTTTCTTTTCCAGGAGCTGGGAACAAATGCAGTCCCCGAGCTGCCTGTGGAGCAAATGGTGGAATTCAGTGTCACTCTCACTGATCAGGAGTACACAGCTGAACTTAGTGACCCCAACTCCCCAGAGTACCAGCAACTAGCTGCCAAATTTCAGCTACAGGTAGGGACACTTAATGAATGCAAAAATGTTGACTTTGTACCTTGGCAGAGGTTCTTACCTTTTCACCACGAAATTACTTTCACCACGAAATAGGATTAGAATCTACTGCCTTCACTTTAAACAGGTCGTTCCTGTTTTCTCAAGACCTTCACGTTTCCTTCATGTGTGGTATCAGCCTATCCCGTCATTTAAGCCATCTATTGAGCCACCAAGCTAACAAGCCAACATCTTTGGCATCAGTAGAAGTCTCAGATAACTGACGGACAGAATAACTTTAGGAATATTGTTCAGACTTAATCAGGAATTCATGGATAGCACTTTGTCGTAATTTAATTTCTACAATAAACCTAATGAGAAATATAAATGTTAAAACTAACTAGCTACTGTTGTCTGAACTATTCTTCAAAGGACATACACTCATTGTTCATTACCATGGTTTATGTAAGAATTGGAACACTTGTGGTATTTTCATGCAATTAATAATATTAACTGAATGTTCAGCTATCAGTTTAACTGATAGCAGTTAATGACTTGAGGTTCCCAAAAGATTTTCTGAGTAAAATTAACTAAAGCCTCTCATCAGTTTCATGAGCATTCCTTAGTAGAAGCTATTTCATTTTTGTGGTTCAATTCCAGATATGTGTAGAAAAATGGTGAAGGATGCATTGGCAGAGCTGGCAAAAAAATGGTTTCTCTGAAGATTTTTAGTATTACCCTTCAACAGAAGTGCCTGCAGACCTTGTTTACTACACATATAATGTCTCTTCTATTCAAAATCATATAATTGTACTATTGTTAACATTAGAATTAAAAATGTATTGTTATTCTGTTTGTACAAGACAGTTAAAACTGTTTAATTTCTAAATGATTTGGCAAATAATCTAAACTCATCAGCAGTTGCTTAATATTTCTGAGTAATTAACAATTTACAGGTGACTTGAATCACAAAATTATTCATGAACTAGAACTGCTGAAAATGAGAAAACCATTTGATTCACGTTGTTTTACTTGCTGTGTTATGAAATAGATTATCACTTGTTTGCATAATTACATTACTAAGAAAAGCAATATTTTGTGTTTCTTTTTGCCTATTAACAGGTAACACAACAAGTATGTGCAAAGCAAATATTGTGTTTAAGCTGATACCCAAAAGAGGGCAGTTGAGACTGTTTCCTAAAGCTCTTTCTGAAATATGAAAAAAATTGTCTAGGTCATCAACTTGTGACTGCCTTTTAGTCATAGATCTTATGCTGATGATTTTTTTTTTATGGTTTTCTATAGATGAAAAAAATATTTGAGAAACTTCCAGGATTCAAAGAAATCCGCGTGTTAGGATTCAAGTAAGTAAGAAAATGGGGCTCTCTTATTTGTTGGCTCCTTGGATTCTCCTTTTCCTTCTTGTCATCAAAAAGGAAGAGACCTGTAGAACAGTGGAGTGTGCACTGTTGTAAACAGAAAGCAATTTTATGGGAATATCATAGGGACAATATGATAGGAAGTGCAAACACATCCCAAGTGAGACTATGAGGTTTTGAATTACTTAGTAAAAGTAGCTTTGATTCCCTGAAGCTTGAAGGATACAAAAAATTCTTTGAATTGTTCATTAACAACCCTGTATTAAGGACATTTTTTTAAATGACGAGATAAAGAGAATTAGTGGCATGATTAGCATGATTATTTAGGTGACAACTTTTTTGTTGCCCATCATAAGTCACAGTGAAGGTGCCTTGGCAATGGAGGGTTGCAGGAGGATGCATGTTCACACCTAAAATTTTGCAGTAGTTGTTTCTCAGGCCTTTCAAAAAATTTTAAAAGTTTCACATTTTCAGTAAATTTGTGTTCTGTCTTGCCATTTCTTTTAGTTTTAGCTTCCTTGTGTGCTTACTACTATCACAACATCTTGTGTCCTTCTCAATAAAGAGGGAAGACATTGCACAAAGAATCAAATGAAAAACAAATAAGTAATAGTAAGAAACCGCAAAAAAGAAAAAAAGGCCAGGGAAAAAAGACTAATTGATGTGGTCTTATGGCACAGCATCAGGAACATTCAGTACTTCTAGCAATATTTAATACATGTTGAAGAGCACTCATATTGCAATGCAATTTTGGACAAAAACATCCTTCTTCCTAGCATTTCTCTGTGCAAGAATTTCTGGGGGAAAGGAGAGAGAAGACCAAAATAGTCTGAAAATTATTTCCTTATATTTTTATATTGAAATTAATAAAACAAAAAGCTGTCTACTGCAGTACAAGCAGAGAAAATGTGTAGTTGCATCTCGTAGTTACAACTTGCAATACCTAACCTCTTTTAGTTGTGACTCTGGAAGGTCTGGGATCCATTTTGGTTTCATATCTTGGACTTAGCTGATATGAAAGAATATTTTTCAGTGAGGAAAAATTGGATTGATTCCCATTATTCAGTAATTTAGTCAGCTTTGGGAGTTACAGATCAGTAAAGATGAGTGTTGCTGTCCATTCTCCCTTGGCCATAGTATTACCTATTTTAGCAGCATTTCCCATGAGGCAATGAAGAAAGACAACATCATAGATATTCTGGAGAACTCACCAGGGAAAATAACTGGGCATTATATGTAGAAGGTCAACAAAGGCATGTCTTCCAGGGATAATTAATGGTTCAAGTTACCCCTGTGACTAGTGTCTGTGTAGGCATCATGGGTGGCAGCCATGCTCATGGAAAGTACTGCCTCCAGTGCCCATTGCCACCACAGAGAATAGCAATGACAGGGCTCAAAATGCACCATTTGATGACGGAAATGGAAAAACTGGTATTTCAAACTCCCATGGTCAAGTAACGTTCTCCTTCCCTACACAAACCACAGTGATTCCCATTGTTTGGAAGGGAAAAAGTGAACTGATGGAGAGTAGACTGTCATGTTCACCCAGAGATAAAAATTATAGATACACATAGAAGATAAGATAAATTGTCCAAAGATGACTTTGATGTGTATGACTGAATGATTTACTGGTATACATGAATCTTTGTTTTTCTTTCTTTGCAATCCTTTCTCACGCTCTTTATTCTGCGATGAAATGAAGACAGAAGAAGGAGAAAGATGGGTAATCTTTCTGTAATTCATGATTAATAGTTTTATAGACTAATTATAATAATTATGATTATTAATAATTTTATGATATACATAGATAAATCAGTAAATGTCTTTATCTTGATGTGACAAAGTGAATCGGTTGTGTTCTGCGTAAGTACAAAATCGGTGATACAAAGTGCTAGGGATAGCTTTGACTTTAATCTGAATGTTTCATGTAATCAAATTTTGTCAGGCTGTCTCTGAAGGAAAGAAAATGTTTCACCTAAGAATATTCACATTTCTATGACTAAAGATTTATATCAGCCATATACTGAAAGTGAAAAATAAGTAGGGAAACTTTATATTCAAATTTTCATTTTTGATCTTCTGTTTCCTAGTTGTATTCCCATGTACACAATATTTCCAATAAGTATGTCGAATTTGATTTGTTATCTCCATTATCAAGCCAGATAGAACAGCAAAGAGACCAGTTACTAGCATGATAAAATGTAGGGAGATTTTCACTGCTAATACAAGCAGCTACAGAGTCTATTGTTGTTGCTGCTTAAAAGTGCTACTGGGGAATAATTTGTCTAGTAGTTTCCCGGAATTTCTCTTTTGCTCATGCTTTAAAAGGAAGAATTATCTAATGTGTTTCCTAAATTCTTGCAATGTCATATAAATGCAAATACATAGCACATACTAGATAAAGTGAAATTCTTCTCTCTATAGCCATTTGACATTGTAAAAAAAGTAACACAGTGAAATAGAAATGTTTACAATGTACTCATTTTTTTTCATTTAATAAGGTAAATTTAACATGCATGAAAAATGATGTATTAAAAATGGTGACTATTTGAGAGTTCTGTTAAACATGAACGTCTAGGGAGAAGCCATACACACCAATCTGGACTTGGAAAAGCTAATTCCCGTTGTGAAAAAGTGATTTGCTTGCCACATGAGCTTGAAAAAAGAGCAAAAAATTTTCTCAGTCGTGATAAGATTTTTGCTTATCTGCAGTTTTATGAATTATCTAATCTCTTTTTCATAGGTTCCTGAATAATTAATGGGTGATTATGCCTTCTAATAACCCCACTGTGCATTTGTAGCTGTTTGAATCAGTAGTCAAGGACTTCAGACTACATTACCAGTTTTACAGATTTTTGAGTAGTCAGATTAAACCAGATTATGTTAGATTTTTGCAATTTTCTTCAATGTGGGAATTTTTATTAAAAGTTATGCATAGAAAAAAAGGGTTAGGTGAAGAAAAAGTAATTTGAAGGTGACAATCTCATTAGAAAGAAGTAAACTCTGATTGCTCTTGCAGAAGATAATATGTAATGGCTGCACATTTGTTTGTTTGTTTGTGTGTAAAATAATTTCTCAGCCAGCGACTGATTTTGCTGCTCTGGGCATTTTCACCTTTCCCTCTTGCAGATCAAGCAGCACGGTAGCACGATATGTGGTGAACTTTGAGAGAGATGGCTCAGAAACCAAAGGCACAGCAGATGACATCTCAACTATTGGTTCTAATAAGGTTGAAAGTGAAAAAATATCAATTTCTCCAGTTGAAGAGAGGGAAATATCAGCAACTAAACTGACAGTAACAGACCTTCAGCAGCTGGTTGCCACCGCACTCCATGAAGACCAGTCCCTGCCAATGGACCTTGGAACACTTCAGTTTACTGATGGTCAGTAAAGCAGCTGGCAGGTGCCAAGCACAAGGCTGAATCTTGCCTTCCCAAACTGATGCAATTTCAGTAAGGTGTTCTTTGCTTCTCTAATAGATTATTTTCATCTGACATAGTCCATTCTACTTGGTGTTGTATAGCGTCTAAAGGATGTAGTGAAATAAGTTAAATTTTGTATCAAAATGTGTCTTTACAACTATACTGCCTAACTTGAAACCATATTAGAAGATTTTTTTTTTCTTGGCTTTTTTTTAGAAAATCTGGATATTTTGCACACTCAAATCATTAAGAGGAGACAAATAAAATAAATACTATGAATATTCATAGTATTCATAATATTCAATTATATACTGTATCATTTTTACTTCCCAGTATGGACAGTCTCCTTTCCTTAACAAGAAAAAAAGTGAAACCTGTCTCTAACATTAAATTAGCTTTCTGAAAGCTCTGTCTTGTTGTAAGCAAGCCATCATCAGAGAGATAGACACCTTAAACAGCATTTCATCCCAAGATAAAATCAGTAAAGATGTGTTTCACTCACACTCTAAAATGCAGAGAGAGTGTAGAAGACAAGCTGGGTGCGAAAACCTTCAGCAGAAGTTGAAGGTCTGCACCCTGTTCAGTAATCCAGCTAATAAATATCCCTTTCTAGTTAATCAATGATTTTTGCAAAGCTAGCAAACTGCTCTTGGAGAGATGTGTTAAAAAGGGGGAAAATATTTTAAAATATTTTTTCATATGCATATTTACTGAAACAAACTCAAAACCCATACCAAATTTCAGCTACACTATTTCATTTGCAAACAGCAGCATTTTCTTGCCAAAAAATTTTTTTCAGTTGAACTAATACTTTCTGTAAGAATAAAGTGTCATATTTTAATGTAGATTAAAAGTCCCAAGAAAAAAAATATATAGAACACTTCAATAATAAATATTTTAGTCAACTTTCTCCCAGTAGTTAATTCTAATAACCAATTTAGAAAAACAGTTTGCATGCAAGTACTTTTAAGATCTCCTCTGAGAGGTGAAAGGAGCAACCTGAGCACTAACATTAACAATGGTGTGGGTTCACAAACTGGAATGACTTTAACTTAATGAACACAATATGAGTCATCATACAGATTTACCTGAGGGGTTCACACTTCGGATGATTTTAAGCATTCCTCCATGGTTCAGCTCTCTGCAGACCTATCCCATTTATGCTAAATAAAGGATATGAAGAATAGTGTATATAAAATTCGGTTTTCTTCATAATTGTCTTTTTGAATGGGAATTGATGCTTTTTTTGTCTTAACATGGACTTTTAAAGCAATTTTTTAATGGAGAACATTTTAGTACTGGGGGTTTTTTACTGAGTTTATGTGTTTTGATCAGTTTTCAATGTGCTGGTGCTGAAGTATTCTGTGCACTCTCTCTCTCTCTCTCTCATGTCTTTGATTTTATTTTTGCAGAAACTGTTATACCACCTAGTGATTTAGACAATGATATCCAAGGCGTGGTCACTATTCCTCTGGCAGGCCCTGATTTGGTAGGTTAATTAGATTTTTTGTGTGTATTTATTTCCCTATGGGAAATGAAATTAAGCAATGTTAAGAGGTACATAAACATACAAAAAGTTTCTTATGCTAGAATAACATATGAGCCTTTTGAACATGCTGTAAGGATGAATGTTCTGATGTTATACTGCAACAGAGATACTATTTAGAGCATTTACAGGTGAATATTACTGCTTGATTACCCTTTCCGGATTTAATTACAAAGTAAACAGTGTCTCATCAGTTCAGTAGTACATCTTAATGACAGAAAGAGAACAGTTTACAGGGCTAGTTAAGGTCATCTTTCTTTTATCACTTTTAAATCCCAGGCACGGTGATTAGGATCACATGCACATGCCAAACATTTTACACATCCTATGACTTCATAGCAATTTTCCAGTATCTGAAGGGGGCCTACAGGGAAGCTGGAGAGGGATTCTGTCAGGATCTGTAGTAGCAGGACAAGGATGATGGGTTCAAACTGAAAGGTGAGAAATTTAATTTAGATATGCAGTAGATGTTCTTTACGGTGAGGATGGTGAGACACTGGTACAGGGTGCCTGGAGAGGTTAAGGATGCCCTAGCCCTGGCAATGTTCCAGGACAGCTTGGATGTGATGTTGAGCAACCTGGCCTAGTGGAAGATGTCACTTACCATGGCAGGGGCGTTGTGATTAGATGAGCTCTAAGGCTTCTTCCAACCCAACCCATAATATGATTCAGTGTTGACTTAGCTATTTGCTAGCTCATGTGGTTAAAGATTATTGCCTTTTTAGCAATGAAACTCAAACATATTAATAAAACTTGCTCTTTTGAAACTTTTTTAGGAGGAACTCCCACTAGGTTATCCCAGTCCAGCAACAGTGGATCAAAGAGGAGATGTATTTGTTGATGAATTTGCAACTGAAAGCCCTGCCCTAAGTGAAGAGATCAGCATCCCTGAAGAATTTAATAATTTTATTACATCTGAACCTGATTTTCCTACCAAACCCTCCAGAGAACCATTTCAGGACAGATATCCATACACTCAAGTTATTGCTACTGACCGCCCAAGTTTCACAGTGCCTTTCAGCGCTCTGGGCAGCACCAGCAGTCCTCCAAAATCAGAGGATTCCTATTTGCCCCCCCCAGCAGATGATTCTGCTGGCAAAGACTTACTCACAGATGGCTATGAGTCTCCAGGGGAGCTGGCTACCACAGCAAGTTTCACCACAGCTGATCTCCTGCCTGCCAGAGAGGTGGACAGTGAAGCTGAAGAGAAGCAGGAACTGGCTGATATAGCAGAACCTCCTTTCAAGGAAGTCGACCAAGACAGCCTGTCGGGACAAGGTAAGACACAAGAGATTTTTATGTAAGAGAGAGTAGGACAGGTGCAGCTGTTGTGACACATACAGTCATGTCAGAGCAGTAAGCATTCCTTTCCATTATGGCAGAAAATTCTCCTTCACAACCAAAGGTGAAAAATGCACATTTCTGATGTCCTCCTCAGCAAAATCCTAATACACCTTAGTTCAAACTTGTCAAACCCAATAACAAATGCCAAAGGATAAGGAACACTTAGTATTATGGTAACATTTCAAAAAGGCAGATCAAAAAGACATGGTGGGGAAAAAAAAAAAAAAGGAAGTTCTAGATTGACATAAAAAATTTTGTACTTAGGACATGGAAAGTAAATTACTTTGGTCTCTACAGACAGTTGTGGATGATAGCAGTGGGAGTAACATGATGCAATTTCTTCTAAGCAAAGGGTACCATAAGAAAAGCTTACATATCTACAGGTCTAATTAATGTGAAAAATTTTAAAAATTTCTGTTTTCTGTATTTATTTGTTCCATTTTGTCCATGTAGTAGGCATGGAGGCACCCATCTATATGAGGAAAGGTATAGTAAAAGAAAAAAGGATATATATATATATATGCATGTGGAGAAAAGTCTGGATAATGCAGACTTTCAAATGAAAAATACATGATAGACACATTTCCCACAGCTGACCCTGCAGACTGAAGAAAGTTCAGACAAAGACAGTAGGGTCAGCTTTAGGGCACAGGCAAGTTAGGCTTTCCTCCAGAACAGCAAAATATCTATAAGGCTACTGCTTCCATCACCTCCAGCAGCAGCTACAAAGCCATACAAGCCACTGCGTGCAGGTAACTGAGCTGTGTGGGGCAGCAGCCTCCACTGGCAAAGCAGCAAGGGCCATGATTTGGAGGAGTTGCCCTGCATCTGTCCCAGCTTTTGTCTGCTCCCTCTCCAATCCTGCTCCCTGGCCTGGCCTTACCATCTCAGTATTAGGTCAGTGAACTTAAATTTTATTTACAAAAAGCCTATGCTTCCTGTGTAAGATGCAAACGGTCACTACAGGCACAAGGGAGGAACTAGTTCTTGGATGAATATTCATATGTGCTTTGTCTCAGATTTTTGACTGACTCAACAGGAAAACAGAGGGCAGGTAAGCACATCATGGGAGTCAGCAAGATTCTTTGATGTCCCCACATAGTCTCTAAGCAATACTAAAAAACCTGCAGAGAAAAACAAACAAAAGGCAAATTCAGGGCAAAATTCCAACAATATGCATTAGCTTGCACAATGACACTCGGTGTTTCTGGATCTCCAAGAATGTCATGCTCAAAGCTTGTAAGTTTGCTCCCTGCTGCAGGAAAGTTCCCTGTTCCCATAGGAGGTTCTACTCTGTCCCAGTTCAACCAGCTCCCTCTCTGCCCAGGCCTTGGCCTTTCACGCCCCTCCTGTACTTGAGAAGTCTCTTGAAGAAGAATAGCAAACCCACCTCCCCCTATTCAAGATGTTTTTCCTTATCCAGCATGTCCAAAACCAGCAGGAAGGACCTTCATCCCTGCTGCCTGGCCACATCCTGTAAGGCAAACAGGATGTTTGCAGAGCTGACTGGAAACACTCCCTGCATGGTGGTAACATCCTTCACCATGGGCCTGCCCAGCAGGAGTGTGGGAGTGGGGAATGCATCCATGCATTGTACAACCTGTAGGATTGTTTGAATGGATCCAGCAAATCACTACATCAGTGTTTTGGAGAGTAAAGGATGTAAAATGTGCCACTTGGAAACACACAACCAACAGCTCCCTACTGGGAAGTGCACAGCATATTTCATGGTCATGTTGTTGCATGGTAGTTAATGCACTGAATATAAACTTTCCATTCTATGATCTTGCCTTTGTACACAGAGTTTGGAAATGAGAGAAAAGCAAATACTTTATGGTTAGTAGAATGACTTAAAGTTTAGAAAAAATCACTTCTTACAAGAATCAATTGTCAAATGTTCCTGAAAGTAATGTTTATGATGAAAAGTTTTACATGCAACTATTTTCAAACGCATGCTGAGAAGTCTTGTAGCGCTGTTGATAAAAGCATAGAATGCCTTCAAATAACATTCATTATAACCACAGAAAAGTGTTACATTTGCAGGGAGAAGAAAGTCATGCATTTTTCATCCTATTCACTCATTGCATTAGGGACTTGATGTGATAAAAACTGCATAAAGTCACATATCTATTTCCCAATTTCTTAAATATCTCTTGTCTATGAGCTCCAAATGACTGAAAGGAAGAAGCAGAGGGTCTTTAACTCACCGGTACTGATCCCTCAAGAAATTATTTGCTGCATATTTAGGTTAGAACCTGCCAAGCTGCTAAACAGAACAAATCCAGAGCTATAAAAAAAAGCCTCCCCCCAAAATAAGGCATCCTATCTTGTTTCTCTTTATTGAACAAAAGTTATGTCTAAAACAAGCATCAGAGTATAAGAATTCCATCATTATTCTGCAGCTGAGTAGCAGGAGAAAAAAAAAATTTTTCCCTGTCTAAAAAGTAGGGATGCTGTGTTAGCAATGACTCAAAGCTGTAGCTATTATATTTTCTAAAAAGCCTATAGTACACAAAGCATACTGCTTGCTCAACAGTCAGGATAGCTGTTGAAAACCTATTTATTTAGTTTTTAAAATGTATACTTTTTACTCTTTTTCCCTTTTTAAAGCTTTTGTCAATTCTTGCAGTCCAGTGTGTACAGTATTTCCTGTAGTCTTTTATTTCCTGATATATTGTGTGTTTCATGGGAACTGATGGAATTCAATCAGGAAATTCAGGTTTTATTAAAGTCAGCACTGTTAGTACTACTAATTTTAATATGGCAAGCAGAATCTACCTAGTACAGAATATTTCACACTTTGTTCCTGGCTGCATTTCACAGCTGCTTTTCTTAGTAATATCAAAAAAAAAATCTAAAAACTGTTACTGGTGTGAAATGGCAGGAACTACTCAGTGCTGTATAAGGTTGCACAGAGGATTAGGCTCTAAACAGTTGTCTGAAATTCTACTGTATTAGTTTTCAGCCACCTCCCCACCCTACTGTCCAGAAGATGGAGCACATTTTCTTCGTTGTATGTTTAGAAATTTAAATTCACTCTTCTTTACCATGAAAGGAAAAACTGGCTACCAAAAATAACATAGTCAGAGGTTCTTTTAGGTATTAGCTCTGTTTCAGAGATGGACTTTATTGCACTGGCTGTCACGTGTGTGCACTGCAGGCTGGATATCACTACAGACTCCTGAATATTGGATGTCTACATCCTACACCAACTACTTTAATCGTGCCTGCCTGAGGTCACCGAGCAAGTAATAAAAAAAAAAATTCTTCCACAACTCCCAAAAAGATAATCAGGCTCAGCCTCACACACATAAATGTAGGCAAAGTTCTGCACACAACACCTAGAGAAAGGTGAGCAAAAACAGGTGAGGGATGAAGAGTGCATGAGAGGTGTCCTTTTAAGCCATGAAAGAATGGGATTTGTCAGGTCTGGGCAGGCAGTGGGAGGGGTGAGCCTGGAGCAGGTGTGGGGCCTCTTTCAGAGCTGGGATAGAACAGTTCTGCACAGTGAAGCTGTCGGGGGCAGCCGAGAGCAACCCAGTGAGGATTAAAGCACCGTGCTGGCCACCTGGTGATGGCAGCCACTCCACCCCTTGCACTAGTCCAGGACCAGCAGGAAGATGCCAAGCTGTCCTTAAAGTAAGCCTAGTGTTTTGAGATTTCACTGTAGAATTAGAAGAGCGCCTGTGGCACAAATATCCAGAGCTCTTAATGAAAAGTTCTGAAATGTCTGCATCAGATGTCACTATTTCAGCATCTGACACCTCCGAAAGGTTTTTCTTTGGTGTAGCACCTTTAAAACCTTGTCTATTTTCGATTTACAACCAGTGAAAAAAAAAAAAAAAAAAAAAAAGCCTTTTCCCCCTACTGTCTGAGATGATACCTGATCACTTTTCTCTAGCATTCTCCTTTCTTCTTCATATTATTCTCCTTCTGGAGTTGAAGTTCATTAACATTTCTTCTGTGTGGTTAAATTTCTTCTCTTTGCAGCCTTCCTGTGACTGTCTAAAACAGTATGACAATTCAAAAGGGAAGCAAGTTATGTAATGTATTAGGCAGATGTTATTTCAAAAACCAAGAAAATTTTAGCAGTAAAACAAACAATAATATTTGGTTTCCTAAACAGTAAGAAGAAATTTAATTTGAATTTGTTTTAATTGTAGCTACTAACAAAGTGTACAGTCCAGGTAAATGTTTATCCCAAAATCCTGGCCATGATGGAGGAGGCATTATTTCTGGAGAAGTTATTGCAAAACAAAATTAGCAGTAAAATCCTTCAGCTGCTCAGATGTACTGCATCTCAGTTTGAGGACCTGGGTCATCCTCAGGCTCACAAGAAAGATTCTGAGAGATAAAAACTGCAGGGTTTATTGCAGGATTTTTTTTCTCTCAGAAGAAACCACTGATAAGGAGTACATGATGGTCACATCTCTGTATGTGTAACTGATAAAAGCCTCATTAATTATTGCCATAATCAATCTCATATTCACACAAACCTGCTGAGTTGTCCCCATTGATATTATCCTGCTACCCAGGAGTTAATTAGGTGGCACACTCTTCACTCAGTCTTATTTCCAAGTAATCTCTAGGAAAAAAACTCAGTTTTTTGCATGTTTGTGGATTCTTTCCACCTCTGGTTCATCCTCAGCTACCTAAGCACGGTCTTTGCTTAGCACAATTTTCTATTTGGCATAACCAGCATTGTCACAGAAAAGAAAACCCTGTTGTTTCTTGCAAGAAGCTCTCCAGATGTTCCCAGGATTGGAATTCACTCATTCTTTGTGCCAGGAGTGCTCACCATTTTTTTCACATCAATGGATATAGAGGGTAAGAGCTCTTCTGTTCCCTTGAATTTTTTTATGTTTTCCTTATGTTTTCTTGGATCATAAACTGACAGGATTTTCTTGACGTTTTTCCCCATCAGCTTCTCTCTGTGCCCTTCTACTTGTCTCTTGCTGCTTCAGATGTGCAAAGAGTGTTCTTTGTGAAGGTTGCCTGACATTTGGAGAAGTGAACAGGTAGGTCTAGCAATGTCATTTTCTCAAGCATTTCATACAATATTCAGTAGTCTGAAAGTTGTCAATAAATTGAAGATGAGGGTGAAGAGTTTCAGCAGGACCATATTAGGATATGTTGGGTTGAAGGAAGAGCTTTGATAGTTAAAACTGCCTGCTCAGAGCATTCCTGAAGAATCCTAAACATATTAGAATACGTTATTAGCATCTGGTCAGAATTTAATGATAACATTCTGCCCAGCTGTCTCCATGCTGAGAACAGCAGGAGCAATCGGAATAGAACAAAATCTACATCACCTCTTCAAAACACACTTAAAAATGCTGAAATGAAATTACTAATCCAAGTGGAAAAGTTTGAGAGAAAGTAAGCATTATTTTTCCAATTTAACACATGACTTGTTTTAATTATTAAGCTATCCAACCACTTCTGTTTTACTTTAAGGTTAAGCTTTTCTTCCTTCAAATATTTTTTCTTATTCATGACTCCCCAAATACACAATACAAATGAACCAAAACAAATGATAATTTTCTTTAAATTCAATTGGTAATTCCAATAACTCATTGAAATGACTGTGTGAAACACTGAAAACAATTTATATTGCTTCTAAAATTTGCTTATCCAGATGCAAATTTTCTGAGCCACTTGTATAATGAAAAAATGTTGCACACCTCGTTGTGCACCCATGAAAATAGCAGGAGGATAAACCTCAGTGCTCCACCACTGTTCAGTCACATTTTGTAGTTAAGCCTACAAACCACCCATAATTCTTCCTCTTTGTTACAGTGCATGAAGGAGCTCTCCCTCCAGGAGGGATATGTATGTGTTTCTGCCTGTGGTCTAATTCCACTTTGTTCCAGAAAATTAATTTTCTGTAGAACTAAAGGGCTACAAACTTATTTGAGGCACTTTACAGTTTTTAGACATGATGGCAATAATTCTAATTGTCTAATAAAGGGACAATATAAAAGGCAGAAATAAGTTCAGAATTTGAAGAGCCAGTATCACAAATAATTTCAATACATTCATGTCCTGAATAAAAGTAATTTCAAACCCTTGGCCTTTGCAATAATATAATCAGAATGATATTTTAAAACAAATAATACAGACTCCTGTGCTGGGAGTGTAAGGTTAACATTTGCCATATCATAAATGAATGAAACTTATGAAGTTTACATGTCATGTAGTCCAGTTGGAACAAATATTAGGTGAAGTGGCACTACTGAGACTAACATGCCCTAAATAATGCATTTCTCTCATTTATTAAAAATCCTTGGTCTTGCTAGAAATACTGGGTTTGAAAAAAAAATTGTGTTATGATCAAATGGTAGTAAAACTTTGGCTTTCTAAATTATTCATCTCCTCTCTTTGGAGAATTCAATATCCTTCCAGCATAGAAGAGTCCGCTTGACCTCAGCCTGGAAATTTTTTTAGTCTGCTCCTTGTTAGAGAAAGTCATGCCACCTCCATTGGACTGTAATAGACAAGTTGTAGCTTGGGTGCTCTGAATCATCCCTGCCCCATTATCTGCTCCATATCTCAATGGAATTTTGTATCTCTGTCTATAGAGAGGGCTTGGCCTTCCAACTTTGACCTTCTCAGCCATCTTGAGATGCCTTACATAGGTAGCATGATCAAGCTGCTTGTTAGTCAGTTTGAAAAACGCTATACTGTTTAAAACTAACAAACAAAAATACATAAAAATCTTAAATGGAGACATATTTGCAATAATGTTTGTACTAAGTTTAATGTGATTCGTGTTTATGCCTATTTACAAATTAAACTCCAGTCAGGGGTGTCATGTGCTTTTTGGTTTTAATTGCAGCGTGCAAGTAATTTCTGACTTTTGGTTGAAAATAGCATGCAATTTTTTTCCCATAAGTCCTTAACATTTCTTTCTCAATTAAACTTTCTATAAAGTTCTGTAGAGGAAAAAACTAAACTTGATTTCTAGCAATGATATCCAGGTGTAAATTAGAAGGAGACAGAAGTTTCACTTTCATTCTGTAGAATGGTAAGATCGTTACATGCATCAGTAAGAACATGATTAGAGCAAGCCTGGATGCAAAATTTTTCATTTCTTTATTTTTTATTTGCTTCTGCATTTACATGTTTGGGCTTCTCTTTCATTCTTCCCCAGTTGGTAGACTTTTTAAAATTAAATTATTGTAGTATACAATATTTGTAGAATAGTCATGCCAATAACAGCGTTTACAGTCAAAATTTTATACAGGGTCAAGCATTCCTTTAATAACCATCTTTATTGCCACACAGTTTGGAATAATGGGCTTCCAAGCAGAGTTGGAACAGGGAATTGTTGGCACAGAAAAACCTGCTGGGGTTGACTGAGGAAATAAAAAGTATTATTCATGAATGGCATCTTCCTAGCTGAGGATTTCAATTCCTAAGATCCATCTTTCAATAAAAATTTCCAGAGTTTGAATTTATTTTTCTAGAGGTTGAAAGGAATGAAGTTGGGAAAATATTTTAACACATTTCTGTCCTTTCTCCTAAATGTATATGTAGCCTAGAGCAGTGGGTGAAGCCCTGGTTAAACTTGTCTTAAATAATTAAAATAAGCTCAAAGTTCCATTCTCGTCCCTATTCTATACCATCTCTATCTATATCTACACCTAGCTATCCCTATATGGAGAGGAGAGGGAGAGGAGAGGAGAGGAGAGGAGAGGAGAGGAGAGGAGAGGAGAGGAGAGGAGAGGAGAGGAGAGGAGAGGAGAGGAGAGGAGAGGAGAGGAGAGGAGAGGAGAGGAGAGGAGAGGAGAGGAGAGGAGAGGAGAGGAGAGGAGAGGAGAGGAGAGGAGAGGAGAGGAGAGGAGAGGAGAGGAGAGGAGAGGAGAGGAGAGGAGAGGAGAGGAGAGGAGAGGAGAGGAGAGGGAGCATCATCTGCAGTTACAAAAGATAATGATTTTTTTTTCCCTGCTGGTTAAAAGGAGGTTTTGCCCTCTTATTAATAATTCCTTTAAAAACTATGGCAAGAACATTAGTGTAAGTAGTACTTAGTTCTTTCATGGGGAGTGAAGAGAGTATTTTATGGACAGCTCCCTAGTTATTTTCTCCTATTTTTAGTTTCCCAATATATCTGTAAGTTCTATGAGCATTTACAGTAACAATGTTCCTTAGTATTGTCACTGCACCTCAACAACAATTGGAAAATTTAAATGAAACTCATGTACCTGAATGCAAACATTTTATGTGAGAACAACCCCAAATATTCATTTAACTGTTGCTTTTTGAAAAACTAGCTTATGCCATAAGACTTCTGCCCCCCAGTGTTACATGAAGGTCCCTTGAGGGATTGCTCACAAACCTGAGGCTAATGCCTGTATGGGTAATTTTACTGCACTGTGGGTTTAACATTCAGCATTCTGCCTGCCCCCTGACAGCAGTGCTCTGGCTATTCTGGGCTGCTCAGTCCAAGCACGATGGGTGCATCTAACAAGCCAAGTCTGCACTAAGGCATCTGGCCAGAGTCCTTTCTAATATCAGTAAGACTGAAATGTATTCCTACAATGAAACATAAAGCCAGAAGGATCTTCCTACTTAAAATATCTCCTATGTCTCTCTCACATAGTCACTTTTTCCATTTCAAAACTTTGAGAAAAATCAGACTACCTACATCCAAGACACAGTTTAGAAGATCAAAATACTCCTCATTCTATAACTTTCATTCCATGAATTGTTTTCTCATACAAGTGAATACATAATACAAGGGGGGGGGAAGTATATTTAGTGTTTTCATTTTTCTTGGCAAGTCTTAAAGTGCTCATCTGATGATGAAATTTTAAGAGAATAACTGGGTCTAAGTTTCTAATTTAATGCTTTTCTTTTCTGTTTTAGGTCCCTGGTCAAGACATTACTTGAATTTGTATCATGTAATTTCTATTTTGTTTTTTGTTTTTACCATTTTGTAAACTAATAAACTTTGATACCACAAAACTGTCTGATGGTCCTATCATCTACAAAAATTTGCTCTGATTTTTGCCTGTTTCACAGTTGAGAAAAATAGAGAAAATGGGCAGGAATTTAGAGACTACTATAAGTTCTGAATGATAAGCATTGTAACTTGTCAGATTTTGTTTCAAAACATTCCAATGTAAAATAAATCCTAAAGAGTATTTCAGGTTCTTCATTTGGGGTGCTCTAAAACTGTTACTGTGTCATGCAGGAGTGTTTGTGATATTTAGATGGATGTCTCTTTATGTTTCCAAGTGTTTGTAAAGACCCAGGCTGTTTTCACACAGATCTCATTTTAAATTCATGAAAGAAATTTTTCAGATTTAATTGAGAATATACATCAGTGGGAATAAATGATGTTAAATCCACCTGAAGCTACTGTTTTAAGCAAGAGGTTTCTTACTTGGTTTTGATTCTCTTCCTTTGTAGAACTGCATTTCTCTTTGCAAATTCACTGCTGCTTGGGTTTGCTTCCAGGATTAGATTCCAAGATGGTACCTTTCTTGTTTCATATGTATTTCAATATGATATTACTATGGTAGCAAATAGTGCAGAACTTCAATACGAAATATCTTATAATACATTACAGCCATGGTATCCCTGGCATTTTTAAGATGTTTTCATGTAAATGTACTTACAAATCCCTTTACTTCACAAGAGCATTTTAATCATGGTTGCATTATTTTTTAGCAACGACTTTACTCAGAAAACTGACTTTTGGAGTGCTTGAGCACTGGTATGTAATTTTATCTGGCAATCTCAGTAGCAGATGAGGTAAATGTTCAGTAAATGGTAAAAGTGACTTGTCATGTTATGGAAATAACATCCCACTGACCTACTGTCCATACAAGGTATCTGATTATACACCTCATCTCTCTGTATAATATCCTTATATTCTACTCAGAATTTTGGGTATGCTTTAAACACCAGCTATTCCTGTATTGTTTAAATTTTATTTGTGTTTCTGAAATCCTTAATCCTCTAAAACTGCTGAAACACGAGAATGCCAGACAATCATTAAGGTTCAACATCAGGTTTCTCAGCATATGAATTTGATACATGTCTATAAAGTAAGATTATTAGTTATCTGTTGTGTGCCCACCTGTTGTACTTTAATGATTAACTTGAAGTCAAATTTTTCTTAAAAAATATTAAATGTATTGATTTCATTGTTTCAAATCTTTACAGAAAGAGTCTTTTTCAGAAAACTTTTAATTGAAGTAACAGAAGTCCTTTATAAAACAGCAAATGGCAAGCTGAATTAATGTTTTCAGACATGCTATGGCCAATGCATGTGAAAATGATAATCAAAGAAAGAACAAATTTTTAATCCCACAAGAAACTGATATTTCAATGGGCTCTTACAGATACATTGACCAAATATGAAATTGTTAAAGGCATATGTGACTCCCTTCTGCAACGAATTGACTTTGATAAAGTCTAGGGGAGCTTCCATTTCCCAAGGACAGACGGATCAGTTAAAATACTGACCCTCAGGAATTACATAAAGAGAATTCTTTATCTGTACTGAAAACTTTTGTGTGAATTGAAATGTTTATGGACAGTCAGACTGTAGTGAACTGCATCATTCTGCTGCTCTCAGGCAGACTTGGCTATTGTGAAGGAAAAGTTGCAGAGCAATAAAAGTAGTCAGGGCTTGGCTTTTTTCTTAATGGTTTACTCTTAATCTTTATGCATCTTGGAGGAACAAGTGAAGAGTTCTTTACTTTTTATTTCTTCAGTCATTGAAGAAGTAAATAATACTACTGACCTTCCAAAAAGAAATCATGGTAAAGATCCCAACGAGATGAGGGCAATTTCATAACTCAGTTTGGGAGCACACATCCCAAGTCAAACACACACTCCGTTGCCCTTCACAAATTACTTAGCTAAGCAGGAAAGTCGGTAAAACAGAGTTGTCGGGTACTGAACAGAAGATTGGCCTTGATATCCATGTGGAGATAGCTAAAGAAGCATCCTTCATTCATAATGAACATAGACAGGATTAGTAAGCTTTGGCTGTTCAATGCCCTGAATTCTGTAGAGGTTTAGATTTTCAGGTCTTGATTTCATAAATTTTATCTTACTCTTTAAGTTTTCAGTGTCAGGCAGAAGTGAATAGTCCTGAGAATAATGAGAGAAGATTACCATCACTAAGCAGTATTTTATTAAGATAGAAAATACTCTTCTTGTGACATCATGTAAGAATGACATTTATTTGCATCTTGGATGCTGAGGACATTGATAATGAAGCACAGCTGCAAGGTATGGAGATTTTCAAAATAAGAGGAATGCTTCTATAAGTTACACGGAACACCACAGCAGTGGAGTGAGTAGCTAGAGCTGCACTCTCAGGCTGCCCTGTGAAAAGTTAGACTACTCAACGAGCTCCAGTGTGAATGCTAAGGAAAAAGGTTAATAGAGAAAAGAGTTTTTAGGACTGGAGATGGAGGAGAGATGGTGTGCATTCCCAGTGAACTCAGCTTCCCTGGAGTCAGTGGAGAAAGAGTTCTGTGGGTTTAAAGGACTTTGAACCTCACTTCTGAAGGGTTCATATGGACAGAGAGAATGAGTCTTAGATCATTGTGGCTCTTTTGTCTTGGCTTTACAGTTAGAAAAATGAATGTAATCAGTAACCATGTGGGAGACACTTGTTGTGACGCGTTAGGTTAACAATCTTCTCTTAATTCTCTTAATCTTCATATTACTTGTGCCCTAGTTAAAAATTAAAGGCCTCAAACATAAATTCAGCACTTTGTCTGTACACAGCAGTCCTGTGTCCAGGGATTTAGTGACATTTCAGGCACCAACAAAATATGTAAATTTGAATGCAGCTACTGTCTCTATCCATCTGGTATTGGTATCAGCAGAGCTGCACATAATAAGGTGATTCTTACTCTGTATTATGAACCAATCTCTTAACTGCACACTTCTCCCTTCTTTGGTTATTTATTTCAGCCAGCAAGTATGCAAATATATACATAGACATTGTAACACTGTAACCTGCATATACAGAACATGTACAGAATACCCACCAGTGGACTTGGAAAATATGTCAGTGCTTGTTATGCTCATGAATGAAAGGAAATGCCAGGACCTCTTAATGTATAACATTCTGGGCCTACTGATTAATGCAAACCCACTAGGAAAATGTCTTATGGCAATTTGACCTTTCCCAAACAATTACTCCTTATTCATGGTCAATTAGAAGAATTTCCTCACTTAAAAAAATATGAGGACCAACAAATCAGATACCTAAAATAAAGTTGTTGAAATGGCAGTTGATTTTTTTCTGGTAAGTCAAATTTATGTATTTCATGCCCTCAGCAGGGAATAAATGCCTGTATGGAAAACTCCTTTAACAAAGATTTAATATTGCATGGGCTCAGGAAATTGCCTCTTAATTTAGTGTTTTCACATCTTTGCCAATCAGTGTTTAATTTTTGATATAATACTCCTGGTATAATACTGTCCTGCCTTGACTATGCAGTACAGAAAAAACATCTGGGGAGTTCAGTGAACAACTTTGTGGGAGATAAGAGGTGGCTGAAATTTGAGTTGCAGTTCTTATTGCAGACATCAGCTTTTAATTCCATTGTATTGTTTAACTTTCAATGTAGTTACTCCGGGGGTATATTTGATTTCAGTGTCTTAATTTGTGCCCTCTGTGGATTCCTTGAGTGATAGTGCTGTAGACTAAACTTTATGCTGAAATTAAATATGCTGAGATTGAGTGCCTAAATCTTCAGAGTTTGTACTTGTAGAGGTTTCATAAAATAATTGTCTTCTGATGTGAAAATCTCAACTACAAAGCAAATTGGTGAAGTTTTACAAATAATTTCTTTATGATGAACAATGTAAGAGTATTTTGTGTTCTGTTGCAAAATTTTATACATATTTTTATGTGCATATGGATTCACAGATTTATAGAATAAGTTTCATTGCAAGGGACCTTTAGAGGCTAGCTAGTTCAACCCCTTTACAATAAACAGGAACACCATCTAGATTAGGTTGCTCGGAGTCCCATTCAATCTGACCTTCAACATTTCCAGGCATGCAGCATCCACCACCTCTCTGGGCAACCTGTTCCAGTGTTTCACCAATCTCATCATAAAAAAGTGTCTTCTTTACATCTAGTCTGAAAATCAATATATATTGCTGTTATATATAAACCAAATATTTTAAATGCAATGGGTTGGGTTTTTGTTTTACATTTCACTGACAAGTAGGTCAAGAGAGATAATTCATTTCTGAACTCCACTCTTGTCACAACCCACCTGGAGTACTCTGTTCAGCTCTGGTCCCCCTGACAAAAAAATAGACATGGACCTGCTGGACAGAGTCCAGAGGAGGGCCATGAAGATGGTCAGAGGGCAGGAAGCCTCTCCCCTATGGAGACAAGGTAAAAGAGCTGGGCTTCTCCAGGCTTCAGCCTGGAGAAGAGAAGGCTCTGGGGTGAGCCTTACCATGCATTCCAGTACCTAAAGGGGGCCTACAAGAAAGTTGGACAGGGATCTTTTACAAAGTCATGTGACAGGACAAGGGAGAATTGCTTTAAACTGAAAGAGTGTGGATTTGGGTTAGATATAAGGAAGAAATTCTTTACTGTGAGGGTGGTGAGGCACTAGAACAGGTTATCCAGGGAAGCTGTGAATGCCCCATCCCTGGAAGTGTTCAAGATCAGATTGGATGGAGCCTTGAGCAAGCTGGTGTAGTGGAAGGTGTCCCTCCCCATGGCAGGGGAGGTTGGATAATGTTCAGGTTCCTTTCCAACCCAAACCATTCTGTCATTCTATGAAATGTCTAGGTTTTCTATGTTTCATCCATAGTTCCTAACTTCTTAGGATTGAATTTTATTGAAGTCTCATGTAGACGGAGGAAAATCTTGGCAAAGCCAGCTACAAATCATTGTACTTCTGATTTCAACATGTCATCGTGTGGGCAAGTCTTGCAGCAGTAACACAACACCTGTTAGACAAAGAATAGGTCAGTTATCCCTGGGTTTGGGACTGCTGCTGTGCCACAGTAGGTGCTCAGCAGCCCTTGATGTGAGCCCATTTACTTCTACTAACAGGAACCAACACAAACTGTTGGGTCACTTGCTATCTGTCTCTTTCAGCTGGAGACACAGTGACTGCTAAGAACTGGAAGCTTATGAAAACAGGTGATACATGCTCAGAGATCATCTTGGTATGCCCTCAAGGCCTTTTAAGTTACTTTGCTTGTAATAAGAGGATGCCAGAAGACCTTTATAGTCTATGTATAGACCATATGTATATATATACACAGCTACATGCCAGGCATGCAATATATATATAGCTGTATATATCTGCTTCAAATTTGCTGCAATTTCAAAGCCTCTTCAGTACATCTTTGTCCTGTAGTTATCTTTCTAAAATATAACCTGCCTAACAAATGCCATCACAACTGTGTGCTCCAGCGTGTGCTCTTTTGCTGAGAGAGATGTCTGTGGAGCTGCAGGCTCATCCCATCAGAAGATCATCCTGCATTAATACCTCAAGCACTAATGCTAGCAAATCTGTTCTGAGTTCTCTTAACTGATAAGTGACTCTCACTCCTTATCAGCATAACAAGTAATAGCAAGAGCTTTGTAAACAGAGAACATCACTAGGCTTTGCTTTTCTAATCTGTCCGTATCCGTAATCACACAAGAAACATGAGGACATGGCAAGAGAAGAGCATCTGAAGCTTTTAATGAAATGAGGTGGCAGGACAATTGCCACCTCATTCAGTCAAGGATATTCCCAGTGCAAAACTTTGCTCTCCTGTCATATTTTCATTGGCCACTGGGAGGAAATTAGCATGTAGGGAAAGGAAGAGTTCATCAGTGGGAGAAAAATTTCTTTCCTTACTGCCGGTAAGTGATTTTGCCTGAAGGAGGCTGCTAAAAGTTCCACATGAAGAATGCCATATCACTGGAAAAGGACAAAGTCCCTAGTTTGGGCAGATGGCTGTTGGTGGTGGCCATAATTTATTGTGAAGTCATTGTAGCCAGGTAGCTGCAAGCCGAATTCAAAGAGTCACATTCCTGATACTTTAGATTTGGATTTCCACTACAGTTATCACATATCCTAGATCCATGCCAAGCCCCGATGGCAATTTCATAAATGTTCTGCTTCAGGTGCAGTGGGTGGCTTCTTAAGGTTTGAGTATTTTTTCATTGCTGCTGTTGTCTTTTGGGCAAATTGACGCAGTTTGCATCTGTAGGGGCTGTATTGGTTTTTGTAATCATATTTTATGATTACTGGCAAATAATATCTTTAACTTTCCACAGAGGGAAGCAGAATGACTCTGGCATACAAGTGTTCCAAGCAGAGAGCTCAAAGCTCCAATCTCCCCTTTCAGACAATATAAACTGACAGTGTGATTATGTACCTTCAGAACAAGAACGTGCTTTAGAGGCTCAGGAAACACTTGCCAAGCATAACTATTAAATATAGAACCCACAGAAATCCCATCACTCAAATGTGTATGAGATGTTTTATTTCAGTAGTCCTTCTCAGTGATGGTGTTCACATTTTCATATTTCGATACTGTTAAACTTGTTAAAAATGTTTCAGTGGAAATACCATATAAATGGGTTTTTCCATGCTTGATGCTTTTTTATGCTTGCTTTTCAACACAGCTAATTTTTTTTTCTCCTGTTTCCCTGCAGCAGTCAAGATCATGGAAGAACCAGAATCATCAGGTGATGACATTTTTGTTACAGCCAGCACTTATGAAAGGTTGCCCTTCTTTACTGGTCCAAGTGATGTCTCTACTGTGCAGCCTGGAGCTGTTTTTACAGATGTGCTGCCATCAATAGCACCGCTGCCTGCAGCCACCAGCCCGTCCTACAGCCCCTCTGAGATCATCGAGCAGTCCCTCGAGCTACCAGCTTCCTCAGCGCCAGCCCCCGAGGGCGTTCCTGCGGACAGCACCGGGATGGGGGTGCAGGACATCGCCGCTGAGCTGGATCAGATCGGCGCCATGAGCACGGCAGCGCTGGACGAAGGGGAGCAGGGCAGCGGTGACATCTCAGCGCTGACCACCGAGCCTGCAGAGACCACCCCGGTGCCGGGGCTGAAGTATGTAACCACCAGCTCCATGACAACTGTGGCCAAAGGCAAAGAGCTCGTGGTTTTCTTCAGCCTGAGGGTGACCAACATGCACTTCTCTGATGACCTCTTCAACAGGAGTTCGACAGAATACAAAGCACTGGAACAACAGTTCATGCAATTGGTGGGTGAAAATCAGCTTGAACAACAGGTGTGGGAGTTGGGTGCAGTTTAAAGGAATACACTGAAGTGCACAATATTTTAGCAATACTAAACCCTACTACAGTTCAATCTGATAAGCTGTATTTTAAAGGATCTGTAAGCCTGGGATGCTCTTCAAGTATGAAGAGAGTTTATGAAGTCAGTGATGAAAGATTTTACTTGATCAAGAGAACCCAGATATATGCCTAGCATGTAATTTATTTGGCTTTTTCTTAGATCCATGTCAACAGTATAGCAGTGCTGATTATATCTGAGGCTTGTATCTGCTTGCTGCATTTAAAAATAGGCTTTTAAAAATACATCATAGCATAGACTGTGATTAGATATGGATTTTCTCTGTTGGTACAATAGGGCACAGGTCAGCTCAGTAACATGACTATTACACTATGCCCTAACCTTCCTGGATTGAATGTTTAAAAATAATTAATGTTGGCTTTTGAGTGAGGTAATTTTTTTCTCTTCCAGATGAATAAACTCCCCAGCTGCTATGCATTTCATTACAGGGGAAATTGCTGCCCATCCACCTCAATACATTATTGAGAAAAGAGCAGAAATCCAGAAGATACTGCTAAACAGAAAAGTTAATTTGTTGGTGGAGCTTAACAATTGTTATAAACTCAGGGAAATAAATCTGTGATGTGTGTACTTGATAATGAAAATTGACTATAAGAGAAATTAATAGCAGGTAGACACTAACAGTAAGTTAAAATAAAGGCAAATCTCTGTTTTGCAGCTACTTCCATACCTTCAGTCCAACCTTACAGGTTTTAAGCACTTGGAAATTCTCAACTTCAGGAATGGAAGTGTGATTGTGAACAGCAAAATGAAATTTGCCAAGACAGTGCCATACAATATCACAGAAGCAGTACACTGTGTTTTGGAAGATTTCTGTGATGCTGCAGCCCAACAACTCAATTTGGAGATTGACAGCTATTCCCTGGATATTGAGCCAGGTAAGGTTGCATTACAAATGTATGTGCAAAATCAAAACTAAGTAGACAATCTTTTTTCAGACTGTTACAGCTTCAGAAGTGTGACTATCTTGGAAATAACCACTTTAGCAATAGCCTCCCAGTGATAGAGGGTAATAAGACAAAAAAAGATGTTGCAAATTCTCTGCAGACATATTTTCATACTGTAATGAAGTCTGGGTGGAGCTGTTGGGCTGTGCACATTCACCAGCTACTTTTCAGAGACAGAGTGATCTCTAGAATAAGTGCTGGGTGAAGACAGGTATAAGAAATGCTCATGTGCAGTTGGCAGGTGTGACATGCAAGTCTTGCACTGGAGTATGGAAACACAATTTCTGATGATTATTGCAATGTTGCAAGCAAACCATGGTTTAGAACATCATTAAATCTTTTTTAAAGGGATGCAGCATTCAAAACAAAAGGAGACAATATTGAGGAATAATCGGATTCTACAGATACTCACTAATTGGAGCATGACTTTATGTAGTACTTCATAGATTTGTAATTCCAGAATCCCTCTGGATTTATATCTTTCAAATAGGTTTTTAGTCTTTGTTAAACAGTAGAAAGTCAGTAACTACACATCTGGACACTATTCTTACGTCAAAAGCTTTTTCAAAAACTACACTGTTTTATAAAATTAAATCTATTTTCAGGCCCCGGTAATTATTTCAGGATTTGATTTAATTTCATTGTCCTGGAGAAGAACAATAGCTAAGGTATGCAGATGCCTTCAGGAGTTTTGGTTAAGCTTTTTTTGTACAGATCTATGACAATTCTGGAACAAAAATCAGGCAGGCAGCTTCTAACTAGTTTTTATTTTACATATGTCTTTGTGGCCACTAAAAACATAGATACCTTGTGGTAAGGAAAGTTAACAAAATCACAGTATTTTACCCTTCAAATACTGCTATGATAAACTGATGTTTGATGACTAAAGTATTAAGTTAGTTCATTATATAAACTGAACTTTGAGCTGTCATATGTTCCCTCCTTTAGTAATAAATTTTCATTAAATAAAAATTAAAATAAGAAAGATCCTAAAACGTAAATTCAGAAAAAATTTTAAATCTTTAATCTGCATCCAGTATGTTTTACGGATGCGGTATTTCAACATTAATTCAAGAAAACAGAGTTTATTACAGAGATTTTGTGGAGTGAGCTGTTTCTTCGAGGCTTATAAGCAGTAATATAGAGTCAAAACACAAGAAATTGTGTTTACAAAGCCAGTATATTCCAGTACAGGTGTTTCAAAGCCTGACGCATTTTCATTTCAGAAAACAAACAAAAAAAAATAAACCCCAAGCTGTGTAGCAAGTTAAGGTAATATAAGCAAATTCCTCTTTATTGTGAAACTGAGAGCCATCTAGTGGTAATGATGTTCTACCAAAGTGAAACATGGATGGGACTGACAGTCCAAAATCTGTATCAAGAGTTAGCAGCTGCAAAGGGCTGACTGCACTGGTCATAAATAATACCATAAAGAAGGACTTTTAAAAATACCAGCACAAAATATTTCATTAATCTAAATGAAGTGAAAACAGAAAATATAACAAAGTATGCATCTATGTGTTAGGGAAGATGAAATATTATCACAAAAACTCAGCCCAGCCAAATGTTCAAGCCAATCTCTACTTGTTGTTGGAGTTTACATGTGCACACACTCACAGTCCAGGAGTAAAGGACATATCAAACCAACACACACGTTGCATATAACAAAGGGAAATGGGGCATGCTAAAACCCACTATTTAAAAATTCAAAAGAGAAAATAGCCATAAAATTATCGAGGGATTACAAATGAACAGCTCTGACAGATTCATTTCTACCACTGAAGTATATCCCAGTGTGAGATTTCTAGTACTCCTATAACAAATGCAATTCTCATTTTTCATTTAAATTTGTATTACTGAGCATCTGGTATAGAGAGCATGAATGACTGCAGAAGAAAACTCTGAGCCCACTTACAAGCTGCAATATCCAGTACAAATCTTCCTTTTAAGCTACATAATTATAAAGGGCCACATAGCCCAGCTCATATCTGTATATCTGCTCTTATTTCCTTCTCTGCTCTCTTTTCCTAGTTTTGTCCACTTTTTTTTTTTCCTTTTCCTTTTCCTTTTCCTGTCTGGATTACACATCTTACTGGGGCTGTTTGATGGCAAGAACAGGATTTGTATCCCCTGGTCTGCTTCTCATCTCTTGCCTTCTAAGAGTACACAGGAAGCAGGCTCCAAGAGACAAGAGGTGGATGCAGCCCTCCTCCTCATTACCCCATCAGCACAAGTTGGGTTGAGGGGTTGAACACTGGATTAAAATCACTCTTTCTGGGTCCTCTTTTTTTTTTTTTTTTTTTTTTTTTTTTTAAATTCATTTCTAGTAAGAAGCAGGGAATGGGAAAGGAGAAGCAGACTTGTGTAACAGCTGTCTCTGATTTGGGCTTTCCCATGAACATCAGCAAGGTCCTTTTCCCTTAATCTCACAGAGGCATCCCTTACTAATATTTAAAAAACAAAACAAAAAACCCAGCAAGCCTTCCCAATGTTAATATACCACAAACCAAAAAAACTTAAACAAAATAAAACAACCCACACACACACAACCCCCCCCCCAACACTACAAAGCCTCTAAGTATGTATTTTCTTTGGAATATGACAGTATTTCTACATTGCAAGCCTTAGTATTGTGCAATATTCAATAATCTAATTCCATTCCTCTGTCATGTCCTAAAATTATGTGTTTAAGACCATTACAGTTGAAAATAATTCTCACTCATAAGGCTGTAGCACAGGATCCATGAGTACATGGAGATGACAGCACTCACAGGAAAAACAGGGTAAAAACATCCAAATGTGGAAAATCCTTGTGAGTGAGATGAAAATAAACTCGCTGTTTAACAGGGATGGGGTAAATCAGTGCAGATGTCAACATGAACCTGCATGCCTGCTGTGTCCTGTACAGAAAGAAGGCTGTGTATCTTCTCATCCTGGACATCACCCTCCTATTAGCGTGTCCAAGTGGCAGGCCAGTAAACATGAGCTGTTTTCTCTGGCTGCCACAAGCCCTGCCAAGGCCCTTTGGGGTAATGCTTCAGTTAATGATTTACCCATCCTTTACAGCTGATCAGGCAGACCCCTGCAAATTCATGGCGTGTGACAAGTTCTCCGAGTGCATAATGAACGAGTGGACAAAAGAGGCCGACTGCCTTTGCAAGCCTGGCTATGCCAGCCAGGATGGATTACCCTGCCGGAGCCTGTGTGAGCTGGAGCCCCATCTCTGTGTCAATGGTGGGAAGTGTGAGCTGGTTCCAGGAAGAGGAGCTGTCTGCAGGTAAATAGATTGATGCATTCTGCTAACAGCCCCATAAAATATGCTAATAAGCCCAAACCTCGACATTCAGATGCTGTAAGTCACACTGCAAATACCCTTCTAAGTATAAATAGTCTCACCATGGATAAATCCATTTCTGCTTGTTAGTATACACAGAACATTATGATCTAGTTATTTTTAAAGATGCTTCAGAAATTTATTGGAAATTCAGCATCACTGGCAGAGATGACGCACACAAAGGCATGCGTTCCTTTCAGATTTCCAAACATATTTTGGAAAAACGAAATAACACGTTCACAGTTTTGCTGCTGATTACATGGTAGCATTTTAAGAAATTATATTTTTCTAAGATATATTAAAAAGGAAATCTTTATTCATATAGACCGTGATTCCAGACCACCCAATAAAGCACATGAAGGCCAAAGCTGCTTTCAGGGCTTTCTGGAAAAGACTTGAAGATTAGCAGCTCTTCCTCACTGCAAATATATTCCTTACAGATTTTTAAATGGAATTATCTTAAGTCAATACTGATAACTACACAGTACTTGAATATATTAACTCTCTTTTACAAAGTATCAAGTTTCTTCTTATTGTAGGACTAGACAGTTCAGAGCATTATGTAAAACTCTATACTAGACTGGCACACAGTAGCTTACCAGCCATGTACATAAGCAAGAATCAAATTACAATTCTTGCATTTGTTTACTCTCTCTTAATACTTTGTCTAGATTAATGATACATCTTTTATCTTACTTAGGATTAACATTAAAAAATAAGACCACTGAACAATTATTCAAATTATTTACTGTAACAACCCAACAATCAAAATTAATTTTCTTCAATGGGCGTTACAGAAAATATATTGTATTCACTACAGTTCCTGCCAAATTCCTGACTTCCAGTGTCACAGTAGAGAAGCTGCAGCATTTAGTACTAGAAATCAGCCTGTGAGAGCTAGAAAGGTCCTCTTCAAAACTTTCCGGAGGTAGAAGGGGTCCGACCTACTCCTCCGAGACTGATGCACTAAGAAAAATAACCCTTTTCCCATTCAGAAAAACCCTGACTTGATGTACAGGTATAACCAAACCATAATGAGGAATTATAAAAGTACTAAAATTTTTTTTTTTTTTGTGAATTACAGCAAGTCACAAATTCCCACCAGTGTCGGACTGACAGCTTGTGCAGACTGGTACCATCAAAGAGAAAATTATAGCCTATTTGCACTTGTGTTCCATGTAAATTCACTTTCCCCTTGCCCTAGAAGAGGAGTAGGGTCCTGCTGTTTGTAGTAGAACTCTTATTTCAGACCTTGCTCCCCAGAATGAAATCACCAGTAAACAGAATATAGTCTTCAAAGATGTGTTCAGACATTACCTTAAAATACAACTGAAGTTCCAAGGTTCTAAACCACAAATGTTACCTGTGGGGTTAGAAGTTTGCCAGAGATATTTAAAATGTGTTCTTACCTTAAAATTTGTAGGTCAGCAACGAATGTATCAGTGTCTTTTTTTATTTAAAACTCACTCTAACAAATGTAAAGATATTATCTTTCCCTACATCAATCACATAATTTTCATGCAGACATATAACAATTATTTGTAGTGGAAATAATGAGTTCATATTGCATTGCAGATTGTCCTTTCTTTTTGTTTAAGATACTTAGTAATTTTTGCCTTGAAGTTCTGTACATTTTTTCTCTTCCTTTCCTTATTTTAGATGCCCTGTACGTAGACACCAGCTTTACCAAGGACAGCGCTGTGCAAAGTTTGGTCCAGAACCCATACAACCCTTCATTTCTAAACCTCTCATTCTTGGCTTAGGAAGCCTTGGTTTTCTTTTCATCATTTTAATTATTAAGATAAGAAGAAAATGCAAAAGAAACTCTAATTTGCAGTAAGCTGCTCACAACCTTTTCCCTCACATTTCAAAATATTCATTTTGTTTCTTTTGCAATTTAAAATCTTACCTAAACAAAAATGTTCTGCATTGTAGAAGTCCTACTCTCAGCAGCTGCAATTCAGAAAATGCTGTAAGGATTAATCCTGCTTTTGAACACGATGAACCCCTATCTAGCTTTTGTCACACGGATTGCAGTGTAAGTGCTTGTCTCAGTTCCTCAGAGATCCTTGATCACGAAGCATTACATGAACTTGAAAACACAATTCAGCCTGGAGGTAAACTGCATGGAAATCCTTTTCTCATCCCTTAATAAACAGCCCCACCTGAAATAACAGGTCCACCTTTGTGTATTAACTCCACAACTAAATCAAATGTGAAGCAACTCTCTTGCTTGGCAATTTTAGAACTGAAAATACTAATGCATACTTTGCTTTCCACATTTACTGCAGTGTAGGTTTCATAACGGGACTGTAGAACTGCTCTTCTTACAGCTCTCTTGCATGGCTCTGGCAGTCTATCCTATCTGAGCGCTCTTAGTCTTCTAGAGAAATAATTAGTGGTTTGGGTTTTTTACTCTTGTAGGTCACCAGATGAGTCTACAAAACCAAGAGTGACAAGTTAGTCTCTGGAATTCTTCGTTTCCAGCATCAGCCAGACAAAACCAAGGTTTGTGACTATTTTCAAGAACCTTAATAGTCTGTTGTGTCCCATTGTATATGTTACCAGGGAGCCTCTTTGTAGTGGCTTCATAAAAAGAAAAGCTCAGATTTTTTGGATGCTTGATGTAACAACTACATTTTCTTCTTAAATGTTTTTATGTAATGAAGTTCTACTTTGTATAACCATCTGCTAATGTGGCAGTCACTGGAACATGTGAATACCTGAAATGACAAATTAACACAAAACGCCATCCAAAGGAGAGTACAAATAGCAGTACTAGATCACTTAAAATCTTAGATCACTCAGTCTGGTTAAACTACATAGAGTTTGACAAGTAGGAATTCTAATTTGAGCAGCATACTGCTCATATCTCAAGTATTAGTTCAAGTTTTGTAACTTGAAACCCTTATACCTTTGTGGGGGAAAAAAAAAAAAAAGGAGAAAAGCGGAGTCAAAACTACCTCTAAAACTGGCAGACTGTTTCTGATGTATTGCAGTATGTCCTCTTGATAGGTACAAAAAAAGGTTTTACTTTGCCATTTTCATTTTTCTGAATTACAGCCCAATTAGGAACACAAAGGTTTTGCTACAGCTGTTAGCACCCATAGTTATTGTGGGGAAAATCAGTACAGGAGTGCCCTTGGCACTAGCTGGACATTATGGAAGACAGGACACCAACTACAAGAATCTTGGGCTCCTAACACACTTATTGTCATGTAAATAATGGAACAAGCAAAGATACCACATAGAAAGATTTATTGTCACTGATCTTCATCATACCCAGGTCTGGTCTCCTCAAGTACTGCAGCCACAGTTACATATTGAGCTGAAAATGGGGGGACTGGAATGCAACGATAGAGATGGACAAAGATAGAGATGGGCAAAGCTACAGGGAGGAGCAGTTGGGCAAAGCTCAAGAAGGAACTCGCTTCACTGCTCATAAAAGCACAAGCACAGATGTTTGCAATTAGTATTTTACACCCACCTTAAAAGAAATGTGCCTGTGGGCAATTGTAGACCAATAAACTTTCATAATAGCTAAACTACTTAAAATTACTACCTAGAAAAGCATTAAATTTTATAATATTTTATAAAGTAATAAAATGGCATATCTATGAAAGAAAACAGGTCTGTGTCATCTAGACCATATTTGAATTGTCAAAAGCATGTTGACAAAGCTCTTCTCAAGATTCTAGTTAAATGAATCGATTTAGTGAGAAATCCAGCAACCACAAAATTGAAATTGATTTTAAAAAATTAGGTGACTATTTTTCAGTGTTACTTAAGTTCACAGTGAATGTTTACATCACCCTTAGATTCAATATGTTTTTAATGATTTGAAAAAAGTAAGTGGTGGAAGAAGATGAAAGTAGAAGAGCTTTCATTAACTGAAACTAAGGGGAGCACTGATTTCACAGTCTAGGAAACTTCTTCAGGACTAAAATTTTTAAAAAAGAATATGGCACTTGAACTGAATTTTCAGGAGGATGTGGCTATCTACAGCTTGTAGGCACCCTCACAGTTAAGGATTTCTTCCTTACTTCTAATGTAAATCTTTCAGTTTAAAGTCATTCCCTCTCATCCTATCACTCCCTGCCCTTGCAAAAAGTCTCTCTCCCTCTTTCTTGGGCTCCCTTTAGGTACTGAAAGGCCACTAGAAGTTCTCCCTTCTTTTCTCAAAGCTCAATTCTTACAATGAACTACAATTATGTTAACAGGTTTTAGTGTGACCTTGCCTATTAGCTATTAGATAAATAGTACATTTTCAAATTCAACAATACTTTTCAAATGTCTTATGGGACTTTTACAGATATTCAAGAAAGAAGGTCTGCGTTATTCAAGATTGGACTTCAGGATGAGTATGAGGAAAAAATCAAGGATTCCTAAAGATACGATTCCTAAGTATTTTGGCTCTAAAATCAGTGCACATTAAAAAAAAAAAAAAAAGTTTTACTGAAGGAAAGCAAATGACCAAGTTAAGCAGCTTTTGAGCATGTCTAAAATGCCTGGTAGAAGTTCCCAGTATTAAGATGCATGCATTAAGCTTCTGGTGTTTACACAACTTAACTGTTTTATTTAAGAGCTGAGTGCTAGGAACAGATTTTGCTGAGATGTGACATTTTTCAATATTGTATGTTACCACCATTCTGGTAAAAATGTCAATGGAACTTCAGTGCATTTCTATATCCCTTTATTAACCTTCCTTACACACACTGATGCAAATAGTGAACAGAAATGAGAGCTGTCATGGACCAAAGGCCACATTAAAAGCATTTGGGAGCTTCTTCATTCCCTCCCTGAATACTCACATAGCAAATCACACAGAAGTTGGATTTAATTTTTCAAGGATTTCTATGAACATCAGATTCCTATTTTTCTGTTAATAAACACATAATTTTTACATATGTACATATTCACTTAACTGTTTAACTTTTGATGATAGTGAAACTATCAGGTTATCCTAAAACTTCAAATTTGTGCTGAGGTACACTATGTGGAGTTTCATCTTTTCAGAACATGAGATTTATATTCACAAGCACTCTCCTGGTAGTGAGTAGATTAGAATTGCACATGAGTACCTACACTTTAGACTCAGTATCTACACAAATAATTTTCAGAGGTTACTGTTAGATTTTGTAGGAGAAATCCAAGCAGACAACGGGTGGCCATTAAGTATTTTGTAGGCTTATTAATTTACGCACTATGAATCCACAATCCTGATTCAAGAACCAGCATTATTTTGAGTATCTTTTTCTCGAGTATATATGTCTATTTATATTCTGCACCAGTGTTGTATTCAGGCACTGGTTTGCTGCTTGGTGCACACCAGAAGTCGTACTTCAGCTCAAACTGAGCTTCTACAAAGTTCATGACTACCCTGGATGACAGCTCCTCATCCAGATGTGAAACTTTCGTGTATCCAGGACAGCAGCTGATTTTAGTGACAATCCTTACTTGGCACTGTGCAGTTACCACAGCAAAGACTGAACTTTAGTTTACCTTCTCAAGTCTGCTCAAAAGAACTGTTTACGAATTCCAAACAACTGCACGGATTTGCCTGCAAAACCACCGGAACTGGTGACTGCATATGAATGAAGGCCATGCACCAAGAATACAAGCTTGAGTTTCTACAGCTGAAATAGTGTTTTTACTTACTTTGTTTAAGTAGGAAAGAAAAATAAAGAAGAAACCTAAGATGTGGTTTTACACAGTAACACTTCAGAACAAAATTACTTTAAAAGTACTTTCTGCAGGGCACTGGAAGTCATTCTCGCCTACAAATGCTAGCTTTTCACTATTGCTCATGTAAGCTAAGAATGCATTAAGAATGCTGATAGCATTCCATTTTTTTCCATTACAAATGTATTTTTGTATGTGTTTAGTGTATTTCAATTTATACTAGTTAGCATTAGCCAGATTAAAAATTAAGTAATTTTAAAATGTGTATTTTAATAATGGTTATTCATGATTGTATTTATCACTCTCAACTATTAATTACCAAATACATTTGCTGGACGTATACCTTTTGTATTTCAATAAAACATAATAAAATTATTTACTTGAAAATTTCACAGGGAATTGAAGTGGTACCTAATCTTACACTAAAACTCATCACGTGACTTTAAAACTGATGTAAAGTTACAGTTGGAGATAAAAGCCATAAGGAAATTGAAACAAAATGACACTTCCTAGATAAAGCATTAATTGCTTGAATCTTTTTAAATTACAAAATTACCACTCTGATTTGGCCCTTAAGATGAGAAAGTTCCCTAAGACTCTAAGGGGAACACAAACAAACAAAACTTCACAAAAGCAATACCACATTTCCATCCCAAACATGAAGCTTCTCCCACAGTGCACACATTCAGAGCAGCAGTTGGTGTCACCAGTCACTGACTGACAATCTAAAATTAAAAGGATGCAGAGTACACAACGTAGCAAATGACAGACATATTGGAAGTGATAGGAATAAATGTTTAAAAGTAATGAAAGTAAAAATGTACTTGATTCAATAAATACTGAGAAATTAAGTATGAGATTTAAGATAACAAAATCAGAATTTTCTAATATCAGAATGTTATTCTGGAGGAATATCTTAGAAAGTAAAGACAAAATCTCTACTAGAATAAAGCTTTAAAAAGTAGGTTTACCCTAAATATCTCCTGGAATAACCAAAAAAATCTCATGGAAAAGCAGCAGACAGTACCAGCAAATGAATATTTTTATCTTTCTCATAACTTAATTAACCCTTATGCTTCAACTCTTCAAAGACAAAACAGTAAGAAGATACAAGTAAGATTTCAACATGGAATGTCTTTATTTTTTATTTTTAATTTTCAGTACAGTATTAGGAGGTCATTTAAATACTTAAAATAAAGATTCTTGAGAAAAACCCAGAGGATTCAACTAGGTAAAGAAAAACACAATCTTATCAATGGATAAAAGAAAAGTATTGAATGACCTTAGGATCTTCGAGTAGCATTCTCAAGAAAATGCATATTCCTGGGTCACCTAGTCAGGAATGTAGCTTAGTGCAGTGATTCTCTTCCTCTCCTTTGTTTTGTGGAGCATTTTAGGCAGATCTCAACTATCATGGACAGCTTCTCTGACGGGCAGGAGGAACTTTGTTGTTTTTTTTTAATGAAACACACAAAGAACAAAGCCAATGTGCTTTAAAAACCTGATTATAATTATCTCTATACTTGTCAATCAGAAGGGCATCAGGTTATCCTACAGTCCTGAAGATGAACCTTCTCCCATCCTTTTATATTTCCTCTCCAAATCAGCCAATTATAATTTTTTGACACAGTACAAGGGACCATGGAAACAATTGGTAAGCAGTTAAATATTGCCAGACACGTAAAAAAAATAAAATAATCTGAAACTAACTGAAAATTAATTTTGTTTCACAAAAAGATAAGTAAAATTAAGAGCAGAAACTGCTTTTGGTGCAGAGTGAAAAAAAAGGGGGGGGAAAAAGGCAGCTTGATACTGTGCAAACTAGAATACCCTGATTCCTGGAATGCATCTTCTGCTTCCCTCAGGCATACTTCTGAAGCAATGCTGAGAGGTGGGAACATCTCATTTGAGATGTCCAGCCACTAGACCCTCTTCCACTATTTCCAAGTCCATTTTATTTTCATGATAGCTCATATTTGTTATTTATTTAGTAAAGAAAAATTTCCATACACCCCATTCTGAAGAATAAATTTTCTTTCCAATGCCAGTCAAGGAAATCCTGACATAACTAAAGGAACAGAGTGGAAAAATTAAATTAATTTTATTTAAAGTTCCCTGCAGGTATATTTACACACATACATACTAAAATATTTAAGCACATACATGTGTATATACCTACACACACACAAGCGTTTGAGGTTCTTTGCTTACTCTGTTCAGTTTCAAAAGATCCATGGATTTTTAAAGATATATACACTGAGATGGAATGTGTTAAGTCAAGCAGCTAAACCCAGACAGAAACAAACACAGGTCAGGTCGGTGATTTTTCTTCCCTGGATCGCATGAGTGAGCACAGTTTCTTGCAGTGCTAAGTGTCCGGGAACTGGAAGTTGTCATATTTTGGTTCCAATGCAGTAACACACTAAACCAGTAATCTAAATTTCATAAGCTGCACCTTTAAACTCATGCAACAATGTGCAGGTTTGCACACAACTTCCCAGCCAGCTGTCTGATGCACTTCTCCTTTCATCTTCCAGCCAAAAAAGACCTTTTCAGTGAAGAATTTGGATAAAATGAAAACAATTTTCTCATTTGCAATCACATGACCAGGAAATAGAGTGGGTCTGCTGAAATTCCCTGATGCAGTGGGTGTGTAGAGAGTTAAATACCACTTTATATATTCATCTCCACATTATTCCCATAAGGAGTGCATTTGTAACAACTAGCGGACTGTGGCACGCAACCACAGTCCAAGGTCAGCAAGGAACTTTCTCTGTGCTACAGAATCACCCCTCTTGAAAATTAAGTATATTTATGCATTTAAAAACTAAGCTTCCAAAAGGTTTCATGCTGAGTAAGGAATGAGGAAATTATTTTATACTGTAAGCAAACTGTCAGTTAAAAAGGGCAAGAATTCATTTTTAAATCACGCTACATGATTGGACATCAAGCTACTACATTTTGAATTTCTATCAGAGAGATAACAAATGGTCATTTTTAATTTGTTGAAACAATGGCCAGCAAACTACAGCAATGTTCACATAAGTGAAAGAGAAGCATCTTAAAACTGTATGAAATAAATGATTCCCACCCACAAAAACTCCCCAAACAAACTGCTTAATAAGGGAACTGTTACAAGCCATGAAATTTGACAGAGGAGATTAATATACAGCTCTGCATCCAAATCACTATGATATTCCAGTACACTAAAAATTGTAGCTATTTCATCAGCACATAGTACTAAGATGCATTATGTTATTGGACCAATTTTTTACATAGTCTAACAAAAGGTACAGACCTTGCATATATCATTATAGTTAACATGAAGAGGATTTCTGAGGCTCAGGCCTCAATATTCAGTTATACTGCCAGCAAAAAGCTGAACATATTTCCCTTAATGCTATCCTTAATCTTATATACCTTCAGATACAAGGCTTGGACAATTTTGTGTAATATATTGAAATTACACTATCTGGTTAAACAAACTGTCCAAGAATTGCTAATAGAAATGTGGTCAGAAAAATAAAGTCTAAAGCAGATTTGTACTAAAGAGAGAGAAAGAAAAAAGAGTCTACGAGGGAAGTGGTATAAGCCCTAAAGAGCACTACATTCTTTGAGGACCTCCAATATTACACTATTTTGATGTATATGAATGCTTTTCTTGGAAAGTACAGAAAACCGTTTCTCTTAAACCAAGACAGAGAACGCATTAAACAAGAGTTAATAGGTCTTAAGTTTAGAATGATTTCCTATCGGGTTCTGGAGAAACAAAAATATTAAATACAGACACTAACCATTTTGCAAATCAGGACATAAAATGTCTCAGATTATATAAAAGTATACTCCAACTTCTTCGTAACAGAAGTCAAAGCTAAGGCCTCACAATTCCAGTTATTAGAAATAACATATTCTCTTTACTAGGCCACCACTTGAAGCCAACTACTCAGTGTTTTAAAGGAGGAATCTTACAAAAAGGTGGTTGCAGTGCAGTTCTTTGCAATATGTACCCAAGTACAGACAGATTGTTTAAAATGTTAAGAGTTATGACAGAAACTGTTAAAGAAACTGCAACATATAAACAAAATGCATCAAACTACACCGACTGAAGTTTCTTCAGGGTCCTCATACCTAGTAAAGTTCACTACACAAATTAAACATCATGAAGTACAAATTAACAAACCACATGATTAATAAAATCTGTTCACTTTATATTAAACATCTCTACTCTGATTATAGAACGTTTAGGCCCTCTGTAAGCACAGAGGAACTCTTCCCTTTGTGTTGTGGGCAAGGTTCCCATCTCCAACGCTCCTGTGCCGAGTGCCCGGTTATTTCAACAGGTTCTGCAGCATCGCCGTAGCGTAGGTGGGGCGAGCCTGTCTGCTTGCAATTGCATTTTGGAGATACTGGATGCCTCCACAGCGCTCCCAAATTTCTTCAAACTGTCTTGGTAAAATTTCAGCACCTCGCTTTCGGGTTAAGCCAGTCTCTTCAAGATTAAGCTCACACATATCCATATCATCCTTACCTGAAATGGTAAAGGGAAAAAGAAAACATTTTCTACATTATTCAAAGGTCTCATCAATAAAGATTAGATCCTTGTTAATTACATTTCCTCTCTGTAGATCTGGTTTGCTAGTAGACTTCAGAGCTTATGAGGAAGTCCTCAGATACAGGCATCTTTCAATTTCCTGGTTTTTTGTTACACAGAGAACACTAAAGCAGTATGAGAATAAACTAGTATCAGATGCTGCAATTGACAAAGTTGTGCTTAAACAGTGAGCAAAAAGGAATAATGGAAAGAAGCTGAAAGGTATCATCTTGATATGTTTTTCTGAAACCCATTACAGGACGACAACCACATTTGGATTACATATACTTTCAGCTTCAGGCCACTTCACAGTGAACTGCTTTATTTTTGGTTAAATGTAGCAAAGCAGCTAAGAATTTCAGACTTTAAACCAAGTAGCTATTCTGTCAGCCTACCACCAAAAACAAACAGTGCTTACCAAATGGGACCAACATAGGCAGTCCAATGAAATGATATGTGTAGCTCACGAACTAAATTGTAATCTTATTTTTAACAGGTACTCACGACAGCAGTGCTAGTTTTAGCTATGGGCTTTGGCACTGAACAGCAACAGTTGGTATGGGGAATTCTACTTAAAATAATCTGCAGAAAACAAACTTTTGTTGTAGTAAAGCTAATTCTGAAGTGAAACAAATTGGCTATGGCCTTTTCTTCAGTCTCTAAATACAAAAACTCAAAACGCAGAACCATAAAGCAGCACTTCTCCAGTGTTTTCTCCCCTGCTCATTGCCCTTCAGAAAAGGAGGATACATTTCACTACTAGATAAATCTCTACCTATCTATTGCAGCATTTATTTTAAATTTTTAAGATTAAAAAGCTATTCTCCATACTAAGTAGCATAAATAGGGTAAAAACATCAGCCTGCTATTAGCCCCATGCTACAGAAATGTAACATGTGCAAAAATTGTTTTGATACAAACTGCTTGTAATTCTTTATAGCTAACTAAAAAACCAGTATAATAATGAGTAGAGCTTTTCCAGATAAATTGTCATGTTTTACATTCACGCTGTCTCCAGTTCAATGAATAATCTGAGGACTTGTAATAATAAAACCCTTTCCATTTGGATTCCCACTCTGTCTCTGGCTTCCCAAATTGAAGTATGTGTACAAGTAAAACATAGGACCAGTTACATGTCCAAATGATACTCTGAAACATTTGGCCACCATCAACAGCAGTCCCAAATCCTCAAAGTTCATTATCAAATGAACCTTAGAACCTTCTTGAAGTTGCAATTTTGCTTTCAATACCAACCTGCTACAAGCAGAATGGGTGCCTTGTCAGGGTGAAGCTCCATTTGCCGAGCAATCCAGGGCCCATCAAAGTGTGCATACCACCAACCCTTCTTCTTGTTCTGGGGGTCTTTGTACTGGTCTGCAGGGCGGATGAAGGGAATGCGGAAGTAGCGCTGCTGTCTGTTTATTTCAATCTCTTGTTGTCTTCCTGGTAGCTGGGCTGTGGGGTTCTGTTGTGCTATCACACAAAAAATCCCCCCCAAAATAAGTGAACAAAATAATTAGAAAGCAAGAAAGCTATATTACTTGCTTTATTAATCAGCACATTAACAAACCAACATAACAAACAAGAAAATAAATATCCCCACCCCCAAAACCCAAGAGATTCTCTCTGAATTGAAGGTCATCCAAAGTCTCAGCAAACCTAAAAAGTTCTCCAATCTCATATAATGTGCATTCTGTTAATTGCAACAGCTAGAACACCAGTCAGAAAAGTCTCATGTTACCTGCCGTTTCTACATGCTGCCCAATGGCATGGTAAAACAAAACAAAGTAAATAAAATAACATTCTGCTTTAAATCAATATCTAAGGTAAAATTTCCCATATAAAATTTCTTACCAACCAGAAACATTTATCAGTAATTGCTTTAGTTCAGTCCATTTCTTTGTAAAAGATCACAGTGAACAGAAGCATTTTTAGTTACAAACATACAAAGCATCACTTGATGTTTGACAGTCAACACAAAAGGATGTATAATATTGTTAGAAATTACTGATTTGTTAATAGAAATGTTGACAATAAATACTGCTTATTACAAAGCTGCTAAGCAATTTTCTGTCTAGATTTCTGTATGTCAAAATCTGGCATTAGAACTCATTTCTGGCTGCTTTCTTTTTTCAAGGAATTCTTTATTTCAGACTATTAAGATCAGCTGACTGAACTTCTAAAGGAGAAAGCTAATGAAATTTTTTCAGGTTTCATATATATTTTTAGGTAAATATTTTCCACAATGCACTTTTGCATTTTTGGGTTCCCCATATTTCAGACTCTGGAGAAAAACTTGCTTTCAAATAGAAGCACATACTCTGTATGTTAATTCATCAAATGATCAACCTTCTTAATCTTACATATACACTATCATAATTAGTTTTAAATAATAACTGCTTTTAAAAGTCAGATCCTTTCCTTTAATAACTGCCCCTACAAAAGTTTGTTACTGATTCAGTTTTAGTTTGTATGTAATGGTTTACATCACCATTACAGATACCCTGTTTAGGAAACTTTACCACCCCTACAGAAGAAAATCAATATTAACTGTTAATATGTTTCAGCATAAAAGGAACGATTAAAAGTGAATTCCATTTTTTGCTTTGTCTATTGAGCAACAAAAATAATTTCTGAGCTAATATTTAATAATGTGAAAAATTACAATTACTTTTAATAACATATTTTTACAGTCATGAACAGGACTAATATAGACAGCAACTGCACCTTGAAATTTCTTCTGCTTAGATTCAAGCAAAAATTGTTTTTCTAAATCTGAAAAGCAGAACCTTAAAAAAACCCCCATGTGTTATACATAGCAAATTTCCTTTTTTTCTTATGTGTGCATAAAAAATAAACATAGGAAAAAAACCCCAGATTTTAACAGGTGAATGCTACTTTTATACATCAACTCTGATAAAACACACACCTTACAGAGCTTATAAAAAACTAATCCTATTTTCTAGAAATTGTCTGAACATTTATCCCAGCAGATCAGTGCTTTAGTATTGTCAAATACTTTTTGCACTGCAATGGTAATTTCTAAGGCTCATTTCTACCCCTAAGCATATCTAAATCCAAGGGAAAATCTAGAGAATAGGAATGCTAAGCAGCCAATGGAGCCTCTACTCGGCGCTACAGAACTGCGGCTCTTTATTCAGAAGAAACCATCACCTGAATGTTAGTTTGTGTGCTAGGAAAATAGCTGTTATATTGAGTCCAGAGTTTTGCCACAACATGTTCAGACAATAAAAAAAAAGTTAGAACGAGAATGTTATTTCATGAGGGTGTGGAAAAAAATAGGAGATTATACCTTCCAATATTTTTCATAAAAAGGTTATTTCACTCTCCCTTTCCATGACTCTTCAAATGGGCAGAATTTCATGAAGACAAGTACATTTGTAAATTACTAGAGTAACGTATAATTACAATCAGATGAATAACATTGTCAAATTATACATTTTTTTTACAATTAACTTCTATGCACATGTGTAGCAAAACACTGGATCAATCAATGTTAGTATAGAGCTCTCAAGTGTTCCTATTCTTCAAAGTTAGCTTAAACAACTGTCTCCTCACTTACTTGAGTTGCTCAAAAATGGTGCAAAATCTGTGAACAAATATTACATGTTGAACAAAACATGAAAGTGCTGATCCTTTATAAGCAGTGGTTTTATTACCTCAACATTTTTCACCAATGCTGATAACAGACAAATGGGAATTCTAGTTACAACATAAACACAGATCTTAAGTATTTCTACTCATATTCTACTTGTATTTTCACTGGGATTCAACTTCGAAATTAATCACTTTAATAATTCACAATTCCTGTTACAAAGCCTCAGTGGTATACATGCTAAGCATAGATTGCTCTGACAAATCTGCTAGTTAATTAATGTAGTGCTTTTCTTTTTTGACATTTCTGCTAGGAAAAAACTTCCAGACCTCTGTCAATACCAATAATAATATACAAACCAGTGCTTAGCTTCTATACTGAATGTATGAATTTAATTAAAGGCTACTTGTAAAATTAAAGGATACTGTAAAATCACATTAAATCAATGGAAAGAAAAAACTACATCATTTGAAGTAGTGATACATCCACTGACACCAGAAAGACTTGTAGCTTAAACACCTAAGAAATCAGAATTCCTTCTTACTATCTTCTCAGATCACTACAATATATATATATGTGAAATGCCCATGTGGTATGATTATTTGAATTACAAAGAATTATACTGGGATTAACATTAAGAGTCTCTAAAGGTCACTATCAATTTTTTCTGAACTGCAAGGTTCTCTTCTTGAGAAATATGGTGCCATATTTCAATGAAGGTAAAAAAATACAGTGAAAAACATTGAAAAGAATGCAGCAAATGTCTGAATAAAAGTGGTAAGAACATGAATATCCTCAGCTTTGTGTGCAAAAATCCAATCATCTGCTCTTTGGTACTTCCCATCAGCAATATAACGTATAAATATTTTACCTATTTAGCTCCAGAGAGAACATGTGAGCTCAAATTCAAAGCAATTTACCACTTTGCAGAAGCGCTTCAAATTTTCCTGCCATTTCAGTCATAAGCTTTCTTAAGCCCCTAAAACCACATTTCAGACACAAGGACCCATTCTTTGATAATATCTTCTCCAGGGGTCCAGATTTTGCCTGCCACATATCCATACTAAAGTTCCCTGAAAACCTCAAACTCAGGAAATGTTCAAGCAATGCATAACTCAAGTAAATGAATCAAGGGGAAGGAGGTGCCTTTGTACGTGGACAGAGATTATGTTGGGCATCTGCATTCCCTGGGATGTTTATTCTCCATGTCCCAGGACAATGCCTTAATCTCAGGCTCACGTGACTTTGGGGAGAGCACTTTCTCCCCATCTTCCCTTTCCTTCATCTCTCCCATGAACTGTATGGCAGGTACACAAATATCAAGTATTGTGGAACCAAAAGACAAAAGGAACAATCTGACTAAATTATTCCATGCATTTACTGTGATTCTTTAGATTTCTTAGATTCCTTTTTTAACAGATGATCACCAGACTTTTGAGGTGGGATGTTGGGAAAAGAGTAACAGTCCACTCCGTAAATATCACTCCAGAAACCAGGTATGGAATTTTCAGGTCTGGCAGACTTAAACTCCCACAGTTTCTTGATGAATGTAAAAAACAGTCACTTACTCTGATTAGTGTGTTGCTTTGTCACTAAACACCTGCCTGGGAAATCAGTAGAATGAGAGTCGAAATAGAAAACAGGGTCTATGCAAAATTTGTCACCCCACGAACCGAAATTGCAATATCAACACTCACAGATTTTTTAAAAGATGGTGTAACATGATGTATGTAAGCAGTGATGTAAACGACAGAATTATTAGCACCTTTTAAAAGTATCTACATCTATGTCTACAAAGCTCTATATTATGAAATAATAAAGTAGCACAGCAATGAACATTTAACAAAAATGCCAGCACCTGCATCAGTAGATCAAGAACTCTTTTGAACATATGTCAGCTGGATGTGAGAAGGTTTTAAGAGAGAGCTGTTCAGCACAAGTAGCTGGGTCTACTGAAATTTGTGTTAAGAATTTGCCAGTTTCAATCTTTCCAAAATATTTACCATAAATCAACATAAAACACTCCTAAAAACTCCAAGTTTCTTCAACCTAGCAAACCCAAAATCCATTCCAGAAATGTTTTCTTTAGAATATTATCACCAAAATTATTACAAACTCAAAATTATCTCTCCTCACCATAGTCTGTGACTGATTTGGGAGCACGCTGTTCTGTCTCTGCATTGCGTTTCTTGTTCTTGGATTTCCAAGCATGATACACCTTTAGCCTTCGGTGGAACTCTTCTCTGCAAGCTGCCAAGAGTTCAATATCTATCCCAAAAAAGGAGAAGGGGAAGGCATAAGTGAGAAAATTCAGAAAAATTATTTATTAAATGCTTTTCTATATTGATAGGTTATATGAGATCAAGTTGTAACACTAATATGATAAAAAGCAATATAAAACCCCCTCATTCTCTGCAGCACAGGCCTTGTGTTTTATGGCCCAGGAAGTCCCTCATTGTCTGATGAATCCTTTTCTGCTTTAGAGTAAAGGCAGTCCCCAAAGTAGCTGTTGTCCTGGGACATTTGGAGGAGTGAAATGCTACAAATATTTCTGTTAACAATGTCACAACACAAGCAGCACAGAAACAAAAAAAATTAAATTGCACTGCTGAACATTACTTCTGTAAAAAAAAAAAAGGTAAACCAGCAATTTGCTTAGATTTGCATTCTTTTTTGATGTATCTATTTTAATTTTTCTGAATTTCATTATACTAAGAGACTGAATGATGACAAGGCTTTTTTCATAAGTCATCTCAGAGTATCCAAGCTGGCTTCACAAGGAACAAACTCCATTTATTGCACCATCTATGCAGCTGGAAACATTGCTCTTGCATATGTAAAAACAGTAAAAGAGAATGAGTTAGTTTCCAATTTCTACATCCAGGAAGAAACTCTGAGTGATCTTAAATCACAAATTAACCTACTGATTTCAGTAAGAAGCAGGAAGAAACAGTAATATCTAAAAAAGGAATTATTCTTATCTGTTTCTATCTTCACAGCGTTGAGGGCAAAGTGATTAATGCCCCACTGTAAGCTTTCAAAAAGAAGTCATACAGTTTGAAAATTAAAGAATAATATGAATGTCTAAGACAGAACATATTTTTACACTGTACTTTAAGCGACATTTTTGCTTTCTTTATGATCTGGTGGCAGCAAGAAGTGATAGCAAAAAAATTCTTAAAACATGCAAATTCTAGGTAAAGCATAATAACAACTGTTCCCTCTGTGGAAGTACATCAAACAGAGTGAACTTAATTAAGAAGTTATAACATGCATTTTATGGCCCAAGCCATTTGATATCATAAATATGTAATTCCCGAAAGACATAACAATGGAAATTCTGTTTCCTTAATATGGAAATAGCTTCATCTATTGTTATTTTGGGGGTAAGACAATTTCTTTTTAATTAATTTGTTATTCACTCAAACTTACATAAACTTTTTATCTTTGTTTTAGGAAGAAAGTAACACTTTTCATATAACTACAACTTGAACTCCTTCTCAGAAAAAAACCCACTTACCACAGGATGTGTTGATTGTATCGCGAAGCTCTGCATATTTCCACTTACTGAGATCATGCTTCTTAGTACCAGCAGCAGCTTTTGTGGCTTGCACTGCAGGACCCCTACAATTATTTTAAAAATATATATGTATTTTTTCAAGTATTAAACAGGAATTGTTTTAAGAAGAGTATCATACTTATTACCATGCAGAATTCTAAGACAAAATACCCTATTATTTTCAAGATGTTCAAATTATTAAGAGAAAATGAAAATATATTTTATGCACAAAATCATATCATAATCTGATTGGCCTCCTAGAGATTAAAAGGAATTGTCATTAATATTGTTCATGTATGAAAAGACACATATTCTGTGTATCTCATCTGACACCAATGTACATTTTACTTAGCACCAACCAAGATGCACAAAACAAAGACTGACTGTAGACATTTTTAGTTCCATTCAAAAAACAGATAAGGAAAAATATTTCTGAAGTAGAACAAGAAGAAGGAAGAAAAGGCATTTTCCTCTGCTATTTAAAGTTGGTCTAGAACAAAATCCTTGTTCCAAAGCTTGAGAAAATATTCTGTCTTTGACAAAAGCCTAATTTGAGAGAAGAAACCAAATTAATTCTATATTTGCTATCTAGTAGCAGCAATATTTATTCTGCAGTTGGGGGTGATGATACTGATCATCAAAAAAGACCAAGGTAAAAAAAGACTACTCAGACAAAAGGCTAACCAGTAAAAAAAGACTCATCGAAACTCAGTGTTTTCCAAAGGCAAATGGTCTTCACCACATAGGTAACACACAAGTAAGTCAACAGCAAATGCAAGTGAGAAAAAATTACTAAAATCTCAATCATCTTTAAGAAAATGTACAAGGTTTCCATGTACAAGAGGAACATTAGATATAAAGATAAGCCTGAATTTATTTTTTTTCCCCAAGAAATACGATATGGATAACCGTGGGAGAACCCTCCCTCAGGAATGGCAAACTTCCTGTGGATTATTTGCTTATAAAGTAAGTGTTTAAAACACTGCAACGTGTGATGATCAGCACACCTTTTAAACATTAAGGAATTCAAGAACAGACACATAATTTTATCAGCCTCAGCTCATTGTCATTAATCATTTTGACTAAGAACAATGATTGAATACTTTCAGGATCTGAGGGAATTTCTTCAAAAGAAACTAGATCTTTAACAAGGTAGCAAAGTTCTTGATGCAGTAAGAAAAAACCAGGCCTTTTCATTGGAAGGTCTGTTTGTGCAATAGTATCTTTGTGGGACAGGCACATTATTAATAGGTATAATCTAGTGAATATTATTTTAACATTTATTTTTCCATAAAGGTCTCATGCGGTACTGTGAAATTTTATGTTTATTTTCCTTTTTTAATTAGTAGGTTATAAATAACTATTATAACCTGAAATTTTTCTTTATGCAGATGCAGCAGTTTTTAAAGCAGAGATAACAAATGCAATTTTAATTTCATTGAGCAAACCTAACGTTCTTCTTAATAACAACTGAACCATCTCTTCAGTATAATTAAAATTACAGACTCTTACTGTTGCAGTAGCAGCTTAATGCCTATTCATACTACTAATCCGAGTCCACACACAGCTTCCAGTTAGAGTGTGAGTAGTCAGACTTAAAAAATTAGCTCTTACTTAGAACTACTCATGAGTAAAACAAATAACTAGACAAACTCCTTCAAAATATATACTTTAATATTTTGTTATTACTGGCATACCTGTAGGACATTAGGGATTCCTGATAAATAATTTCCACTGCCTGGTGTCTAACCTTGTTGAACCTAATTTGGCAAATCCTAAGGATTTTCCTAATTTAGCAACAATACCCAGCACTCTAAGAGTTTGCTGCCTAATTTAGCACAGCAGAACTAGGCTGTACCCTCTCTGGTTAAACTAGTAATCTTTAAGAGTGCTAATCCAATTGAATGGCTTAGTCTTTCTATTAGGGTACTACTCTACACTCTGAAGATCACTTGCTTTCTACATAACTTAAAGCATAACAGTCTGGCAGTAGGAGGAGCATCACACTTGGGCATTCAATGTTCACTTCCCCATCTGAGAGTTATGCATCATAAACAGTATTGTCAGGCTAAAAACACAAAAGATCACGTTCACGTCAAAAGTTTCCAGTGTATGAAAAGTGAGACAAATTTAGTTAAACAAGCAGTACTGAGAGGTATTGCATTTTGAATTCAACCAAAGGACAGAGCCTCTGATTTTGCTCCAAAGTTTTGTCATTTTTTACATTAAAAATTGGCCACTGTCATTGGAACTGTGTCAATATATGCAATACAACATGGCCACTTAAATTCACCTTAATGCTACCTTAATTACACACAATGTGGTTTATTCCTATTCTTAAAATAACACTGTAAGAAAAAAAAAATTAGTTACCAGCTGCATTCCAATCATTCATGCTACCAGTAGAAAACCCATCAAACATGTGAGACTGATCATCTTCAGACTATATATACACAGCTTAGTAACTTGTTAAACAGATTCACTTTCAAAAACTCCAATTTTTCTTCTTCTGTAAGCTTCATAAAAATCAATGTCAAAGATTACTTCTGCCCTCAAGTTGCAGAAAATGCTTTCTAGTTACTTTTTGATATGGAAGACAATCACAACTATTTCTTTTAACAGAGAATTATTTTTTATTAGTAGTATATTCAGACCAAAACCTGTATTTATCTTTCCTTCTGCATTGTGCATAAAATCTTGCATTACCACTCAAGAAATCTCAGAAGTGGATTTTGTTTGGGTATCTTAGGAGGGTTTTTAATATGGTCTTACCATGGTAATTTTCAAAACTGCTTTTATTTTAAGAGAACTCTAATTAGAGTATTTCCTTATTAAATGCACCAACAGTTACACCACTATTAAATGACTTCATTAACTTTGTGCTGAACCTGTAGAAATACAGCTTTAAAAGATGTGGAGCCTTGTGTTCTGTTATCACAAAGTTGAGAGAAGAAAGCTGGAGAAACATTAACAAAATTACACAAAATTACAGGGTACATGAACTATTCTTTCTCAATAAAATCAATTAAAATAGCAAAGAAATAATTGCTGAAAAAAAAAGGTGTTGGTAAAGGAAATTTATCTGAAATAAATAATTTACTTATCTGCATTTCACTTTAAAAAACCCAGATTCTATTACTTTTAATTCCATAATAATTGAACCTAGTTCATGTGTGATTTGTTTTTATAAAATGATTGATTCACTGGTGTTATACCTTCTCACCTACCTAGACAATATTTCTGATATTTCTGTGGCCATTTGTTCCCTACAAGAAAATTGGTAAATGAGCATAAACCAAATATATTGATATAAAAACAGCCTTTATAACTGTGAAAGTGTCTTGACAATCAAACTGAAGTTAGATGAAGTGCACAGGAAATGGCTACTTATTTTAAATTATTTCCATTCAGACACACACACACAGATTCTGATTCTGTAAAGAGCAACAAATCACAGTTTTCACAGGGCAGTGAAAAATGGATGGTATGTGAAAAACTTTACAGCAATTATATAATACTTTTGAATAGATGTTATTCAGTATATTTGATTATTAAAGGGTTTATTAGACATTAGCAAAGTAGTGAATATAAGGTATTACAAACTGATTTAGACATTACAGATGCATACTAATAAAGATTTCTATTAGTATATAAGAGGACAATATCAATTTCTTTTGATTAATTAGTGCAACTTTTATCTATTAGTGCATTCAAATGGAAAAAAATGCCATACGCAGTCATTTGTGGCTTTGTTCCATTGGCTCTGCAAATAGAAGACATTTACGTTAGACAGACTACTGCTTGGTTAATATTCTAATAATCTCAAGTGAGAAAAGGTGGGTCATAGCATTTCCTGCTCTCTCACATCTTCTTTATCATCTTATGCATTCTTTTACTATTATTTTTTCACTGATTATATAGACCTTCCCCCCCCCCAACTTTCTCATTCAATCATGACTTAAATTATAATCTGGGGTAAGAAATGTACAAGTGAAAGCTTTCCCTAGCCTTTCTCCCCTGTCCAATCTCAAAATCAGAGACTTTGAGACCTGCTAGTGATCTATCCCATGCTTGGATAAGCGTATCACGAGAAGTAACAGCAATCCTCCTGTAGCTGCTCTGGGAACAGGACGGGCGCTTCCTCATGCAAGCTGTGAACAGACGCTGAGCCTAACTGCTACACTGGAAGCCCACAGGTGCACACGTGTAGCATTAAACACGATACATTAGGACTTCTTTGGATTGTTCTGATGCAACACCCAGCTACACTCACAACACTCCCTAAGACTAGCTTCTTTTGGCATTATATGCCATACTGTATGTATCAATAAGCCACATAAATGAAAAATATTGCTCAATTGAATGCAGATACCTATTATTTAAATTATTTTTTTATTTAAGTGCTAATCACTACTGCTAATTTACCCTTGGGTGCAGTAAATCATGTATTACACATCCTTTCAAACTGTGGATGAGTAGTAGAATTGGATAAGGCTAGAAGAGGTCCAGCAGATCCAGCACAGAATAAGCACAAATGAAAAATGCTGGATCTGCTGCCAGAACAAACAACTTTTCTCCTTTGACAGAAGCCAACAAATATATTTTTAAGGAAATTGCTAATGCTTATGCACCTTGAAATATCTATGAAAGCTATGAAGGTGAACAGCAAGGTATTGCAAAGAAAAGAAACAAACCAGAGGCACTCATGTTCAAATATGACAACACAGAACTGTCATATCTTTCTTGAAATTAAGCACATAAAATTGCCTTTCCTCCTCTTTTCACTTCACAGTTACCAGCATACAATGGAAAATACCCTTTTATTCATGCCAATATGTAAGCATGAAACCACTTTCTACAAAACTTTGTGAAAACACTGCAGAACTAGTACACTGCATGAATTCACTATGAAGTCACACATGCCTTGTCTTACTACACCAAAATTTAACAGGAAAAGTATATATACTTACAGAAAAGTCAGTGATTTCAGTATAACACACAGTAATATGTCAGCCTCAAATGTAGAACATGGTAGACTATAATTTCTTTAGACTCTAGAAAAATTTTGGTTGGTATTATGTAAAAAAAATCCTGAGAATTTATGATTTGATTAATAAATTACATATTTTGTTCTAACCAATAGTTTTCATTTCACTGAATTTCTGTAGTTGCTACCTGTAAGGTAAATCCTGAAATTATCTGAAAATCTATTTTCTGATTTCAGCAGAAGATACTGGGGCCTGGGTAATGCTTTAGCATGATTTTAAACAAACCAAAATAAAATGAAATATTAAATTAAAAGCATTCTATTCAGGTTTTGAATGTCCTACTAACTATTTGAAGTAGACTCTAGAAACAAGGAAAAAAAATTGCCAATCAGATAAAAAAGATCTCATATAAGCACAAAAATCTATCACTTTTTTTCTGGATTTAGGTATAGCTCAAGAAAGGATTTACATCTCTATGCTAACATGTTTGGACCATTCAGCACTTTCCAATCACTCAGAAGGGTCTTCAGTCTCCTATCAACTACACAGCAGAACTGTGCTAACTACACAGCAGAGAGAAACTGGCAGTCAAAGAGTTATGATGACAATTAGTTCATCATCCATTCTGGGATTATACAAGACAAATACCAGAATCACCTATGAGCAGTAGGAAACACAGTGGAGATCAGAGCTTCACTGACAGAAAAGTTACTGAATTCTCTTGAGCTCTTCTTGTCTATTGCCTCCTATCTTTCATATTTAAGAGAACTCTGCCAGGTTGCAACACCAGAGTGACTGTGTTTACCTTTAAAGTATTGCACCAAAATCCGACCAGAGAAATTGGTGAGGCACTGGAACAGGCTTCCCGGGGAAGCTGAGGATGCTCCATCCCTGAAGATGTTCAAGTCCAGCTTGGATGGGGCTCTGAGCTACCTATTTTAGTGGAAGGTGTCCCTGACCATGGCAGGGGGTTGGAACGAGATGATTTTCAAGGTCCTCTTCCAACCCAAACCATTCTGATTCTGTGAATGGAGCATGTCAGTCTCATCAGAGACAATATGACAGCTATTGTAGAACTGAGGGGAAAACTGCAACTATTTCAGTGGAACTGTCTAAAAGTCAGTATTGGACATGAACAAGATTCACATCAAGCAGGCATACTTTTTTGTTGGAAAAAAGTATACATCAGGATGAAATTTGGGTAGCAAATGGAACACAGCTGGGAGCTTGAAATTCCATGGCAACATAGGGGATTTTCTTGCATTCAACAACAGAGTAGAGCCATACCAATGAAGTCACCAGTTATGTGACCATCTTCACAGGTCCCTTTATGCAACTTGAACAATAAGTACCATTTTTACTGGAACTTCAAAGTTGCTTCTAAGGCATCATCTTTTACACATGAAGAGCTCTTGCTTTGCAGACAGGCAGTGTGGTTCTGTGTATCAAAAGTTAAGCTCTTCTTATCGCACATCAAAAATTCACACAAAACAAGACTAACATTTGAATCCATCTATGTTAGATATTTTCATTACACTTGAAAAAAATCTCACCAGTAAGGGCCCAGAAATTACTTTTATTTCTGCATTCAAAGAGGGCTTCTTATTTAAAAAAAAAAATTCCACACAAATTCACTGTACAAACAGAACCATCAAGTCTTAGCAAAGATGTATTTTATTATTACTTACCACTGAAGAAATTCCATTCCCTACTTTAAATGAGTCATAAAAATCAGAATTTAAAGTTTACCATTCTTGTTAGAACTCAAAAAGAAAGAGAACTGCAGTCATATTCACAAACACCTACAAAATTACTGATGTAGCAAGATGCAAAATGAAGGAAGTCTAACCAAAAGGAATCTATTTCTAACAACTTTCAAAAGTTAATTTGAAAACCATACTAATACACTGACTTAGAAGCTCCATTTAATGAACACAAAGTTCCATAAACCCAACAAGAGCATGGTCTTCTCAAAGGGATCAGGATAGGGTGAAAAAAAAACTACAGAGAGGAAAATGTAACAACTCCATACCTGCGCAAACCTACATCAAGCTGAGCTTCATCACTGATGAGTTCTGCCTCACTCTGGGCAATTCTCATTGCAAGCTCATGGTCACGACGTTCCTGTTCAAGCACTGCCTGGTGCTGGGTTTCCTCCTCTCGTTCTCTGGCTAGCTGAGCCTCAATTTCAGCCTGTTTTAGAATAAGACACCTTTAACTTTACCCAATCAAAACCGAAATGCTACATAAGCAATATTAGAAAAACATGCTAAGTAGTATATTAGCTTTTGAAAACACATACAGTTTACAGAACTGAAAAATTAACAGCATTAATATTTAGTTTGACCCAAGGAAAATCAAACTGATTCTTGGTTTTCATATAGTTTATCAAATACTGTCCACCACTTATATTACCTTTTTAAATCAAGTGCCAAGTATTTACTATTTATTTTTTAAATGTTATTAAATATTTTGTTCACTATTATAAAAATTAGTCTTCAAAAGTTTTTAGAACCATTAAAACTCAAATGAAATAGAGACTATGGCTACTCCTCCATAGTACTAACACAATACTCCTTGATATCCTGCTCTTGGCATTACAGAACTTTGTAATAGGCACTACTTTGGATATAGGTCTGTCGTTCATTTTAAAAAGGGATTAGTACAAACACTGGAATTCTCTGTGGAACTGATCTGACTTTAAATTTAAGCAAATGGTAAAACTTCCAACTTAGTGCAGTGCAGGAGAATTCAAATATACTGCCTCTGCAGAGCCAAACAACAACAGTAGTTTACCACCATTGCTCCACAAAAAGCCTTGCACACACAGTAAGTAAAACAGGACCATCCAATTCATGCCTTCAAAAGGCACATACGCAAAGTTTTAGCAGTGCCCAAAAATTAACAAAGGAAACAAAGCTGCTTCCCACTCATCATTGTGAAGTTGCACAACAAAAACACTAAAAACTGTATGTGGGAGAATGAAACACCCTACACGATTAGGTATCCGCTTGGATCCAAATACAGCATTTTAAAGTAAAAGTGTAAATTACATTCTGCATTGCAGATATCCACAGCTCAGAAACCAAGAAACACTGATGAAGACAATCACTACAGATGTTCTTTTTCTCATAAGACTGCTATCCCAGGTTACCCAAGCAATCTCCAAGAAAAAGGAAAAGAGGGATATAGGGGCCAAACACAACTCAGAATGAGAGCTCTTTATGAAATCAGTAAGAATTGCCATAAATCAAGGGGAAGAGTGGAGAGGTTTGAGCTGCATGTATTTAGTGTACATGAATGTAGCCAAAGGAGTTACCAAGGCCAGTCCTGCATCCTTTCATTATTACCAATATTCTGAAAGTGTTTGCAGTTAAGCAAGTAAATGACAGAGTCCAAATCAAGATGTGACTTTAGTAAAAGAATGACAAACTTGCCTGACATGGGCCACCCATAAAACCTTCAAAGGCTAAACTAGGATTCTCCAATGTTGTGTATTTTTAAAATAATTTTAAAAACAGATGCACCTTCACTCACAAAACCTTAAGTTGCATGGGAACTAGAAATAGGTGATCTGTCTTGAGATGCCCTAAACATGACATTTGCCTTATATTTACTAGTAAAGCAATACTTGTGAATGACTCTGAGACATGCATTTATAGAAAGAAGCCATTAGACCCAGTGGACAATGTAAGCTACAAAAAAGATTTATAAATGAGTAAATGAATACAGAAAATAAACACACAACCCCAAAACCACCACAATAACAAAAAATCCTCCAAAACCACACACAGCTAGAGCATTAACCTGAATACGCTTTTCTTCCTCTTCCCTCTTTTTTCTCTCTTCCTCTTCTTGTTTTCTCTTTGCCTCAATCTCAGATTTCCTATTACATAAAAGGAGAAGGAAATGAAAACATGTTATTATGACACAAGTGAACAAGAAATAGTAAGAAATACAAAGTCTCTTTCATAAAACTGAATGGTAATCCAGAAGTCTGTACTGTCCTGATGACAGGATACTACATGTAAGTCATGAAATTTTTCAAGTTCATCTGCATTTCCAGCTGCATCATATAATTTCTTCCATATGCTCTTCTGGCACTTGCCTTATAAATCACTGAGAAAGGAAATATTTCGACAGTGCACAGACCACTGAGAATACAGTCCAAGTGACTCTCTAAGTGAAAGTATATCAAAAACAACTTCATTAAAATGCATTTCCTGTTTTCTTCTCATACTCATTCTATAACTAGCAACTTATTCAAATTTAAGACTCACAGGCGTCTTTCCTCTTCTTCCTTCCTTCGTTTTTGGTCTTCCTCTTCACGTCTCTTCCTTTCTTTTTCCATTTCCTCTTGGATGCGTCGTAGCCTTTCTGCTTCATCCTCTTGCTGCTTCTTCTTTTGCAGTGCACTCAGAAGCTGCTCTGAGCTTTTAACTAAAGCATCATATTCTTTCTGTATCTGTTCTCTAGTCATTATAGTGGTCTGCAAAAATAATAAAGGGGTTATTCTTTTTTATTTGTACTCCACTTTTGAAAGCATATACTAAAAAAACATAAGTTGAAATGAGATCACTGACCACTATACTGAAATCAAATATACACCTAGGGTTGGGAAGATTAAGTTCATTCCTCCCTTTCTTTCTAAAATCCTGAGGACCTAGTCCTCTCCTCTCTCCTATAAAACCATACCAAGTAATCTCCATTTCATCAGTGAATTTAAACATGTGTTCTTTTCAAAATATGCCTTCATATTTTAAATCTTGCAGTTTTAAGCAACAGAAATTAATTCTTAACATGCTAGAATGGAAATTAAGGCCTGCCCATTCATTTTGCATTGTGTTCTTATCTTTAGTGGTTATTTACAGCTCTGCTTTTATGTTACAGCATAAAAAAGTTTTTCTTAATATTTCTCCTAGCACTCAGAAAAAATATTGCACTGTCTTGTGACTAATTTTTCTAAAAAGCTATTAGTAACAAATGATAGGTTGAAAATGCTTCAAAATAGACTTTGCTACACACGTTTTCAAACCTTATTGACAGGTATAATTTAATTTCATTTTACAATTCACCTCTTACTAATAAAACTGCAATATGGGGGCTTTGCTGACCTTTCCTGACAGTGTATCATGATGATAATCAAATTATATCATTTTTATTAGAAAAGAGAACTCTAAGTTGACAGGTTAACTCTACCATCTTTTCAACAGTGATTTTAAATAGAGAAGTCTTAATATGGTACACTAAGAAAGCTATAATATTGCATGAGACAAGAATTCAAGAAACGAAATTTTTTCTTACATTAATAAATGCCAGTGTGCTTTCATTTTGTCTTTGTGCTTCTGTGGTAAGAAAGAGAGGACTACAGACCTGAAGCAAGCTGAATTCTTTTTACTACCAAGTCTAAAAAACCTCATAAGTGGAAAAAAAAAAATCTTTATTCTGTGATAATGCCTTGTTTCAGCTCTTATTAAGTTAAAATACTGGTAATATGCATTATTCCAATAATGAAAGCAACAAGCAAATTATTGACACTTGTCTCATAAATGAAAAGGCATTTTTTCTTTAAAACCTTCAATGCCAATTTTAACAGATACCAAAGTCTAGACATATGCATCTATTTTCAGGATTCACTTCAGTTATATTTACAAATAATTTTAAACAGGAATTACCCAACTGAAAATTAGGACCACTATATTAAAGTATATTTCATATTAAGAAAAATAATAAAAGCTTCTTATTTCCTTTAGAAGAAACTTTTAAATATTCCAATACCAAGATACTATTTCTCTCATAATTATCACATACCTTAATTTTGGTCATTGAAGCATCAATAGAATCCTCCAGCTCTTTGACCTGCTTGCTTGTCTCTGCTTTCCCTTCCTTCAGAGCACCTACTACTTCATTAAATTTATCAAGTCTCTTCTTCAGCGTACGTACTTTTATCAGGCCATCAATGCTGTGAAGGTAAGATAGCTTATTTGTATCTTGAGATGATTTTGGAAGGTGGTATTTTTAAAACTCCACTAGTAACTCATATAAAAAACGTAGATGGGGAGACAAGTTATGCCTTCTGACAAAATTCACCCCCTTTTTTGAAATTCGAACGTTATCACATCAAGTAACTAAGTAATGGAGCCTTTTCCAAGCAGTAACTAGAATTACTTAGCAGACAATGACTCAAAATTGAAAACTGCATTTTTATTTTGAGAATTGGATTGGGTTTGTTTGTTTCTCACAATAATAAATCATTAGTATCCCACTACAGGATTTTAATTGGAAGAGACAAAAGTTGAGTAGTGCCACTTATTTAAAGAATGAATCAGATAAAACTTAAATACATAGCAGGGAATACATTACACCTCAAAGGAGTGAAAAAACAAGGCTGGGGAAGATTTCAGGAAAACTCAGGAGTTTTTTTAAGAACAACTATCGAAGACCCCACATAGAAGTTACAACTCTGCAGACAATCTTCCTCAACAGTAATCACTGTACTGGGATCAACACAAAAAAAGTAGAAAGTAAATTGAATCATTAAAGATAAGCACCAACTAGCTTAAAAATTTAAAAAATGTCAGAAATGCCAAGATTCAAAATGAAACATAATTCTCAAAGGGTGTAAAAGAATTTATGAAAAGCGCGCAACTAGAACAGAGTTGCATCTCTGTCAAAGAACATAAAGGTGTCAGCAGAGCTTAATGATTGAAGTAGTTTTTCCATCAGTATTCCCTGCAATCAGCTAATGGAATTGATTTCAAGAGGAGACAAGATAGCTTTTATTTCTAAGATAGAAATGAAAGAGCCTATATAGGAAGGTGTGAATGGGTAAAGGACAAAAATTAATGAGCTTAAATTAAATTAGACAGACTTAATAAAAGACTTCTAAAAACAAAGCTGTCACTGGAGGATTTTATGAACAAAGAGCTAAAAAAACCTTTTTAGGAAAGGTTCAGATTTAGTCTGTTCATCCTTGGGAAAGACCGAAGGAACACAGAACCTCTCAGTCTCCTTCAATTGTACTCAGCATCATCCTATGATTTCAGATAGATTTAGTTAAGTAACATAAACCTCTTCTTACAGTCACAAGAAAATATTATTTAAAGCATATTTTCTTCAACTGAGGAATATCTTCTTACCGTGGTTTGTGCTTTCTCTTGCACAGCCACATACGAATAGTCTTTTGTATTTTAATGCAGGCACTGGCTCGATATTTTATCTTGTTTTTCACTGTAAACACACAGAAGATAGAATTTTAATGTTTTATACAGTTTAACATTTCTAACTTCCTCACACGTTTGATGTCTCAAAACTGTATGGAGACTGTGTGTGCTTGAGAGCTGGTTCTATATTGGAACCACAACATTTAAGAAACAGAATAGCAGAATTCACAATCTTGGGCCAGGCACAGATGCTCCCACCCAAAACCAACAGGAACAATGAAACATGTGCACACTCACACACCCCTCCAGATTAACAGAAATCAGTAACCTCTGTTAAAAGTCACAGGCTCTAGCAAGCAGGAAACACTCAGCTTGAAGTTTTAGTCCTGTGTTGAAGAGTAATCAAGAAGCCAATATCTGCTAGAGACAAAGTGGCTGCAACTTCATTGAGCATTTCTCTACAATACTGTAATGAAAAAAACCACAGAACAAAACCTCTAGCTTTTGTTCTAATACAGTCTTCATCTAAAGACTGTAACTAATTTATTGTGACCAGGAGGCAAGTTAAACAGAGAATCAAGGTATTGGCACATGCATGTGTGCTGAGTATTTTAGAAATGCAACAATAAATGAGTTTCTACAGATTTACTAGAGAAAACACAGATGCCTGTGGATCCAGACTACCTTTAGCACATGGTTTGTGAACACAGTGATGTTTAACCACTGGACTTAGGTGGTCACAAAGATGCACTCTACTTCTTGTTTATCTATTTCAGCTTTGTACTGGGAATAAAATTAGCTTCCAATTTCCCATAAAATACCACGAAGAAATAATAATTAATATTATTTCCCTGTGTTACTACTTTTTGCACATGGTGACGTACATTCTGTCCTGTCTTTCTGAAAGTAAAAGACTAAATGGCATAAATGTGTAGGTCAAACCCAAGATTTTAGTGGTACAATCTCTGATGCTTGAAATCTGTATCATAAGATTTCAGAAATTCTATTTGCTCCACTACAAACAGCAACAAATAATAATCAATCAGTGACAGATGTGGAAGCCATGACTGTGCTGGCCCAAATGCACAGCTGTGTGTGCACTGGCATGAGGCCTTTATGCATTCCTTCCCATTTTGATGCACAGTTTTCACCCTCCATGTTATTAGAGATTGCTGACATTCTGCATCAGACCTTTTCCCATCTCCCAGACACCTTTACTGAAGCACACCACAAGTGCCAATCATTATTCCACTTATTCCTACTCTGCACAGTTAACTTAAAAATAATCTCATCAACCTTGAAATCAATTACTCAGACTTCAGTATGTAACCAACTGCTATACATGTCCTTGGCCACATTTCAAGGTGATAATAATTGCTTTGCTGTATTTTTAACAAACAATCTGATTTAATAAAACATAAACCACATACATTTAATCACCGAGAGAGAACACCATTGAACTTTTTTCCAACGACTGCAGATAAGCCAGCGATTCACTCGTTTAACCAGCTCTGCTAAGTGATCCGGATCAGACTTCATTATCTGATCAAACTCTGCAAACTAAATGATAATTAAAACAAGTTTTACATAGCAGGAGGACAGAGAGCGTTAGGCATTATTATTTAAGATCATCCTGAGTTAAAGTGTTAAAATATTTTTAACATAAACTGTATATCATATCAGCTTTCAACCAAAGTCAGCAGATAAATTTTATTACACTTTATTGTTTAATGATAACAGAATGACAACTGCAGATTTTTTATGTTTGTTTTATAGATGTCCAACACTTGGCATTTTGAATAATAGAATCATTTACTAATCACCAAAAATATTTACTGCCAAAATTTAAAAAAAAAAATCAATTGTTTTTCTACATCCTGGAAATGAACTCTGGCCTTCTACAACTTCAAGACACATCTAATTATTTATATCTGTGGAAAAAAATAAAAGCTGAAAGCACTTCTCAATTTTTAACCTTTGTATAAGGTTCCCATTGAACGCAATGTTTTCTGAAAGTCCTGCATTTCTGCTTTTCAGTAATTATATGACAGGAGGAACATTCTTCTGGGATTACAATAATTTTCCTTTCTCATTATGATAGCTCTTGACTTCATCTCATTTCTCTGAATAGAAGCAGCAATGCTCAGAATCACAGAAAGAGACTTCAACTATAAACAGATTTTACTAGAAAATATTTATTATTAGCTCTGATTTCCTCTTTTTAATAGTCAACATAATTCTAGGAATACAAACATTGCATTAGAAATACTGTGGCATCAGCAACAAGACTATAAAACCAATTGTAGCAATACTAATTTTGTGGTTTATTCAAAGAAAATGAAAAAAATTATTTACAAAAATCCTGGTCAACCTTATTTAGTTTGCCCACACTTTTATCAATGTGTTAAACAATGTCACCTTCAAAGGTCCTTTCTAACTGAAATTATTCTAAGATTAATAATCCTGAACTCCAAGAAAAAGATTACCTTGCCAGGTCTAAAAAACACCTTGGTTAGCCCGAATTTGTAATCATTTTCATTCAGTCCCAGGGCCTTAAATAGGGCCTGAAAAACAGAAAACAGAAAGGATTATATTCCTCCTCCTTCAAAAACCCACAAAAACCAGCATCACAATACATTTTCTCTCCTGAATGACACAGAAGAATTATTTTCTTCCTTACTTTGCAAAAAAGCCTAGGGTCCAGTCGAGCCAATTTTTCAGGCAAGTATTTCTTGTACATATTGTATAGTTCATGAAATGAAGCTCGTGATGGGAAACCACCTTGCATCAAATCCAGAACTGACACCATCCCTAAATTCATGGAGACACATGCACAAAATCTGGGATCAGTAACATGCAAATTAAGCAGGGAATTTTATGATAACCAGTAGGTTTATAACATAGGACTCAAAGACATTGTTCACAGACTAAACCACAAAGTTCAGCAGGGATTTGATCAAGCCTGTAGCATTTTTTTGATTATGTGATCAGTCACAAAAAGTTAATACTGAACATGTGAGAAAAGCCCATAAAGTTTTCTCCCTTTTGAGAGGTAAGTAACACTCAATCATCCATAGGATTTTTTTTTCTAATATTCCTTCTAAAAACTTTTTTTTCAGCCGACTTAACATTTTCGTTTTTAAAGGGAAGAAAAAAACCCCGAATCACCAAATAATGCCCAATCAGGTTTTTGTAATTCATGTGAATGGTATTTGTGAGACGTGGTGCAGATGCACCCTCAAATAACATATGCAGTGCTAGAACATTTAGTGTACTTGAAATACAAAGTATCAGCTGCTAAGATGTAACTTTATTGTTATATGAATAGTAACTGAATAATGTTACTATATTTTGCCAGCTAGGAGGACATCAGTAAAGCCCAGATACAGTCAGTAAGATTCAAATTACTTCATCAGCACAGGCCATACCAGTTTTTACCCATTAATTTACATAACCCTTTCAAGCGAGGCTCCAGGTAAGTTTTCAAGTTAGACCTTAACTTGTGGTTGCTGTTGTAGAACTTAATCTTTTTTTGCATACCTGCTTTCAATAGAAATTTAATTTGTTTATACTGTCTTAGTTTTCCAAAAAGTTCAGTGGGGCATGAGTAAATAAAGCTGCAAATTTGGAAAGCAGCTAGCATTTCAAGAATAACGAAGATGCAGCATTTCATCCATGCCAGATGTTCAGCTCCAAATCAAGTTAATAGTGATACAAAGAAATTTTTGAGAAAGTAAGCCAGTATAATTAAACTCGATCATAGTAACTGTAAAATTAAAGAACACTGGTGTGCTTCAATTATTAGGTATCTCAGCTATCACTGACTGCCTCTAAATGCACACAGGAGTTCCTAACACTTAAGTGCCACAGAAATTTAAAATTCTATTGTTCCAGACTAAACTGGTGCCCTATTAATACTGTGGGAAATTCTTTGCAAGGAGAGTCCTAATGGCAGTTCAGAATTATTTCTAGGGTTCTATTGACTAAAATAAATGCTAAGTTACTAAAAATCTAAATAGCTGTTTATAAGGCATAAATAACCTACCTTGAAAACAGTTCAATCAAGGAAATACTGCTTTCATACCACATATTTAAAACTTAGGGTAATATATAATCACCAAAGTAAAAATCAGAGGGAGAAATACCAGAGGCATACATTACCTGAACACTGAAGCTGAGAGAGGATCTGTCCTCCTTCAAAATGGTGACTTGTCATCTTTAGATTAGGTTTGATACAGCGAATAAAGCTCGACCCCTATGACCAAAGCAAGAAGTTAGCAAAATCCACAGATTTTTAAAACTCCTAAAATAGCAGTTAATGATTTAAGACTTTGGGGGGGACACACAAAATAATAGTATTCTAAAACAGAAATGCTGACATGATCATAGAATGTTAAGGGGTTGGATGGGCCTTAAATATAACCAAGTCCCAGCACCATTCTTTTTCTCATATATCAGTGTTGCACTGTAGCCTTGGTCTTGATGTAACTGATCTCAGTGCTCAAACTATTAATTGGATCTCAATTCTGTTGAATTTTCACTCAACTATTCTCCTTAACATGTATACAATCTATGATTTATGACTCTAGATCCTACCACACTCATTGTCTTCTACAGTCACAACACTAAAATGCCCCAGAGTTCACATCAGCAAACATGCTACCTGACTCCTGACATCAGAACCATGCCAGATGAACCTGACCTTCCTTAACTTCTACTTTTTATAACTTCCTTTGGCTCACAGCTTCAGTCTCCCTTCCCTGATGTTGCTCCAGCCTGCTCCTCTGTTATGACCATGTGTCCTACAGTTTTGACCACTGCTCTCTCTGATCATTTCACATTCATCAAGGATAACATTTTGCCAAGCACCATCCAATTATTCAGATTTTCTTATAACATGTGACTGCTAATGACCACTTCGCATATACTAAAACAAAATTGGGACTGAGAAAATATAGTATTAATCCTGGTTTGTATCACAGTCTCTCTTTCTCCATCTCTCAGCTGAGCATAAGACTTGCCAAGGGAGCTCTAGATTAACAGTATCTCCTCAGTCACGGGTTAGCTAAACTCAAGAGTGCAGCAAGCCTGGCCACACTTTTTTTTCCCTGACACTGTATTTCAGTTCCAGAATGTTCTGGGTGAAATAGATCACCCCAGCCTCAATGACTACAGTAAAATCTTATATGCTGGCTATACTCCAGCACCTCACTCCTTTGTTTCTCTTGGTTTTCTACCCTTTTTTTGACAGAGCATAACTTAGTATCAGTATAACTGGTTAGAATATGTGACCAAGAGAAACAACACTGCATTCCTACAACTCTGAGTTCTACAAGAAAATGGCATGTTCTCTACATGGAGAATTTCAAAAACTGTCTAATTACATCAGCCAAATTAAAAAATGTTCATTAGGGGACTCAGGTTCTTTGACCACCTGTGCATTTTACAGCCTGTCAAAAAAGCAAAATGAAAAAAAAAAACTTTTAATGACTTTACAGAATCTGTAAACAGTAATTAATAATAAACTACTTCTTAAATAACTTACTTCTAAGAAATATTTCTAAATTTTCTGCAGATTAGTCATCAATGATAACCAATGCACAGAAAGAAGTAAAAGTGACAAAAAAAAGGAGATTGCAGCACAGCCAGATTTCATATTGCTTATTCAAATTGTTTAACTTTCATTCTACAACTTGTTTGAAGGTGGTGGGTTTTCCTTTAAGTAAATCAATAACTATCACATGCACAGGAAGATGTTCGTGAAGTGACATGTACCTGCAAACTGTTAAGCAATTACTAATTACACTTATTGTAAGCCATAATATTGAGAATCTATTTTGTCTTATATCAGAAAACTGTGAACCTACATCTGTATATATACTTACAGTACTGTGAAGCTTCTCAAGAAGCAAATTTAACTGAGTCTGTAAAAGAAAACAAGTCTTTCAAGAGCCTTACCATGGCAAATACAGAAATATACACACCAAATAAAGGTACAGCATTACTGCATGCATGTTCATTGTTAGTGAGACAGAACTGATAAACCAAACATTCACAAATTTTAATAGACAAAATCATGCAAGTGTGCATGAATGGCCCTGAGGAAATTGCTTGTATTTAAGGATACAACAATACTGCAGGGACTAGTCACTTACTACAACACAGTTATAAAAAAAAAAAAAAACAAAAACATGTCCATTTGGGAAAATAAAAAATAATGACTATGTAATGGAATTATATTTAAAAATAGACCAATCAGCAATCATTTAAAAAAATATACTGAAAATCTGTGAAACCCCAAATTTAATCTACAACAAGCATTATTTGCATGTTAAATAATTAACACAGAAAGTATATTCTCAGGCTTTTCTTCTGGGATTTTTTGAAGTTATGTCAACATTTACCTACAATAATCTATTTTTATTTCCAAACTTCCAATTTTTTAACTCTACTGATGACAAAAAATTAGAGTTTTAAAATTACATTTACTGAGGTTGCATTTAAATATACTGTAATGAGACTGCAATACTACTATTATTTGGAGTCAAGTCTTCAGGATGATCAGAGGCTTAAGGCTGTCAGAGAAAACAATTTAGAGTTGCTTTTGAAAGTAATACTGAAAGTCCCAACTGGTAGGGACTTAAAATATTCCAAAACCACATCAGAAAAATAGCAATATTTTTACTTTAGAGGTGTGTCTGCTTTGCCACATAAATTACTGCTGGGCCATCCTTTCTAGTTTATTAGCAAACTTTAAATATATAGACTGCAGCAATACAAAATTCAGTATGTCCTAACATATTCATTTCCAGCACTGGAAGAAAAATCCGAAGGATCTGACTTCTGACTGATTTTTTTTTAGCCAGATCTTTCAATTACCTTGAATCCAAGAAACAAGATTTGTGTGGGTAGTGTCCATCACCTACATCTGCCAGTTGTCCCTCTGGTAGATAAAACTGGTTTGGGATTTTTTTAACTTAACATGAATGTGGTTAGAAAGAGTGCCACAAGAAGCATGACAAACACTAATAACCTCCTGCTCAGTTCTCACTTACACATACACTTTATATCTCAACTTGATCATAATAATTATGTTCTCTTAAGTTGGAAACACTTAAGTTTGCAAGAGACAGACTAATTTCCATCAACAAAATAAATTTCTGCTTTAGGAAAAATACCCCTTCCTTATACTCTGTCATTTGACAAGAAATAAGCCAGAGACATTCTCACGTGAATTTCTCCAATAAAATGTGTATATGAGTAAAGCATATTGCTAAAACTACTGCTCTTTGAATTGTCACAATTTAATTCATCATTAGCATAAGGCAAAATCATCTCAAATAATCTTGAAGAGATCTGATAAATTAATCATTACTTTTTCAACTGATTTATGAGAATTAATTTTAATTAATTATAAGGAAGGGATGTGTGAAGGATTTCATAAAGAGAAGTCCCTGCAACATCATCAAATAATTTATATAATTAGAAGAAGTTCCAATTTCAGTAGTTCAAAAGACTGACTTACAAATTAATGCACTAAGAATTTGTATTCTTAAAGAGATGAAATATCTAGTACGATAAAAGACCTTCTTTTGATATCGTCTGAAGTGAAATTTTCAAGGCTATTAGTGTTCATCAGCATCACATGCTGTGTCTGGGAAGGTAACACTAAATGAATTATTGGAAGTAACACATACATTCAAAATGCCATGAAACTTGAAAACATTGAAAGAATTATAGATTGATGGGCCAGATCCAAAGAGGGCATTAGTTGTGTTCTAGGAGTAGAGGTGAATACCAAAGTTCAAAAGGAAATCCAAAAAAGTTTCCCACTCAATTTCTGCTTCACTTTAAAAATTCCTCCCTCCTAATTCACCTCTCCTTGGGCAGTGGTATAATGCACAAGTCCACATCACCTGAACGTGGAGTGCTAAATCTATGAGAAATTGAAAATCCAGATAGAAGGAAGAGCAAACTACGTCAAAAGATGCCCTGGTTGATTTCATTTTAAAAATACAACTCTAAAAACTGTGGATCTTAGCTTCATTTACAGCAGACTTATGGCTGCAGAGTTTGCTCAGGATATGGCTTATCTGTATGCAACTTTTCAGACTACCTGATGATCATGTATTTTATATTAAACCAATTGCCACACTTTAATTCAACAGCCACTATAGCATAGGAAGGAGTTAAAAGAATTATCAGAGCAAAACTGAAGAGAGTAGTCTGCCCAATTCCCAGTTTAACGCCAAAACCATTACTTTACAAGTCAGGCAGTCTCTACTCTTCCTGGCCCCATGAAAATTTTATTTCTGGCTACCTAATCAAACAACTGAAGGGTGTAAGGAGAACACCCTTTGTCAGACTGACCAAAAATTTGGCGGTCACTACAGGAAATAAAATAGCCATAGAACACTCAATACAGTACAGACCTGAAGCAGAACACTACTGCTATAAAAAGCAAGTGTGCTGCTACCATATCCTTCCTGTTCTTCAGCCCCTGAATCTTTAGAGAACAGTTCTGAATGCTAGCCACAAGATATGATTTTGCGAGAAGGAATTTATCTTGCAGACCTGATCCAGTCCTTAACCTTGATATAGAGCAGAAATACTCTTCTGCTACTGGCAGTGTCTCACTCTACATGCAGGTTTTCTGGATTATCTAAGACACTTGCATTCCCCAGGGACTGTGTAAGGAGTCTAGCCAGGAACATGAGGTGGGGTTTTGATGGCCCTAAGTAAGGTTGCATACCAAAACTGTTTCAGCACTTGACTTGAAGGCATACAAATCCTTCATTGGATCTGGCCCAGATGTGTTGAAAAGAGCTCTTGCTGAAATTGCTGCAGCTCTACCAACTGTAAATCCATGAGACTGAAAAATTTACCTGCAGCCCACGATGTGCCTGCTTTTCATCTCTTAATGCCCCTATTGTTCTCTTTCTAGCCATCCTGAGCTGGAATAGTCCAGCTAAAATAAAACTGCTGAATGAGAAAAGGATGCAGAAAACATTTGGAGAAGACAAGGTTTGAAGGTCAGCTTTATAACATCAGAAGAAAGGAGAAAATGAGGAGAAGCATCAGATTCAGGTATTGAGAAAGGAAACATTCAGCACAATGAATATCTTCCTGTGTAAGCCATGACTAAGTATATATCTTAGAAAAGGAAAAACAGTGGTTAGGTATTGAATTTTGAGTGTTTGGCAAACTGTAGGGAATCAATGCATCTACTAGAACACATAATTACAATAGGATGGAAGAACACATTCTGACACATGTAGAACCTTCTACAGTCCACAGAATCCAAATTTAAATCTCAAAACCATTTGAATAAGGACTTCTATGTGGCTTTGAAAGATTCTGACCTAAAAATCACTGTATGATCTGTCTAAGGACTATTACGGAAGATACTCTTGACAGAAATGCCCAGCATGTAGCTTAAATATACCAGTTTCTCATAATTCAACAGACGAAAACCATCTGTTTAATCAAATTTTCTTCTGAATCTGAAGTTACTGCTAGTCCTCCCAACCTTAAGTTCTACTTATTTCATGTAACATAAAATTAGCATACATTACAAGACAGGACTCTTTATTATATGACTTTACCTTGAATTTGTTACCAACACTGATAAAACTGAGTTTTCCGGCTTTTTGTTTTGGATCCTTGTTATTGTTAGTGTTGGCTTCAAACAACTGTCGAACAAACTTGTCCTTGGATTCACATATAAGAGATTGAAGGGACATGTGCAAAGCATCATTGTTTTTTTCCACAAATTGCATCTGAAACGACAACCCAAGAGATAAAAGCACATCTGTTTTACTGTCCAAGCTAATTCAGTCTAATTAGAAAACTAAATGAAACATAGTTACATACTTCATTCAAAAATCAGCAAGAATACATGGGGTAAATATGCATGTATTATTTCAAACAACTTTTCAGCTAGATACACAAAACCCTAATGCCAGAGAGAAAAGACATTCTTAAATTTGAAGGATGTTGTTGGAATTATGAAACCCAAAGAAAAGTTTGATGCCTTTATAGAGATCAGCTGATTTTTTGTCAATTACTATCCTCCTTCCCTTTCCAGCCCTCAGCACATCATGATCACCTGGGAGTTCTGGGAAGCTTCATTCTTCACTGCTTGTAATATCACTTAAGATCTATTGTGAAATGGGAATTAACGTGCACACTTAAATTGGTACATCTACACAGTTTGAAAAATGAAATAAAAACAGGTTATTTTAGTAGTACTATGACTATTTATGAACATTTGATTTAATAAAACATATTGTCCCTTCCTCTAAACTTTATATCTGGTTTATTTGAATTGGATCACTAACTTTGAGTAGAACAATACATTACATTGAAACTCAGAGATCAATACATTAGTATCCAATTTCACATTAACAAAAGCTTCAATAGCTTTAGGTGCAACTTAATAGAGACTTTGATATTAATGCACAGAAGAGGCCAAGACTACTTTGAAGAAAATGTCAATTTGTCAGATACCCCATAAAAGGGTGGTAAGAATCAAAGGACAAACATAGGCCTCCAAAGTTTCCTTGGGCCACAAAGACACAAAACAAGAATTTGAGTGCAGCCAAGTAAGTGTCCTCACCACAAATCAGACTGTGAGAACTGCCGAAAGTGCAGTGAGAAACAAACAAATAACAAGTACTACAAGGCAGCTACTGTTCAAAAGTTTTAAGACTCAAGCTAAGAAAGTCCCTCTGAGGGAGAGAATAAAGTCAAGCATATTAACAGTTTCTGGACCTTACATCTGATTAGCTCTGACAGCAGAGTTTATGTGATCAAATCTGTCTCCTCTGTGCCTGAAGACACTCTAAGGTATTATTAGTGTATCATGATGAGGTACATAGTTAAAAATAGAGCACCTACTACAAATAAAAATTGGCTCCACTTTTATTGGAATTCCAATTTCATTTATTATTTTGATATCTACTCTAAGCAACCTCAGAAAAATCATGTAGGTAACATAGAGGCTTCAACTTTCTTATTTTTAAAATGACTCACAGAATGCATCTATTGCAAAACAGCACAGTGATCACTATTATTCTTGGAATATTCTGAAGTACATAAAAACAAATCCTTCAACCACATTTTTTTCTGACAAACAAACCTCTTTGCAAGTAGCATCCTTCATACATGCTGGAATTATACAGAACAACAAAGCATTATGGATCTTCATTTTATCTTAAACTTTTGTTTTTGAAAATTCATGGCCTAGATACTGTCTTCAGATCTTAAAATGTTTTTGTACAAGTAATAGTTCAAAAAGCACAAGAATCTGGAATATATTTTGAGGGTAGCAATTTCAGGTATTTTGTATTTTTACATGAATGAGTCTATTGCCAGTAGAAATGGAAAACACAAAATATGATAGGGACTGTGTACAAGGATAATCATGCTTCCAAAAAGGTACTCTTCATTACCAATACTTTTATATCACATAATTTATTCTTCTCCTCAAGATGTAAAGATTTGCTGTAGATTGTGCATCAATATATTTAATACTGACACCATTACCTATAGATTTGAAACAAACTTTTACACAAAACATATGTCATTAAAACAGGCTGTAACCTCAAAAGTTAAAAGAAACTGTCAATTCTGTCAAATACTCAAAAAGTTAGTTTCAAAGTTAAGACATATCAATGTTTGAACTTCTCTTTTGATCACAGGAAATTTTGTCATTTATGCTATACGCACTGAAAAAATAGAGAAGTTCTACAAAACAGAATAAATATAGCGTTCCATAGGTAAAATTACCGTCTCGTAGCATACTGCTCCTGCAAAGTGTCGGATAATAAAGCCTTCATCATCTCTGATATTTCTATGAACGGCCAGTTTAGACTTTCTAGGAATCTGGAATTAAGAAGTTGAATTACAAAGAAGTATTGCAATGGAGACTAAGAAAAAGTTTATTTTTAGAATACCATCATGATCTGCCAGGAACACCAGGTGTTAAAAATCACATTTCCTGTAAGTAAAATTGTGCTGATCACTACCATTCCTGTCCAAACCAGGATATTCTAAAAACCTAATTTCAAGCTCTTCCACACTTTTAAATACATTGCATTCAAATACAAGTCACCAGGATTGCTAATACCAGCCAGTTGATTCTGGTTTTGCCTTTAATCAAGGCAATGATAGTTTCTGTATCATTCGACAGCTGATGAATATCCTTGTTATATGACTAGGATTAGACAGAAGTTTAAGATATGGCTTTAGATGGTATACCTTAGCAGGCAAGCACCCAGCTGATCATACACATACCACCAGAATTTTTCATTGCACAGCAATTCAGGTAAGCAGGATTAAGTGGAAACTTAACACTAGGTAAATGGATGACAATTTTGCTAAATGGATGATAAAGGATGGTTTCCTTTGCTTGCATTTTTTCAGCATTTTTTTAATTTTAACACAACTAATAGATATAAATTGCAACAATTTGCCCTAATCTTTCACACAGTGCTTATGTCAAAAAATAAACAATAAAAACATTTTCCTAGTATGACTCCTATTTTCATCTCTGAAGTGCTGGCTAGACACTAGACATGAGTCAAATGTTCTCCAAAGCAAGCAATTTTTGAAAAGAACAACAAAATAACTCATTTGATATGAAACAATCTAAATTAAAATGTGGGTTTACTTCCTTTTCGTGCTTTACATGTTAACAAACTTCAAATGTAAGTGAAGAATATTGCTTTAATTTCAGCAGGATATTAGAATTGCTTGAAGCCTTCAGTGAACTTTTCATCAAATCTAATAACCAAACTTGTCCTTAACAAAGAGGTACAGACTGTGCAGACTGCGTGGTATGAGATTTCTTACGAAAGATTTTCATTAAATTGAAGTGTTACTATCAACTGTTTCATTAAAACAGGACAGACAACAAAAATAAACCTACTGAGAGCCTGAAATGGTCCTTGTGTTTTTGATGCACAACTGAAGTAAAATGCTGGTCACTTGGTTGGGGAAGACGATTTTCTTCATCTAAAATATCCAGTACACCTACTAATTTTGCTTCAATCAAATCTATTAATAAAAAACATATATTTAAGAAAATTAAATATATCAACTCATATCACCACTGAACATTACACATCTAAATTCTGCTGTGTGGTTCTCTACAAAAGTACTTACGGAAAGTCACTAAACAAAATAGAAGAAGTTATAGCAAATCAATTCTATATATCTTAATTGGTGTGTATATATAGGATATTCATCAAATCTAAAAGTTCTAACTCTTGTGGAACATAAGAAAAAAGATCAGGAATCAATTGTTTGATTTTAACTTTTGGTCTCAAGCTGAAATTAGTCTTCCAAAAGGTGCCTAAGTCTTCTTACAGTATGATTGTAGGTCTTAATGTCATGATTGCTTCAATTGCTGGGGGAGATTTTTAAGCTTTTCATCCACATTTCACCACATGTCAAGACTAAAACGTTAATATTTCCATTTGACAACATGATCCAGTGAGAAGCAGAAATTTGTTTTAGGAAAGGCAGACCAGACTTGAGCATACAGTGGTGGTTTTGCAACTTTTAACAACTGCATTGCCTTGACCTCTCACATGCATATACCAAATGAAAGCTGAGTCTAATCAGCTGACACAGAAATTCATACTCTTGAAACTATTAGACACAAAGTCACAGTTTTGCAATTTTTTTCCATTCTCTATGAAACTGTTCTTGTAAGAGGAATTTTTACTACAAACTTTTTCCGGTGGAAAGGATGAAACTGCTAATGCCTGTACTATAGCGATGTCTATGAACTCTTAAGATTGTGAATTGAATGAGGCTATATAAAAAACCATATAATTACTAGTGCCATGCATATTTTGCCTCTTCTGCTTGAAGCTTTTATCCCCATGACAGTAACAAAAAGCTTGACAAATCAAGAAGTACATACCTATACAATCCTGATTATCTACATAACGAACTTCATTAACCCCCAGGCCTTCTTTCTGGTAAAGTTCCTGTTCCTAGAATTACCAAAGAAAGTAATTCAAAAGTGAGAACACCACTCTTAATTTTAAGTTTTTTTCACTGATCAAGAAAAAAAAAATTTCTAATAAACATGAAGAAATTTTTAAAAATATAGCATGAATCAATAAACATTTGAGAATTTCCTTACACAGCATATTCCAACTTTAATGCCTTAATGATAAGCCTGTTCAATTAAATATTTCCATTAGCTATTAGCAATTATCCAATCTCTGGATACCTCATTGCTGGTTTTCAAAGATCCACATTCTTTTCTGACACAATGAGATGTCACATAATATGGAAACAGTATGTCAACTGATTTTTTTTATTCAAACATAATGTGTAATCTTATGAAAAGCAGTGCTGCTTTAAGTATCTCTTCAGAAAAAAAAATCTTCAAATATAACAGTAAAAAACCAAATCCTCAAATACAACAATAACTATATCATACCTCTTTCAGAATTCTTTCATTAAAAAATTGCTGCAGTTTTTCGTTACAGTAGTTTATACAGAATTGTTCGAAACTGTTGTGTTCAAAGTACTCTGAAAGACAGAAGTTAAACTTTTATGATAAAACAGTGCTCCAAGAATTTATATTAAATAGTAAATAAGAGAAGCTTCACAGTGCTAATATTTAAAAATGTGTTCAGATCCATAGCCATTTCTTTCAGCAAAATCTTTTATATATTTCCAAGTTGTACACAAGACATCTAAAAATATTGCTGCAGATGATATTTCTAAGACAAATGACAGTTGGTAGCAAACCAAAGCAAGATGCTACCATACAGTGAAAAATGTACCAATGCATGCTCATGCAGCTATGATACAACAGGCTGGCACAGGATATCAAAGCTCGAAAGACCTGAAAACCAAAGGCTGTTCCCTTGGACAACCTTGGCAGGACTAGAGCACATCACAAAACATGCCCTGTTTTGAATTTCAGTGAGCCAAGGATGGCAAAAGCTTTACAAGAACCATCAACACCAAAAAGAAAACCCTACCAACTCATCATTACAGAATTTGTTATTGAATCTTAGTTGGGAAAAAGTGACAACTAGAAATTATTTTAAGTATACTTACCAAAACCAGCTATATCTAGAACTCCAATGAAGAAAGAAGAAGTTTCAAATGGAAAACACTGGTTTACCCTTTTCACTACATGATCAAACAGATGACTATACACGGTTTTAGCCAAGGCATCACGAGCATTGTTTGCTTGTTCCACTTTCAAGGGTACCCTAAAAAAACAAGATACAGATCTTATTTTTCAGATCCTTACTATGAAATGCTGAGATTAGACTCTAAACTTAAAAATAGCCTTTCCAATATTGTAAATTAGGACCTAATCACTCCCCCCCATCTCTAGGCCAAGGCAGGAAACAATCTTGCCAAGTTAGAATATCTTACCTGTAAAAAAGAATAATGTTTTGCTACCATCAGTAGAAATGAGATTCAGGTGTTTTCATAGTTTTTTATTAGATAATCAGAAACTCTACTGACAATTTCCAGAGAAAGACATTTAAAATATATACACCACCATCTACAAAAAATATTTCAACTATTTATTTATGATTTGTTTTGTTAGAATAAAGCTTGGAGTTCAGTTTTTGCTCTGACATCTTTTCTGCTCTTCACCCCATCACACCAGTGAGGAGGCTGAGGGTGAACAAGAAACTGAGAGGGGACACAGCTGGGGCAGCTGATCCCAAATGACCAAAGGGACTTTCCCTATCATTTGGCAACATGCTCAGAAATTAAAGCTGGAGGAAGAAGAAGGAAAGGGGGATGATGCTATGAGTTTAAATTTTCATGAATTTTGTCTTCCCAAGTAACCACTACACTTGATGAAGCCCTGCTATCCTGGGGAGCTGAAGACTGACTGTTCAGCAGGAAGTGGATAATGAATTCCTGGTTTTGCTTTGCTTGCATGTGCAGCTTTTGCTTTACCTGTTAAACTGTCCTTATCTCAACCCGTGTATTTTCTCATTTTTACCTTTCCCCATCCCACTGGCAGGGAGTAAGCAAGTGGCTATGAGGGGGTGAGTTGTCAGCTGGAGTTAAACCACAACAACAGCTTACCCATATTGCACAATTTCCTTCACTTTCCAGAATTCATAAGCACTAAACTAACTAACAATTACTATTTTTTTATTTCTTCAAGGATAATACTTTTGATGCAGAATCATGAGAGCGATGGAGATCACTTTCTATTGTGACTGGTAAGGCAGGGAACCAGTCTCCATTCCCAAAGGACAGTTGAAGCTACATTACATTTGATAGTAATTAGCTTTAACACACAATCTTGTCTTCCAATAAGTATCTATCTTATCTTAAGGTAATGAGTACTGACAGAAATCTCAGCTTATAAATAGAAGGAAGGTACCTTTGCATTCTGTTCTGATACGTTTAAGAGATCAGAATACTAATTCCTGTCAGCTGCAGACCTATTACATAATACAATACATTAAAATCATTTATGGTTTTCAGTTACTTTTTTAAACAGCATGACAAATAGTTGTACTGCTAGAGTATGTATTTACAAAATGGTCCTAGTTTTCAAAATAAGTGAATTCTGCCACTATTAAGTACAATTCTAAAGACTGCAAAAACTCTTGTGGTTAAATTTCATAGCATGCAGCAAACACACATGGAAATAAAATGTAACCCTGCAATGCATTTTGCACAGCTGAAAGTTCAGAACCACGAAATAATGCTGAAAATGCCCTGAGACAGTAGATACACAAAACCCCCATCACAGAACTGACATTCAGAACAAGTAGCTTTCTTCTCACGAACTTGCTTTCCCTCAGCTCTTCCTTTCTTTGGTCTACACAAAGACAAATGAATCTCTTTCTTTCTCTTGCTTCTTGCCTGAACAGGAAAAGATAAATTCTCCTTCCTCCATTTCACCTTCTTTCCCTCTCTTCCATTTATCAGCTACTTGAATGGAATAGAGAAAAAATTTGCCACATTCTAAGCACTTTGGTAAGGCTGCAAGAAAAACTCCTTTTGGTCTTAATGCCCATTTCTTCAGCAAGGTTTCCACTGATCTAGAGTTTCAGACCTAGGGGAAAGCAAGGATGGGGTAGATTTATCCTGGGGACTCCATGCAGTCCCCAGTTATATTCCAGAACAAATAAACTTTAATTAAAAGCATGTAGAATTTGCCCATGATTGACAACAACTGAGGGAGAGAGCAGGTGAAGCAATATCCATCAATTACTGTCATCCAATATGGTTACTAGTTCATAAATAAAGTAGCCTGGATGAAATAACCCTACCTAGTTAAATAGTCCGCATAATTAAAGAATATAAGGAGCACATATATCATTTGAGAAAAGCTAAAGTTCAAAACCATGTAGAAAAGTATTTTTTGAAAAAGTTTTTCCAATGGACGCTTCAGTAGCATCACTAAAAAATGCATTTTGGTAGAAAACGTACTGCAAAAGAAGTTGGAGGACCTGGAATGATGCAAGCTAATTTTTTTCACCCTGTAAAATAATTTAGTTTGTGATCATGGAGTCTGCTGTGAAAGTCTTCTTGTAAAGGAAGAAACTGAGCACAGTAGCACATTTACAGTCTAAGAGAAGCACCAGATTTTGAATCCTAACACATTATTTCTCTCTGTAAACACACTTCACATGGATGGCAAAAACATCATCCAACAAGGTAATTATTATGGGACTTAGGGAGACAAGGATAGATATATGTAGTGCAGCTGTCAGGTCCCCCAGGCAGTTTACTGCACATGAGTATTTAATAAAATTCAGAGAGGTTGCATTTAGCATCACCCTCCTACAGTTCCTTGTTGGCTCCACTGTGCCCAGCAGAACAAAGCCTTTGTTATACTCTGAGCACAGTGATTTCAGCCCAGCTATTTATTCACTGTGACTTATTACGACTCACATGATCCACTTGCACACAAAAGGTCCCTAAGAAAGAGAGAGAAATTACCAGCTCTTTGGGTTGCTGGAACAAAAAAACCACAACAATGTACTTGTCAAAACTCTAATACTGATAGCAGTCAAGTAGTTTCTAAACCACACTATCACAGAAAAATGGTGTCTATTTAACAATATCTAAAATAGTCCAATCCACTTTCCTTGTACATGCAGTAAGCCATGTGAGAAGATATTGGTGTATTTATTAGAGTATGCTTGGTTTTAGATGCACAAATTTAGAATGTGCTAGTGAAAGAGGCTTAACGCATTAATCATTGAGATGTTGCAAGGAGTATGCTGAACTCATTTTTGACACCCCCAAAATAAAACACAGGAAAAATAAGATCTGCTGGCAAAAAACATAGCTCCTTGTGTTCTCAGACCTCTGAAACTGCACAGTGCTAATAACGCTCCAGGCTTATCAAGGGACCAGGATAAATATGCTGACCAGAAAATCTTGACAATTTTAATCCAAAGTAAACTCAAACCTGTAACAAAAATTAAGAAACCTTCCTTGACACTATCACTTGAGAAGCGATGACATGGTGTGCCTCATAATGGTGGTAGCTTGACATGCCCCACCAAACGTTCTCAAAAGGAAAATATACAGACAAGCCTTATGTATGTGTTACATGTGCAACAGCCAAAATGAATCTGTTCTCAAGAGGCTGAATCAGCAGTTCACTGTGAGCATTTCCAGTGGGGTGTGATCAGAATCTGACTGAATGGATAAAATTAATAATTATCTGAATGGATAAAATTTATTCAAAGCCCTTCCACTTCTATTTAACGCTTTCACTTAAAAGGAATATGAAATAAGAGCTATTCTCAAGAAATGGGCTCTAATAATACGGAACTAAGAAAGCAGAAAATCTTGGTAACAAGATTAGCATACAAAATTATTTTCGAAAAATTCATAATGTAAAAATCCACAAGATATATTTCAAAAAGGAAAGTGGGTGGTGGTAAGCTGAGGAGAATTTAAAAGTATAAATGCAAGACAGAGAATAACCAGGTAAACAGTAAGTCAACAGAGAAAGATCAGCAATAATTTTGAATCCCAACTAGAATTAAGTAAAATTGTTATTGACTTTTGAAACCTGCAATGTTCATATTGCCATGCATTACTATGAATGTTATCTGTACTGTATAGTATGTAATTTTCTACTCTAGTGTTATCCATACTGATGATTCTCCTGGATGAATATATCAAAGATTTTGCTGTCAATTTAGACATGATCTAGAAAAGAGCAAATAGTAAAAACATGGTCAATATTTTCCACTGGAGACACTTTTTCCTGCAAGACTGACATCTTCCTACACATTAAGCTTGTAACAAAGGGAAAAAACTACTTGTAATACTCCATATCATCTGACAAGGCAGTAAGATGACAATAACTCAAAGTCCCCAACTTCTAGTAACTGGTGGGGGAGAGAGAGGAGGAATTTACACTGGACAGGGAGAGAAGAATTTACTCTCCAGAAATGGATTATTGAATATACTATTAAGAGGTCTAGATCTTGAGCTTTTAACTGAATGCAGAGTAACTCATCACCCTCCCCCACTCCCCCCAACATTACTTACCATTTGTCACTGCATTAGAACATTTTCCATAATAATAATTTCCATAATAAATTTCCAAAGACAAAATATGCAAGGAGCTTAAATAAACCCCATTAATACAGATAATTATGAGTTTCATATACTAAACTTTTGGTGTAATGTGAAGAAAGTATTTCCAATTCACTAGAACAATCTGTTTCCATAAATCAATAAAAAGCACGTGTATTCTTCCAAGGCGTGAAAGTTCATTAGCTTCCTAATTAAAAGATTCATACATTTAGCTGAACACTGAGAATTACTTTTAATGTGCTCAAAACTGCTTAGTCCAAGTTTAGTTTTTGATGTGATGTTTCTTTAAACTCCAGAAAATACTCAACATAGAAAACTAAATGTTAAAACACACAGTTCAGCTACAGGCATCTTAGCTAGCATCCCTGACAGCTTGCATGCAAGGATCAATCTCAGCAAGAGAAAATTTGTGGTAGAAGCTAGAGGTTTTTCATAAACAAAAGGTAACTGTATTGTCATTTTCATAAAACTCAGTTTTGCAAGAGTCATAAATTTCATGGTTTTGAAATGTTAGCACCGGTACCATATTTACACATGTTCTTCACCCTTATTCCTTCTCCATGTGTATACAGAAAGAAATCACTGTCTTGCTTCTGTGCCTAGGAAGTTACTTTGATAATAGCTAGAGAAACCAAATTTAAAAAAAACCCAAACAAAAAAAAACGACAAAAAAACCCCCCAAACAAACAAACAAAAAACCCCACAAAAAATCACCCACCACCACCGAAAAACCACACTTCCTACCCGTGTTTTTGTGAAACATTATTAACAGTCAAGATTAAATGTGTGTTTACCAAAACCAGCAGAAAGCAGCACGTATCTGGATTACGATTTGGAGGACCGTTTTTAAAGTTGAAACTTGATCTCAGAAGAATTAAATATGACAAATACAAGGACACTGATCATTCAGACATTAAGAAGGGTGGATATACTGCCCTCCAATTACAGCATTCCAGCCCTAATTATTACAGAGCAGCACTCATGGGAGTACTATGCTGCCCTCCTGACAAAGATTGAAGTATCTTCTGAAAGACTTTAGCTATTGCATTAACATTCCTTGATAGAGTATCTGATAAACCTTTTAGCATATCAAATTTGCTGCGCAGGCTGTGGATTTAACTGGCTGGCTGCTATACTTTCTTTGGCCACACAGCGTACCCACTGCCACATGATATTTTATACAACACAGGAGTTACTTATTCCAAGCGTCTAGCAACTTTAAGCCTGCCAGCCTTCAGCACTGATTTCTGTACGACCATGGGGGAGTACCTGCGCTTAGTAAACCATTAAAAGAAGCGCTTTAGAGTTGGGCTTGCGCCGAGCGCACCTCAGCTCACCCCGCAACTGGTTCAGCGGGAGCTGGGGACGACTGTGCCGGTGGGTGAGAAAGGTGCAGCGCGGAGTCGGCCCCCGGCCCGCCCCGGCCCGCCCCGGCCCGCCACTCACTTGATGACCGTGCCCTTGGCGCCCCCTGCCGTGGTGAGCATGACGCGCGAGGTGAGGCTCCCGCGCAGGTCGTCCTCGTCCAGCCCCAGCAGCGCCGCGCAGCGCTCCAGCGCCGCCTGGCTCCGCGCGCGCGGCGTGCAGCCCCCTGCGGACACACCGGCGGCAGCAGCGTCAGGGAATTTACCTTTGCCTCTGGAAATACCCTCATGGCAGCTCAGTTCTCAGAACCTAGGGAACCCCCTTCTAAACAAACACAAAAATAACACCCCGCCCAAACACTACGCATGAAATTCTGTTATTTCTAGAACGCTGTCCAGGCTGCTTGTAGGGAAAAACTATCCCAAAATGCATAAGTGCTAATACAAACTAACTCCAGGCTCCCTTGCTATGCAGCAGAGGTGCCTGCTAGGGCAGACTCCAGACATTTGGATTTTTCAGATAAGGCTCTGTATATGTGCCAGGTAAACAGCCAAAGGTGCACTCTCTGCTGCTCTGCACCTGTCTCGGCACAGGACTCGGCCAGCAGAGATCTCCAGCTGGAACACCACCCACTAGTAAAACGTAGCACTTATTTACATGTATTTTCTGTTGCTTGCAGTAGAGCAGCAACAGAACTTTAGAGGGTTTCTGATAAGAGACTGCCTAGAGCAGTTCAAATGCACACCCTGTGTGAAGACACATAAGGTGAAGGAAGAACAAAACATGTATTTGGAATTTAGAAGTTCAATACATTCATTTACATTTTATAAGTTCATTCACATTTTATAAGTTCAGTAGTTTATTCCAGAAAAAAATGTGTCTGAATTTTAATACTTAGAGGATATAAGTTCTCTGGTGATGTTCCCTTCTCTAAACCCTGACTTTCCTTACCATCTGTGGTTCCCACTCTTCTTGTTCTTTTCCTCCTCAAACTCACATTTGTGCCTCTCTCACTGTTCCACCTTGTCAGTGCCTAAGTCACAACTCACAAAAGGCCCAAACAGGGAAGCTCTCTGGGAAGCTTACTGTTTTGAGCTACACAAAGTCACTACCCATCTCTAAATCTGCATCTTCCCAGATTAATTCTCATTAATCGTGTTCATTTCAGTCATCTTCATGAAGATGGCAACAGCATGAACTGACACCGGTGAGGTTCTGATTTGATCTACAGAGTAGAGGAAAAAAAAAAACAAAACAACAAAACCCCAAAACAACCCACCTCTGTGCCAACCTTAAGCTACCCAGTCTGAATTCAGCACTAGCCTTGATTTGACACCTGGGAGTAGAGCCCCCCCATGAACTCTTCTGAAGAGAATGTTTTGTACAAGTACTGTGCTGATTCTGTTCTTGGGGTCAGGAGCTAGTGAACCTGTAAGGTTAGCACTCATTTAATTAATCATTCAGAACATCTTTTAAAATATTCTTTGGTGTGCTCTTCCAAACAACTGCACCAACAGCAATACAATACTTGAAGTAGGACCAGGAGGAACCAAATTCACTCTATCTTGCAACTCAAGATAGACCTACATATATTTTCTACTATAGTTGTGTTTGTAGTACATCCAAACCCAGAGGAATCAGTCCTTCAGGAATATATGGACAGCAGTTCTCAATTTAGAGAGTCTGATTTCAGTAGTAAGGTAATAAGGACAATTCCCAAATCGTTAATTCTCCTTCATCAACCTTCAGGCACATTCTGCAATTAAGTCCCAACTACACTTGTACTGCTTCATCTTGTGTGCAATGTCTTAAAATTAGGAAGTTATATTTACCTAAGTTTTTGCTGTAACCTTTTTTCTTCACCTCTTAAAATACCAACATGATGTTATTTTTGGAAGCCAAAGGACATAATGCCTTTCCCTACAAATGGAGTTACTAATTTCTAATTTCAAGATATTTTCATGACATTAGAGAGAAGTTGGACTTAAAAGCTATCATTAAAATATAAGTATTGTTTTAAGACACAAAATGGCTCTTTTCTTTATATCAAACTTTTCACTGAGGAAGTTTCTGAACAATTTCAATGCAAGCCTATTTGCTGTAAGAGCATGTAAAGAAGTACAACTTTAAAACAAACAAGTAAATTTGACTTCAAAATGGGGGGAATTAAGACTGAATTACCTATGAACACATGGAAGCTTTCAAAAGCAATAATTCACATGCAAAGGAAACGTCTCTAATCAAGAGCCATTTTCAGTATTTTTACATGAAACAATTCATATTTCATCTAACCTGAAGTACTCCCAGCTTCCTCAAAATCGATATTTCCAAGGTGAAGGACACCGGCCACTACTCTAAAAAGGTCAAGTTTTTCTTCATCATCCAGTCCAATCTTTTTCATTGCTGTGCACATTCTGTTGAAATCTCCATGATCATCTAACAGTGGATCCTTCAAGGAACCTTCTTTAAGATACTATAAAACAAGAAAAACCAAAAATTCTAAATAAGTGCTTTAAAGTAAATGTAAGCAAGTATTTCCAGTCAAGAATAAGTCATAACCAAAAGCATACAAAAGCATGCCAAACTAAGTAGAGAGATTCAAGTTCTTCATACAATATAGGCTTTGCAAGAACTTTAATTTATTTTAAATTGTTGATACTTGGAAGCATGATCTTCAAACTTAGATTTCAAAGCAAACTTTGAACTATCTTCAGAAAGCAGAAGCTAGAAAGATTGTGACTGCTAAGGACAGGGGAATATGAAATAGTGAGCAGGGGGAAGAAGACTTTGGCTAAGGGAGCTATTGGAGCATTTATGCAAAGGAGTCCTTCTAGCCCCAAGCAGCTGAAAGAAGATGGAGGTCCTTGCAATAGGATAACAGAAAGACAGGAGTACAGGGCAAATAGGAACCAGGAGAGTTATCCCTATTCTAAACAACTTATTTAAAGAAATATAGTTAACTTTTGCTGGCAATTAAGAAACAGAAAAGTTGTTTGCAGTGGTCTATGGGTTAGAAGAATACTAGCTATGTTCTGAAATACCAATTTATCATTTTGGTGATTTTTCTAATTTAAATACATGGAAAGCTATTTTAGCTATAATCCAGTTTATATAGTAGAAAGTAACACATCTGCATGCAATCAAGAAACTACATGGACATGCACAGACTGAGCTATGTTTTTACACTTATTTTTAAATGTTTTCATTTTAAAAGAATTAATTAAATAAAAGCCTTGTTAATGTCAAATAAGCTAACATGATTTTTATCAAAACAAAACACCACATGCATCTGAAAAATTCACTTCACACAACATGTAGACACATCAATAACATTAAACTACATGTTAATTATGTAAAATGATCACCTCATCTTCCTGATAAAGAAAACACAAAAATAATTGAAGTATTAATTGACTATTCCAGCTACTTTTATTCAAATAAACAATCTTAATATTTTCTATAAAATGACAGAGCAAATACTAAATTTCCAATTTAAAAACCTGAACAAGGCAATACATTTCCTGTTTAAACAGCTACACTAGGTTTAAATATCATTTAGCTTTGATCCTTTTTGAGCCTTCAAACGGATATGGCAGTTACAGATGAGTACAGTGAAGGACACCAGCCACTACTATGTATCATATGTTCTGCTGCTTCATGCCTTGTATATATTTTCAGAACTATTCTCTGATTATGTTTTAATTTAGACAAACAGTTATTTCAAATCAAATCTTCTTATTTTAACTCCATCAGAGGACAACTTTTATGACAACACCCACCTGTAAATCACATCAATAACAAAAGATTGCACAGGTTCATCTTCCAGTAGCAAAAATAAGTGAATGTTGATACTCTACGCCGACTCACTACAATTCTTCATGAAAGGCAGATTGGGTAAACTGAGGCAAAATTCCCCAATGCTAGCCTGTATGTTTGACAAGAATGAAGTATCTACCAGCTTTCTACCTCACAGTGATGTCAAATAAGTATTTTTGTATCTGACTCTCCACCATACCTTATTATAGAAAATAGCCTACATTTAACAACAGAAGTCAGGACTACATGCTCAGTGTTACAGTAAAAGAATCACTAAAAATCCAGGGGTAGACTTGACAATGTTGACTTGAGCAAAGGAACTATCTATACAGGCTCTCATAGCTGAGCACGAGCTTCAAGACCAAGTTAGGAAAGAGATACCATGGCCACTTGGTGGAAAGAGGCTCTTGAGTAAAATTATTTTTGTATTTTTGTCAGATACATATGCAGCTTAATCTGCTACTGAATCACAAATATGAATTTGATTAATATTTGAAATATCTTCCAGCTACACAAATGTGAGTAGATGAAAATTTTATTAGAGAACAAAGTAGAAGTTTAATTAAGTGTTTTACCAACTTCCAATTCATATCTACTATTAATTCAGAACAAATTCTTTAGTATCCTCATGTGAACAGCTCAAAGGTTTCAGTGCTACAAATTCTGGTAATTCCATTAAAAAAAAAAAGGTAAACAGAGATGGAGGAAGAAGATATAAATGTTTTGAAGCTTTAGACTTTCACCTAGGAAATGCTATGCTCTGGCATGACTAGCAGTTAATAGCAAGGGGAAAACAAAAACCTTTAAAGTGCACTGAGAAGGAGAATATAATCATGGCTAGAAGCAAGCTTGCACTACTGATTTACAGAACAGTTTGGAGCATCATTTCAAAACTCCAGGTAGTAAAAATGGCTCCAGAAAAAACATTGCTTCTGACCTATACCTACAAGTAGTTAAGATTTTAAAAAAGAAAATTACAAATGTATTAGATTTTTGTTTTCCACAGAAGACAAACTGCATCATTAAGTGTTACATTATTGTAAGAATGAAGAGGAAACAATTTTATATATACTGTTCCATTTGGGATTTTATGATGCATGTTAAAATGTATTTCTAGGATTGAACTCCAATGCAGAGTTCTGAATACAGCAGATTTGAGAGTACCCTCTTAAACCTATAAAGATGTGTAAAATGAACATTTCATTCCACACTGCAAAACTGTAATCACTTTCAACTCCATCTCCATTACTTAACAATATAAACTAATTGAAGATAAAAACATACCTCAGGACTCTTGCGATTTTGCAAAATCTGCTTGTCTGTTTCTTTGTTAGCGAAGAATCTGGTACAGCCTCGATTTAAATACTGTAATAATAAAAAAGTGGAAATGTATAATTAAAGATAAAATAATGAAAACATGCTTTTATTTAAGGCTTGCCCCACATTACTTGATTTAACCATTTGATGGTAAAACATGGTAAGTGCTCATAATTCATTCCTTGGAAATGTATTTATTTACATCTACAAAATTAAAGAACCGCAACAACAACAAACTGTTATTGAAAGTTTCTTGATTTTGACAACTAAAATACTTTTTGATACAAAAAATATTCATTGAGTCACACAATACTTTCTTACTTTTTTATTCTATTAAACCTATTCAAGGAGTCCAAGATTACAGAAAAGACAACCAAAATTAGGAATGAAAAGAATTAATTTTCTGGCCTACATGTAATATGAAACTACTAATTTTTCCTCGACAAGTATTTTTGTAGGTAGTAGGAGACATAGTTCTATTAAAAAGCCTGAAGAATATTTCAAGTTTATGGCATGGTCTAAGCAAAAGCCTTATTTAGATCCTGGTTCTGATATCCACTTCATCTCAAATTTATTGTTCAGTAAATAAGACTGAATTTAGATTTAGATAATTACTGTTGCTTTCAGTAAAATGGGATCAACAGCTTAATCTTTCTGATTTGTTCATCTGAATGTAAGAACTCTGTCCAAAAGCTTGGACAGAGCCCTTTGTCTGAAGGAAGTGAACTGATTCTTTACTCTTTGATTGAACAAAGATGTTTTCTAATAGTGAACACAGACAATTCTACTCTCTGATTAAAATTTACACGAAAAAATCCAAAACCCCAAAATATTCTTTAAAGCATTTCTAACAGCAGAAGAAAACTTGGTGACAAATTTAATATTAAAATGAAGAGACAACTGTTCAAAGCTAGCTTGGTGTTTAACAAAGGACTGAAGCTTTCTTTATCAGCCAATAAGAATGCAAAGTACAACATATTTTAAACACAATATATCCTTGCATTACAGCATTAGTAACACAATCTCAGAAACTGGGGATGGAAAATGAAAAAGGACATACTTTTTAAAAAGAGAGCGTGGAAACTTATCTGACAGGTTGAGAATGTGAACCAGCACGGTATTAAATGATAACCTACATAGAATACATTTAATCACAAGATAATAGCTTTCAATTGAAAGCTAAAACCTTGAGTAAATTTATATATTAAAATAGGAAGAAATTATATTTTTAAAAGAACACAAATACACAGTTTCAGTTATCATACAGTACATCTAAATACCATTGTACTTGGGTTTTGGTTTGTATGGTTTGTTTGATTTTTTTTTTTTTAATGAAGTACAACACACCATTGTAACTTCAGCAACCCAAACATAAAGTAATCTGACTTCTCTCCCTGAAATTTAGGTGTGAAAGAAGTTCAGCTTCTCATCCTCATCTACTGTTCTCCAGGTACAGAATTACTCCAGGTACAGATTTACTGTGCAGCTTTACTTTCACAGCCATGTGATTCAGTCCAAGGCACAAAGACCTACAAGGTTCAGCACAGGGTTTCCTCACAACCTTGAATTTCTGAAAACTTCTGCCGAGCAGCCTAAAACACAGGCCGCACGCTTTCATGTGAGTTGTGATGGAGAATGGGTGTGTAAGAAACCTGCAGAACTGCAGGGTCAAGTAAATTCTCACTTCCCCAGGGAACCCACAGGGGGAGGAGGAGTTAATACAGAGGTAATGGCCAGCAGTGCTGCTGCAATCCAGAGTTCAGGTCAGGCAGGTGAAGCCAATGCAGCATCTTGGTTTACATGCCCAGAGCAATGTGTCCCTATGCTGTGATGGCCAAATGGGTGGGGAGATTCCAAGGGATCACTTAAATCAAAGGGAAGCAAGCTCAAGGAGTAAAGAGAATTAAGTTATACTTCATCTTTTAATAATGTTTTGCTTCTTTGAAAAAGAAAAAGATAAAAACACACCCCTTAAATTTGAGATGGTCCTATTTCCAACAAAATGTACTATAAAGAAACCAGGCTCGAGTCTTAGAACTCAAGCTTGCCCCAATTTGGACTTTGACTCGATAAGCCATAAGGCTCAAGACAAGGGGGCACAACAGAGTCAATGCAAAAGCAAAATTGTGACTTAAGGGATGAGCTTTTCTAAATAACCAATTTTAGAGTTTGAGGGTTTTTATTAATATCTTTCTTGAAAGAAAAATAGTACTGATAGGAAAATACTGATCAATCATCTGACTTTGCCTTGTGTAATATCACAATCTATTACCTAATAGATTAATAATGCTAATCTAAGATGGCATTTCTATGAATTCTGAACCAGACATGCAGACAATAAAATGAGGTAAAAAAAAGTGACACAAGTGTGCTTATTCAGAACCATTTTATGATGAAAACTGAAGTAGCAAATGAGAATAAAGAACACAAAAATCATCTTGACAAAAGAAATGCAAATTCAGGAGGAAAATTGGTCCTTTACAGTTTTGTTTTCCTAAAAATCTCCCATAAAGCGATACTTGATGAAAATTCAGCGCAATATGGGTAATAAATTTTAAGAATATTTATATTCATTTAAAGCTTACAAAGATGAAAATTATCCTAAGGTTTTGTTTGTTTGATTTTTAATTAAAGATACTCCACTTTAAGGGAGAGAAAAAACTGTGTTAATTTTTTTTAATTTAACATGCAGATCGGACCTTTGACATGCAAGGAACTCAGAATTCAAATAGTAACTTACAGTAAAGCAATAAAATCCTTAATGGAATTTAAAGTGCCTGCTACAATCTTAGTAGAAGTAAAAAAAAAAAAAAAAAATCACACTGTGATAAGGCTGGCGTGACTATAAACTCTTTATACATGAATTATGCAAGAAAGTGTCCTCTGTAAAAGAACACAGGCTGTTAAGTACTGTCCTGCACCAACCTGATTTTAAGAAGGTTCTAAGTCTGACCCTGACATCTACAACCTTGGGTACTCTCATGGGCAGAATTCTTGACTTAAAAAAAAAACCCAAAGAGCAGGTAGGCAGAATATTCTAGAAATAAAAATCTATTAACTTCAAGAAATAAATTTTAATGGAAAATTTCACACAATTTGCACACAAAAAATGCACAATAAAAACATGTATTTGAAAATCTCTTCAACATTTTAGCTTTAAAACATACAAGAGAATATTGCAGAGTAACTGCAGAGTAAAGAAGAAAGTTTTGAAAACTAGCTCCACATTTTACAAATACAAATGGTGTTGGATGTTCTTAAGTATTGTGTTTGTTGGGCGTTTCAAAAGAAAAACTTTCCTTCTAGGGAATGGAAGCAGTTCTTTCCTAGTAAGTATCAGAACAAGTTTCCATCACATAGGTGAGTAGGAATAGACAAAATATAAAAAGATACAAACTAAACATTTAAAGAAATAATGTAAGGTCTATGATGACCCCTAGGACTGCCTTGAGAAAGTAAGGAAACTTGTCCTAGAATACTGACATGGATTTTAGAAAGCAAGATCACCTCGATATCACTGTTCAGATGTACAGTGCACACAATATGAAAGTGCAGCTCTGTGCCCATTTCCTGGCTCGTCCATAAGGAGAGACTGACTTGGCCAATCCAAGAGGCAGCAGCCACCTGTTTGGTGACCAGGATACCCCCACCTTCCCCACAGCCAATGCACTGATTTAGGTCTTGCCTGTGCAACCCCCGCATTTGTATATTTAAAGGACATTTGTATATTTAAAGCTTCTAGCCCTCTGCTGAATTTTGATGGAACTGAGTACAAAAGGGAAAGCAACAGATAAGCACAGTCCAAGTTTTATTTAGAAATCCAAGTAGGAAGATCTAGCAACAAAGAAAACAGTCAGCACAATAACTTAATTCTTTCTTTGCAGTACTTCTCATCTCGTTTATGATCAAGGAGGTCTAAAGAGATGACAGTCATTTACCTTATGTCCTTGTAATTCCACATTGTTGTATTACAAAACCCTTCAAAACCCAAGAGATTTGGTCTGTGTATTTTAGGAATACACAAAATTCCACTTCCCTGATGTTCCAAACCAAATATAAGGCAAGAAATGGTGAGAGATGGAAACAAATGGCAGAACACGAGCAAAGAACTGGCTGGTATTTACCAGGATATTTGATTTGCACTGAAGAAATTCACACTTTACATCTCTGCAACAGTACATTTTCTGGAAAAGCACAGATTCCTCAATTTTAAGACAGAGAAAAATTATAGGAATTCTTCCAGTAAAGAAAAATGTCAGGTAACTTTATTCCAAGATCAAATAGATGCAACAAAAAGAAAATCTGGTGGTTTTTTTTTTTTTTTAATAGGAATGAGTCTGTCAAAGATAATAAATAGAGATTTTAATATGATCTGTATGAAAAATCCATATATGATGATATGACAAAGCTTTACAAATGCTGATTCTGATACTCACCCTAAAGTTGTCAGGAGAGCTTAGATATAGCTTTTCCCTAATGTCTTCTGGAGCACCAGCACAAAGCCTGTAAAAGATATGATAATTCCTCTCTTCTTTGCCTTGCACACAGATCCTAGATTTCTCCAGAAGGTAGTGTGACACAAATCCACCAACCACCGAGTTCTAGAAGAAGAAATATTTCTCTGATTATCTGAATATTTGTAGCATTATTTGAGATTCAGGCTTTCAATTTACTTTTGCCTGACTCACTCAATAGAAACTGCTTCAAAAAAGATGAAAAGCTATCTATACCTAATACATATTAACCCTAGGAAAAAAACACCATTGCCTATACCTAATAAATATTAAGCCTAGGAAAAGAAAATGCCTTTACTAATACTTCTCTCCCCAGCTCATGTATTGTATATACATACACTTTTCTTAAAAGGTCTTCTCCACCCCAAAACGCAGAAATCTATAGCAGAACCTCAGAAGTTACAGCAAAGAGCATTGCTACAGCCATCCTTACACTTTTTGGATGACAGTCCTATTACAACCTTCTTTAGGTGCATTTCACTGAGACTCTTTTAAAATAAAAGGAAGGGTTAAAATTACAGAGTACATATTTGGACAACATCTTAGGCCAACTGATTATGACACAACATTTTATTTCCAACAGTTGCACTTCTTTATTGAGAAGGAATTCTGACACAGATTTTTGAGAGCTATTTGTTATCTGGCCTATTCCTATGCCTAGAGAAACCTTAATAGCAAGGAAATTCCTGAGCTTAATGACCATGACAGGAACTAAGAAGGATTAACTGACTGACAAATTTGATGGCAGTTATGCAGTCGTTCCCTTATTCAGGAGGTCTCAGTCTGTACTCATATCACTTTGAGAAACCAGACCTAAAAAGGTGAGGTATGATGTCTTGTAAAAAAGGGGCTCAAGTAAACAAGCTGATCTTGCAGTGGAAAGCTGAAACAAGCTTTGAAGCAGTTTCTGAAGATACTCAGAGGGCTATTTGCTTCAGCTGAAGTAATTAAACTGAAACACCACATAAGTGGTGACAGGTAGATGGACAGATCATGAATCCATTATTTTAAGTAAAAAATTTCATCCTTTCCATAACTTTATTAAGATGGACCAGACCAACAGATAAAGTCCCTCTACCCAGAAAGAAATTTAGTTATTTACTATCTAAACTATTAACAAAAGCTCTGAAGTTAAATTACAAGCCAAGTGATGAAAACTTAGGAAAAGACTGCAAACTCAAGACCAGATAATGAGATTCAAGTCTGTAGGAACAGATACAAATTCTTGCTGTTGGTCTGTCCTCAGTCAGAAAGATGAGGAAGCATGTATGTAATCTCCAGAGAACATCAACAGGAATCTTCAACTTGGACATAATGACCAACCATAAAACCATCCTTAATTGTGGAATGTGTGTATACATATGCCACCCAAACAAAACTACACCCGAACAAAGAAAATTTTTCTTAAGATACACAGTTGAATAGTATTTCTATCAAAAAACCAATTCCTTGACTTCTGTCAAACACAGATTACTATGTGAAGTCCCGAAATTTCATACAAACACATAGAAAAATCAGTAATTTGCTTGAAGTTGAAATAGATTTATGTCTAATACACAACTCAGACTTACTTGTGCATTAAAGGAATGGATGAATACCTACCAGCAAGTGAGACAGTCTTCATGCAAGACTCACATACACAATGAAGGGACCTGTTTTTAATCTTTTCTGGGTGAAAGCAATTTTCCTACTGACTTGCCACTGCCTTCCAGTAATGAGACAGTACAATGTGGCTCTGGTTTTTCTTTCAAGGTGACACAATACAAATCAAATCTGTAAAGTAGGACAGTGGCTATTTGCTGCAAGACTAATAAGTCTGTTCAGCCTTCTGCCAGTCTAGCATTTCCATTATATGGCAAAAAAATCATCACTTGTTATCTGTAACAAAATTCCAGTACCTTTTCATTGAAGTGAATTTCAACAAATTTCCCAAAACGACTGCTGTTGTTGTTGCGAACAGTCTTTGCATTTCCAAAAGCTTCTAATAGGGGATTTGCTGTTTAAAAAAAATCATTTTTGTAGTGTTAAAATTCAATCAAGAAACTACCGAAAAGAAAGAGAGAACAAATATATTATAATTAACCAGGGAGCTTATTTGGAATGAGGTTTGAAAATCAAAGGAAAAATATTACCTATTAGAAATAATATATTTTGCAAATTATACTGGATATATTGTGGTGGAACATAAAATTAAGTACCTAAGGATCTCGTAGCACTACAACATACTTGAATATCGATTCAAGACCTTCAGAAACAAATGCCAAAAATTATTCAGAGATGTCCTTCTATAGGTAAATAACTGATACATAAACTATGAGAGACAACACAGAATTTGACATTTCCCATTTATTATTTATGAAATCTAAATTGCCCACTTATTCCACAGACAAAAATGCCACTTAAATGTCATGCATGCAATGTACTAGATTGATTTGGAAATTAATAAATATGATATTAGAAAAGTGTGTTGATTTCAAAAACCACTTAACACTGCCCTTTCAAATTAGGTCAATTAAGTGACTGACTGATTTTATTTTTTACTGGCTGCTGCTTTTCAGCATGTTAAAGCCCATAAAGAAAGAGTGGCAGCAAGCAATCTAATTCTCATACACATATATAGACACACAAACATCATGCACAGTTTAAGCAGTTTGAAATTGTTTATTAATTATAAAACAGAAGGCCTCTGAAAGACTGCATTTTACTAGCTTTGAAGATCAAAGAAAAATAGTTTACTGAATCACATTAACAATAAACCACTAAAAATATCTGCAAGATATTTTAAGGCTTCTAGCTAAAAATAAGCACTGGAAACTAAGTGAACAGAAACTCAGATTTAAAACTCCACTGACAACCTTTTTAATATCTGCTCCTACAAAAATTAAAGAATGAAGGAATGACATCAATGCTTGGATAAAATGTGGGTGATAATGCATCATGTAATAGGACATGAGAATTAACTTTTTTGGTTTGGTTGTATTTTCATTTTTTTAACAATTAAAGTTTCTAAAAATACAAATCTGACTTCTTACAAGATCTTTGATAACTGTTCAGTCATTTTATGTAATATTAAGTTTTAAAGAAAGGACTATAAATAAAAACAAATTGCAGAAGATCTTTCAGCTAGGCTGAAGGTTCCTCTAGTAATACATATGCCACAAACATATTCATTTAAAATCATTCCTAAAACCTTTCAGAATTCATGCAGCAGATGCTGTTCTAAATTAAAAAGCCCAAGCTCTTTGAGGAATACCTACAAGTACCAATTAATTTGCATCAGGCATTATCCAACTCTTGCCCTCTTTCTGAGTTCCTTTAGCACACAATGGATTTCACTAAGGAACTGGTTTAAGCAGACCTACAGCAACAAGAAATTAAAGTCTGCAGTACTTCTCTTGAATAAGTGGTTCAAATTTGAAAACTGAAAAATTTTAAGCAAAAGTAAATTTTTAAAGAAATTTTGAAATTTCTTGACACATAGTCAAAAAATTTCAAAATAAATTTATTCTATGCTATAGAGGACTAAAACAGATGTATGAGGAATTATCAGATTGGCTGAGGGTTGGGGTTTTTTTCAGATATTTCTATTTTCTCAAAAAGCTATTTTCTGTTCAATTAGGAAGTACATGCAACATTAAAGAGGCTCAATGATAAGGATCAACACAGTCTCTCTTCACCTTATTTGGGAGTCTAGTGTAAAGACAGATACAGTCAAAGTGCTGTTCTGAATTATATGATTTCTGAAAAAAAACTATGTAACAGAAAAATGATCCAGAATCATAATTTAAAAGAACTTCCCTATTTTATTTGACTTTGAGAACTTGATAGTGAGGAGGAGGAATTACATTTTCCTGGTACGAACAGATAGTAATGAAAAAAACAGTCTTGTTCTTGCAGATTTTATGCAGTTTAAAATTCCATTTTGGGTACCACCTCAAGTACATTATCTATGCAAAGTTCAATTCAAACACACACATAATCATTTTCTAGATAAATGACTGTATGATACTATAATAAATGAAAATAAAGTAAACCATAAATTAAAAAAAAGTTTCAAAACCTAGGATCAAGATCAACTACCTGTAAATTGTGCTCTAGAAAGTCTGATAGTATTAATATGCTAGCTTTTATTCACTTGCTGTTGAGTCACATTTCTGAAAAAAAAATAATGTTGGAACCTTAAGTTAAATGAAAGAAACTTTAATACCTTCTACAATTCTATCATCAATATCTTGGCCACTGCCATAGGATTCTGTCAAATACCTGTAAAGCAGGAAAAAAATATGTCAGGTTTCCTCAATTAAGCAGGATTTAACATGGCTGTGCACAAATACTAACTAATTACCATAGGGAAAGCATTCTGATTTTAAGTTTCAAATACCTATGCACTTTGAAATAAACTTTAACTTTACTTTAAACTTTTAACTTTTCTTTTTTGTTAAAACAAAAATATTCTTTCACACCTCAATTTTTTTTCAATACTCCAAGGGTGGCTAGAAATTTTTTTTCAACATGCATATGAAAATTACAGTTTAATAGAAATATAATCAAACTGTTACTGCATTATCTGTATTTATTAATAATCTTATCAAACACATAAGGTTTCATGTGTATTTCCTGAATTTAAGACTGTTGCCCTCCATACGGTTTCTGTATTTATAACTATCAGTGTTAATATAAACCCACATGGAGATGGTGAGGATAAGAAATTACAGGTCTATAATTAAGGCAAGATTCAATTTAGCAATTGAAGAAAGAATTAGAAAATAAAACCACAATGTACTTGCTCCAAAGTTCCAGTGTTTTTTTAAATTTTTTTTCCTGTTCAGAGGGCATGCTTTCTGGAAATTCACAGGTCAATCTGGGACAAGTTAAAAACAGCTCTTGAAAATGGGGCCTTCCAAAAAACTTCAGAAGCACAAAAAGAGCTGTACTAGTACCTTTTACTTTCTAATCACACAAGGGTAAAATCTTCCAGCTTTTAAAACTCAGTTATGTTTTGTACATGGAGGGTGGAGGGTGGTGGGGAGAAGCAACAGCAATGATATTCGCCTGTTGTGTAATGAGCTGCTCCTTTGCTGAGAAGCAGAAGAATAATCTCCTTTAAGAGCATCTCTTGTGAGATATTCTTCCAGTGCCTGCTGTCTTTTTTTGTTACTCTTATCAGGAATAGAGTCACGATGTCCCCTGCAAAAAATCATTACCAGCACCTTGCAGTAATTCTTACAGCTATCTATGAAAGGTTGCACAGGGGCAGTGCAGAGCAGTATGACAGACAGACAGGCAGATGTGACAATTCTTTAGGGGATGTGGAAAATAATACCTCTACTGTAGAGAAATACTAGAAAATGCATTATGTTAGGGAAAAGGGAATTAAATATTTACAGAGGGAAACAAGTCCAAGGTGGGGCAAGGGAGCATATTTACACTGCCCGCACTGTGCTTCCCTGCATAATCAGGGCGCCTATGACATAGGTGTATTTAATGAAGCAGTTCCTTGCAGTTACAGTGTTCCAGAGTGATAAAAAGCTGTTAAAAGATAATGCAGATAGAGAAGCAAGGCTGATAGATATGAGCAATATGACTTCCATGTAGTTTAATACACTTGATTGGTCATACATGAGCATCAATAAATAAATAAATAAATCCCACTATTCAGTCTTGTTCAGTAAACTAGGGTAAAGTATATTAAAGTTTAAAATATACTCAAGCAAATTAAAAAAAAAACCAAAACCCTAAGAGAAAACGCAGAAATACACATTACAGGCAAAACCAACAGTGTCTTCGAAGATACAGTTAAAATGTCTAGTGATGTTTTTTACCAACTACAATACTACATGTCCAATACCAAAATGACTGCATCATAAACCATAATAACTACACGATGTCACTACAACTGAGTTAAAGTTTCTGTTAGTATGTAGCTGTTTCTGCACATTATCTTGTCATCATTTATGTTTCACTCAATTTCTTGTAATAAAGTGCACGCAGAAGCTAATACATATCTTACTGAATTGTATCTTAAACCCACTGATTACCTTAGTCTGCTCTGCCTCTATGTCAGCCAAATGCATAAACACAAGAGATTCACACACTAACTTAGGTGCAAACATACAAACCTCAAGACAAATTTAGTGTTTTCTGTCTTGCCAGCTCCTGATTCTCCAGAGACTATGATGGATTGACTCATCTTAAGCACTTTCATGTCACGGAATGCTTTATCAGCTTAAAAAGAAGAATATGGTTAACATGACAGAAATGAATACTCAGCAGAATTGCAAGGATAATATTAAGCTACAATGCAAAAATAGAAACTAAATCTTTACAATTGAATGCATTACGGTTTATTAAATCCTGTTTCCCTTTAATTTATACTAGAGTTGTAATTCTTCCAATACTGACATGTATGTAAGAACTCAAAGTCTTGAAAACAAAGGCCTACTCAACTATATCCAGAATAAAATAAAACAAAATCAACCATCTAGAACTATTTTTTTAATTAAATGTATTTATAAAATAGTAATCAATATTACTTTTATATATTTTTAAAAGGGAAACTTTCAGTTGTACTTTGCAGCAAGTAACATCTGAGGAAACTTGGAAAAACTCTCTTGTTATGCAACAGGTACTAAAACCCCAGCTAATTATATTTTTGATTTCAAAAGAAAATACAAAACAGTAAGAAGGCTTTTAACATGTCAAACTTTGATTATAGTTTCCAATTATTTTTTATTTTCAAAAGTGACCAAAATCACTTATTTAAGCCATAAATAATGTTTCAATGTACTTTCTGTCTGTAACATAAGCATATAAAAGGAAACAGTGTATGTGCTCTGGCAACGTAATAGAAGGCAAAGAAAATTACTACACTGAAAGACAGTGCCAATCATTATTACGCTTTATTCACTTATAAAATTTGAATTTCTTTATTTCTTTTTTAGGTTTTTTTTTAATGGTTGCAAATTATATTTAAACTGCTTAGACTTGAAACACTGGAAGTGCAGAATAATCCTGACAGAAGTGGCAATTTACAGGTGTAGCTGCTGCAGGTGGCAATTTACAGGTAACTCGGAAGTGTTCAGTGTTTGTTCTTTAAGAGACAAATACAGGCTCAATACATACCAATTGCAAAAACATGCGGTGGCAATGTTCCCAGCGATCTACCCTGGTATTTTTTAATAGTATCAGAAGAATAAAACTTAGGTATATCAAAGTATGGATTCACTGCAATAAGAATGTTGGCTACATAGGTCTGTGAAGAAAACAATGAACAGCAAATTACTAGGCAGTATCCAAGCAAGTGGTTAACAGCAATTTTCTATTACTATTGCAGATGATAGCCTCTGTAAAGCAATTGCATTTATGATTCTCTCCAGCTAATGCAAATACAAGACAGGATATATTTTTAGAGTTCCTTTAATTATCTTCTCAGCATTTCTGTAAAATTATCCTGGGAAAATTTCTTAACCACCAAGCTGTGGAGTATGTCCTGAATGTGACCTTTCTCCCAATCTTCTTTTAAGTTATTTCCTATTGTCTGCATTGCTGGATCAAGGATGGGACGTCACAACCTCCTACTCAAAAGTGAATAAACTAAGCTCATCGATAGCATAACACACTGTCTTCCAGTGAGGAGGATAGCTTTTCAATATCTACTGGAAGCAACTCAGCAGGAAGGACTGACAGGATCCTGCATGGGAATGCATTCAAGCCAAGCAATAAAAGCATTCAGCCAAGAGAAAATTAGCTATAGCTGCTTCCACAGAGAGAAATACAGAATGCAAATGTTCTCCCACAGAGAAGATATTTGAGAAGAATCTCAGACAAAGGCTGCTTTTCACCTTTCCATAGGATAAGGAAGACTTTCTGAAAAGAGGGGGTTTTTTTTAATGCTCCTGAAAGAAACTCTCATAGCTTGATTATAATTGCCAGGTTACATACAGGGAAGAAGAGGGGTCAGAATCAAATTAAAAATCAGATTTGCAGGAAAAGATATGAAGAAAATGAGAAAAAGACCTGAAAAAAACCCTTCAGCTTGAATAACTTATTTGTTTTGTTTTTACTGAGAATGTCCCTAGAAAACTGAAATTTGGACACTATTGTGTGATACATTAATAGAAGACTGGATCACACAATATATGACATTTCTTAGATAGTTCTGTTTTCAGCAATTATTCTACCAAAGGAAAACTTTTCTTCAAGAGTTGCAAGTACTCATATTATTTTCCTTTTAAAAACAAGATAAATATTGTTAACCAGGATTTGAAAAAAGGCATTAAACTGTTTACAAGGTAAATGTAGCAAAATTATAAACTAGAAAAAAAGTTGGGTTTTTTTACCTTCAGAAAATACACGTGATCTAGACAACATATTAGTAGTACTTGTTTACACTGAAGAAAGGCTTTATGAACAAAAATGCTATCCTACCCCATGATCAGTTCATATTCAGAATTTTATTTCCTTGGGACGTTTTATTGTTTGGTTGGGTTTCTTTAAGGAATATTTTTCCAGAACAGCATTCAAATGGCCATTTTTATTTATTTATTTTAAAGCTGGTGCTTGATCTTGAGCTATAAAAAATTTAAAGCTATGTAAATTAACTGCAACAGAAGAAAACAATTATACTTTCTTTTTACATTTATATAAAAGTGTTTAGCTAAATTAATTTTACAATATATACTAAAAGAAAAGTTGATTATTTTACCACAGACATTTAAAAATATGTAGAACTGTTCTGTATTATCCCTAGCCAGCTTTCTATTAGGGAAAAAAAAAAAAAAAAGAAAGAAAACTCTTATCTTCTGTTTCACAGCTGTCAGTGTCTTGGCAGATGGCAAGGACAAAATGTAATTTAGTCAGAATTCATTAAGTACAATTAGGCAATTTGATAGCAATATAAAAGATTAAGATGGACATCTGAGCTAGGAGGTGTCAAAGACAGCACCTGTTTGCTTCGTTCAAAAATAATGAAGAAAGAGAACCATCTTTGTTAACAATGAAATAAGTTACCTGTAGGAACATTTGTGATACAAGGCTGTGCTATGGTTGCACACAAACAGTCATGTAGAGAAAAACCTATTGCTCTACCTGCTAAAAATCAGATGGGATTCTGATCTAAAAGGAAATGTAAGGAAATAATAATGTAAGGAAAAAAAGGCAAAAAAAAGGCCTACAACCTCGACCTTTCCATGGTAGCAGTTCTGTTATAGGAAAAAAACCAGAAGTGGAAACACTTTGTGAATTTTTCAAAGGACATCTCTATTAGGCTGGTTGTCATGACACACAATACTTACGTAAATTCTGTCCTTACTGTACCGAACTTTGATATTGTGAAGGAGAGTGGCTTCATTTAAATACATCAGGGAACCTGCAAGTACAAAACAATCACATACCATTAAAACCTCAGGACTGCCTTTAAGTACAGACAAAAAACTAGATCTTGAATTAAGGAGAATTTTCTTCCTCTCTCTTTGTTTACAGTTTAATCCTATAATTTCTTTACACTGTCTTGAGGCAGGAGTACTGACTCAATGTACATTTTAAAAACCACAGACCTGCTCTTAACTGTACAATTGGAGTTACAGAAAGCTGCTGAGTTGGACTGCAGGAGCCACAAATACAGGCTCTGCTCAGTGTAAGCTCCTTTAACCAGTCAGTCAAACACAGTGCATCTGCCTTCACACAGCCTCTAAGCACAGAAACTGGTGCCTACCAAAAATCCCTGCCAATGACTGTTTCCTTCCTTCCAGCTCCCCTCTCCAATCTCAGCCACAGTGTCCCCAGGGTAATGCCACCCAACTGACATCTGGTGTAACAGCTGGCTCCTGGTGATTTTTGAATTGATGAATATAAACATCTAATCTCGATCTGGAGGCAGCAACAGCAGCATCACAACACCAGGCACTAAACCAGACTTCCCTGCTTCAGTTCTGAATTCTTTGAGTACTAGGCCTCCTCAGAGAAACTGTTGGGGGAAAAAGAATGCTAACACATCAAAACCGAGCTGCATTTTTCTCCTTTGTTCTTTAAGATAAAACACCTGACCGTGAGATTAGCTCAGTTGGTTAGAACATGGTCCTACTAAGACCAATGTTGTAGCTTTGATCCCTGTATTGGCTATAATTCATTTAAGAGCTAGACTCAATGATCATTGTGGGTCCTTTCCAGATCAGAACATTCTGTGATTCCTTAACTGCTGAAATGTTACAGGGTGGTGGCACCCACAGAAAGCTTCAGACCATACAGGTTCGCATTCTGGCAAAGCTAAATTAATTTTTGTTTCGCTTGTTTTCGCTATAAAGCTGACACTGGAAAGTGTCAGCAGCCTTAATTACAGAGGTAATTTCCAGTTTCCACTCTAACACTCAAAAATATTATGCCTAAACCAAATGAGGGCACTACTCGTTACACAACCTCCATTTTCAAATATGCTCCTTTTTACCTCACTGCTTAAAATCAAATGTACAACACTATTTTGTGTAGTGACAACTGACAGACTGCCATGCTGATACACCTTATAGCAATACAGTATAAAAACTTGTATACATCCAACTACTGTGGATGGAGCAAGCACTGCACTGTTAATGTCTTTTCTTTTTAAGGAAAGACTGGACATGGCACTTAATGCCACAGTCTAGTTGACACGGTGGTGTTAGGTCAGAGGTTGGACTCAGTGATCTCAGAGGTCTTTTCCAACCTAATTGGTTCTGTGATTCTGTAATAGTAACCGCTATCTTGCACCTCACACAAGGGTCACAGACACACCTCTCATCTATAAAGACCAACAAAGTTGTTTTATGTTGAACTGACACCCTTTCTCAAGGGCTGCAGCAGCAAAAAAGTATTCTAACCTATTTACACAAATGTGCACAAAGGGCTGCCAGTTTGTATGACCTAAAGTCAGCCTCCCCAGCCACCCTGCCCTGCAAAGATAGCTGAAGTTCAGTAAGCATCTCTTAACATCTCTTTCAACACTCCTCCTGATGAACCAAAATATACTGGCAAAGGAAAATGGGAGCTTCTCAAAAATATGTGGTTTTGTTTTCCATCTTTTATCCTTCCACCTGCAGTGGACTGAGTAGTGGCTGTGGCTCTGTTCCCTACTTACCTGCACTAGACTGGCCTGAAGCAAAGTCGAGTTTACCAGCCAATTGCAGCTTCCCTTTGGCTTGCGTAGCTCGGCTGAATAACAGCCCTTCCCTCCATTACATGACTAAATACAGCTTTTTTTCAAATATCTGGAATATTCACACTTCTCAAAGGACCTCATAGCTTCTGGTTTGTTTAGAAGAAACCACCTTGCTCCACAAAATCTCTTGCACTCATATTCATGTGTTGGCAGAGGCATACAGGGCACGCTTTAGCTTTACCCTAGGTAAACTCTCCTTTTGGATCATAACAGCCTTGAAATCATGGCTGTGCACAATTCCTTCATGAAACAGCAGGCTGGCCCCCATCACCACAGCTCCTCCTCTGCCACCACAGCAGACCCTCATTCCCCCACAACCCCACAGTTACTGGTAGCTGCAGCAACCAAGCAGAGACACACAGTGCTGCACAGCAGGACTTGTCCTCCCCTCCCCAGGCATTCTCGGCTCACATGGCTGAGAAAATGGCATTGGGACCACAAATTGCAGGTCTGCCTTCACCTCTTTTATTGGGGTAATCCCAAGAGAAAAAGACATTAAAAGGAAATGGGTCAGAAACAGAAACTCCTGCTAGCTCTAATGAAAGCTGGAAGTCTTCTTCTGCCTCTGTATGTGCCTGGGAGGGGACAGTGTGGTAAAAAAGTAGCAAACTTGAATTTGAAGTCATTTGGATCTTTATTTTTGAGATGAGAAACTATTACATGGTAATTGTCTATCAACACCCTTGACCATATCTTTGTAGGAACCTCTCAGAGTTTGCAATATTTTAAAGGAATAAGTTAATCATCAACTTTTTATTAGGTTGCTTATCTAAAAAGCTAATGACCCCAGATTTGTGTTCCCAGTGCTCTCACTGCAATTAAAGCAGCTATACCTGCAGACTCAGTGTACAATGGGAGCTTGCTCCCCAAGAGAATGCCATCACCTCAAGACATGCAAACTAAGGCTTATGTCAGCAAATTCAAAATTCATCTTCTTTAGAATATAGCCTTTAGAAGAGGGATCCATATCCAAAGGCAAAGGAAGTCACTGGAGAGAGAGAATTCTGAATATTCATATGGCTCATGTCTAAATATAATCATTGAATATATGTGCATTTAGTTGTCCATATATTTACTTACACGCAAACAAAGTTCACATAAGTGAAGTGAGGCACTAAAAATGTTAATGCAAAATTTACTCACAGTGGCTCTCCTACACATACCATGAAGCAGGGTTTCTACTGAAAATTATTTTGTTAAGTAATTGCAAGGCTCTGCATCTGTAGAACTGGGGATTTTTTAACAATACCCTGTCCTTATAACTACCTTTCAGTATTTTTTAGAACAGTATTATAAGTACTCAGTATGGTTTCTTTTCTTAAAAATCAATGATACTCAAAACAAATACTCTCTGGCACAGAAGGAAATTGAATTTGCGATTCACACATCTTGCAAATGAACTGCAACCTGTGAGCAGCAAGTCAGAATACGTTAGGAAAGTTAAAATAATGTTTGATACAGAAAGGATTATTGAACAAAGTATTCTTATCTTCTCAAGGAGCCAAAGAAGATATTTTCTCTGACTAACTTAGTTGAATAATATTCTGCTGAAATCTTAAATTATTTCCATAATCATATTCCAAATTTCGATTCCCAGACTAGGACATAGAGGTGTAAGGACGTCTCAGTAAAATCACTGGGACAAATGCACAGATTAAGTGCATTTCCCTAACAGTCACCACGTACAGAGAAAACAGATAACAGCTTTGAAAAGTTTGAACATCCTTTTTGTAAAAATATAAGCAGCTGGAAGCAAGACTACCAGCTTGGTTCTAATGACACTGCACCATCTAAGTCAGATTGTAAGACTCAGATCTCATCTTTTTGTTTCTTATGGAGAAGCTGTAACAGCAGCATTTCCTGTCATGGGATGTAAATATTCCAGGACAGGAACTGAGGTTACATCACCTAGACCAGACTTCTAGCCTCTATTTTAAATGAAGAACAATAGAAGATATTTTTGCCCACTATTTACATAGTCTTCAGTATTTTCACCAAGCAGTAAACACTATAGGAAATGTTTAAAAGACTTGCCTTCATCAGTATTCAAGACAGGAGAGGCTCTGCGATTTGCTCACGGAGTGCAGCAACAGCAAAATATTTAACAGCTGTCTAAAAGCTGATAACAGCACTCACTCAGTTTTCTCAATGCTCTCTCCCCAGATTTGACAACTGTTTCCATCCACCTAACTATAAAATATTTAACAAAATAAAAGCCCTGCAAATCAACAGTGACACTTATTACACAAGCTCACCTCAAAACTCCTTCTTCACCAGCACTCCTGTATCCAGTTCAAGTCTACCCATTTTCAGTGGTCCTGATAGGCCCAGATTCCCATCCCCAGTTTTGGAAAGGTAATCTTAAAACTTATTTTCCATTACCTCTACTTCCACAGGAATGCTATCTGAGAAATTCCTTAAACACAGGAAAATGCTATACAAATACAGGTGCTGATAAAGACACTGAGTCTTTTGCCACATTATAAAAAGTACAGTTACACCCATAATGCTGAATGGAGTATTTCTGAAGTCAAGCAACAGTTCTATATGGAAATTATGTAACTATCTATTACTCTGAAGTATTCAAATGAAAACTAAAACCCACAATAAAATACATTTAAAATGGGCTTCCTTTAAGCAGTTTAAAGGACCTTAAAGCAAAGGTCATACATAAATTTGAACAAAGATGACAGGGAAGAAACAGGAAGCTTGTAAGGAAACAATATTCATTTCATTGCAGATATTTTTCTCAAATGCGTAATTTATTTTCAAATTTCTAACTTACAGTTATCTTCCACATCCTTTTTGCTATCCTCCTCTGCAGGAAACACTTGACTGATAGCTGCCTGGAAAGTCTGTTAGATAAGAAACATTAACATTGTCAGAATTCTGTAAAATAGAAATACAGTTCAAAGACATCTCATGCAATCATACAAGTGAGTGCACTGTAATTGTGTAATTGATTTCAAATGAAGAAACCAGCTTTATACTTCAGAATTGGAAATATTACTGAGTTACTAGATGCAAACAAAAAGCTGCTGCATTTATATTACTACACTACATTATAAAAATGAATTCACTGTAATATATATTTTAGTGCAATAATATTTGATTCATAGGTCAAAAATTGCATGTTATACTATGGAATACAAACATAAGATTTAAAAAAGTACTGCAAAGTTAACAGCATTATAAATGACATGCAATTTCCTCAGTTTTGCAAAGAAGAAAAAATAAAATGCGAATCATTAGTTCAGTCAAAGGACTGTGCTGTCATTACAATATGCTGTTTTAAAATATTAAAATTCAATACATAACATCCTCTGTATCACCAAATACTGTAGCTTTGGTTGTTGTTTGGTTGTTTTGGGGGTTTTTTCTTCAATAAATCAATACTAAAGTAAAACAAGACCTTCCTTCAACCTTTGTATTCCAGTTATACAAAACGACTATTTATCAAGTGTTCACATCCAACTGGAAAAATCCATAACAAAAGAACTTTGTTTCTTTTTTCATCTCCAGAAATCATAATTTATATTGCTGTAAAAAGGAAGGAAAAACATCCAAGCACACATGCATTACAGCATCTGCACAAAAATTACTATTGTACAAAGGAGATTTTTTAATTATATTTTTTTGTTTACTGTAGTAACAGCTTGTTTGAGCTAGCGATGAATGAACAAAACCCCTGTTGTACCAATTAAACAAGACAGCCACCATGCCACAGCAGGCACAGGCTCCTTTTCCCCATGGAAATGGAGACAAGAAGTCTAGTCTAATATTTGAAAAGGCAACCAACTGAATCTAAAGAATGAACTTAATAAACAAACGTGTTTGCTTGTTTAACATTATACTCAGCAAGGTAGTCCCATGAGAAGCATCTCACAGGGAAATCTAAGAGAAAGACAGCAACTGGTTTCATATTTGCTTGAGCACAACAGTATGAGAGGTCCTGAGGCTTACACCATCATTAACAGCTACAAATTCCAACTCTCTTTGAAGTGGGAAGGGTTAAAAACATCTCAGAGCAGAACTAATTGCTGCCAGATGGAAAACATTTAAATCTACAATATCCCTTCCCTACCAAGTTATCACAAAATATGCAATTTGTAGCCATAATATATTTTGTCATCCTCTTATCAGGATCTAATGCAGAAAAATATGTACAAGATGTTTTCCTTAGGGAAACAAAGCTGCTCGATGACACTGGCACATCTGAACATCCATCACACCAACTTCCTTCAAAATATCCTTTCTCAGAGTTTGTGAGGGCCATGGAAGTCTTCAAGATCTTTACCAACCTCAAAAAGATGCCTGCTGCTATTCAGTTTTAGCAGGACAGAGATTCACCACACCCTTTCCGCCCTCTCACAGTATTACCGTAACTACATATTATCATCGTAATTTTCTCTACAAGTTTGTCAACAGTAAAGATAAATCTTGTTTGCTAAAGTGGTATTTGAATGCAACAGTTCCCCACATGATTAGTTCCCTGTGCATTAAACAGTGGGAAAGTTTAAAAATAATATGACCAGCTTCACATAAATGTAACCACTTCTTGTTCTTGTCTGCTGATGTGTAAACCCATTAACCACTAACAAAGATAGGAGAGAATGAACACAATTCCCAGCTATTCTGAGACTCTTCATAAACTTCTGATACTTTAACATTTCTGGAGGTAAAGTCAGCCATGCTAGAACTATCCCAGAAGGCTTTTTCAATGTCCTCACCATTCAACCTTCTGATTCAAGATTAAATTTAAAGGAAAAAGAAAAAAAAATTCCAAGAATTCATGCTGTATCATCTCCTATCTGAAAGCTAATGTTTTTTCTGTTGGACTTTTTTAGATAAGAACGTAGGTATAGTTTCAACTATATCAACAAAAAAAAAAAATTCACTGCTGTATGTCACAGTTGGAATACTGCTTTATGTAAATTAAGATACTTGTTACATATGATAGCTAGATGTGTAGAGCTCTAAGTATTAAAATCTAGTATTTTAACCAGAAAATGAGCAATGTATCTGTTGGCGGTTAAATGTGTTTCTTTTTTACTTATGGATTTTTTTCCCCATAAGTTGCTCGGAGACCAACTACGGGGTACTTATGGGTCCTTGACCAAAACAAAAGAAGTGGCCAAAGGAGAGTGTGGCAACAGGCTACACCCTTTTTTTTTTTGTCTCGGAGAGTTTTTGTCTCCAAGGGAAAAAAAAAAGATACCGCGAGGTTAAGGGGGCAGGTAAAGGACGGGGCTGGAGGCAGCCTCGCTCTCTAGCCCTCGGCATCGGAGAGCGGACAGCCAGGCTGCTGTTGGCTGCAGAGGGGGAATTCACTGTCACCACCAAAGTCCGGTCCTGAGAAATCCACCATCGTGTGCCCCGGAATTCCGAGCTCGCTTCCTCCTGCCCTGCTGGAGCTGGGTTGGCTCTGTCCCGCCGCCGCCGCTTCTTCGGCACTGCTTTGAGGCTTTTCGCTACGCTGTGGCCTGCCCTGCCCTGCCCTGCCGGGACATCGCTGCCCTTCCAGCTACCCTCGGTGGAGTTCTCATCCACCAGCCCGGGATTTTCCACCGTTCCAGCCTGGTGCTCTCGGAGTCCCAAGAGATCAGACTGCCCTGGGCTTTGTGAAGCAAAGCCCCTCTAGGTCCCTGGTTCTGTTCACTATTAATGCTGTAGTTGTTGTTGTTTGTTTGTCTTGTTATACATACTAGTAAAGAACTGTTATTCCTATCCCCATAACTCTGCCTGAAAGCCCCTTTAATTCTCTAAATTATAATAATTTGGAGGGAGGGGATTTGAATTTTCCATTTCCTAGGGAGACCTTGCCTCTCCTCAGCAGATGCCTGTCTTTTAAACCAAGACAGTATTCTAGAGCAATAAATAAGAAAATATCCAAAGAAATTCTGTAGTATATTGTCCCGTTTTAAACTTTTGCATTAATCACAGCTTAGGACAAGTTTGTTCTAAGAAAGTGGAGAGTGTATTAATCTTACGAGACAATAAAGTGGTCATAGGAAGCAAAGCAAGGTTTAGGACATTCTGAAGCGTTTTTTTGTATCTTTGTAATGAAGCAACCCTTGAAATCCAATGGCAATCTTAACTATTCTCCCAGAAACTAGATGAGTGAAAAAAGATATCTTTCCATTCAAGCACGATCTTCTTTCTACCATGTAATCTAATACGTGTAACCATGCCTTCCTTTATACCTTCCAGATACAGACACAAGACATCCCTACTCTCAGCTGTACTTCACAAACCAACCTACAGCAGTACAAACTGCGTGTAAGACAGACAAGAGCATATCTCACTTGTGCAAGTCGCGCCCACTGTTAAAAGATAAAAAAAAACCCAAACCAAACAAAACCACCTTAGCTTGAAGCATTGAACTTTGAACAGTCTGATCCTTACTTTCAAAGCACATCTATTCCTTTATACTTAGCTGGTTTATACTTTATACTTTCTGGTTATTCACAGCATACCAGAGCAGGTGGCCCATAAAGCCTTCCATGTCCCTTCAGAAGTGGCACAGAGCCATAAGATGTCTCAGTCGATGGCAGGAGGGGTGTCAGAGAGTGCTTACAGCACCTCACACCTTCCCAATGACTGTCAGAAACGGATGACTGCACTAAGAAGTGCCTGCCCCCTACTCCTCAGTGCCCCATGGTGTCCAGAATGGCATCTCAGGGTGCAAGTCCTTCCAGTGCATCGCTTCCTGATCAGTTTATTTACATTTGCTATGTCCAGTAAAAGGGTAACTTACTCATTTGGCAATTTCACTGTCATCTGCTTTCTCCTTGTTTTAGCTTCACAGAACAAAAAGATATATATGCAACAGGATCCAAGATTATGAATCCAGTACATTCAGAAAACAACACTTTAAGGAGAAAGTGTAATACTGGTTGAGTTTAACAGCTGGTTCCCTTTCTACCTGCCTCTTTCCTTGTACCACCCGCACATGACTGCTTGTGGGCCTTGGGCCAGGACTGCCAGCTCTGGTACCACCAATCCAGTCTGGAGCCCATCCTCAGGGCAGGACTCCAGCTCTAGGCAGGACCATGCTCATTAGCCAAGCACTCTTCAGCTTCTCTGGCTTTTTTTTCAGTCCTGGCATTTATAAGCCTTGCAAGCCAATGATCTACTTTTTGGGAAGAGGTTCCCATCACGTAATACATGCATCCTCTGTTCCAGTAAAACGCTGCTGCGGCTCGCAGCACTGTTCTTTATGCAGGGCAGGCTGGGTGACTCAGATCCTCACCTCCCTTAGACACGCAGCCTACACACAGAACTGTAAACACTTGGGGATGGGTTGTGGTGCCCAAAACTGCTACTGCTGGGTTTAAGTGAATTGGTGTTGGACAGAGTCTGGACTCTGGGTACCTTGGTTTCATAGGGTGAAGCAACCTGCCACCAAAATGGCCTCAGCTCCCCTGCTCCCTTCCCACTGCTTGCTGCCACCCTGAAAAATTTTCCACTTCTTCAAGTTGGATCTGTTCTCTGACCTCATTTGCGATGTCAGGCACAGCTTGGCAGGCGGAACTGGGAGGGTGTCACTCTGCATTGCCAGAACTGGCTACAGGTGGGGATGGGAGGGAGGGGTTTAAGACATGGTGAAACTGCTACCTTGCAGCATATACTGCAGTTAGTCGTGTCATAAAAGGCAATAAACATAGGCATACACATTTCCTTTTCAGACTGTGACCTCTGGTAAGCTGCGCCTACAGAGAATACATATGACATGGTAATGACCCAGATTAAAAAATAATAATAAGTTACACTGCCCGGATATGTTTACAAGATCAGGTTACTCCTCTCCTCCCTGTAATTATCATGGGCAACTCTGGAGCTGCTGGATCATGCATTCTTGCTGAAGAGCTCTTCTGAACTACCATTTTAAGAAAACAAAGTGATAATGAGTATTAATGCTGACTTCTTCAAATGAATGGTCTAAGTGCACAAGATAGAATCATCTTAAAAAGTCAAAAAGTGATGAGAAATGTTTCTCTGAAAAGAAATCAATGACACCTTGAAAAGACTGAGAAGGTAATCAAGAAAACCTTTTACTCCACCTCTATTAATATAAGGTTAATTAATTAAGTTTGATGAAATATAGGACCATAATCTCTACAGCATTTAGACCGTGAAGTGTTGTTCCCTTAGATGAATGAACATTAGGGTCTTAATTGATCTGCTTAATTAAAAACAGCCAACAGCGGAATAACAAACTCCCTAGACAAAAGAGATTTTTCTTTGTTGAGAAAACCATGAAACAAGCTATTTGTATTTCAGGATAATTTTTTGTTGTTTTGTTGGGTTTTTAAAATATATATGGTCCCTGAAAGGAGCACGTTAGAAATATCCTTATTATTGTTTCTGTTTCAGTGTAAAGGCTTTTGCTCCTTATGGCATCAGGACCATTGAGAAATATAAACAGAAACAGAAGTGGAGGTGAAATTTATTTAAGTCATTTTAGTATTAGCCATAGATTTGGAATATTTAATGTCCTTGTCTGAATAATCTTGTTCCTCCTCAAACTGACAAATGAATACTACTACTAAACCTATAGACTTTATCTCTCTCACTCAAAAATCAGATGTTACACTTGCTTTGTATTTCTAACAAAGGCAAGATCAACTTCCTCTCCAAGATGCACAAAAAAGAAAGCCTATAAACATTCCTCCAAAAGGAAGGACTGCTGCATAACCTTTTGACCTGTGACAAGGCATTCTCTCCTACTGCTGACATAAAAAAGAAGTTACAAAACACACTGTTGTCTTTTTTAAATCCTTGAATATAAAGAAAAAACAAAACTATTAGAAAGGGCACAAAAATATATTCAAAAAGACTGAAATCACAGATTTAAGGCAGTGATAATCTTATTCTAGCTAGTACAACCCAGGAATCTGACCATTTAAATTAGGATAATTGATAGCTACAAGGTGCTTCCTGTAAAAACTGACATTTAGTTACAACATACTGAGTCTGAAAGATGTCATGATAAATCAAGCCATTGGAACACACTAATTAGGATGAATTAGGTCTTCATTTTAAGTTACATTTATTTTGACTTTAATTAGATGTAGCAATTCCATAGGACCTTTGTTTGACATCATATTATTTCTCAAGGTACTTGAGTTAAGAGGATTCACCTCTCAGTCTTTATCAGTCTAATGGTATCTAATTTTAGCCAGGGTCCAGCACACCCTGTAGGACCCTTCCTATGAATGTAAGGAAAAAGAGAGAAGCTAATCTCACCAGAAGGCTCTTAATCAGTGTCTAATTGAGAAAAATAAAGCATTCAGTACAGACTCGAATGACTACAGAGATTCAAACCTCCTCTCTTTCATGAGTACGTACTGAATGCACATGCAGAAAACTGACGAAGTGCACATTTCAGTCAGTGTGATGGGTCCACTGCAATACAAGCTAAAGCTGAACAAAGATCCTTAGCCAAACTTAAAACAGAAAACTGATTTTCCACTCCTTCAGGCTGTGTACGGTTGAAGATGGTGGTAAATACCTGGCCTACAGGTAAGGTGGGTGGTTTCTTGTATGTTTTTTCTCTTTTGCTTTGTTTGTGAGATACTTACCTTGCCTTTCTGATTCAAAGGCTCAATAGTTAAGTTGTCAGGGCCAATGTCCACAATCATCCCCATCTGAAACCCATCAGTTGGGTGTGGAGCCCAAACGGGCTTCCCGTCTTCCATTGTGGGATCTATCCAGTATTTCCTATAAGAAAAAATAAAACTAAAATTAATCAAAACACTTTGTATACCAACTGAATAAACCATCAGGATCTACTACACAGACTTCACTTTATTATGTTTATTTCTATTATTCAGTGTGAAAGGAGACAGCTGCTGCAGACTGGAGCCAGCCTTTCTCCAATTCGCTTAGCCCACAGAGGACGCCCCTTGGACTTCATGGAAAGCATGGAAAAGTCTGAAGACCAGAATCATTTTTTGTGGGATCCACACACTGCTCCCTGAAGTTCTTTATCCAGCTTCCCTAACTTGTGAACCAAGAAAGCAGTCTATCTCATGATCAAATTAGAAGTGCAAGATCGATTCAAAGCCAAGACTATACTAGGAGTGTGTATATAAATGTATATGGATACACATGTAAAGATACACAGATGTATCTCTATGTGCATGCAGTGGGTCATATGACTAATGGATACCTGTTTGTACTTGGTCAGGTGTACAAATATTTGTATTTTTGCAACAGCACATGTTGAGGCATGTGAGCAGAAATCCAGGCTCTTGGCATTTGAGACGATTGTGTTCACTCTTTTTGTGTGGCTGAGCACATGGCTTTCAAATAACCCACAAATATATTTAATCTGAATTGATTTATCATCCTGTAAGTCTTCTAAAGGCTAACCCTCTTGATACTGAAACATTACAGGTCTTCCTCTTAAGGAACTTTATTTTCTATTTAAAAATGACATGAATATTGTTTTGAAGTAATTTTGATCTGCAAGTGAAAAAGATGCAAAGGCCAAGATATTCAAACCTTATGCTCCTCAAGTTATACAGCTAAATAAGCTCCCAATTAAAAGGGAGTATTTGATTGCACGCAATACTCATTGAGCTAACCAGGAAAGTTGCCAAGGTTGGCACACTCTGAATGGCTAATGGTGCCATTTTAAATATGCTGAATTGGTTCCTTTTTTCATGTTTTATTTTTTTGTTGGTTTGGTTTGGGTTTCTTTTAAACCTACTTTATAGTCTTTACCCTAATAAGAATAGAATCCACTCAGCTTAAAAGGCTCACTTCTCCTTGTTCCTTACTCCCCTCAAAAACTCATTCACATACTAAACTGACATGTTTTAGTGATTCCAAAATTTGTAAAAAGTAATCTCATACCACCAAGGTGTAACATGCCTCTCTCAGCACAAAAGAAAGAAGTCTGCCAAACAGCAAAGAAAACACTGGCAACTAACTCCAGAAGTCTAGAGAAAGCTTGGGAAAATTTTTCTTTTCCCGTATGTGAAGGAAAAAGAAGATCCAAAATTTCTCACAAACAACGAAGGCTGCAGATCCCTTTGCCATAAGCAGTAGCAAGGAAAAAGAGTGACTGGCCCACCAGAAAGCTGTACAACTATGAGCAGAAAAGGACATTCTTGCCCCTGAGAGGATCTGTCAGCACATGCTGCACATGACCTGCTTTTTACTGCCTCCAAGGACAGGTTAGAAAAGTTTGAAGGGAAGGAAAAGGCTAGCTGTGATCTCTTTGAGAATGCTGCTGGCCTTAGTTTAACAGCAAGCTGTGTTATTCATTGGCAACTTTATTGTGAAATTACAGGAAAACTTGTGATTTGCTTTTCTCCCATGCACAGAACATAGTAACTTCTTTTAACTGCACACAGAAAATTATGTTCTAAAACCTCCAGTATCACATTTACTTCTGTTTACTTCCAGCCTTTTGCCACAGCCCATGAACTCTACAAAACAGCATCTTCATCATGTGTTGCCATTCATCACACGATAAATCCTGCAAACAACATCTGTATTCACTCACAGCTGGCTGTTGGCCATTTTTTTCTTTATTTTATGATACTGAAAAATGCAGTAGAATTCCAGCCAGACCTGACCTCTGGATTCAACTGCCATCATGGGCATAGTTTGCTAAACAGCTGAGTTTATTTCTGGATATAACCAAGCCTTCATTTCTTCACAAACCTATCATTTGCTTTTAAAATGCTAGTTCAAAATAGTAGTTAAACGATATGTCACACAACCACTAAAAACAAGGCTGTCTTTTACACCCCAAGCAGCATGGTCAGGGCTCCGGACATAACCATGTTGCCATGTTGCATGAGAAACAAACCCTAAAATACTGCCAAAATTTCAGCAAAAGTTAGAATCCAACCTCCGCAGTTCACATCCAGATGCTTCTGCTTTGTTCACTGACAGGGAGGGCTTTTTGCATTCTTACAGCAACTTCATACTTTACTAATAAATTATGACTGGGGACTGTCACAAGCTGAAAAAATCCACTTGAAGGACAGAGCAGTGATTGAATTCAGCCACCATGAGGAAATGCAAGTTCAAGAAAAGTACCTGAGGCTTTGCAAGCATCTAAGATGGCACTGGATGAAAGCAATCTAAATACAAGTGAGTCAGTTATTAATAGGACAATTAATTTTAATAAATACAGTCTTCTGGATGAGTAGTGACATAAAACCAGTTGTAACATTTTGGGTTTAGTCCCACTCCATCTCTGTCAGCTGGGACTAGGTAGGGAGCACATTGAAATTGGATATCAAAACCTACCAGGTATTACCTGCTCTATTACTTACAGCCCCATCTGATGTATTGTGCCATTGCCTTGAGACAGATGCGTGAAGCCTATTCCTGAACAAACTCTTGAATAGTCAGTTTACAGACCAGCATTTTACAGTGAACAGAAATTATCAGTGGGAACAAACTTTTTTCCCTAATATGCATCCATCTGAATCCAATCTACATGCAGTCCACTACATTGCTAAAAGAGCATACCGTTTCTGAAAACAATGAAAGCAAAGAGACTCATGCCCAGGCTGAAAGCTCTAAGGCAACAAATATGATAGCAATACCACCAAACACAAGGATTAACCTGAATGATACTTCCAAAAAAGGAGACAAAAGAAGTTATCATCCACATTTGTGTTTGTATATATGCACTCAACATATACTAATTGATTTTAAGTTGCTGGATCATTTTGGTCGCCACAATCAAGACATCTCCTAAATGAAGAAGAGAATCCACAAAGGTTATGCTTAGAATTGGGAAGCCAGCTGCCCTTTTCTCTTTCTTAAGACCTCAGTAACCTAGTACTGGAGTTTTTCTATCTGTTGAGCACAACAGCGATAGTAATAAAATAAGCCTTTGCCTGAAGCTGGTAAACTTAATAGCTATTCCTTTAAATGTCAGATTTTATTTCTTCACAATTGGTATGCAGTAATAGACCTTGGCCTTAATTATCAGTAAGAGTATTTAACACATTCAACACTGGCTAAACTCTAGAACTAGTGTTCAAACAACTTGCAAGACCCAGTCACTGCCCAGATTTCAAGAAAAATACCTACCAACATTTCTGTAACTTTTTTTCTGCACCTTTATTTCCCCTTTTGGAGATGTTGAATAACATCTTTTTCTCAAAAAAATATCTGCATAAAACATTGAGTACAGGAAACAACTCAGAATTTCTCAGTTGAAAGTTGACACACTATTGTCCCACTTATGTTTATCTAAATAGTACTGATTTTAAAAGAATGTAATACAACTACACTTGGGTGTTATAGACTATTCAAAAGGAAATCAAATGCTACCATCTGGTGAATGAATTCTACAAAGGCAAAATTTACTAATGAAATTTTAAACCTGTTGCCAGAGCCCAGAGGCAGGCATTTGCATGATCTGATCCTACTTACTATCCTCTAAACAGTCTGCTACACCAAGGTACTGTACTGATTGCTCAATTAACTAATTAAAACAAATGAAAAATTAGACTTCATTAAAAAACCAACAATAACTCACTAAAATGGCTAAGTACAAGGAAAATAAACTAATTAGAATAGGTGTAGTAGTAAATTATCACTGTAAACACATAGGGTTTTTTTAATATTAAAACCACCTTGCACTTGTGTGTTTAGGAGCTGCTCAAAATTCTGCTGATTACAGCAGGCAGATGAGAATGCTCTGGGAAAGGTCCTATAAACATCAGAAGAGACTAGACAAACATTCATACATAGTGGTACCTTACTGTCAGACAAATACTTTTGCAACCCTAGTTTACTGCTCAACTGAGACTCCTCCAAATCAAAGCTCAGGCAGCATGCAGCACTCTAGTGCAGGTGACATAGTATTTCAAATGAACTGTAGATATAGTAGAGATTTATTTTTATTTGAGCTAATTACAATACAGTTATAGCTGCATTGTTGGACTGAGTATGAAAACAATAACATTTTTATTATTTACTTTTTCAATTCACTACAAAACTCTGCTCTAACACGTTCTAGCTTATCCATGTCACACTGCAGCTTTTTCATACCTAAAACAACATTTGCAAAGTAACTCTGTCAAGCAGGGACTTCTGCCAAACTGGAAAAGAAGAAATAGACTGGAATATAGCACAGCACAGAAGTACAAGCTTGCTTTGAAAATCTTAACCCCAACTTGTTAATTGTCACTACCTTTTGTTGATGTATGCATGTACAACAGAGTAATCATTCTACATCTGAGAATTAGTAGATAAAAATTTCTTGTAAAGCTACCTGCTCTGACTGCTTGAGACAGCTTGAGAACAGCAGCTGATGAAATTATTCTCATGGCATGCTCATTTTCTTGTTTATTTGCATGTATCAGCATTTCTCAATAGTGAGCAGCCAGAAACTGATTTCTGTAGTATTTCCAGATGAACCACTCTTTTGTATTTGTATTCACTAGTATTTAACATTCACGTAGGAAATACTTTCTCTGCTGTTGTGTTTACTATTCAATATGAAAAGACAAGACAGTAGCTCATACTTTAAGCAAAGGAGAAATCATATTTTTTCTACATTAAACATGGCAATTCCCAATCAGTAAAGTGCAACTGCAATATTCCGTATCATTTCTGAAAACACCCTTGCCTGGAACATCCATGCTCCCGAAGAACAAATTTTAAGGAGCAGAAGGGGTGTGATAGGGACAGGATTAGCCAAAGACCTGTATAGCTTCCTCTAAACCATCCCACCTTCCTGTGTGCTAACTCCTGCTTGAGCCATTTCACCCCAGCTACCCTCCTGGTTTTGCTCCCTGCTCTGCCTCTTCCCCTCCTGACCACCTTGAGAAGTACTGATACAGGGCAGAAGATGGTCTGAGTAAGAACATGTACTTGGGAAAAAATCCCATACTACTTTATCTGCAAATATTAAAATGGCTATTGCATCAAAATAAGCTGTTAAAAAGGAGGAATTCAATTAATGGTAGGAAATTTCCCCCACAGCAACTGAATGTTTCATGTGTGTCACCATCCTGAAAATGAGGTGATACAGACATTACTCAAGAACCCTCAGTTTTGAAATACATGTGGTTTATGCTTTTTCAAATGCATCATATTGAACCAATCAGAACTTTTGTACATCTGTGCACCTTTCATATAACAAAAATATAGCCATTAAAAAGCACCTATTGTAGGAACTTATCCAAAATAATTTGTACATCAACCTAACAGATTTCTGTAAGGCCAAGTGTCTTTCAGGCATTGTTTACTAAGTGCAAAATTCTCAGTATTGCTGAAGAAATAAAAATTAACCTCACATGGACAAGGAAATCTGTCATTGGAGGTTACAGTGAAGCTTCAAGAAATCCAGAGGAAGGAGAGTTTAGGCAATTTTAACAAACATACCAACTCAGCAGATATGATAGAGGAAATGAGTCCACAAGAGAATCTGTACACAGTAAAAGATCACTTGTGGCACAGCAGCAGAGGAGAAAAAGCAAGCATTCTCATGAACTGTACCACGTGAAAAGATAAGGAGTGGGGAAGATGGAAGATTGAATGAGACTTAGCAAAAAAGGAAGACAGCAACGTGTTTGTCATGTTAACTAGCAGATATTTGTACAATTCAACTACTGTTGTACAAGGCCGAGATGAATTTTGTACAGCTTGTAAGTTTGTAAAATTCTACAACAGAGGTTGTGGCCTTTTGACTATGATACTAAGAAATTAAAAAAACTCAATTCATATTAGAATCAGCAAGGTCTGATGATTTCCTCTGCGATTCCTGCTCTTCTGCCAGCTTTTTAAGCTACTGTTCTCTCAAGAATATTATTCTTATTTTAGTTCCTACTAAGAAAATAGAGAGGTCTTTGTCCCAATTCTTGTTCATCAAAATAACCTGCGTGGAGCTTCCTGACAAACCAAGAATTAAGTATGCCAAGGGGATCTGCATAAGCATTTTCAACCAACAGCAATGTCTCCTCCAGTAATCGCAACAAGTAGAAAGAGGAAAAGTAACAAAACACAGCATGAAATTTGCACAGCCAAGTTAAAATTAAAGAAAAAGCTCCTCAGTTATTGTTTGGACTCTACTTCAGAAGCATTACAAAAGAGAAATGAGGACTAGAAAAAACAGAAGAAAACTAACAAGGCCATAAAAACACTTTTGAAAGAGGTGGTTCAACTTAACCCTTTCAGGCTTTGCAAGTCAGCCCTAGAAACCAGCAGGCAGCAAGAGGGGAAGAGAACATATACCAAGGCAGAAGTCACCAAGCAGAGAAAGACATCAAAGCAAAATCAAAAGTACCTTAAGTCATCTCATAATATATAAAGAACACATAGGATGCACCCCTGCAGATCTAGCTGTAGTTCAAGCAGACAAGGTGAACTCTGAAGTTAACAATCCCTATGGCAGTAGTCATGCTGTGTGACCACTGGCAGCAGTGCTCAAGCACAATGGCTTAAATCATATTCCATAAGCAACCTCAACAAGGTCAAGTAACTTCAAACCCCTTCAGCTAGCACTTTAATGATATTTGTTTATATCCTCACATGCCACTTTTTCCAAGTGTAAACATGAGAAAGAGCAAATATTTCTTTAAGGCTGAGAATGACTCTCTCTAAGCTAATGAACTTTAAACTCTCCTCCAGTTATGTCATTTTTCAGCCTTCCCCACCCATTCATCTTCCACATCTCATACTCTCCTATTGTCAAATTAGAGTGCCCTGTTTCCCCATCCAGCATGTGCTGCTGCCAAGCTATTGCTCATCTTCAGGTGACCTAATACAAGAACGGATATGCTTATTCTCTTTTAAGCCTATACACCCATCAGTTTGTCTTTCAGCTTCATAACAAGGTAAAACAAAAGCAACCAATTGGCCTAAGTCTACCAAATACAAGGGACCTCACCTCCAGCACAAAAAGTAAAAAATCTAATTATGCAAATGAAAAAAAAAAAAAAACAAAACCACTAAAAAAGTCCTTAATTTGATTCCCAAATACTTAAATGGAAATGGATCACTTACCATAAATATTGGTTATTTATCATATAAATACCAATACCTGGTCACTGGCTTCCATAATCTCAACTGCAGAAGCTGCCCATTATGATAAGCAATCAGGACACCAGAATTTTGATCCTCTGTAGACCACCATCAATGTTGGCTAAAGCACATCTTGGTGTAGCCAGCAGGGCCTTGTACCAGTTAAAGCAAGCATATATTGCATTTTATAGCAGCTTTTGTCCAGCTGATTCAAAAACAGGCTGAGGTAGACTGAATCCCAAGTAATTTATTCTAACTCCTATGAACACAGATAAATCCAAAAAAGTTCATACCCTCCATACAAAAAAATCAGAGGAATATTCCTAACCACCAATTGAAGGGGGAAAAGCCCAAGCCAAACAGAAAAAAATAAACCACAAAACAAACCCCACTTCTGAGTGCTTTTGTTAATTCACCAGCAATTCAAGAACTCTGCACAACTTACGTATTTTTTCAGAAAAATGCTTTAAGTAGAAAGCCTACACTACCTAATGACAATACCATCTATTTTGTACTTTTAGATGAGTGATGCTAAGCCCTTGACATTCAAGGAGCCCTAGAATTCCAGCAGAGAAAATCAAGAGCTGAATAACAAGCTGGAGCCTATCAGTAATTTTGTCCTCCATGGCTGCCTCTGTGAATGTTTCAGAAATACTCCAGGGGCTTCTGAGGGTGACCAACACACCCTCCGACCTCTTCTCTGAAACTATGTCTTGTCAAGTTTTGAACTTCAGGTATATAACCCTCTGGTTGCAGAATAATCAAATGAAACAAAGTAAATACAGAAATTAGCAAGCAACCAACCTGCACTGAGTTTTATCAGTTTGATAAATATATATGCATAAATAACTGAACAGAGACACATTTGCCTGGTAATTTGTTTTTAAAGTCCAACAATAAAAAAATTGCCAAACATTTCCCAGTACTTATCAGTAAAAATGGAACTGATATTTTAGAAAAAGAAGAATACATATTCAGCCAGGAGTCAAGTCAAGTCAAATAAACTGAGCACTGCAGATGGCAGCATCAAAGGTTGCTGGAGGGTGTGCAGGAAACCTCAGATGCTTGACCTCAGACCAATACAAAGAGCCTGGGTTGGGAAAAAATATATTTGTACTTTATGACTTACTACCAGTATAACAAATAGCAAGTAAATCAGATGTTTTCAAATTGTACTAACTTTGATTTGGCCACTATATTAGAGAGGAAAATACTAGAAACTACTGACAATCAGCATCTGCGAATTAACAGGTATAATCCGGGAACTGTTTATTGCCATCCCTCTCTGTACAGAATCCACAACTTGTACTTATTACAAAAAGTATGGGTTTAGTTTATAGGCAATGAGCTGAAACAGACAATACACAATGAACCAGTGAATTCAGGAGAAACTCTCCCTTCAGAAACACACAACTAAAAAAGAAAGATTCTTGTCAAAATCTACTCAAATGTTGTATATAAATAAATAAATATAATCTATTGCCAAGTTCACAGATCTCATTGATAACTAATTCTGAGGGAGGCGACTTAAAGCTTTCTCTTAACATAAAAGATCATGAGAGTCATTTAAGACAATTTTAACAGCAAAGACAAGAAGGGACACAGAACAGGTTTTGTTAGCAAATCCATTCATTTCCTTGGGAAAATGAGTATAGTCAGCCCATTAGTATGAGAAAAAAAAACAGTAATTACATAAAAGATTAAGATCATTTACATTATCTGGAATATATGATTTAGGAATAAAATACACTTAAAACTCATAAAAATTATTGAAGGGCTAGAACATCTCTCCTATGAAGAAAGACTTGAGTGAGTTGGGGTTGTTCAGAATAAAGAAGAGAAGGCTCCAGAAGATCTTATTGCGGCCCTTCCATAAATGAAGGAAGCCTGTAAGATGGAGAGAGACTTTCTATCAAGGCCCCTAGTAACACGACAAGGGACAACAGTTTTAAACTGGAAAAGGATAGATTTAGACTGGATGTAAGAAAGAAATTCTTTAGAATGAGGTTTGCCTGAAGAAGCTGTGAATGCCCCATTCCTGGGAACCTTCAAGGTCAGGTTGGATGGAGCTTTGAACAACCTAGTGAGGACAGAGGGGTAAGACTTGATCTCTTTAAAGGTCCTTTCCAACTCAAACTATTCTGTGACTCTAAAATAACCTTTAATTCTTGTACTATACATGAATAGGTTTTGTTTTTACAGAAGTACTGTTAAGGCTTGGCATCTGACCAGTAACAAACCAGACAAAATCTGCTATTAGCACTGACAGGATCTTGGCAGCAGGGAAAACTACAGGCCATAACAACTTCCACATTAGCCACATCCTGACCACAGCTCAACTCTCTCATTTTTTGGCAAGACACCACTCTCTGCAAGGTTTGAGAAAGTTCTAGGCTTCCCTAAACCTTGGTACAGGGTCATCCAGATTATAGACTCTGGGCTAATCTTTGCACAGATTTTGCCATAGACAAAGACAAAAAGGCTGTTTTTCTTACTACTGTTTCAGTGTCTCAGGGAGCCACAGAAATTGACTGATACAGCTCACATAGCTCCAATATTTTATGAACCATGAGTTATAAAATAATCCAGTTCAAGAACATCACACTTGTTCCGAAAATAGAAGATTGAGATCAAAGTTCAACTGCATTTTACCAACTGATTTTAATACCTCAAATATATCACCTAAATATTCCTGCCCATCCCCATCATGTATAAAATGTTATTTGCTAATTTAACATGCATGCTGCAAGAAAGTGCATCCCTGCCCATGATTCTGTTAAAGTCAACAATGAGTAATAATTACCAACCAGCAACACCACACAAATGGTTATAAGTTTTCTGCCCAAGTGTTACAAGAGACCAGGCTTAGCCAAATGCATATTTTAGAAGAAATCTGGGATAGCTTTAAGATTTTCAATAGCAGGTGTCATCATGCAGGCAACAGAGCAAACACACTCTCTCTTCACAGGCAAGAGAAGAGAACCACCCCTGAGGCTGGGAACTGCAGGGCAACCACAGGCACACACAGTCTCAATATATCTGATATGAAAGTAAACCGAAAATAACTTATGCAGAATCACAGCTCCCAGGACCAGCCCTTAAGCATAATTACAAATTCTATACAGAAACTCATGCAGAGGACAGACCAACAGAGTCACATGCTGCTAAGATCAGCCTATTTATTTTGGCAAAGAAGCAAGAAGTGGAGTCAAGGAAAGCTTTTAGTCAGGTTGTAAATTCAGACAAAATGCAGCTCAGGTGTTTTTAAATTCAAAACTTGCTGAACAATCACAGCTGGAAAAAATTTCTGGGAGAATGAGCACTGTCACGCTGCCACTGCTATTTCTCAGTTGGGGTCAGCAGCTCAACACATTTATTTGTGGCACTTGAGCCTTCATTTCAGACCATGGAAAATATTTTATACAAAAAATGCATCTTCAGAGGCTAAGAAACTCATCTAAGAAATAACACCAGGTCACCAAGTCCTGCCTATGCAGTCTTCATTTAATTCAGCTGCAATGGTTTCAATCTAGATGTCCAAAAACTGTCCATCCAGTGATAATCTGATGGTTAGACATTTTGAAGGGAGTAGTGGATCTAAGATCAAACAACAGAGTGAAGCTCTGCTAAATAAAAAGATATTGCAATTATCATGGACAGTTTTTTCTTTTTCAATTACATGGATATTCAGTTTCAATTTCATTTTCCTCTCTTTAACAAATATTCAAGAATTTAACATTGTGGTGGGATTAGGAGCATATAACAATTTTCACCTCAGGTAAATGAAAACACCTATATTACTTTCAACTCTAAGTAACACACTTCTTTAATTTTGTTGCTTTTTAGTCCTTTCTACAATATTTTGAGTTAAAGTGAACACACTTTAGGGCAAACAAAATATTATGCTTTCAAAATCAAAGATACCTTACAGAAGGCTCGAATGGTCAATCTAAGATATTTCTGGTTTGGAATTTTTTTCTTTTCTCACTAATTGTAAAGATTTTAACAATACCCATTATGTCAATCAAAGTAGAATTTTGGAAACAGAGGGCATATTTATTTGAACATTTTTTTGAAGTCATTATTTTTCCTGACATAGGTCTGAATAAGTTTTAAACTCAAGGGATACACCTCTGTTAGCAATAACACAGTACAATAGGAGTAACTGCATAACAGTGAAAAGGCAGCACTGAGGGACCAGTGCCCACACTACGCACACCTTGAGGGTTTTACTAGTTGTTGTTTGTACCATGTATCTCTAGTCTGGTCCTCCTGACTGAATATGAATTTACAGCTGCAGACTATCAGGTGTTTTTCTAAGGAGCATCTTCCAGGCTGGTTTCATCCCAATAGGATCCAATGCAGACAACCAGGAGGTTCCGTACAATAGTAAACTCCTAAGATGAACTAAAACATTAATGGAGACATACCTCTACTTATTCTTTATCCAGCTGCTGATGGTTACTGGCATGAGAAAAGACTCTTCTTCTAATATAGTGACAAACCAGGTTACAGTACATTTTTTCTCTTTTCTATCTGCACTTCAGCTTTATCACCATTTTTATCTTGGCTTTACCCTTTAATACCAAGCATAAGTGAATATATAGTTACCAATCATACATCATCACTTAACCAGGAAAAACAGTCCTAAAGAAATCCAAAGATAGCTGTTTTAAGTAATATAAACTAAGTTTTTCTTCCTTCTCTTCTCTTCAAGGACAAACTGTTGCTATTACAACACAAAAATTCTGCCTTAGACCTCCAAAGTTCAATACTTCAAATTTATGCTTCTTAGAGTTCAAACACCAACCAGCTAAACACAAGTTCCACCCTTCAGAGCTTATACAATTGTAGTGGTCTTGTCCTCTAAACACAAAGTATGATTAAAATTATCTTTAGTTCCACCTCAAATGTCCTAAGATGCTTAAGCAGACCCCATCCTGTGAGCCCCAGCAGGCACCCAGGGACACTGCGCTCCAAGTGCCAGTCAAGCAGCCCTCACCCCGGCTGGGGAAGGACACAGGGATACTGTTGTCTAATCAAACAGGTCTCAAAGTGAAACATCACTTGCATGCTCAGCTGGTAACTCACCGCTGGCTCCCCATCAGATGATGCTGCAGACTGGAAATGTGGAAGCAACAGCAACAGGAATGCGAGTAAGTCCTGTTCCTGCATGTTTCGACATAACCCTGTTCAGCAGTCCAAACAAAGGCTTGTACTTATTCAGCCTACAAATAACTTTAATCACCGTGTTTTGTCTAAAACTGGGGTATAGATTCCTCTCTCTGGTAATTAATCTTACTGCTGCTTGTCAGACAGGAGAGATTTGAATTAGAGCTTGAAGTCAAAAGCAAAGCTATATTTGCAATTGCACAGACCTAACCATGTATCAAAATTTCTGTTCTGTTCCAACATCACATTATAAAAAGTACGCTTTTATTTCATTTATGGACAATATATAAAACACAAATCCAAATTGTTTCAAAAACACACTGAAAGATACTATTAAAAATACTCTCAAGGAAAGTGCAAAAGGCTGATACACAGAAGTCTAAAGTTCCCAAATACAAGATTGGTGCAATGTTAACTCTTCCCCACAAAACCACAGATACCACCACCATAAAAACCCAAGTAAAGCCCTCTCACCCCTCTGCCAGGACAAGAGGTACCCAGGACAAAAGTCCTATTTCCCATTTTTTGCTACCCTTCTCCCCAACACAGGCAGTACCAGTTCCAGCAACAACAGAAAAATATCTCTGCCAACATGTATCATCTGTGCTTCTAAGCAATTCTTTACTGAGAGGGTGGGGAGGTGCTAAAACAGGTTGCCTAGAGAATTTGTGGATGCCCCATCCTGCAAGTGGATGCTCCATCCAGTTTGAACAACCTGGTCTAGTGAACACGGGGAGTTGGAACTAGATGAGCTTTAAGGTTCCTTCCAACCCAAACCATTCTACGATTCTGTGTTAAAAATAAAGTAAATCTGCATGAACTTTAAATTACAAGCAGACTCAAGGAGCATACAATCCTTTTGTAGACACAAAAGTTTCCCTTTATTAAAAGCAAAATATTTTATACAGCAATACAAGCATATCCAAAACATTAAGTATATTTTCACAATGATTCAGGTTTAAAACTCAGACCTTCCCAACCCAATGTTTTTTCCATAGCTTGGAAAATTTTGTTCAGCAAGTGTTCTCATCTTCCCAACTGATATTACCTGCAACACTTTGGAAAAATAAAAAGAGAAAAAAAGAAAGAAAAAAGAAAAAAAGTTTAAAATAAGTTTAAAATACATACAAGCATGGCCTGAATTATTTGGACACAACCTGACTTCAGATGTTCAAGGCCAATCTACAGAATCATGACTTTGATGATCAGAAAATAAATACAAATTTTTTAACATTTCAAAAAGAAGAATGTACATGCAGCAAACTATTTACCAAATAACTGTATTTTTTGTTCTTGTGTTTGTGCAACATAAAGGGAAAAAAAGGAAAATGTAACAGAACCTACATCAGCAAATCTTTTGGAACTTACTACCAAAGTTTCCTTGAGCTATCTCATGTCAAGGATGGCTAACATTCATTGTGTTTCTCAGCTGTAAAAGTAGGGCACTTTTTGTGGATCACAGAGATTTGGCCATATAAAATTTAGGCTTTAAATAACACTCTAGAACAGTTAGAAATAACTGCTGGTTTGACAACCTCCAAAAATGAGATAAAGTAATATTTCAAAGACCTCACACATATGACATTTATGATAGAAATTCAGCAGAATGGTGCTCAGCACAAGTATCAGGGGGTCCAGAAATCAAAAAGACTAAATTATTTTTTAATGAGCAAAACTAACATCACAGGTTCAAACCATGTCTCAGCTACATGCCTACATATAGCACGGGCAGTCAATACACTCAATATCAAAACCATCAAGAAAGGTAAGCAAATGGGTTTGTATGTATGAGTGAGAAGGAGCAGAATGCACAAAACAGACATTTCCTCTCAGTACTTTTATCTAATTAACCTTCTTGAAGAAATTTCTGATTTTCTCAACACTATTTCCAAGAAACAGACACAACCCAATTTAATGCAATCTGCTATACATCATTAGGATTCACCCAGGTGACACAAGAGGAAACCCCAAACTTAATTAGATCATTTCAGATCAGTTGCTATGAAATCAATGGGTTTTGTTATTTGGCACATTTAAACCTATTATTCAATTAATCAATTAGAGAAGAGGATAATGTGAAATAGTTCTTAAGCACGCTTCAAAGATACTTAAATCTTATTATATTTTTTTCTTTTAATTCTAACACCTTCTGTGATCAAAAGCAGCATGTTTAAAGCCTTTCTCCAATTCTAGAACAATCTAAATCAATAGTTTCAAAATACTTCCCACTGACAATACATTATTTCTAATTTCTAACCTCAAAGACACATCCCTTTGTTCTTCCAAGGTTTTGGCAAGACATTTCCTTGCACTCTCTTACATCTTTACAACTTTCCTCTAAATGCTCAGTGCCAGCCATACAGAAATTCCATCTGATTTTAAACAACTCTTTGGCAAATAAACTGTAAGGGCAATGTAATAACAGGTTAAGTACATGTAATATTTACATGGAAAACAAACTACACAATACTTCAATCTAGCAGAAAAAGCTGTAATACACAGCTGGCAGAAACAGAGATCACATAGACTAGAAACAACTATTCTGAACACTTTGAACAATGTTGAAAATATTTTGAAGAATTACTGTTAACCATTAACACAGATTTTAAATTAAGACTAGATTTTTTTTTTCTTCCTTGTTCAGTACTTTCTATCTGATTTGCAAGATGTCACAACCAGTGTGCAAAGCAACTGCTTTGGGTTTGTTTTTTAATATACACTAAGACACAGCCAAAGTCAAGCACTGGTGCCATCTGACAGAAACACTTCAGAGTCAGTTCCTGGCTGGTTTCAGCATTTCCAGATATTCCATGGACTCAGAAATGTTAATTATGTCAGTCAAAAAGCCTAGAAAACAGTTCAAAAAGTCACATGCAAAGTCCTCATGTTAAAAACATATAATTGACACATTACTGATTACAAGCAAGACCCTCACCCTGCTGAAATAGCAAACCACAAAACAGTCCCTGATTTTTTTTCACGGAAAATTAATACATAACTAGTTTTTAAAAGACAAGGAATGCAATGCAGAAGAGACTGTACTGCTATTGAAGGAAAGACTGTGAGGTCATGTGAAACTTATCATCAGTGAACCCACAACAAGAAAACCTGATGGCTCCCCTTCTCAAGGCTTTACAAAGCATCCTCTTCAGCTTCCTGGGCCTGTGGTCTACAGTGAAGCAAGCCAAGCTCATTCAAGCATTCTATTTAGAACTCCAGTCTGGAAGTCTTCAGCATTTCCTATATTCCAGCAAATACATTCTTTATTTCAGCTAGATGGTTTTTTTTCCTATATATTTTCTTTTTTCCAAAATTTGAGCTGCACGGGAGCTTAAGCTATAGTGATCAGGAATTCAACATGAAAGTTATATAATAAATTCAATTAATTATTCAATTAACTCAATTATTAATTACTAATTCAATTAATTAAAATTCGTCCTTATGACCAGAAATGTTTCAAATCTACTTTCAGGATGGATATTTCTTCACACTGTTCAGTTTCCTTGAGTGTCATCTTGGATGAGCAGGGGGAAGCTCACAGTAAACTCCTCATAGATTTCCTGTATTTCCTTTCTTGAGTAAAAAGTCCTCCTTGGGGAGGAATTTTTGGGTTTGAATTATTCATGGAAACTAGAAAACTAAAAGCTTTTTAGTACATTAGTTTCACATCATCATGTGATTAGAGATCTTCTAAGGTCATCTTAGAAAAAATTCAAAACAGGGTAAAAGAAACAATTGTGTAGAATATAAGTACAATGAAGATCTTGGAAAATTTTTACAAGTCAGTCGCTTCCTCAGGAACCCAGAAAACTCCAGTTCCTTTGGTGCTGAGACAGCAACAATCACATGGGGTTCAGCCACCTCTGAGTGACCTACATGAAGTCTTGAGGCAAGAACTCAAGAACAACTGAATTCAAAAAGAGTAAAATGTAGTACAGAGCAGCCCAACGATATAACTTTCAACCCACTGAACTTAAAAAAAAGCCAAAACAAAACACAACCAACAGACCTATTTTGCAAAATGCATCAACATATGAATCAGTACACTCCTCACACCACCCTAATGGAGACTCCACCTCTCTTTACAAAGAGTCCTGTTCCACCCTCCACAACAGCATACGAGTCTTCAATTACAGGGAAGTATGTGCTTCCTTTTATTGACTGAAGGACACATGGTCTGAAGAACTATCTTATTATTTCTATTAATAAATAAACCCCATGACATTCCATTTTGGTATCAGTGCTCTGTTCAGAGGAAATTCACAGCTTCCAGAGTTTCTGCTTTACTTGGGTGATTAATGAAAAGAACTTGCTGGCTATTACGGCTTACTCTAACTTAAAAAAAAAAAAAGCATGCCTCTTGAATAACTCAAATAACTTGGGAACAATAAAGGAAACAAGATTAATCAAATGCCTTCTCAAATGCCTGCACATTCAGTTTCTTTGTTGCCTTCAGACACAAAGGTGAAACATGCTGGGTAACTTTCCAGAGTTATGACCTATGAAGAATACAAATCTAAATTTCCTAAAATAAAAATATCACTGCATGTCTGTTAGGAAATAATAAGCTTTTTTCAGAAGTGACAAGTTAGCAAAAGTTGTTGACATTCAAGTACAAGAGAGAAACACAATTATATTTCAAAGGTTATCAAAAAGCATTTGCTTTTTCAGCTTCCACTCTATAAAACTCATTTAAGTTTTACTGGATGCTGTAGTTTACCTAATTTCTCCACACATCCAGCAGCCTGTGCTGTGTGATGATCCTCCTTTGATACAGAAACTTTTGACAGCATTCTGAAAACGTGTCCAGCATAACACTAATAACAGCATAGGAAACCCTAATACACCAGGTGTGGCTTTGGAGATGAAGGATGAGCCACCCAGGAAGTGCTCTAATAACTACAGCAGCCTTCCTGTAAGCTTTTACCACTAAGGGTCTCTTGAACTAGATTTACACTGAAAAGCATCAGGGAGATATAGGACAGAGGACCGATTTTTGCCTGACCTGCTCTTCTATTGTTGCAGTGGAATAAAAGATAGGCTTTGATTAGGGAATGATTTTCATCTTCTTTGATACTTGGCTCTTCTCCCCTTTCTCTAGGTATCCCTTAGTTTATCTTTTTTCCCAGCCTCAAAATGCCCTTTTAAAAAAAAAAAGTTTCTTTCTAGAAAGAAACTCTCATTTAGAGTTAAAACTGTCATCCGAAGAAACTCCTTGCAATGCTCTGGACTGCTTTGTATTTCAGGGAATACAAGAGGCCCAGAGCTGCCCATTCTGCCAGTGGAGCTGTGCTAATCCTGCCCTGTGCTGAGCCTCTCTAGCCCAGCCAGCCAGCCAGCAAGGCTCTGTCTGGAAGGTCAGTCACATCTGCTCAGCCTCCCCTGTCCAGCATGCACCCAGCTCAGCAAGCCACTGTTCCAGTTCATGTTTTCCCATGTGGCTGCTTCTGCCTACAGCACCCTGCTCAACACCAGCCTTCATAATTTTGGATGTTTGGTAGTTACTCCCCTTGTAGCCCTTATACTCTAAGCTGCCTCCTCCTTTCACATTAGGCTGCACCTAAAATTAGCCTTAAAAGCACATCTTCATCTCAAAGCAGCAGTATTCTGCCCACTTCCATTTTTTCAAAACAGGAAGACTAGCTGTTACTTTGGTCCAGGAATGTAGTGAATGCATTTTAGGAGGTAAACGGTATAGGGCTTTCTTTGTGAGGGTGCTCTGGGCATGGTGACAAGGGGCTTTGCTGACCCAGAACAAGCTCAGCACATTATCATCTGGTGCAAGGACCACTGTGAAAAGCCAAAGGAGTCCCCAGCAGAGCAACAACTCAAAATAGCCTGCAAAACCACAAAGTATTTCTTCCTGCTTGCATGGAGAGCCAGCACATTTTACTGCAGGGCTTCCCAGACAGTGCTGGGCACACATGAGCAAAGCTTGCCATGACAGGAATGTTCCCTACAGCAAATGTGTCCTCCACATCACTCTCCAAACCTCAGCCTGATGAGTAGGGTTAACTGTAGGTTGACAGCTTTCAAGTAATTACAGCCATTCCCAGTCCAGTGCTAACTGGTATGACACTGGTCATTCTCCAACAGGGAAGGTAGAAAACAAAGAAAACACGGATTTTGATTAAACTCTCTTCCCAATCTTCAAATTCTGCTTCTACCAAATGTTCTGCCCTGCATCTCTCCACTACCCTTTTGACTAGACACCAAGCCTGGCTGATAAGTAAAGCAAAAGCCAGCATCTCTTTCATCCTCAGAAAACCACACTGATGCAGCCAGTTTTACTTGCTCTATTGTACAAACTCCATTTGCAATCTGTCTTGGTGTAGGCAGTCGACAAAGAGCATGTGAAGCTGCATGCTCATCTGTAGGACTGACGCCATGCAAATCCTTCCCATTGCCAGCAAGTTGTGAAACACAAAAGGCAGGATATCCTGGAAGTAGTATAACATAAATGAAAAAAAAAAAAAGGCATGTGTCCTGAGAATAACTTACACAGGGATTCTTTAGCGGCAGAAGCTGAAAAAGAAGTCTGATCCAGAGGGAGACACATTGTGAAACCACCAACAAATATCAGCACCTGAAGCACCACCAAGGATCCAGATTGCACCAGAGTGATCCAGGCAGACGAACGACGGGCAAGACCCCATGCAACCCAGGAAGCCAATCCAGGTGACATGCTAACAACTTCCACTGGAGCAGTCATTATGTTCTACACTCCGCTGAACTCCAAATGAATGCTATCACATGCATCTGGGTCAAAATTTGACTGCCATTACATTCAACAGTGCAAAGAAGTGGTATCAGTTATCACTGAACCAAGGTCTGCATCCCATTACTTGCTATAGCCTGCAGTGCCCAAGCTCCACACCATGCCAGTCCTGTCCCAGCTGGGTGGAAGCCCTTGGAAAACACCCTGGTACCTGAAAAGGGGGAAATGCTCCTCAGCTAAGGGGAGACTTTTAAAAACTCTTCATTCTCCTCCCACATTCTCTTCTTGTCAGTATTGAAACAGATGCAAAGACCTCAACAGGACTATAATAATAGAGAAGGCACAATAGCCTTCCTTTACTTCCCTAGGTATTAGTACCAGCTTTTAGCTCATGTTAGAAATGCAGCATAGTCCAAACACTTGCAGGAGAGGCTTGAGGAAAGTGATTTGGCAGAAAAAAGGGAAAAAACCATCCTTGTTTTTCAATGGTAGTAACTTTAAGTCTGCTAAAACAAAAGCTTCAAAAATAAACAGCACCCTCATCAATCAGCAAACATTGTTTAAATGCTTGCTAATATTACTAGGCTAATTTATCGCAGCATAAAATTGTTTTTTTCTCAAAATATGGCTGTTACTTCACAATCAACTCAGTTCTCCTCTGTCTTTACATGTGTGACAGTTACAAAGCTTTTCCTTACACAAAAGCCTGAAACAAAATAAAATTAAACACTTGGAAAGAAAAGTCCTCACACAGATGTGCCTCCTTCATTGTCAGACTGATGATTACTGGTTAGAGTTTTGTGGGTTTGCCTGACTATAAAATGTTCCTCACAAAATTAGGCCATGAATTTAAAATTAAGCAGCTGATCAAACTGAACAAAACAAAGCTACAGAAGCCTCATGCACAGCTGTATCTTGCCCATTCAAATTTCTCCCTTAAGTATGTACAGTGGAGGAAGTAACAACTCCTTTTGAGAAGGTTCCTGTCTTATCTGGATCCCCTAAAAACTACTTGGACATTTCCAACAAGATGACCAATGGAAATGAGAGACTGCTAGAGAGAACATGCCGAGTCCTAGAAAAACATAAGCCAATTAGCTTTCATTAATTACCACTAACCACACCTTAGCACACCTTCAGATGTCACTCCAAAATCTTTACCTGTCTTGGGGTGAAATACTTAGCCCAAATTGCAAGGCCTTGTGGTCTTACACCCAGAACAGGCACACCCAGGGTCAGTGCCTGGACATGTACAGGGATCAGGGAGCATCTTACCTTTGATGAGGAAAACATGGCTTCAAAGTCCTGCCCAGACATGGTAGCAAGGGCAGCCCCCAATGCTAACCTATTTTGCACAAAAGCAGTCAAAACAGCATTTTTTTCTACTACAATCTTCAAGTGTTTCCTCTTTCTGGGGTCCCTTTGATCCTCTCAGCTCCTCAAACTTCACACCTTGGCATCATCTTTCAGCTTTCACGTGTTTCTTAAGAAGGAGCTCACCTCAAAGTATTCTTTCCAGTAGTTTCCCGTTCCCCTGCTTCCACCCTCCGGCTAAAGCAGCAGAGTCACTCAGTAAACACACCAGTGATATGAAGTGCCTTTTGTCTGCCCTCCTCTCTCCCAAAGGGATTTGTAAAGAGACCAGGATTAATACAGAAAACAACTCATCTCAAACAGCTGTTTTGGTTTTTTTTTTAAACCATATAAATTTCCACTTCCATCCTATGTACTCAAGCAGTCAGTACTTATTACAGTACTTATCACTCAAAATCTCAAGCTTTTATTAAACAAAACCAAACAAACAATCAGGAAATAACATAACTGCATTTTTACAAGGCATTTAAAAAAATCTCTTTCTAAAGAGATCAATAACTGATCCCATACTGTAACACAAGCTGCAACGAGCAATCAAAAAAGAAAAAAATCTGTGGATCAACTTTATATATTATAATGCCTGCTAGGCTGACCAGTACATGAACAGACACAGAACTCTGTGGCAACAGAAACAAAGAAGCTAAACTCCAATATTGGCTAAAATAAACTATTTTTAGTTCCAAGTTAAAAGAAATCTGATGTAATATTTCACAAAAATACATACATGTATGCAAAACTGGAAAAAGCTGCAAGGATTTAAACTGAAACAGAATAATCTGTAAGAGTATACGGTCAACACATCATTTATGTTTGTCACTGCTGCTTTGGTGTTGAATATATATAATTTAGCACATAACCCAGAAATACCCATAGATCAGATGTCATATCATCAAAAGGCTGCATATTCATTGACAATAGGAAAGAAAAGCAGACGCAAGAAAAGCAGCTACTTAGACCACTGAACTGTAAAAAAACATGTTCTGTGGGTGTTGACCTTTTGAGCAAGACATGACTTGTACTGCATGATAAAAGGCTAAGAAACTTCATGGCTAAGATTCCTCTCCCTGGGCTAGTAAGAAATAATCTTTTTCCTTTGAAAGGATGTAGAACTTTACAGCAAAACACAAAACAAGATCTAAAATTTGTTTCAGATTACCATCAGAATATGACACAAAATGTACTTCAAAAAACATCCTTCCCCTAAATAAAGCCTAAAATTTGTTCTTGAATAAATGATCTAAAAAAATACTAAGGTATAAGACTTTTTCAAAAGCCCATAGTGCATGTCAAAAACACCCAAAGAGAAAAGATTTTAATAGAGGACATTCATGCAGTGAACCAAACTCAGTGAACCTGTCTCAAGGTCCAAATAATCCAAGATTGATTGTCTGACCATAACTAATTTCAGGTCTTTGAGAAGATGCAAGAGTACTGTAATGGGAAGACAACCTAAGACAGAGATCATCCCACTGTCTGCAAAACTGCATGTGTACAGAAGAAACAGAAGAGCTTTGTTCCCAACAGCTCCAGTTCAACACAACTACAACAGCCTACCTCTCTTGTTTCCCAAGAGCTTTGTATACTGAAGCAATGCTCTTAACCACAGCCAAAAGAAGATCAGCTACTAAAAATCTGTAAAAACCATTAGAGACTCTATTTTGGAAAAAAAAAATTTGAAGAGGAGGACTGACAGGCCCAGTAGTACACTCACTGAAAAGGAAGCCAACAAATATGAGAGAAGGAGAAACAGCATCATTCCTGGCATGTCCACATAAGTAACACTCCTTGTTGTACAGCAGAGAGATAAGAATCCACTGCAGAATGCCACTGGTGTACACAAGCACCTGCCATAAAGGCTGCCTGGATGAGCACTACCAAGGCTTTAAAGCAATCGGCAAACACTGAAAAAATAACTCAATAGGAGCCTAGAAAATGAGACGACAATTTATATCACCAATTTTCCTATCTTTGTAAAGGATTCCAGGTAACAAGAAGGTGAAAAAAACCCACCAAAACAAAATAACCTCATTCTCACCCCCAAACCCACCACATGTACTAAACCCAAGTGTTTTTATCTTTACATGGTAATAAAAGTCCATGTTATTCTAGGGCCCTCTGAAGTCCATGAGGACTTCATGTCCTCATGGACTACAATCCTCTCCCATTCTACTCTATGACTCTGTCCTTGCGTGTCACTGTGCCTGGGTGGCCCTGCCCACAGCAGGGGATAGAACTAAATCATCTTTAGGGTCTTTTCTGACCCAGGCCCTTCTGTGATTCTATTAAATATTTCTATACTCATTATGTCTATATTTCTCTCTGCAAAGGGCTCTGGAGGCATTTGTCTAACTTTTGGTAGAGGCAATGAGAGTTACACAGGTCTAAGAGACTGCAAAATGGATTGTGGCTTCCTGAGAGAGGGTGAGCTGAACGGCAATGACTTATTGCCCCCATGTCTGCCTCCCTTCATCTCTGTTGCTCTACCTCTGCAGCACAGATATGGAAATGAGAAAGGTGATGAGATCTGTTGCTTTCTGCAGAGCCAGCAGTTTGCACTGGGGTGTGAAAGGGCCCTGTGACCCACACTGCCAGGAAGGGCAAAGAAGATGCAGCCATTAAGATTTTCTCCTTTCAGGGTCCAGCAGTCAGCTACCTCAGCCCAACTGCTCACAAAACTGCAACCCAACAGAATTGTTAAAATTGAAGTATTCAAAAATGTTTGTCAGATTCTTTATTCCTGAATGCTCTGCTCCCTGTCCTGGAAACTTTGCAGTACATAAGCAAGGCAAACATCACAGAACCTTACCACACACTGCTAAACCTTGAACTCGATGATCAGCTACACTGCATCCTCCCCCAAAACTCTCCAATGCCCCCTCTAAAATAAACAGAGTGCCACAATAAGTGGGTTTGGTGTGCCTGCACACAGCGCTAACCCCAAGAAGACAAAAGGAGACACAGCAAAACTGTCCATCTTTGGCACTGAGGACTTGGTGAAAGAGTTTTATTGCTATCAATTCCCCCACTACAGAGCAGCTGTGATGGACTGCACTTGAAGAAATCAGGAAAGAGCAAAGCACAGATGTGAACTAAGAAGGGGCTGTCATCAGCCCACCACAGGCATGACCTGTGCAGGAGGTCATGCCTAAGGACTGGAGAAGGACATGCTGTCCTCCCGCAGACAGCTTCTTCCTAAACATGGCTACTACAGTATCACCTTATAGCCCGGCTCCTTTGGATCTGGAACACTGAGAACACACCTGACATGATCAAAACCTCACTGAGCATATGGCAACAAAGATAATATAGCAAATGAGAGGGACGAAGCTCTGAACCACACAAATCTGAACTTGCTCAAAATGTAAAAAGCAACAATATTTCCATGGCTTCAGCTCAGGCCTGAAGGATCCATAGAAACATTTAGATATAATTCAGGAAGTTGCTGCTATTTTTGTAAAATACAGCCAGACATCTTGCTAATATTGAAGAGATTTTTGTGAACAACTGGCTTTGTTAAATTCTCTACTTCTCTTTTTTTTCTCCACTGCATTTCAAATCAGTCCGCTAAGTCTTGTTAATTACAAGGAAAACAAATTTGCTCAAGAAACAATTATCCACTATGTAAATAATACTCTTAGTTTAATTGTCTGTTTAACTACCTTTGCAAAATAAATTCAGCAAGCTGTCTTAAGAGATATTGCTTAAAAAAGAAAAAAAAAAAAGTTTTATGATAAATAAGGCCTTCTGTTGAGCATTTACAAATCCAGGGTTCATTCAAATTTTCAGCTCAAGACTGAGAATTTCTCTTTAATTTCTCTGAGAGTAGATCAAGCCCTAAAAGATGCACACACAGATATGGCCACTCCAGTTCTGGTAGTGCACATGGCACCTCCATTTGGCACAAACTGGGACCAGATCCCAGTTTGGAGACTGGCCACATTCTGCACAGCAGCAATGCCCCAAGCTGTGCATACAAAAAGTGAAGTTTAATTCCAGATGCCTCATCCATCTCTCATTCCCTGGAGCAAGCAGAAACTGCCCTTCATCCACACATTTGCAGAGAGAGAAGAAGCATTCACAGTATGAGGAAGGTCCCTTGCTTTGACAGAAGTGCTTTAGGAGTGACACAATGCTTGGGTATGACTTGCAGCGCAGCCACAGCAGCCAGACACCAACCCACACTTAATCAAGCGTTCATGCATGCCCTGCTACTGACAGTAGCTGCAATTTAGCTCACACATGCCTACAGGAACAGCAGCCAGCACTGTATCTGCAGGTTAAATGTCATCGGGCTGCAACTCCCTTTTCAGCAGGAAGAAGTCAGCATGTGTAGGTGCACCAAGGAGTCCCAAACCACCTTTTCAAGGCCAGGCTATGCTGTCACAGATAGCAACAGGCTTTGTCTTAGAGCTGCAGCACCATGGCACAGCAGCAGGACTGAACAGACCCAGCCCTCTTCAGCCTCATCACCCTCTGCTCTGTTTCTGCACAGCTCAGCAACAACAAAACCCCAAGAACTTGCTTTGGCTAAATCAGGTTTTTTGAATAGGTATTCTAAGATGGTCACTTATCAAAAGACAGTTTTAGCATGCTTTCCCTAATAAAATACATATATTAAATTTATATGGTCATTACTTAAAGAAATCATTCTACCAGACACCAAAGTGCCCATGGATTTATCTGGCCTTTTCTTGACATCAGAGCCTTAGAAAACTATGAAGGCTGCTGATGCTTCTCATTCAGCTATGCAAAACTGCTTGTTTTGTTGAGGATTTTTTTGGGGGAGAGGAAGATTCATCCACAGCCATCAGTTCAAAAACGACATTTTTCTGTGTTCTTTATATTGATATAGCATCTGTCAATACTTCAGAAACACAAGTCACTGTCATTAGTGTTTACTACAAACCTAATGCAGTCAGTCATTCCAAGAAATAACAAAGTAGAAACTTAAATAGATGGCAAGCTACGTTTAAAATGTCTAGGCATACTTTTAAAAGTGAACACAAAATGAAAAACATGTGATATGTGGCAATTTATTTCTTTAAATTAGGACTTTAGAAAGTCCTTTTCAAAAGTGTTTCAGATGCAAAGATGCTGTAACACTAGGACACAAGTTATGAAGCCACACACAGTATATTCTAGAGTAGACGATGAATACCTCAGGTTTTATCCCTCTGATTTTCCTGGTTTAAATCACAGTATGGTTGTACACCTACATTTCCTGCAGTATTACAGGCTATACTCCTAAACCACAACATTTTGCTTTCAAATGCTGTAGTTTGCCTCAACACTAATTATTTTAAAACCAAATGCCTTAAGCTGTAACATGAGATGACCAGCAACTGAAAGATTATAGGACTTTATCAGAGAAACTGTTCATCTTTTGAAGACTGGAATTACTTTTCCACATAAACTCAAGCCCAAATACAGACATCACCTGAAGAAATTATGAAGCTCAAGCCCCTGCATGAGAACAAGTAAAACAGTTTTGAAGAATGTTTTTAATATATCCTTAACAAAAATCCTATTTGACTTTCAAAAACCTTTGCAGAATGAGATTGCAAAACCTTAGTTTCTTTCAGTTTTCCCTAAGGCATAACAGATTTTAAGAACTTCATCAAGCCTTTGGTGCAAACTAGTTTCATCTTTTCCGATACAGTCACTGACAGAAGAACACAGACCACTTCTCACTAATTTTAATATTCTTGCATCTTCCTGTCCCCTCATCTGATCTTTTTCTGCTGGAAACGAGCTTGTCTAGCTTTGTGGAACACACACAATGTATTTTTCCAAAGAGATGTATCCTCTGCAGATACGTTTTCCAAAACCTTCCTAAGCCCTGGTGACTGTGTCTGGTAGATGGAGACATTTAAATTTATCTTTCAGGCTGTGGCCAAAACCAGACACATTATTCTGTTAACTTAAGCTGCACTAGTAGGAAAAGCTAAATGCTGAACTTCAACGGTACTGCATCCCTGTGCTTCTTGTGATCCCGTATAACCCTCAGATCTGCTTCCATGGCACTGTTGCCAAGTCGACTTTACCCATCTGCATTATGGGATCTTCTTCCTGAAAATAGTATCTTGTACTCAAATACTGTCTTCAAACTTATCAGAAACCTCTTGTCCTCCAAAGCAGAGCATCAGAAGCAGTCTGAAAGTCCTACGCAGTATCCTTCAGATTTTGTGCCAATTCTGTTGATCAAAGACATCAATGTCTACAAGCACAAAGGTGCCAGAACTGCCCCCAGCATCATTTAAACTGATGTTTGATGGTGACTCATAATCATTTCCTGAGAATTATCACCTGGAGTTGTTCTCTCTAGACCTGGTCCCTTTGGTTCAGCTTTCTCAAAAACTTACTTTAGTTGAACAATTTTCCTAAGAGCAGCCCTACTGGGTCAGATAGCAGGTCTGTTGTCTGCATTATGTCAATGCCTGAAATTAAAATGCCTTTAATATAAAAATTTGATAAATAATTGTCAGTACTTTCCCAGTCTATTGTCCCAGCCCTGTGCTCAACTTGGTGACTCCGTGAGCTACTGGAGGTACTCCGCACAAGTCAGCCTTAGTGGGTTTTTCTTCCATTGATTTGTCCGGCTGCTTTTCAAATCCCTGTAAACTTTCAATATCCACATGTTTCAGAAAGGATTTCCAAAGCTTAACCACACATTGGGTCAAAACCAAAAACACACCCCTTTTGTTCATTTTGAACCTGCCAGCTTAATTGCATGCTTTCACATTTTGTACTGATAAAAAGTTAGTCCCTACTCAACTTTGCCACATCACTCATAAGACTGTCAAAATTTCTAAAACCTGAAATCTTTCCTCAGACCGGTGTTATCAAATACCACAACAATACAAAGGTTAGATTGGGTCACAAAGCCTTCTCCACCCTGGCAGACCAGGCACAAGGAAGCACTATTTCACCTCCCTTATGAGAACATTATTGTTAATGGGTCAAAATACTGACCCATTATCAAAGCAAAGGCACATAGCAATGCCCGAGGCTGAAGGACACAGTACTTAGTGCAGATTATAGAGGAAAACCCCCTCTGACTAGAAATAATGGGGGTGGGGAAATTAGTTCAACTTAGAATTTCTGCAAACTAATACTGACATGGTTTTAATTCAGAAAGCTATTCAGCCTCGCAGGAAAGTTTACTGCCTTTATGTTTGCATTGCTGTTATAGTTTTACAGTCAAAGGCATAACTGTGCCTTCATTAAATAGTTTATTAACTAAGACACATTTAAAACACATCCACTAAAAATACTGTCAAGCTAAACCTTAATTTCTGTGTAATTAAAAGCAACATCATAAAGGTTTGGAACTTGTGCTCTGATAATTCTGATATTTACTCTCCCATCTTAACACCGAGATCTTTCTTTTGCAGTTATTTTATAAACCATACATTTAAGAGCTAACTTGTGTGTTAGTAGTTTTATTATATTTAAACGAATACTGCAAGACATTTGCTTATACTTCTAAATTTTCAAAATTAACATTTTAAAAAATAAAAGATTTCTATTTTCGTTAGGCTTTTTTTCACTAAAAATAAAGTTTAAAAGGGCAAGTGATATTTAACTCACGAGTTCATCTCCACCCTGTTAATTTGTCACACTTGCAACAGAAGGAAGGCTCAGTCCCGTGGCCAGCCTTTGTACTCGGATGGCTGTGAACCCAGTCCATAGGCCGCCCCGCAGCCCGGCGATGCCAACTGAACTGGAAGGAATTAGGTCGCCTCAAAGGTCTGTTCCCTCCGGGAGCACCATAGGGTGCAAGTCACGACATAACTACTTCTCTGCACCTTTGTAAAAACGAGGCTGACAGTCAGCAGTACTCGCTGAAACAACAGATAACAACCACCCTTTTACAGAACCAGCCATCTATTAGTTCAGCTACCTCCATCCTACAGGCCTCTGGTGGCATTTACTGGTTCAGAACCTGAGAGCCAAGTACTAGAGAGGCATCAACAATGTATCTGCTTCACTGCAAGTCCTATTCTAGACCATTAAGGGGACAAAACCTTTTAAGTTTTCCCATTCAGTAATGAATGCAAGTTACAGGAATGGGGTATTGGTTTTTGGTTTTATATCACAGTGACACACGCTGCTCTCCAAACCGCAGCCTGCAAAAGCACTTCAAGCAGAAATACTCCAGAAGACGTTTTTCCACTGAACTACCAGTCATACTGTGTTCGGCCAGTAAAGGCTGTAAAAAATTTATTTTCTCTTACAGGGACAATCCCACCAGCACAGAAATGTTCCTGAAGCAAGGAGGGGAGCTCCGCAGGGATGGAATTTCACAGAGAATGATACTAAAAAAACACAAACAAGCCCACAAGGGAAAGAATTTCCATGACAGTTAATTTAAGGAAGTGAAGCACAGTCCGGAGGGATTCTGACCGCACTTCACTGGGAAGCTGCGGCTCCGGCAGGTCGGTCCCGCGGTGCGCTGCCCGGAGCGCTCACCCGCCGAGGCCCCGGCCCTTGCCTCGCCCGCCGCGATCGCACCTGCCCGGGCGGGAGGAGCGGCGGGGGCAGCCGGGGCAGCGCCGCGGCCAGGCCGGGGGACTGGCACCTCCCGCCGGAGGTAGGAGAGGGCGGCGGAGGACGAGAGGCCGCGTCCTTACCTGCTGATAGAGGAGGTGGTGCTGCGCTCGCTGCCCCGCTCGCTGCCAGCCCTGCTGCTGCTGCTGCTGCTGCTGCTGCCGCCGCTGCGCTGCTCTGCGCCGCCCCCGCCGCCCAGCACGGCCCGGCCCGGCCCGGCCCGGGACGTCACCGCCACAGGGGCGGCCGGGGGCGGGGGCAGCGCCGGCGGGGGCGGGGGCGGCTGGGGAGGCCGGCCCGGCCTTCTCTCCGCGCAGGGGTTGCCTGACGGGGAGCCCCGGCCCCGCGGCGCCCCTCGGGCGCGCCCAGGCCGCAACCCGCGCCCTCCGCTGCAGCGGTGGTGCTGAGGGGCTGGCCCGTGGTTATTTTGTGTGAGTTGAGTCTCTTCCTTTATTTTTTACCGACGCGGTTACATACAGGGTCATTTTGGGAGCCGTCTTTGTCTTTACTGACCATCGCCCCATAAAGAAAGGTGCCGAGCAGGTGGCGGCTCTCCTGCTGCACAAACCTTGGAAGTCAGAGGCTGTTTCAACCCTGTTCCTCTCCCAGGCTCCCCCTGGCCCTGCCGTGTCCCCGGGGTCCTGCCTTGGCAGATGTCACACGGGTGGGAGCAGCCATGGAGCACCCGCTGCTGAATGGCAGAACAGCATCTCCTGCCCCAGCCCTGTGCCCCGTGTACCTCCTGCAGGGCAGCCCGGGGCCAGCCTAGGCTCTGCGGGATTTCCCTGGCATGTGCCTACGCCCAACCATTCATCTCTGCGGCTGGTGCGCTGCTGTGACCTGGGGAGAGTGGCCCAACTGGACGGCATTTCATCATGCTCAGCCAGGGTGTCACGCCGCTGGTGCTACTCACAGCCACCCCATCCGTGCGGCAGCTTTGCGTCGCCTCCCTGTCCCTTGGCTTTACCACCATTCGTTCCTGGCGTCGCCAGCTGGTTTGTCAGCTTTCCCATAGCACTGTGCTTCTCTCCACACAATACTTCACGAGCAGCACAATGACCCCGACTGTACGTGCAAAGCCTCCTTCCTTGTTCTCCACCTGATGGTTCGTTCGTACGTATTTTGCTGACACAGGGAAACGAACCAGTTAACACTTCAAAATACTGTGTTTTCCCTGATTTTGCAGCCCTAGCTACCTTTCTTAAATCAGGGTGTGTTTCTCTGCATCCTTTTTGAGTGTTTGGACTAGACTACACTAGGGACATTGTGGGTACAGCCACTAGCTAATAAATAATTTACATAAGTTTCTTCAAGCCACAGCTGCCCACGTAGATATGATAGTCAAAACAATGCCGTGGCCTCTTTTAGAGGACAAAGAGAAATCCTAGGGGCTTCTCTAGGGGGAACCTAGAGAAACTCGGGGTTCTGTCAAGGATCAGAGTGGATTTACACATGGAAGGAAAATGGCAGCACATTAGGTGCATGAGTAATCCTGCATCCTGGGCAGAGCACGGGTGGAGTTCAATCCTGTGCCCAGATTAACATTCCTACAACTCCTGAAATGTGCTGTGAACTTGTTTTGGTTTTTAAAACATTCCACTTGCCACTTGTGAAGTGGCAAGGTGAATTTGATGATTGCATCCTCAGGTGACATAATCTATAATGAAACAATTTAGGCAATCAAAACATTGTATAACTTCTAGAGCATGGAAGCTTGTCTTTGGCATTACCTTTCAGGACAGTACTTTGTACAGTCAACCTTACTTTTATTTGTAAAAGAGAGATAAGGATAATTGTTATCTGGGGGGGGAAAAAAGTGAATGGACAAGTAAATGAAAATGTAAATTTGGTGACTGGCTAAAACCACCTCTGTTGGCAAAACAGGATATAATGTCAGGAAATGATCAACAAAATACTTCCAGTGTAAACAATCCAAGCAGTGCTGAGCACTGTCTCACCCTCTGATGTGCCTCTCCCTCATCAGAAGAAGCATGTCTCTACTTTCTCCCCTCTTTTCTCCCTGGGAAATTTAAAAATAACCCAAGACATAGCACCATCTGTTCTGTGAATCTTCAGGGAAAATACAGGAAGACTCACAATTGAAACTGAAGTGCAAGAACTTCAACCTAAGCAAAGAGGGGGGGAAGTGGAAAGAAAAAAACAAAGCAAAACATGTTTTACTGTACCCATTGCTTGTGTACAAGGAGCATTTCCACTTTAATTCCTAGGAAAATTGGATGAACCTCTGTAATTTCAGTCTAACCGGGACTTTTCAGAACACCAGGAGCAGTGCCAATGGGTAGGTGCTGCCAAGTAGTCTTTGTTTAATAGCTGTATAAGGAGCAGATGCAGTTTGAGGCTGGGAGGGAGGGCAGAGTGCCTTTAGCATCACCCTGTTCCTCGCCCATCTTGGTGCACCAGGCGGGGCAAACAGCAGTCGAGAAGCCTCTGTTCACAAGTGGCAACACACAGAGGTGGCGTGTCAGTGCTGCTGGAACTCAGGCAGGCTCACACTGTACACACCACAGCAAGAGGGTCTCTCTTGAGGAACCAGAGCTATAATAGCACCTTCTTAAATGTGCAAACTCCATGTTCTGGATGGCCTACCAGAAATTCCACAAGCATTCCAAAGGCAGAAAGATCAACAATACAAGGCAGCATGACATTTTGACATTTGACATGCACATGCATCTCTTGTAGCCCTGCCGCAAAGAACTGACAATACCCCAGTTGTCCAAGGTGTCTTCATTCACCCAGATATTAAAATCAAACATTTTAATATGAATCCAGGTTGTTATGGATAGTAAACAGCTTTTTCCAATAAAGTTGCCATATGTTTTTTAAAAAGATGTGTTATTGTAGGGATCACCATTATTTTGTCAGAGCTTTTGAATGGTAGTTTGGAAGAATTAGCAGGTAAAGGACCCTAGATGATTTCCCAGAAATCCCTGAAAATAAGGTTTTTTCAGAATCACAGAATGATTTGGGTTGGAAGGGACCTTAAAGATCATCTAGTTCCAGCCCCCTGCCATAGGCAGAGACACCTGCTTGACCAGGTTGCTCAAAGCCCCATCCAGCCTGGCCTTGATGAATGGTAGTTTGAAAGGATAGGCTGGTAAAGGACTCCAAGTGATTTCTCAGAAAACCCTGAGAGGACATTACGTATATTTTCATTTCAAAAAACATCATACAATGTCCTACTTAAATTTCAATGGAAGTGAATTCTTGTGTGTAACTCAGTGGATCAAGCTTCAGACTACTCAACATAAATAGGAAAAGGTAAATGCTCTCATACTTGCATTAAACATTTCACTCCTGAGATGGTTGTTCTTAAGTTTTTAGTTAAGTGTTTATGGCTGCTCAGTTTCTCTCCCTACACTTTATGATGAAAAGTTAAATGCAAAAATCTGGTTTGATATTGATTTCAAGCTTTTACTGTATGCATCTCTCCAGGTGGAATGCTTGTGTTTGAATCGTGTTGATATTAGCTGGCTTTCCCTGTGGATTACACATAACTACAACTGTTTTACACTTCACATGTAATGGGTAAAGTTCTGTCTGTAAAAATGTCCACTGACAATGGGCACTGACTTAAGTCACAGGTGATGACTTAATGTGAAGCCAGAAGTTCCATTTGCTTTACACTGTTTTGTTGGCATACTTTAAGGGTACATGAGTGTGACATAATGGCACAGTATCTGTGTAATGTGGTCACAGTAAAATACCTCAGAGTTTGCCAGCAGCAACTCTTAGCATTTCCTAACAGCTCAGTATTCTGGTTTAGCACTTAGATACTCCCCAAAAATTATTTTATAGTTTTACAATCAGTTTCTGGTAAAAATTAAAGTCGGTCGTTATAGAACGATTTTGGAATTACCCATGCAGAGTTTGCAAATGTGGCTAAGCTGCCAGCACAATTTATCTATTATTTGTCTGGATAAAGAATAGCTTGCTCATATGTTTGCAAAAACCTTTTTAATTTGGCTCAAGGTTGAGCAGCTTATGTTCAGAGAAAGAACAAGAAAATTTGCTGGGATTTTAGCAAAGGTGTTCCTTCCAGGATCAATCTTTGGTTTCTTTCCAAGCAGGCTTACTCTAGATAAACACCATTTCCTTATAATGTAAATTTTTTACTGGAAATAAATGTGTAAGTCTTATTTTATCTGCTCCCTTTTACTTAATGTTATGTGCACATACATAATTCTCTAATTTTGACAGTAGTGAAATGATCCTTTTTTTTCCTCTCTTTCCTGCAGAGTTTACATGAACATTTATTTTGACTACACCTGAATTTTTTTTTAATACTCTAACTTTTCCACAGGCCTCCTGTATTTCAACAGCTTCATACAAGTTACAAATAACTTTAGACATTATGTCTTAAGGTACGAGTTCCTATTTAAAGTCTTCCTGTTTCATTTCAATTTGTGAGTAGTTTTTTCTTTGACAACATTAGTTTAGGAAGATCGATGGTTTTGCATTTTCACCCCTAGCAATGTGTGACTGGTTTCTGAAGCTGTTTTTTGACTGGGAGTAAGTCTCTTGGACTGGCCCCATTTTTCAATTTCCTCTCCTTAAAGGATAATTCAATTAAGCAAATAGATTATTTTGAATTGTGGGTAGCTCCAGAGAACGAGGCTCGCATAAATAATAGCATGAAAGGAGGTAAGGGGAATCCCTGACTTGTGAACTTGCAATCCTTCTGAAGTCCATTGCTTTTTGTTTTACTTTTGTGAGTGGATTCATTCGATAAACACAAATGGTGAGGACAGGAAAATGAGATTACAGTACCGCAGGGTAGCTGGGAGATATTCCTGGAGCCATCCCCGTATTTGAAGACAGATGGATTCCATTCCTGGTACAACACGCCCCATGTCTCTGGGGAAAGAATTTTCTTTTGTTTCTGCTGAAGCTTGTCTTTGGCAAAGATATCATGGGCCCACTCTCATACATATTTAAAAGGAGAATGGGCCCCACTGGTTTAGATACATCATCTGGAGGACAGGGAGGAGCTCTAGCGTAGGAAAGAGAGCCCAGGAAAAGCCACACAGATAACACACAATACAAATTACTACAGAGTTTTTAAATTTTAGCTTCCTGCCCCACTCCCTGTCAATGCACTCTGTGATCACCTACATGGAATTCCTTTCTGATGATGAACAGCAGTTGCCAAAAAAATAACCACAGGCTCATCTGAAAAACAGAAGTAGCCTGTAGTAGCAAATAGGTAACCTGTAGATGTCAGGAATAGAGCTGTCCTTCCATCATGGAGCAGGGGCTGCTCACCTGCAGTTAAATGAACTTTAGGATGGATTCAGTACTGAGATCATGGTGAGAGCCTCTCACACTTCTTAGCAAAGGGAATTCTGTGGGGTTATTAACTAATTTGTAAATCTTTCTGTAAAACCCACTGTTCACCTAGTGTGTTCATGAACGATTATGTCCTGTTAAACATACCTTGAGGACTTTTTTCCCATCCCATTTCAGACTGTTCATTTCAGGCTTTAGCTTTAGGTTCATTGCTAGCTTTAGGTTTTGAGCTAGTCTTGGGAAAGAAAAGTTTAAGAGGAATAAGTAATCCCCTTGAAATTCTAACACACCTTTGGGCAGGGACCAGAGGTCTGGCAATAACCTAATTCACAACATATGGGCGTCCAGCTGTAACTCTCCTATGCTTCATGTTGATGTAAGAAGCAAGAAAAGAAAAAAATATACATGAGAAAAATGCTGAAAAGGAAGATTGCTAATGCTACTAAGGTAGGAATGCAAAGCTCTTGCAGGCACCTCCCTTCTGTCTAGCCTTCACTTATCACTGTGCGTTTATTATACAGAACAGAGAGAGTTTAATTTACATTGCTTGTTGAATAAATCCACTCTCAAAGATGTGAACTCTGTTGCTGCTATCCATCTGGGCAAACCACTTAACAATCTTGCTAGGGGATCACTGATTACTGTATGAAGAAGTAATGCTCTTTTGCCAGAAAAATAGGCTGCCAAAGCAGCACATTGTTTCAGCTATCTTCCTTTGCAGCGCAGTTACACAGGCACTTGAACGCTACCAAAAGCACTGACAGACTCCAGTTGCTTCCCCATACCCTTCCCATATGTGGGATAACTAGATTATCTAAAAGCTCACCCTGAGTGCTTTCCTGCTAGTGAGCAGCCCTTGAGCTGGGTTTTACACCCACACCTAAATTCCACCACCAGCTCTTCAACTCCTTGTGGTAGGTGTTTAAGTGCAAGATAAGGCAAACTTCACTGAGAAGTTAAACACTCACTGTAGCATGACGTTCTCTCCTGGCATGCTTATTTGGCCCAGAGAGTGCCAAATTGTCCAGTTTAGACTCAGTTACAAAATGTGCTAATAATCTGAATCACCTATCTGTTCACAAACAGTTCTAGGAATCGTACTACTACTCAAATTATTCGAGAAAAATAGCTGGTATCAAAACCTGCTGCATTTTGCTTTCAGTGGCTTATACCTTCACTAACCTTTGGCTGCTCAGTTTAAAGTTTTCCAAATTAGCTATTTGCTGCAAATTGAATGCTAGGTAAAATGCTTCTGCTCACATTGCTAAAGAGCAGTAACATGGATTATACTTTATTAGAAAGTTGCCCAGAGATTTGTAGCATATTTTTAAATTTGGCAAGCAAGTTGTATTTTATGCCAGAGCTGTGCCTTTTGCCAACAGTCTTGAAATGCAACCACATTTAGTGAAGCTGCAAGTGTCTCCCGAGCGTCAGATGTGGGCTGGGCATGAACAATGCAGCTTCATTCTAAGAACAGCACACCTGGAACTGCAGCACTCCCACTGCTGCACTGCCCAGTAATTCCTCTGCAGCACCAGACAGGTTTGTCACACCGAATACAGAACTCAGAGCAAACTCACAGAATCACAGAGTGGCTGAGGTCAGAAGGGGCCTCTGGAGGTTATCTGGTACAAGCCCCAGCTCAAGCAGGGACCCTTAGAGCCAGCTGACCAGGACCATGTCCAGACAGCTTTTGAGTATCTCCAAGGATGAAGATTCCACAGCCTCCTGGGGCAACCCATGCCAGTGTGTGGTCACCTTCATGGTAAAAAAAGTATTTCCTGATGCTCAGAGAAAACCTCTTCTGTTTTGGTTTGTGTCCATTGCCTCTGGTCAGTTTGTTACCAGCCTCCAAACAGATACTGTACCATGGATCACCACCTCCAGATTCAGATATTCAGACATCTCACTGTCTGTTCATCCAGCCCATATTTCCTCAGCTTCTCTGCTGATGAAGTTGGCAACACAGCATCATAGAGGGACAAAGACAGAAGTGGCCATTTTTCTGGAAAGAAGATTGAAGAACTGGGCTTAAAGACACGATAAAAGATTAACAGATGTAAGAGCCAGTTCACAAGGGATCTCATCAGGGGTTTGGAAGGAGGGAAAACAGCAAGGGACAAGTGATGCATGGGTAAAATCCGGAAAAAACACCAGAACAACTTCTCCCCTCATGTGTTTTCATCTAGGTAAGCAAGAAAATGACAACACACTATGACCACTTATAGAATAATAAAAATGAGAACTGTGGCATAGTTCTAGGAGTGACCATCATAGACTGAAAATGGAAGTCAGAAAAACCAGAGCGTGCACAATGCAAAACATGCATTAAGCAAGACAAACATTCACACTAAGAAGGCAGGAAACATCCAAAAATTTTTAAATTGTATAAGGAGTCTTAATTTAGTCCACTTGCATGTACAAACTTCTAAGTGATCACACTTTCTTCAGATACCACTTGCAACAGATGCTAAGTCAGTGTTTAGGGAACTTAAAATTTCACAGTAAAGACAACTACGAGCTACATGATTCATATTGTTCATGAGAATGTAATGAAAAGAGTATCATTTTTTAAATCATCTAAATAATTTTTTTCAAACACAAGCACATGACCTATTGTTACAGGAAAATTACCCATTTGACAAGTTACTTACAAATATTTTCTAGCTGTCACTATCTACTTTCTTATTTTAGGTGCCCAATTTGAGATGTTTAGGGTCAGATTTGCCAGAGTTTCTAAACCCAGAGCAATTAAACAACAGCTCTATGCAAGTACAGTTGAATGCACTTCACTGTGTAAAGAACAGAGCAAAAAATTGGAAGACAGAATTAAACACTCACTTGGCTGGCTTCAGATAAATCTCAAGTCAATAGAACTTCAGTCTAGGCAAACAGTTCTCCTAACCACAAAACTGGTTTCTCTCAAGTAGCTAAGTAAACAGCAGGCATCTTTTTAAGCTTACTTCTCAATACTCAAAACTGAGAGTAGCTGAAGCATGAATTTCATCAGTTTAGAGTAGCTTAGTTTAGTTAAACTAAAACGCTTTTAACATCTTTGCCTGAACTCCAGCACTCAACTTGCAATATGGAGATAATGATAATGGAGAAACTCTGACTGGACAAAATAAGAGTGAAGCCAAGTTCACCCCACCTAGCATCTAACTGGCCTGAAAAAAAATTCAAGAAACTATTTGAATTCAACAATGTCCCTATGAAATAGGGAACTTCCACTGACTCCACAAACTTACTTGCTTTACACAGACAACAAAGGCACAGGGATGCAAGTGAGAAAGCAAGTTAGAAATCAGGCTAACTATACTGCATTCAGGTTCATTAACCATATATGAAAGATGAAGAATAACAGAGAGCAGAATGAAAAACAAAAAGACTGTACAGTAAAGTGTAGAGACAAAAATGAGCTAACAAATTCATCCACAGAACACAGTCCTTGCAAAACAAAGACCTAGCTTCCACAGAAGGGAAAAAAAAAAAAAAGCTGTATGACTTTTTAATTAAATTTTGCATCACAAGCTGTCCATACAAACACATTCAACACATTGTTACACATATTTGCTTAAAAATGTCTTGATTCTGGAACCTAAACATTCATTTGCAGTGCAAATTTTGTTTGAAGTCTAGAAATTTCAGTAGTTTTTATAGGATGGGAGGAAGCTGTGCAACTTCTCACGGCCTTTTAATGCCCTTTTGTAACATGGAGATAGTATTACAATATTGTTTACAAAGCAGTTTAAGTTTCAGGACCGAGGAACATTTAAGTAAAAAACATACTCCCTTTGTTTGCATTCCAGTACAATTTATGACCTATTTAGTGCCATTTTCTGTGAGAAATGTGACATCTTGTAATAGTGCTCTTTTTGTATTACAGAATAGACACACTATCTGGCATATTACTGATGTATAGTATGAAATAAATTTCCTGGCCTGAAGATGAATATATGAAGTTCTCTAGAACTAAAATAATTACTGGTTTCAGTCTGCTACATAAACAGTGAATTCATCAAGGCCAGGTTGGATGGGTCTCTAAGTTGGTCTAGTGGGAAGTGTCCTTGTCCACAGCAGCCAGGTTAGAACTAGATGATCTTTAAGGTGCTTTCCAGCCCAAACCATTCTATGATCCTAAATCTTTAGATCCTAGAAACTTGAAATTCCAAACAAAGTATTTCCCAAGTTCCTATAATTAATGTCACAGGTTTGGTCCAATGTATAATAATGTCCCTGTCTAGATAACCACCGCATTTCTTATGTACACATAAAGATATGGAAAACAGATTAGTTTTTAAAAATTTAAGTTAGGAAGGAGAAGCCTGATGTAAACAGACACTGTCACAGAGTTTGTTTTAAAGTTACATCTGGAGGACAATGGGGTAGAGGTTTGCTAACAGTTTGCAAACTACTGCTGTGAGACAGCATGGGTATCTTTAGATATAGTATATTTAGTTGACATCAGACATCAGTGCAAAAGTAAACTAAGTTCCTAAACTTTGAAATACGTTTAAACAGATACAGTTTTGTGTAAATAGTTGATAAATTTTCCTAAGGTACACCACTGAGAAAATCTAACATGTTTTAATCTCTGGTGTTTAGGCCAGAGTCTACACAGACTCTGCAGTCAGGAAACTCAGGCTGCCCAGAGCATGATGCTTTTCCTCTAAGTGGATCCTCATAGCTTATGGGGAATAAATACTCAGCTGAATCAAACTAGTCTGGTTCCCACTGCCATTATCCAGTCAGCTCCTATAGAGGAGAACCTGGTCCTGAAAATGGAACTTTTAAGTATAATCTAAAACTATGACACTGTGCAAACGGACAGATGTATGATGTGGATTTGACTATTCTGTTAAAAGAAACCATCTATTTATACAGTACATTCAGCCCTACTGCTGCAGATATACAAGAATTTTTTATTTTAAAAATTGCAATAGTTTTCTTTCCTGCCGCTGCTGAATTACTTACCTGATGATTGATTGGGTAAAGTCACACCCCAAAAAACTCTTACATAATGACTAATAAGCATTAACAACTAAGAAAGAAAGACAAAAAATAAAAAGGCAGGTAAGTCAAGTCTGTCTCATTTACTAGAAATTGGATACTTTTAAATCTAGATAATCTTCTGTTCATATATATTCATGTATGAACATAGCTTATCTATCTTTTCAAGCATCATGCATTGCAAATAGCACTGCTTACTCTCCCCCATGAACATCAACTGTGAGTCTAACAGGAAAAAAAACCAAAGGGAAAAACAAACAGTGGGAACAAATGGGAAAATATAAACAAGCAAAGAAACAGGCTGGCTGTTTGAATCTAGGTTGTGGCTAGCAGTTACTCTCAAAACTGAATAAGGAATCCCTAAGGAATGGTGTACATTACCCAGTTTCCTTTTGTAACCACAGGGTTGCACAACTCCAAATGCAAATTGGTTAAAACAAGCAAAATTAAGCCTGTCAAAAAACTACAACACACCACAACGGAGAGAACAATCACCTTCCAGATTACATCCTCCCTTAACCATACTGGAGCTTCGCAAACAGACATCTTTCACCACATCTTTGAGCAGGCATTATTGAGTTAAGCAGAAAGGATTTACTTCAAAAATATGGTGGTGAAAGGTAAGTAAATTGCTGTTGCCCCTCTCTTACTGTTTCAAAGCTATGGTTTGTAACATCAGCACCCCTTTGATTTCCAGAAGTAGATGGGGAAAATAAAAAAACTGGGAGGAGTACCTTTGTGAACCCAGCTCATTGCACAGAGGTTCTTTAGGGGTACTGAGTATGCAGCACTGAAGAAAGACTGTTATAAATAGTGTTGTACCAAAATAAAAATAAAATCTTTTATGAGACTCCAGTACCTCTCATCATTCCCATGAATCAGGACTGCAAAGAGCAAGTATCTTTATACCTACTTCTGTTCATATGCTAAAATACAAGTGTCATATTATCAACATAAAGCTTTACCAGTGACCAGAAATACATTCTATTTAAAAATCAGAGCCACAAATTGAGTTACTAAATTAAGGAAACTGCTTCTGTTTGTAAGAGAAGTCTAGTATTTCAGTTTCCAGAGGTACTATAGTAATAGAAATTAAAAATCATACACATTCTGCTTTACTCATTTGCTATGCAAGACATGAAAAAAATGAAAATCAACAGCACAGTTTCCTCATCTTGCTGTAAGGTTTGTGTGATTTTTCACTCTTTCTTTACTAAATATTTTGGAAGTCAGATGCTTTCAAGACAAGACTGTAGTGGAACCTCAAAAATCAATTCTGTTCAAAGTCTCTGGTCTTAAAGAGTGTGCTCAGTTTCTCAGCAGGAAAAATAGGAATGTCACAAGGGACTACTTAGATGTCTCTTCTGCTTTTGCAGCTATCCTGCAAATGTGCACCACAAGTACATGCATTTTTTATGCTAAGTAATCTAAAACCTTAATAAGAATTCTTAACTGTTATTCTACCCAACCTGAAAAACAATACAAACAGATACATTTAATTAGGTGGCCATCTGATCCCTTACACTGCAGAATGCAGTCAGGCTACTCCTAAAGCACTTGTAATCCTGAATCATCTAAAAAAATATACAACATATACTTTCCATAGAGTGCATGTGTTGTCATGTAATTATTAAATACACTTATCTAGTCCCCACCCTACTAGCTTCCACTGAATAAATCTGATTCAGAAAAGGCACTGGTAAAACTTGTTAAGATTGCAAAACATTGCAGCATTGCCCACCATCATGTTAATAAAAAACACTTACCAAGCACATGCAGTAGTGAGCTTGTTAAACCAAGTCAGGAAGGTCTTAAATAACTCATTCTTAATTCTGTAGGTTTTTTTCTATTAACGTCACATTTTATTAAAAAAATAAGTTTCCTATATTTAACATGTATATTAACTTGCTGTATGTGACTGAAGAACTTGAGACCTTTAACACTAAATGATAGTAAATCCAACACTTTCTTCACAGCTTTGAAAAAGGGTAAAAGGGAGGGAGGATGAAGAGGAGGACAGGAAAGAGAAAGAAAAAGGAGGAAGCACCAGGCCATTCCCACTAAGAGAACCAAATAGTTCTACAGCATCAAAATATGAACCTGCATCACAAATATTAGAAAACTACCATATCAATGCAATGTGGATATATTCCATATAATTAAAACATACCATTGGGAAAGCCTAGACTAGGAAGGAATAAATTCTATCTGCAATTGTCTCTCCTCTATTTCAAAGAAATTATTTTCCTTCCCTCTCTTGTATAAACTACTATTCCAGTATGCCAGTTGCACTAAAGCCAGATACACAAGACCCTGCATTTCCACAATCTGGAACTATTTTATCCCTATTTTTCCCCACCAATGGCAAGAATAATGGATAAAAATTTGAAGGAGGAAACAACTCAGAGGTGTGCACATTATGTATTTAATTTATAGTCCAGGAAATTGCCCCCACATTCTTTCAACAAGAAAACTGCAGGAGTCATCTCTAACAGAACACATATATTTGGTGCTTACATATTCTCCACGGGGCCCAAGGTTTATGCGAGAGAAAACAGGGAATGAACAACTCCCCTAAAACCCACAGGTTATCTGTACAAAAGATTAGCAGCCCACAGTTGTACTATGTGCAACCACTCTGCCTTGGTGAGAGAACCCCCCCTGTAAACAGAGGGTGTCACAGAGAGTCCTCTGTGCAGGAATGCCCTGGAAGTAACATCATTAGCAGCTGTATTTTCAGGGTTTAGTGAGAATGAAAACTCATGGAGGCCATGAAGCATTGGGTTAGACTTGATGTTGTGTACAAAAATAAAATCTCAAGGGGCCCAGAGTTCAGCTAATGAACTCTCTGCTGCTTCTCTTTGGGAAAAGGGAATGGTAAATGACACTCCCAGTAGAAAAATCAGGAGAGAAAATATCTGCAAGGAGAGATAGAAGGTCCCCCTCTACTCCCACAAATTCCTTCCTGGGAAGTGACATTTTCTGGTTCCCTTCAAAATTATCTGTATTAGTAGAAAAATGGAGATATATATATCCTTGCACAAATCTTTTCTTACTTTCTTCACTTCAATGCCAAAGCCTTTCTAGAACAGGGATAAAAGGCTACATTTGCAGTTTAAGCAACAATGACATTTTACATTGTTGTAAAATCAAAATACACTGGAAATATCCAAGCAAGTTCCTACATTAGTCTGATGCTACCTAAAGCCAAGAACAAACAAGCAAGCAATGAACACTGGTATTTTGGTCTTTTTGCATGGATATTAGAAAAAATAGTAATCATACACTTTTTTCTTTTTAAATGTTCATTACTTAGATAAAGCACGTATGAATGTAACATTCAGAATTGTAACATAGAAAATGTAATGTGGGCAATCTGCTGTTCCAAGTACACTTACCAAAATACAATTTTATAATGAAGAAAGTCTCAAAATACACCTGTACAACAATTGGGATCCACAAAATATGATTTAATAGAGTCACTCAAGATCACTTCATTGAAACCACTTTTATAATACTGTTTGAAGAGCTACCTCTGGTCAAAGAGCACTCTCCCTCTTTCCCTAGCCTGTCCCACTAAAGCAAGGGTGGAATTGTAATTGCAATGCATATCTTCTACACCCCCAAGTCTGAAGCGGTCCTATGAGCTATGACACTGCCTACACTTAGATACTGGGATGATGGGAATCACCCTCTCGGAGGCCATGGTACATTGAGACACCTACCCATATTATTGTTTGTAGCGCAAGCAGAATAATCTTGTAAAGGGCAACTAAACAGGGTCAAAATATGAATTAATTATCTCACTACCAAATCATTCCCTATGTGTTACTTAAGCATGTAACATTAAAACTTAACTGAAAAAGAAAAAGGTAACCATTTTATCCTATATTTTCTTTATTTCCTTTATGTTTAGAAGTTGCTATTTAAGTTCTATTAACAGAAATACATAACAAAAGCTCCCTATCAAGTGGAAAAAAAGTAATTACAAATGCTGAAAAAGTTGGCCTCATTAACATATGTACAGACTCACTTAATACACATCTTTGTGGGAATTAAACCATTTTATGACACACATTTATACAGGCATTAAACATTCCCAAGTAACTTTGAGCAGAGAACACGCCAAATCTTTAGTCTGGGTAGACAAAAATGTAGGTTTCTATTTTGATTGTGGAGCTAACATGCAACAGATACAACATTCAGTCTGAGCTGTTGTTGGAAAGTTGTTCTGTCTTTTCCTGCAGAATTGAATTTGGGTCTTTCTGTCCCTTCTTGTCCTTGTTCTGCTGTTCCTGGAGCGTCAGGATTATTTGTCGAATTTCTTCTCTTTTGGTTTTCATTCTTGGGCGTGGAAACCAGTCTGTTAAGTTCATTGGTAGCTCAAAACTCAAAATAGGATTCTGAAAAAAAAGGCCATTTGGATATTAAAGCAAAGAGTTATAATCTAAATGAATGAAGAAAACTACAGTGAGGAAAAGTACATTCTTACTTCATTCCATAGGCATGGAACAAAATTTCTACAATTTCCGTATTTTATATGTGTATAATTATAGTAAAATCAATCAAGCTTCAGTATGTTACAGATTAAAACCCATCCAGATCACAGTCCTGATTATAAGAATGCCTGAACAATCTACTGGTTTTGCTACATCTTTTAGACTAGGCATTTGTCTGCATAAATATGTAAAACTCTTATAACTAAAAAAAAAGTGAGTGAGAGAAAACTACTATAGAGATATAGGACAATTTTTAAGAATCACTAGCATCAAAATCTAGAGCTGATCAGGAATCCAAAACATTCCTCTTCTTATAAATAACCTTTTGGATCATGACCAACTAGGCAAGACAGATTTAGATTTCACCCTAGAAAACTAAGTCCCTGCCTATCACCAGTGCTTTTTATACTTACACTCTGTTGTCTTGCTAGGTATCATTCATCCAAATAATTATGATAATTATTATTACGAAGCATTATCTATTCCTTTTCAGTGATACTGTACAACAATTCCACCCATGACAATCTGGGGAACAGTGCTGTCTCTTAAAGAAACTCCTCCCTTTCTGTACTCCAGTTTACATCATCAAGGTTCTTTAAGAGTTAATTACATTCATCACTAAGGTAAGATCAGCAAGGCTGCTTGTGAAAAAAAAAAAACAAAACAGTGACATTCTGCACAGGAACATGTCAGTGCCTAATGCTGCGCTACGTTTTTTTGTGTCGTTCAGTGCGGGGAAGACAAGCAGTGCCACGGTGAGAGGCCGGCTGTGCTGTGCTGCACTCCGCCGCCCCTCGCCCCGCAGGTTGCGGGCAGCCGGCGCTGCCCCTCCCGCAGCGGCCCCTGGCGGCGCCCACGGGCACGGCCGGCTCGGAGCGCTGAGCAGTCCCGGCTGTGACAGCCCCGCTACTCACGGTCACCCACCCTGACAAGCGAGTCTCGGTTTCAAGACACACATCGTGATTTTAGTACTTAAAACAAATCCACAAAGAACAAAAAGATGTGCCTGAACAGTTCAAAAACATCAGATTAAGCACCTGCTCCCACGTACTCTCCCATCAAGTTTGTAGAGCTGGTGCAAAATGAGACTGTGGTCAAATTTCCAAATACAAAGCAGCTGAAATTGTTCTCTGAGTAACTTCAAGATAGTCTAGTACTGTGCAGCCAGCTCAGGTTTTCCCTCCCCACTGGAGTTACTCCTGAGAATATGCTGTGATTTGTGCTCTCTGACACATGTATGTGTCGTGCCTGTTCTCTGGCAGACAAAGCTGCTGCACGCTGCCAGACTAGACAGGACAAGGGATTCAGCCTGACATAATCCAGCAATCAATTCACAAAAAGGAATGGGCTAGGATTAATAAAACTTGGTTGCTCCTCACACCCCCCGTGAACAAAACAGGAGGCACTTGGTTGTGGTTCTAAGCTCTTAGGAACTCATCGGAAGAGCAAAGCTTTTGCCTTCATGCATTTACATGCATGCATTCTGCTAAAGCCTTAATGCCCTTGTGTAATGTACGAATGGAGAGAGGGCTGAATGGTAAGCTGCCAGCTTTTCCAGGAAAGGGTTAGCTACAGAAGAGTTTAGAACAATGCTCTAAAGCACCAGGGATTCTAAAGAGTTACTGTCCCATGCAGGCAGCAATCTCACTTGACCATCATATTTCTCCTCCCAGTCTAGACGAAAAGGTGCAAATGCCTCCACTTGTGAAAGGAGCTGTAACTTGAAGACCAAGTCAGCTTGCAAGTAAGTAAGCATTCAAACAATTCCTTCAATGGAAACAAGATTTGGCATTTAACTGTAATGATTTCACTTACATGTTTTCTTGCAAGCTAAAAATACCCCCAAAAGAAAGATAAACCCCCTACCTGTGTCACATTTCCGAATTTATTGAGTCACAGTTCTCAGGAGAAAATGATAAAACTTTTTGTACTGCATTTTAGTTTAGATTTTGAACTCAAGTTCTTATTGCATGATTTTAAAGGGTACACAGCAGAAGAACAGAAAGGAAGACTCTAAATGTGTTTTCTTTAGATTCTCTCAGAAAATTTTATGGCTTACGATTTCTTCTATGTACTTAAAACTAAAAAGGATAATTAGTTTATTTTCAAAAAGTTACTCTGTGTGTTTATGTAACAAATTAGTTTATAATGCATAATCCCATAAATAGATATTGACCTACACTAGGAGCTTTTTATAGTTGTAATCATTTTCACAGCTTATATTTGATTGCTGCAAGAATCAAAAATAGCTTAAAGAACGTACATACCTCAAAAAAGCTCTCCACATACTGGAGGATGTACACTCCACAATCACTGAAGTTGTTCTGCTGTGGCACTTTTGGGTTGGAACCTTTCATGACATCTTTGGAAAAGCTTCTTTTGCTGCCTTTCCTGACTTCCCATTCCACCTCTAAATATCTACAATAAAAGACCATGCAAATAAAAATAGTTTTATTCCTTGAAGAATTTAAAAAAAGCCAAAAAAACCAAACAACAACAAACAAAAGAGAACCCCACCAAAAAACAGCCCCAAACCAAACTAAAAAAACAAAAACAAAAAAAAACCCACCACAAGAAAAAAACCCCAAACCAAACTAAAAAAGCCCCAAGCATCAGATAGGAAACTTACTCCCTTAGTGTTTTCACAACATTTGACCGGGAAGGGCCTCTCAGTGAGTCCATAAGCAAAATGCAGGGCCTAACAGAGAACACAAGTTTTAACTACACAGCATTTTACAGCAGCTTGAAAAACACGTTACACAGAACTAGTTTGTGAGGTGGCCTTAACCAAACTAGATCAATACTCCAAAGTTCTGCCAGCACTGCTGTAACTTCCTATTTGGGATAGCTAAATGGCAAGTTATATTTAACCACACACTAAGTACACTCAAGAATGTACTTAGAAAATACAGTACTGTCAGACAATTTCTTACAGTTGCTTAGAACACCTTCAGGTGTCTAATGCTCTTTTAGGTGCACAAGGTGTCTGGGACACTGGCAGGAGAAAATAAGGCACAGAGCCCACAAACGTCCTGCTGGAGTAGTAGCTTGAGGATAGATGGGACGCTAGAAGTCATTAGGAAAGCATGTTCAAGAAGTGATCCCAGCCTAAATCTGAAATCTAGCTGGTAGTTATACACAAAACACCCACCAACTCTATTTGGAAGACTTTAAAAATAATGTATCTATAACCAAGCATAAGTGTGCTCCAGTCCTCTCCGGCACACTACAGACACTGGTATCCTGTCACTCTATCTAAAGCACATTACCTTTCCAGGAGCCACAAGCACAGCAATCCTATCAGCCACCTTACATGCACGTTGGATTCATACATCAAAGCTAACTCATACCAGAGTTCCAAATTTCAGCATTATATGTAGTATGTATTTTGAGGGATAAATAAATGCAATTACTTTTCACAAAACTCTACTTTTTCTTATCTAACAATAACACATATACATTCAAAGTACCATTCAAAGAAACTTCAAACTAGTAAATTCAGACAAAATATCTGCACGCATTTACATATAGGTGTGTTTGCATTTATAAACTAATTTACATGTATGCAATTTTTTAGGCATAAGCATATAATCACTTGAATAATGTTTGCTTGTACTTGTTTTAATTTCTGGTAGAAGTATTTATATAGGTACTGCTCTTTAAAAAAGCATCACATTCTCTTTAAAATGATCTTCTAAAAATGTAGTGCTTTGCAAGGGGAAGAAGCGACAACCTTTTCAAGGTAATTTTCTATTTTATATAGAAGTAATTTTAAAATATACTAATAGTAAAGTATTTAAGTGCCCTTAATGACTTTTGATACTTAGCATCAAAGATGTTATGAAATTTCACATTGGATTAAAATACAGTCTGCTGGAAAGTATTATGTACAGATAATCTGTCATCAAAATGGGACAAATTTAGCCCAGCTATAATCAGAAGCTCATAAATATTCTTAAAAAAACGCAACACAGATGGACTTTTTCTTGAAAAGGTATTAAGTCATATATTCCATAACATCTATAAATCTATAATTCTATTCTGCCTCCTAAAAATGAACTGTGAGTGTACTGTGAAAGTCTTCACCTTTCTAATAAACCTTGTATTCACAAGAAAGGAAATACAAAAATAGATAAATTATGAACAAAATACAAAGGCAACTGTCTAGACAGCAATACTAGTAACAATATTTCTGGATTTCAAATCATGCATCTGTCACACTGTACTGCAAAGAACTGCAGTCAATATTTACTATGAAATTATTCCTGGGTATCAAATAATAAAAAAGAAAAGTTTTCAAATCCAGAGCAGATAAAAATCTTTTTAGAAGTGTGGAACACTTATTAGAGAAGAAAGAACAGAGAGAGACAATAAAGAGGAACAGCTACAACACATTTAGATAAGAGAAGGGGGCAGTTAAAAATTACTCCCGTTTTCCTTTACTAATATGAGTAGTGATAAATGTTTTCTTCACTATTAATTTTTTAATTAAAAAACATTAATCTGCTTTTTAATATAGGATACATTCGAACATGCTTCTGCACCTTGTTTTTGTAGGATTCCAAGTGCAAAATACCAAAGAACAGCCTTATTGGAAGAAACAATCTTCATTTGCCTGATGCAGCACACAGGTTTAACAGAAACCAAAAAAACTATTATTTCATTAGAAGTTTCATTCAATAAATTTTCTGCTCAGTGAAGATTTTAATATAAAGTTCTCTCTCAAACCCTAACAGCATGCTGACTGAAGTATTTGAAAATTCATGTATTGCTATTTCTTCTAATTACTGTGTTTTGTATTTCATAAACTTGTATGAAATTTCCATTTTAACTGTTTTAATACTTACTGTTTGCAGATAGTTGGCTTCAGGTACCATTGTCCCATTTCTGAATTACAGTTATCATCTACAAGGCCACCATCATCACTACTGTCTTCCTACAGAAACAATGTGGTTACAGTTTTTAAAAGCTAATACTGTTCTTTCAAACAGATACATAGGAAATTGTTACCATTTTCATTCAGGACCAATAGCTAAGTTTAATAAAGAAATGATAGCTTTAATCTGAAATTATTCACTGTTTGTTAAGTTGGCCAACTTTTAGTCACACAGTTTCTGAAATTCATGCTAGAATGACATGGGTTGAATGCTGCTATTAAAGGACTGTGAAACTAGAAAAATGCAACCAACATTTTCAAAATACTGCTGGCTTAAAAGACATGAATCTCCATTATTTAGTTATAATCCAAATTATCAATACTTTTCCTGGCCAGTGAATGCTAAAAATTTGCTTGGCAGTTTCACGTATGTTATCTTCTAGGTGAAATGAGACAAGATCTGCAACAAGCTCAGAAATAATATTTTTGCTACAAAAACCAGCTTAATTCTTAGGGCAAGGAAAATTAAACAACCATGATACACAGCATTGCAAAAACAATCATACCACAAGCCAGGAAATATCCTCTAGCCTTCTGACTTCAAAATTGATTGCTACAAAGTTTATGGAAGTTTTATGAACAAAAGCACTAAGTTGTTGTACCTGGAGGAATCCCAGTGATCCATAGTTTCTTACTCTTCCATTGAGTTCAATATTACTACCACAGGCCACTGCTCTATGGTTAAAGAGGTGCTTTCCAAAAATGGGAATCCCTGTACCAGCAGGATTTGTGAACATTTTTGCGAGCACTGTGTATATTTCATTAACACACAGGATCCTGGCACTGAAATCCTCAAGCTATGCCATAAAGATGTTATCATATTAGAAACTACTGCCTAGTTCCTTGTACACTTGTTCATGTTGCAGACTCAACTCCTTTTTTGGCAAATGAAGAGGTTGGCCAACTCAGCTTGTCATGGTCATTTCTACACTTGCTTTGTGCATTCTAGAAAATATCAGTGACAGCTTCATCCTGAATTAAGTTCTAAGCTACACGGCAAACTAAGGAGCTTGGAATCTGTTCCTTTTCTCATGGAATGCAGCTGGCCATGTGCTTGCTTCCCTGCCTTCATGCCATGTATTTCAGACTGGAAATACTGTACTGCTTATTCTCCATCTTCTGGAAACTCTAACTGCTACAAAACAGACAGGCAGTTCCATCAGGCAAAACTCAGAATGTTTGCACAGGTGGCATGACAGGAGAGATGGGCAAAGCCCAGCTGAAAAGCACAGCTGAGTTTCAACATCAACTGGAGCTTTTATATGTGTGTACACATACACACAGATACTTGAAGTCATTAGAGATAGCTGCAGACTGAAAAATAATAGTTTGTTCTGGACTCAGAGGTCCGGAAAAGGTCATACACCTGGAACATGAGCAGGAAGGCCAATTAGGAAGAGCAAATGTGAAACTTCTGGCATGCTTGCATTGAATTTACACTTGTAGAAGCAACAGAGCTATGGAATAATGCCCTCATACCCAGCACTGAGTCAATCAGGGACATTTTAATATTCAGTCTTTCCACAGCTTTAAAATCTACATGTTTTCCAATACGAACAAGAACGGTACTTGATTATAAATCCATGCTGTGTAAATCTGATTAGAAAAAGCACCAACGAAACAAAACAATAGAGTAGCATATACTTAAAAATGTGTCTGGTTATATCCAGGAAATGCATCTGAAAGAAGAGCAACTTGTTCTTGGGTTTAGTAGATGAACATGGAGCGAGGGAGACAAAAGATAGAAGTGTATTGACTTTCAGCATTCCCACTAAAATCACTATGTGATATTGCCATTACACGAAAGACTCACAAAATTAAATGCAGCATCAGTACAGGAGTTTTCTATTAAACAGTTAAATGAACAAATGCATAATCTTTTCTGTCAGCTAACCTGCAGATTTTGTAGGTAACCAGTGCTTTTGACTTGGCACTTGTCAAGCTAAGTAGCTTTAGACAAAGCACATTCACAATCTGTACACTGATTTTAAGCTGTTCATTCAAAATACAACACAACAGCTCACATTTCCTAAATGAAATTGCTAATTTCTTTACCTGGTTATCTTGGTCTTCAGAAAAATCTATAAGCTCATCTTCATTTAGTTTACTGCCATCAGCTGAGTCTTCACTATAGTTTAGTCTGATTTTGTGCAATCCATCTGTATCAATCACAGACAGCAGAATATTTAAACATCAAATACTATGTCATCATTGAAGACCAAACTCATTTTAAATACCTCAGATTTCCTCAGGATTGCTCACAGTAACTGTGATACAGCTAACATATAATAATTTACTCATGCATATGAACAAAAGTGAAAAACTTCTTCTAAGTAACACAACAGAAACTATTTCTTATTGTGTGAAATGCCTAAAAAAATCTGAAACACCTAAACCAAAACCCACTATGAAATTTCCCCATAGTTCCATGGAGCCTTTATAACAGTCTAAATAGGTACTGCTACCAAAACAGGCATTCTGATATGCTCTCTAAAATAACCATTTATTCCTATCCCTAGCTGGTTCCTTTCATCACACCAAATACATCCATACATACAGTGGATCACACTGAAAAAGGTAGCCATTAGCTTATTATTTTTTTAACTAGAATAATTTCCTCCATCAGTTTACTGTGCAGTTATATGAAGACTTGTGTTGGTAGAAAGGAAAAGGCATCTTGGGAACACACTGGTAGGGAAGGCAGAAGGAAGGATCAGCTCTCCTGGGAGCAGCAGCTTAGAAATATTTCACAGTTTGTTACATAAAAAGATTATCTATCTGTAAATTCACTCCCAACGACCTCTATATATTTAGTCACATATTTAGTGGGGAACAGCATCAGAAGAAAAAAAATTATGAATGTTCTAGCTATATCTGTACAAAAACCAGACAGCTACAGGCTCACTAGTCTTACTACTACCATATAAGACTTCAGAACAGATTTTGATGGAAAAAATAGTAAACTGTGGAAATAAATGAAAAATAAGTAATTCATGGCAGCAAAACTCAAAATCTTCCTAGAAAGGGGCTATGTAATATGTATAAACAATGACAAAAATAAAAGTATTGGTTATGGTGTCACTGAAGGACGTATTACCTATTAAAGGAAACTAGGATTTCTGTAAGAACAGTAAATAGGGCAGTGAAGTAGCTAGTGGGAAAAAAAAAGGAGAACATCTGCATTTGAGAATATTTCAAAAGAGATGTTAAAGTAACACTTTGGAAAGAGGTCACCAGTGGAGTTCCAGAGAGACAAACTTGGGAATTATTCTTACTCAGTATCTTTGAAAAGACCTTAGCATAAAAAGCAGGTCATGTACTAATGTGACTTACTGCTGACAGATTTCTAAAAAATAAAAATTGGAATTGAGACAAATCACATCTTGTTCAAAAACTGAGCAATAAAAAAAGAGATAAGTAATAAAATTAGATATATTTTGGAAAACTTCAAAGTTATTTAGGTATGAACTTCTACAGATTCACAAGTTCAACACCAGGATTTAGTTTGAGATCAAGCCGTCTCAGTTTAGGCTCACATGGATAGTTAGCACCTAGGGTCTCCCCTATGTTAGCAAACCATAATCAGAGCACACTTAACTGAACAGCTATTCTGTATCTGCTTTAGGATGAGAAGAAGAAGTCTCTTGGCTTCATTGACTACACTATCATAGGCATGCGTGGTCTTTCTTGGATATCCACGACTTACAGATGGATTTGCCACAGTCAAGGTCCACACCCTTCTAGAGTTGCTCAGATAACTGAAGGCAGAATACCTATCTTCCATCTGATTGAAATGGAAGTTTAAATACAGTGCATCTAAATTCAGCTCCCTAAACAAATCCTTAGGGGTCAACCTCACCCTTAAATCAGAACTATGTCCCCTGAGAACATCTGCTTTAATGAAAGGTTGCATCATCTTCAATAGTTGAACAAGAGAATGACCATCAGCTGCCAATACAATGCAGCCAGAAAAAAACACCAAGAAATGTAATCCTAAAAAAAAATCTGTCATGAAGAACATTCCCATTACAGACAAGCAACAGTAGCAGCATCCAAGACATGAGACCACATCATACAGCAGCAATATCCTAAACAGTAACAATCACACACAAAATGAAAAATCAACTCAAGAACACATCTACACACATCCCCAGCACTCCTCCAAGATCTTCTAGGAACAATAACAATGTTATCACAAATGAATACATTAGAATAGAAATTAGTCCTGTTTACATCCACAAAGACATTGATGTTGAAATGGCCTGCAGTATACAGATTAAACCATACGATTGGTAATGTTTTCAGAACTTGTACTATAAGGTATACAATTCCTTACTGTGTAAACGAAGACCATAGGAATACTACTAGAGACTAAAGTAAAAGCTTTTGCATAATCAGATGTTTCCTAGTCTATGCCTTAGGGAGACCCAAATGTTGCAGCGAACAGAGAAAACAACCTTTTTTTAATTCCTTCACCTGCCTTTAAAAGTATGCCACCTCCTTTGTTCACCTGGATACAAACATGATTGCAGATTGATGAGTGCAGTCTCCACAGCAGTGATAAACTGAGAAAGACTCTCTAAATGTAATACAGTGGTCATGGAGGAATTTTTTTTTTTTTTTAAGAATTATTTTCTTGTTACTCTTTTTACATACCTTCTTATCAGGACATTAAAGAAATGAGTAGTGTTGAACCAAAACATCAAATGATAAAAGACACCGATATTAAGGCTGGTTACATCATCTTAGGTCAGTTTTCCCCTGCACATACATTTTAAGTATCCAAGGTTAACTACAATTCTTTCCTTAACAATTGCAATCTTGAGGGAAGCAAAAAATTATTTTGTTTGAAAAAAGCTCATAGAACTGAAAAATTAATCTGATTTAGGAAAACAGTGTTTTATCTCCAGCCCTTTGCCATGAGATTTAACGTCAATAAAGCCACAAAAACTTTTTACATGCAATGGCTGTGAATTACTCACAATGCAAGCATTTGAAGTCATATATTAAATTTTTGAAGTATGAAATTTACACCACTGCAAAAGTAGTAACAGATCTGAAATATTCAGATTCTCCAAGTATTTCATTAAAATGCACATATTTTTACAATTACATACCCATAGATTGGCTAGCAGCTGTGAATTCACCCTGTATACCATTTTCATCCAGTGTTCTATGGTCTAGTTTATGGCATGCGGATTCCACAGTGTTAGGTTCTTCCACATCACTGTCTACTTGATTCAGTTTTTTGAAAGCACTTTTTCCCCTACAAGGACTTTTTCTACAACACAAAGATTCGCTGTCCTCTGTTTCAGTGTTTGGGTCGATTAAAGCTGTACTGTACTTTTTGGTAAACGTCTTCTTTGCTGTGGTCTTGGAAGGCGAGTTTTGTGCATCTAATTCATTTGGCAAAGGAGATGGTGTGCTGCTCTCTCCATCTGAAGAGGAAGATTTCATCGGCATCGCAGCATTTTCATGATAATGGGGATTTGGTTCATATTTGGGTTTTTCTAAACCAGGAAAACAGATAACAGCCAAAAACCAGTGGGCGCTGCAAAGGAAAAAAATACTTTAAAAATTTGCACTTACATTAATGCCCCCATAATTATTCAAAGATAAAACTATACTAGCTGTTCACTTTTCTGACCAGGTTTTACTCAAGCCTTCACAGGCTTCTGCAAAAGTACAATTTCTCCATGCAAATAATCACCAACAAATTAACATGATGCAGTTAGTTGAAAAGAGGTGCTGTCTTAAATATTTATTTCAATTTGCTCAAACTTTATACATTTTCTTCTTTATCTGAATTGATGCTTATTTCCTCTATAACATTTATTCATTAATGCATGAATTAGAGATTGTAGAGTTCATGTTTTATGGCTGTTTGAAGTTTTCTAGTAGTTCAGCACTAGCAACACAAGTAGCCAGATCTAATGGCACGGCTGAATTGCCCACACTCTTCCACATATAAGATCTTCCAACTGTATTTAACATTGCACATTTTTAAAGAAATCTTGTCAACTGTGAATTGAAGAAGGAGGAAAAAAGAGTGCTTTCAATGCCATCACAATGGCTTTGCTGCCTTCCTCACCCTTCAAAGAACTCGCATTCTAACTTTTCCAAACCAAAACCAGTTATATCCCCCAACACAAAGTGTAAGTTTTGCAACAGTTTCCTCCTATTTCCTTGCTTTTTTAGGCTTCACTGACTTGCCATTCAATCAGAACTAGAGCAGCAGCAAATTCAGGGACTGAGGCATTACAAGTGGATTTTGATTGTCCAATTAAGAAATTTTCTGAAATTTGTCTACAGCAAATAACAAAACAGAAGCCAGCTATGTATTATACAGGTGAAGTCACATTTCAATGTGTTTTAGGAGACTACAGAAAAAGCAAGAGACAAAATTGCATGCCATACTAAAAAAAATAATTAGATGGTTATGAAGCCTAAACTCCATCAAAAAACTTAATGGCAGTTACAGTAAATGGCCATTGAAAGCAGCATGTGTGGTATGGTTTTCATGAATGATTCACCACACCTAATAAACGTATTAAGTACTGCCCAACCCTGGAATTAGTGTGTACTCTATTAACAGAGACTTTATGTACCAATTATGTCAGCAGACTAGCATATTAACCTGGATGTAGAAAGAGAAGAGCTTCTAACTTTTAAGGGAACAACCTGTTTTCACTGGAGACTTGAACAAGAAGGACTGTACAGCCAAAGCACATGGATGTAGTTGTGGTTAAATCGAGACACACTGTTCTGAAGTTGACTCTGCCCCAGAGTCAACCTGCCGACTTCCAGTTATTGCAGTTTGATAGCTGGTTAGATGGTGAGTCTACATTCCCTAAACTAGTGGTTATGAGACAGTCTGGAAAAACTTGTTGGAACTAGACACCAAAACCCATCAACTCCCCAGCAAACCATCACTTTCTCATCTCCCTGGCTACTTGGTTATTTTTCTGCTCTGCAATAGTCTTACTGTACCAATGTGAGCATTATGTCTTCAGTACGAACTGTTACGTTCCACTTGCTGAGACACTCATTGCTTTAGATCCTTGTCAGTAAACAAACAAGACAGTGAAAACGACTGTGTTTTAAGTTACTAGCAACATAAGTAATTCTTACAAAACCACAGAACTATTTGTTTTCCTTTTTAAGTGACTTCTAATTCACTCATTTCTCCTCTGCATAACCTCATTTCTCCTCTGCATAACCCACGTGCATATGTGAATCACACATGAGAGGATGGTAGAAAGTGAACTATAGAACAAGTGCAAAGACAGCTTAAAGTTTAAATAACAGATAATTCAAAGTTTTGGTACTTGAAGTTTCATGGGAGAGGGATGGCAAGGATCAAGTCTGCAGCGGACAGGGACCTGCAGCGGATCTTACACCCAAGCCATTAAAATCCCCTAGATCTGGATCTTGCCAGAGGTTATGGTATGTCAAAAACTAAAATTAGTGCTGATGAACACCGTTGTTGGGGAAATACAACTTTACAAAAAGGACAGATCTACGTATGGCCAGTTCTCATAACTGCCTCTATACTGCTAGCCTCAGAATTCAGCTGGAGAGGAGGCACGAAAACAAAAAGATTTAGAAATTTGCCTCCCACTTGTACAATGGCACAGTATCTAGATAAATCACTTTTTATTAAAAAAGTCTCTTTTAATTTTCAAAATATCAGCTAGGTATGCCTGTGAGATGTCATTTAGAAAATTCCTGTCTATCTGTCCTTATTTTGTTTTTATTGCATACATTTAAAATACAGTACTTCTGTAAAACTTTGGCTTAAGAACTGTTTAGATCATTTCTGTGAAATACAGAAATGTGTTTGTGACAACTTGCTCTGATCTTAAGGAAAGCAAGCATCATCAAAGTCCTTAGCAACCATTAGAATGCTAACGGTCTGCCTCCTGACCCTTAACAAATAGCAGGACAAAGGGATATAAAGAAAAAGAACAAAGTTCTCAAGGCAGTTCTCAAGTTTTCTTTCAATATGCATTTATTGTAACTGAAGATGATCCCATCTGTACTAGAGAGATCTCATTAGAAAAGACTAAAGAAGATAAATCCTAAAATTATCAATGCCAAAAGCTTAGAAGAAAGAATGCGAGGGATTGAGGTAAAACCTAGAATAAGTACTCAGCAAAGTTAATTTTTGCTGTCTTTATATTGTCTGATAATTCTTATACTAAAACACTTAACGGTCTTACATAACTATTTAATTTTTATCACCTGGAAAAAGATGTTCATTCCCTTAATTCTGAACTTCAATTCTTATTGTAGTGTAACTTTCAATATCAGAATTATAAAGCTTAAGCCTTTACTGAATGTGATAAAAAAACATGTTCACTTACGCTTCATTAAGGGGAACAAAAATGAAATCTTTCTCAAAAATATCAACATGCCGTGTCCACGTTTTTACTCGTCCATGTCGCTTTTGTTGTATTCTGCAAGACGAAACCAACACACAATTTGTAGGGGGGCTTATTTTATTTGAGGGAGCATTTTCCAGATATTTTCACCTTAAGAGCTTGTTAGGATTTTCAAGGGATATTCTTGTCTGCTACAGGTCTGGATGCTTCCTAGAGTTCTGTTGATATTTCTCTCTATAAAGCATCTGTTTTTAAGAGTCTTCACTGCACTTAGCTCTACGTTAAACTGACTTATCAACAGACTTACGAAAGGTTTGAAGTTTCATGAATATTTCTTCTTTCTCTTTGATTAAGGCGTTTATAGAAGAATGAACTGAACACATGTATTCTATCAGCATCTTCTTTTTTCAGCTTTTCAAGTACCAAATACCTAATAAGTTTAAAAAAAAAAAGAAAGAAAAAATAATGGAGGTTTCAACTCAAAGTACTCAGCACCAGAGTAAAAAGGACTGGTAACAGGTGCTCTCCACCAAATTGTGGCAGCTTCTTACAAAACAGCTATTCGGAGCTGACTATCCACAGGAACTAATTAATGCAAAATTTATGTAAATATTTCAAGGTATAAATATTTCAAGGTATTATTGGTCTGCTCAATCAACAAGCTGTTCTGCTGCTCTTGTATTTATTTTTGTTTCATGGCAGGAAAACAAATTTGCAAGGAGTTTGTTACATAAAAACCTATCTAAGAAACCCGTATCTTGTATTTGAGCCACCAGATGTCCAAAGCGTGGCTCCAAGAGTGACACACTCGTTTGATTTTTTCTTCTAAAATGCGTTAATAGACTGAAAAATATCCATACACACCTTATGTGTAGCATAAAACCAGCAACATGTAACTATTTAATACACTTGTAACATCTGAAGCATCAGTGACAGCACAAAATTAACTTATGTATTATGTTAACCAAAACAAATGAAATTCCAGGAAACACAGATACTCTGGAAAGAACAACTGAACTTTAAAAAAGCTTTCCCCCCCACCCCCAGTTAAATTTGCTCTTGAGATGTTAAAAAGTTCAAAGAACCTTCGTCCAGGTAGGAACAATGTCATTGTCAAGCAGGACAGGAGAAGAACCAAACATTCTTGCAAAGATCATAAAACCTTTAAAATTACAGCTGTAGATAGGTAGAGACCAAGTGTTATCAACCGACCTATGAATTTTTAATATCAGAACCTTTCATGTTTCAAAGTAAAAGACAACTAAAAACTGATGTGAAATAAAACTTACTTTAAATAAAAATCAATAATAACATCATTTAAAAATTCTCCTTCATTTAGACAATGGAGGTCTTCGTTGGTCACAGAAATACCACCTTTAGCTGGAGAAGGTGGATAAACTATCAACCTGAGAAGAAAAATACATTCAATAAGAAGTGTGAAATGCCAAAAACCCCTCAGAGAATTATTACAGGGCAAAGATAAATATCTTACTTTTCTATAGGACCAATAAATACTGTATGTGGTTCGCCAATTTCTTCGTCATCATCAAAAAATGGTAACTGTTTATTTCGCTGCTGCATTTTGGACTCAGAAGCAACCTTAAGGGAATAGAGTCAATATTAATTTGCATACTGTGCTCAATTTTACTGAAATGGTAACAAAACTTCATGAAGTTCAGCAGTGTAAAATCTGGTTTTTTGGAGGACTTCAAGTCTTGTGGGTTTTTTCCTTTCCTACCTCACCTATTACACTAAGGTCTTTGCTCATTTCTTGCAGAATCACAAAACTTTCTAATTCTTTAAAAAGTAGTTTGTTTAACGAAAGCATTAACTAAATGTAACTACAACAGTGCAACCTAATTTCTTGATTGCAATATCACAATTTTACCAGTTGGAAAAAATTATGTTGTCTGATTATAATAAAGATTTCTCATCCCTTAATGATTTTTAAATAACAACATTACTTGTGGGCCATTGTATAACTCTCCAATCAAACTAAACACCCTAAAAAGTACTGCGAATGCACAGACTATTTCCCATAGTTTCGTAATCCACCATGGACCAGTCTGGGAATTTTCATATAAAAGCCAGCAAAAGTTGATGGAATTTTTTTTTTGGCTAACACACTATCCTTAGTGTATTTGTAATGCACATAATATAATGACTTAGTTCTAAAACAAAAACATAATTACATTTTTTATTTTGTTTTCTCTGTGAGATGGGCTTCCTTTGGAATTCTCCTCCAAGCACTTAGTAAATGCAACAAGCCTGGCATTGGCTTCTTCAAATGAAATTTTCACAAAGAAGTCAGAAATATTATTTCTAATACCAATGTCCATAATTATTTTTTCAAATATTGAATTTGCATGAGGATCAAGACCAGTTTCAAAAATCAAAATTATGTACTGTTCTTCCTGACCTGCAAAAAAAGCAGAGAGAAAATTATTCATTTAGGAATAAAGTTAAGCATGTTGCAATTACAAACAGATTTCATGAATTTTAGGCGAACATGAGTACACACTGCTGATAATGTACGTAAGCAGTAAAACAGATGTGAGCAGACAGACAGAAGGACTAACTGCCAAACCTTTCTTACCTGCATTTACAAAGAGTGCATTCAACTTCTACCTTAATCAAGAAATGTTAAATATTACATCTGATAAATTCTTCAATTACACTAATGCAAAGCCAAAACATATTTTGAAATAACATCTTTGTTTACTGAGAGTAAGACTCTGTAACCAATACTTTCTCTTTTTCTTACAGCAGTTCCTAGCCTATTGTTTCACTACAATTTCAAAAATTGTATATTCTGCATAATTTCTTTTTATATCCTAGAAGGCTATGCTATAAAACATCAGTGTTTTTGAAGAAGTTGGAGAGAATTACTCAGATCAATCAGCTGTTATATAATCTGAAAAATCAAAAAGCCATAAATTGCAAGGAAAGGAATTACTTTACACAGTCAGAAAAAGGAATAGAATTCAGGCTGCAAATCCCAGTCTCACATCGCTGCCCAACGCAGAGCTGCCAGAACTCATTTTCCTCTAAGAAGAGCTTCAGGCACAAGCATAACCATTTTCCTTTGGTCATTCTTAACCCAGCATGCTAACTCTTACGAAAAATAATTCAGCAGCATAATTCCCAACTCGCTACACACAGACTTTCAATGTCTAAATGGCTTTTGGGTGTTTCTGTTTTGGGAGCTAAGCATCTACACACAGTTGCTTACACAGCTCGATACAAGCTTAAATTGATTTCATTGCTTACAAAGCAGAGAGCAACCATGTTATCACAAAGTGCTCCTGCATATCAAATGCAATAAAGCAGCTGGATGTAAAACTCTCTGTGCCACAGCCTCAGGGAGAAGAGCTGGGCGGGAACACTGCTGAGAGCCATGCCAAGGGAAGGACTTCTCTCACAGACAATTTGGGAAACTTTCCCCTTTTCTGTGAACACCTGTGTCCACCAGGGGTCTAATTCCTGCCCCCAGAACTGTGTCCAGGTCCCCTGCATGCTCTCCAATTACTTTTGCAATTGTAAGACTCCTTAGAGCTCATACTTCTTACAGGACATGGATGAGACTATTATGGGAGCACTCAATTCTAAGATTGTTGAAAGCATTTTTCCTCCATTTGAATGCATTCATATATGTACGAAAGTGTGTGTAAGTATAAATTACCACAAAATTTAACCTGAAGAAAAGCCTATTGAAGAGAAGGAGGACTCAATGTTACATTTAACAGGTGTGCATATTAAGATGCTAGGACCTTGAAAAATATGTAGAAATTAAATTTAATTTTAATATAAATGAAGATAATCCACATATTCTCCAAGCAGGTATTTGTCTGTCTCACAAGACCATGACAAGTATGCTGGGGCAACCTATACAGCAGTTTCTCCTAAAGGTAAAGCCTGTCAGCAGAACAGCACAGAAAGCAGAAGTATTACAAAAACTGCCATGTAAATGTAAAGGCTCGTATACAAAAGCTAACCAAACCAACTTGCTTTCATTCAGTACAAATATTAGTGAAAAAAGTTACACTAAATTGACTAAGTGTTGTAACTAGCATGTTACTGGACAAAGAGAATGCCCAGCTGTTCTGAAATGTACTCCTTCTCAGCCTGGGATGGTAATAGTGTCTGAAAAAACACTACATCTACCTAGCCAGTGATGACCCTTTTTAACCTTAATGCACTCATTCATGACCCAAAACATGAAAATACAATTTGAAGTTAATAGTAGAAATAAAATTGTTTTACTTACTGTCTCCTTTACATTCGTACCAGACATTATCTTTACTCATTTTCAGTTGATCTCTCAGACTGCTACAGGTTGAAGGTAATGTTTGTAGGAAAACTACTGGCAATTTTCGGACACTACACCATTCACATTTAGTAAGCTCTGAAGTTTTCAGGTTAATCTCTCTGATATCACTTTCTGATTCTATGAGAAAATAATGACATATTAAAATATAGTAAAAATCTGTAAGTTTCCTTTACAATTTCCCCCTTGATTTTAACAAGAAATCAGTATGTGCTCACTAGATTTCCTAGAAGTTTTTAAAACTTTAAAATCAACACATATGCAAGAAGTGATGGCTTTTTATTTCTTAGAAGACAGGCTAAATTCCAATGTCACCTGTCAAGAAAGGAATCAGAAAAACTGTATTCTGCCCACCAACTTTAAATTACTTTTTATTCCACAGAAAAAAATCCCCAGAATTTCCAGTGATTTAAATCTGCAGCTATTGCTATGACACATTTTACAGAAGTTTGTAAAATTTTCTTTGCACATTTCTCTTTGACCAAGTTGCCATATGAAAAATAACTTGAAGAGCATAAACACATGCAGAGAAATAATCTGACTGCCTGAGGAAACAAAGGACTAGTCCTAGTTTGTTTCCCAAAAGAAATGTCAGTAACATGGTAAATTTTTAACACTGCATCTGATGCTGCCAATGCCAATGTTGAGTATTTTGCAGGTTTTATTGAATTATAAAATTTGATATAGAAGTGGATATACATGCAAAACTCAAAAGAAAAAGTAAAGTATTAAGTGCTGCAACAGACACAGCATTTAATGAGTCACCATTTTGATGCTATTGATGAATCAGGTGCCATGGAAATAATTTCACCACACAGCTGTTTTAACCAAAACTTGATAGCCATTTTCTACAAATTATATTAAGCTTTTCAGTGTTCTATTTTTAAAAATACATTTCAAGCATGAAAACTCATAGTTTCTATGGCTCTGTATTTTAGATGCAAAATAAACTTAAATACTTGACTGAGCAAAGGTTACCCTTATCTTTACAGGTTGTGAGACACCTTTCTGCATGTAATAATGACGAAATACAATAGTTCTCTTTTACAAATAACAACAGTAAAATTAACAAGACTAGATCTTAAGACTGCAACTTAAGATTAACAAAAGGTAACAAAGCTTTTCAGGCCCAGAACAAAACCCTACAAAAGAAAAGAAAGGAAACAGAGCAGAGCAGGAGTTGTAACTCACCATTTCCAAATTATGTCACTGTTTCTTTCAGTGACATGAAATATACAACTTTCAGGCTAGAGAAATAAATATCAAGAGAGATCTAGACACAAAAGGTCTAAGACACCAGTGTGGTTTTTACTGTCTACTTAACACAACTGAAATAAAAGAACTAATAAAGTGTTAAAAAGATAACACTTTACAGGAGGGTTACTCTTGCTTTTTATTTTTGTTAATCACTTTCAAGAAAACCTTTGCCAATCATCACTGCATTATCTACAGATCTTCAAATGAATGATTAGATCACGCCAAATCAGATCAGATGAAGTAGAACTAATAACTCAGTTATACACGTGTAAAGGTTTAAAATTCAGTAACTGGGCAGATACACCAATAATGTAGTGGTCTCACGTTCGCTGAATTTTGTTTGCTAAATTCAGTGTAGTGGTCTGAGTATTTTTCTGCTGTGAAATATGATTATGAGGAAAGAAGGCAAAACAGGCCTAATTTAAAAGATAAAAACAGATAGATTTATTAACACACGCAAGAGAAAAAGAAAAAAAAATGAAACTTCTAAAACAACCCCTTCTCCCACTATGAAATGTTAACTTTCCCACAAACAATCTAAAGAGGCAAAACTTAAGAGCTTTAAGTCAGTACCACCTGTAAAATAGTCTTTCATTCAGTCTTTGAGAGAGAGAAGTGTCTCTCCTGGGGTGTTTGGGTAACTTTCCACAAGACAAAACTGTCTGCTTGTGGCTTCTAACTCCTACAAAAGCAGCCCGCCCAAAACTTCCGCAGTTGTAGACCTCCCATATCACGCAGCCTTCCCATGACTACATATGGGCTGTGGATTCACACTGGGGTTTCACTTTTTAAAAATGCACAACTCCACAAGCAAAGGATATTCTCATCTTAAGGAACAGAGATATCTTCTAAATTCTTCATGGAGGCAGAGGGCTTCTCCTCATCTCTCTCTTTTCAAACATCTTATAGGATCACCAGATTACAGTCTCTAATTCAATATTCACTCCATAAATCACAGATACTTTTGCTTAAAAATCTACAAAGCATCTCCCCAATTTATATTGCCCACAATTTAAAGGAATACTCTAGCATATTTATATTACAGTCTGTTACCACAACTCACAGGAGGTTTTTCAGCCTAAAACCAAGGCAACTTGTCATCTCTCCCACTTAAGAAGTCACTCTTCTTTTACTGACTTTGGTATCTTCATATTGTCTCTTTACATGTCTCTAATTTAGCTTTTTCTCTCTTTCTGAGGAGGGTTAGAGTTTTAGGAAAGTCTCAATCTGTGTCAGGAAACATTCCTGTCCGAGCCTGCAGATGGTCACGTGATCTCTGGCGGGCGGCAGCTGTAAAAACCTTAAAGCCATGCCGGTGAAAGGAGGCTCAGAAAACGGCAACCAGGATCTCTTGCCTGGCTGAGCTTTTTTTGATCCCCCACCCCTCGGTCTCATGGGGTGGGCACGGCCCAGCCTGGCCTTGGTGCTGCGTCCGGGGTGGGGGGCCGGGCTGGCAGCGTGGAGCAAGCCTTAAGGTCAGCTGGATGTTGATAGCCGAGGCTTCCCCTATCCTGCCGGCAGCCGCCGGGCTCAGAGGCGGCAGCAGCAGAGCCTGACCGGGCTGCGCGCAGGCCCCGGGAGGGGCCCGTGGTGGAGCGGGGCCAGGCTCGCCTTGCTCAGCCGGCCAGGCTGCTCCCCGTGGCAGCGGCTCCCGGAGAGCCGGCTGGGCCGCCCTGGGGGCAGCGGGGCCTAAGCCGGGCCCCACGATGTTACCTGGTGGCTCACCAGGTGTGAGGGCGAGCTCGAACACAGTCTCAGCTTATATGGGTATTACTAAAAAGTCCTATCAGTCTCTCAGTGGTCAAACCACATGCCAATAGCCAGGAACCGGTCCCTGCCCCCCCTCTAAAACAATTCTAAGGTCCTGACAGGGCAGTACTCCATATTCCTCTCTAACCAAAACCAAAACTGTGTTAACCCGTAACAGCATGTCACAAATTGTGAATTTTCTGTCAGTAGAAGGCAGACACAATGCAAAAATATTTTAGTTTTTATTCACCAGGAATAAAATTTGTATTCTCCATTTTCTTTTATCTGACTAAAGACACCCATTATAATTTATTACATAAATGGCAAAATAAGAATGAACATTTAATTATTATTTACTTGTTAATACCTTTGACACAGTTACTTCATTCAAAATAAATATATTGAGTACTAACATAAAATGAAAAATGTACTCACCTTCTTGACTCTCTAGGCGTATTTTGATATAATCCAGGCAAAACTGAAAGACAACACAATTGTAAGATTCTACATCTTCTGCAAATTTTAACTGACTTAAAGCCTTTAAACTGTTAGCAAACACATTTCAATGGACTTAGTATTTAAGCAATAAACATTTAAAAATAGTATTTAAAATGCAAGTTTTAAGAGAAAACAAAATGCACATTTTAGCACGACTTGAGCCAAGGACACTCTTTGCTACTCTAGTCTCAGTCATACTGACTGTTTAAACTTTAGATCTCTCTGAAGTACTCAGCTTTCAAAAGCATTTACAATATTCTGAAAAATACACAAATTCCATTTCTTCAAAAGAAAATGTCATCTATCAGCATTTAGGCAAATCAAACAATACTGTTTTGTAGAGAGGTTGAAAGAACAAGTAACACCTCTCTGCTGTTTCTGTGATTACTCCAGCAAGAAGTATGCATTCTACGTGGCTGACTGCATACAACTAACATTCAACATCTCCTTGAAACCTCCATGTAACTTACAAGGCTAACGAAAAAATCCCACAAAGTAAAATTGTTCACCTCTAGGACAATGCTTCTTCCTCACACCTATCAATATCAACTTTCTTATAGCTGTTGTTTTCAATTTTTTAACAAATGCATGCTAGCCTGTAACCTCCCCCCAGCATGCAAACAAGTTTTTTGAGCGTTCTGCAGCAAGTATTTCTACTAAGAACCAGAGCTAGACTGCATGTGTTGCAACATAGCAATAATCTGGGGTTCTCTGGAAATTACAGCCTCTGAAATTAGAGGCAAACTTACTGTTCCCCAGACAAAGGCAAAACATTACGTTGCTCAAACATGAAAATGCAGTATCCATCAAAACTGGAAAAGAGAGCTGTGAAAGAGCAAGGTTACTTACAATCACAGGTTCCACTACCATTCTGCGCAGCATTCCTATGCGTATGCTTCGGCAGTTCAGAATGACACTTTCACAGGAATTTTGGTAATTTAGAGGTACAGCCTCGGTTACCATCTCTTGAGAAATAACTTTGCGGCGTTTTATTGGAGTGTTAGACACAATGTTCCCAAACTGAAAAGTAATTTTCAAGGTTTCAGAATGTTTCACTAAGGTTTACTGCTAAACCAAGCTTGTTAAAACTAATGACGAAATTTTCAGCTACTTTTCTGTTGGTCAACAGGATTACTTCATCCGCCCCAAACATATACAGAAGGTAAATAATTCCTAGAAGACTTTTTGTAACACCTGAGGATGTTAATATTGCTACATTCAAGAAGAAAATAAAAGGCAGCTGACACTTGTAGACACTTTATAGGCATTTCCAAATCAAAAATAATTTTTCTAAATTGCCAAAACAAATTTATTTTTATCTTCTGGAAAGAAGACAAAATATGCAGTCTAGCAAGACAAAGTTATTTTTAATATATTTTATTTAGATAAAAAAAGCACTAATGCTGTAAAATCACCACAATGCTGGTGGTTTAATTTTTTCTTTCAGTTTTTGTTGGTCCAAGCTTTCGGTGACTACTTCTTGAAGTACATTGCATCCATCATGACATTAGCAGAGTACAGTCTTCAAGAAACATAAATAAATAAGCCAAATCAATCTTCCTTAAGGCATCTCTACAGAACTACTAAGATGTTTTTAGGATAGATTCCAAGGTGAGAAGACTAAACATTAAAAGAAGACCATGTGGTGTTTGGCCCCAGTTCAAGAAAAGTCTCTAGATGCTGACTGAAGCTGTAATCTCACTGAAGTATCCCGTTAACCAACAGAACAATCTTACCAAAAAACCTATTAAATTGAAATAATGCCTGCTGATAGCCAGGAGATAAATATATTTATTTTTTGTATTGCTTATATTGCTCTATTTTGTTGAAGGATTTTCTGTACACTAGTCTTTTCTTTGGTATGTATATTGTTTCATGAAGCTGTCCATGAATAAATATTATTCTTAGTTACAAAATGCAGTTAAACTCCCACAGAAAAACATTCTAAGGGATTCAGCGTTTCTATTAAGACTAAATCTCGAAAATTACTTCAAACTCCCGAATCACTAGCCTATCTTGGCAATAATTCAAAATATACTTTTGGATGCTTCCTTCATTTTATACACTGGAGGAGGTAGGGATTCTAAATCCCTAAAATTAAAATGTTTTCCTAGGCCTCTCATTGAAAAGAGCTTTTCCTTTTTGTCTGCTGAACTGGCTAAATATTATTAAAAGCTCAAAACAAATCATGGACAAACAATAAAACAGCGAAGTTTGAAGTGATGCTATATTCACGTAACCTCTTCAGTAAAGAATTAATTAATATTCTGAAAGAAAGACAGCTGAATAAAGCTTTTTCTATGATATCTAAGACAGCTGCTGTGATATCTCCAAATCTTGGTAAGTTTATAAAATCAATGCGAAATTTGTGCTATATTTCACAAAAATTTTAATTCCCCCGTTTTGAAAAGTAGGCTCAGACTCTAAAATAATCTAACATATAACACTACAACTGGTTCGTAAAGACTAGTGAACAGGAACATAAGGATATACAAAAAAATCCCCCATTTGGTAGAGTTTCAGAAGTCAGACACCAGTGCATTCACAATGCAATACTTTCAATTAATTCAGCATCTACTGCCAGAATAATCTAATTCAAAAACTATTTATAATCCAAGCTTTGAGCCTCACAGCTTTATTGTAGGCTGGAGGTTCACAGCTTCATATAGTGGTGGTGACTAGTGGTGACAGTGGTAACTAATTATACAACATATTATAAACATCCATAATTTCATCAACTACAGCACTAGAATGTTGGCTTCTGAATCTCAACATAGCAAGAAGGTTTTGGCATCAGTACTTCAGCGTTCTAACTCATAAAGAATTGGAAATCTGATCATATTCTCTTGTTGAATCAAACTCACAATAGTGAAACTGGACAAGTGACTCAAGAATTGTTTTAATCAGCACTCTTTTTTCGCTACCAATTGCCACATGGAATTTATTCCTGTTAATGGCTCACTATTGAGATGGCTTGTAACACAGTATGAAAACTGTCCCCTTTGGCCACACTTAAGGTGTGCTCATGGAGTATTTTTTTGTCTTTGCTTATCCAATTCTCACAGCAGTACTCAACTAAAAAACACAAGCCTTACCACAAAAGTCCTAAAATAAGTGCTATTAATTGGGACAGTTGTCAAAGCATTTAAATTTTAAAGGTCCATTATTGATCTCAGTGTCTCTTTTCATGTTTAACTTCATAAAGTTTCAACAGGCAACAGCTGGTACTGACATTTTGCTGCAAACTAAGACCTTGAGCTTCACAGAGAATCCCTGTCCAGTCTCAAAGAGTAAGCATTCAACACAGAAGCATTTATGCTAACAGCATAATTCAAATCATTATGAATGCTTGTAAAAATTCTTGTTTCCAGTATTAAATATGCAGAGAGACTACTTGATGAGCTACTGAATAAGAAAAACAATCAAATATAGTCAACTTCTGACAATGCAAAACAAGCCTTTACATATTCCATGTATTATTTTATTCTGTTTTCTTTAAACAAAGCATTAAATAGTACCTGATCTTTCATTCTTGCTTTTCTTGGTAGTGTGACTGCAATTTCTGTATCTGTTGTTATACTACCTATTCTCTGTTCTATTCCACAACTGTTCTCCTTTAATGCTGCTTCCACCTTTCCTGTAGAAGGAGCTGGGGAGGAGCGGGCTGAATCTGCAGGACGAGGTGAAATGCTCTCCATGCTCCTAGTGCTGCCACTATTCTCGTCCTCATCATCATCACTAGACAAAACAACTAAACAGAAAATATTACATTCTCAACCACTACATTTTTCTGTAACAGAAATTTCTTTTTTTCATCCTGGGCTTTTTTTGCTAGTGTGACTGCAATTTCTGTATCTGTTGTTATACTACCTATTCTCTGTTCTATTCCACAACTGTTCTCCTTTAATGCTGCTTCCACCTTTCCTGTAGAAGAAGATAGGGAGGAACAGGCTGAATCTGCAGGACGAGGTGAAATGCTCTCCATGCTCCTAGTGCTGCCACTATTCTCCTCCTCCTCATCACTAGACAAAACAACTAAACAGAAAATATTACATTCTCAACCACTACATTTTTCTGTAAGAAATTTCTTTTCAAGTAATACCTTAAAAGTAATTTATGTAATTGTCCTGCAGTGCCAAAAAAAGTCCACATGTATCATAATATTATGCTTTTACTAATGTTTATTTGGAATCTGGTTGCAAGCACTCTCTGCCTTTTGATTTCTTATAACTAACTATACAAAAAATGGGTATCATGAATCCACCTCTAGAGAGAAGTGAACTTTTCTTGATTCTGTCAAAAACTGATAGTAAGTAATACAACCTAAAAACTGACAAGAGAAATTATGACTGAAATCATTCAAACCAGTAGGACAACATGGTCCAATAAACTAAGCACAGAACCAGAAATATAATTTCCTTTACTCCATCCTTCCTGCTTATTAAGTTTACACAAAGAGAACATAAAAGTTAACATTTTACATATTATGAAATTTAAATAGATGAATAGCTCAGAAGAAAAGAGGAGGGAAAACACAAAATAAAAATCAAATACTGTCTTTGCTCTTGGGAGAATGAATGATGGAATTCAGCAAAGAATATTGTTTTTTCCAATACCCAAACGTAAATATTTTTTTTAAAAACAAACAAAAGAAAAAAGTCACAAAATAATTTTTGTTTTCCCCAATGTTCATCTTCCTTGAAGAGTACCTCTGCATATGAAAAGGAAATTATTAAAAGTTCTGTCCCTCTTCCCCAAGAACACACAAAAAAATTTCATGCAACATCAGTTATGTAAACCTGCACAAACAGTTCCTTCACTATACAATATTCTGGGTTTCCAGCTAATGGTTGTAATTCATAAAAAAAGTACTTACTTGGATCATTTAGTTCAGACGGTCTTGTACTCCTCTGTCTTAAGCTTCCTGTAATTTTAGGATTTTTTGTCCCAGTTATAAGACCAACTTTTCCATTCTGTCGTAACATAGAATGTCCTACAACCTCATTACTCAGTAGAATATCCACTGGACCTTTTCCAACAGCAGAACTGTAAAACTTCTTTGTGCTGAACCCTGTACCTGAAGATTTTTGGCCTGCTGAATTCTGATGTATTGAAGAGCGTGATAAAGGTCCCACAGATTCACTTAATGTCACAGTTTGTCTGGAGACTCTTTGCAAATCCTTTAGAGAAGCACTTTCACAATGTCGGCATTTGGTCTGATTTTCATTTGCCCTCCCACAGTTTGGGCATTCAGTAGAGTAATCAATCTGTTCCAAAAGCTAAAGGAGAAACAAACACACAAATCAGTAATTTTAAGTAGGAAGACACAATTTCCAGATCTTGTACTTAATTTCTGTTCAGAATGAATCATACAATCACTTAGGTTGGAGAAGACCTTTAATACCTTAAAGTCCAACCATTAATACAGAACTGTCAAACCATATCCCCAGGTGCCACATCTACATGTCTATTAAATATGTCCAGGGATGGTGACTCAACCACCTCTCTGGGCATCCTCTTCCAGTGCTTGAAAACCCTTTTGGTGAAAAAAATTTAGAATATCCAGTGGAGTCTGACAACACTACATTAGCAGTTACAGTAAGCAGAGAAAGCAAATATTAAAACACAGTTCAATTTTTTATTTCACTTAAGAAAATGAAAAATGTTCTAAAAGGAACAAATGTCATTTGTGACAATTTTTTAAAGCAATGGATGTTGGACAATTCAGATTTTCCTTCTTGTATTTTCTTCCATAAACGAAACCTCGCACACTGTTCAGATACGTATATCCATCAGCAAGATGGTTCAGTTACACCATTTCTGTAAAAACAGTTCCATGGGACAAAAATAAAGTAATCTAAGGATCCATAGAGCAATGCTGGAGAGGATTTGAAGAAACGTAGGTCAAATTCATTTGTCTTTCCAAGGTATCTTCTAACAGCCTGGCAAGGCAGGTAGGAAAATTCACTCCTCAAGGGAGACAAAGAAAGGGCAAAGTGCATATATTGCTCTAGAGTCACAGAGAAGAAAATAGGACTTGAGGAATTACCTGCTCCTCAAACTTTCAAGAAGCAAGCAGGGGCTACAAGGGAAAATGTATCCTATCACTGCAAAGACAGATGTCTTTTGTTTTTCTCACATTTACTAGGTCCCACTTAATTTTGTATTACAAGTGTAGAACTTGGACTTCTAAATCTGAGGGATTCAATACTAACATATAAACTACAGAACATGTACCAAAGTGAATTCGAGACATCTCTAGAGATGAAAATTTAGTGCACGTTATTGTCTCCTGGAGCACTGAACGCAAATGCCATAACCACTTTACTGTGAACTACTGAAGGCAACAAATACCTACATCCCATCAAAAACTTTCAGAATCTACTTTCAAAATACAGCTTTCACAATTTACACCTCTCCCCACTCCCAGCCATGAACACACATCCAAAAGAGGGCTTCCACAGGTGTGGGAAGTCATTTCAAACCCCAAATATAAAGATGAAAATCACACAATGAGAACACATTATTTTTACAAAATTTCTGCAATTTAACAAAGCTACACACAACGTAGAGAAACAGAAACAAAAAATCGCAAGTGTATAAAATATATCAGACCCTAAAAATCTGAGTTGTGGGATGAGATAGCAAGTGACATGAAAACCAGTGTTGTGCCTCAGTGCTGTTACAGGATATAGTTCTTAGAAAAGTACTGCTTATCACATTGAAGAATTTCAATCAGACATTAAAAATACTCAAGAGAAGGCACCAAGAATACCTGGAGGATCTTAAGTATAGAGTAATTGCACCCCTCTACTTCAACCACATGCCAAAAATTTTGAACCAGTTTCCCTATTAACATCATATTAACTAAATAAGCAGTGGAAATGCCAAAGACCAGTACCAGGTGTTTCAAACAAAAGCTAAGCACATATAAAAATCATGGATCTGTAATTATTTTTTTTTAACCAAGGTCCACTTACAGGAAGTTTTGCTTTGATAGTCAAACAGTGTGACCTGTATGTGGCCATTACAAAACTTCTACAGTAGCCTGGGAGGTTGATAAAAAACACAGAGAGCCTTACAGCAATTTCCAAACTATCTTACACTTGATACTCAAACAAGTTTCTGACAAAAACATCCTGGTTGGCTGCATCTAGACCAGAGAATGCCATTTGGATACCTAAGGAGCTACTCTCACTGGAAAAGTGAGCATCTTAATAAAAAGTACTTGAACCTTTGCAGTACTTTTATCTTTACTGTTCTGAGTACAGAAAATCATGACACTAAGAAAAAAAAAATCTGTCAAAGAGAAAATATTATTCCTCTATTTCAGCAAACTAAGATTATCGATCTCTGTTTTACCAAAATCACAGATTCTTTTTCGTTTCAGTGCAGCTTCTGTCTGTTCAAATCAGGGAAGAAATATTTCACAGCTACAAGCAATATTGGCACTTAAATATCTCTATCACTGTATTTTTTTATATTATGTAATCCTCATCCCAACTCTAAGGATTTTTAAAGCATCAACCTGTTTTACTCCTGAATGTCTGTTTTTAAAATATGTAACAACTTTTAGAGTTCAACAAGAGTTTATATGTTTTTAAAATATAACCCACCTTTGACTGATTTAGGCATTTTTTTGTAGCAGAAGATATACTCAAGTCAGATTGATATGAATTGCAATGACCTTTCTGTCGCACCTTTCTCTTAATGTCAGATTCTGATTCAGACTCGTCTGTATTCTCCATTACACTGTCTAGAAGGGAAAAGACGCAAAAACATTAACAAGAAATGTCCACTCATATACTGTTATAATTACGATCTTCTTACTTCTCTACATACACTAACTTGAACTAAACATACACACATTTTTAAACCTCAAAAAAACTACAGTTTCAAATGTCTCATGTTTTGTTGTATGACAAAACAAAAACATTCCCCAAAGTAACTTCAAAAACGTAGTTTTAGTAATACTATTGCAGGGTCACTCACTGACAATTTTTATCTTAAACCTTTGCAAGACGCTTTGGATTTGCAAATCTATGCTAACTTTACTGCAAATCAAGTGGAGGGTCTTCTGCCAAAAATAGGAGAGGATGCTAGACTATGCTGATGAAAATCTTTACCACAGAATTACTGTGAATGCACTTAGAATAATTGGAAATGTTCTGTGTAATTAGGATTTCACATAATCATCAGGGTTGGGAGGGACTTTCAAGATCATCTAGTCCAACTATTAAGCTGGAACTCAATCATATCCCCAAGTGCCACATCCAGAAGCCTCTTGAACACTTCCAGGGACAGTGACCCTGTCACCACCATGGGCAACTTATTCCAATGCCTAAACACCCTTCCAGTGACATATTTTTTTCTGCTTTCTAATGTGAACGTCCTCTGGCACAACATAAGGCTTTTATCTCTCATCCTTCCACCTAAGACATGGAAGAAGAGACTGACCCCCACCTGGTTACATGTTTTCAGGTAGTTCTAGAGAGCAGAAAGGTCTCCCCTGAGCTTCCTGTTCTCCAAGCTAAATGCCCCCAGCTTCCTCGGCTGGCTCATTATAAAACTTGTGCTCCAGACCCTTCACCAGCTCCACTGCCCTTCTCTGGACCTGCTCACGTCCTTTCCAAATTGAGGGGCCCAACACTGGGCACAGCGCTCAAGGTGTGGCCTCACCCGTGCTGAGTACAGGGGCACAATCACTGCCCTGGTTCTGTTGGTCACACTACTGCTGATACAGGCCAGGATGCCATTGGCGTTCTCGGCCACCTGGGAACACTTCCAAGTGTCAACCAACAGATTTACTCCTTCAGATTTACTCCTTCAACACAAGACACAGTCGTAGTGAATTATACTGTCACACCCTCTTTCATACTGGGACATTCACTTAAATACTGTAAGAGTATAGGAACACAGGAACCCATGAATTAAATCTCACTGTACATTTTAAGAAGTGGAATGTGTTGTACAAGAGCACCTTAATTAGTTTCATGCAAAAGTGCTATTTATATTCCTTTAACCGCAGTCTCCATATTGGGACTTTTTAAAAGACTCTCTTTTTGTTTTTAATAGATAGGAACACTTTTCCAATATACATACTGATGGTCTCACAAACATCCCACTATGAGAAGACATCTCAAAACTAAAGAACAGCTCATTTTCTAAATAGAGTTAATAATAGGTAGGGCTATTTCCTAAGATAACTTACTTTAGAGCAGTGCTGCTGAAGATTTTAACATTAACCTAAAATGGTCCAGCAGAACAACTTGCCAGTACAGGTGGTTACGCTGCTGAACAGCGTAAACAGAAGGTTTACAGACTGTATCTATGCTAACAAAGCTTAACAAAAACACGGGTATTTTCTTCTCCAATTTCACAATTTCCACAGCTCAAACCAAACTTTATTTTCTACTGCACCTCCATCAGCATTCCCTAACAACTATGTAAGAGCATGTCCCAGTTGAGGTACAGAGCTGCTGCTGGTTCTTTTATTAACTCCCTCAATGTATGAATACACTTCATACCAAGCACTGGTTACTACATCGCATTTTTCTTGTATTAACACTGCTACAGAAGTTCCTCATCAATAATTCACAAACAAGCTGGGGATTTGGGTTCAGTCTAGTTAACTCCAGAGATCTGTTTCATCTCGAATTTCATGATTCTAAATTTTCCCTATTCCTGTTGTTTTTAAAATAACTGAAGCCTGATTTAAAATTATTACATGACAGAACTAGTTGCAGAAATGTGTCAAGAAGGGCAAAATCATCCCTTCATGCACAAACTTGTACAGAACTAGAGTAACACAATGTAATGCTGTAAGTAGATCTACTAAAGGTTATGTAAGATTTGGTAACACACCCACCCAAATTAGGTATTAAAAATATTGTTCTGCTTAGAAGGAATGAGAACTCTTAAGATAACTTACCCACTCCTTGAGACCGTGGTAATCTAATGTGGTCTGCCTCCACTTTCTGAAGCTGAGGTGGGTATTCTTTTCTGGAAAATGAATTAGATGTATGGTTGTTCTTTTAACAGACATCATTATAATTTAGTCACAATTATACATGAACAAAACAAACCTGAAATGTATCTGAAAGCTACAAGTAAGTCACTTGTCCTATTACATGCTATTTGTACACATAAAAAGTATTACCAGAATGATAGAAACAGCCACAGTAAAGGTCTTGCAAGTGTTTCTGATCTAAATCTCCTCTATAATAATCAGTAGTTCTAGAGTCTGTCACTTTAAGATCCCAGTTTCCAAATATTGAAGCCTGCATCTTCTCCTCCTCCTCATTCATGAAATATAAGACAGATACTTTTAAAAGCCAAGAACAGAAACAACTATTATTTTAATATTAAAGTAGATTCCACAAGTTCCACAAGTTAAAAAAACAGGAAGAGAAGATACAAAACAGAGGAAAGACATCCAATGTCAAAAACTGTTGTGGCCAAAAAACAGAAAGAACAATACAGCAGACACGGTTCCTATATATAATTGTTTTTAAAATACTGTATCATAGACAAATTACTGGATAGTAAGTCCTTTGTTGGTGTAACTTGCATAATACAGATATCACATATTTTTGTGCAAATTAATTTAATATATGGCATAATTGCAAGATTTGAGTCTCCTGAAAGATGTTTTCAGTTTATACACATGTGTGGCAAATTATGCTGATGGCAAATTAAGATTCCTGAAGCTCAGTGCATGTGGGTTACTGTTTGTAGCACTTTTCTTTCTCAGTGCTTACTCAGCCCTGCAGCTACAGATTACTATTCTTGTCATAACAGAGGATGGCACATATCTGAAAGACAGGAGGCCTTGCCAACAAACTCACCAGAAACTGGTTTTATCAGAAAGTTAAGCACTGGGCTGCAAATGGGTCACACATGTCCCATACTGCTACCTCTGATTACAAGGACATTAATCAACATCAAGAGGACAAAGCACACAGCTGTAGGCAGTGACATCTCCACTAACAGCTAAATTTTGAGGACCTATCTGACAAAAATTTGGCTATGGGTGAAGCAGTCTTGAGCTCTAGGTATAAGGTTTTAGTTCTGTCAGCACAGCATTTCCTAATGCATCATATTATAAAACCTTTGAATTTTCTGCATTTCTAGGTAATATTATTAACTAATATCTTTGGAGCAAGACTAATCTACAATGCCCTTGGGGACAGCTAATACCAAACACATTTGACTGTGTTGATGGGCTGCAGCTTCAAAGAAAATTCTGGCAAAAAGAAGGACTGGGAAACAAGCATAGCTACCCAGAATGTAGAGATATCATAGTACTTTATCATGACTGCTGACAAACGTATCACAGATGACAGATTAGGTAATTTATTTGTTACTGTTTGTGTCAAATGTGTTTCTGAAACAATCCTGCTTCCCCAGAATTTTTTAATACCTGCATACACAAAAACTGAACCAAAATTGGAAACTTAGTATGAATATTTATCCATAAATTAAACACATTATTTTTTTAGGTCATTTTCCTTAAAAATTCAAATCATGTGGAATTACCTAAGGCAGAATTAGTGGAAATAGAAAGCAGAGCTCAAACTTGTCATTATGAGAAGCTGTACTATCAAAACCAATGCCCATGACATTCTAATGGGTAAAAAAACCCCGTCACATCATTTTAGATCTGAAAAATACAAATACTGCAGTAAGCGTGCACAAGCTGCTGTGTCACATGTCATATTATCTTTCTCTAGCGTTTCACAACAACACGTCTTGTTTCGAACATAATTACTTGTAGAAAAATTATTTTCTATAAGATGTCTAAAATATGTAACACTTACATGATATTTAAGAGAAACAATATTGGAACTATTTGTCATTTAATTGAAAGTGAATAATAGAGCAAATGATAAGGCAGATTTAGAGTATTAAAATTTCTTTTGAAATATAGTTGACACTTCAAGGTCTCTGGACATTTCTAACTTATTAACCAACTTTATTAAGATGATAAATTCATTATTTATAATATAAGGCTAAATAATCCTTTCGCAACAAATCAGAATACACTAGCATTATCTACCCCCGTCTGAATTTTATGTTAGCAGCATAGACTCATATTTATAGCTATGAAACAGCCAAACACTTGCAAGAATATAGAAGCGGCAGCAAAAAAGTGTCTATCTTTCTTCTCCCACAATACAGAATTCATACACCCACAAGGAACCAGTAACACCCAAACTCAAGTCTGAAAAACCAGCTCCAAGACATCTGAGGCTTCCCAACACACTTTAGTGTGGTTTTAGCAATTCAAGGTCAGGCTTGAAGTTGCTTTGAATTAGAAAGAAAAGTGAAGACAACTTTAAAGATTATTTAATTTTAGATTTCAACAAAAAAAAAAATTTAAAGATAAAGCTTTACTGGAGACAGTGACAACCCTACCACAAGAGGGCAGCAACTTCAGGTGCCCTCTACTACTTTCCCTTTCTGAAAAGAGAAAGGGAGAGCAAAACACCAGGAAGTTTTTACAGACTTTAAAAGAAAGTTGCCCTTCTGAGCACAGTGTTTGTTTGTTGCTGCCTGAACAGCTGCAGATCCATTAATACCCTCTCTAGTAAAACAGTTAGCACACTGAGCCGTTTAATTGTGTGTGAGTGCATAAACAGAAAGGAAACTGGTTGTTCTTTCAATCAAACATTGTATCTACCTTTAAAAGGACTATTTGGAAAAGAAAAAAAAAATCTTAGATTTAAAAACATACAGCACTTCAAGACAAATGTCTTCTTGCTGTTAAACCCTGGACTAAGTCTTCCATTTCAACGTGAATAATTGAGGAATCAAACAGCTGAGCTGATCAAGATGCAAGATTACCTATATACTGTGTCTTACAGTTAAAAAAAACAATGCTCAGAGGTGACACAATTTTAGGCATCTTGTTTATCTCCTAGATTATAGGCACTTTTACTACCTTTAGGTACAAGGGAATTAGACAAGTATTTGATAAAAAACAATCTCAGGAAGTAGTAAAGCATCAAACAGCAAAACATTAATTGCAGGAGTAAGAAAGATCAAGCTTTTTCTGCAACACACAGGACTTAAATACTGAGGCAGTCTGGACTGTGCAGCATCATGAACTTCTGACATATTTTTACCTGATAAATGCTACAATATTCTAGAGTAAGTGTGTTTTGCCCAGACAGAATGATGTCACTGATTTTGTATTTTCAGCGAACATTCATTATTACTGCTATATTCTCTTGCTAATGGAATTGGCACATACTTTAGTATCTTCACACTGGACTGGTAGTCAGACCTTTATGAAACTCTCTAGACAGAGTGACATTTTTGAAATTCAAATTTCGTCCCTAGGAAAACAAAAAACAGAAAAGGGAAGGGGGGAAAGGGGCAAGCCCACAATTTCTGGCTATGCCAGAAAACAAATAAACAGGAAGAAAGATCTGGATCTGGGAATTTGGGAGGGAGTGTGATCTACGATTTGGTACAAGCCACATCAAAAAGGCTGCACCAACTCCTAATTTTGTTGAGGTGCAGGCTTACACAAGAGCTGTGTTTAATGGACAGCCTGGCTCTTTGATAGGCTGCCTTATTCAGCTTTTTCTCTGCTTCTGTATGCACTGTTTGGAGATGTATCATTGCAGGCAGGCTGTTGGTTTCTGCACCATTACACAAAGAGAGAGTAAAACACAGTAAGATTGAAGCACAAAGCTGCTGAGGTGAGATTTACCTTCAGCATGTGTTAGAAGAAGAGCAGAGTACAAAAGCCAAAGGCTGAAATGAGAAGCAGCAGCACAGGGAATAGGGTTTTCAGAAGACAGGTCAGCCAACCCCATTTGGCCCAGAAAGTCAGGAGCTGCTGCTGCACTTATCATGACAGTAATGATTAAAGCTAAATTTAGCAGCTCCTGCCTACATCATCTTCCCCTGCTACGACAACAACAAAAAGCAGGCAAAGAAAAAGGAACATATCCAGTAGTACTGGATGAAGAAGCAGCAGGTGTCCCCATGAGGAAATTAAGATCACACCAGCATGGAACTCAAACCTTTCTTCTAAGCCATATAGTGACACTAACTGGCTGATATCTATTTGATATATCTATTTGATAGTTCTTTTAAGTAGTAACTAAAGGCAGTTAAAACAGAAAGGGTTGATTTTCTGAATTTGAAATAAATCTAGGAAATCATGAATTCACAAAGAACTGTGCTATTTATATCATTATTATTTAAACATTATATATACTTTTAAACAATTCAACCTGGTATCAAGCTCATATTGCCAAAAAGCCACCTACACAGACAGTATATTTACAAAAACTCAATGAGTTCATTACTATCAAGAAAACATTTCCACTAACACATAAATTTAAGCTATATATTAGGAAAAATAAATGTATGGTATTTCATACTGCTAACAAAATATTTACAGCAGTAAACAATATGCAAAACAAGTGAGAAATTAGCCTGAAATGAACAATAAAAACCCAGTGTGTCAGGTTTTGCTATACATTTTCTGTTAGCTGCTTTAACATATGCACCTCGTGAACAAAATATTGTAATGCAATAAAAACCTTTAATGCTATTCAAACCAAGCTGAGATGATAGAGTGAAAGCTGTTAAACAGCCTACTAGGAGCTTCAGAATAATTTTACTAAGATGATTCAGAACCATTCTATCATACAAAGTTTGCTGCTCTACAAAAAGAATTAGCACTGAATTCTTAAAATCCAGAGAATGTTTATGCAGTTTTGCACTGGATATATAAATAAATTTCCAGTGGAAAAATTACCCAGAATTCACAGTAATACAGCATTACTTAGAGATGGATGTAAAGATCCTTTTTCAATAAGTGAGTAAGCGAACCATAAAAACAGAACTAAAAACAATCAACCCCTATCACATATGAGCAGATATGATTGACTGGATTGAATATTCTTTAACTAGCATTAATACAGCACTCAGGTAATTTTCTTAATGCTTATTGTCATGCTCATTTGATCAACAGTAAGCTTACCTTTCCTTTCGGTCCAGATTGCTTAAAATATGAAAAAAGAAAAAAACACATAAGATGTAAAGCCCCACATGTGTTGCACATCACTAAATGCAAAAGTTATTAAATATAAATTGTAACTGTTTCATTGTCTTTCACGCACGGATCTAATTTAGAAACAAGCATTATAATATTTTCACCACATTTTTGTCAAAGTAATTAGGAATGCATAAATACTACTTCACAGACAGCAACAGTCAGTGGTCTAAATACTATATTGACTTGACTCTTTTTCAAAGAGAAAATTTTGATTAACTCTGAACTTAACCTGATCATCTCAATTCACTTGCAATGTAGAAGCCAGTAAGATAGAATTCTAATACACACATTATTATCAAGCCTCATCTCCAATCACAGAACCATTAAGGTTGGAAAAGACTTCTAAGACAGAGGTCAACCACTGAAATAATCCCTGAATGCCATGCAAAAGAAAAAAATTATGCAAGAACTTGTCTCCAACTATTAAAAAATACATGTGTTTAAACTGAGAAACAAATTTCAGCAGCAATCCTTAAATATTAAGAAATCACATGGAAAGGCTAGAGAAGGAGAAATGGAAACCTCCTTCTGAGGTTTAGGACAAAAAAAAAATCTCCCAAAAGAACCTAGGAACTAGGGCCACTAATTTTACAAGCATCTCCATTAACATGAGTTAACATAGAAATGAACATAACTGATGCTCACAATTCTGGTCATTTGTATACCAAGACTGAAATAAAAATAAATCTAACTAAGCTTAGCACACAAACAACTTGAAAATAGTATCTACACATCTTCTGTCTTTTCAAAGTTTGCAATATGGAATGCTGTATGCTTTTAATCTATGTGATTGTTCCTCCCAAACATCAAAAGCCTAATAAACTTCTGACATACATGCATTACATTAACTGTAATATGTAATGCACGTATGTCATATGTAATTTGTTCTGGTTTTTTGTTCTAGAACAGAACAAATTCAAATTGTTTCCTGTTTTACTTCAGCCAAACTAAACAGACTAATGATATTACACAGTAATAAAAACTCATCCTCCTCTCTTTTTCACAAACAATACACTCACAAGAATGGAACAAACTAATTCTCTTGTTACTCAGAAAACAGCAGGAGGAGAAGCAAAGCAGGTAAAAATGTAGTCCTGATAATCCTACAGAGTGCAGTATGAAAGTACACTCTCATCTCTGTAGTCCTCTGGGAAGAGAGTAAAAGGACTTCAAAACTGAATTGAGACCATGACAACTTAAAACTGGGGCAGGAGGTAATGAGCCAGTGCTGTGTGAAAGTGGAGAAGAATTGCTCCTAGCTAGCCTTTACTAACAATAAACACTGCTTTTGTGCAGGTCACATCCCAGTTTATCAATCCAGTCAGATCTAAACCAGGTCCAGATAGAGCCATATCCTGTATCCTTGCATCCTGGGCACAGTTAATATGTAACTTGGATTAACTGTTTACAGGTGCTTCAAAGAGTCACCCTTTTAAGGAACACATACCTAATGCTAAGGAAACTTAAAGGCAGGAAAAAATTTTCAGAATGCCTGATACTATGCACTGTCATTACATTAGATGCCTTGTTTGTTTTAAAATTCCTCACCAATATAATGCACTTAAAGAATTCTCACTTTTATACCTCAGGAAGATTAAGAGATGAGAATTCCAGATTGATCACTGTCCCTACTAACTGCTTCATGCAGCTCATGCATAAGATTTGTTAAACATGTGGTACATACATGCTACTTCAATGCCAAGTCTGGAAGAACAGTCAGTCCATAGCATAAGACAGAACTATGCGATCACTAAGTGAAGCAAAATAATGTGATCCAACTACAACACTAGGACAAGCTGTATCTGAAAATCTGTTGTATCAGACATGAACAAATTTTAATTTAATCCCCAGATTCCACTGGAAAAAAACATGAATACTTATAATATTATTTTGAAATACCAAACTTTGTTGTGCTAGAAACTTACATTTTACATATGAGTGCAACAGATACTCAGACAGACTTTAAATTAACATGCATGTGCAAAAAAAAAAGCAGGAGATAAGAAATGCAGTACAAATCATACAAATTCAACTTGATAGAGATTATAACTGAGTTCATAATTAGCTTCCTCCATGTGACCCCGTCCCCACCCAAAGAACCCAGTGTAAGTAACAGAATCTGTTATGTCAGTGCCAGAGACTGAAACTGCTCATCTCATTTCATAATGTTTTTATTTTTGGTTATCTTTCAAGAACCTACCATTGATTTAAGTACAATATGTTGGGTTAGATAAAATTATCTTCCCCATGTTGTTACTGATCACCACACCATAAAACAATCTACAAATGCAAAAAATTAACAGAACACAACTTCGTGTCACCTGCAAATTAGCTCAAGGAAAACAAACCCCAACACTTTAGAGCTCAATTTCCATGCTATCAGCTCTTCTGTCTTGATATATACCTAGAATTTTATTATTGGTTTGCCACTTACATTTTCTGCTAATAGTCCTTTTTGAGGAATCACCACCAACATTTACTTTTAAACTCAACTATTGCCTAATGTCAATAAAGACTAGCCAAAAAAGGATATCCAAAAATTCCTACACAAGTAAAAATATATGACCAAAATATATTACCCGCTTTATATGGTCTCAAATTTCATATTATGGTCAGTTTTAAATAGTCCTATTTTAGTTGGCTTTTTTCTGACTATTGCCTTCTCACTCAGAAACCTACGTTTTCAACATCAAGTAGCCCTGAAATTTCTCTTATTTATTAAAAAAAAAGCCTGTCAGGAAGCCACATTTTATTAATTTTCAATTCTCTAACTCAGAAACAGATTTGAAAGCTTTTAAAAAGCAGTCAGGTGAGTCAGAAGCTACTGGAATTAAACATCATTTGCAAAGTTCCTATGTAAAGCTCACCTTAGGCAATTGGACCATGCTGGTTCTGATATCCTCCAGTAACAAAGCACTGCTTTGGATTGTTACGACTATTTCCTGCCTTTAAAACTCCAAAATATTCCTAGCATAAGAGTTAATTATCTGTTGCTAATGTAAAAGAACTACAATAACAATCCTAAAAGAAAACATATTTAGAACACTCAAGATGACTACTATCCAATCACTTCACACAATATTCAGCTTGCCTATGTTAATGCATTAGTTTTCCTTATGCATGTCCCACATGTCAAGTCACTACCTTTTTTTCTTCACATTATATTGTAGGCTTATAAAGAAGTAAATCCCACAGGCAAAAAAGGCAAGCAGGCAAATCTGGCATCCCCTGAAGATTAAGAATTTCTGGAGCAAGTTGAAGAAACCTATGGCACTGAACTTGGTAAGATGAATCTATTTTGACTGGCTGTTTGAAGAACCATTTCACAACAAAGCTCAATCAAGTACACAAGTATTATCAAGTCTACATTCAGATCAGTCTTACACGATTTCGCTTACTTCAAATCATTTTCATTAGCACTGCATATCAAAATTTTATCCATCAGAATAACAAAAAAAAACCTCAAACAAACAACTCCTCCCCAAAAGACCCCCACAAATAAAGAAAAGCAAGCACTAACACATACAAACAAAACCCACAAGAATGGTAAGAGCATTAATGCTTAGAGATGCCCCACATTTTCCTCAATGAGAAACTGAACAAAAATATTCTGAAAAGGACTTCATGCAAGAAAAAGCACAGCTGAATCAACCTAAGCCACAGTGATAACATAAACCCAATCTTTCAGCTTAACTCATGGTAAAAACTGCCAAACCTTTTTAGTCATCAACCTTGCACTGATGGCAAGAAATGTAAAGAATTGAAAAGAGAGTGCACTACTACTGCATCTGCTATTACTAAGGGGAAGGAAATTGTCCTATATATCATATATATATACCTATATACCATTTACAGACCATAGTAGTGTTGGAAACAGAAGGAGGCAACAACCTAAGTCGTCAAGGACAGGATAAGACAGCAACTCTCCTGTGAGGAAAGGCTGCAAGACTTGGGGCTGGTTCAGCCTAGAGAAATCAAGGCTCTGGGCAGACCTTATTGTGGCCTTCAGTACTTGAAGGGGGCCTAAAAGATAGATGGGGACAAACAGTTTAGCAGGGCCTGTTGCAATAGGACAAGGGGTAATGGTTTAAAACTAAAAGAGGGCAGATTCAGACTAGATAGAACAAAGAAGTATTTTGCAATGAGATGGTGAAACACTGAAACAGGCTGACGGGAGAAGCAGTAGCTGCCCCATCCCTGCAAACATTCAAGGTCAGGTGGCATGGGGCTCTGAGCAACCTGATCTAGTGGAACTTGTCCCTGCTTAAGACTGAGGGGTTGGACTAACTAGATGGGCTTTAAAGTCCCTTCCAACCCAAACTGTTCTATGATTCTGTTATTTTGTGACTGCAATATCCCTTTCTCAGTCTGTTTATTCAATGCTAGACTACTCTAATACATGTTTGGATCACATCATTCATTCACATTAGTATATGGGCTTTCTTTTTCTGAGGTCAGCAAATCCAACTGAGGGAAGTAGGATGAAAAGAAAATAATGCCTGTATATGATTCCACCACCCTATAAAAATCTATACTAAAAACACAGAGAAGAAAAAAGGTGGCAGAAGAAGGAAGCTACAAAATGCAGACAGGATAAAGCACTCATGCGGGATGGTGGAAATCCACAGACTTCATAAACAAAAGGAGCTCTGCACAGATAAACTTTGAAAGAAAACTCCTTAAAACAGTTGCTATCTCATATGTGTGTGAAACACACTGGGTGTAAAAAACACCTAGAACAAACCCTGCATTTTACAGAAGTTTGACAGGGCTTTAAGTCTCAAACCAATGAAATTCAATTCAGCATGATTCAGTAATATTCCCTGGTTTCTAGTCATCCTTTCTAAAAATCATTTACATAGATGCAAAACCTTACTTCTGTTAGATGTTCCAATTTATATGTTTTACACTATATTTACAGACCACACACAATCTTCAGATCTATAATTTAATGTTTACTTGGATCTTACACAAGATGGAGTTGCTGTGACTTTGTATTTACTGATCATGTTGTCAGTTATGTGAATTTTTACTGCTATGTTTGTCTATTTCAAAGTATTTTCTCAAAATACTTATATTAGCAAGTGCTCTCCTACTGCCAGTCAGTGTTCTTTAAAATTACTAAATTCTAGTATTATATGATAGTAATTCCTAAATGGTTTTATGAAACTTTAGTAATTAAGCTCAAAGCTCATAATCAAGAATGCACCCATGTGATTACTTCCATTTTCTTAAAACACTTCATAGCATAAGGAAAACCATTACATACAAAACCAGAGAGGACTTTTTACAATTGAAACATCTGGAGAAACAAATGTAATTAGTCTTACCTTTGGGCTGCTGTTTTTACTACGGTTGTCTGTGCGTGTGCATGGTGAAAACGTCTGCCATGTACCACAGTCACAGGACCAGATATATTCTGAGCATTTTCACTGCAAACATACAGAAAAATGTTTAAGAAAATACTCTGGTGTGTTTGTACAGTCTTAGGTAAAACATGTGGTGTCCTAATTTTACAAGATAAGCCTCACAACATTATTTGAACCAATAATGCACATTGTTAGGATCCTTTCACAGGCATAAAAACATTCAGCTTTATAATAAAATGGACTTATAAAAATATACATAATTTTTTTTTTCCTGGAAGAAAGGTAAAGATTTTTTTACTCAACTCTGTACTGCAAAAAGACACTGCCTTTTTTAAGGTTATGACTTTTAACCACTTATAACTCATTTTACACTTTCATCTCTCATTTTATTAAGGCATAATATTAACTTCTTTAGTATGACTTAAGGGGCAAAATGTGAACAGACTGAATTCAGGAATATCCCTCATAAAAAAAAGTAAACACAGCAAATTTAGGGATGCAAGATGACTTGTAACTGAAAAAAAATCAACACATTCCAAAAAGAAAAAAGGATTCTCAGGTACTCATACCTCAACAGACTCTTATTCACCAACATATCTTAGCATTTCTCGGGTTTCTTCATTTGTTACCTTTATCTCATTATTATGTAAATCCAGTAATTACGGAGAGAAGATTTCTTGCATTACCCTCTCTAGTAAAAGCTCACATTAAGATACAGTAGATCAGTAATACAGTGCTCCTTCAGAGACCATTAAACCCTAAGAATTATCCTCCATGCTGCTGTGACAGGACACACAATACTATGCTTGAAATGTCCAAAAATCACACAATTTTTAATAGACAGCATGTTGATGGTGCAAACTGTTTCAAATTATGGAAATACAGTGCTTAAATTGTGATTTTCAAATTGCTTGGAAATTTTAATTGCACTAGAGAAAATGACATGAAAAAACATTCCTACTAATAATGTTTCTCAGAAATATTATCTTGCTATTTGTCCTGTTATGAACAATGAAAAGAAACCCGAAGTACCACAATTCAAAAAAAGATGACAACCAATTCCTAATCCCTCCTTTACAATCCCTCAAAAGAAGAAAATGAGTAAACTGTTAGTTTGCTTTTGAATTTTCAGTTTAGCATTACAAACCCTTTTGGTAGCCTTACCAAAAGTAAGTCAAGATTAGAAGCTTTCAGAGCATTTCTGACTGCCCCTAACATAACCATGGACACAACAGAACAAGACTTATCAAGCCCAAAGTGTTAAATTCTCTTTTCTAGAATATGAAATTTAAGAACATCAAAACCATCTGAGTTAGTAGTCCAACATCCTGAAAATTAATAGCATCCACACAAACATCAACCTCCTGAGAGTAAACAACACCCATCTCACACGCTTCTATGTCAAGGCTATGCAACTCCAGCTGGTCAGTCAGCCAGATCAATCTACAGTCAACCTTCTGTCTAATTTGCCACCTCAGAAATAAAAAGCTGACAGCTACTTGCCCTAAATACTTTAGAAAGTCTCAAATCCTCTTTGGTTTCCCACTTCATATATTTGAAAAAGATACTAGAAAAAAAAAACAGAGAGTGCAGGAATGCCTTCTCAAATGCTTAAGATCTAAGGACTTCAAACAAGCAAGCAAGCCTATGTTTTACCTGTTTTACCACTGTGTTTGTTGGATCTAACCTTTGCCAAACTACCACGATTGTGAAACTCTGTCTTGTGTCCCCATGGCAAAAGAAAACTGCTAAGCAGCATTTCTGCTTTTTGCCTCACACTCACATAGTGAAAGCTCCAGTAGGTGCTGGAATAGAGTATGGCAGACTGCTCAGGGATCAGATTTGAGTCAAAGCAGACTGTTCTAGATGGCACACATAAATGGTTCATATGGTGTCAGACATGCTTCCAACTAGGCCAGCTGTAAAACACAATCTGCTCTGTAATCTTGTTCTCTGAATGAAACATACCCAATGCAGACAGAAACACCAGAAATACAATCACAAAGTCCTAGCAAGTTGCAAAAAAGGCACATCAGAACTGAAATCTGAGTTTGCAATTTCTTGAAAATTAGTATAACACACTAAAAATTCTTGAAAATTAGTATAACACACCAAAAGCAGAGTGATGTAATGGTCAGAAAGTTCCTTGAAAGAACAATGTTCTAAAAAGACCTTAAGGTATTTTAACAATAAATGTTTCATTAATGTTAGCTCAGAAACCACAGAATGATTTGAAGCCTAGGCTCTGACGAAAACAAGATTTTACTATCACATGCTATCAGCTGATCTTAGGAAATTCTTAACACCACATATTCAAGAGACAAAACAAAAAATATCTTGCACTGGGCAAATGGATAGATCTAGAAGTAAAGGAAGAACGACATTTTAAAAACACACAACTACAGACTACATTAATTCTGCTGTTCATCAAATAACATTTTTAACAAAACATTATCAAAGAAAATCTGAAAGGGCCTTAATACAAGTTATTAAAAACTAGGTAAGATAAAGCTATTTAAAGTAAGACCTCATGATTAAAAAAATACAACCAGAAGTAATTAGGTTAAGAGTTTGATGCTAGATTTGCTTAACCAGGTAAAAGATCATGACCTTTTGCTTGGTTTAAATTTCTCTGACAAGTACAGCAAATATTTCTTCTCACTGTCCTTACATATCCCTGCTTCCTCTTATTCTCTAAATTTTAGGGATTATTCTACCAGAATAATACTCATTTGAGTCAAGCCCCATTGATCTGAAATTTTTAGTCCCTATTCTGCAGGTAAGATGGAAAAAAAGACTCCAACACTGTGATAAAAATCACCATGAGCAGATGAAGAGTATCAAGTATCTGATCTTCTTTTATTTAATCTAGCATCTTAACTGCATGATCAACTTTCAGAATCTTCTCTAGCTGAAGAGTCTAAATATTGAAAGAGTAACTGTTAAGCACTTCCATTCTGCATATCAAAGTGAACAAACCAGCAATCATCACTAAAGTGACTAGATCCCAAACCTTTACTGATACACGTTATGAAAGGTACAATATCCCAATTAAGTCATTAAATCAAGATAATCACTTGGAACATAACCACAAAATACAGTGACCAAAATACACATCCATTATTCAGAACAAGGCCCTTTATTAATGACAGTTTATTAAGAAGAGGGTGGATGCTTCTATTTTTCATTTAAATTCAGTATGCACCTCAGTACTAGACAAAAGGTGGGTGCCCATTTACATGCAACAGATATTATATTTTTAGTTAAACTTTATAAATCCTACTAGGTCTTAGGTTTATATTGTATGATTTGTCAATAGAAGGCTGTTCCATTCCAGGTAAAAGAATGTCTGAACTACATACTTAGACCATCTAAAAAAACCTCAGTAACTATTTACCTTAAAACAAAACCTGCATACCCTTCTGGAACTTAATAAAAAACATACATGTTGTATGTTATACAACAAATAAACATACATGTAACAGTCAGGTATGACTGCTTTAACAGAAAAAAATTACATGCTAAGGTTGGATTTCACTACAAATTCCACAGCCAGACAAAGGAAAATTCTAGCAACCAGAGAATTAGTGGAATCTTATTTTAAAGGTGTACTCAAAACAAAGAGCAAGTATAATGTAGATGCACAGGCTTCTTCAATAGTAAAACAGACCAAAGGAGCCCCGACAGATTTGGAATTGTTACCTTTACCTTTATGTCTATGTTCAAGTACAGAATCGTAAAGAATGGAAATGACCAGGATGATTCTACATGAACTGGTGAATTTGAAGATATGCAAGGCAGAAATCTGGGTATTATCTTATAAATCTGTTGTGTATACAGAAAAAAATCTAAAGACAAAACATTATTTGCATAGATAAATCAAGGACAATGAATTTGTGTAATTTGTGTAAACATATAACCTATAACAAAAATAACCTATAACAAAACCCCCTTGTCATTAATAAATAAATTTTATTTTTAAAAAGGACTTTTCTATGTTCTACATAACAGTCCAGTAGTTTATCTTAAGACATCAGGCTCGAAGACCAGAACAGCAGGAAAGAACATATATCACACAGAACTTCAATGATTTATTTTTATAAGTGACTATGGTCCCACCAACAGTGCTTACAGCAATACAAGAGCCATGTCCTGACTGCAGACAGGGGCCAGGGCTTGGGGCTATGTTGTGGGCACGGCTACGTTGCTATTCTGCACCTCTCAGAACATTGCTAGGGGTTGTGGTGTCAGGGGGAAGAATAAGGACCACATATCCAGAAGTGTGCAATTGGTCTCCCTCTCTTAATCAGGGAAGAGTTGCTGAGATCAGCCCTGCAGATCCCATCCTCTGCTGCTGTTACTCACTACTTTCCCACTCCTTTGAGACATGACCCCAGGATGTGGTTCTGAAAAGTGATGAACACAGCTCCGCGATGTGGCTCTGAAGAAGCCATGGAGCCGAGTGGAACTGAGCCAAGCAGAGTGGTCCAAAGCAGCAGCAGAACTGGGCCTGAGCTGAGCCTGAACCCAAGCCTGGTGCAGCACAACACAGATGGTCTCACTTCTAGGGTTTTGTCTGTCATTGTTTTCCATTGCCTCAGTCTCAGAGACGAGAAGAGCCAGCTCTGGGGAGTGCCCACCATCTTGTCTTTCTCCCGCTGGTCACATGGAACTAAGTGAAAAGTGGCAAACACCTTTTGTGCATAAAGCACCTTCCTTTATTTTTGTATGCATTTGTTATTAATATTGCTGCTGTGACTGTGCATTTCTTACTCCACTCCTGTTTGCTTTCAGTAAATGGTTATCTCAACCCACAGTCTCTGCCTTTGTCCCTCTCTTACTGGAGGGGGCAAGAAGGAAAGTGGCTTATTTAGAGTTTAGTTTAGTGATAAACCACCACAAACGAAGACAAGGACATCCCTCAAGCAGCTACATATACATTGGCTATTTGATGACTGGCCCATCTATAGCTGGGTATCTTAGGAACTTTTCCTTCCTGCAAAGGTTACCAAACTGAGTGCACTTTAGCAATATGAAACACTCCCTGAGAAAGTTAGGTGAATATATCACTTTTTATTATATACTAAATAAAGAAATCAGTTTCTTACAAGCTAGGGACAGCAGTAACAAGCAAGTACAACGCTGAATGCTTAAAAACTGTTCCTGTCAACTCTAAACACAAGTCTCAAGCTATCCTATACAAGTATGGCTATTTGCTAAATCCTTTAAAAAAAAGCCTGTGAATCCAAAATCAAATTATATCTTGCAGTAAGAAAAACAGAAAACACATCCAGAGTTAACCTTGGCAATTCATGGTCACAGAAAGAAGTGAATCTGGATGGGGATGTAAAAAATATTTTCCTACCTGCTATCACTGTAGAGGGAACAATAATACATGCAGGCAACATTGGTAAGGTACTAACAAATATGCCCGTGAATGCTCTAAATCCATTTTAACAGTCTTCTGGTACTTTACTTATGTGGTGTTAAACATTTTGTAAGAGGAAAACCCTAACTATCTAGGTTTCCCACTTTACTCAGAAGCACAGTACAGTACAGCTTCTTAAAATGCATAGCACGCAATGTAAATGGACTAGAAGTTCTGTTTATCGTGTATTGATTTGTATCAATGATCAAAGCAAGGAAACACAAATTAAATGTAATACCTCAGTTTCTTGCTATTTCCCATCATGTTGAGGCCGATTGCATTCCCTTTAAAAAGTTTGAATCCTCCAGCTTTGCCTCGCCTTGCATATGCTTTTATGGCATCGCTGCTGGTGCCAATAGTTCCAGGTCGACAACGAACTGACTGTCACAACAGAATTCACATATATTAAAAGAATTGTATAATTGTGTAGAAGTAACAAGGAGAAAATTAATGCAAAATATTAATATAAATATTACTTTGGCTTCATTTTCAAACTGCTTTTATACCAAATTTCATGGAAAATATACACTGTCTATATCCATACTATGATTTCTAAACAAAGTATAATATATATTTTATATTTAGTACAGTAGTTATGATAATTGTCTAAACTTAGAACTAGTAACTCTTGCTCATATTTTTCAGAATACTATAGAGATCAAGAGGGGGACAAAAACTTTTAGGGTAGGCAGATAAACAGCTTGAGATATGTTCCTAAAACACAACAGAAACTTTCATTTCTCTACACTGTACACATGGCTATGCAATACTGTTAAAGAAAATAAAAAGCTTTAAAGGTACATTTCCACCATGAGATAAACCGATTATTTACCTTTTTTTCTTCATTGGGACTGAAAGGCCCATCACTGTCATCTAGACTGAGCAGATTTGCCTCGCTACACAGGTGTGGGAAAGAAAAGCACATACATTATAATCCAACAGAACACCACAAAACATTTTAGATGCAAGAGGCATTTTTCCCCCTTCCCTCTACATTTAAATGCATCATATACATATTGTATAAATATGCATAAAACAGGAACACTAAATGAGCAACAGAGTGATCAGATGCATAATGTGAACATGAACTTAGTGTACATCAAATTATTTTGCAAAAAGCGAAACTAAAATGATTAATTCAAAATAGACAATGCTACTGAACCTTCAATATGGTTACAACAATATTACTGACACTATAAAAGATTCTATACTCGCCGCATTAAATTGAGTCTAAAACTTCATTAACCTATAAAACATGATCTTTGTTTATGCCTATCAACATTCAAGTATGTAGTTTAAAACTGCAAACTTCATTAAGTGCTTTAGGAGAAGAACTTAATGTAACTACATTTCACCCCACAGCAATTACTACCAAAGTACGTCTTCCTAAAAAGAACATATGCAGTTTGCTTCTACTGCTTATTAAAATGTATTTCTTTAGCACTTTCAATATCTGTAATCCCCAAGCATTAGAATGGGGAAAAAGATAAAAAAATGAAAGCCACTCCATGATACTCTAAAAACATTCTTTTCAGTAATAGGCAATTATCCTCAAGTAATCTTAAATACTTAAATTGGAACCCAAATCACATATTTTATACTGACAGCAGCTAGATTAGTCTAACATATTCTTGCTTCCAGGAGAAGCAACTTGTAGACAATCCCTTCTCATCAATCCTGATAAGGCTACTCCTGCATTGGCTACAACAAAACAATACAAGTTTTAGCCAACTTGTAATTGCATGGTTTGAAAAGTTTTAATCAAGATCATTCAGGCTGAAATTCCTCAAAATAAAAGCACTTATGCCAGGTGTTAAAAGGGAAGAGCTACACAAGAGAAAAAAACATTTCTTAGCTGTGTCAGTTTGACATGCTGGCTTGCAATACATACAGTGACTTTAGCCCTTCATATATAAATAAACTAATCACTCAGTGCCCCATCCCTCAAGTTCCCAACAACTTTTTCCATGCACAATCTTTCCTTTCATGTTACAATTTATTCTTCCACCTTATGAAATACAAACATCTCTAGAGCAAATAAAATAAAAATGTTGGGTGAGATCTACAGACTCTGAAACTTCAAGAAAGAAGATTGTGCACACAGTTGATTTTGAAATGGGAAGAATGATGTAAATATGAACACATAGCCAGTGGCACCTGTGGTATTTTCCTTTAATTTACAGAGCTACACAATTCTAGGTGCTCAGTAGTAAAACAGTCAAGTAGATTCATCACTAATTTCAAACAAAGGCAAAAGAGTACACTTGTAGTTCTGTACAGACTACACATGGATATTAAAATTTTTACATCCTGCAACGTTTTTTTAAATTCTCCTTCAGAACAGATCACCCTTTTAAGGGAGGCTCATGGCGCCTTCTCAAACACTCATCAGTAGACACAGAGTTTAACAATTTCAGAAGTTCTCCACATCCTAAAAAATAAGCAAAACCCTGCAGCATAGTCATGAGCAGCAACCTACAGTACCTGCAGCTCTGACATTTGCCTATGTTGCTGCCCTAGTCAGATCATTTCACCTTTAGAAATGTTTTTGGTTTTTAGCTCAGTTCATACAAAAATGATGACTATCATTTGTATACAAACACCTTTGTACCATGGCGATACTTTTAGGATTTCAACACACCTCAATACTGCAACCATTTTAACAAAGGGCAGTTGAGGGGGGAGGTAAGAGAAGGTTAGCACACTGCAAATGACCAAAACACTGAGCCAAGTTTTAAATCAAAATGAACAAGAGTAACTCTTATCATGCAACATGACTAGAGCAATATTAGCAAATTGGAAGTTTTAAATGAACCAATACTTTTAGATCTTAAGGAATGCGAAGCATATGCCTCAGAACCAGAAAGGCTGTTTTTTCAGAGAGCAGAATACATAGCAACCGAGCTATGTCTATTTGCTCATGTATCACATGCTTCCTGTTGCCTGATTCAATGATGCAATTTATACAGGCAGGAAAAAACCAAAGCCAACCCAAAACAAACACTATACCACTCCCCCAACATACCAGTCAGTAACATTTTTAACATCCCTGAAATGAAACCTCAGTTGTCTCGTTGGAACTCCAACAGATGTCTCCACACTCTGTCACTTTTAACCAGGGAACCATGGGTTTCCTGGTTATTTTCACACTGGAACATAATTTCTAACTTTTCAATACATTCCTTAAAATTTTATAATGAATGAATGTTAAGTCTTTACTAATATTAAGGGAAAAAAATAGAAGTAGTTTACCTAAACAGAGTTCTTAAGGGGAGTTCATAGTTACACATTCAAATTTAGGCACTGAACAAGAAAATAAAAATTTCTGTTCACTTACCTCTAATCTTGCTCTTACTTGCCATTTGTTTGATGTGTTAAAACATTAAAAACTATGCAATAGTTAGTTAGATAGCTGAGATTAATAGGCTATATTTTCGCTACTATCTACAAGCAACCCAAACTTCAAACCTCTGTTGACCATTAAGGTTACACTCTAATAGGCTGCAAGCACATTTCTATCAACTACCAACTGATCCAGTCACATTTCAAACATAATTGGAATTTCTTTCTGAAAACTATTACATATAAAACCAGCAGGCTGATGTATTTGCCCTCACAGTACACTTTGTACGTTCTTTGTTTTAAATTACATAGTGGTAGGCAGCACACTAAAAAAGCTGCACTATCAGAGGCACAAGTGAAGCAGTAGTATTATTAACTCATTTACAGTGACATTCCATCAAAAATAGCCTTAATTTTAGAAGTTTTCATCAATTTAAAGGCTACAGTGCCCTACTAACAGGCTCACAAAAGAAGTATAAAACATCTATATAACTATGGAAGGGTTTTTTGACAAAGTAATACAAATTTTGTAAGCAGTGGAAAAAAGCTCAATGTAAATAGGTAACAGTACAATGCTTTTCCATTTGTCAATAAATGGAAAAAAGATGTTTATTCCCCTAAATGGAAGGGGCAAAAAATAAAGCTTTTTGAAAGAAAACAGTAGTTAAGTAAAGACACTGTAGTGCAAATAAATTAGACCCATTTATTTGTATTCCTTGTTTTTGATAAGGCTACTGTTATCTCAGTGGAAGGCAGAAGTCTAGACTATTAAGGAAACAGTATGAGAGCCACGAGAAATCTGAGCCCATCAGCTTACAAAACCACTGTGGAGCATAGTGATATATTTGAAAAACATTTACACAGCTATTACAAAGGAAGTAAATATAAATTATCCAAGACACTTCAAGAGAATCATCTGTAACACCAGAAAGGATCTCATAACGTGTTGATTTCATTAATCATTTGAATATATTACTTTGACCATGTTTGCTTAAGTCTGCCATCCTTTCACATCCTCCACTGCACATGATCATCCTAATTTCCACCATTTATTCTATGATGGACTACACAGGTTTCAGTGTGCTCAGCTGACCAACTGGTCTTTTTTTTCTATTGTTATACATAAAGGTAGATCTTCTATGTTATCTCCAATTACAAAGCAAGGAAAGTCTCACACCACTTGCTACCATCCTAAGTAGATAAAATCTTTTACAACATCAAAAATGTTACGTTTACGCTTTCAAGTACACTGAGTATTATCAGTAAGCGTTTACATAGAGATAAGACACTTGTTGATTACCATTTTTAATTTCTGTAACTCTCGTTCCATGCTGACTACCAACTCTAGCATCAATTTAAATTTATATAGAGTTGGGTGATCATTATTTTTCTAAACCTTCTTAAGTTTAGAAATATTCTTTAGTCTTTTTGTGTTCATTACTTGGTATCTTAACCATTATGACTCGCTTCACCTACTTCCCAAGTAACTTAAATGACATCCTTCTTTTAAAATAATTTGCCTATTATAAAAATTGCTGTGGTAGGAGGTCATTAACCACATACTTTCTGTTCATCTCACTGAAAAAAAGGTCGTCCAAGTAGACATCCAGTGCTGACCAATGTCATTAGCACAGATCTCATGGGGTAATACAAGAATGCAGCCACTCCTTTAAGTGCTGAGATGTTATTCTTAGGCTAGTTCAAACCAAACCTATTGTGTGTCTGCCATTAAGAGGGCAAAAAGCTGTGATGAAGTCAGGCACTGTAACACCAGTGCCTCCAGAACAAGCACAAGATGCATCCAGCTGCTTGCTTCAGACTCACAGCTCTCTCCACAAAGAAACTATGTAAGAATCAAACATTGTAGTCAGTATCAGCAAACCATAGCAAACACCTACTTACAATATACTCAGAATACTGGAAGGGACACAAAGCTTTATGCAGGACAATTATATGAATTAAAGCTACTAGTCTTTGAAATGTTCTACTAAGGGTAAAGGAAATTTAAAAACAAAGAGAAGGAGAATTTACTGTTATTTGTTTTCTAAAGAGTCCCTTCTGTCAATGTTTTGTTATATAAAATAAAAATGCATCAGAAAAGCAAAAAACACAAATTATTTCAAAATGCTAAAAGCTTGCTATGTCCTTAAGATAAACAAACCCAGGTGTTACCGGAAGTAAATACGTGGGCAGCTTAAAACATGTGGCTGTTTGGAGGGAATAAGAAATTGCCTCAAATGGTATCAGAGAATGGTTTAGTCAAGAAGACAAGATCTCTGGTTTAAATCAATTTTCAACTATTCCTCTATCTATACTTCCGAATAACATTCTGCATAATTCACAGATATAAAAGCACATCAAAAATTATTTAAGTAGGCAATAAAAATTCAATTCTAGCTATGGGAAAACTGCTTATTGTAGAGAATATTTGAAAGGAATGAAAAATCACCCAGACATACAATCTTAAAATCAGATACAATTACGTAAAGATTATGTTTCATAATAATTTTTCAAACTTTTTTTTAGCAACATTACTCTATACATTTTTCATTCTATGTTCTTAAATAAACATCAGCTGGAGACTGATGGAAAACAGCAGTAAATTACTAATAGAAAAAAAAGCTGCTCTGTTTTCAAATGTGACTTATTTCTGAAGGCAAGTAAAATGGAAATTGTAACTGTATGGTATGTACTGCCCTTATACTTAAAAAGCATTTGTGTGCCCTACAATAGATGTAAAGTTGCTAAGGAACAACACGACCTTAATTTTATAAAACTAAAATGCCCTTAGTTTGTGAACCCTTTAAAAAATGCTTTCAACTACCAATACAGTTCTGTTTTGACAAGAACTCTTAATGCTTACCTCACACTTTAATGAACTCCTGCACTCATTTTTTAATTACCAAAACTTCACATTTCTTAAATGTGCATTTCTTCTGCTGCTGCAGCCTATGTGGTTATGTCTACTTTCTGACCTCCCTTCCAACACATAGTATGTGGCAGAGTATTCGATGATACAAATTCATATATGAATTATTTTTGTACTTAATCACAGGATTCAGTGACTTCTTACTAGAGAATCACAGCATACCTTTTAAATTTCCAGGTCCTACTCTCCAGATATCTAAGAATAATAAATAAACTGACATGAATTCTTTGTGCATGACACTTATTCTTTTAACAATTCTTTAGTAATTTTGGAAATAAATACATTAATATCAAGAAAACGTATTAATAACAATAAAATGTCACAAGGACAAAATATGCATTCAAACTATACACACGGGATCTAAGTTTTAGCCAAAATCCAAACATACTAACTAAAGGATTAAATTATAAGAAAAAAAAACAGCCTTAATTATTCAATGAAATAAACACAAAGGGGGAAAAACTAGAATCTTTAAGCTCAGTTTAACTTGATGAAGGCCTAAAGCTACTGAAGAACTTTAACCATACCTGTCAAGTACTGAGTAGCATCATCATTAAAGGAAAGAAAAGCTGAAGCTGCTTGGATATTCTACGTATGAACTTCCTTATTCTGCGTGTTCACATACTGCTTGTCTGTGCTCCTCAGACTTACAGAGAAGCTTCAAAGACAACTGGCAGCTCTTGTGAAATGTACTTAGTGCAAAGTGCCCTGTGTTGTAAGCCCCATGTTCACAATAAAGCTTATATTATAATGAACTTCTATTTGGCAACACTATTTAAAATCTTCACTTATTTGAAATCATTTTTCTTAATCATTGGAAGTTTAAGATATTATATATTGTTTCTTATTCATAAATTACAAAAAAAAAAAGTGTTTAATTATAAATACACATTTATACTTTCAATAGCCTAGATAAAAGCATCCTTACTCTTTCTCTGCATCTCCTTCACTTTCTTCTGCATGATCAAAGCTCCAATTACTTTTAAAACCTCCATCTCTCTTGGACTGTGATCTATCCAAAGCTGAAATGAGAACAAGTTAAGGTAAGTCTTGATTTCAAGCTGAGTTATTAATCAACACAAACTAGAGGAGTAAACCAGATGCACGTATTTTCCCCCAGTATTTATTTTATTGATGTCAATTTTTAACTATCATTTGATCAGTAAGTCCATCAATGAAGTGGTGATTATAATTTCCCTAAATAAATAAAAGTATCTGTCAACATCTTATTAGCAGTAAGTTAGCAAGCTATTAAAAATCATGACCTGAGGTAGTGTAATAACTGTTTTCAACTGTTTTACTGATACTCATAAATTTAATGGTAATTTCTTTGATATGAACTATATGCCACACACAGAAAAGGTCCTAAAATGTATAATTTACATTACTAATAACCAAACATATATTGAATTTTTCCATATAAAAGTAGCAGTTCTGAACTGTCCCAATTATAATTTCAACATAATATGCTGGATTTTTAACTCAACATCTGATCCTGACCTGAATTAACACACAATACAAATTGAAATTTCAATGTTAGCATCAACTAATTAAAAATCTTCTGTCATACTACATAAAATTTCAGATCTCTCTACTACAATATCCAGCCGTATAGAAGTTTTCATATACTATTATGGCATGGGGTATTCTTAGGTGAAGGTGTTCCACAGCATGGAGACAGCACTCATTAAAGCAAGGCTCTAAATACTGCAGTGTTCCCCCCGGCCCCTAAATACTGCAATTAAGAGCTGTCTCACACAAATTCTGTATGACAAACTATGCAGCTGCTTTGATTTTGGTTAAATTTAAGTGTGTTTTTTCTTACTACATTTCTCTTTACATTGCTGGAAATGCTTTTAGAAATAATGGATGAAACTGATACACTCTGATAGAAAAGAGTAAGAAAATCACAACCAACTATATGTGTCTAAGATGAAGTATAAACAACGCACACAGAAATATTTATTGTATATTCAACCTCTGCTTCCAACTACTTGCATCTACTGCAGGCTTCCTGAACCATGAGTGAATATGTTAAACACATATTTTTGTGTTTAACAACTTTTCCCACCTTGTTCTTCTCCCTGCTTGCTTTTTAATCAAGCCTGCTTTATAGAATCAACAGCATCTTGCAGCAGAAAATACCTCAGCTCAATTACAGGAGTATCTCCTTTTGTTGATTCTGATTCAATCTGGCACCTTTTGGTCTTAGTACTCTACTTCTCCAATCTATGTACTCTGGAAGACAGTAATAAGTAACCCTTCCCTATTCCCTCATGATTGCATAGATTCCTGTTGTGTTCTTTCATGGTCTTCCTTTCCCAGGCAGAAAAAGAAAAATACTGAGTCAGCCTAATTTTTCCTCACATGAAAGCTGTCTCATGCCTTTAAATGCCTCTTGATGCTTCTCTTTGAGCCTCTTCTAGTCTACTGTACCCCTTCTGAGATGAGGATACACACACTATGAGGAATACTTGAGATGCATACATCCCATGAATTTCTACAGAAGCAGAATGCTGTTTCTGTTTTGTTCTTTTTTCCTTTCCTAGTAAATCTTCACACAAAAATTTGCTGTTTTTACCAAGGAGAACTGCATTGATCTCTAGGTACTGGATACATGATTGGTTAAGAAGAACTTCAGAGCAAATCATTACCTACAAAAATGCTCTTTTTCCACTTCTCATTAGCTTAGATTAGTTGCCATTTACCTACACAGAATTTCATGTATGATTTCAACCCACATAACTCAAAACCAGAGCATTTACAACTTTCTTTAAATAGCTAGCTATTATAGTAACCCAAGTATAGTTTAAATATCTACAAACTTGGTCACCTGGCTATCATACCCTTTTCGTTATAACTGTACACCAATGTTACAGATCCTTGTGCAATTCAATCGGTTACTCCTACTAACAAAACAAACCTTTTTTGCCATCTCTTTCTAACTTTTCCCTATTGTTTCTTATTAAATTTTCCATTTTATTCAGAGGTAATTTAGCCTCTCCCAAAGCCTTTGATAAATGACTTTACAGAGGGAACAATGAAATCAATTCTGGTCTCCATTATAATTTCCATGAATTCAGGTTGCACAGTCACAAAGCTCACTGATGTAAAGTTCCTCAAATACCTCCACTGCCTTTTTAAAATGCTGATATCATGCTAGCTACCCTCCTCACCTGTAGAAGAAATATGATGCTAACCACAAGCAACACACTGCAGTCATTAGCTCCTTTACCTCCCAGTTCCTCTTACAACAGTTGGATGAATGCCATGTGATCGTGCTGCCTTGTTCACAGTTTGCTCAATGTACTGCAATTTCTTCCACTGATGCTTCATTTTGAGTCGTACACTCTGTCACATTCCTTATTAAGAAACATTCTGGCATGAAGAGCTCCCTAAGTGTTGCCAAAGTGAGTGCAAGCAATTCCATTATTCAGCTATGACCTTATATACTCCAAAGACACCTTTTACAGCTGGGTTTTCTAGTGATCCTCCAGACACTCCTCAAACTTTCCTGATGAGTTTGAAGAAATACTTAACAATAGTTTTTATGTCTGTTGGGAGTTATTTATCAATTTTTTCCCCACCCCATTATAATTACAGGTTAAATCCAGCTTTTTTATTATTCTCTATTTTCATTACTAAGATAAAAGATCTGATTCAAGTTATTCAAGAATAACTGTTTTATTTCAGATATTATATCTTATTCTGCTGTTTAGCCAGGCCAGCATTTGGGGAGCCTTTTGAAATCTACTTAAACAAATAGCATGCATGCAGTAAGCCTCCTACATCTTTAAATAACTCCCAAGCTGGCTACAAATATTTTACACTCCAGCTGCATCTTTTCTTTCTTTTTCAAAATGTTTCTTAGTATTTTCTGTAATTCTTTTTTCAATTAAGCATTTTTGTATTGGACAGTTCATCCATTGCTACTGATCAGTGCAGCCATCCCTGGCAAATGCCTTAGTATCCCAGTTCTGCTCATTCAAGTCTGGATCAATTTTCACTCTCTCTAGCACTCTTGGTCCTTACAAAAATGTAAATCTAGAAATATACCATCATTTTAGCCAAAATGTTCACCTGAGTTACTTGATCTTGGTATCTGATTCCATACAGGATTTTTAATTTTTTTAAGGGGATAACAAGTACTCTGTTACACAGGCTAAGCCACAGACTATTTTGGACTTAGATTTAAATTTGGAACCCCTATGATGCAATTTCCACTATATGCACTATTCAAAGTCTTTTTAATCAGCAAGGCACATCCATACCCAGAGGTGAAAATATTCAAAAAAGCAGAGCTAACTTTAAGGTATTGTGTCAAGAGAAGGCAATCGCTGTACCTCTGCCCAAGACAGGCAGCATTCTGGAGCAGATTTCACTCTCATTTTTCCTTCCACTACTAACTCCCTTTGATGCCTTGGTTACACCAAGGGAGATATCAGTTCTGAGCCCAAGAAAGTACCTGGAATTTCACTAGACAAGTTATATAAGTGTAGCTTACACATTTCACTGCTTTTTTAAAAAACAGCTGTTTTTTTAAACAACAGTTACATGTAATTTCTAACATGCCAATTAAAAAAAAATTCCTGAAAAAACACTGTGTTTCATTAGAACATTTATGTCATTATTAACCACACCCTGAAGCCAGACTTTTAAAAATCCCCATACAGCCTTTTTGTGTAAAACACAATTATCACCTTTTGGATTAGGAAGCAAAATATGCCTGTAGGAGAATGTCAGAAAGCAGATCAACACCTTTAAATTACTGTGTGTGGACACTGTTTTGCAAACTCCTTCAGCAGGAGTTACTGTCATTCAGCAGTGTCACTAAGCAATTCCTAAATGGAAGGAAAAGAAGTTCATAGTGAATATCCATGAAATAAGAGCAAAATTTTGCAGAGTCAAAAAAAAGGAATCCCTTAAAATTCTGCCTAAAACACTAAATGAGAAGTGACGTACACAGTATTTAGTAAAGTGCTAGTGTCCAGCAAGACATCATATTGGAAGATTTGTTTTTTGCATGTCTTGTACCTCATGCGCTCAGGCAAATCATTCCATACCAATCCATACTACAACTCACTAGAAAAACATCCCTATATTGTTTTGTATGTGATGCTATATTGGGTTTGTGTGGCAAGATTTTGGTAGTGATGGGGAGCTGCAGGCGAGCAGAGGGCCTCACCTCTGTGCCTGACAACATCATGGAGCAGCATCCTCCTAGAAGACAGGCTAAGGCACATAAAAGACAAGAAGCTGATCCAAGGCAGTCAGTATAGCTTATCTAAGGCCAAATCATGCCTGACCAACCTGGTGGCCTTCTATGATGGAATGACAGCAATGGTCAACAAGAGAAGACTGACAGACACCATCTACCTACACTTCCATAAGGCCTTTAATATGGTTCCACATGATGTCCTTATCTCCAAACTGGAAAGACATGGATGGACTATTAAGTGGCTAAGGAAGTGGCCGGATGGATGTAGCCAGCAAACTACAGACAATGTCTCTGTGTCCAGGTGGAAGCTGGTGATGAGTGGTGTCCCTCAGGTCTCTCCTGACTCTTGGGACTGGTGCTCTTGCATGTCTTCATCAATGGCATGGTGAGATCGAGTGCACCCTCACTCGAGGCTGAGCACTTGGTAGATGACATCAAGCTGAGTGGTGCAGCTGACACAGTGGACGGACATGATGCCATCCAGGGGAATCTGGGCAAACTTGAGAAGTGGGCTTTCCCCTGAAATTCAACAAGTCCAACAGCAAGGTGCTGTACCTGAGTTGGGGCAATCCCACACATGAGTACAGACTGGGAGAAGAAGTCAGTGAGAGAAGCCCTCTGGAGAATACCTGGGTATTCTCATGGACAAAAAGCTGGATATGAGCCAACAGTGCTCACTGGCAGCCCAGAAGGCCAACTGTATCCTGGGCTGCATAAAAAGCTGAGTGGCCAGCAAGTTGAGGGAGGTGACTCTGCTCCTCTACTCTGCCCTCAGGAGATCCCAGCTGGAGTGCTACATCCTCCTCTGAGGTCCTCAACACAAGAGATGAATCTGTTGGAGTGGGTCCAGAGGAGGACCACAGAGATGATCAGAGGGTGAGGGCACCTCTCCTACAAAGACAGGCTGAGAGAGCTGTGATTGTTCAGCATGGAGAAGAGAAGGCTTCAAAAAGACCTTACTGCAGTTTTGCAGTACCTTAAGTGTCTTAAAAAAAAGGAAGGAGAGGGATTTTTATACAGACAGACAGTGACAGGACATGGGTCAACAGTTTTAATCTGAAAGAGAGCAGGTTTGGATTAGATGTATTAGAAAGAAATACTTTGCTGGGAGGGTGGTGAGGCACTGGCACACGTTGCCCAGAGGCTGTGGATGCCCCACCCCTGGAAGTGCTGGAGGCCAGGCTGGATGGGGCCCTGAGCAACCTGATCCCTGTCCACAGAAAAGGTGTTGGAACTAGATGCTCACACCTAACCTTTGTATGATTCTCTAAGATCAACTCACCAAAGAAGCCAGATGCATTTACTGTCCACACAAAGATCAACTTTTCTAGGAAAGTAACCTTTTCATATATATCACTGGTTAGCCAGAATAACTCCCTACCACCCCCCAGAATACCATAGCAGAGACTTCGAGGTTTCTATTGCACACATTGAAACTTTTGTAAGTCTTTCCTGTGCTGAGATCTCATCTATTTCTGTATGTACAAAAACCATCCTAAAAACACAGTCTAGATCAAACAAAGGTTTGGTTCAGGACCCAGATGCTTTTTCAGGAAGACTTGAAGTTTACATTCTTTTTTTCCCAGTTGCTGATAAAGAAACAAGCCTCATCTTACAAATGCTTACACCATCACAACTGCAACCAACTTATCAGATACTGCAGTGCTCACACAGAAAATGTAAATTAATTTAAATGTACTCAGAATCATTGCCTTCATCCAGACTCACATTTAAATAAATGAAAAAGAATGCTTCTAAGCTTTCTAATCTGTTGCTCATTTAGAGTCATCAGATATATTGTTAAGAGGATACAAGAACTCATAAAACTCAGACACAGAAATATTTTTTGGTTTACTTTCCCCATTGCTTCATTATTCTTCCAGACAGGCTTCTATGCAAAACAGTTTTTTATCTTCCAGCTTTGATACCATCAGCTCTACTATATCAACTGTGTAACCACAGTGAGGTTGCATTTTCACATTCTGAAGCAGCACTACATGAACAGTTTTACAGGCCCCTCCTAAGAGCTGCAGATTCTTGCTCTTTTATATGTCACCCTGTATATGTCAGCAGTGACAGAAAATCTGGGGAAGGAAACTAATTCAGGCAAGAACCCCCTGAGCAGCAGGGCAGAGGAAAGTTATTTTTCAACCATATCAGTTCCCTTCTCCTGTTCAACCTCACTAACACAGTGCAGCTGTGACAGCATAGCAGAGGTAAGGTCCATCCAGGAACTGAAACTATTATAAGTATTATGGATACCAAGGAAATTTCCTGGAATTGTAGCCTGATCTACATTTATAGGTATAGATTTAAAGATCTAGTGCTTAAAAGATGCTTTAACTTTCCACTCCCTAAATTAGGTGCAAAGGAAAAAAAAACCAGTCAAAAGCACCTCCAGTAACAGGCAGTAATCATAACCTGATACTAGCTGAGATATTACGTGAAGCAGAGAGCTCAGTAGTGAAATTCTATTATACCAGTGTAATGGATATCAAGCACAGACATTCCTTTGCACGTGAAGGGAATTCAATTTCTCAGCTGGCTAACAAAAACACCCACACCCTTCCAAGAACTTGATGTCCACAAAAAACCAATTATATATACAGAGCATTCATTCCTGGACAAGTGTTCATGCTCCTGAACAGCAAAAGCATTTATGAAAGTTCTGTACTTCAAAGATGGAAATAATCTACATATTCTGGTAAATGACTGTGGTTTTTTCAGGGCTTGCATGCACATTGGGCTGCTTACATTGCAGGATATTGCACTGATGACAGGACTGAAGAACAGAGAACTGTGTAAGTTTGATCATTTGCTGAACTATTAAACATTTTTTAAGTATTAACAAGGAGTAACAGAGGAGGATAAAAGGATAGAGCTTTGAAGTATGTTAAACATTTTCTTTGTGATGCCTTTGAAAGTTTTTCCTGTAAGACAGCAGTGATAACCACACAATGGACAACTAATGCTCCTTCACCTTTTCTGCTGATTCTCTCAACAGAGGTCTAGAGGTATCCACCCCACTCAAGGATGCTGCCCTTATGACAGCATCAGAAAACAATGCAGAAGTACTTCAAGAGGCCTTCTTGTCTACACCAGCAGCAAAAGGAATGCTACAGGAAATTGTGGGCATTTTCTGCTCAATGAGACAGAAACCTAGTGACAAAAGGCATTAAAAAAAATTAAGAACTCAATCCTTTTTTTTGTCATCCCAAATTTCACTGCTAAGTTCTGTCTTCTGACCTCACAGTTATCAACAGAAGTTGTGGGAACACAGTATCATGCCATTGTCAAGGAACATGTGATTAAGGAACACTTAAGCCAATTGTACCCAAAGACTAGAAAAACATCATTGCCCTTCAACAAGGGCAACAAGGATGATCTGGTGAACTACAGGCTAGTCTGCAAAAGACAGAACTTACTCTTTACCATGTGTGTGCTCAAGAGTGGACCACACTGACCTGAGAGGCAATAAAGACTGGACAAATCGCTGAGCAACCTGCTCTAACTGGGTCTGGCTTGAACAGGATGTTCCAACCCATCTGAATCCAACCAGCTGTCAAGTAAATCCAGTGACTATTCATAGGTACAAAGCATCCCCTAAAGCAACTGCACCCCCATCACAAAAACTTCCAAAAAAAGGACTATCTCAGACACTGTCCTAGGTTACAATGTAAAATTGTGCCCAAGGTTTGTATTCTATCCCCATGAGCCGTTGGAGCCAAGGTGGGGCAGTGTTTTCCTTATCTTCTGTTAACGAACCTAACAATGCCTTGCCACATGACTCATAGATAACTTCCTCCGGGAGTTATCTCTGTTTAATGGGCCATCAAGGACCCACTGCATGACTCATAGAATGAGATCATCCCCATTGTGAGATGCTCCGCCCAGGGGGAGGAGCCAAGCATTCCCACCTGGATAAATCCAGGGTTTGGGACAGCACAGGCAGCTTTTATCCACTGGACTCCCAGAGGAGACAAGAGCTACCAGACCTTTCTACAGGAGTCACTGCTTCGACAAGACCATCTCATCTGGACTGCTACTACCACCCTAACAGGGTGTCAGGTTGTATTCTGACTCTGTCAGTGGTGGTTTTTTTTTTTTTGTACTATTACATTTATTTTACTTTATTTCTTTTCTTTTCCTCTTATTAAATTGTGTTTCTGACTTGGAGTCTTTCACTGGTTTTGCTTTCAAACCAGCACAGACACTTTTCCTCTTTTCCCCTCTCTGCGTAAGTCTGACTCCCACTCACACTTTCCACACAAATAATTTGAGTAACATCAAAAGCAGGAACCAAAAATAAACAGGGAAGAAAGGAGAAACAAACAAAAGAGTAATTTTTTCATCTCTAGCATTATGAATTCTTTACTTATGTAAGATCTCTATTGCTAGACTGGAGATATACCAAAAATTCAGAAATTAGGAAGGAAGTTTTGTTGTTTTTTTTGGGAAAGTTAAGTCTAAGAGAAGGATCTATCTCTATTTTATAGACAAAAATAGAGGATAAAAGGTGAGGTTAGCCTAAGAACAATTTCTGAATGGCCAATTCACTCTCAAAATGTGAAAAAATATATAAAGCTAACAAGCCATTTCAAGGAAGACGACAGCTGAACAAGAATTCCAGAATACAATTTCTGTGGCAAATCAGTATATGACATTAATCACAGATGATCTCAAATTCTGAACACTGGAATAGTTCTAGAAGATGAGCAAAACACAGAAGGAAATCATATAGTATATCAGGCATGTGATTTGCACACTTCATTATGCACCATGGGATCCATCTTCATATAAAATCTAAGCTTGTGCAACTGAGAATACAGCTGCACTAAACAAACAGCTATCTATTTTTAGAAAGTGCTGAAAGGCACTTACATGCAGAGTAAGATTAATAACCTAGCTGAACTACCTGGAAATTAGGCAACTGACACTTCGAGAAGGTTTCCACATTTGTTGCAGTAACTGGAACATCAGGTTGAAATAAAGCACTGTATCTACATACCAAGAGGAAGACGAAAAAGACAATTTGCACTACTTAATACTTTTGGGTTTATCCTGTAAAGTTTCATAGATGATGCCAGATAGATACTATCCCCTTTATAAAAACATACAGAAATCAAAAGTTTAGAAAAGTTCCACAATGTCTTCAAGACCTTAACTTGCATATGCAGGACAGAAGAATCAGAGACTCACAGGATGGTTTTGTTTGGAAGAGACCTTAAAGATCATCTATTTCCAGCCCTGCCACCATGAGCAGGGGAGGAAACATTCAACTAGCGCAGGTTGCTCAGAGCCCCATCCAGCCTGGTCTTGTACACTACCACAAGAAATGTTTCTTCCATAAGAAGAAACTCTAAATGTAATTAAAGCAGAAAAAAAGCACAAGACACCTCTTTGATGTTGTCAATTGTTCAAAATTCACATGAAATGGACAGCAAAGAAAGCATACAAATAAAATGCTCAACAACTTTATTTAAAAAACCTCAAAAATTTGGTCACATGAAAAAAGCACATTTCAGAAAAAAAATGGGTAGGGAAAGGATGATGAAAAGAGTTAGTTAAACTATGTGGCAAGAAAAATATTTGCATTTGCCCTTCTGTAAAGGCTAAATACCTGGAGTTTTCTCCAATTAGTAGAGACACTGGCAAGCTTTCATAGCCATCGAAGGCAGAAGTCAGCTGAGTTGGGATTTCTGATATGGCTGAAAAGGAATAGACTAGCTCCACTAACACTTCTCCCCACTCTGAGGATTAGCTTTCTGTCAATTCAGTTCCTTCAGCCAACCTGCCATGAAGCCAGTGAAGCGCCAGTGTTGACTGCAGCACAGCTGGAGCACGCTGTCCCTGGGAGGGGCACAGCTCTGTCCCTCTGAGCAGCACCTGGCAGTGGGCCTGGCTGTGTTGTCAGCCCCAGGCACAACTCCTTGCGTGGCCATACAGTGTGGCCCCACACAGAGGGTGTCTTGCTATGACTCTGCAAATCCATATACAGTTAAGATCTACGTACATTATGTCTCCTAAAAAAAAATCAGAGAAATTCAACAGCCTTCTGCTCAGCCTAGATACACTATATACTTTAACTACCTTTGCAATTAGCATTCATTAATGCAGCACAGTGTGAAATAATGCAACTACAGTACTGCATTAAGAGCACTGAAATCTTTATAATGCAAGTATCAGACTTCTCCAGACCAAACAGCAATGAGTTTAAGGAACACTGATAACTGCTAACTATGTCACAGTATACCAACATCCACTAAGCAAGCTTTATTTTTTAAAAAGCTAAAAAATCACTTTAACATGCCATGAAAAACAAACGTTTTCTCAGTAATTACTCATAAAAGCAACAAAAATGAAGAAGTGCTATTGATCAACTCATTTTAATAAAATAACACATGCCAGCTTGCTAATTGAACCTAGTTATAAAACTACTTTTCAAGAAACAGCACTCAAAAGACAGCAAAAAGAAAAACATTGAACTTGTTAAATGACCATCCTACAACCAGAGTTTCAGCTGCTTCCATCCAAGCATGAAACTCCTGCTTACCTTGATCTATAAGTTCTTTCTATTACACGGCACAGTCTTTCTTCCACCTAGTGAGCAGTGCCTTTTCCATCTAACATAGGGTTTGCTACATGATAAAAAACATTTAACTTTATCAATGACAGATAGTTTTTTGTGGTATTTATCAAGTAAAGATTCAGCTACAACATATTTGCCTTATGGTCATACTGTAAAATCTCCACTAAAGTTTTACTGTCCCAGGGCCGGGTATATGCAATCACAATGACCTGGGCCAGACCAGTCCTGAAGTTCACTTTTGAAAGTTTATTCCCAATCATAAAGAATCCTTAAATTGTCTCTTAAGCAGTAAGCCTTGGTAGAAATAAAATTACAACTAACTCTAGTAAATGTTTCTAGAAGTGAGCCTCAGAAATGACAAAGGCAATTGTAAATATGAAACCTAACATCTACTGCATAGTTCAAATTCTCATCTAATGGGCTCTTGAATAATCTTTCTGTTAGACTGTCGTATTAAATTCTGTCGTCAGCAGGATATTCATATTTTGCTAAATGAGCCATAAAAATTGGACATGTCAAACAAATACAACATTATATCCTATGACATTATTAAAAATACATCAGTAGAATGAATTTTAGTACAAATTAAACAATTGTATGACATTGAATAAAAACATACTCATAAAATAAATACTTTGCAGCTGTTTCTTACAGACATAAATTTCTAAGATTGCATATTATTAATCATGTCATATGGTAATATGTTTTACCACACCAGGCATATATTATTGGTATTTTTCACTCCTAAAACATTGTTGTGGCAAGTCTTACAATAAAAATAAACAAACAAAATCTGGGGGAGATATGAGCAGGGAAACTTTGCTCCAGCTCATATGGTCTGAAAACAAACAAAAAAAGCCAGGAGGGTTTAACAGAGAGTTTTGAATCATCACTGCTCTTTATCTATAATCACTCAAGATTAAATCAGAGAAAGATACTCCAAATCTTTCACTCCAAATTCTTCTTTCATAGGAATTACCGGGACACATATGCAGAAATGTTTTTCTGCCTCATGCAGTGCTTACAGCCTTTGTCCTGTTAACAAAAACTTTTTAAAGGTCTGCTGACCAACCTAGGAAGAAATAACCACAGCCTGTTGATTTATTTCTCCAGTCTCCAGCCCTCACCCATAACCTTGTTCTTCACAGAAGAAAACCTGCTATTTAAAATAATTGTGTTTCCTTGGGCAGAATAAAGCTGCTCTTACACTAAAATACCTATTACAAAGTTTAAGCTACATATTACACTTTCGCCTGACTTAACAGATCACCAGGCAGAGATGGAACAGGAAATGTCCTATTCTTCTCACACGTATAGAGAGGCTGTATGCTCTCCCCCACCCAAGCCATTGTCCTGCATCTACCAGTTACCCTTCAGTGAGCAAATTCAACAGAAGCTTGGCAAAGTGCCAACCTGGCAAGACAGAACAGATCAAGTTCAATCTCTCTGGCAAGAAAGTGGTTAAGTCTCCAGGGTGGTGGAGAGTATATGCAGCTCTGCTTCCAAAATGGAGTCGCACCCACTAACGTGACATTCAGACACCAACTTTGACTCAATTACAACTTAAGGTCAGCTTAACCTGAAAATATTAGGCATGCTAGGCTGCTGAACACAGAAACAGGAAGTTAGGAACACATGCTTTTAAAAATTAAATGTGTAAGATAAACCTGCCAACAAATTTAATTCTATAGAATAAGAACAGTAATATTTTACTAATGCTTTGATTTTCTTTATAGAAAGTAAGTACAGAGCATTAGTCAGATTTTAATCTATGTAAAAATATCACTACCTTAAAAAAACCTTCAAACTGAAACCAAGTAAGTGTCAAAACATGGGTCAAAAGAAAGGAACTTAACAAATGTGCTCCCCTCACCCCCAATGCAAGTGCTTTTTAGAACAGCCAAGTTAAGAGAATTACATTTGTCCTTTTTCCCCAAACCCAGATTTGTTGCTGATATCGCTACAGTATCCTCCACTACAACAGCTCCATTTTTATTTGGTTTCTCAGCCTCCTGAAGCATCTTAAGCTATCCTGCACACTCTTCCACTCCTTTCTTTGCAACACACAAAGATGAAGGCATAAACTGTCCTGTGCCCCAAGTCCCCTCGATGCCCTGACCCCTGACTGCTCAGCCACTGAAGGGAGCTAACACCAGTGAGCAGCAAACTGAACCATGCTCAGGCAATACTGAAACCTTTGCTTCAGGGACACTAATTCTCTACTTAATAGAGTGAGCAAGTTTCACAGAACTTCTATATTTCTACCCATAAAACCTCTGTAAATAAAAGGATTAAAGTTTTGAAAAATAGAAGTTATGCTACTATGTTAGTAGCTTGTAACAAAACACTAACCAAGGACATTGAGGGTGGTAAGGCACTTGCAGAAGTTGCCCAAGGGGGTTGTGGATGCACCAACTCTGGAATTGTTCAAGGCGAGGTTAAATGGGGCCTTGAGCAACCTGATGTATGTGTCCCTGCCTATGACAGAGGGGTTGGAAATAGGTGATCCTGTTACTGGGAAGAAGGAGGCAAAATTATGAGGTGACTCAAAAAATCTTCATATTCTTACAAAGCAATACTTAAAAGTGTCAAGTTTGGTGATTAGTCTCACATTATAGGATCTGCTACAACACAAAACATCTTACTGTTCCTCAAATATGAGACAAAGGTAAAACTATAGACTAGGTGAAGTCTGATACTGCACCAAAATCCATGTACAGTCTTCCAGAAACAACAGTAGTAAAAGTCAAAGTTGCCGTTGAAACCATTAAAATAAATAATCTATTTTGGTTTATCCTTGTACATAAAACAAGGAAAAGACTGAAATATCTAAACAGACTCGTATCTGCACAAGCATAACATCTGCTAACTGTTGGTCTAATGTTTGCTATCCAACCACATATTAATGTTACTACTTTTATTATTACTATTACATTTTAATTTACACTTACATAAAGAAGAGTGTAAGGATCTCTTTTAGGAACTCATTTCTCATTTAACTATTTTTTTTTTGCCACTAGAAATTCTGTACTTTTTTTGAGGAAAGAGTAGTGCTTTACTACCAAATCCAAGAGCCAGAAAATAGTGGATGAAGCAACCCCAAACAAGACAGTTACTCTTACACGAGAAGCTTCTATGCCCCTTTGGGAAAACTTTAATAGAGTAGCAGTTACTTAGGAAAACCTACCAAAAAATAAATGCCTCCACAATGAAAACCAGAAAATAGCACACAGATCCTTTACACCTCAGAAAGCTCAGGACAAGCCTTGGCTCCTAGAATCCCGTCTCAAAATTAAGGTGATGATGTGGAAGAGGACTGCCTTTTACCTTAGAATGTGCTCCCAAGCATATTGCAACATACGTTATAGAGCAGTAATAGATTAATTTGGTTTATTTTTAGTATCTTTCTACATACTTTAAGAAGCACTCTGTCTTTCTTAATATTTCATGCCACCTATCACCCAAGTTAGTCTGGCATGTATAAAAAAATAAGACAGGAAGAAATGTTTTCAATTTTACTTTGTTGAGAAACAGTTCTTAACAAGTGAGTTTCATTCATAGAAAATAACCTGTTAATCAAGTCAGAAGGTTTCCTATTCTCAAAACCACTGGACAGGACAGCTGAACATTCTTCAAGTCTACGAAGATACATGCGCAGCGCTGGGAAAAATTCTGAATAGGTCAAAGTACTGGGATATACAAACAAGCCACGGAAGTAACAAACTTCGCACTTTCTCATTAAAAAAAACCACTCTCAAGAAAAACAGAACCTGTCTGGACATTGATGGGAGAGATGCAATTCAACAGGATAAAGCAGGAGTTCAGATAGTCACAGCAGATCAGTGATACCTGAAAAACTCTTCCTCACATTTTCAAGCTAATCACAAGGTCCAACAGATCACAAATAAAGCACGAGAGAATTTGATTAGAGACAATTACAACAACTAATAATTAAATTTCACTGTTAAGAGGAAAATAAAGAGAAGAGTCTTTCAGGTAGAAAAGTCTGGCAGGTAGAAAAGTTTCAAGTGTTCTACCTGAATATAAACTCCACTCTACCCTCCTAATTTGTATTATTCCAGTCAGAAATTTCTCAGTATGATTAAAAAAGAAACAAAAAAAAGAGAGAGGAGGGGCTGACCACCACTTCAAAAGAGGTCTGTAACTCTATACTAATACACAAAAGCTGCATGTTTCTATACCACCCTAGAATCTCAGTTACCTTTAAGAAAATATGTAAGTCTACAACTCTTGCTTTAGTGAAGACAATTCTTTTCATGTGAACTGAAAGAAGAACAAAGCAGTCCTCTGGAGTCCTCTGGCAGACAACTGTGAACTTTATACTACTGCTGCTAACAGGTAGACCACATAGTTTCCTTTACTATTATTAGGTGATTAACCTGTAGCCAAGAAATAGGGATGGAAACTGAGCAAACTCCTGCCACGACTGAACTGAAATATCTCAACAGCTCTGAAGCAAGGGACTGGCAACATTCCTTAGAAAGGAAATGCTCAAAAATAAAATTCAGTACTGATTCTCGGTATCACCGCTGTAATCACCAGGAGACTGAAATAAGAAAAAAGGAAAGAATAAGACATTTCTACCTTCTTCTGGAAAATATTCTAAAGTTTGCCTATTATCTACTGCATAAACATAGGTAAACTTTAAATTTCATGTTGGAAAAGAGAAATTACAATTTCCCTGCAATTCAGTAATAGTGAATGAGGCAGAAAACTAGAGTTTCCACAATTTTTCTCCAAGGTAATGGTCAACAGTACCCTCCATTCCCACATGTTTAACATCCTACCTTAAATCCAAATGAATTTGCCTACCATTCTTTATATTTTAAATGTGACTATCAGTTAAAAAACACAGGAACTGCTGCAGACACAAATTTCTAATCACTAAACTTCTCCTCCTCCGCATCAGGAAAGAATTCCCATGTAAGAGAAATACTTTGTGAGCATAAGTTCTGCATATTCAGCCCATAACTTCGAAACATCACTGTAAAAAAGCAAATTCAGAACAGTTTTACTGATTTCACTTGCATCTAGATTAAATAACAAAAATAGAGTATTTTCTACACTTCTAACAGTCCTGGCACTTCAAATGAAGTAATCATGCAGGCCCTGTATATCCACATATATGTGATGAACTATTATCACTGCTTCAGAATGATAAGAAATGCAGCTTTAAAAAGAGTCTGTTATAGTCCTAGAGATCTTTTTCATGTTTCCATTGAACAGTCTATACAATACAGAATAAAAAATTATGCTCATTAGATACACAGAACTGGACAAAAAACATGTACTGGTATGAATCACTATGTTCAAGAATGGTATTAGCTGAAAGGTAACAATCATTCAAGGAAAACCCTTCCAGAAAGACCATTTTGTTTTTGCTGGAGAATAAAATAATAAAAATATCAAGAGAAAGCACTTTTACAGTAGAATGACAGACATATTTCTTCACAGTAAAATCTGTTAAGCTAAATGAAAGAAAAGCAGTATCTCACTGGACATGTGGAATAAAAACCAAAATTCTGAGCAACTGTCATACTGACAGTAAAGTAATTTATTTCACTTAAATGTATATTTATCGTAAGTCTGACTGATAGTCAATATAAGCAGGACAGCATCAGAAATGTTTGTGTACTTGTATGTATAGAAACACACACATGAACGTATGTATTTAACCAGTACAGTGTCCCTTAGACTGAGTGATAGACCTAACATCCATTTTGCCCAGACTTCTTCTCTTGTGTACATTTAAGGCAGGGATGGACACCTCTGTCCCTCCTCTTTGCCAGCCTTTGAGAAAACACTTCCAAAAACATTAAGTAAACAATTTTTGGTTGTTGCTTACACAGCTTTCAAAGGACTCCATGAAATATACACACTCTGACAAGTTATAGATACAGCGCTAGGCTCATGTATTAATAACCATCATCTGGCAATAGAAGTTGCTATATTTCCTACTCTGCATAGTTTCATCCCCTTTTTTGTCCCCATTATACTTGTTTCACAAATCTGGCACTCTCATGCTTGTCTAGCCTTTGGATAATAGTGCTTCTAACATCATTAGGTTGATCTAATATGCTACCTTTCCAGACTGCAGATTGCCAAAACCCTCATGTATATATGTTATATACGTACTTACAGATAGTCTATGCCTGTATTTTTTCTATAAATATCTCTAATAAGTACCTATCAAATAACAGCTGAAAACCTTTTCCCTTTGCTTCAAGTCAGTATAGATTTTACCAGCTCTCACTAAATTTGCCCAAGTATGACTGTCCCATTTGGACTTGGGCCACCCCCTTAAACTTTTTATCACGACTATGTACACTAGATTTTCTTCACATGTGGCTGCACTCTTAGGGTTTCTATCACATCATCAGTCCTAGAATGAACGTGTTCCCAAACAATGGGGAAACACAAAACCTGCTGATAACTCAGTTCACCCATCGTGGAACACTGAAGCTTCAAATGGAAATGCTATCCAGTGTTGTGTTGCTTCTGCTGTTGGAAAGAGAATTCGTAAGGCAAAAATAGTGTGGATATTGCATATGAAATCCATCTTCTCTTAGTCACCTGTCCAGCCAGCAAGCACTCAAGGAGTGCATAGAAGACAGTGACTAGTCATCATCTTGACACTTTTAGCTGTCTGCACAAACCTCACTATAATCTGTGGAGACTTCAGGAAAAAATGGAGTGTCTGCATTTCACCACCAAATCCTTTAAAAGTATAAGGGAGGTAACATGACAGCTATTATTAACCAGAGTTTCTGAACATCAGAATTCCAGGTTAATTATTCAAAACAACAAGCAGTATTTTTTTCGCAAAGTACATCTATTCCAGAACATCTTGTAATAAAAAGCCAATATCCAACATCCTGCAGCAAAAGAAAATCTGCAAGAGGTTATGTTCTGTGGAATACAGATACTGCAAATCTCCAAAGCTAAACTTATTCCTGACTCGAAAAACTCTGCTTATGAGGAGTACTTAATTTCATTAATTTTTCTTTGTTATCATCATGGTAATTTGGCAGATTTTACCAGACTACTGGTCTATGCCATCAGAACATGTGCTTATAGCAATTTTGCAAGACTACAGCAGTAGATTTTTCGATGTATTAATGAAACTGTAAAGATTCAACAGTTAAAATATTCCGATTTCAGGAGGCTTTTTGCATTATAATTAAAAGCTTTATAGTGACCAAAAAAAAAAAACCGACCCTCAAGACACCAAAACCGTATTACAAAAGAAAAAGAAAAAAAACCTGAGGCCTTTTCAAACGCAAAAGGTTTCTTTCAAATGCAGGTAATATGGTTCATCACTCCCTTCGTATCACAATTATAACCATTACCCCCCTCCCAAAATTAAACTCAGTCCCAAACCTTTACAGGAGCCTTTCAGGAGCAGGCGAAGACTCATTTTATGGTGGGGCCAAAGAATATGGGCTAGGCCGGGGCCTGGAAGCGGACTGAGAGCAGGGCAAGGCAGCCCTGGCCTCCCCTCTCACCCAGCGCTAACCCTGCCCGGCGCCCCCAGCCCACCGCCCGCCGAGCCACGGCTGAGTCCTGCGGCTGCACCAAGCCCGGGCTGCTCTCGGCGCTGCCCCGACAAAGGAAAGAAACATCGCACTCCCCACGTCTCGGAACAGTAAAAGAAAGAAAGAAGGAAAAAAGAAAAATGAACCAAATCGCCCTCACTAAGCCCTCCCTCAAAAGCAGGTCTCTTTTCACCAGACCTAACCACGGCAGCCACCCTTCCCCCACCACGAAGCCACCTCTCATTGTCGTCGCACCCAAAGGGGACCCATAACCCCCAACCCCCACCCCACATGAACTCACACGCCCGCCTCCCCCATTCCCCAGTTTGTGCCGTGCCCCTTTACTGATCGCCAGGAGGGAAACGCAGCTCGCGGGCCACATTTCCCTCCTCGCAGCCTTGCACGCACCTTCCAGAAACAAGCTGTCTCTGCACCCGCCGCCGCCGCCGCCACCGGCCATCTTCCCGCTGCCGCGTAGCGCTCCCTCACTCCATCGCCCAGCGCGGCGGCGGGGCCCGGCCCTTCCCCCGGCCTGCCCGCCCCCACTGCGGAAGGCTAGGTGGCTGACCCGCAACGGCGGCACTACCGCCGAGGCCCGGCCCTCTCCCGCTGCCGGGCCGCGCTGCCTTCCGGCCCCCGCGCAGGAGGAAGCGGCGGCAGCGCGCCCGCTCCTCCCTCAGCGCGCCCGCCGCCGGCACCCCCGGGCGGCTGCGGCCGGGCCCGTTGGCGTCCGTTGGGCAGGCGGGCCTGGCCGGGGCTCCGCCGCTCGCGCCCCCAGAGCGCGGGAGGGCGCGGGCTCGGAGCGCGCCGCGCTGCCGCCCCTCTGCTCCCGGAGCGGCCCCGGCCTGCCCGGCCCGCGCCTCGCCCGCCGCGGGGGCCGCCGGCTTTCCCGGCCCCGGGACGATAAAATGGCCGCAGCAGCGCTGCGCCCCGCAGTACCTCGGGCTCTCCCGCTCCCTCCTCGATCAGCCTGGAGGCAGCAGCTTTTGGTAGACGAGGAGGTGGCTCGGATAAAATGAATGAAGTTAGAGGAGTGCGGGAGTCCATGGCGGAGCGCTGGGGCCTGCCGGCCTCTCACCTCGCTCAAGCTCGGGAAAAGGGCCTTCGGAAGGTTCAAAGATTCTTAAAATCTTCTGTGGTCCGATCATATCCAAATCCAAGAGTTTGGTTTTGCAAAATGTACGGCGTTGACACGCCAACTAAAGTGAAATTGCAAGTCATGGCCTCAGGAACATCTGACTTTTAGCATGTATGATTTTACGTTTTAAATAGCTTTCCCGTGAGGCCGAAATGCAAAAAACATGCATCCTTTAAAAACGAAATGGTAGTTTATGGCAATCTATAGCTTCGGAAAACCAGATACTCCTTTCTTTGGCAGGTTCTTTAGTCTGGGATTCTATTGACTCCCCCTTCCCCCCACTTTACTGCAGAGTTGGGGAATTCTAGTGTCTAAGGTACCTGGTTCCTAACATTTCTAATCCCTGAAAAATGAGCTTCCAAAAATGCTTGAACTTAAGAATTTGTAGACTAAAGTCCTAAATTGGTAAATTAAAGCACCTAGTGCATATGAAGATTAAAGGCTGAAAAGAGGAACATTATTGTTTTCCTTTAAGTCTTCTAAATTTGTTATTTTTGTTCCTGAATGCACCTAGTGTGTTAAAAATGCTTTTGAGAGTGCTCAGTTTTTATACATTCGAGAGGCAAAAAGCAGTCTGGAACACAACAGGAGATGTCAGACTGCTTGCTCCCCAAATGCTACATCACACCACCAGAGCTAGCAAGTACTTAGAAACAATCCCAAAAGCTGGAACATTGCTGACAACCCTACAAATCTCAGTCTTCAAAATCTCCTTAGAAAAAAAAAAGGCTTCCTGAGAGATCACAATGTATCCTTGTTTCATTAGTAATGAGATTAACAGGAAACAATTAGGAGAAATTGGTCCCAGCTAATTACAGAGAAACCAGAAAATCATCTGTTCAATAGAAACCTAATAGTTAAAAAAAAAGAAATTTAGAATCTCATTTTCAAAAACACCCTATTATATCTCAGAGGGGCATTGTCCAGTTAGAGGGTTTACTGCTGAGGTTAATCCACAAAAAAATTTCTTATTGACAGTTGAGACTAGACTGATCCAAGTCTACACAATTCTACACAACTTTTTCAAGACTAAGGATTATGAGTTATGATTATGAATTATTTGAATAAATGATGCACAGTAGTGGACTTACTGATCAAGGTTTCAAATACAGTTTTAGTGAACTGAGGTACAGTATAGGTTAAAATAACCTTTTAAAGTAGAAAGGGTAAGGGAATAAGCTATCAGTATTAATCTAGATGCATGGTTGATTTTAGACTTTTCTATTGATAATTTAAGGTATACTTTTTAATGGAAAAGAGCTACCCAAAATTACATCTCATTGTGCTGTTCTTTTATTTCCTTTATTTTGACGCTCTTTAAGGATGCAAGAGGTAGAATGTAGTCAAAACTCCTATTAATTAAACTTTTATTAGTAGTCTATAAAGTGGTTTGTTTTTTCATTTGAGAAGTATTTGTGTGAGGGAATGCAATACTGAGAGCACTCAAGTCTTACAAAATCTTTTCAGATCCTCTTAACTTTGCTTGGAACCAGAGGGTTTTCTTCATGTGTAAGAAGTAACAGAATGAACGACGAGAAAGAGAAAACTCATATTCTCCCTCCTGCTGAGGAAGTCTTACAGAATTTACTGAGTTTTCTTTCTCTCTAAAGGAAATCATTTGTGTTCACAGAATAAGAGCCCAGGGATGACATGCATCAGGTCATTACTTCCTGGCCTTTAGGATCCTCTAGGAGTTGACTGGTCCCACTGTGGGCAGTTGACAATCACATGGCAGTGTAAGATCCAGAACTTACAAATACTTGCCTGTGCACAGCTCTGTTGGCACTGCTCTGTGTAGGGTGGAAAGGTGATTACTACATTAGGCAGTGATGAAGAATTTTCGTCTCACCTTAGAAATCTACTTTTGCCTTTTCTTCCCACAATGAAAAAGTTACTATTAATGAATGTGGCCTAGGTGATTCAGTATTGAAAATTACTTTACAGAAACTGAAAATTATTTGGTTTTTTCTTTATATTTCTGATTCTTTCCAGTTACTTCTTGCTTTCTCTATGTTTTTGTAAGGTTAGTCAAGAAAATGGGGGTAGCTCTTCCCCAGAAACACCAGTTCTTCACTTAAGGAATAAAATGGAATTGGGATTGCAGTTTTGCAGTTTCTGTTGTGGTAAAGTACATTACTTAGTTTTCTGTACTGGTATATAAATTGCATATCGACATTTAAGGGAATTTATAGGCACTTTGAATATTTTTTTGTTATTTACAACCCATGAACCTGCTCTATAGACTATAAATAACTTCTATTTAACAGTCCCATCCTTCGGGAAGTGAGTGGTCTGGGGTGAAGTTAATTTTCACTATTTTCCATTGTTGTTCTTAGAACTGTTTCTTGAACATATTAATGAAACACAGTCTGTGTTCTTAGTTTTATGAAAGTAACTGTTTTGTTGCTGTCCTCGTGACCTGCTGCCTAGTATTTTTCTTTTGCACTTTCAAAGCAAATTCAGATTTATTTCTTGCACTGCAATATCTTCTTCTTCTTCTTCTTCTTAAAGTTATTGCTTTAATTTTAGAGATTCTCTCACATTATTCCAGGATAGCTGGCATCCTGTAGGTAGCTCTTCAGGAATGTTCCCAAAGGGAAGAGTACTATTCATCTGTGTCTGAGGACTTTTAGTGATACATCAGAATGTGGAAAAGGTTTTTTGTTTAATTATGGTATCAAAGATAGATAGTCAAGTAGGTAGTAAATAACTAAGAACTGCTTAAGATCATTGGGATTTTGTCTAAACTATTTTCTTAATTCTTTCCTTGAAGGAGACCTGTTGTTTGAATCTGATCAACTTACCTCAAAACTCAACATTGTGCTGTTGGAAAGTAACCATAATAAACAAATACCTTTTAGGTTTTCTGCTACTGTTATAAGCATTTTGAAATTTAAAATGGCCGTTATTCATTTAAGTATCTTTTGCATTTGGTTATTACTGCATTAGAACTATTCAAAGAGAAACAGTTTTGCTTTAAATCTACAAGTTCTCTTACTAGACAGTGAGATAAAACAACTGTGTAGGGCTAAAAACCATAATGAGTAATTAAACATCATAAAGAGTATAAAAGAGTGACTGAGGGATATGTCAACATTGTTATCTACAACATAGCATTAGATATTACTTTTGGAAATAAAAAATTATTTTTACAGAGTTGGGATACATTTGAGAGGTCATTTTTTACAGAGGAAAAAAACTTAGAGAATTTGTTGCACAGTCCAGAACCATTACATCATTTACATCTCTTAAATAGAAAAGTAATTATGATCAATGAGGAAAAATAAAACGTTATAAAAGAGAACGATTTCAAATATATGCATGAAATGATGCTATAGAAAAATAATCAGTTATAAAATATTCTGTTGGGAAAATAGGGGATAATCTTACATATTTTAATTATTTCCTAGTGATGTACATCAGGTAAATGTACATTAAGTCTTTGAGTTGATCTCTAACTAACAAAAGACTAAAATGTTGATAGTTTTCTAAGTGTTAAAAAGAGAGTATATAAAAAGCTCAAGAAAAATACTTTAGATTTAAGATACATAGAATTACTTTCCAGTGTATATTCAAAATGTCTCACTTGCTTTATCAAATTTTCTTTAAGTTTCCTGTAGCAACAATGTTGTTAATCTGAAATAAACTTTTATTTCTTTATAGTATTTTTATGGTGATGGTCTAAGGGAAATATGGTTTTGCCTACAGACTGATTAAACACATTTATTGGTTGCATTTCAACTTTAAGGTTAGGCAACAGCATTAATTTTTTCTTTGTCTTTCAGTGTAACTTTCATTATTTTACTGATAAGATTAGAAGTTCTAACTGATTTAAAGAAGGAATAATAGAAAATGTTTCATTTGCCATCATAAACAGTATGGCATAACCACAATAGTCTTTCATCTACTAACAAAAAAAACCAAGTATCTACAGCATGAAATGCTAAAATCAAAGACTGTGTAATGAGGACAATAAAATAATAGGAATATTTACTACAATAGAAGTTAAGCATAAATAATAAAAGCACAGCAAGACTCAGACTGTTACTTAAGGCATGTCAGGAATCCAAAAACATCCAGCATACAAAACATGCTATGCATTTATGCACAGGGTCAGATCCTGTCTCTCTAATCTCTTACTTTTCAAATCAATGGGAAGTATGTCTTAAGTCAACTTCCAAAGTATGTTTAAACACATTTTTTAATAGATACTGAAACTTCTTTTGTATGAAGTTATATAGAAGTAATTCTCATGATCACACCTGGAGAGAAATACAGGTTCTTAATTGCCAGCTAGCAGAACTTGCAGATGGCCTTCCTTTAAAATGGTCTCACCATTAGAAAGAGAAACTGTTTTGTAGCTGATATCTTTGGATATCCTTTGTCAGAACCGTTAGATTTAAGAACTTTGTTACTAGAGATGGCTTATTTGAACAGATGCATGTAATAAATAGAATATCTAAATATCAAATTTATATTGTTTCAGCAGGCTCACGTCTCTTAGAGGAGGATTGGATCACCTTTTCTCTGCCTGTTTCATTAGATACACATTATCCTATGTGTATAAGAGCTTTAGGAATACTTGTGCTTCAATGCAATTAAGGTAATCTTTTAGGAAAAGTTGTTACATGTTTCAAATGGGAAACTTGTATATATTGGAATCATGTTTCTAGAAATGAACTACACTAAGGGCTCATAAAATGGCAAATATTAACCTGTACACACACAAGCAAAAATACATTCCAAAGCAAAGAAAAAGGTCAAACTTCTGTACTTATGAACATGATCCATGGGGATGTAGCAATCAAATAGTGAAAGCAGAGATTAAAAAATCACAGCATCTTCCCTGTTCTCAATTTGTGTGACTTACTCCCCTACTGCTCATGCTGCTGGCAAAGACACCAAGTTTGTTCTTTGCAGCAACAAATGCTGGATGTGCTCCTGTCAGTGCAGTGTACTGGTTAAGTACTGTACTGGCTCTGTCTCAGCGGGGAAGTGGAGCCAGTTTAAGCATACATAGCAATGACCATACTGCAAATGATAGAATCCATGTAATACAGGATTTGAAAGAGGTAAAGGGATAATTTCATTTGTCCTTCTGCCTAGAGTTACAGCTTAAAATGTCATAAGCATATGCCCTTAAAAGTCTCAGTTTAAGATTGATCTTCAGTCTCCACAGATAGTTCACTAGAATGGGAAGAGTGGGAGGTGTCCATACTAACCTAAACAATCTTTTTTAGAAATAGGTTTCTTCTTCAGTTAGAGTTCACTGTGCATTTTTTAGTAACCTCTCTATACTGTGAGACTGTAGATACTGTTCTGTATCTCAGCCTTTTCTATGGGTCCTTCAGTCTTCTTTCATCTATTATTTTCAATCTCCCTGGAGTCTCTTTAAAAGAGACTGTATTTAATACAGACTATCTGTATTAAAAGGTGGGTCATTCAAAACAGAATGCAGTACTAATGTAGCTCTTTCCAAAATTGAATAGAGGGGAGTGACTGTGTTCTACTTCTGACATACTGCAATTCCTTCAATATATCCCTAAAATATTTTTCAACCAAACCACAGATCATGGTCAATCTGTATTCCAGTATAAATCCTCTGTCCTATTCTGCATTGTTATTCTCTAGCAGCTCTATCTCAATTTGTATTACTTCGTTTGATTTCTCCATCTACAGTGTCTGATTTTCTGTGTTTCTTTGCTGCATGTCATCTTGCTGGTTTAAGTGATTTCTTTTAATTCTAATCCTGTCCTTAACCCCTTGTTAGGTGTTTGCAGTACTTGTGGCCTGGCAGTGAAAATAATAGAATTACAGCTAGGATAAACCTGTGTAGGATGAGCCTGTGTAGGATCAAGTACCTCTCTCAGACTGTCAGGGAAGCACATCAATTTTTCCAGCCTGTTTCCTCATTCAGTTTTAAGAAGTCATACACAATTGTTAACATCTTGCTGGAGTCAGTGTCACCTGCTTTCTCTCCGTATTGATCCTGCGTGCCAGCTATTCCAGTGAAGATGGACAGAGCTGGAGCATGATATCAGAGCTTTTCAGTGATTCTCAGGAGACTGGAATACAAGTCCCAGTGATCTCTAAGAAGTTGTTCACATCTGTGTAGAAATTCAGAGTGTTTTGATCTTCCCAGTGTTTTTGCTCAAGATGAGAATGGCCTTCTGAGACATTATTTCCCTCTGTTAGAAGGATGTGGGTGTCCATTGCTATTTTTGAAGTTGTAATTTACATTCTTTAATGAAGTTACATCCTAACAGCACCAGTCCTCATGAAATACTGTTATACATGCATTAATTGTCAAATGCCAGAAGGTGTGCTTGGAAGGCTCAGACAAGAGGAAGTTTTCTCCAGAATTATAACTCAATTAGCCCCTGTATAAACCATATGAAATAAGATGTAAGAAATATTTGTGGTGTAGAGTGTGGCCCTGATGGAGTTTGTAGAGAACCTTGACTGATGTAAGCAATATGAGCCCTGAGACAGAGGAGGTTAAAGAAACTGAGTTACATTTGTGTCCCCAAAGTTACACTGTATAAGGACATCTTAGTGGGAGGGGATGTTCTAACTCGCATTGACTTCTGAGATCTGTGGTATTTGTTAACAAGCTGTATCAATTTGTAAAGTGGCCTATCACAAGCATTTGTTTTAACTTTAAGGATTCTCGAAGCCTTTATGCCCTTTGATAAATGACGATGTCAGTCATTAAGTGTCTGTCTTTGATTCATTCCAGGCATGTACAATCCTTATCATTAGCTGCTTGTATAAAAACAAGATGAATCTGGTTGCCACTGGTGTGTTATTCCTAATGGGTACCATTAGGTCATGTTCTTCTTCAAGGAGATGTAGCTGTTAAAAGTCGGAGGCCAAGGAGCTAAGAGATATTTGGGGTCAGGGAGTGGCTGCTACCACTGTGAGTCCTGTCACAAATCGTTGGAGCCCCCCATAATAACACAGTCATTCACATTAAAATATCAGTAGTACTGCTGTTGGTTTCATCAAAAGCAAAGGGGAGCTTAACTACTACAGGCATAACTGTTATGTGACTGGCCTGCAAACTTTTACAGGAGTAGCTTATGCTGTGTTTTGTGTTATTGTCCATTTTATGCTAAAAATGCTTGAGAGGCGCTTGAGTAGTTCTTTGTCTTTTCTAGGAGCCTGAGGTCCACATCAGCTTGCAAACATATTGTGAACATATGTAGGCATATTACTCAGATTGTTTAGTGCTCAGAAGAAAGATAATGTTCTTTTTAATACTATGAAGACATTAATCTCTGTTTCTTTTTGAGAAAACCCTGTAACTTGTGATTAAATTTGCTTACTTTAATACATAGAACTCTGTAAATTTATATGTAAATAACCTAGATTGCAAGCACTCTTTTCTTTATTTTCAAACAAAATAAAGATAGAAAAACTAAACAGTTTCCATTGGTTTGAAAATATACGTACTTTGACCTAGGATCTATGGTTGCTAAAACAATGTGAAGCTTTTAACAGACTGTTTAAATTATGGTTACCATATGAGGACATTTAAGTGGAGCTGACCTATTATTAATGTCTGTCCTGTTTGCTGCTTGGTAGTATAGGAATTAAATGTATTGGTTTTCAGCATAGAAAAGTTTTAAAGTGCTGTATCAGTTTTCATCATAAAAATTCCAGACTCTGTACCACCCATAAAGATGAATAAAGATTGTAATCATTCTAGGGAAAATTCAGCGAGTTAAATATAATCTTCTTAAGAATAGATAATATAATTTAAAGGAAAGAAAACTAAATCTTATTCATGACCCACAACTAGTTTTACAAGAGGAAAATCGTCGTTGAAGTCATCATCATGACACTTGAAATGTCCTGTGAAGAAATTCAGTGCTGTAGAATGTTTCTAGTTTGTTGAATGCATGAATTTTTGTTGTTTTCATACAGCAAAAGATTTTAAGAACAATAGAACAATATATATGCTATCCTCATTTGTAAGACTGATTGATATTTTCATAATTTGGGAGTATTTTGAGTTATATTATTATCCTAAGTAGTTAATTTTACAGCAACCTGTCAGCTACCATTTTCTCCTCCCCAACAGACAGACTCAACCTTGTTTTCAGAATCTCTTTATCCACTTTCCTCCCTGTGGCTCCTGCACAAAATGCAATCCTTCAACTTCTGTCATTGCTTATTCTTCCCTTCCCTCAGTCTCCACTAAAATCCTTTCCTCTGGCTCTTTCCTTTCATTCAGTTTCTGTTTTCAGCTTCTTTCCACCTAATCTCTCCATACCAAAATCCCTTCCCATGCTTCCAACAGAGACTTCTCCAATCCTTTTTGTCCCACAGTTGCCACCTCATTCTTGCCTTTTATTGTGGTTCCTTCCCACTGCTGCTTCTGCTATATTAGTTTGTTAGGATCCATGATCCATTTTCAATAATGGAGGATAGCGTTATCTGAGATTCAGCTAGATGAGTAAAAAGAAAATCTTGCCCTTATTTTTTGAGAAGATTTTCCTCAATGCCATGACTCAATTTTGTAATAAAACACATTCTTCTCTTATGTATTAGCTAACACACGTAATTCTGTTTTTAAAAATGTCACATACATACATGTAAGAAACAGCATGCAAAACAAATTTCATACTCAGTGCAAAGCTCAACCAAAACATAATTAATGCAACACAATGTTTGAGATTTTAAGCCAACAAAAGCCAGACCATTTAGAGCTAAGGTTCCCATAGCAACCTTATTCTGTCTCCTCCTGTGTCTGTGATAGGGTCTTTTTTTTACATGACCACATATTGCTATAGAATGGGCTGTATTATTCCATAAATAGAACATCAGTTTAATAGGTGAGTTAACTGCACAATGTTTTGTCAAATTCTGTGTCTTCAAAGGAAGTTATACCATTGTGGCTTGTAGAGCTACTGTACATATATAAATACTAGAAAAAAATGTTATGTAAGCTGCAACATTTTGTTACAACATCATTAACATAAATCCTGCCTGCAAGTGAATTTTTGGCATGTTTTTAGTCTCCCAGTTATCTATTTGCTGTGTAAAATGGCTAAATAATTATGGGAAGAAAATTGTTGATTTTTCTTAAAGAATAATACAAGGAGACTCATCAATTATAAGTAATTATATTTCAGGGTAGACAGCTACACAGAAGCATACGGGAATTCAAAAGGGGCAGACTTCAGGCCCTGAAATCATTGCATTTAACTGTAAGCAGTTTAAAAAGGGGGCCAAAGTTATATGTACACCTCACACTTTCTCTACAGTTTAAGGAGGTGGGAGAATGTCTCCAAACAGCGATTCAGTCCCCCTGAGATGTGACGTGCCCTCTGCCTGTCTTAATCTATTGACTATACAGTAGGCCCAGAGAAACCAGTCAAGATTCCTTCCTTGTCTTATTTATTGCTTCAAGAAGGATAAATCCAAGCTGTGTTGTCCAACAATAAGGAGTGAGATTTTCAGATAATTCTGAGTACCAAATGTGTCATGTGGGTTAGATCCTGGAATCTCCCCAGACTGCACTGATACCAATCAAGGATTTCACATTCACTTGACAATACAGATGTGTTCTGGATTAGATAGGACAATACAGATCATGTCTTTTGAGCAGATACAAAACAGTACTTTGATTATTCAGGGTTTACACTGACTGCAGAAAGACAAATTGTATCTTATTTGACCTAGTATTGAAGTGATGCAGACAATAATACCTGATTTACTTATAAAGACTGTTGGAAGAACTTAACTTCATTTATGTCTGTGTTTGAACCAGCAGAGACAGTTAACATTGATTCTACTCTTTACATTCTTCAGCTATGACATTTTTGATACAGGACTGTCTCAGAGAATATAGAAATACATATTTTACATGCATTGGATAAGGTTCCTCAGCGCTCAGTTCATCACTTTTGATTTCTACTCTGGATGCTGGGTCCAGGCACTGCTGCTCAAAGGTAATCAAACCCTAAGTTTTTGTTGAATCTGGATGAAGGTGAAAAGTTGAGATCCCTGAAAATTTTTCTGCACCCTTGAAATGTACGGTTGGAATTGGAAGTGTTCTATGTGGCACTATATAAAACTGTGGCAAACCAGGTGGCAATCCTGTAATTTGGAGAGGATTTTAAAACAAGGATAATAGAAAGAAAAAACCACTCCTAACACAAAAGAGAGAAATGTCATCCATTTCCTCAGTTGGGCTGCAAAATACATCCTTCCATATTCAGTTTCTTATTTAAAAAGACCTACAAAGAAAACCTGGTTAATGTTTTGAAGGTTGTTGGAAGTGAAGTGGGTGGATACTGCTGGCATTTAACCACTGTTAGCTCTGAAGAAATTTGACTCTCAGCAATTAGATGACTGGCAAAACCCTGAAGTATATGCTTTCCTGTAATATTATATAGACAACAATGAGACAATGTGTCCAAATAAAAGTGGGTAGCAGTCTGAAATATTGAACAGTTCCCCCATAGATACAGTAATGAGGAACTATTCAAATAATATCTTTCTCACAGGAATGTTCCAAAGCAGTAATCCCACTGTGCTCTGCTGGATTAAACTTTGTTGGAACTAGTACATTTAATTGTAAAATCTTCATTGAAGACAGTAGTGAGAGAATGTCAAATTTTTTTTTCACCCAGACGAAAAAGCAAGTGCATGGGATCCGAACGCCCAGAATAAGAGGCTTTTATCTACATACAGTTTGGTAAGGCAAAGTGAGGAAATAGATGAAAACACAACAAGTAGAAACATAATGGGGAAAAAAGCTTGAAAGTTTGAAGTGTACAAGTGTGTGACTGCTGTTAGAAGTCAAGACTTAAACGTAAGAGAGCAGTATGAAATGGTATCTGATGCTGTGAATATGGTAAGTTATCTAAATCCTCATATACACTGGGAAGTACAGTGTTGCCAATTCTCTTAGGTAAATGCAGAAGCAACAGGCATATTTGACCTCCTAACCAGTTTGGCTTCCTGGTTGAAACAACTCAAAACATTCCATCTAGTGATGACCTGCATGACAAAGTCCACAGCCAACAGCATATTATTTCCTCTTCTAAGACAAGAATAACTGCAGGTCCTCACTGGGCAGGAGAGCACCCCCATCAGCCTCTGCTGGTGTGTGAGGAACGCCATGCACATGAGCTGGCTGTATCCTGGGACAAGAACCTCAGCAGCCCTGAGGGTCACAGCAAGAAGTGTTGTTTTCTTACGGGGTTTTAGGTTGGTTATATTTTTTAATTTCTTCACACATAGTTACTTACAGATTTATAGCAGCTGCATGGAAAAAGTGAATTTTGAAACAGGACAAGGAAACATCTTACAAAAATCACCTGTGTGGAGAGCCTTCTGGTGTGACTTTCTGGAGCAATTCCAGGTCATGTCCACTCCTGGCAGCTGCCCAGTGTCACCTCAACTGCTGCCTTGGTGCTTGCCAGCTCCAGGGGCACGAGGGCCCTGAAGTGGGCACAGCACTGCCTTCCTCCCCTCCTGTAAATGCTGGAAAGTGGGGGCAGCCCTCAAAGAAGGGCTCTGGCATTGCTTTGCTCTGGCTGCTCCTCATTGGTGGTAAAGGGGGAGGAAAGATGGAAAGATCTCGGCTGAGTGCAAAAATGTGTTTGTAACCATCTAATGAAACCTGGGGTTACTGCTATGGTTAAATATAGACACTGTGTTACTGGTTGCCATGTTACTTGAAGAGAGCAGTTTGCAAATCTAGTGAACGTAAGCATTATTTTCAGTTGAAAACTCATGGGCCTTTTTTTTTAGGCAGCTGGTCAAACCATTCTTATTTTGCTTAAGCTATTTGTTATGAACTTCATAAGCATCAACATTTCCCTAACATTATTCATTGTGTAGGACATTTATAAGGATATTGGTCATAGCACTTAGATTACTATAAATAAATATATTAGGCTTCCAACACTTAGTTTGAGATATGTATATGAAACTAGTATTGCATACAACAAATGAAGTGTTTCAGTTTCTATAAAACAGTAGTAACCCATAAACAAAAACTGTACTGAAGAGTATTTTAAATTACCCATAATTTATATGTACCTGTAAGAAGATGTACCACTAAGAGTAAGTGCAGAGAGATAGTTAGCTTTATTGTCGTCATTTGCCTGTCTTAGGCCCTGATGGTGTTCTTGATGCTTTTACACTCTGGGTGTATCACCTGCAGGACATTATCAAGCCATAATGTAATGTCATGGCTTTCTGATACAGATCTCTTTGGTTTAAGCAATAACCACTGCTTCTCCTTAGATGAAGTCAGAAACTGGCAACTTATGTTTCAGAGGTAAAAGTCTGTGGATGCCTTACTTCAGCAGAGATTAGGATTAGTTTGCTAGAGATCTACTATCACTGATTGTCTGCGGCAAGTCTACTTCTTAACTGGACCTTCTGGTACAACAATTACTATTCTGTTTGTAACAATGATGTAACAGTTAAAGAAGTTGTTTTTTCATAGATCAAAACAGTAAAGATCAGCAATGAGGAATCAGTGCTTAAGATAAATTAACCTGGCACCATGAGATGAATTAACACTTAAAATACTAAGAACCAGCAGTCAGCAGGGGAGAGGAAAATCTAGTTTACCTCTAGCTTAATTTTAAATTGATCACTAGTACCAAATCTTGAAAGAAGTTTGGAGGTAATTCATTCAAGTTTCAGACAGAAGTGGTTGAATGCAACAACTCTTTCAATAGTGAAAGCAAGGAGTCAGTAGATCCCGAACTGGGAGGGGGAAGATAACAAGAATGACAGTGGACCAAGAGATCCAAATAAGGCTTTTATGTCCTTCATCAGGACCAGTTAGTGAATGTTTTGGAGAACTGAGCAACTTATTTGGGCCATTAAAGATGAAGTCAGAAAATTAGTACTTGGTCTTACTTTATGCTTTTATGAGACAGCTGCATAATACAGATAATACTAACTCTTTGTAAAATGGGTGGATGAAGCCAGGTATTATTAAGAACAAAATATCTTACATATGTAATCTTAAAATATTTTTCCTTAGAAGAAAGAAATCTCCTATTAATTCCATGATAGAAATAAGTGTCTGTTATAGCTAGCTGGCCCCTGCAAAGTCAGTCTTTGAACTATTCACAGCTTCTAATGCGTTAAAGTTATCCTAAAAATTAAGAAATACAGTTACCCTCACTAAAGAAACATAAGCACTGACGGGATTTGTCTTTCATGTTTTTCGATGAATGCAGAACTGTAGTCTACATCTAAGCAGGAGCTATGTCATTCTTTTATGTTTAATGGAGAGACATAAGCACTTCTAAGGTATGACTCATTTGAGATTTATTTAGCTATCTACTTTAGAATGAGATTAATTGCTTCCTTCAATCTCCTGTTTCTTTTCATTTACTATAAAGGATAGCTAGATGTCTAGCTCAGATGTAGATTTCTATAGTGTAGGAGACCCTATTTGAATAGATGAATTGTATCCTGACAGCAGAAAATACAGGCTGGCTATCTGAGTTCCTGAATCACACATAAATCCCTACTCTTAAAGAAGAAAATACTGGATAATGTTAGATTTCTGTGCCCTCTACAATTGTCTCAAGATTAATTTAAATTTTTATTCTTTTCCTCACTGATTTTTCTGGGCAGCTGTAGGAATGAAGCATACTGCCATGAAATATGCCATGAGATATATGAAGGGGTTACCATGGGTGTGGCGGCTTTCTGATGGGTTGAAAGATAAACAGGCTGAGGCCTAACGACCCTTATCAATGCAATAGGAGAGAGACTGATACTATCTTGTCAGAGATACACTCTTGGGCAAGACCCACAGCATTTGTAATCTCTTTTTGTAACTATTTTACACATAATTAGTCTACCCCTCCCATCTGTGATGGCAGTGGCAGGCTATGTTGACTACAGTCTCACCTCCACTTCTACCAAAAGTGAACTGGCATTTGAAATCCTCCATACCAGAGGATGAAAATACAATCACCGTGCAGACAAACTGATGGGCTTTCTCCTCTGTCTTCCCCAAAGCAGTGATGCTTCTTTGTTAAAATTTGCACCTCTGACTGTGAGGGAGTATACTCCTGAGCACTTGTACAGAGCACGACACACTTATAGTTTGTAGATCTAGTGAATCTGTCACCAGCAATCTTGGTTATAATAATAAATTAAACTTAGCTACACCCAAACACCTTCAATTTTCTAGGACTAGATGGAAAGCAAGGGTTCATTTTCTGCCATATTTCTGTACTCTTAGTGCAACAACAGGTTCTCTCCTAAGACTTTTGGACCCTGATTAATTTTCATAATATGCCTAAATATCAGGCGGTGGTTAGACAGAGTCTTTGTGTGCCAGTGCTGAAAGCTGATTTAACCTCACACAGCAAGTGTTCTGAGTTAGCTAAGAGTGCTTGAGTCCAGGGCCTGGCTTGACCAGATAATCATGCCACTGGGCAGCCTGCTTAGCCCTGGCATGGCACAACCTTTACTGCACGCACATATGTCTTGATCAGCACAGAACATAGGCAGAGGGGGCCCATCCAAAATAACCATGTAGGCAGAGCTGCAGGACGCTTCCCTCTGGTTTTTTTTGTAGAGCAGCTGCAGTCTGCTGCTCACCTGATTAGGATTATGATTGTGTAACACGGTAGATCACTGCATGTAAGTAAAATAGAAAAGACAGAATGATGCCTTAGAATTGGTGAATTTTTAAAGCTATTCATTCTTTTTCTTCCATATGAGCTGATTGAATATGCAACTCTAAAGAAAAGAGTGTCCAGTTTTCTAGATAGAAAGAATCAAAATTTGGTGTTATACTGGTGTAAGTAACAAGGAACTAGCAAGCTATTTTTAAACTTGCAATCAGACTAACTAATCGTAGAATATATCTTATAGTAGGCAAAGGATATTACGTACAGTTATTGGAGTATAGTAAGTTTGAAATTCTCCACTGAGTTGGCTTTTACTAAAATAATGTGTTAATCTCAGGAGTTTCAAGTGACAACTACACCCCATGCAGTCTGCATCTATAATCATGGCAACCACAGTATCATTCTCCTTTTTTATTAGCTTCATCACTTACTGCGGAAACAGCTATATGACATTTTCCCATAACTGTTATCTCCTGAGAACAGGGAACTTAGACCAAAATCTTTCTTACCTGCCTCATAGAGATATCATTTTACTTGTGGAAGCAGCACCTTTAATAAATTTTTGTTAAGACTTCTCTCTTTTGTCATCTCTGGAATGAAAATTTTTCAACTCGTGAAAATATGTTGTTATGGCAATGTTATATAATGCTGACCTATGCATTTGAAGAATATAAATACAAAATTTTAAGCTAACATAAAAATTTATAGTCTACTTGTCTGTGGTTCAGAGTAAAGTGGAAGACTGTCCTTCCACAACATGTTTACAAAGTACATTAAAGGATTACATTAGTTTGATTTTTCACTCTCTTGTGAAATTGAAACTGAAGAATGACCCTTCAAGTTTTTGAGGGAGTGTTCTAATTAGTGAGCTGAGGAACAGCTCCTAAATATGTCAGTAGTTCAACAGTCTTGGCTTTCTACACTACATATGTACAATAATAAAAGAGCAAAGCTCCTTAAAAATTACTTTCTCACCTTTTCAAATCACGCTTTTAGAACTACAGTTTTAGGCAGATGAATTCCAGCTGAAAATATTTCTTTTTTATGAAGCTAGTTTTGTCCAGATTGTGCCATTAACATAGAACAAAAAACCCCATCTTGACAGTCTTTATCTTAAAAATAGGTGAAACTAACCATGAAAGTATGTATGAACATTTCACTCTTCAGAAGAATTTAAAAATCTTGTAAAATACCCTCTCATATCAGTAAACTCTGTGACACAAGGGACCACAGTATTAGGATAAAAGTAGCCAAATTGGTATAAGGCATCAGGAGGTATAGCTCTGGTGACTTTTAGCAGGCTGTATTTAGTCATGCTACATATCAACAAGAGCATGAAGAAGCTCTGAGAAAACCAGATTACTTTGATTTGAGTTTCACCCATTGAATGCTTAATTAATTTTTTTTAGTGGGAGGACTCCAGATTTTATTAATCTAGCAATTTCTGCTAGTCTGCCACAAGGAGGCAGATTAGTGCTTTTGGACTCTGACTTCTCCCAGCAGTTAGCAGTACCAATCAGCAACTACACGAGAATATTCAGACTTAATACTTGGGAATTCTTAAAATACATTGTTGTCTACAGTTTTCCTTATCAATATTGACTGATAAGGGATTTAGTTAAATATTTCAGTCACAAAATGAATGCTTGTATATATATATATTTATATATATACATATATATATGTATATATATGTGTATGTGTGTAAAATATATATAGTTAAAGAAAACATATTTCTATTGTCTCTTTTAACCTTGTTATGGAATTCAAAGTAAGCATCCAAAATTATTTATGTTACAATTAGACTTCACTATGTTACATATTACTGGAAAAGGAATAGTGCTCCAGCTTACAGGTTTGTCAAGATAAGTCTGTGCTGAATACCCTAAACACTTAGTACATGCTAGTGTCTAAGTCAAACAAGCTGTTAAAAGATCTCCCGAATTTTGACCTAGAAAATAGACAACAAAAGTTTGCATTGTGTACCAGAGATAGCCAGTAATAATTCCATGGAATTCCACCTAACCACATGTAACAGAATCATTACCAGTGACAACTACTGAAAAGAAAATAGACGAGAGATGATGAATCAAAGTATATCTAAATGCACTTCAGGGATGAATTCCATCAGAATACTCTGTCTTCCCTCAGTATGGAGGTTGGTCTATACAGACAAAATCTTCTATCTACAAAACTCTTAACAAACAGGTACAGTTTTAAGCACTTGCCTCTTAAGCATGTCCAAAATGAGATCATTCAGAAGGTTATAGTTTGATAACAAATAGTGGCTTTACATTGTAAAAGCAACCCATCTTCAGAAGTATTGGGTCTCCTATGTAAGACAAGATTAAAGAAAAATCTTGTTTTTAGCAGAATGGCAATTAATCTTTACGAGAGGATAGCAAGAATTTTTTTCTGAAATAAAACACCTCAAACCAAATAAAAATAACCTGAGTCTGAAGCTGAGATCACAAGTAGAAAATGTCAGTTCAGATGTTTAAGGTATGTGAAAGTATAGGAAATAGATTCTAGCTGGTAATTTCACATTATTTATATATATACATATATATATATGTATATATATGTGTATGTGTGTAAAATATATATAGTGATAAAAACTGTCAAAGGAAATGGCATTTAATTAAAACATGTGGTATTAAATTCTGATGACAAATTCAAACACAAATTATTTAAATGGGATTATGTATCTTCATATATATAAATACACATCCTCAAATGTCTGGATTTGGTACAAATGGATGAATGCCATAGATCTCTTTTCTCAGTCTGCAGGTCATACATATGTGGGATGAAGTACAGAGTGGTGATTGTTCTAAGATCAAGTGAAAGCATTACAAAGCCTTGTTGTTGAAATTTTTGCTTTACTTTTTAAGAAAGCAGGATGTCAACTTGCCTCTGATTTTTTCTTCTTAAGAACAGCCTTATTTACATTTCCATAACTGTTATGTATACTTCTTGTATTTTTAAGAGCCCCATGTTAATAGTTAATGAGAGAAACAGAAATGTTTTTATTATGCCAAGTATTTATATCATGCTGCCATTACTCCTACTTGTATATCTGGTGTGTACTGACCTTATTCATTGTGTCCAGGACATTATGTAAGGGAAAATATGCATAATGTTTTTTGTGGACAGTACATCCCACACTTAAACAGAATCAAAGTCCTCTTTAAGACATTTTCTAGAATCTAACCAGAGTTACAGACCAGATTGCAAACATTCAGCACACTGTTTGCAAATTTCAGTGTGCCCTTTAAAATCTTTCTGGATGTGAATGGACTTTTTACGTCTTACGCATTTTAAAGCATTGTTTAGGATGCGTATCTGATCTTTTCTCTTGGATTTTGCTTTAAGTTACAGGGTAGAATGACAAGAAACTTCTGGAAAACAGTGACAAAGGTGATGGTAAGGAAGTGGCTTTTTAAAATTCAGTTTTATATTATAGTATTTATAGAATTAAAATATTGAAAAATTATTTTCGAATCTTAATTCAGTAGGAAAATAGAATCTACTTATTAACACCTTTTCAAATATTGGCTTCAAATCAAACACAGTGTGAAAAAAGACCTGATGTAATTTCTGATGTTGTTAAAGGCTATGTTGCTTGACTTGGATTTTTTGACAATATATGCTTATATATACATATGCGTATAAGTAAGGTGCATAATAGTAAGATATTTAGTAAATTTATTAAGTTAGAAAAAATAATTTCACTTCTGATTTTTAGGAAGGTATTTTTATCACTGTTTCACAGATTTTGTGGCAAAAGATTATACATTTCTACAAGAAGGCAGAAAGCTGAATGGGATTTGAATTGATTTGATATTTTTTTTCTCTCTCTTTCTCAAGAACTGTTTGCATATTTTGAGTTATGGTCCCTATATGTTCCCCATCCAGGAAACTTTAATGCGTGTTTAATGCAAATTTAGCAGTTTAAAGTAAACAAAGATTGAAGCCCTCTAGTACCACTAGATGTCATGCTGTAGTCATTGAGGATGTATAGAAAAGCACAGACTACTAATAACACATACAGGTTACCTGAAAATCGGTAGAAAATTGAAAATGGGTGCACCACAACAGATATTTTTGGTTACAAGTAGTAACAAAAACATCTCATACAACTTTTAAAGCTATCAGTGTAAGTCCAGGACATAAGATGCATTTGCATATTGTTTTTGCAACAGCATGCAAGTGACTGCTAGTTTATTAACTCAGATTAGCAGATCATATACGCTTTAAACAATCTCTGGGACATTTAATAATATTAGAAATGGGGACAGATGACAAAGGCACTAGGAGTGCAATGCAGTCATACAATCGGAGGTTTCTTTTGCAGTGCCACCATTTGTATCCAATCTTGATTTACTGCTACAGATGGGTTTCATTTAAAACCCTGGAGATGAATAACTCCAAAGTCTGATGATGTTCAACACTCATTTCCAGTTAGGAATTTTGCAAATGTTCCCTGTGTTTAGAATGAGACCAACTCCCAGGGCCAATTATTCATAACTTTTATTGTGCTTGAGATCCAGTCTCAGATACAAAATTTGCTGCCTCAGTGTATCTCTACCAAGAGTACTGCAGCCTCTTGGACTTCTTTTGACAAAGCTGATTCAGTTTGCTCTTTGCTATGATGGTTTTGTAATGAGAGAAAATATGCATGAGAAGCTACTTCTCCAGTGCTACAGTTCTGCAGACAATGCCTGTAGCCCAAAGGCTCTTCTTGTTAGTAATGGCCCAAGTTCTGACCGCTTCTCTGCAGGCGTAGAGCTTCTGCTGATTCACCTTCATAAATTAAAGCAAATTTAGTTTTTGAATTTCTCTCATGAATTTTGATAAAAACTCAAATTTCACTTTTCTGTGAGTCTTGTTTAGACATGTTTCCAGTTAAAGTTCATTAAAAAATTTCTTATTTCTTACTTTCATTAAGTTTGCTGTTGGTAATGGTGCCAGCAGTGAGTGGAGGGTCTTCAAATTTGGTCATGGTGGAAAACCACAATTTGTGGCACAGGTCTCTTCCAGATCCGGGAAGCTGTCAAAGTTTGCAGGCAGCTTTTTTAGTGAATGCCTGAGTAGTCAAACTTGTAAGCGGATCACTACATGAAAAAACTGTCTATCCTGTGTGCTTTTAATACTTGTCATTAGAACATGTGAGCAGAAGATATAAAAATATATGTAATTTTGAGCTTTTCAGGATTAATCTAATAAATTTTTATTCAAGTTAAGGTATACTAAACGTAGTTTGTTATTTCACCACTCACACTGACTCCCTCTACGTTGCATAGTATAATAGAATAAGCTTAATATATTATATAATTTACTGGGACATATATATATATATGAAATATAAAAGTGTATTTCATATAGCCTTCATGGGTAAGCCTGTCTACTACCAATTTAGGTCTGTCTGAAGTAGTCTTTCTTTCTTTCTTTCTTTCTTTCTTTCTTTCTTTCTTTCTTTCTTTCTTTCTTCTTCCTTCCTTCCTTCCTTCCTTCCTTCCTTCCTTCCTTCCTTCCTTCCTTCCTTCCTTCCTTCCTTCCTTCCTTCCTTCCTTCCTTCCTTCCTTCCTTCCTTCCTTCCTTCCTTCTTGTGGGTTTGTGGGTTGATTGGTTTGTTTGGAGGGGTTTTTTTGCATACACTGAATATGATGTAGCATTCTTTATACAGATCCGATATAAATAAGGCTTGAATCAGAGTCATTAAACATTCCTGAGATAACAAGGATGCTTCCAAGAGGTTTTGGTATTTTGTGCTATGCCCTTTTTTGTTTATACTGGCTTCAGCTGATATAAGCATGACCACAGAGATAGTTTATATCAGGCTCAAGTTCAAATAGAAAAGTTGGGTTGAAACTTGGAGAAAAACATTTATCAGCTTAGCTAAGTACATATCTCTGTTGATCTACTCAGTAGGTCTCAGTAATCTTCACTGTCTGTGGCATGATTTTCTGGCTAGACAGAAAAGCTGAAGAAAAAGTGGAAAACATAAGGCTGCCTAATGTATTAAAAATGGAGAACAGAAAATTAGCTGTCTAAAATAGCTGTTTGAATGAAAGCTTTGTATTTGTGAAGGAGTTGCAGATACCTGGAGAGAGGAGACAGATACCTGGGATCCCAGAGCAGCAAGTTAAGATGGGAAGGGTGAGAGTCATGTAACCTATTTTCAGATGTCATGGGCACCTAACTTAAACCCAGCATCTTATGATCAATGGAGAGAACAAAACACTTCTAGGAAGTGATTTGACCAACTCTATTAGCAGGAGAGGAGCTCTCTGCTTTAGAAGTGCTTGTTTCTCTCGATAGCACAGGGAGACTGGGTAAATAACTCAAAAGCATATTAGTACAACTGAATCCTAAGGTGATCATAATGTACATGATCTGTGTTATGGGTATCATAATATAATGACGGGGGCTATCATTGCAGCTCAAATCAAGGTGTGGAGGAAAGAGCCTTCTTAGCCTTCCTTCCTGTAGAAATTCTTCAAGCTTTGCTTGCAAAACTTTTTAAAACCGATACGTGTTAGGGTAATAATAACCAAATAAATAAATTATAAATAAATAACCAATTATTAATAAATAAATAACCAGTAAAAATCAAATAATTAAAATAATCAGGGAGGTTTTAGCTGCTTTATTGACATCTCTCTACATACTATATAATATATAGTTATCTTGAGCTCATTATGGTTGTGTTTTCCTTCCATTTAATGTAAAGTTCATTGGCTGAAGCCCAAAGTCATGAACAGTCCCATGAAGTTTTGTTAGATGAGAGTATCTAATCAGATTTCTCACAGATCCCCTCCTTGTATGAAGGATAATTGTGGGGTTTCTTTTTCTGAACAGTATTAAAAGTAAGTATTTCTGTACAACCACTATGAGCCTCATGAAGTAGTCTCAGAGCTGTGGGTAATGTTTAAGCAACATTTTCGTATTAAAATATACTGAAAAGTTGCAATATTAATTTTGTTAAATTGATGGAACTAGACAAGCAATAGAAGTTAACCAAGGAAGTGTCATGCTGGTTTTTTAACAAATAGTGCATTGCTGCTTTAATATGTGTACCACAGAAAGAATCAGAAGCTTTAGAAGCTGTGGGCAGTCCATGGGAATGTGCATCTCTGTGATTCCATTTTTTGCAAAGGATGACCTCATTTTGCTGGTAGCTGGTAACAGGAGACAAACCTGTTTATGTTCCACAGGAATTAATCTCATGATTGTGGTTAAATCAAAGAAGAGGAATTTGGGGGGGTTTCTTCATTAGTGATCTTTCTGCGTAACATTTCAGTGCTTCTTCTTTTCCTTCTATATGCTTCATCTCATCTATTTTTATTTTATTCAAACAGTGTAAAAGACAAACATTTATCTTTGTTTCTGAAGCTGTTTGTCATAAATATAGTTTGCTACACTTGCGCTTATGTTGTTGATACAAGGAAATTTTGAAATATTTACAAAATTCTAATTTGTGAAGACAAAGATGTTGAAGAATTATTAAAAATATGTCAAACTTATTCTGCTGCCTTCTCTTGAACTTATTTATTCCTTGAATACACCTGAGGTGAGATCTGGGACCTCAGAAAATTTACATAAAATAATAGAGACATATTGATATTCAGTTCTGTAAATGGGTTTGGAGTTAATATGAACCACATATTTTTTTACTAGATTTTGTCATTTGTGGAATCTTTCAGAAGTACGGATCATTGTGTATGTGGAGTAACCTGTTTTTCCATACATTCTTGTCATGTGTCCAGGAAAAAAAATCCTGGATAAAATAAAAGGACATGCACTAGCTGGGATTAAATAAAAAAAACAGGTAATCAGTGATAACAAAAAAAGAGTGACTAAACAGTCAAATAGTATCCTCTAAAGTCCCTCCAGCTTCTATGACCTGAAGACAGTAGTGGAAGAATTTCTTCCCACAGTGCCTTTGTAAATAAATATTTTACTGGTTTTGATAGAGAAAAAGATTTCAAAGTGAGGGGATACTGCTCTTCATTGGAAGTGAATCCCTTTTTCATTAGGATGCAGTGTTTTCCTAGGGGTGACTAGTCTTGCCTATGCCCTTGCCAACACAGTGGAGGTGGTCTCCGTGTAATTTCAAACTCTGGTCACCTTTTGACTTGCCTTTCTTGTTTGCTACAATCAACTACTGGTAACTCCCTTATATTGTAAAGGAAAAATATGTAGTGAGGAGCTGCAGCCTTTCCCACCACCCTAATAAAACTTCTCATATGTAAATCTCATTCTACATCTATTTCAGTTCCACCTGTGGCATCCTGATGATTTGAGATCAGTAATCTGATTGCCCAGGAGTGCTGCATAGATTACCAACTACATTCAAGTGCAGTGTTTTCCAGGTTTGTTTTGTCCCATCAGTTTTAGGTCTGCCCAGGGTGTGAAAGGCTTCTGATGTGCTGCTCTACCCACTTACCACTGCTCTGTGCTGCTGCCTGGTGCACTCCCTAAGACCTACCTCAAAAATGCTGATGAGCAAATGCAAAATGGTTATTTTCTGTATTTTTTCTCTATTTTTTATGTACTTCCTGAAGGAATGTAGGGAATACTTCCTTTGTGGTTTGAGCACAGTGATTAGGCTGATCCTGTGAGTGGCAAGATATATAATGGTCATATGTGTGGAATCAAATGGAAAGCAAGCACTCTGGCTGCCCTTCACCTTTACTACATGGAGATGGGCTGCCCATTCCTTTCTGTTGCTTGCTTCCAAAAAGAAAATGTTTTGAAGACAAAATATTTGTACAATATTTTGACCTGTTAGATATGAATGGTGCCTTCAGATGCATTTCAGCTTCTTGAGGTAAAGTCTTTCCCTCAGGCCTGAGGAAACCTAAGGTCTTTATAGTAATCAGTGTTGACAGGCAGCTACTTCTGAAAATGTAATGGCTAACTGGCTTCTATTATCAATACAGGGAGCTAGTTAAAATCCCTTACTAATGCACTTTATTATTTCTCATAATATTTCTCTTCTGACATTACAATAATCCATGTTTTAATGACAGTTGAATTTTATTTAAATGTTTGAAGGCAAATTGCTTTGTTATGTGAGAAACTTCTTGGGGTCTGGCCCAGACTGTCAGACCCCTTTGAATTTCCTTGGGACTCCGGCTTGATTGGCAACTACAATGGAGAGAGACAGCTTTGATCCATTGTCCAAAAAGTAAATTTAATAACGCAGAAATAACAAACAATAAGGCATCCACTGTATTGGATCGAGCTGGATCAAGGCAGTACAAAGGGCAAAAGGCACAAGGCCAAAGGCAGAGTCTGGGGGCAGAGAGGGGTGGTTATACACCCTGGTATGGGAGGGGAGTTAAGGTGTGGTCTGAGGGAAGCGTCCAGTGGGGGACAATGATTAGAAAGAAATATTGAAGTTCTTGCACCAAAAATCAACCTATGATAACACAGAGAACTGAGAAGTTTCTAGTAATGATTTGGGTAGAGAGCATGTCAATCAGCCTTTTGTTTATGGCACTAAGAATGGGGTTTCCCAAGGTATTTTCCCAGGGTTCTCATTTTTCCTGGGGAAACTGCCCTCTACATATGTGTCTTTATATATATGGATGAAAAAATAACAAATCCCCTTGTTTGCAGCTCAAATTCTATCTTGGTGGCCACCTCTTGCTCTATGTGACACCTCTTATTTTTGTTATGAATGGTACAAGTAAACCTCAGTGCAGCTAAAGGTTTGAAACTCACACTTCTATAAAAAGTGTTTGTTAATCTTGGATTTGAAGAGACTTACATTTCACAGTGTGTGTCAGCTGGCAGTGTAAGCCAAACTGATTGCACAAAACAGTTGTTTATGTCTAGTTAGGTTCTTGGACTGCCCTCATCACTGAAACTTCTGCACTCCTGCTAAAATACATTGGGTGCACTAAACTGCCCTTCCCACATTTTCAGTGCCTTCTTTTCTTGTTTGCATCAGGACATTTTTCTGTTTTCTTCCCTCTTCTGATTAGATTATTTATTTGTCTCTATCTGAAGAGCTTTTTCTCCTCTTTTTTTGTCAGCCTATTGCTTAATAGAGAAGTTGCAATCCCTACTAATATTAACAGTGAAGGATACAGAGCCCTTCTGCATCAAATTTTGCTCCTTCTTGGACTAGTAAGCAATTCTGGGCTTTTTTTTTAATGTCCTATAGAACACTACAGCAATATGTGACAGAACAACCATATCTTTCAGCTACAGCAGAATTAATTTTTTCAGGCGCTCAGGTTTTGCTTCAGTACTTGTTTTGCTTCAGTACTTGTTACCCTTTGTTGAGAATGATTTATTTAACTTGTTTTGCAATGTTTTACTGATTTGTCTTGGTTTTAGCTTGAAATGGTCATGTTCTATTCTGTTTAATTCCCAACTATGTCACTATGGTCTGGTCACTAACAGGTTGGTTTTTTTCTATTAGTTGTTTTCTGAAGGGTAAACTGTCCCTAAAAGAGTCTTAGTTATGATGCCTTGGAGATTTGTTATGTGCTGCAAATTTTTTTGTGCCCCAACCTATCATAGATGCAGCACTAATAAAAAGCAAGCAATGCAGAAGCACTTAGTAGATGATCTGGAGGCCATCCTTCTGTCAGAAATACAGAAGAATAGTTTGAGAGACCTAAGTGTATTCTTGAGTTTCTAGAAAGATTTGCTTAGACCTCAGGGAGAAAGAAAATCTGCCTAATATGAAAGTGTTGTGGGAAAAACATGACAAAATAAAGTAAGCCTCAATTTTTAGAGGTATATATGTGGGAGGGAAGCACAAAATACTCAAAAATCTTGGCCTCCCACATTCTGTAAAGGAGGAATGTGGGGGTAATATTTGCCAAAAAGAGATCTGGTTTTGGTTAAAAAAATCTTAGACTTAATGTGGATTCTAGGGGTAATACAACAGAAGCAGCATAAAGTGCAGCAGCTCTGAATATGAATTGAATTGTATGTTTTCTCAGTATCACTGAAATGTGTAGTTCAAGAGATTCTTTGGACTTTTCTTAGGTATTTAAACTCTGGCTTCAGAAGTTAAACTTCTGAATTTTCTGGGAAAAAAAACCCTGAAGAATTATCTGGTTATTTCACTTTCGTGTTAAGCCTAAATTTTATTTACTTCTTAAAATGCATTACATATAATAACACATAAGAAATACTACTAAACACATTAATGAAAAAACAATAATGAAAAAATCATTACTCTGGGAAAAATATAAGATGTGGAATTGTTCTGCAGACAAGATTATTATCAGATTACTTTTACTGTCCTACAATGAGTGTTCAGTCATCTCCTCTCAACGACTGATGTAGATTTACTGCAGAGGAGGCAAAACCAAGCAGTTCAGACTGTGAACCTAATTCATGGCTGATGTAGGGGACAGGGATATGCTCTGAGGTGCTGTTCATTTACTGTGCTGACTCCATCTTTGGAGAAACTCAGAAGCTGTCTGGACATGATGCTAAGCAGCCTACTCTAGGTCACCTTGGTTGAGCAGGAGAATTGGATGAGATGACCTCCAGAGATTCTTCTGAATCTCAACTGTTGTTTGATTCTGTGACACCTGTTAAAAAAAAAAAAAAAGGGAAGAAAAAATAAAGACCTTGTAAGTAGAAAGTAGTAATATGTTAATTTGTAAAGAGAAAGGTGACCTAATAGAATGAATAGTATGATATAGTTTTCTTACAAATTTCTTTAGGCAGTACTATCCCTGGCTCCTCTGCTAAGCAGTCTTTGTGCTGTTATACTTTTGATTACTGCAAGTGGGGATCCTGAGGAACTGACTGAATGTAGGTCTGCTTAAATTAGTCAAAAAGAAGGAAACTTACATGGCTGTCAGTGGTGATTGATGCTTACCTTTGACTCAGTAAGTACCTTGTTCAGTTGAGGTTTCTCATACTCTGAAAGGCAGTAGTTTAGAGGATGAGGAGTGTTTAAGGTACTTGGTTTGTTTCCTTTTTTAGGAAGAGGTGCCTTATTAAGGAAGCCTTCTGCAGTGTTCTTGCAATTGTAGGTTCATTTTCCTCTGCATCCCTTCTCTTGATTTCTGCATTGTGCAGTAAAACATTTCTCTGTTGCCTATGGATTGCCCATCTCATCTCCTATCACTATTTTTATCTCTCTAAAAAATTGAATTCTAATTACGAGGACTAAGAGGTCTCAGGTAGTTTCTTCTAACTTAGACGGGTTTTCATCTAAATAATTTGTGTGAGTAGGAAGGTGTTGGACACCAGTCTGCCTGAGATTATCAGACATTCATTGTAGGCTTTGTTCAGAGAGATTTCCTAAGCAGTTGCATAGGCTCTACATACGAAAGAAAGGGCTTTAGATTTGTTAGTTTGCTCTTTGGTACCATGAACATGTGGTTTAAGTAAGTCACATGTGACAGGTGATGTTCCAGCATAGTGCTTAGTAGTCAGAATGAAGGTGGCAGATTTTATACTCAGTCCAAACATGTTCAAACTTTTTTCTGTAATTCCAACTGCTGATTTACTGGTAATAACAGGAGTAGCATTTGGGGATTTTTCGCGGAGGATGTTTTCCAACAGATATGATTTAAAAATAGAAATCCTTCTGCTAATTCCAAAATAAAACCAAAACAAAAGTATTTTTATAGTTTTAGTGCCAAAATATACAGAAAGTTTGTATGCTAGTATGGGCAAAACTGATTCTAAAACAATAAAACCTTTCCCCCAAAATTTCCTATTTCCACCTGCACTTGTTACTATTAATATTTTGTTATCTATATTATCCTGCCCTTTCAACAGTCAATAAAAAAGCAAATTAATCTCTCCTAACACTCCCCAGAAAACTCTGTGCTTAGGGAACTGTTCTGCACTGCTTAACAACAAGGGGTTTTTAAGTACTTTTGTCTATCACTGGCAAGCAATGTCTTTTCATAAGCAAGTTACTGAAACACCGGTTTAACTGAGCCCTCTTCATCACAGTTCACAACATTTTAAATAGTGGAAAGTAGAAAGCAGATTCCTCTTTCTCACATCTGTGAAAATAAAACCAGAAAATGTAAATTATGTCAAATAAGCTGTTCTGTATATATCCTCTTTTTCTTTACATTGAAAAATAGCACGTGTTTGATACTTAATGAAGATTAAAATCTTGAATTTCTGCCTCTGATTCCTTACAGAAGTATTCCTCAACTATAGATTTGTGCCTGAATCTAAACACCTTATCCCTTCCCTCTTGTTCTCCTGCTCAGTGGCACACAAATTATTCGTACCAATGCCGTGACTGTCTCTGAGAGGTGTTTGTGTACAGTTTGGCTATGGCACTGGAAACAGCTCTTTATGAAAAAGTAAATTGGACTGTTATTTACATCTGGGATACATCTATGATTTAACTCTGGGGCATCTTGTCCTGAGGCTTCCCGGGAGACAATACTGGGAAAGACCCCTTCTTCCTAGCTTAGTCATTCCTAGATAGAAGACTCTGGGCAGGTACCTATTTTTAAACTGTTGGGATGCTTATATATGTTTTAGCCACTTATTTCTCCACAGTGGTTCAAGTCCTACAGATCCACAGATAAGGTAATAACGAGTTTAAGCTCCTGTTAATAAAATCTGGAGAAACACTAATGATATGAGTGTTGGCTTACAATGGCTTAATTGCAGTAGAATGTTGCCAGTCTGAACTTGCACAGAGCCAAGTAAACGGCACTAAGTGGATGACAGAAGCCAGTGTCTTATAGGAAATACAGCTGCAATCTGGGGATGTGCAGTGGAAGAATCCTCTCCCTAGCCCTCAGAAAACCAAGCAAGGAAGCAAGGGATGGTGCAGAACTGGGTGAAAAGAATAGAACTCCCTGTGCCCGCCCTCTCCCACCGCCTGCGATGAGCCCTGCCGCAGAGGTAGGTGGCACTGTGCCCTTGGGGATGGCAGACCAGCGCTTCACATCCCATGGTGCTTGACGCTGTTCCCAAGGGCAGAGCTTCCCTTCTTGGGGAGCTAGCCCTAAGGTGTCACAGCTTTAATAATAAATTCAGATGATCTGTTTGGAGAAAATACTCTTTACTTCTGGTTTACGTGTTTACTGTATAATGTTCTTAGTTTACAAACACTGCCGTGTTTCAGCTCAGAGTGTTTCATTTCATTTGAAAATTATTAATTTGTATGGGGCAGGGAGGAGTCCTGGTAAAGAGATTTCCTCTTCAGGGTTGTTAATAACCACAGGAACTTATGTAGAATTGAACAAATTGAGAGAGGTTGAAGGCCACTGACTAACCATCATGGTGTAGGAGCTCAAGTCAGCCAATATCAAACTGGAAATAGATTGCCAAAGTCGGGATTGCTTGAAAGAGGAAGTGTAATTTACTCTTGGACTGCAGTGTACATTGCTGTGGCAAATTATCCATGTTTGATTTATGTAATCTTTCTCAAAGATGTGCTTTAATTCACTGCAACTTGCTGTTTTGCATGAGGAAAATTCCACAATCTTTCCTGTGTAGGAGGCTATATTAGATTATGAAAATAGTTTATTCTGGCCTTAAAAGCAAATAATCCATTTTCAGCTCATTTTTATCTTAGTTTTTGAGCATGTTGCATACCACTCCTGGAATGTGGCAGTGAAGCTAATAAGATGATTTACTCCATTTCCAGAGGTCTGATTTGACACTTTCCTACAGACTTGTTATTCCTACTGACTGCATTTGACCCTGCTGTAGTGAGAGCCAGGTTCTGGGGCTTTGGATTCAGAAGTGTTCAAACAATTCTATAGTTATCACTATTTTTTCTGTCATTTTTTGTAGACAGGGTTGTGCCTAAGTCCAATGGGCCATCTGATGTTCTTGATGTGGCTGTATATCTAACTGCCCCGTATTTGATCTGCACCTCACTTCATTTAAAGACACCTTATGAGATGCCAATATTTTTCTTTGTACAATGTAAAAATAAATATAAAATAACTGAAATGGACATGCTTTTTAATATGTTTCTTTCATTAAGATTACAACTGAAAAAAAGGCAAAAAATGTTTCTTGAAGACAATATATAGATCAAGATAGCATATGAAGAATTTAAATGAAAGACACCCAGGTTTTATTTCACTGATAAAGCATGCAAAACTATTACAGAAAATACTGTAATATTTCAAGTGTTCAAGTGTTCAAGTGTTCCTGGGGGTTTGTGACTGTGGTGGGGATCTTTTGGCAAGATTATAAAATAGGCAACTAAACTGAATCTATGAACTAAAAGCAGAAATAGGTTTCTTTCTTTGGTTATAAAAATGCAGGTACTGAGATGAAAATACAGCAGACCTAACATGTAAAAGGCAGTGTCAGCTTTTATAAGGTGAAAATAGTATCTGGAAAATTAAAAAAAATCAATACTTATCCCTCCCAAAATACAGCTTTGAGGGGGTGCAGACAAGATCTTATTAATCAAAACATGATTCAACACCTTCCCTTCCAACAAACTGTAAGGAAGCACAAGTCATACTACAAAGCCAAAACAAACCTAAAAACAGTAGCATAGTCTAAAATAATAGAGATTTATGGAAGTGAGCAATAAGTATGAAAGTAGGTTATCACAAAACTGAGGTGCATTACCTTTCAAGCAAATGAAAAAATAATTTGTTAGAAACTAAAATATGGATTACTTACTTCACTGCATTTTAAGGAGCAGCTTAATGAAGAACTCACACTGGTTGCCCACACTGAATTATACACATACTAGAGCTCCTCAGGACATATAGTGAAGAAACTCCAAGTTTATTCACATAGATTTGTTTCCAGTAAATTGGTCCAGTTAAGGCTGATGAAAAATATTTGAAAAGGACAAAGGTAAGAGGTTGTATCTCTGAATGCCTCTATGATTAAGAGAGTGAGATATATTTGTACACCAAAGTGATGGATGGCTGACATAAAAATTACGTAGTAATGCTATTGTATGTGTTCCAGAAAAATCTTATTTACAGTCATACATTTTAAGGTCAAGAGAAACCACTAAGGTCAGAAGAAGACATCTGTTTTGATCTTCTCTATAAAAACCATACATTTTTCTGCCAGTAATTTCTGCCTCAAGCCTGGAATTTCTCGAGAACAGCTTATATCATAAAATCTTTTCTTTCATTTTCTAGCAATGTAAGTACAAAGAAATATGATTGTGTGAACAGTGACAGTCCATGATCTGTATTTGTGATTAACATTATCTTTCAAATTGGCAACAGGTCCTACTGCTGCTCTTCTTCTCTCTCGAGCCACATTTTGTTCCCTTTTTTTACATTGCTCTGGCCTTTGGTGGTTTGATTGAAATAATGCTGAGGTATTTGGCTTCCATTACAAATTTTCCTAGATTTACTTTGGACTCCACTATCTTGGTTGCTTGACTAAGAGATAACATAATTATCAGAAATTGTAAGGAAGTTGCTTTTTAGACTTAGTTGGAGGATGTCACGAAGACTTTGGATGATGCTCTTTATTGACATTAGGGCCTAACGTAAGATGCTAAACTAAAAAGTCTCTTTCATGGTTTTGTTTTTCCTTTTATTTCTCACCCTCCACAACCTGACTATTTAAAATTGGTTTTTTCCATCATTCAGTAGGGAAAAAACTTAGATGAGAACCATTTTCACATTGCACAAAGTTAAAAAATTTACACTTCCAGTATTGCTGATTATTTACACCCTTTCCCATACTAGAAGTTTTTATATTTTCTTTTACTCACTTGCAAAACCTAATCTATTCTATTTTGCCTAATTTTTTTTTCTGAAATTCCTCTGTTGTTAGGGGATTATATCTATGATGCACAGCTGGGGAGTGAATTTGCAAGTGTACAAGAATAAGCAGACTAGCACCAGCAGGTCACTACTGAAACCCACCCACAAGGGCTGGCAGCAGAGAAAGCCTCCTAAGAAGTTGTATTGTTTTCCACTCAGTGAATGTGCCAGTAACTAATGGAGGGAGAAATGTTGAGAATCGTTTGGTTTTTTCTGAGATCTATATGCCAAGTTAATTGTTTTGTTTGATTTATTATACTTGAATGAATAAATTTCTGTTAATACTGCACTTTGAGCAAGAAGTTAAAGTCAGAATAGTCAAAAAGTTACTCATCTGGTTAGAGCACCTAAATTATACATGAGGGAACTAAGATACATGTATCCACATTTTTAGAATGTGGATACATGTATCTCACTTCAGTTCAAGGTGGGAGCATATACCAGCAAACTTTATGCCAATATATTATGTGTCTCTAAAATAATTTTCCAAATAACTGTTTCTGAAAAACAGAAGTTTTCCTATTTTTTATACATTCTAACTATTTTGTCCAAGTCAAATATTGAAATGCAAATGGAAATTAGTGATTATTCCTTGGTCTCCAAAACAAAATATATTTGACATTATTGAAGTGTTTGGGGCTTTCATAAATGTGTCATCACTGTCTAAATATCAGTTATTTGACATAATACCTAATATGTACTTCATTTTCTCTTTATGAGCAACTTGGGAATGAAAGTATTTTTTCATTGTTCCTTGCTTGTTTAGATAATGACACAGATCAAGCAGAAGTCATTCCAGAGACAATGTTAGAGCACCAGGCTACAGCTAATCCCACAGCTGCTTCCCGTAAGGGCTTGTACTCACCCTTTGGTATCTCATATCATTGTGGCCAATTATGTTCCTGCATGCTGAAGTTGCCACAGTGTGATACCTTCTCACTCCCCATCCTACTATGACCTGCTTGAATCTTTTTTTGCTCTGCAAGGTTGGTGTGTCCTCATGTATAAATGTCAACAAGCGAATTTTTTAGCATCATTTTACTTTTTTTCTTTCCTGTCTTCTTTTTTCTTTGCCTCTTTGTCTAACCCTAGATCAACTCCGCAAATCATCGCTAGAGAAAAGCTTTCCAAAGGAGGCTCTTTCTGCATTTAACTCTGAAGTACTGCTCAGATGAGAACAGAGTTGTTGGGTTAGGGAATTTTCCTTGCCAGAGACATTTACAGAGGCTGTTGTGCCATGAGATGGTAGATCCTTTTTTCAGAGTCTGAGATCTGCAACATCTTTGAGTCTTGATATCATGATAGTTTGTGGGCTGAAAGCTGTCCAGTGTTACTGCTGGTCTGTTGATTAAGAGACTTATGGCTTAGAATTAGGACCAGTAATTAGATCCAGAAGGGAGTGTGGATACATCAGGATGCATACAGCCCTGGAGGAAAGTGTTCCTAATACTCCTATCAAACAAATTGTGATTTGTGTGGCTTTTCTTTCCTTTAGTGAGAGACAGTGTAGGAATAACTGCAGGAAGCTCTTGGTCTGGGAGAAAAAGGTTGTCTTTGGAATAAATATCACAGTGAAAACTTTCCACCCTAAGCCTTTCATTAATTTCTCTATGTCATCTTAGTATATTTAAGCTCTGTAAGATATTATGCTGCAAAAAGTTCTTCCCACGTGTAATTTTTCCTCAAGTGAAGTGCATACCTTTCAAATTATAAACTTCCTACTTGTCCTAGGAAAATTCTCACTGTATAAATAATTGAACTCATCTGCAGTGAACACAAGTATTCTTTCTCTAGCAGTTTAAAATACATGCCTAAATACACATGTTGTACTTAGTGCTTTAAATGGTAATTACTCCTCTGAAGTCACTGGAAGCCCTTAAAAGGGTTTGACAGTTTCCCCACAATCTTTCAGTGAATGTAGTAGCTGGGCTGTGCAGTGCAACATCCACTGATAATTCAGCAGCTGAGGAACTCAGTAAAGCCTGCTCCAAACTTCTCAGCTGTTGACAGGCTTGACTTGCTGAGAACACTGGTTAAATATAGCACAAGCGAGCTGAGCTCAACAAAGTCATTGCTGTAACACTGTGTGAAGAGACCAGAAGAGGGGAAATACAATCTGAGGACTAAACTGCCAAAGCCTAACACCACCTAGCAACAGTTGAAAAAACTTTTAAACAAAAGTCTGGGTGAGACACAGACAGAGTATACCTCCTGCTTCTCCTGCCTGGGATTTCTGCAAGAAGCAGCTCCGGTCTTCTGTTCCCTACCTTGTTTCCTTCATTACTTCAACTGCTGGTAGACCTAGAAAAGTGGGAAAAGTTTCTATCTTTGTGCTCTCCTGAGCTGGATCATTCTACTCCTGTGGTAGTGCTGTGGGACAGGCTACTGAGATCTTGCAGTGTAAAGGATATAATCCTTGGTCCGTGTTGCTGACAGGTAAGACTGAGTTAACCACTCCATCTTTTTTTTACAAGAACCTTTATTTTCTAGAGTCTTTTTTACAAAAATTTTCTTTTCTAATGTCTGTTGTCTCTTTCCTTCTTTGAACAGTCTTCTGAATGATTTGGAAATGTTAATAGATGAAAGCTGGGATAAAAGTTTTAGAGGGTTTTTTTATGTTTTCATAATAGAAAAGCATTGCTTAAATAACCTCTGCAGTTCTAAGAACAAGCATAAGAAAATAGCTAGTAATATGAAAAAATGTGCAAAGATTTTGATATGTTTATATCTGCTTACATGCAGACAGAAGACAAATCAACATTTAATAATAGAATACGTATCATCTTTGACCAGTGATTGCCTAGCAGCTATTAAAAACAGTGACAACCTGTGTGATAAAGAAAAGGAAACAGCCATTTAGTAACATAAGTACACAAATAGTTCGTGGTCCAGTGCATTTGTACTTTTTGTTTCCTTGCTAACTTTTAGGACACACCTGGTGCCTTTCACACTACCTTTGTGACAAGCACTTTTGGTTCTTCTTCTTGTGTTTATTTACATAGAATGAATATTAATCTCTGCTGCTCTGATTAGCAGCATAATGCAACTGTCCAAAGGACTGACCTTATATTCATTGTACCTAAGTGTGCTTGAGCTGGGTCGTTGTTGTTAAAGTGTATGTTTCTTTCAGCAAAATAAATGAGAAACTAGTTCGCAGATATTTTGCCCTGACAGCAGGATGGAAGCCTGTTTGTTGTTGGAAATGCACATCCTATGGCCTCATAGTGGTCGTGTAATTTAGGGGAGGAATTGCTTAGTGTGATTTACTTCGTCTTAACTGACAAAAGCTGTTTGATCAGTTGGAGAATGAATTCCATTCCTCTCTGCTACCTCTCTTAAAGCTGTTTTCTGCAAAGTAAAGAAACCTAGTACGCATGAATTTTTAAGAGAGATACTGATTATAAGTTCATATGCAATATGAATTCAGTTATGAAGGCAGAGATTTAAAGAATGCACTTACCCTGTGCTAAAACCCTGTTCACAGATTTATGTAGAATTGTCTCAGATGAAAAATATTTGTCCTAAAGCAGGAATGAACTAACTGAGTCTGTGGTGTTTGACACTTAGTCTGTGGACTCTGGGAGTGCCTCAGGGAAATGAGAATGTCTTGCTTTAGCTAAACAATTCTAGTTGCATCCCCGCATACTACATAAATGACATCAATACCACATCTTAGCAGTGGATGGATTGGATGGAATTAAAATACTCTGAAGCAACTTGTACTTGGTGACTGAGAATGTAACTGCCTGTGAAATGATAAAATAAGTATTAGGATGGAAGAAAATTCTTAAAAGCAAAAAGCAGCACAGTGTACATTTTATTTCATAGGAAGGGGTACACTAAAGCACTAAACAGAAACACTTTTTGGCAACTATCATTTAATGTGATAATCATTACTGTGGACTTACTAAAGCACTATGGTATCCCAAATCTAAGTCTCAAAGGAAACTTTAGAATTACTTTTTAATAAGGACATATCCTGAGAAAGTTATTTTTTCATAAGAAGGCTATTCAGTGAGAAATAAATCTGAGACAATATGATTTGTACAGTCTTAGTCAACTTGACATTAGAGTGAAAATTACTGTTTCTTCTCTATAATGAGATATCTGGCAAATTAAACTGTGGAGAAATAACAAATTTGACCATCTGAAAATACAGGGATGGCAAAGTCTGGGAAAATGCTATGGTAATATTGAATCCTTTTTTGGTTTGATTGTTGTTGAGTGTAATGTGTGGTTATACAACTTCCTCTTTTTTTGCACAATTTACTTTTAGCAAAGTTTTTTTTAAATCAAAAGGCAAGTTATCAGCCTGATAACTGTCAAATGAAGTACATTTGAACAATCTAACAGCATCTTCAAACTCTAACACATGGAATTGTGGTTTTACATGCATCTGTCTCCCTTTCCACTTCAAAATGGAGGAGGAGGCTAAAATTACTCTTTTCAACAGGTGTCCACAAAGAGGCTCTGGGATTTTCCAATCAAATCTGTGGAATATAAAATGTGGCTATTCAACAGATAGTTTCATATTTGAAAGAGGGCCAATTCTTCTAATGACTACAGTGAAACGAAGGTCAATTTTAAATCAAAAAGTAATTTATGTTTTGGCAATACACACCATAGTAGTAATTTTTGTGGAAGACAAGTAGACATAGCATACCCATTTATATTCCCCCTTATGCATCATTTTGATTTTGTTTATATTTACATAACTGTGAAATGAATGGTGCCTTTCTTGGTACTAAAGATTCCTTCCAATCTGAATCCACTTCCAAACTCTGTTGGTGGCTTTTAAAATAATATTTATTATCATATTTATTATAATATTTTCATAGTTATGCTTATTATGAATTATTATTATTTAATTATTATATTCATTTTGTTATAATTTTAGCTGATCTAGCCCCAGCTAAAGTCACCATCTTAACTGAGTGTTTTCATCACCTCAGTCTTTCAGTCTCTTTATAGAGGATCTGATTGTTTTTAACACCAAATTCAAAGACTTGAAATCCATCTTCAAAGCTCAGCACTGTTCTGTCCCTGCTTACATATGCCTTGATTTTCCTGAACTCCTCCCTTTTATATCTGGTAGACTATTGACCTTTGGCTCTGGTGTTTACTAGTACATCCTTTATGCTACTGGTTTTAGCAAGCTTGATGTTGACCTTATGACATCTGAGATTTCTGTAGTGCCACTCACTGTCACACCTGACACTAATGGAAAGACTAAACATTAATATTGATAGAACTATGTCAGCCAAAGTAGAATTCCTGAAGAAACGGATGTACTTCCTGGAAGCAGCCTGTGGACTAAGCATTAGTATACTAAGAAATCTCTGTTTTGCAGGTGTGCCCTGTTTTGCTCCTCTGGGTTACAATTTCACCACTATAGCCGTTTCCATAATAAAAGCTTCTTATTGATAGAGATGTATCAGTGAAACTCCTCCTGATACAGGATCTTTCTGCTGGCAGAGATTCCACACATGCTTAATTTAAGGCTTTTGGTAATCTTATCTAACTCAGTTCAGGTACCCCCAGGCAGAAATTAAGAATGTGCCTCAGAGCTGTGCCAGTCAAAGGTCAGGTTTATGCCACTGAATTCAGAGTGAGATTTCCTTTGAATTTAATAAGATCAGGTTTTAGTATTCAGGAATTAGCAGATAAATTTCCAGTCCCTCAAGAGCATTAAACAAAACAGATCATCTCTATTCCTGTCCAAATATTTTTTTTTTCTGAGAGAAATTTTACTTTTCCTCCAATTCCTGTTTCTTCCCTTCCTTTCTTAAGGTCTATCGTTGCAGGTCGCCCTGTTATTTAAATGTATAAACTGAATTTGGGGCAGAGGTTTTATTCTTCTGCATATCTAAAATGACACTTGGAGAAATAAAGTGAATATTTGTGAAGAAGCCAGATGAAACAACATTACAAATGAGAAGGAACTCCATCTGTCCATACTTCCTATTTCACCAAAAATGTTTAGTATATAAAACCTAGGATAAGGACTGAAAGATTAGAAAGATTTAAAAAGGTTATTCTGTTGTATAGAAATGTTTAAATACTTCTTTACAAGAAGCTCAAATGTCTAAATTTTTCAGCTTCATCACCTTATTGTGATAGTTTGCATTTTTAGCTTCTTCTGTTTTCCTTTCTCTCATTGTTTTCAACTGAAAGTTGTCCCCTAATTTTATACAGAATATTGGTAATTATCTGGGGACAGCAGGCTTTTCTTAATTTTGGACCATATTGGATAACTGAGAAAACAATCAATTCATAAAATATTAAGATTTTCTTTAGCCTCTCTTTTTCTACTTAGCAGCCAGTATTTGTACCAAGCTAGTGACACTAGAACTTGTAATATTGTTCTATAGTTATGCTTTGAGGTGAAGGGCAGAAGCAATTGTGCCTGTGGCCTGTTCAGGAGAGACAGTGAGAGTCTCTGATCATGTTGAAAATGTGGGATGCCTCATGTATTTGTGAAAATCCTACATTTCAGGACACTTGATTAGATTTTCCCTTTTATTTTGGGTCTTTGCACCTACTCCTCCTGCTTCTGCAGATAATCTGTATTTTCTATATTACTTTTTATTTTCTGCATCATAGTAAAAATAAGTACTAATATAAGCGCAAATAGAAAGACTTCCTAAGTTGGGACAGCTGTGATCTTTTTTTTTTTTCAATTCAAGATGTCTTTGCCCTGTGATTCTCATTCTGTTTTGTCTGGACTATCCCTCTGAATCTTTTCCACAAGTTAAGCATGCAAATTGTAGCTCTAAAGGTGATCTGTAGCATTACATAGATTGTGGCACCCTTCACAATGTTTTCCACACTGAGAAATACAGAGAAAACACAAGTAAAAGCTTAATTAAACCTTCATCAGAAATGGGAGTATATGTGTGCATGTGCGCATGACTTTTGCAAGGAAGGAAATGTTTTTTGGCACAACACAAGGCTTTGCTGAAGGAGTGGGACAATCACATCCAAAGCACAGGGAAATAGGCTGGAGCTTGTACTTTTTCCCTTAAATGGACAACCCGTCTGGTTGCTGTGTGCTGACAGAGGCAAAGGGGGGTGTGAATCCGAAAGATCGCTGCACTTTGTCCAAGTGAGTTTCATTTCAAAGCTGATAAAATGACAATTAACATCTCAACTATATAAGTTGTGGCCAAAGTCATTCAGATATAAACTGGTGGGATTTCAAAACAAGAGCAGAAACCTCGATGAATTTGCAATAAACTTGTCCAGTTTGATTTACACACTTTTAGAGCTCTGTAATACAATAATGGCTACTTTCTTCACTTTTCCTTTTTGGGGAAATGGTGACAAAGAGTGTAATGTTTTGTGATTTATGCTGTTCAAAAGTCTGTTCCAGCACATATGTAAAAGTGATACTTTGGAATCTAAATCCATTTTCTATCTGAAGTCCACAGTATTTCAAGGCTTGCATGTTTGCAGGAGGGAGGTGTCTTACTGACTAGTGTGTTATGGTTGTCAACAGCAAGAGCTACAGCTTCACTAACAAACTTTAAAAAAACCCAACTGATAAAATGGATTTTATTGCAGTAACATAATAGGTTGTGGTTTTTTTAGAAACTGGCTTTAAGGCTGCTCCTATTATTAAAAATAAGTAATTGAAAACGAAAACTCATGTGTCCTTGGTAGAAGAATTCTCACTAGAGTTTATCAGCCTGCTTGCATTTTTCAGAAAATATAAAGCAAATGAATACAACAGAAAGCCGAGACTGCTTGCATCAGTGTAATCGACTTGCTGCCAACTTGCCTTGTTTATCTAAGAGATCTCTGTGAAAATAAGGTCTTTCCCACACAGGCATGAGTCATAGGATGTAATGCAGCTAAGCAGACTTTCTTCAGCTTTCTAATGCACACAAATCTAAACTAACCTGTTTTAGTGCCTGCTCCCGTAACTAAATGAGATCTAATTTGACAACAGGAAGGGAGAAGTAATGGTGAGTTCATGGTGCTATTTCAGTGCAACAACCTGAATGCTAAGGAAACTATGCAATTTCCATTTATTGGGAAAACTGCAGTTACTGTGACAACAAATATACACTGAAAAAAACATACACAATTTGTCCTCAGCTTCCATTTGGTGAACATAGTAGAAAGGGTATTCATAAAATCTCACACTATCTAGTTGTGTCTCAAAGAACATTCTTACTTTTAAAATATATAATCCAGATTGTTCAAAAAAATAACCCTTTAAAAGCCATAAGCAAGAGCATTAACAAAAGGGTGGGAAAGAACATGTTGTTAATGATGACTGGTTTATTGTTAGGCTGACTGAAATTTAATTAACCATATATTTCTCATGCTGAAGTTATTCAATTCCTGTGTCTGTCATTCATACTTATCCCAAAAATCTCACTTGTCTCACCCTCTGTAATTGCAAAGCCTCTTCGATCTAACTTTTAAGGTAAAGGCTAGAGCAGTTCTTCTACAGTGTGTTATTTCTCCTTTTTATTTTTCAATAAGGACATCTGTAATGAAAAGAAATACACATTCCAGTAGATAAGGATTTCAGTTCCTCAGTCAGATAAAATTCTTTAGAGAAAACTATACATTCCAGCTTTTGACTCTGGGCAGGAGATAGCAGGAAGGGAATGACGCCACGCTGGATGTCCTCAAGCATGTCAAACACAGGGCAGAACAAGATGTCCCTGCGCGCAGAGGGACACACATGGCAGCAGGGCTCCGAGTGCCAGGGGAGCCTCGTGTTCTGAGGCAGCTGCCTGTGGGAACCACTGCTGCCTCAAGTGGCACGAGACAGGGGATGGAATCCGAGGCACAAAAGGCAGCAGAATGCAAATAGTAAAAGGCAGGGTCACAGTAGCATATCCTCTGCATGAGGGCTGCCACTTATTTACAAAACCATAACTGAGGTGGAAGGAACTGGCAGAAGTCATCCAGTCTCCCTCAAAGTGGGACTGTCTCCAGAGTCTGATCAGGTTTTTCAGGGCTTTGATTATTTTCATATATCTTGAGTATTTTTAATTTATAAATATTCTAAGGTCTCTCATCTTTGTGATCTTTGGATCACAAAGTTTTGAACATGGCTGGCTATGGAATGTTTTGCAAGAAAGGATAATCAGTATATCAAAATACATAATACAATGAATAAAAGATGGCTTGAGAGTTGTTTGATAGTAACAAATAACAGGTCTTTGGCACTTTCAAAATTGCAAAAAACCCACCTGTAGTGTGTTTTTTTGTTTTGTTTGTAGTTTTGGGGTTTTTTGTTGTTGTTGTTGTTTGTTTGTTTCATTTTGTTGTGTTTGATGTGTTATGTCCTAAAATAGGAATAATTAGGACAAAAAATCTTGAATGTAATTTTTATCTTAGTTCACTCCAGCTTTCAAAGTGCACACTCTCTTCCTTCTGCCTGCTACACTCTGTTTGAAAGCCAAACATTTAGAATTAGGCGCTGTTGAGGTGCCATCTTTCTGCAAAAACAATTCCAAAAAATGTTAAGTATATTCTATCCTGGAAGTCTAATAAGCTGCAAGGCTAGCATTGAGAATGTAAGTAATAAGAAAATAAGTATATAAGGAAGAATAACAGAGATGCTTCTTTTGAGGAAGAAAACTCTGGAGACTCTTTCCACTGCTGAGTCCTTTTCCTTTTCTCACTAAACATCTCTTTCCAATTGTATCCTAATCAGGAGCAGAGCATGACACCCATTTGGCAAGCAGGATTCCAAGATGGAGTTCTGGTTAACCTAAGACTAATTTTAAAAAGCCCAACTTCTGGAAGCATCTAAATTTGCCTGTTAGCGACTACTGTAGTCAGAAACAAGGACAAAGCAGAGGCCTTGTGACAGTCAAAGGGATGTGGCAGTCAATCTTTCCATATAGGATTTCTTATACCTATTAAGAATAACCACTGAGGACAGGTAATCTTCTCTTTAGATAAATAATGTTCCTAAAACTGGAACTTTAACTGGAATATTGTCATCATCTGTACACATGGAGGGAAAAAGGAGAGGGAATTCTTGTAGCTGGTGATGAGGAGGTGCTGGTATGTCTTACACACACACACACTTGTCATACACCCTTGCAGCCTTTTTAATAAAAAAAGCTGCCATAAGCTTCAGTGGGGTTAAAATAATGAGAAAGGTAGTGAGATTTAGGAAGAAAAGTTTATGCTTTGAAAGACACCAGGACAGGCTAGGACAGACAAGAAGTGCTTTAGTGCAGGAGGCCAGGAAGCTGAGTGTTTTAAAGCTAAACTCTAAACTCCTTGACCATGAATCACCAGGTAAACATCTTTAACTACCCTGCCTTGTATCTATATGGGCAGAGGTTTCAAAAGTAGCTAGTATATTGGAGGAAAAAAAGCCCTATTTTCCATTGCTTTCCATTGCTTTCCATTGCTTTCCATTGCTTTGAAAAAACTTATTTTCCATTGCTTTCAGAGAACATGTTTTAAAACCCCAAATTATTTTGGAACAGCATTTTATTAGCAAGATAGAGGGGGTGCAGTGTAAGTATCTTTGGTAAAGGATTCCATCTATTTGCAAGTGAAAATTTACAGAACTTACACAACAGGATTGTAATGCTGTGGTACTTGGGGGCTCAGGAGGAACTGTTAAGAGCCCTCTCTGTGGTAGTGACACAGCTGCCTCATTCCAAGAAAACAAATTCCCTGCAGTGATACAAGTTTCTGGCCCCTGTTCTGTATCATGACCAGCCACACAACCTTTATCACTACAGGTCTCTGAGAACTAATGGAGTGCTAGAGAAAAATGTGAGAGCTATAGACAGTGTAATGAGTTTCTCCTTAGCTTAGCACAAAAGAAGCCTAGGAAAATAAACAGAAATTAACTGAATAATCTACAGAAATGTTCAGTGAATACCCTCAACATAACAACAGTTTGTAACAGTTTGTTAAGGAATAAGTAGATTTGGAAAAATTCTACAGGCTGCTGGTGTCAGCTCCAAAAATCCCTCCAGGACAGCAGTGAGTGTCTAGAAATAGGGTAGGCATAATTGCACACAAGGAGGGTCGATTTAGTTACCACCAGCACTAGTTGTGTAAACAAAGCTCAAATCACACTGCAAGAGTGTGATTGAATTGCAAGACTGTAAGAGTGGCAGGACATCTCATAGATTCCTTATTCAACAGAAACACTTTGCTAAATTCAGGTTCCCTCTCCAAAATATTCACGTCGTGTTTGAAATTTGTTGTTTAAAATAATGTTACCTGAAAATGTGAGGTGATAGTTGTCATACCAGGGAGCAGGAATGCTGGATAAATTGCTGACTTTCACATCAGCGACTCCCTGTGTGACTCTCAGCAAGTTACTTTTCCACTTTTAATAACAACCTGGAATGTTACAAGAATAAACATAGTAGTGACTTTGACACTCTGAGATGTTGCAGTATTGAACATCATGTCAACAGCTTTGAATAAGAAGACTTAAATAGCCCTCCTTGGAAACCAGATTCTGCAGGGAGAAGTAGGAATAGAAGTTGAATTAGCCTGCATGACAAGAATATGTATTTTTAGAGGAGCTCCCGAGAGTGAAGCTTAGCTGTGCCCTGAGCTGTAGGTTACAATAAATTGGCCATACTGGTAAAGCACAGCAAAAAAAGAAAGGAGGAAGACCAGGGATGTGACCAGAAAGTTTCAAGAACAAAATCATACCAGAATAGAAACCAAACTAGTGTCAATACTAAGATGTTTCAGGAAAATCAAAACCATTCCCTCAGGTTCAGTTGTGCCAGAAGTAATTCAAAGGGCAAAGAGGGTGCTGTCAGCTTGTGAGCTTGTTATTTTGGGAATGCTCAGGACAAGAGCTCTAGTACAAGGAGGAGACTGCTGGGAAAAAAAAACAATCCTGAAGGAAAAAGAACCTTTGAGAGAAAGGGTGAGCCAAATGTGTAATTTGTGCCCAAATTAGCTGCTGTTCAGCAGCCCTGGAGCCACTATGGGGCTCTGGGGAGGGAGGAAGAGGGAGCACCTGGAAAACAGAAATGTCCTGTGGCGCTACCTGTCTCTTGTGAGCTCAGCAGGTGTCTCCAGTCATGCCTGCTTTGTTAAAACAATGGTGGCAGCTCAAGTGACTCTTGCTGACTGGGATTCTTCATAAGAACTTACTAAGGAATTAAGTTGCCATTACATGATGCTCAGCTTTAATTAAAACCAGACAAAATTAGAAAAAAATATAGTTCTGATGTCTTCAAGGAAATTGAAGTCTCTGATCTCTAGATAATCTGGTGCCATGATGCTTTAAAATGTCACGAAAAACAACTATGGAAGATTTTCTCAAATTTTTGAATCTATGTGGTTGGCAATGCCAGTAGGCAGAAGGAACAGTGAGTTTGGGAGCAGGGCAGAGTCTCACCCTTATGTATGTGCCACTGCTCAGAAGAAGCCATGGCTGCTGAAACACTGCCAAGGGTAGTGTGGGTCTGCCACACTGTGCCCTGCCATGGTGGAACAGCAATGACAACTGAACAGGTGGCCTCAAAACTAGCTCAGATCAAAGCAGGAGGTCTGGAAATACGTCTTAGTTTAGTCGTGAGCCTCTCAGACTGGGGAGAGAATGGGGTAATAAATGACCCTTCCTTGAATTTGATGGAATGTAGCTCAGGTCTTTATTGTGAGGGTTCTCCTGAAAAAAAGGTATGAAATGTGCAAGTCCAAGCAGCCACTCACATCCTGAGTTTACAAGGACAGAAAAATGTCCAGCTCTGCTGGGAGAGGAGTGAAAGCTGTAATCCCCTTTTGGAGAATGACACAGGGAGGGATTGCAGGAAGATAAGGAAAAGACATCTACCAAAAGAGTGAAAAAATCAGTCCTCTGGAGAAGTTATATTCAGATACAAGAAAGAGGTGTGGAAAGGAAAAGAAACCAGTAGTTTCTTTTAAATTATCCTAGCTAATTCCCCGTAAAAAATAGTGACCCATGGTGACAACGTTTAGAATGCTCAAAAGAAGGAAAGGGAGTTGCATGTGTACCATGTACTGAAATGTTGCAGCATTTCAGCAAATGCCCTGTCATTGTGGAGAGTGGAGCTTCTCCCTGTGTGTACAGTGGTAACACCCATTCTCTTACAAAAAACTCATACCATTCTATAGCAGAACATGAGTACAAAAGATTTGTTTAAAGTCTCACAGCAAATTGTAGCACATCAGGGAGCTTTTCTTGGTTAGTTGGTGTTTTCTTGCTGTTGCTGTTGTTGGGTTGTTTGGGGCTTTTTAAAATTTTGGGGTATGGGATGGATGGGGTTTTTTTGTGCAATTGTTTTTTCTTCTTTTCATAGTGAAAGAACAAAGTTAAGACCTCAGGGTTTTGAACCTACTGTCTCATGGCTGAACCTATTATCAGGTCTCTAAGCTTTCCTGGACGGCCTACTTCGTTGTTATTTTCTTGATGTAAAAACAAGGGACACTGAGAACTGAGAGGTAATAACCTCTTTTCAAAGTGGTCATATGGTTGCTTCTTGGATTAGGCAGCTTGAGATGCTTCAAAACAACTTCATGTATCTCCTCCAAAGGATGCATATACATCTCAACTCTGTGTGTCTAAGCCCCTCCTGGCCTCTGTCCAGGAACATCCACATTTCCTGACTCATGGCAACTGTACCCTGTCTGGTTGTACTTCATTAGCAGTAGGTCAAAAATCAGAGCAATATTCTTCTGTTGCGTAAGTTTTTCCAAGCACTAAACAATAACACACTGCCACAAACTTTATTACAATTATTTTAGATTTCAAGATCTGAAGAGAACACTGCTTATGATTATTTTCTTTAATGACAATCCCAAAAGAATGTAAGATGCTATTCTTTAATAAATATCTTCAGGATAACTTAGTATCTTCTTAATTAAATGATCTGAAAAGGAAGAATAAATACTACAGAAGCTATATTAAGCCAATAATTTTTCTTTCAGCTGAGAAACATGGTTATGATTTTCATTGTCCTATCAGTTTTATTGCTGTATCAGAACTTACAGAATAAAATGGTGAGGGCAAATTTAAAGCTACAGAAGCAGAAGACAATTAGTAGGAAAAATTACATTTTAAAGGTTTAGTAACATACCTTTCAATACATCCTATTCTAAATAGCTCTTTTTTACTTGCCTCTCAAACATTTGTTTAAAACATTTTAAAAGCAGTAGTATTATCAACTGGCTCAAAGCAGCTTAGAAAATAAATGGTCCTTGACTATTACTGGAGTTCATGAAAAGAAAACTCTTGTCTGACTCTGAAATCTATTTTGGAGCTACGGCTGCTCCACTCCCCTGCTTGTGGCATGATGCAGCTGCTATTCCTTTAATATTTTTGCTGACAGCTACAGCTGACAGATTACATTTCAGTTCACCCTAACATCAACTGTGTCTCAAGGCTCTCTTAGGCTGAAAATGCTGCCTTCCTTGTGGCATCACTGTGCATCACAGTGCTACTCTGTAAGTTTGCCATTATTCACTGGTCACTTGTAATGGAGCAGCAGACAAAGGGCTGCAGTCAGGTGTCTTGGTTTTGAAAGACAGTTGTCTGCCAGGGAGAGCTAGAGCTTCCCTTGGAATGGAGAATGTCACCCCCTCCCCTCCAAATTATTATAATTTTGCAATTAGGGGCTTTCAGGCAAAGATATGGGAGTAGGAGTAACAGTTCTTTAATAGGAATAAAACAACAACAACACCACCACAAAATACAAATGCATTAGTACAAAGACAAGCAAGCAAGCAAAACAGAAGTCCTGGGAAAAAGAAATCCTGACAGAGTCAGGGATACGACCTGTTGGTAAGGGTGTTGGAAGCAGTCCAAATAAATCCTAGATTAGGTTCTGTGGGGTACAGATAATGGAGTAGGAAAAGTCCAGTGGTGACAAGATGGGTCTGGTCTTCCTCTGGTGGAAAAAACCCAGATCCCTGCTGTTCCTGAATCTCAGTTTTTGTCTAGGTAGGAATGGTTGGCTCCCCCCCACTGGGTGGAGCATCTCACAATGGGATGATGTCATGTGTCATGTCATTGGTGAGCCTTAATGGCCCATTAGCAGAAGATATCTCCCTGGAGCTTGGACGGGTGGTGAAGGAGATAAGAAACACTGCCACACCTGGTTTTAACAGCTGGCCCATTATCAGAAGGCATCTGCCCCCTCCCCTCTGGAGTTACAAGAGATAAAGAAATATCTGCTTTTACAACAGATGAAATAGAATACAAATCTCTTGGCTACCCAACCCAAGACATCAGGTCGTGTGCTGTGGTAGCACATCAGTCATCTCTCATCTGTGAATGGTGCAGCAATATCTCCTTTCTCTTCATTCCTTCTCCCACATCCTAAGAAAATAGGCACCTGAGCCTGGGAATAAAAATAATTTTGCATATACAGCTCTGCAGTGTGTCAGCTGATATTTTACATTTTACATTGGTTGTCACCTTATATTTTTGTTTTAGTTGTATTTGTTACCATAGACAATATAAAAGTTACTTTATCCATCTTAGTGTATAATTCCCTAGTACACAGGCTTTGATTTCTTGGTCCATAGGAGTTTCAGATCATAATCAAGCACTCAGTAATACTGTGGTGATCCAACCACAAAAGGAAGTTTTAATAAATGCAGGATGGTTTTCCTCTCTGAGAGTAAACAAGAACATTTACAGTGCTCCCAGTTCTGTCCTTGAACATCCATATCTGTTAGAAAGAAGAATCTGGAGGACAGTAAGCAGTCAACATGTAAGAGAGAGAGACAGAGAAAAATGAGGAGGAGGAGGCATTGCTCAGTTAGTCCTTCAGAGAAATTCCCAGGAAAATTAATTGTGATATATCTGTACTTTTTTGATAGATGACGGAATTAAAAGAAGAAAAACAAATAATTGCTTTGTTATGTTTTCTGGGGTTTTTTTTTAGGATTTGCAGTGAGTTCTATTAGCTTTTGTTTGGATTTAATATTTTACTAGACTTCAAAATACTACTTTTATTATGGGACTCATCTATCAAAGTTTAAAAAACAGGAAGACAAGAGGGAATTGGAACCATGAAAAAAACCCAAAACAACCCAGAAAGGAAAAGGTTACAGAACCTTTTTACTGCAGTATAGACATTAAAATATCTCCCAAGAAAATAGTTTGACTGTTTCACTTTGCAGAAAAAAAGTCAACTTTGTGCGAAATATTTAAATATTCACTGGAGCAAGAGCTAACACTTGAGAAGACCCAAAGCTATATGCAAAGTTATAGGGGGTTGACTCCCTGTGACCCAAAATTCACACATTTTTGTTCAAATACCCATTTTTGAATCCTGCAGACAATTTGAAAAACAGTTTCTGTACTGTAAGAACCTAAGACATTACTGGGCTTTGACAGAAAATTTGAACTTTTGGTAAAAGAAGGCAGAGAAATAAGTTTCTTAAAATTGTTCTACTTCTCTCCCATAGTACCTCTGACTTCTTGTGATCTTAGTGTGGGGAAAAAAATATCAGAAATAAGAAAAGGAACTGTTTCTGCAGTTCATATATTCCATTTTAATTTCTTGTTTCTTTTCAACTTTATGCTGAATTTGACCCAAATCTGCTTCAGAGTACTGAAACGCATTCTTTTAGGCAGAATGAATTGTTTACTAGGAGAAATTGCCCAGCCCAATTTCAACTGCAGGCTCTAATCAGACTGCTCTGCTTCCAGTTCCCCTGTGGTGGGAATCCACAGGAGGCAACCAGCAGGATGGCTGTATAGCTGTAACACCAGGGGCTGAGAAAGGCACATCCTTGAGCCTTTAGAGGTAGTGTGAAGGTGTTCTAGCCCTTCTCTAGGGCCCATGGGACCCAATCTATGGCTGGAGAATATTGCTATTAACCTCATATTCCAATTTCTCTGCAGAGAGAGAACCTAAGCAAGCACAAAGCCATCACTGAAAAACATACCTACCAATTCAAATAAATAATACAGTGTCACTACACTATGAAGAAAGCAGTGAACCTCAGTTTTCTGTATCAGATGATGATATTAGATTATGTAGTCTTTGACAGTTCAAGAAATACCTAATGTAGGTATTGTTATGTTATACTGGATCCATTTTCTCTTCTTTGATGCAACTCCCCTTCCACATGTTTCTCAACAAAGGCAAAACTTCTCAATTCTGTCCTGCAGTTGAGTGGAATCAACTGGTTTCTAACTCTTACGAGTGGCATTTCATCTGTGTGACCCCTCAAATCAAAATACTTTATGGAAACAAGCCTGCCTGAAACAGCTTGCCTTGAAAATCTGCTGTAGTTAATAGGTCAAAGTTCCCAGGGACCTTGCACAAAAGTCTGGCAGTGTCAGACTGATTCATCTTAAAAATGCTGTCATAGAGCATTGCAGGCAGGAAAACTCAAGTTGCGGACGTTATGTTGTTTTTACGTATTTTTTGAGTGCTGCCAAAATAGGCATCATTTGCAGATCAAATACAGAAAAAAACTTAGCAAGTTTGGCTGAAATAATAAGAAGTAATACTTAGAAATTTCTTAGAGCATGTCTGAGAATGTGCTGTGTATGTCAGCTCACAGACTGTGATCATGTCCTTTTTTCATGTATTCTCTAAGAAACCACAAAATCCACCAAGAATAAGATAGTGAAAGTCAGAGCAGACACCCCCTCTGATATTTTGATTACAAACAAAAATATATTAATTTATTTAATAAAACCTCTGGTTTTATTTTTAACATCTTTAAAAATACTTCTTTTAGAACACAGAAGGGAACAGATTTGTTGATAAACAGTCTTATCAACATCAGGTACATTTTAAATTTTAATTAAATTAAATTTTAATTGCAAGTCCTTCCTTAAAGTAAAGAAAAAACTGGTAAAAATCAAGGTGTTCCATGAGATGCTTTTAAGCATCTGACAGATTTCTCTTATCTAGACAATAACCCGAAACTCTGTTAATGGTGGCATTTGATGAATTTCTCTTCATTTGAAAGTTTGCTTCACTAATCTATATATATTGATATATTGAGATATCTAATATCAATTTATATATCTAATATCTATATTGATATATCTAATCAACTGTTCATTCACAATAAATGAAAATTTGAAGTATAAATGTGAGCAGATATGAAATGCTATATCAAAACACTATAATATAATAGGCATAAGAATTGATTAACAAATGCAATGTTAGGCTGGGATGTGGAAGAGAACACATACTGCAGAGCAAGCTGATAACAAAGCCCTATCTAAGTTTGCCTGACACTTTTCATTAAAAATCTAGCCTTTTATGAAGCCCAGTTGTTTACAGCTTTGCCAAACTTCAGTTGTTCAGGCTGGATGTCTGGCTGAGTCTGAATTGGTTTTGGAAGTTTCAACTAGAGTGCGTTGAGCATTTCCAAGAATTAGTTGAGAGAAAATTCTTGTTTGCCCATGTGAAAACAATCCCATAACCATTTTGCTGAAGAGCTTTAATGTCTCTGCGTTCCAGAGTGATCTACTGAAATTCAGCCAGGAAACTGCTCTGTGGCAATAAATTGACTTTTGCCATTCCTGTGAAAATTATGCTGGGCTAAGAGCCACTGAGCAAAGCATTTCACCCAGGATATCTTGGGAAAAGGTACCTGGTAGAGATTTGTAATTAACTTCTCAGAAGAGCCGGCACATGCTGAAAGCTGTCCCAGTTCCTCATATCTCACCTATTGCAGGGGACTTAGGCACATACAATTTCCAGAGAGCACTTCCACCTCACAATTCCTGGGTTAAGTAGCACTCTTCCCACAGTTACTCCTTCATCTGGTGCTTCAGCTTACAGCACAAAACAAAAGGAGATGAGAGGCCTTATTTTTTCTGTTTCAACAATACTTCCTCAGCAGAGCCTGTGCCATGGTGGCAGGAGATGTGTGGGTAGCATGATTGCCCTTGCTGCTAGGGAGGGCCACTGGTGAGGAGTAGCACAGTGACAAGCCCTTTTGTGATACTTTTGTACCTGTCTGTCAGGATTTTTTTGCCAGTAATAAATATTGGCCAATAAATATTTGCTGTGGAATGGAATTGTTGCCTTTGGGAAGGCAGAGTATAATCAACAATCACACTGACACTTTGCCAGTGTATATATGCTTTTATTAGGAATTTATCTCAGTCTTCAGCTGATTCACATTTGGAATCAGAATTATCTCAGTTCATGTCTTTCTGTGGTGTGAGATTTGTGCCATTGCACTGTTTGGCATTCACCATTGCCTGACAAGCAAGTTGGACTTCTCTCTGGGTCCCAGCATCCATCTCAGCTCATCTTCCAGCTGTGAGTTTTGGAAGTGTTTAATCTCCAATCTCTCTCTAATAGCTGAAACTCTCCAACTTCACCCATCTGCATGGTACCACACTTCCCTGCAAAGCTGTCTTCTTAATTCTTCCATTTGGATTTGGGCCCAGGGCAGGCTCCTAAGGCAATTTGCTCAACCTGCTTTATTCTTGTAGAAACAGCTACGGTGTCTGCGGTTCCCATATTTTTACCATACTCACTGTTCCTCTTTTCCCTGCTGCACTCCCCCCCAGGAAATCATTCCATCTGACTGTGCCATCTGTCTCAGTGTTTCTCACTTGATTTCCCTCCTCTCCAAAGCCAGGGCTTTGCAGTTCTGCTGCAGTTCTGTAAAGCAAAAATCTGTGTTTCCACTTCTCACAGTTTGAAAGCCACACAGAAACAGTTAAAAATATGTGGGTGACACAAAACAATGCTAGTGCTGGTTCTCTGACCCTCAGTCCTGTTGTCATTGGCTGATCATACATTACTAAACGTAGACCTCAAAACATGTTGACTAGGTTCAGGCTGCTAAACTCTGGCTAGGCTAATCCCTAGGCAGGGCTAACCCCTGAACCATTCTAGGAAGACCTCTGGTTAGTCCATGCCAAAATTTTGACCAAGCCCTGACACTGCTTAATCTCCTAGTTTGGATATAATTCTCATGCTGTACTCATCTGAGCACACCAAGTGCCACAGAACATCTGAACCATCACACAAAACGTTTCTGCATTATAAAGCTATACTGAATTATTATTGCATCAGATTTCTCTAAGATTACAGGTAGAATGACTGTTTTCCAAGCATATTTTGAACTGGTAACACTGGATAATTCTAGCTTTGGAAAAATTTTGTGACACATTTTTAAACTGATTTTTCAAGTTAGTTCCTTAGGCATTATTTTATTATATATACTTTGTATGCATCTTTTTACTATCTCCTTTCCTTTTTCTCTTTTCATTAGATGAGTAAAAACAACACAGACAATTTTAATAAAGCTCAGGGATCAGTGTTTCCACCTGAACTACCTTCATTAATGAGCACAGCAGATGATACTTCAGTCAGATGAGTCAAAGCTAATAACACCTCATTGGGTCTTCTTAGTTTCTTATGGACAAACAGTGCTTAGAGCTACAAGCACAACCGGGCACGTGATGTCACAGGACTATCTCCTTTTCAAAAGGCAACATGTAAGCAATAATAAAAAAAAGCCATTAAAAATCTTAATTTTAACCATATATGGTTTTGGAGGACTGTTTTTCTACTGAACAGCAGTTCAATGAGTAACACAAAAAACTCATACAGGCAATTCTAAGCTCCATCAGAAAACCCCCCGGAAAACTTCTTGATACATCAACAACTAAACTGTAAACAGTCAATAAACCAACCAGAAACTCAAAGAACCACTTTGAGCCCTTGTCTTCAGCAGAACAGAGCACACAACTCTCATGTTGTTGGGATATCAAGCCTTGCAGGGCCTTCTACACTGTTCCATGTAGAAGTAGAGCATTGGAATTTGCAGCTTGTGAGGACTGACTAGATGAATTCCTTGGCCTTCCTCTCCTGTGAAAGGACTGTGGTGGTGCCTTAGAGCCCCAGGAGTTGCTCACTCCTGTAAGTGAAGAACCTCAGAGGCAACTCCGTCCTGAAATGATAGGGTGAAGTAAAAATTACCACCCATTTTCTTCCATAAGTTTTCAACACCCTGTGTTCAATGCATGCTTTATTAAAATTTGAAAATCACAGTTTTAGAGCAAACCAAGAGACTTTCATCTGCCAACATGCCTTTCAAATCCTTCTCCAAGAGCTGATGAAATGATCTGACATAAAGCAGAGCAGAGGCTGCATTCTTTACAGAGCTTTGAGTGATGCATATTTTACCAACCCATCCATGAGAATGGGATTCTTGAACAAAATGGCTAAGTGAAAGAAGAGATAATTTTAAAAAATGCTTAAACGGAATTTTAGTTGTGACATGCACCGTGAACATTGCTAATGATTTCACATATAAGACTGTTCTGCAATTAAGAAGCAACTCAATACACTTCTAAATTGTACCTCTGAAAACATATTTTATGCTTCCAGTACTTTTATCTTAAATAGCCTTTTTGGCCTTACAAAAATTTGGATTCAGATTGTTTAAAAACTTGCGGCTCCAGCACTAATTGAACAGAACAGTTTCTGAGGACCAACTGTTAGATCAATAAATATAAATATCTAAATATATGTAAGATTAAGATCCTTCCTATCCAAGATATTTCACCTTTAATTTTAGGTGCTTGAGGCATTAGCAAAAGCTTAAAAATGTTATTGAAAGAGTGCTGTGACATCTGAGCTATGGCATGCAATTTGTTCACATGCTCAGCAACAAGCAGCGTGCTCTGCCCTTCTTTTATGTCCATGGGAAGAGTTGCTTTTGGATTTCATTTAAGGGTGAGGCAAGTACTTTTGAGATAACGTTTTGCAGTTCCCTGCTGCTCTGTTCTTATTTGCAGGCTCATTAGTTACTGTTTTGCAAGAATAGCTTTCACATTTGAACCACTTAGTAATGGCAATAAATTTTTGTGGTTTAAGACTAATATAAGTCAGCTACAGATACCTGCCAGGAGGTACTATAGTTTTTTGTGTACCTCAGCCCAGGATACAGAGCTTGCTTTTGTTGTTGTAGGGTACGAATTACAGTTTTGTTTCTAAAAATAGAAGTCTTTTGTATTTGAACAAAACAGTACAATAAACCATCCTTGCCGAGATAACATTATGTTTTTCATGTCAGAACTACAGTGGGACAAGGAAGCCTGCTTTTAAGGGTACCAGCCAAGCCACAGTAATTTAAAATAGCTGAGCATCAAGTCCTTCAGTTTTACTTCCATGTCTTGTCATAAGCAACCAGATGAAGAGAGGGAAGTTTACTGAATTAGTAGTAAGCCGCCACTGGTTTTCCCAAAGTGAGGTTCAAGGCTTCTCTGTGCGAACCCCTGAAATTCAATCAGCTGCAAGGAACTCTGCAGCATAATTAGTGGCAGCTGGGGATTGCATTTGTGCTCCACTCTGGGCAAGCAGACAAACCAGCCAACACACAAACCAGAGGCTGAAAACTGCCAGCAGGGGAAAGCAAGTGCATGGCAAGGATTTGAGACTTCCCCTGAGCACTCTTTCTGTCTCCAGCTATTTTCAGTTCAAGAGATTGCCCTAACCTGATGTGGTTTATCTGGGTAGCAACCATAAGTGACTATTTCTGCCAAGAATGTCTCCTTCCAAGTCATGTTAACTTCTGCATCTGTGGAGAAGAAGTTCTGTAGTTCTGCTCTTCAATGTGTGAAGAACCATTGCATTCTGTTTGTTGGTGGAGACTGATTCAAAGCCCATGTAAAGCAATAATAATCAGCAGAAGAGAGCAGGTGCCAGAATATGATAGGAGCATAGACTAGTTTTCTACTAGAACTCTATGGGTTTGAAAGATGTCAGCATCACTCACCTTTCTGGCTCTCTTCCCAGACACAACCAGGATGGAAGGCAATCAGTGCCAGAGCCCTGCAGAGCTCACATCCCTGAGCTGTGGATGAACAAAGAAAGACAAAGCAAATGCTCTCTGGCAGCTGCAACGCACAGAAATCATCTGATAACTGAGAGATCCTTGAGAACAGATTTGTCTTCCACAGGAAATGAAAAAAAAAACCCAAACCAAAACCCACATGAAATTGTTGTCCAGGGCTCTAAACCTAGAGTTAGTATCATACACTTTCTTACCATCCTTACACAGTTTCTCAGTCATATTTCAGAGGAGCACAGAAACTACCAGTCCTTACAGAGGCCCTACTACACTTTGACTAGTCACAACAGGGACTGGAGATTCCTTGGTGAAGATATCTCTTGCTTCTGACAATCAAATATGAACAAAATAATGTGGTCCATGAGGATTATATTAGAATTTCTCAGAAGTAATAATGTGTAAATCCAGAATCTAGTGTCAGACAGTATATAACTTTTTCTTTTGAATATGTATTGAGTTTTCTCTTAAAATTTGTAAGGACATCTTCCCCCCATAAGAGAAAATATTTCAGAACATCAGTCTTCTGAAAACTGATCAGTCTTCACTTACTCATGACCAATTTGTTTCTGAAAGATTTCAAAGCATGTGGATGGTTTCTGTTCAAATCAAGAACTAATTTTGCTTGAGACAAAAGTAGCAGTTTAAGGAGGACACACAGCTGTTTTGATGTGTATGTGTCATGTGGACTGCTGAGGCAAATCAGGAACTTGAAAAATGCTTATCTCTTCTGATTAAATCCTTAATCATATATAACGGTGTCATGGATTAATCCCAGCTGGCAACTCAGCCCCACACAGCCACTCAATTCTCTCCCCACTGGGGAGAGAATCAGAAGAGTAAAAGTGAGGAAATTTGTGGGTTGAAATAGAAACAGGTTAACAAGTAAAGCAAAAGCTGCACATGCAAGGAAAGCAAAACCAGGAATTCATCCACCACTTCCCATGAGCAGGCAGGTGTTCAGCCATCCTCAGAAGAGCAGGGCCCCGTCATGGGTATCAGTCACTTGAGAAGACAAATGCCATCACTCCAAATGTCTGCCCTTTCCTTCTTCCTCCCCCAGCTTTATATACTGAATGTGACACCATATGGCATGGGATGTTGCTTTAGTCTGTTGGGGTCACCTGCCCTGGCTGTGTCCCCTTCTGAGTCCTTGTGCACCCCCAGCCTCCTCCCTGGTGGGGTGGGATGAGGAGCAGAAAAGACCTTGACTCTGTCCCAGTTCTGCTCAGCAGTAAGGAAAACCTCCCTATGTTATCAGCCATGTTTACAGCACAAATCCAAAATATAGCCCCATACCAGCAACTGTGATTACCTCTATCCCAGCCAAAACTAGCACAAATGGAAATAGGAAAAAAGGCTATAATGAAAATCACCAGCAATGTCAGAGTCAAAAATGAAACTGTGATTGTTTACTTGAGAGAAAAAAGTGTAAAGAGGCATAGAAGAAGGCTGTTGAATAACAAGAGGCTAGAGAAGATGGATAGGTGGATTCACAATATAAGTGAATATGATTTTCATTGTCTTCGATTAAAGTCAGAAACTTAGAATTTTTGTTTAAGATAGGAAAAGATTTTAGAAGTCAGCAATTCAGGTTGTAAACCATCCATTAACTGATGATAATTGAGACATATTTTCCATTCTTCTGGATCCTTTCTTCCTGAGTATCTAATGCTGAATCTTGAGACCTAAATTCAGCATTGCCCACGAGAAACTGGTGAGAAATTTTAAACTAATTTTTAATGGTCACAAAGACAGTGAGCTGCTAATAAAACTAGGAAATCCCAAGCTAGGTTTATGAAGCCATCTTAGTTGAGGGTAGAGTGAATCAGAATTTGATATTGTTAATTACCGTAAGATACAATATTATAGTAATTTTAGGGCATCTTCATAGTAAAATTTGCCTTCACTGAGCTAGTACACTTTATATGAAGATAGCATGCTGGTATTTTCATCAAAATTTCAAGTAGGAGCTACAGGAAAGTGAAAATATGTGTAGTACTGTCCTGGCTATCGCTTGGGGCTCTCTGTGCGTATGTGTGTATTTGCATTTAGAAGTAAGAACTTTTCATAAATTATTAATTTTTATGTAACCATTTTACTGCTTTTGGTGGAAGTATATTTTTACTTTTTTTTTTTTTTTTTTAACCCAAGAAATTTTCTCTTTTGTAGAAGTCCATGGGTTTTTACTTCAAGCTCAGCATAAGAAACCTTTTAAGCATGGAAAAAAATGAAGTATCTCCAAACCCAGATGACTCTGTTTTTAAAAAAAGTCTTCCCTCTCATGTGTTCAATCCCTGCTATCACCAACATAAATTAGGAACAATCATAATTCTGTTCCCTTGGCTATATCTTTTGGATACCCTCCAACATAAAATGCATTAGCACAAAAATGTTCTTGTCCTTAATTAATTTATAGCTTAGAGCAGAATATCATAAATAACAGTTGAACTTCAGCTGCAAAGGTTTTAAATCCATGGATAAAATATTTTATAAAAATTGTAATAAAGCTTAAACAGTTCTAGATGACAAGTAGAACTAATTATCAATAATCTTAGGAATTTTGGTGGTGGACAACTGAATGTAAATGATGTTTATTTTGTAATATATTTGGGTTCTATTGAATTTATTGCTGTTGTGGGAGAGAAAATGATTTAAGTTTTATCCCTACCCTGAACAAATACACTTACTAAACTGAACTATTTGGTTAGAGTTGTTGGTTTGGTTTGGTTAGTTTTTAAATAGCTTGAAGCATATAAAGTATGCTGGCATATCTTGTTTTGATGCATGCATGACTGAAGTGTACAGAATCTGCATGATATATTATAGCTTTATATGGGAACACAGGACTGGAAAGGATCTAATGGGCCATCAAATTTATTGTTATAATATTACAAGAATGATGTTTTATAAGACCCTTTATACGCTTACCAAGTTCCACTGTGAGTGCATGTAGGAGTTTTGCTGCTGTTTCTCCAACTGGAAAATTGTTCCCAAATCTCATTGCCCTGTGTGAGAACCTGTTTTTACTTCCTAACATAGGTTAAATTCTGGCCAATCTATGCCATTGGGTTCCATTGCCAACAGTGTCATTTAATTGAAATGCCTCTCCCATCTCCCTGATGTTTGCCTCTGTGATATGTTTATACACAGCATCTGGATCCCTTAACAGCCTTTGTTTTGCCAAGTTAAACAAGCCAAGCTCTTCATTCTGTCTTCTCATATGATAGGCTCTCCATTACCCTGATCATCCCAGAAGTCCATCTTTGTACCTGAACAAGTCTGAGGTAATGTGCTACAAATGACAAAGTACAACAGTCTTGTATAATAGCACAATAAAAAAAACCATAGCAAACAGAGTAATAATTTCAGGCTTGCAAGGATGTGCTGTGCCAAATATTTAGGAGGTTGAGTAAAGGTTTTGAATCTCCTGAGGGGATCTTCATTAGAAATAATGTGTGTTTTCTCCCCCAAGTTGTTGATTCAAATTGCAGTATGAAAGGTTTTAGGGTTTCAACCAAAAGCTGGGAAATCAATGAAAATTTATATTTGGTTGAGACCTTCAGCCACTGCTGTATGCAGTCCATTAGATTTGTGAGAGTAATCATTGAAGAAATGGGTCTGGCATTTTGAACATTTGACAAAGTTTGACCATTACCGACTGGGAAAATTCCTATAAACACTCTATAATATATGATGAACCTTTCCTGGAGAAGGCACAATTGCATTCACATGTTGCCCTTAAGAAATTTCAGTTACAGAGTTGGGAGGGTTGTTTCCCTGGAATTACCTCTGCAGAGTGCTTCTGTTGGTATGAGCCAATGGAAAGCAGAAGAGAACTGATCCCATCACCTCCTAGGACCACAGAGAAAAGGATGTTTGGTGAAATCCAGTATCACCTGGTCTCTTGTGCCATAGCTTCTTGGAAAACTCCAAGAGACTCCCATCTGCCAGCTGTTAAGACTGTGACAGCAATCTTTTTTTGGTTGTTTTACTTCTAATCCTTTTTGTGTTGATAGTTTAATCAAATTTCAAGGGGAGCTTCAGAGAGAAACTTTTTCCCAGTTGTGCTGAGCCTGACATCCCAGTGCTTGGGATCAGGATCACTGGAGAACAGGATGTCTCTGTAAGTGTAAAGGAGAGATACTGGGGGAGCATTTGTTTTTCTACAGTCCTTTTCTCAGGAATAAACAGGCTGATTTCTTTTTTAGCATTTTTCTGCCCTTTGGCAGAAGGAAAAAAAAGCTTTTGTAATATACTGTAGAAAAAGGAAAGCACAGATTTAAGCTAGTACATGCACGTATGAAGATCAATGAAAATGAAAAGCTTTTAAAATACTTGAACAGGAGCAAAGGGGAATCCCAATTGTGAATACAAGCAATTAAGTAGACAATTAAGGAAATACATGGCAGGGCACTGCAGGAGTGGCACCTTTCTGAGGACTGAGGATGGCAATCCCCCTGGGGAACAGAGACCTGAGGGAGAGAGCTGGGGATAGCCCCAGGCCTTGGCATCAGGCACATTTCTGGAGATAGAAGGAGCCCACGATGGGTTGCGGGCCTCCATGGATGGGCAGGGCTGGACTGTGTGGAGCTAGAGACCAGCCCTGCTGTGGCAATCCTGGGGCTAGGGCTGGTGGCCCCAGAGGGGCTGATGTGGGGTCCTGGGTTCTTGGGACACTGATAATAAATTAAATGGAACTGTAATTCTAACAAACACTTCTGACAATAACAGTGATAGTCAGAAAGTTGATTTGATAGTGGAAGCCATCACACGCCTCCTGCCCCCATGGTGGCCTGTGGGTCATGGAAAGGAGGTGGTCCTTCATGCATCCCAAAGCCTTGTCCAGTGGAGCTGGTGGGGTGTAGAGTGCTTGACAAAATCAGCTTCATTCTGTGTCCCTTTCTGACTAGCTGTGCTCAGCCTGGCCTTCACAGTAGCCCACCAGACTGTCTGTCCAGGACTTGCCCTTTGTTGTACTATCCCCAGTGTGGCTGCTGGGGCTTGGAGCTTGGAGTGAAAAGCAGCTTTGAGAGCTTTTTCCTTTGCCTGGCTTTTCCTTTGAAGGTCCTGGGAATGGTGGCTTGTAGATCAATGGGAATATGGGGACTTTCACTGACCCCTTTCGTTAGGGCTTCTTGGCAAACCTGCCAAAGAAAACTTCAGCTTTCTGCTGAAGTTTCAGGTTTCCTGATCCCTGCTTCATTGAGGGAGAGGGAGCATGTGCACGTGAGCAAGGAGAAATGAGAGGCTTTCTCCAAAACAAATCTACAGGGAATCAATAGCTTCTTATTACTCTGCTGAGACTAACAAACAAAAATTATTCTGTTTAGTGCACGTGAGAAAACTCTCAACAACTGGGATGGAAAAGGCAGCCCAAAAAGCATGCTGCTGTGCATCCTGCTAGGTTTAAGTTGCTCCTGAGGGAAAGTCTGCAACAAAAGCTTTACCTTTCATTAGCCTAACAGGTGTTTAGGAGCATTTTGATGCTCCTGTGTGATATCTGTGAGTGAAATACCAGCTGTATTCAACTCAGCATCAAAATCCCATGGGCTTTTAAATACAACACAATGTTGTATAATGGGGAATATTTTAACTACTGCAGTGATACTCACCTTGACTCTCTTTTTTTACTCTCTATATTTACTGTGTCATCACTTAATTAAAATGAAGAATACATGTATGGGCATAAATATTATCTTGAGATATTTTAATATTTAATGAAGGAAAAGCTTTTCCAAAGAGTATACCGTGTCTACCTTATCCTGTTGCTTGGTCAAGTATCAGAGGATGGAAATTACTTAAGTCTTATCTGTGTTCCAGGATGTCTCTTCTTGGGAAGATATAAGTGTAGTTACTACACTTGTAAAATGACTTTAAAACAATAAATAGTGGAAAGAAAGTACCCTTAAGGGCCTATTTGTAAACAATGTCTTCTGTGAACAAGGTTTTTGCAAATCATGAATAATGCCACTTTTGTTTGCTTACAGAACATTAGACTTCAATGTCATTTAGGCTGATGAAAATCCAGAGTAACATCTTTAAACTCAGAAGAGTAAAGGCAAATGAGGTCAAAATTTGACCCACTAAGCCTTGGTCCACTTTTTTTGTATCTTAATAATTAGTATGTGCTTGTTGATGGCAAACTCTTCTTTGTTTCTTACATTGTGTGAATTGCACTGAAAATTCAGCTCTTCATTGCGAAAACATGACTAATTTTCTTTTTTTAGGTCTAGATAGCTGCATATTAACTTTTAAAGACAGTGCTCTTGATCCTTCCTCCACTCAAATTAATGAAAAAAATCACTGAATTCTTTTGAAGGACAAACCTTTCATAGGCCAAAGAATTAATTGCTGTAAATCCCATGTGCCTCATTTAAGTTATCTCTATTCTGCTTCTTGTCATGAGAGATGTGATTCAGGGCTTGTGGATATATTAGTGTGATAACCTGAATTCTTGAACACGTAGGAAATGTTTTCTGCTATTCATAAATAAATAAATAGATGGGTAATTGCTCAATCTTTTCCAAGAAGTAGCTGCTCAAGATTGAAGTTCTCTAAGCAATTTCCTAGAAAATGAAAATACTTATCAGTAAAATAACCTTCCTGTAAGGCTGTTTTCCTTAATGTGTATGCACCAATTACAGTTGGTTAAGGTTTCATTACTGTATCTCTGCCTATATTGTTCATAATCCAATAGCTCTTGTTCCTTCCATTCAGAGCAAGGAAAAAAAGATACAAATACCAAGTTGATACTTACTATTTTGCAAGAATTCACATACAGTTTGTTAAGAAATAATAAGCAAATGGGTCATACACTGCTCTGACTCCTACTGACTTAGATACTGCAGTAGCCATGCTTTGTTCCTTGAATGGTAATGTTCCTTGTATGACTGTACTGTTTTTAGAACTATATAAATTATTTAAATAACAGTAATTTTGTAGAGTTGAACAAAATGGTTACTGTTTTATTTAAAAAGATCACAGCTTCCCATAACACCATGTTTTCCTTGCCCAGTAAAGACCTCCATGGTCTCACAGCCCTCAGAATCTCTGTGACCCCTCCAGTCCTGACACTGAGCCTGCCTGGACGCAGCATTGCTCAGACCCACTGAGCAAGTTTCCTTGCCAGCTGTGTCTGGAGTGTATTTGACCTGCACAACCTTGTTTATGCCATAACCTTGCTGCTCAGTCAAGGGGGTCAGGGTAGAATTCAGGGAATCCACAATTCTATTTGTTTATGCAACCTAATCAAATGCATGAATGAGCTTTTATCAACATGAGACCCTGCCTTTGTCCAGTGCCATGGCTCTGATCCCCATATGCCCGGCAACATCCCCAGCTCTCCCAGAGCAAAGCTCCTACTTCCCTGCATGTCTTCTGCACCTTGACAGGATTTGGAGTTGTCGCCATGTCCCCAGCCTTCCTTTGTTTGCTTTGTGGGCTGTGAGAGAAACCAGTCTGCATGTCTTGCTCTGCTGCAGGTTGGCCAGCTCAGCCAGCCACGGGAGTCCTGTGTTCCCAGTGGGCAGGCAGGACTCTGCACACTGCCTGCAGTGTCACTAAAACTCTGCTCTCGTGTCACCATGTTGTGTCATTGCAATGCACATATTCTGCAGAACTGCTCTACTTGATGAGGAACCCAGCACATCACCTACCAGCTTCTTCCTTCCCTCGTTACGGCTGCTTTTTTTGGGTTGGAGGAGTTTCTTGGTGTTGACTGCCAAATTCCAGCAGAAAGCTGTGACTTGTGGTACAAGCTCTTAGGAAGCAAAGGGAGTGTGACGTTTTGCCACCTGGTTGATGTACTGTATCATACCTGCAAACACCTTTCCTTGTGTATTCTGGATTCTTCAGGCCACTCTGCACTGTCATGGCTTTGGAAACACATGAATAAAGTCAATGGGAGTCTCTAAATAAAAAATATAAGTATTTTCAAGCCTCTTTAATTCTGGAAGCCTGTGTTTTCTAGCTGGCCTGCTGGCTGGATAGCAGACAAGCAGAACATGCTGCTTCTCTCTTTGTCCTGGCACGTGGCCCCTGAGCCTTATCTCTTCTCTAGGGAGCAGCAGGGACCCCAGTCAGCCTCAGGTGGGAGCAGCAGAGCGATGGCACAGGGACACCTCTACCCTCGACTCCCTCCTCCCCACTCTGGACCTAGATTCTAGTGAAGCCCCTGCCCTGGGAGCATCCCTCGACACCACAGGTACCACTGCACACCACGGGCTGTTCTGCTGTGTTCTGCTATACACAGCTCCCAGGAGGAGCCACGCTCCTAAATAAATAACATTCAGGAGATGCTGTTGCAATAGCATGGCTGGAAAGCAATACCTGAGCTTTCTGCAGATGTCAGCTCCAGGAGGTAACCAAAATTACTTATTTCAAAACAGGAAAATTTGTTAAATTTCATTTAACATGAAAACCAAGAGTTTTTCAAAGGCTCATCTGAATTGCAGAGCTGTTAGAGCCCTGAGGGACTGTTGATGCTTCCCAAGGACACCCTCAATGCACATTATTTCCTCTGAAATTTTTTAGCATAATGAGTTAAAAATAAGCATCATGAGTTAAGGACTTAGTGCAACAAGGAACTCTGCAGCAGGCACCACGGAATCCTATGACCATATTACATGTCCTACAATATTCATCTTGGATTTTTCCTGTCTTTTAAAAGCCCCATTGCTAGTATCACATTGGTTATACAGCATTCTTTATTTCCAGTTTTAAAGTTCCTCAAGGTGCTAGAACACACTTTGAAACTGTGAACCCAGCTCAGAAACTGGAAGGCAAACATTAAATGATTTTATAAAAATTTCACAAGTTTAAGCCCAATATCATATATTTTTAAATGTCTGAGTCATTTGGAAAGCTCGACACTGTCTGTATTAATTATGGCCCCAGAAGATCTATCCCAACAGTCAGAAAGCAACTCCATTTGTAGGCAAGGATTGCAAACACAGTCTTCCTGGAATTGAAAGTTGCACATTGTGCAATTTTTATGGCTTGTATAGCTTTTCTATTTTTAGTTCTTTCAAACCTGCAATACATCATATAATCCTCCTTAAACTGTCATCCATAATGCTAATTGACATTAACTTGGCATGTGATTTGCTTTCTTAAATTTATATAGTTACTGTTTTATCTAACAATGCTGCACAAACAAAACTTTATTTTTCTCTGATATAAAGTTGATGTAAGTACAAACTGATAATGATGTGTTTCAGTTATGGATTTCAAAACAATTAACAACAAAAAAAGAATTACTCCCCCTCCCAGTACTTTCTTTCTTTCTTTTAAAAATATGCATGTGTTATGAAGTTCAACAACAGTTCCATTATTTCAGCAAGCCACTTATTTAATATGTGCTTTTCTTTATAGACATTTGGAAAAGTTTCTCTGAGGTTTGAGAAACACTAATATAATGGCACTTCTCAGCTTTTTTGAATATACAATTAGAACAATTTTTGGGTTTTTTTCCTTTCTAGAAATGCATCTTCAAGGTATAAAAGATCAGTCAGTGACAAGTATTTACACAGAACTCCCCAGCCTTGTTCTTGCTTACTTAAATAGTAGTGTCATGTGTTTGGCTACCTGCAGAAATCCTTTGCAAGGCCTTGTGTCACACCCTGGCTGAGCAGAGGACAGGAGACTTGCCACACCAGCTCATGACTTTTGTACCATAATCCTAAGTGTTGGGTTCTGCCAATATTTTTATTTTCTAAGCTTTCCTATCCCTTTGATTGCAGTCCTTTGTCTTTGACATGTATGCTTATTTCAACAAGTCCAAGGTTTTTCGAATCCTTGGTGTCTGCTGCTTCCACAGGGTTTGGCCGGGTGAATTCTAGTGCCTGGAAATCCAGTGCTGCAGCCAAATCATCCTACAACACTAGGATGTGCTGCTGAGCACTTTTCTATGCAGGCTTTTGGTTTTTCCTGATGGCAAAAAGTAATAAGAGTGCCAGTAAGTACAGTCAGAATAAAGATATTTTTTGCAAGCATGACAGCTACCTTGGGCTGAGCTTGTTGCCCTCTGCCAGCTGTAGAGAGTTTCTCTAAATTCTCTGGCCATTTCATAGCAGGGTGGTTTTGCAGGCCTAGAATTCACTGACAAACTGCTGACTGATTTTTAAATTTTTTGGTTTTAAATTTATGTTGGGGTTTTTTTTGCAGTCACCGGTGTTGCGCAGTGTAGCAGTTTTATGTTCGCTAATTTTGACTTTTTTACTTCTATGTTTTTGTGAATGTATATTGGATTAAATACTATTATTAAAATTACATACAACATGCAACTTTTATTTACTTATAACAATAAAACTACTTTACTCCTAGGTATTTACTATAATTTTACTTAACATACTAATACTTGCTTTGCTTTTAGATTTTCTTAGTTAATTTTATTTACAGGTTTTATTAAATGCTTGCATTTTCTACTAAAAAGAATGTTCTGGTTTGGTTTGTCCCGGGCAGAAACACCAATTCATGTAGCAGTTTCATGTTTGCTAATTTTGACCCTATCTCAGCTAATGCACCAAATATGTGATGGTTTTGGTATTTGCTTTTTAGTGAGATATGACTAGGAGAAAATAAAAAGCAAAACAGGCCTGAACTTTAAAAGATACAAAGATAGTTTATTTACACACACTAAAGAATGAAGAAAAGGAAAAAAAATTGCAATTTAAAAAAAAAAATTGAACACTTCAAAACCCTTCTTTTTCCCCCACAAACTGTTCACTTTCTCACAACTAACATAGAGAGACAAAACTATGATTTTCAGTCAGTTTCACCATTTAAACATAATCTGGTTCTTTTCTGTAACTTCCTGAAAACTCACTGGTCAAACCACCACATGCAGGATGAATTGAAAAGATTTAGTAGGATACCATGTTTTAAAATTTACTTTGATTAAACGAGTTGCACACTTTAATATAGAGGCATAGGATGTATGTATTCCTCAAATTCCATTTCATTTAGCAGAGTCTTTCAGGTTTAAAGGTATAAAATATTCTTAATTAGTGAAAGTAAGGAAATATTTATTCAACATGAATATTTATTCCTCAAGTTGTTCTGAGTTTTCTGAAAGCCTTGGGAAATATTTTCAGTATATATACAGTGGAGGCTCAGCTGTTTAGTTTGAACTTGCTTTTTTGGGACAGCTGTGCTTACCAGTTGGCTATTGGATGCTCTGGAGACCTGCCCTTTAACTTTCATCTGGGCAGGTCTGAAAAAACTCTCTTACCTCTGAAATTCATGCAGTCTGCATGTGGCCAAATGCAGATAAGGAAAAGCTCTTAGCTGTGGTCTCTATAGTGAACAGTCCCACAGCAAGCAGTGGTTGTGAAAGCTCATTTAGACATTTTCACTAGGCATATAAACCTGAGTGAGATTTATTCTCACTGGGAGTAAAACAGTAAATGAAATGTGAAAAGTAAAACAGTAAATGAAATGTTGTTTCTTAAGTGAAGTAAGTATAGCACCTTTAATATGGCAAGAGGTGGATTTGCTTCCTCGAAGAAGGAAAACTGGCTAATCTTCCTTTTCCCAATCCCAGCTTTGTCCAGCTTGGTCCCAGCAGAGCCAAGACAGGACAGAGCTGCCAGCAGCAACAGCACCAGATCCTTGCCAAGGCCCTGGCTCTACCACACAGGAGAAGCAGCTCAAAGTAATTTCTCAGTCACTTAAACTTCCTTGAAGGTAGATGAAAAATATTTAAGGAAACAAATAAGGAATGCTGAGACACTACATAACTGCAGGGTGAGACAGCTTTTCACTAAATAAGGAAAACCAGTAATGTACTCATATGCTGCTTTCTTACCTGATCTACCAGTAATATGCCATTTGTATATGCACTTCTCTTCTTTTTTTTGTGGGTTTTTTTTTTTTTGGCATTATTGTGAAAGGTCAAATCAATCTTTAAAATTTGTATTCCAAGACCCAGTGATATCTTAATGTTTAGAGACAACCCACCAATTCCCTTCAGCAACAGAGATTCCTACTGCTTTTCTGTCATAATATACGAAATAGGAACTTGAAAAATGTTATGATTAATCTTTTCAGATTTTTCGTTAATAAAAAATAGTTTCTAGTTTCACTTTCCCTAACTAAAAGAAACCTAACATAAATCCATGTTTATTGCACTTTCTTAAATTAATTGTTTTGTACAATTGCAGCCAAATTCTTGCCACTCTTTCTCCCAAAAAAAGAGTTTAGCATGAGAGGTTGTAGCTGGAGTATCAAATGAGCTCATTTCCAAGTTAGGGAGCTCAGTAAGGGTCACCCATTGACTCTTTTCAGTGCTTGTTGGAAATATTGTGTTCTCTGCCCCTCTCAGGCAGAAGTGTGCCCACAGCAGAGGTCTGAGGCCTTGCAGAAAATCCATCCCAACAGCACAAGCCGCCTCCGTTTGTGACTTCATTAATACCAAGTTGGCAGGGCTGTTATGGCAGGGACTGCGAGGGGCGGACACAGTCCCACAGCCTGTCGTGTCCTAACACTTGCCACCAAGTGTGGCACCGTGTCAGATGCTGATAACGAGGTGCCAAATATCTGCTATTGCCTCCCCACCCATCAGCAAAATCGGCCTTTATGATGAGGCATTTCTGGATCCAGCCCCAGTTTATCAGTCAGTTCACTGATGTGCCCAAATTAAGGGTGAAACCTCTTCGGAGAGATTAGGGCTGACACAGAGGGGCAAAACGGAGACCTCGAGCCATATCCTCTCACAGGGAGACTGGAACAACACCACCCTCTCCCCAGCACCATTTACCATGGGAAGATAATCAGGGGATGCTTTCCCTGAAAAATAGGATTCATGGTGGGCTTTAGCAGTGGTCACTGGAACTGCATGACTGAGGAGGACAGACCTGAAGTCCTAACATAGCCTCAGAGAGCTCAGACTCCATTTCAAAGACACTGCAGATTATGGATGAAACCTAAACTTCTATGTAATTCACACAAGTGAAATATTTAAAGTTGGGCAGTATGAATTTATACCAGTGCAGACAACTTGAACATCATGTAGGCTTGTAAAACACCCACTCCATTTGTTGGATCTCTTTTTAATATCTTTCCATGGCTCTGAACTGAAATTACTTTCTAAGAAAAGCAGCTGAGAAAGTTTTTCTCTATCCTAGTGGAAAACAAAGAAAATTAAATCCTTTTAATGAAGTTAAGAAAGGTAGGGTGTTTGGCTAGTTGCAACAAGACAAACACAATTAACTTATATTTTATCCCGGCTGAAATTGGATTTTAAGATGTCACAAACATTAAAGAATCTGGCAACAGGTAATTTAATAATGCTAATGCAAGACCAAGCCCCTGCAGAAATATTTATTTGCTTCTTCCTCCTCCTTTCTTTCTTTCCTTACTCAAAATAACTATGCTGTGTTTTCAGCTTAGCCTGAATTTTTGTTCTGAATTCAAAAGCCAGGTGAAGAGTTAAGCAGATTAACATTAAAAGGCTGTTAAAAAGCCCCATCTAAACCAGCTCAACCTGTACATGCAGGATAACTCTTTAACTTCATTCTTTTCAAGTGAGGAAATTGTTGTTTAATGATTTAGAAACCATGACATTAGGAGAGGCATGCAAATATGGTTTCTAAAAATGAAAGCTATTCATGTGGCTGAGGCCATTCTCAATGCCCAGGTGAGGTATCTGCAGGTTTTTGTGCTGCTCCCTGTCAGCGTGAGACATTGGCATTATTTAAATCATTTAGGCTGACATTTATTTCTTTACTTTCTTTGCCACAAATTCTGAAGTCAGTGGAAAGCCTGCAGGATTACTGGGAAATAATGACAGTCACTGGGCTGGCACTGCCAGGAATGAAGTAAGACTCTCCTTTCCTTTTACCTCTTCGCAAACAGTAATGACAAGTGAAGGCCAGGGCTTTGAATAATGCAAGGGCCACTCTGAAGCCTCACAGTGCTAGTCCCCTTATCAGTGACACGAAGCAGAAAAGCTCAAAGTTTGTGACACCAAGCCCAGCAAAAGCCAGGATAAGCCTGGTGTGAAGTGGGGATGTTGTATAACCTCTCTCTGTGGTCCACCCTCCCTGTCTCTTCCTGACTCCTGCCAAACCTTTCTATCACCAAAATATCCCTCAGTAGCATTTTTAAAATGTGCCTCTAGAATAAGTACTAGAGTTCTGTGTGCCTTGACATAACTTGAAAAATTCAGATTTTTTTCTCTTTTCCCACCACCCACTGCTTATTTTCTCTCTCCAGACTGTGTATTTATGGTGAGTTGCGTTTTCCCTTAGCATGGCTGATTAGTTTTCCATTTCCTTTGTTTGTAAAGGCTGTGGAAAGGAAAGTCTGTGAATTAAACAGTGACGGGGCATGAGCATAGATACTGGAAGGTGAACGTCTGTAGTCATGCTAAACTCTTGGAGTGGTCCTTGGCACACTTCTGGCCAGGCCACTTAACACCCTCCTGACCCATTTGAGAGCATGTTCCAGGAGTCAGCATGGGCTAGGAGCAATTCCCAGCGGGCAGTATGGATGCAGCCAACATGTTATGGATGCTAAGAGGGCTTAAGAGCCTGAAGTATTTTCCAGGACAGCTGGCCTCACAGTCAGAGAGGAGTTCTGGGCATGGTTAATCTCCAGTATATGTGTAGCCAGAGAATTCTTTTTTTTTTTCCCCAATGGGAAAAATATTATTGTAAAACCACAAAAATTGATAGTGAAACCCAAGGGCAGGTTTAGTATCAGAGACTATTTTTAACTCCTTGTTTTGAAACCAATTCAGCTTCACAGAAGAGGAACCTTTTGGGAGGTGGAAGACAGCCCAGTCTAATGGAGGGGGTTAAATTCATGTCTCACCAGATGACAAAGCATTCATGTGCAAGCTGGTACTCTGTGTCTATCAACAACTGAAACTTCCTACAAAGGAGTCAGTGACAGAGATTTGGAACTTGCTCCCTGCTTTGGTTGACAGTTGAAATTTGAGATGCTGCAGATGGCTTTTTTTTTTTTAACACTGTTGTCTCTTGGAGACTTTATTTGTAGAAAATACAGGTCCACTGTCTAGTTTTTTTTCTCTTTGCTGTAAAATCTGTAAGGTTATCTATGCTGTGATTTTTTTTTGTATTTTTTTTAAACAAAAGATAAATTAGTCACATGTAAAATGTAGCTATAGTTTACTGGTTTCAGCAAAATCAGAGCTGTGCAAATTCTGGCTACTTCTGAAAAGAAGACTCATTCAAGATTCACATCGGGTCGGAAAGAGATAGCAAAATATTTACCTCTCCCCAAAGCTTGGAGTTTGCTTTTTGGGACATTATTCTTTTTGTCTCACCTCATACTTGTTAAAAATACAAGTTAATTTTGAAATAAAAAGTAATTTTCAAGTGAAAAGTTGGAACTTATTTTGTAGAAAGCTAAGAGCTTCCTCATTTCCTAATTATATTTGCTATTTGCCCCGTGGTTCATTCCTAGGATAAAGCACGGAATTACTTTAGTTTCCATGCTACATTCCCTCAGTGATATATCATTTTTAGGTATTTTGGTTGGTCATAGTAAGAATAAAAACAAGGCAAGACTTGTGATGATTTTCAACCTGCTCCTGCGTACTGCTGCTTTCAGCAGTTTTCTACCATTTTGGCAGGAGACAGTGCATTGTTATAGGAGCAGTAATCTTTAGATACTACTTACCAGAGATGCTAGAGTGTTGTTCCTATGTCCACGGTGCATTTCTCCTTGTGGGTTATCAGCTTGGTTCTATGCTGCCAACAAAGAGAAATGACCAGTGCTTACCTAACACCAGAGAGGTCCCAACTGCAGGAGTGAAAAACCTTTGGTAGGCCAGCTAATCTGCATCACCTCTCTTACCATTTTCCAGGCACGTTGTGGCTGTCAGGTGATAAAACAAATGCTTAGGAGGTTTGGACTGGAACTAATGGTGACACTGCTAGTGCTGTCTTCATGTGAAGTACACAGTTTGATTTGAAATGGGGTATCTCAAAAGAACAGAAAACTGTAAAACAGTATGTGAGGAATCATGATAGGGCACAGTGTTCAATCCAGCGCTCCAAGAGTGGCTGTGTCTCAAGACAGGCTCCATCAGCTGGGTTCAAGGCCCCAGAAAGCAGCAGCATTACTTTCCTCCACAGATTAATTTTCCTTCAAATCAATGGTATTCCTGGGCATGGGACACCTCAGTTGGCTGGGAGGAGGGATGATTCATCCACATCTCCCAGCTCAGCTGAAAAGTGCTAGAAAAGCTGCACTGCAGGCAGCTGGCACTGCTGCCATCCTCCTTGCTCCTGGCTAGTCCTTTTCAGGCACATCGCCACTCCAGAGAATAAATGTCTCAGCCCTCATCAGACCTTGTGGCATGTTTGTCTAGTGGTGTCAGCTACTTGAACTGTCTCCTCTGTGACTCCTGTTTGTACTTTCTGGCAGCTAGGACGCACAGTAATCAAAACATGGGTAGGGTGATACATAAAAGTTTATTTTTTTGACTCAGTGATGATCTAATAGCTTATCATTCCTCATGCATCCAAGATGTTTTTCCAGATGAAGCCTGGGAAACATGAATCTTTGTGAAACAAGCCTATGTTACTCCTTAGTTGGTCAGCATGCATTACTCACATAATAATATTCCAGATGAAACCACAAGTTTTCCTGAAAATGACAAAATTAATGGAATTATACCAGCATAAGATCTGTTTTTTGCTAGTCTGTGCCATAATTTAGCTAGAGAAGAGTTTACCTTGGAATTAAGAAAATAGAGTTAAAGTGGTATAAATCTGCTTTAGTGATGACTGTGTTTCCTCTTTTAATTTTGTGAAATCCTTTTCTGCTTTTATGCAGATTATACTTATTTAGAAAGACACCTGGATATGGAATTTTCAGATATCTATTATCTTCCTGAGAGTGCATTTCAAACAAAGGGACTATTGTTGATATAGTCCTTGGTGAACATAGTCCATGTGCTACTATGCACCACTATTACAAGAATCAATTTTAAAAGCAAAAAGAAATCTTTGATAAAGCAAAAAGGTTTTGCTGATTTTCATGCTGTACCTCAGCAAGTATGTCTGCTATAACTTTGCTACTTTTTTACACTACTTGCAAGCAGCAAACCTCACTATGGCAGCAGTGTCAACAGGATGAAACAAATATTTATTCTTCAGTGCATAAGGTTCAGCATGTTCTTCCTAACACCTGTATGACAAACACTTTTCCAAGGCAGCAAGCAGACCAGGTGAAAGGATGAAGGCAGCAGTGGTTTTCATAGCTAGACTGGCCACAGGTCTTCTCCTAGTCTGTACAGGAATTACAGCCTTGTGGTTTGGTTATTCAAGCTGTTTACTGAGTAGAGAATTGTCCTGATTCAAAGAGTATCCATAGCTCCGTGCCAAGAGTCCAACAAGAAGGGCAAGCAGCAAACATGTGCTCTCACAAAAGCACGTTGGCAAAGTATAACACTGTCAAAAGGAACAAAGACCTTTTCTTGTTTGCTCAAATTATGATGCATATGAGGACAAGAGACTGAGGTTAGCACGATGGATTAGTACTTTAGGCTTGAAAATTTAGAAATTCAGGAAACTTCAGGATTACTAAGGTCAGATATTTTTTCTCTCTTCATTGTATTAGTCAGTAGGTTTATCGCTCTCCTCTGACCATCATGACTGAAACAAACATGGGAGTCATCTGCAAAAGCCAAACCAAGAAGGAGGTCTGCATTCCCTTGGCCCAGTTCATTCACAATCCAGAGTCTTACTCATTCCACATTCAGACACAGAGTCTGTCACATCCAGAATCTGCTTCAAGCAGCATTAGAGTCCAACTGCACAACATTGCTTTTTCAGTGCAGCCACAACTCCTACCTGGTCCTATCACAACCTCTTGGGAATGTAATTCTTTTTAATTTCTTCAAGTCAGACAAAATAGGAATAATGAAAATTCCCTTCCCTTCCCTTCCCTTCCCTTCCCTTCCCTTCCCTTTTCCTTTCCCTTCCCTTCCCTTCCCTTCCCTTCCCTTCCCTTCCCTTCCCTTCCCTTCCCTTCCCTTCCCTTCCCTTCCCTTCCCTTCCCTTCCCTTCCCTTCCCTTCCCTTCCCTTCCCTTCCCTTCCCTTCCCTTCCCTTCCCTTCCCTTCCCTTCCCTTCCTTCCCTTCCCTCTTGTCTTTTCTCTTGTTTTTTCTTGTCTTTGATTTTTTTTAATTGGTACCTACTATTTTCAGATACAGACTGACACTAATTTAAAAATTTTCTAGCTCTCCTCATCATTTGTGGGGTGTTTCAAATCTGATGGAGGTTTTATATTATTTGATCTCCAGATTGAGTATATTTAAATTATTTTTAGTTCCTAGTGCTATATATTGATTTGTAATCACCGGGCAGAAATTTGTCTTGCTCAGTGCTTCAGGGTTCTCCACAATCCACTCCAAATTCCTGCACAGCAGAGCCCCTGAAAGACACAGTTCCAAAAGCCACAGCAGAGAAAAAAATTCCAGTTTTGGTTCACTAACCCAATTGCACTGTCCCTACAATAATACTTTGTTAGCCTGTCAGAAACCCAGCACTTTCATGTCATATTATAATCAGTTAGATCTGCAACTGAGATCCAGACCTCAAATTTATTGCCAATGGCAACAACCACATCATAGCTTTAAATCAACTTGTGTGTGTGTGCGTGTATTATAACATTATTATTATTATTTAAGGGAAAGTACTATGGAGCCAAAATCATCACGTCCAATTAGCAAGAGGGGCTACACATTAAGTTCAAAGAACCCCTTTGCATTATCTGATTCTAACAGCACTAGTAACAGAGCCTAATCTAACCTGCCATTTCAAGAGCTTTAGGGAGAACAAATTGCCATCAGCTGGGGAAAGACTTGGAATAGCATGCAGCCCTGTCCTCTCCTGACATCCTACTCAGCAAATTCCTCACAGATTTCCTCCTAATGTCAGTAAAACTAACATAAAGGTTATTTCATAAAATCTTGTGTGGATTCTAACTTGTGAAAACTGAAGGATCCATGCCCAGAACAACAATACAGGCTCAAGTAAATAATCATGTAATTTGTCCTTTGTGCATAAAGCCTAACTGACTGAACCAGAGGGGCTGAAGAGTTCCCATGCCGAGTACCAATGTTGTGAGCACATATTGAAATGAGTAGCCAATGAATGTCAAAATCAAGGTGACTGATCACATAAAGTCTTCTTGTTCGACTGGAAACTGTTAGGAAAGGTTTCCAGTTTAATATGCAATATGATAAGGACTGGGGGGAAAAAAAAAGTAGAGTTAAGTGCTAAAGTTGTTATAAATCATATGAGCTATTTCTTCAGGGAATACAATCCCTTCAGCAGATCAGGAATGCTGTAAGATATGGACTTGTGGTCAGGACTGACAGCAGGAGGTCATTTGTTACCAGTGTTAGACTGGCAGTGTCCCCAGAATCAGTTTTGGAACCTTGGTGAAACAACAGATAAGGAAAGTTTTGGGATTTGGATATTTGCATATTGAAATAATGTCATGCAAATACTCAGAAACTTTCCTTTATCGTGATGCCATCAGAAATGCAGACGGATATGCAAAATGATAATACTGAGCACTCCTTTCCAGCACACAGTATTTCAGCCAACATCACTGGTATGCTCTGGCTACTTCATGCTGCTCTAATTAAAACTCAGTCATCCTTACAGCTGCTTTATATTCCTAGAGCACTGCACAACAGCTGGGTTATGCCATTGATTTTGGCTCTTGAACTCCTTGGAAATTACTGTGTGAATATCAAAACCTTGGCCCTTTCTGCCACCATTTAAGCTTCTGTCACCTGCATCTCTGGCTTCAGCACATGACACCTTTGCATTTGGGTAATGTGTTGAAAAAGTATCAACATCATAAGGGAAGACAGAGTAAGTGTTAGGATTACTCTGATTTTGGCAGGCTTTCACACAAAGAAAGGCTGTTAGGGGCAGTGTCCCTGAGTGTGGCAGACTGTCTGCCACACTTACTGTCAGGTAAGGCTTGTGGCAAAATAAATCTACAAGTGTAAAAGAAATTTGGAAAGAGGCCAAGTTCGATCTCCTTTAACAGCAATCATATGCTAATCAGCTAGATGATATGAAACACCAGATCAATTGGTTAAGCCTGTCTGTTGCTGTTTTAATGAATTTTGAAAAACCATAATTTTTCATTTGTCCTTTGTGGGCCTCTATAGATGTACACTGAGCATGAGCACACTTGAAATATGCATTCCTAATTTCTCTGTTAACAGGTTGATAAGCCTAGAATCAACTGCTCAGTCTTTACATGGCTTCATGAATTGTTATCTCAGCTCCCACAAGGACAGGTGGATCAAAGTGGCTCTCTTGAGTTATGATGTGACTGGGTGACACACCACCTTTCATGAAGTCTAACATACTTAGCTAGGTGCATCTGGTTGATTGTGCAATGTTTCAGGTTGATGATGTGTCTCAACCAGTCATAAGTTAAATTTAACATTAATTGTGCACCTTTAGGTCTATAAGTTGAGTCATCTTACTACAGAGAAATCCTTAACATGGCATGTTACTAAGCAGAATATACTGTAATATAATAATCTGTTTTCCACTGAAAAACATATACAAGACAGTCTTCAACTATTTGTTCTTAAAACATGTAAGATGTCCTGGAGCCATGAAGCTATTCACTGTAAGCCACAAAAAATAGGTTTGATTTAGAGATGAAAGTGGCTGGAGGCTGTGGCCCACAGGGACTCAGAAGGAAACACTTAGAAAATAGAGACAGATTGAATCCCAAGTGCTCTCTCCTGAGAGGAAGTGTGGTTGGAAAGTTTCAAACCCATTAAAGTTAAACAAATTGAAAAGCCCTATCTGAGAGGAAACATAGTACTATGTTTATTTTTCCATTATAAATCTGAAACCTAAAAGATTTCCTGAGGTTCTCAGGTATTGTTCATGCTTATAATGGAGATCTGTTTTTAGAAAGTGTAGTTCATGTATTTAATCCAAACGGTTTGATGAAAAACACCCTGCATAAGCATTCAGGAAGCTAAAGGCCATTGTATACCTGTATCACATATTGTTTGGATAAGAGCAGACCTGCAATGCAAGGAATCTCTTTGTGAAACTCTCTCACTCCAAAATATGGGGTCTAATTCTCTCCCTATTTACACTGCTGGATGAATTCCACTGAATTAGTGACGACATGAGCAACCAGTCATAATAAAAAGACAATCTTCATGCTGGGTGTGAAACTACAAAAGTGCAAGGTTAATTGTGGCAAGAGCCATATAATGCTGGCCTGAGTCAAGTATGTAGGCAAGCCATTGCAGACCCAGTGTAATTTAGCAAAGCTGATTAGTCAATATATTTTAGGTTTTTCTCCATCACTGGTGAACTGCTGCTCTGAACCCCTTATCAGTAGGGTGTGTGATGTTATTGATGTTGAAAAGCATCCTTTTGACTAATGAACAAACTGCAGACTAACACCAGAGATTAATTTAAATGAGAGGAAATATTTGGAAGCAGAGGAATATTTTTCATTAGATTTATTGCTATAAAATTTAGCAATACAGTAGATCAAGTGACAGACCTGAGGAACATTTGCTGTCATAGTCTAAGACTCAGTGTAGGTGCTTAAGAAGACAGAAATGTGAGCATTGAATAACCCTGACCTGACATTTTGAAGAAACCCTAAATCTTCTGGAAAGAGTGTGGTGATCTTGCCCATTTACCTGTTAGTGATTTCATTCCCTTTGTGCTCATTTTTCAGACTTCTTTTCAACTTTCCTTTTAACTTACTGTCTAATAATCCTGTGCAGTATTTGCCACCTGATTTACTCTGCATTCTTCATTTTTCTTGGTTACCTGCAATAAAATCATTGCGTATTTCAGAGAAGCAGCAGACTGACGTTTGTCATGCATTGGCATTCCACTCTCACAGAGAATTTATACTCCAGTAATATGCTTTTCAAAAATTTTATTGCATTTCTGTTTCTCAAGTAAGCCACATATTAAAATAAGATCTATTTGACAACCTGCTTTGTTTTGTAGTGTCGAATTGTGAATGATCAAAATGTCAACTGAAGAAAAGGAAACACTGGAACATGTTATCCTGCATCACTTTAAAGTTCCGTACATTTAAACTCCTATCAGCATTTGGCTTGCTGAAAAAGATGGCTAACCTTACCTCAGGATTTGTTTTCTGCCACACACAGAGTTGTTGAAATGGTTGAGCTTTCTACCACAGTCTCTTGAGCATGACAGTATTCTTCAGTTTTTAGAAGATTGTTGCTCTTACCAAAGACAGAATTTCCACTGTGGCTTTCTTTTTTTGTAAGTAATTTTGTTTATAAATGCATCTTTATGTTTGTTTCTTTCTAGGCAGGGATGAGATCCCGAAACCAAGGTGGAGAAAGCTCGTCTAATGGGCACTTCTCCAGTTCCAAGCCTGTCATCAGCCATGCAGAGAATGAAAAACTTCAGGAGGATGCCAAGAAAAAGAACAAACCTCATCGGAAGGAAGATGAGGTCATGGTTTCAGCAACTGTCAAACGGCACTCAAAATCACCTGGTCCTAGTGAGCGAAAGAACAAGAAGTCCATAGAGCTTTCTAAAGAAGACTTGATAAAACTACTCAGTATAATGGAAGGAGAATTGCAGGTAAATTAAACATCTTCTAAACCATGTTTTCTATGTACCTATCTATTTTTAGGTTGTCCAAAGAGCACAGGGCTTAACTAACAGGAACATGCATATTTAAGGCAAAGGGCTACAGAGAGAGAGCAGTGGTAGCTGGTGTTTAACAGTCACAGTTTTAAGTGATGCTTTATTTATCAGTGCAGCTACCAAAGCAAAACAACTTATAAACACCTGTCAAAGCAACAACTGACAAACAAATGTAGACCTGCAGATAAGGCTGAAAACAACCACAGGGGAATCAGTGATGGGTGGGAAGAAGGGAGTGGCAAGGAAGACAAATAAATATAGGGAATGTAATTACAATTATTATTGAAAATATTCAAGAGGCAAATATACAAGTCAGGAATACTGAAAATTAGCTTAGGATGTCCCCTGGAACTTCCACATATTTAGATGTTACTGAGGGCTCAGCCAATGCTCTGCCTGTCCTGTCTGATATCTGGAGTCTGGTGCTTTGCACATTCCTTGCCCATCAAAGATACATTAGTTTTATTTCTTGGAGTAGTGCCTGCTTGCTTGAAAGCTTTCTCATTTGTCCTGGTTTGCATGTTAATTCAGCCCAGTAGTAAGTCCTTGAAGGCAGTCAGCCTGATTTTGCACTTAACTTGTCCCCAAATGTCTGTCCAGTTTTGAGGTTCTCTTTAATGCTAATAAATCATTGAACTCTCTGTAGTGTGAGCCTTCAGAGAATTTCAGTTGGAACATGGTATTTCAAAACGTCAATATGAAGACTTGCGGCTTTTCAAAACTTATCCCCTTTTGTGGTCAAAATTCATACGTTCTTTTGCTTGTACTTTAGTGACCTTTTTCACGGAACCTATAGCAGAAAAAAGCCACCCGACCAGTGTGAAAACATTTTGTCTTAATCCCTTTATTCCAATTAACCATTACTATTTAGCTTTTCATAGAAGGCTTTACTTTTCCCCTGAAACCCACATTCATAACACTATTACTTTAATGTTGAACTTGTTACCATCTTATCTGATTACAAGAAGCAATTGTTCTGTTAATTTGTTTGGTACATGAGTCACCATTACTACAACTCTGAGATTCCATCTCACTAAGTACCATTAAGTATCACTTTTTCTGACATAATTCACCTCTAGTTTGTCAGAAACTACTCTCAAGTTACTAGAATCATGCATTCAAGATAATTAATTTTGCCAAAGACAGAGAATGGTCATTTTACTATGAAAAACTGCAGGAAAAGAAAGGAAGAAAATCTGTTGAATGCAATTTTGCAGAAGTAAAAAGAAATTACCATTATAGAAAAGTAACCATTTTTATTGTCTTCATTTTACTTTATTCAAAAACTTGTATATATAATTTCCTTAGAGATGGAGCTAGCGTGCAGCTTCTGTGGTGAACAGAACCAAATCTTGATAGAAATGTATCATGCTCATGTTGTTCAGAAAGATTTACCCTGAAGTCACCTTTGTGGTCTGGAAAGGGGAGGTGAAGAAAGTCACTAATGTTTCCTGTGTGGCAATAAATGTGGTCTTTACTGTTTGAGTAATTCTCCTGTTCTTCACCATAGTCTTTTACTTTGTGGGGTAGTTACACAACCTTTGAAGGACTGCCCATGTTCTCATTGTCCCCATGGGAATAGATTCTGGGCAATACTTTTAGGGGTTTTCATATATGCAGACCCCAAAGAGATGTTAGGCACTGCTAAAGCTTCCTGGCATGACAGGAGAGTATGGGGACAGCCACACTGGTAGCCCTAGAGTGCGTCTGTTCTTCTGCTCCTTGCAGCCAGGTAGGCAAGAGAGTCATTATTTTTAATCCACAAATTAAAAATTTCATGTCAAATCCCTCATTTTAGTTATTTCCTTGGTACCTGTGTTGACCCATCTCTGAAGTGGGCAAGCTACAGCACTTTGGCTTGAGATGAGAGCCTGGCTTTAACACTACAAATGAAGATGAGCCAAGGAAAACTCCAGCCAAAGTAAATACTCTGGTATTACCTCCTGGCTGTCACAGTGACCTAATGCACTGAGTCATTTCATGGCTTTTTATTTTCAGATCTGTTCAGACATCTCTGGTGGCTGGCTGGCATTTTGTTGGACTGACATATCACACTGTGGGTTTACTTTGAAGCCATTTCAATACTGGCAAAGAAAACATTATCTAGGCATATGTAAGAAGACTTTGTTTTAAGAATAACATCAGGATGTACCTGTAGGGAGATGCATTATTTTCTGGTAAAAAAAAAGAAAAAAAAAAGGGGGATAAAATACCATGATTCTTTACTCTGCCATGAGCCGGGGGCATCTTATGCCCATATCACCAGGGTGACTGCCTTGGAACCCTCAAACAATGAGCTAAGCCATTGGAGGTAATCTGGTCATGACAACTGTGGGGTTAGCAGGGTAAACTGGTAATGTATTCATATGCATCATGTGCTTAGTTCACTACTCACATCATCTGACAACACAGACCCACACCACATTTATCTTGATATCGATATTGAGCACTTAGTTCATGACTCGATGGTCCAGCTCTTCATTTTGAAGCCAAACATGCCAGAAAACCATGGAGAGATGCCCTGGCAACAATGTTTATGTCCTCATTTTTACCTTGATTGGTTTTTAAAATTTTAGTACCCTCAGGTAGCTTGTGCTTTAGCTTCTAGAACCAGGTTGGACTCAGCTCTGCCTGTCTTCATGTTTACCAGCTGGACCTCGTGCATTTACTGAATATAGAGAAGGAAAGCTTTTCATAAATATCTGAGGTCACTGTAGCCTTTGCCTCATTTTGTAAGAAAACAAAACGGAAGAAAAAGTTTTCAGAAGCTGTGGTGATGAGAATGTGTCCCAATATACATGGCAGGAGAGCTCTTAAATACAGACTTTCTGAAGGAGAATGGGAAGCAAATGAACTGATGACAGGGATTTATTTTAATGGCCCTATAGCTCAGTGGAGTGTATGTTCTCTTGTGAGATCTAACTGCTCATATAAAAAAAGTAGTGATTACATGGTCTTTAAACCAGTATTGAACATATAGTGGCAAAAAAAAAAAAAAAATCCATGAAGGATTGCTTCCTATACCTGGAAAAAAAAATCTAATTTTTAAAGCTGATTTGAAAAGAAAACTTCAAATACTGGTAGAATAAATTAGACCATGAAGGCATGGCATTAATTTGCCTGGTTGTTACAGTGATTTCAGTCAAACCCATTGAATATTATTAATTACAGAGCAAGACAGGCAGTGTGTATCGTTACAAGGATGATATAATACTATCTGTGGGTCACAGATTTTTGTCCAATGGCCTATGTATTTGTCCTGGCAGAAATATATTCCTTTTCTGTATGGTTTCTAAGCAGCAGCCATTAATCTTCAGCAATACTAACATTGATTTTCAACATTTCCTGATTGGGGGCCCAAAAGGAAATGAGGAGCAGTATTCCTACATGTTTATGACTCACTCTTTTATTGCATGTTTGGGAAAAAAACCCACAATAATTAAAAATATATTTATAAAGACAGCATCCCACTACAAATCATTAGGTTTTTCAAGAAAATAATTTCTTATCCAGATTCTGTGCCTATTGCTAGAGGACAATTTAAGCTTGGGAGACAGTTTCCTATATTTCACACCAATTTAAATAGGAGCAATTTTCCACTCGAGGCCTTTATTATAGTCCATCTTTTACTGTGTTTCTCCAATGCCAACATGGCATTCATCCCCTGCAGCTCAGCCCCCCATTCCTGTTGAGGTGCCTTGCATGCTTTAGGGCTGAGGGAAATGTTTCCTGAGAGCCTGGCACTGCTGAGGAGCAGAGCTCCTCAAAGTCATGCAGCCATGGGGTGTAAAGGAAATACATGTTAAGCTGTCAGCTGCACACTTCCTCTGCTGCAGACCTGAGAGTGCAGATGGGCAATATGTGAAATGTGATGTCCTGATGAACAGTGTGTGTAATATACAAGTGATATATAAACTAATTACAAGACACAATTTCTGACAAGTCCTCAGACTTCCAAATGCTCTAATGTAATACTGGATTTGGTTTGATACTTAAAGGGAAACACTGTGTAGAAGATATTCAGAGGTAAACCTATTTATATAGCATCCCTTGTTCAAAGGGAGAGACCAAATCTGCTGTCAAAGAAATCCTTTCCTTATAAGTATTTATTTAAGACTGCATTTAATGGTTAATTTGAGTGCTTACACGAGGTGCCAGAGCAATAGCTTGTTGAAGGGCAGGTATGGGAGGCTGGTTGCTGGTGGCTGAACCAAGACAGTCATGGGGGAAGGAGCTCTCTCATCCAACAGAGACAGGAGGAGCTCACTTTCAGGTGGGCTGCAAGAATTTCTTGTCAACCTGGTGGATCAGGGAAAGGTTAGCAGAGGGCTCTGTGTTTGTTCTCTCTGGTAAGGTCCTTATGAAACACTTAGAGATCAGTAGCTGCACATCCTGCCACGAGGAAAATCCTCTCTCTTAACAAAGTCAATTAACTCACATTAGTATAGGAGATAAACTACCCATTGCATTTTAACATTTTAAAAGGTATTTTAGTATTTTTCTAGTAGAAAACTATGCTTTGTAAATGTAAAGGAAAGGAAAATTCTTTACTGTTTCCATCTTCCTGCTTTCTACTTTCTTTCCCTTTTGTAGGGCTACATATTATATAATACATTTTATTCTATAATCACTCTGTTCTGTTCTTTTTCCTAAGATCTAAATTTCCCTATTCACTTTTCTTCCATTCTTTAATTTCCATTACTCTATCTTTGTCACTTCCCAGCTCTGGCTTTCCTCATCCTTATACTGCAGATGCATTGACTGACCTGAGAATTCTGGAGATAAAATTGTAGAAGATCTACTGTATACCAAATCCCAGCATCTAATTTTTTAGGCAAATACTTCATTTAACCTTTGTTGTTAACTTAGTAAGCTGTGTTTTAAGATTAAGAGGGTTGTTTACTTTGACTACTCCTATTGGAAAATAGTCCCAGAACTGAAAAATCTTTAACGTTTAGCTGATTTTCCCTTTTATTTTCTAATGCAATTATAATTATGTCTAGTGAAACCTTTATGAAACTCCTCTCTACAGTCATCCTGCTTTGAAAGCCCACCACTCTCCCTCTTGTCTTTAATGTCTTTAATGACTGATGTGTTTGTACAGAGTCTTGCATCCTCTGAGCCTTTGTTTTTGCTGTGCTACCCACACCACATTCTTTCAGTGTCCTCTGGCAAAATAGGCTCTCCATGTCTTCATCACCCCTTGACCAGCAGCACTTACACCCTGAGTTCACCTTTCTCCGTGTCTGTAGCTGGAACTGCACATGGTGCTTGTTGTAGGAGAGAGCTCCCCGGTGCCTTCTGCATTTGGTTTCATATTTGCCTTTCTCTTAAGGCATGCCATTACCTGGCCTTCACATCACTTGTCAGTCTGACTAGTATGAGCAAGAGAATTTGACTCTGTAGCTGTTGTGATGTTTTTCTCTCTGTCTCTTTTTCTTCTCGCTGCAATGTGTAAACTTGCACGTAATGCCTCAAACTGCTTTTGTATTGACTTTTCCAAGATATTGTAACAACACTGGAAGAGGCACCTAGTTGTTGTTCAGTTAAAAACACTGTATAAATTTCTATATTTTCTTCAGTGCCTTTTTTAAATACTCTTATAATAATATTAATAAATATGGATCTGCCTGAAAGCTCAAGCGAGGAATATGGCTCAGATAGGGGGGTAAAAACCAGATGTGTTTCTTGTGCAGGTACTGAAGTCAGAAGAGAAAGCTGAGGCAAGTTGCCTTGGCACCAGAGAAAGCAGTGAAGAGAAGGAGTTTTCAAATGGTCATTAGCAAAATAGCACAGATTAACAAGCTGCAGATGAGCCAAGGCAGAAAGAATAGGTAAAGCCAGTGAAAAGTGCATGTAGGGTATCTGCGAAGTCTTGTTGATTGAATTGAAATAGTTTAGGATTTATGAACATATCATACAGATGAAATACAAATTCCCGAAGGAAAAAACCTTGGCAAGTACAGAGCTACAGGGAAAAAGAGAAGATAGGGTTAATGTGAGGAGGGAGAGGTGACTTAAGGAGAATGGAATGAGGGGAAAGAGGCTGGCCAATAGAAGAAAAAGAGTGTAAGCAAAAGGGGAATACAACAGAGATAAATGGAGCCAAGCTAGAGACATGGAAAGTGGGCACAAAAAAGCCAAGAAAATGAAGGGAAAGATGGTATCCACAGTGTAGCAAAATAAGAGCCTAAAAACAAACCCTAAAAATGTCTGGCATATCAGTACAATGAGATAAAAAATTCTCTCCTCTCTTACTGACCCCTGGTTTGTTTGTGTTTTCCTGGTGAAGAATGCTTTTGCAGCACCAAAAAAAAAAAAAAAAAAAAGAGAAAGAGAGAGAGAGAGAGAGGACAGATGCTCTCTTCTATTTTTATTGAATAATTTATAACCAGAGATGAATTTTGTTCAGAATAATATGCTTTATTTTCTGTACTTACATTCACTGCTGTGCAAAGTGCAGAACATACCATAGAAGGTAAGAAGAACTTGTCTAGCAAGTCCCAAAATCATAACTTTTAAAATAAACCGCAGCTGTTTTGTGAGAGAAAAAAGAAAATAGGTAAGACAGTATACTGAAATATATTTCAATTGTGCTATTTAGGCAATTTCCTGCTCTCTCTGAAATAAAGGGCAGAGGTAGTATCAACCATAGGGATGATAGCCATCCCTCTTTTGGGTACTAAAATTGCTTTAGAATTATATGCTTTTCAAAGTAATGATCCTCAATAAAATGTCACTGTCACTGGACAGCTGTAGGCTGAAGATGTCTTTCACAAAGACATTTTAACGTCGTTCTCTATTAATGCCTGAGCTGTACTTAACAGAGCTATATCTGTTGTGTTAGTTAGGATTGAAGGATCAGAAGAGAGAGGAATAATTGGCAAGTGTCTCTGATCCACTGAACATCTTATCTAGAGTGGAAGGAAGAGTATGAATAGCTTGGGGTTTTTTGTCCAAAAATTCTTGGTCTTCTGTTTAAAACAGAACTGAATTGCCCACAACCAGTTTTTTAAATTTTGGTCTTGTTCCAAACTGATCCTCTCTTGCAAGCTTGTAAAAATTTCTTTAAATAATGATATAATTTGACTATTTATTTTTCTTTTTCTTTACATTTACTTACTAGAAATGGTATATTCAGTGCAACAGTAATGAGGAAGTTTGTATCTTCTCTCATTTTTCTTGAGAGAAGGTTCACTCTGTGGGAGAGCACACGGCCAATCATTTTGCAATCAATGTTAAATGCATGAGCTCTTTGGCTTTAAAATATCTGGGATTCTTTGGAGAGCTTGCAGTGAGCATATGTCTTATGTGTCATAATGCTGTCCAGTACTCTGAGTCACCAGTTGCTAATTTAACATTGCAGTGGTAGGTGAACCTGTTCTTATTAACTTTGCTGTCCCAGTTGTGTATTTATTTTTTGTCTGTTGTCCTCTAGCTGAGGATCAGATAAGCTCTTGAGAGCAAAACAGATTATTTTTCATCCAAAGCAAGTTTTAATAAATGCAAATATGTCTTTACATAATAATTGCGGCAACATGGCTGAGAAAATGCCTTGTTTCTAGGGTTAAAGGCTCCACCTATCGGTTGACTAAAGTGAGAGAAATGAAACATTTTCACATAGAAAACTGCAGGTCCCGCTGAACATCCTGTGTCTTGCCACATATTACAAAATTGCTGCCTTGAGTTTTTATGTGATGTCCAAAATAAAGTGAACTCTGACTTATTTCAGAGGGCTGTGTAGATGTGGCACCCAAAAGGATGCACTGCTGAGGGAGGCACTACGAAAGGAAGTCCTTTCCTGAGACAGGAAGGGTTTGGATTTTGCAAGTAATGTCTTTCTTATCCTGGAAATTATTGATTTTCTTTGCAAAAAATTAGCATCAACTCTTCCATGCCAGAAAAATGAGTGCAACTGAACTAACTCAAATACGATTGCATGGTAACTTCCAGACGTGTCACCTTCAAGTTTAAACAAGTCAGAAATGTTGATGCAGCTTCATAATGAAACTCCAATTCTCCAGTATTAGCTCAGCAATCTCAGCAGTTCTGGTAAAATAGCATTTTGAAGGGCTTCAGAGTCATTCCTGGAAATGCAGTGGGAGGATAGAGAGGGAAGAGGATGTCCTCAAGTGAGGCTTGGGGAGGGCAAAGGGAAGGACAGACATTGAGGGGAATCAGGGGGATTTTGGAAATAACTGAGAGCTTCATGGGCATGGCTGGGAGCTCTCACTCTGTGCCTTTCATTGCCCACCTTCCCTAGTTGCTTCACTCTCAGAGTTTGGCCACTTCCCTCGTCTCCTCTGACAACTCCTCTGTTCAAATAATTGGCTGTGCTGGTGAGTGCTTGTTGGAATGCAGTCCTACTGTTCTTGTCCATTCATCAGCCACCAGTAACTTGTATGCACATTGTGCAGCACAAAGTACTCAAAAACATCTTGCTGAAGCCAACAACATGCTTGGACAAGAGAAAGTTGTGTATACAGTTTATTACACATGTACACAGACTTAGGTCTGTTAGTGTCCCACATGCCACATATTCACAGAGGACACAGAAGGATTGCCTCTGACTTCATCATCCTAGTGGTTACAGCCCTGCTGGCTCCAGCTTGCCTTGCTCCATCCTGCTTCTTGTATGCTTGTTCCTGCCAGAAGGCAGCAAGATTACTGTGGAAAAAAAAATGCTTGGGCTGATTTGTTCCTCTTGGTGACAGGGTAGTCACAGCAGGAGCTTCAAGTGCATCCCTGAAATTGAGGTCAGAGCATCTAATTTCAGATGCTTCTATTCCTTATACTGCCAATATAGCACATGCAAAGAGCAATTTAGACAAGATGAGTTACATATCTAAAGAAGATACTTTTTAGTTTCTAATGGATTTCAACAAATTTTATGATAGTATAGAAGAACATGAACTTGGAGGAAATAAAATAATATAACAAATGGGGAAAATTAATAGGAGAACAATTATATTGATGTCAGAGTGCCATATTTTTTGTAGCATTCACAGATCTTCTGTGCAGTTGGTAATTAAATCTCATTCATGAGAAATATTATTTCCTTTAGGGAATGGAAATGGGAGCATGGTAGGGTTAAGTTTATGTGTGAAGCACAAGAAAAAGGTCCATGATCCATGGGTCTCTTGTGTCTTGGTCCAAACTTGCTAATAGGCCCAGATGATAACAGAAGAAAGAGGAAAATTAATGCTTTTCCTGTTATTGTCTTTTCATTAGTTACTTTTTTTTTCCTAAAGAGCTTCTAACGGATCACAAAATAAGTTCTGGTTACAAAAGGGACATGGCAACTTGATGGCTAGTTGGATCAATCTGGGATTTCTTCTTGCTGCTGGACTCCAGGTCATGTGAAAAATATTATACAGTTAATGTTGGCTGAGACAAAAATTCTATGCATACAGCAAACCCAAAAGAGTGGGTTTAGCCATTGTGAGGCATTGCTGGAGCATGTAGAACACATCCCAACATGCAGAGTCACACACATAACTTGACAGTGAGTGACCCCTCGCCTTGGTGTCTCTGTGCTGACTGATGATGACACTGTAATTCTATACGCTGCAGTAACTGCCCCACGGCTTGATAATATCAAGCAAAGCACTCTTTCAGTGTGAAAAGACAAGACCACAATATCCCAGTATATCCCATATAGTATCCCAGACCATAATAATTCTGAAAACATCAAGCAGTGTGGAGTTAATACTTCTTAGGGCCTTGCCATGGGAATTTTGCTGGCTGTGGCCCAGACTACAGATAATTAATTATGTCAGTGAAAGGCTCTGGTGGCCTGTTTTCTTCAGAAAAAAGTGACATCATCCATGGAGCGCTCTGGCAATAAAGCAGAACAAAGCTGTGTGGGCAGGAAATAACAGACAGATGTCTTCTAGTGCTCATTTGATCTGTTTCGAAACTTGCTGGAAGAAGTAATACATTGCTCAGTGCTGCTTCTCCTCAGCTCTGCAATCTTTAACAGGGACTTTGTCAAACATAAGAGGCCAAATTAATTTCTGATGTAATTCTTCTGGAGCCACTTCAGAAGATTTACGCAGTGGCTGAGCTGGTCTATCATGTGCCAATTCTCCAGTATTGATTTTAGAAGAGCTTTCTGAGTTATTACTGAAAGATAGTGCACAATAAAATTAAATACAGTGTAGGGCTCCAAAGGCTTCATACAAGGCCAGAAAGTTCTGCACAGTGTGAAGAAGACAGGACAGTTCTGTTTACTATCCTTAGGGTAATGAGGGATCATTTGTATTTCTGAATATATATTTCACTTACCCTTTGTACAAAGTCAACAATCAACAATGGTCACTTTTTATCACTGAAGTAATCTCTACCTCCAGAGTACATCGTGTACCTAGACTTGAATACAGAGAAGTTAAAAGAAATTAATACAAATTAAATCCACAGCTTCAAGTATTAGGAAATTAAACTAAGATGAAAGGTGTGAAAAAAACTTCGCAGTACAGAACATCTTCCTTGCAAAAAAACCAATGTATTCATGTTGCTGGTGCAGCCTTACTTTGACTCAAGTGTGTAGTTTTGGTGCCACAATATAAGAAAGCTATTAGGGCATGTCCAAAAGACAGGTATGAGGATGGTGAAGGGTTTAGAGGGGAAACCACAGAGCAGCTGGGATTTGTCCCTTGATTTGTTCAGTCTGGAGGAGACTGAGGGGAGATCTCATGAGGGGAAGAGGAGGGCAGACACTGACCTTTTTTCTGTGGTGACCAGTGACAGGACTGAGGGAATGGCCTGAAGTTGTGTCAGGGAAGGTTTAGGTTGGATATCAGGAAAAAGTTTTTTAACCCAGAGGATGGCTGGGCACTGGAACAGGCTTCACAGGGAAGTGGTCACAGCACCAGCCTGACAGAGTTCAAGAAGCATTTGGACAATGCTCTCAGGCACATGGTGTGACTCTTGGGGCTGTCCTGTACAGGGCCAGGATTTGGACTTGATCCCTGTGGGTCCATTTCAACTCAGGACTTCTATGATTCTATGATTTTATGTAATTAGCCAGCATTTGGCATGGCTGGCATCACTGAGTGAGTGATACAAACAAGGCTATCTGGTATAGGAGAGAAAAATATTTATGGCGTTTTTAGCAAAAAGGAGTTTTGTACAATGCCATATGCACTAGAGGATGAAAATTCCTTGCTTTGAAACACACTTTGTACGTAAGTATAACTGTTCTGGAAGGCAAATTGTGACCCAGTCATTGTAGCAGTATGAAGGGTCAGAGTGAACAATCAGGCCTTTAATAAAAGTGTCATTCCAGCAGTCAGGAATAGTTTTTATTATGTTCTGTATACATACTTATAGTATTATGAGACAAAATTAAGAAAGTACATTTTTAATTATTTTTGTTTCCTCCTAAGATACGAAAGATGGGAAGTTACTGGTCTTAAACAGGGACTAGTGGATTAGTGTTAGGAAAGTTTTTCAGATACAGGAATTTAGGTAGCCCTGCTTGAAGGTGCTTCCTTTCATTAAAATCAACTAACCAAGCTAGTGATATCCCCTTTCTGAGGTCTCTAATGGAACTTTTCAGAAATAAGGCTATTCCTGCCCTGATGGCAATGCATCATGTCCTGGATAGCACAGAAAGCAGTATGAGAACATTCTCCTGAGCTCCCTCTGGATGCCTTAAGTGTGATGTTTATTAACTCTAGATGAAATATTTGTAAAGCCTACTGGCATTTAGGAAGTCAGTCACTGGTAAGACCCCAACATTACATGGATAACCTGTGACCTTATCTAGTTTTGGATGCTGAACAGAGCAGCTGTTGTGCTATAAATAACCTGAACTGTGTGCAATGCAAGGAACAACAACACAAGTAGAAGTAAAGGTTCCTGTCTGTGGTTTCATAGTTATTTTTTGTCATTAATCACTGGCAAGAAAAATACAACTTCATAACTAGAAAACATCTGCTACTTAGTGCACTTCCTTCTGTAGGTATAATAAAGTGTCTTCATAACCAGAAAAGAAATATTCAAAAGCTGGAAATATCAGATTGCCAAAATATTACATAATTGAATTTCTTGTAAATGCTACTCCTGCTCTTGAGTTTTCAAAACTTCTTTCATCTAATTAAGAGGATTGTTGTCATGTTACTGAAATACTGAGATTTCTCTAAAGTAGCTAAGTGTAAAGTAGTTAGATGCCTCCAAATGTGGAGCTATGAAGGTAATAGTTACCAGTAACTGATTTTGAGAGAGACAAACTATGAATTTGCAGGAAGGCTACTTATGGAAAAAAGTCAAGAGAAGAGTTTAGGATATGCTCTGGCAAATGATCTTGAGTTGAGTTTTATTTCTAGCTGACATTGATTACTTCTACTCCATTCAGCCCATCTTGAATACAACTGAATTTTTTCCCCAATTTACTAGATGCCTTATATGAAACGAGTTTGATCAGTTCAGTCCCATTTCCCAGGTGACAAATGGTGTGTGGCAAAAAATCCCCGTTTAGTGGGTGCTGAGTTTTGTCAGCAGGCTCATGGGAGAGGCCAAAGACTGTGGGAATGGGGAGAGAGGGCTGTAGTAAATTGGCAGGGCAGGGCATGAGGAAGAAGCACGTCTGAACGCCCGGCTTGTGTAACAGGCTTTCCATTGACCAAGAGTCTGGTTGCTAGGCTGCCGGACCTCTTTTACAAGCAGCAGAGTCATGCTATTGTTTCGTAAATGGTTTCAATTTTATGCAGGAACCTCTTTACATCCTTTCTATATCTTTTAAATATTTTACTAGGCACGTAGTAAAGTGAGGTTTGGAACACAGCCCCCTGCTCCGCTCAAGTCGGTGAGCAAAAGAAAGTCCTTCTACCTTATTCTGCCAAAAAGTGAGTGTTTCAGGATAGCCCTGTGAGGGGTGGGTTCATGTCAGCCTTCCATCTGGGCAAGTATTGTGCACTCATGAGAGAAGGGAAGCATTGTCTTGGATTTCCCAGGTAGTAACACAGACCCCACCTCTTCAGTAAGTGCACTCATGAGTGGGGAATAGAGGCGAGGGAAAGGAGAGCAGTCAAAACTTTTTGGGACAGCAGTGCTCCACAGCACCTCAGGCCCTTCATGGGTGTACTCAAGAACTGAGGTCATCAGCCTTTAGATTTTGGCACCTCCAGTAAGCATAAAACAAGGCTTAGACATAGTTCAACCTCACAGTTCCCCTATCAGCAGGAGCAACTGAAGGAGTTAAATTAGTACATCTTTAATCTGTCTTTTCTGCTCCTACTGCTTAGAGAAAGAATCAGGTACTTGGGACACTTTATTAATGAAAAAGTCTCTTTATTTTCAAGAACTCATAGTCTTAACTGTACAGATAGAAAGGTAGCTTGGAGTTTTCTGTAGGACAATTGAAGTAATGAAAACCAATAAAAGTAAATTTTTAAAATTCTGTATTTTGACTTTAAAGAGCTTCTCTGACTAATTGCAGACTTCTGGACTTTTGCAAATAAGTTTCATTGTGTTACAAGCTGTTGCAATATGCAGTCTTCTCAAGCCTGGATGCTCTTTCTCATAACAGCACCAACAAAACAAAAACAGGACTTGAGAGATGATTTTCCTGTGCCAAACATCATGTTCCTTCTACCAAAACAGCTAAAAAACTGTTCTCTGGGATTTATATGTAAGTTTATTTGCAGTTTGAAATATCTCCTTTGTGTTTGTCTCCTAGCTTATGATTTATGCAAAACAGCATTGTGCTTTGGGGCAAGGGAGGCACCAGCAGTAGATGTCCATCAGTAGAAACAACTTTCCAGCAAAGTCCCCTCTTCTTAGCTAGTGCCCCCGACATTTTCAGCCTCTCATGTCTCTTCACAGGTATGCATTTTGAAGTAGCCCCAGCATTCCTCTGAAAGATTATTCTGTGTTGTTTTCTGAAAATGGTCTGTTTCCTGCAGATCACTATACATTGGAAGAAAACATCTCTATCTGACCTCCCTTCTAGTTGTTTCAGGGAAAAATTGGTCATTTGGAGAAACATGAAATCACGAGATACACAGGCATGCTGTTTCAGCTCCTTCCCTCTATATTATCCTGAGGGTTTCAGAGAGACTAAATGCAATTCACAAACCCCAAGGCTGATGGAAGGTTAGGATGTTGCCTGGATGTCTCTACATCCTAGATTAGCTGCCCTTCAGAATCTCCCTATGATGGAGTTTGTTTCTGACCAAATACAAGCACATTTGTCTCCGGTTTATTATTCTCATTGGTTCTCTTTTTGGTCCAGTGCTTCCTAGAAACCTGTGTGTCTGTTTGTAATTTTTCACAAACTGAAACAGTTATCACAGTTATCACAACTGAAACAAAGTACTTGGTGAATTAACAAATACCCTCGAAAAGATAACGATAGGAGAAATGGCTGAGCCCAGAAAAGGCAAAAGGCAGCTTGCCACATTAACACCATCCAAATCCAGAGGGCAGCAGAGAGCGGGGTAGCCAAGAAGGGGTACAGGAGAGGGCAGCTGACTGTGCCCCTGGCGATGGTGCCACCCAGCCTGATTCTGGGCTAGGTACCCTCCCCATGGGCTGCAGCAGGAGGTGTTCAGTGCTGACTGTCCTACTCTGTTCCCTTGGAGCTAGGTGTGTCACTGCTTCCCTTTAAAGATGAAGCAGTGACTGGGTTTTTTCCTTCAAAGTTCTGAACTGAGCTTGGGCACATATTTTCCATCATGGGATGTCAGTTCCTCCATTCAGCATCATCAATTCCCCTGGCTTGGCTCCCTCTGGCTTTTGGAGGACCCAAACCTGCAGCATGTAGAATCCCTTCTTAGTTAGCAGGAACATTCTTAGCTGTTTCAGGGACTCTTATTCCTGCTCCCTTGTGCTGAACTTGCTCCATTTTAATTGTGAGTGATGACAGACTAATGAGGCCTGAAGAAAAGCCAGGCAGTGCACAACTGAACAGGGGCTGGGGCACTTGCTGGGCAGAGCAGCTGCCTCCACCAGCTATTTCTGTATCAAATAACCATTGCAGGGATTGGAGTCCAGCTTTTTGCTCTGCCTATTCAGTGTTAAATCCCCAATCCCGAGCTGTCTGCTCTGCCCAGCCTTGTCAGTGTTTAATTATGCCATTCAGGGCCCAACAGCTACAACGTGAGAGAATGAACTCATCCTCTTTCCCTCACAAATAGCTCAGGGTCTGAGGTGTGCCTGTCCCTGAGGAATGGGCTGTGTGGGGCCTGAAGCTTTGTGCACTCTGAATCAAAACAAAAAGACGTTTCAACATGATTGGCTGTGTCCCTTGGTGCAGAGGGTCGAAGGGAGCTACTCCCTCATCCCCATCCCTCTGTGTTTGTGCTCCCTGTGCACAGTGCTCTCCCTGAGCATGCCTGTGGCACAGGGCCCCTGCTGGGAGGCACACAGAGGGATACCAAATTAGTTCATTGGGACAGGATAAAGATATGGCCTCAAAACTGCCTCTTCCTAAAAGGGCTTAAGACAACACATCATAAAATCTGGATATTTAGAAATCCCTCCATACTCCCATGCTATCCTATTGAAGTTTTTAAAGGCTTTAACTTCAATATAGAAGCGTTGACCTCATGGTGGTGAAGACACTAAGACAACTGTTTTTCTATGGGGATAGACAGAAGTAATACATTCACAAACCTGTCTAGAACTTGTCTAAAACAACATTTTTCCTGTACTGAGAGCGGCACAGTCTCTGGATGTAATGTAGTGAGGTGTATGTGCTCTTCTGCCTTTTTTGGGACTTGCTCACATAATTCACTTTGTTGTAACACCCATGAGTGATAAACCTTTCCCACTCTCATTTTGAAATAACATGAATACCATTCCAATTTGCATTTTGTATCTTGCAAACAAGTGCAAAGATTTTACTTAAGGTTACAAAACGTTATACAGTGTAATTGGGCTAGTTCTCAATTAGATGGTATGATCTTTGCCTGAAGTTCATTATTTATTTTCATGTTAGACTCTTTTAAATTAAAAAAAAAAATAAAATTAAGGGGTCTTTGCCATTTCCCAAAATTATTTTCTTGCTCATTTTAAAATCAGGTTGTTTTGTTGAGCTGTGATGCCTCTATGGTTCTGGGTAAAGATTTAAGATTTGCTACAGGGATGAATTGAATGCTGTTATGAACGGCATGGAAAAGTGTGAAGGCTTGGTCAGTTCATAAATCTTAAAAGAGTTATTGCTTACATAGGGGCAGGATTTGTAAAGGATTTTTTCCTAAAATGTCTGAACCTTTCTTTAGTGCTTAATTCACTTCCCAAGCTCACATGAGTTGTCAGAAAGGCAGGCAAGAGAAAAATGCCCATACTCTTTTGCATTTGCACTTGTGGGAAAGATGTTCTCTAGGGAAATCCATGAGCTCCCCTTTGCTCAGCAGAACCCTGTAGGTTTTAAGGTCCTTCCCTGGACTATGGCCTCATAAACATGCCTTGAAAGACAAGCAGGTGCCCTACCCCATTTTACAGATGGTTTAACAGGTGTTGGTAAGTATCATTAGAAACAGAGCCCTGGCTTAAGTTTTTGTCCTCAGCACAGCCTTAAAATGCTCCTTATTCATAGCCAGGTGGACTTGCAGAGCTGTCTTGTCATGCTAAGATGTTTGCTCATGCTGCCTGAAACTGGGGTCTTCCACCTAGGGCAGGTAGCTCCAGGCTGCCCTCGGCCATGGGTGCATCCCTGCTCCCAGCCTTGGCTCCAGCAGCACAGCCATCCTCCATTCCTGGGAGGATTTGCTCAGACTTCCCATGTCTCATTAGCTGGGGCCCACAATGTCTAGGGTTTTGTTTAAAGAAAAAACCTAGAAAAATTTATTTTAAAAGTTACTTGAAAAGAGTATTTAGTCACAAATTCAGTTAGGGAGTGACTAGGAAGTACGTATCTGAGAAATATTAGTTCAGCTCACTTGCGCTGCTTGTTCTACTAATTTCCTTATCCCTTCAGGGAACAGCATGGGCAACAACTCAGATTGAGAGAATAATGATGTTCCCTGGCTATAGTTGCAGCTCAGATAAAAATTCATAGCATTCAAATGTAATGTCATGCAGGAACAGAATAAATCATCCCTTAAAGTACAATATTTGTATTGGACATATCATGTTTAATCTGATATCTCCTGAATTTTTTATATTTGCATTGAAAGCCTGTCATTTTTCTAATTTATTTTATTTTTGTGTATGCAGTCTGTACATATGAAATGCCCCTATTTTCCCCATGTTCCCTGTTGGTTAATAGGTTGACTCATGGTAGTGATTTGCAATATTACAGGCAAGGGAGGATGTGATCCACATGCTGAAGACAGAGAAAACCAAACCTGAAGTTTTAGAAGCTCATTATGGGTCTGCAACTCCAGAGAATGTGCTTCGAGTGCTACACAGAGATGCCATCCTTGCCCAAGAAAAGTCTATAGGGGAAGATGTCTATGAGAAACCAATTTCAGAGGTAACGACTTCTTGACTGACAACATTATGTCTGTGCAGGGGGAAGCCTAACCAGAAGTGAGACTCCATATATTTTGGATGTATGCAAAGCATGTAAGAGGATAGCACAGAATTTAAACACTGAAAACAAAATCTTATTCGCTCATATGCAGAATAATTTGTAAGCAAAGTCACTGATTTGAACATAAACCGTGAAGAGGTTGTATGCTTCCTAGAGCTGGAGCTGTTAAGCAAGACCAAAATCTTTGGGTGTTAAACTTCTAGTTTTTAAATTTTCCTTTCAATTATAGGCTTCAACCTCTACTGCTCACAGCACTGGCAACTACTCTTTGATTTTCTTGGCATACTAGAACACTGTCACAAGGGTAGTTAAGAAGACCTTTGGAGATTGACCATATTTATGGGATCATAAATCCATATTCATTTTACATCACTTAAACTCTAGGACTGCAAAGTCAGTTCAGCCCCTAAAGGAGACTTACAGGACTCCTTGCTCCTCACTTTAAAATGTAAGCAATAAATGAATGTCGAGTAGACCTGAGAATTAGAGTAGACCTGAGAATGTCTGAGGCCAGCATGAATGCCAAAATAAACAGCCATTGCTCCTGTTCACAGTTTCATAACAGTCCAGGTCATGGGGAAGGAGCATGCAACAACATACAATATAACATACTGTAGTGCCTGTCCAAATCTTCATAGTTCATCCAATTAGAACACTTAATTTGTTCACCAGGAGTTGTGTTTACCATGGGATATCTTTGTACTGTGTGTATTCTCATCGAAGCATCTCCTGGAATTTTTGAGATGATAGTAAATAAGGAAATCAAACCTTAGTATGTGGTCAGGCAACCAACAAGACGAATTCCAAGGCTGAGGGCTGCTTCGGTAGGGAGGAGGCTGGAATTGGTCATCTACACCCAAGAAACAGCAAACAGAGCAACATGAATAGTCCTAGTGGATTTGGAGTGCCCTGCCAACTTTTTAGACACATCTCCCTGGTTTTAATGTTTGTTTGAATAATAACTGGCATAATAAATTAATAAAAAAAATGCAGAAGACAAAAAGGGTAAAGGGTTGTGAATAAATAATAAGAATTTCTGCCAAAAAACAGGCTGAGGGGAAGCTCCTAAGGCTTATAATTAATTGTATTTGTTGATGTAAAACTGAATCTGGTCAGAATCTAAATAATTTGAATCTTTTATCTCAGCAGACTTACAGGTCTGTTAAAGATGCGTAACTCAAACTTCAGCCTTCAGATTACACTTTATGCTCCACGTGGAGGTGTCTAGTCCCCATACAGGTGTGTGAATTCAGGCTCCTAGGCTCTGAGTTCTGAGCTATAGCTTTTTCCCCGTGAGTGTGCACAGCACTTCACCACAGGAGAAACACGGCACTGCAACAATATTATTTGTTACCCTAAAGCTAAGTGAAGTTCTGTCCTTCGTGTATCTGAAAATTGTGCAAATGTTTATTGCTAATATGTCATCCAAATAAATCATTACTTTCACAGGGCAGTTATTCTTATTTCTAGTCACTGCTTTATGTAAAACCCAAGATGTAAAATTATGGGACTTGCATTTACCACACACAACATTGTTGGTTAATAAATCAGATGAAGTAAGCAAGGAGACCTTTAAAACAGTCATTTCTCCTTTCCTACAATCCAGCTGGACAGACTTGAAGAAAAGCAGAAAGAGACATATCGGCGCATGCTGGAACAGCTGCTGTTGGCAGAAAAGTGCCATCGTCGCACTGTTTACGAGCTAGAGAATGAGAAACACAAACATACAGATTACATGAACAAGAGCGATGACTTTACCAACCTCTTGGAACAGGAGCGGGAGAGGTGAGTAAAAGACTGCCCCAGTGCTCCAGTGCTTGTCCATTCAGGAGTCACATGGCCTGGTATTTTCTGTGTTTAAATGACACTAAACTTACATGTAAAACATCTGTAAATGTCGGTCCACTCATGTCATTTGTAAGTACGTTACTATGCAAGTCTGGAGCTGGAGGAATACCGCTGAATGTTCCTCTAGTGTGAGCTTGAATTAAGAAACAAATTTGTTTTGAATTAGTCATGCCCGTTTTGGGTTCACCTCCAGGTAGCTTTTGATCAGATGTTATTTATGTTGGCTAAGTTTGGGACTGGCTTGATTAGCTAAACACTAAGTTTTCTGAAGGACAAGAGCACTGTTGTCACAGCAGGAGGGCAGAGTAAGGAAAACCACAACACACATTAGGATACTGGCACACAAGTGGTGGGACTCTGCCATGCCCTTTGCATTTAGGCTTGCAAAGTCACATACCATTCACATTCTTTTTCATATTTTGAAGACACGTGCCTCAGGCAAGTTATCTGTTCCCCTGGAAGAAAATATTATCATGCATTACAAAATGTGCCCAGCCTGAGGTGGACTATCTGCCGTGTTTATCTCACAGTCTCATAGACCCCACATTTCTTTTTTTGAGTGTTTAGACTGCTTGTTGGACGAGTAACTTGTTCTCTGTGTCTCTAAGAAAAGAAAGGTCACCTAGCTGAAGGTGAGCATTCAGTAACAGCCTAAGTTTTTCACGATGAAATTTTTATACTTATACCAAACTGCTTGAAATCAATCCATGTTGTGTTTCTTTTTTCCTTTTTTTTTTTTTAAAGGCTCTAAGAAAAATACTTAAGGCAAGTTCAAAGAAGAAATGCTTTTGAGGAAACCACAGGCTTGTGGCAGACATTTGCAAAACACCAGGAGTGAAACTGTTTAGTGTATTTCCTGAACTCAGTTCAGTGCCAACTTTGAGTAGGTGGCACATGAACTACAGTGATCACATTTCCTGGTTTAATAAGTTATGGTTTTGTTCTGTCTTTACTTTCCTGGGTTGATTGGCAAAATTTAAAGAACAAAAATGCTTCTGCATCTTAGCAAATTGATCCTCACAGTAGAAAATGGAAAATGAAAAAATAAATTTGTTTTAAGAAATAAAAGGTGTTGTATTTTCAACTAAGGAGCAACTTCACATCTGATTCTCATAGAAGACATTTTGTCTCTGGGCTGAATATCCACGCATGCTTGGACATGCACCCACTAAAATGCTACAAAAATTGTATTAAAATACCATTTACATTTGTCTTTACATTTTAATATGCACATTACTTTGACAATTGTTGCCTTCTTATTATTCCCTCTCAATTTGTGAAGACCACTAAATAGTCTATTATTATTACCTGGGTTGAATTGACTTCCTTTAATGAAGTGATTAAAGAGCTTTTTGTCTTAGCACTGCTAAGATATCATGTCCCATATCTGTGGTGATAGGATGACTTCTTAGGAAAGCCCCAAAGTGGCAACAGATTTTGTCAAAAAGAAAGAGTTTGAAGTGGGAAAATTAAGTTGCAACAGATTAAAGCATACAAGAAACTCACACTCAATCTGCATATTGGGACAGAGAACTGACCTGCCCAAAAGTATTTTTTAAGGTCCTGCACAGGCATTCCTGTTTTATAAGTTCCTCTATACATATAATTAATTTTACTGTGGTACTTTGAGGGTTATTTTATTAGGAGCTGAACAGACTTGTAGTCTCCATGAAAACGAAAAGGGACACAGATTTGAACTTTGCCCATCAGCCACTCTGCTGCACTCACAGTTATAATGTTAATGAGACAGGGTGAGCCAGAGGAAGAACAGTGCTGCAGGATGGCCATCTCACAGCAGTCTGCTACAATGAGAGAAGTAATAATTTCTATATTTGATCTCAGCAATTTCAGTAATTTTATCAATCTTTCCTAACCATTGTTGTCTACATCAACTTTCACAGGCCACATCTGCTTTTGCTGTCTGGTGAAAGTTTGAACAAAGCAAAAGGAGAATTCCTTAAAAAAGAAATACACCTCAGTTCTAATGTATGTCTAACACTCTTAATGTATTTACTTTGGAATATTTTTTTACATGCGCTTTCATACATTATCTCTACTCCATCTACAACAACATGATATGAAAGCAAACAGTTCCTATGGGTGACTAATTATTAGGTCAGCCTCATACAGGAAGGAAGTAACAGAAAAACACAATTTCTCAAAAATAATGATGCATGAAAAGTATAAAAAAGAGAAAATTGTGCCTTGGGATATTCAAAATGTAGACAGCTGGGGGCATGGGGGTAAATGCAGAAGGCTGAAGGGCTTCACTGTTGGTGTTGTCTCTGCAAGACCAAGTGCAACTGACCTGAAGAAAGATTGTTGAAAATGTTGGCATGTTACAGGAAAAGAGTAGTAATGACCATTTGCCAGTTGGAGATGAAAGAAATCTGGTACTTTTAGTGGAAGGTGCTTCTACAGATGTTGTGGCTGAAGTGTTTTGCAAATTTCCCTACAGGATGCTGTAATAATACCTAATGATGTTTAAAAGTTATGCACAGTATTTTCTATTTTCCTGTGCAATCAAATTTCCCTTTTCAATGCTTGCCCACCTCAGCTGCTGTTCCTCTAACATCAAGTTGTCCTTTGGTATCTCCGATTCTGGGGAATGCAGAAGCAGACATCTCCCTGGAGCCTCCTGAGGAGGCTGAGGAATATGGAGAAGAGTTGAAGGGCCCCATGCCCCCTCAAAGACTGGATGATAGATGGTGGTGTAAGGAGTCTCTGGTCTGAGAGGTGAAGAATGAAGGGTGTGGTCAGAACTGCATTGATGCTGGGCTTGCAGCAGGCACTTGGAGAGCAGCAGACCAGCCATCAGCTGCCTCAGGGATAAAATTAGTTTTCCTAGCACAGGCACCCTCATGAACTTCAGCTGTGCTTTGGGAGGGAGCTGGTGGCGTGACTTTGGGCTGAGCTGGGCACAGCTAAACCAGCTATTGGTACTTCATGACCCCAAAAATTCTTGTGTAAAGCAGGCTTAACATGAAATGGTACTTGGCTATTCTCTGTGCTGCCTAGTCCCAGCTCTCTTGCCTTTCCTTTTAGGGAACTGGGGGCAGAGTTCGGGGGAAATCTTTAGTTTATCAAATATAAACTTTTTCATTTGATCAGCAGGGCTTCTTTTTCGGGCAGAAAAGGGTAGAGATTTCTGTAATGTCAGCATTTCTTCAACGTTTTGGTTGACCTAGGAGATGAGGTTTAAAATGCTGACATTTTTAGAGGTGCTAACCTCTGAAAAATTTTTCTTGTGCCCTTCTTCTAATCCTGTTGGTTGACAGCACATTTTGCTACTATTAAAAGCACTGGAAAGCTCCCATTGATTTTAACAGCTCAGAAAGAGGCTTGAGGTGAGGACCATTGAGCCAGTCCTGCCATCCAGGATGGATAGAAGAAATAGCCTGAAAGACTGCAAAAACGAGTGGAGGAGGGAATGTCTTTTATATGGATGAGATGTGGGTTATCGAACAGAGGGTGTGATGTGGCAGAAAGGCAATGTTGGAGCTCTGTTATGGGGGATCCGTGTGACTGCTTTGTGAGTAATTTGATCATTTCCAGTGTGATCCCTCAGACTGCTGAGACTCTGTCACCCCACCACACAGTGATCAGGAAATATACACCCAATATCTCACTGTGCTAAAGGATAGATACATGTTATTGTAAGACTTCACTGAAGTGATGAGGATTTAATATTGGTTCTTGCTTTCCTCAGTGCTTCAAATTATTCTTTATAATCATTGCAAGTGTTCTCAGTGCACTGAAGCATTTCACGTTTTCCTCAAAGGCAAGGTTGAGGATTCAGTCTGTACTTCCTAAGCATTGCCCTGCTAAATCTGGTTTTAGTTAAATCCTCTTTTTGAAGTACATGGCCATAATTAGATCTGCCTAGAGGAGACAGGAAGACTGTGACCCCAGCTCTTTCCTCCACAAAGTTCCCTTTCAGTCTTCATGTAAAATTGTCTCCTCTTTGCCTCCCCCATCGCAGCACCCCCAGCGAGGAATGCACTGGCAAGTCCCTCGGAGGTCTGTGATAATACATTCCTCTCAACTTCAGTCATGCTGGCACCGAGATGCTCTTGGCTGCTCTGCTGGTGATGTAATTCTGGGCCCACATCACCTGCAAAGGAAACAGATCTGTGAGCAATAAAGCACACAGCCCTCTTGAAACAAAAATGGGAGTGTTGATGTTAACAAGTTTTCAAACTCCCCTTTTCCCCCTTTTTGCATTTCTGCTTTCATTACCAAAGTTTCCCTTCTCCCTTTTCCCACGAGACGGCAGCACCAAGCCTTCCATTGGGAAGTGCTTGCCTTTTTGTTTCCCTGAATTTCATGGACTCAAGCAAGTGTAAAGGCTGGAGTGTGACATAGATTGGAGATTTTGAGTGTATTGCCTTTCCAGTTTGTGTTTTCCCTTGGTTTTTATGAAGACTGTAAAATAAAGGAGCTGGCAGGAAGACAGCAGGGCAGAGTATCCATCAGTCAATTACTTGTTTAGAGATCAAGCCAAAAATATGAAGTGTTCAGGACTAATAAATTTCTGTGATTTACCACCATAAGGCCAAATTCTGTGATAAGAATAGGCCCATACAGAAATATTGGGGTGAGGTATAAGATCCAAACATATAACACAGATTTTGGCCTGTAACTGTAATCTGTTGGTGATTCCTCTAAAGTCTGGAAATCAGGTTACTTTAGAGAAATATTTTTGCTATCTTCTTCCCCCCCCCGCCACCCCTATAGTTTTTAGCCATATTTGTACTCTGGATTTTTTTCTCATATGGTGACTGTTTCTGTGTCCTGGCTTCCAAATTGTGACCAAAAAAAAAAGGAAAAGCCATCCCAGTGGGACTTCACCATTGCCTACAGCAGTTACTCATCTTACCGCACATTACTGGCCTTACTAGAGCACTGAGTCACTCTGTCTACTTTTCAGTAAGTGCATCTCTAAACTTTTAATATTATAATGTAGAAGACAAGGGCAGCAGTGCATTTTTGTTCTTTTCTTTTCAGGTTGACATGCTATCGGTATGGTTTGGAAAAGCTGGTTATTTTCCGTCAACATAATATATTCACATGGTCACAGAGCAGAAATTCTGGGGTAGTCTATTAAAAGAAATTAATTCAAAAACCTGGCAATGACAAATACAATTTCTGCACAGTTAAGTAAATCTGAAGGTCATCCATTTTGCAGGTCCTGTTTTACAGCTCTAGCTGACTGCAAGGCAGCAAAGTTTATGTTTTAACTAATGAATCTGGTCTCAGCTTCCAACAAAATTGTTCCAAAGGTAATTTGAAAATGAGAGAACAAACAGTTACATCTGACTGTGGAGAAACAATATGAAAGTATTGCAAGTCTTACACAATATGAGCTGGGACTAATCCAAATCCATCTCTTTACACTTGGATAGTCCTCAAAACTGTCCAGTCTTTCAGTCAGTTCTGGGATTATATAAAATGGCATCATGTGTTGTTTCAACTACTTTTCCAAAATTTTTTTTAAGTAGGCATCAGCTCCACAGCCCTTGAGAGAGAATTATTATACAAAACTATATGTACTTCTTTATTCCTAGCAAGTTTGCTTGCTAAAATCATCAATTCAAATGCTCCCAGGGTCAGGCAGGGGGAAAAAATTACTTCATTCAAAATCTACTCACGAACTCAAACTCTGTCCAGGGTGCAATAGGTAACAATTCTAACATTTAAGAGGCCTTTGGCATGTTTCAGAGTTATTATACTACTGAAATAAATATCAATTCACAGCTCTACTGAGGCCATCTTTTTAAGTTGTCATTTTTTTATGCAAAGAAAACAAGAATTGAATCAGGGTCATGTAGGGAAAATTGCTTCCTCATTCACAAATATTAGAAACAGGTTGCAGTTGAAATGCCAGGTTTCAGAATTTTCTAAAAAATTCAAATAGATACCACTTATTTACAAGTATAAATATATGATAATAGGCACTAAAGCTTGAATGTGTTGGATATTTGTTTTATGTTTAAATGAAAGTTTACCTGTGCAGAGGTGCACAGTCTAATTAGTGAAGTATATGACCTACTGCCCTACTGCCCTACTAATATCCAATACCTGCTCTGTATGGTCTGATAACTTCCATAAGTTGTATGAAGAACCTCAAGACATCATCTGACTAGGGGGGTTATTCTGAATCAGTGAGCCTATATGGAAGCTTTCCTAACCCTAAACAGATGTAATGCTTTTTCCATCTTCTTTCCCCAAAAGGATGCTAAGTCATGCATCTCTTCTCATTCCTGCAGTATCTCCAGCAGTAATGGAGATTAGAAATAATGCATTTTATATTTGCATCATTGCAGTTTTTATTTCTTTTCAAGGCTTGTATGTGAAGAAATCTTAAGGCAGAAATAAAAAACCCAGGGTGTGCAGATATCCAGACAAAGTGTTCTTGTGAAATTTGCCAAGGCTTGTGCAAATGTGAGGGCGGAGAAATGCAAAATATATAATTCACCACATATTTGTAAGGTACCTGAGTAGGTGCCTGGTTATAACATTGTGTTGCCATAGTAAGTATTTCAACAAACATTTAAAAAACTCATTAGGACATACCATTTTGGGCATAAGACTATTATTAATGTCAACAAAGAAAATCTGGTGACCTAATTCATAAGACCAGCTAGTCAAAGAACATATCAAATAACCCTGTGATTATTCCACTCACCTGGACCGCGATAGACTTTTAATCCTTCTGTCAACTTGTTGGGACCTGAATCCACCTCTTAGAGGAGGCCCTCCTGGTCACATCATTGGTTCCTTGCGGTGTCTGTTCCCATTCTTCCTGGGAAAAATTGTTCATTTTTACAAGTCACATAATTTTGGGTTCTTTTCACGAAAGAGATGAAAATCTTCTTGTAGGTCAGTATCTGAGTATTCAAATTTCCCTGACAGAGGAATTCACTGGTTCAGGCAGATCACTTGATCTTCTGAAAAAGGGAGGATGTTTCACTTGTTGGTTTGGTGAATTGGGCCAAGATACAGTCCTTTCTATCCCCTGCTTTTCTTAAAATGACAAAAATGGAAATGAAATGACTGATCTGAAACAAACAAATGTTTCACTGAAATCCATATGAAACACTTTTTTCACTTTCACTTTCTCTTTCATTTCACTTGAATGAGAGAAAAAAATAAGGCTTTTAAAATATATTTTTTAAATTTTTGGTTTAGCTCTGAAACTGAAAAATCAGTTACTCACAGAGCTTTGCTATGCAGTTGCTTATGTTAGAGAATGATTAATAGTAACGTAGCTGAATATGTAATGCCTAATGAGGAAAGATAAAGAAATGAACAGAAAATGAGGCTAAATTGTAGCAGAATGACAGCAATGCTTTTCTGATGATAGCAATTATGTCATAGCTGAAAAAGTATCTCTCAGTGACACGTACATATATCATAGAATGAAAGTTCCTGTACAATTCCATTTAAAAAGTCAATTTTCAGAGGAGCCAGAAAGGGATAAATGTATTGTCTTTCATCATTTAAATGTCAGGCTTTTCCTAGATGACTTATTTTAAAATGATGCATAGCTTTCAACATTTTTTCATTTTGAAAATTACTGCCTGGGATACAACCGTGGTTTCCAAACCAGCAGGGGCAGAGAGGTGTCCGTCCCAGGGGGAGGCAGGCGGGCGGTGTGGAGGACAGCTCATGTGACCTGGGCACGGCTAATCCTGCAATAGAGGAGACTCTGTCCTGGTTTCACTGCCTCATGTCCTCACCTGACAGAACAAGTGCTGTCGGTCCAACTTGCTTTCAGTGGCAGGCACCATTGCCTTGTGCCCACCATTAGCTGTGGGGGAGATGTGCAATTAGCACACCCAAACTTTCTACATCCATCTTCCTCAGGTCTTAGGAAATAATTAATCCTGATGCTGGATTTTATGAGCACAAAGCTGGCATTGTTGCAATTCCTTTGAAGTCAGTAGAGCTCTTCTTGATTAATGGGATTAATAGAATCAGAGTAGGAATTCTGAAATGTGTGTATGCTTGTACCTGTAAAAGTCTATACATGCATATATAAATGTATTATGTACAGCAGTTTCTTGGGTGGAATTACAGCTTCTGCATGGGAGTCTGCTCTCCAGAAAATTAACTTGTCAGCAATACATATTTCCTGTAAAACAATATTTTTACATAACATATATGCATTTTGGTTTATCATAGTAATCATAATAACAATAGTAATAACAATAACAACAATAATAATTATTAAACCCCCATAATATTATTAATAATAACAACAACAATAACAGCAATAATAATAGCAATTGTTTTAATGACTATAATTTTTTACATAATTTCCACAGCCAAATTATCCTTTTTGGTCAGTATTGCCTATTGATTCTACCAAGGAGGCTGTAAGTTTTTGCCTTCTTGTGCATGAGGCATCATTTGCACTTATGTCACTAGAAGATTTTAAAAGAAACCAGTGATTTGTAGAATGAGGATGTTCAGTGGAAGTCAACAGCTAATGACTGAATACCTGATTAGAGAACAACAGGGCCAGATTGCATAAGCCCTGCAGTTATTTAGAGGGCAATACAGACATGGAAGAAAGAAATTTGAAGACAAAGACAAGAACAGCACCTTCTAATTCCCACTTACTGAATGAAACTGGCCCAGTTTCTCCTTGCTTGCTCTCCATCTCAGAACCTGAGTTTTCCCTGTCCTTTTTTTTTTTTTTTTTGCTATTCATATACTCAACAGGCTCCAGTCAGGACACGATCTTGGAAAGGTATTGCGTTGTGATTTTTAGGAGTGGAGCTGATGCCTTAACCCCAATAAGCTAATCCAATGGAGAAGCTGCTTGGGGAAACTCAGGCAAAGCAGTCAAACTCTCACATCCACACACACCACCTGGTTAGCTCAACAAGGAGAGGCAGAAGGCTCTTTGCTTAGATCAGTTCCAGCCAGGTTTATTTCCAGGTGCTGAAGGAGAGTCCAGTGCAGAGAGGGAGGGCATGTGCTGGTTCTTGGCTTAAGTATGAACTTCAGCAGCCAATGACCTTGGGGCACAGGGGCGGTGGAAATGGCAGGTAAGGTCAGTGACCTATGGGGAAAACGGGGCCGGTCACCGGGGTCACACCACCCATGGAGACACAAAGGAAAGAGGGAAACCAAAGGGCCAGGGGGGATCTAGGGCAAACTATTGTGCACAGACCACCATTGGGACGTCTTGTCTCTCAGGCAAGGCAGGTGACTGTAACTCATCCTGCCAGGGCTGCAGGGACTCCACAGAAAGGGGTAGTGCAAACATGAATTATTTCAGACTGAGGACAGAAAGAAAACCACACGTGCCGTTTTTGTGGCAAGGGATGCACAGGGGCTGATGCAAGTAAGTGTTTATTTGAATGGAAGCACTGACAGCTCCTGTTCTTGTGCAATGGCTGTGGTCAGTCCGTGTCTCTCTCGTCCTCAGAACAAAGCCCTTGCTTTTAAAGACATGTGTTTCATAAGGCCCAAATAACCTCAGGTGAAGAATGATGTTCAGTTCAGGCGAGATGATGCAACTACCAAGAATGTGCAACAGCAAATATATCTGTATTTTGGGCAACCAAAATACAGATCTGCTCAAAAATCAGATGCCAGTGAACATTCATATTTATATGTATACTGGTTGAGTATTTTTGGTTTGGGTTTGGGTGGTTTTTGTTTTTTGGTTTTCGTTTCTTTTCTTTGTCATTTCTTTTTAAAATTCTTCATTGATTGCATTCCAGATATTTATGGGAGTTGTTTTTGGATTCTGCTCTAAGCAAGTAGAAGTAAAAGGTTAAAATAGCAGGCTCAAACCTCGGGTGAGTCTAGGCCCTGTGTGTTGGCTGGGGAGAGGAGCCGTGGGGACAGACTCTTCTCTAATTGCCTCTCAATAGACACAAATCTCATGCAATCAGCAAACCTTAGAATGCATGAGCTGTAGTAAATAGCTATGTGGTAATCAAAAAGCTTTGTTTGGGTGTAGGGGGGTTTATTTGGTGGTTTTTCACAGTTGTGGTGGGTTTGATTTTTTTGTTGTTGTTTTGTTTCATTTTGGGTTTTTTTGAGGGGGGAGGTGCCCATTTATGCTGCACCTCCAGAATACAGGCAAAAAGCACTAGCAAAAGTAGGGCTGTGGAATGGATGTGGTGGGCAAGCATGTGCTCCTTTGTGTTCTGGGCAAGAGCTGAGGGTCCTGGCATGAAAAAAATGTAGAAATACCTTCACAGCCTTTCAGACTGAGAGTTGGGACATGACATATTAGGATGTGGTGTGACAGCCAGGATTACTCAATGCTGATGTTGTTAAAATCTATCAGTCCCTCTCTAGATCATAAAAGCAGCTGCTGGCTGCTCTTTTACATTGCTCTTTTTAGCATTTGAATTTTTTTCTGAGGATTCATTATTTGTAAATCATTGATAATATGACACTCACAGGAAGTAATTTAAAAATCAAGCAGGAATCTTCATAAGATTATTTATTTTTCTCTGCTTTTATAGGTGTGTATTGTATTATTCTTATGTCATTGTGACCAAAGTGGCTGAATATGATATGAACAAGTGCACACAAAGGCTGTATTTCTAAAAAAGTCTGAGACCCTGCATTGACAGAGATGAGTTTTTATATTGCCTCCACATGAATAGTTACTTGCTATCAAGCTGCATTGCTGTTGTACAGCTGTGTGAGCTTCACTGTGCTTGACTAGCCCAGTGCGTGCAATTATATTAATGATGCTATTTCCTAAATCCAGATTTTAAACTTTGTCACTCTTTTTTTTTTTTTGGTACACTTTCCAATGTTTGCAACCCTCTCGCGGTGACTTGAGACACACCATCAGTTGTATGGTTTGATGTTACTATGAAGCAGGAATTCTTTGGATTCTGTTTTCTCTCATTTTTCCTGCCCACTAGTTTTACTCACACTATCAAATACTATATTCCAGTGGTGTATCAAATGGGGAGCAGTGAGATAGACAACCTTTAGTTTTAGGCTTAGGACTCAGATGCCTTTCAGTCCAAGTCAGTCACTGGGTTACCTTGCTTGAAGGAAGGGTCAGTGAGAAGAACCACAAAAGAAAAGGAAGTTATGGAAAGGTCATCAGGAGTGATAGCAATGGGGCAAGAACTGAACTCATGGACTTGGATCGTAAAGAATGAGGAACAGCAAAGAGACAGGTTTAGGCCAACAGAACAAAAGCAACAGAAAGGAGAAAATCAGTCAGGATTAATTTCACATCCTAGACCCAGCTGGAGTAAAAGAGGCCAAGACACTCCCAGAAGACTAATTCTCCCTGGGTAAACTGAGAATAGGCATGGTTCTCCCTGCTTCTAAAGCCTCGAGCTCACTCTTCTAACAAATTTTTCCCCATGAACACCTAGCACCTCAAAAGTGAGTAATTTAGAAAAACAAGGGTGGAGCCCAGAGCAGGTAGAAGGGTCAGGGAGGTGCTGTGAGAGAGCACAGCTAGGTGAAGCAGCCAGCACTAACAATTCCTAGTGCTTATTCCCAAAATATAACCAAATCATACTATGAAACAATAACTGTGACATAGACAGGTCCTGCTTTAGCTGTAATCACTTTTACTTAGAAGAATCCCAGCAGCATAGGAGATGCTGAGCTTTCCAGCTATCAAAAGGATACACACAAGTGCTAAGAAAGCAGAAAACCAAAAGGAAGGGGGTAGAGTGCAATAGGGAAAAAAAAAAAAAAGAAAAAAAAAAAAAAAAAAAAAAAAAAAAAAGCCAGAAATGCTTTTGTTAAATTTTTGAATCATGCTTCCACAAAAGGCAGCAGATCCCAACATAAAGTGATTTTCATCCTGTAATAAAGATAAAAATAATGTAAAACCTAGGCAGCATGACTTATTTAGAAAGATCTGAGGAGTAATAAAAGAGCCTGTGTGCAAACGTGTGTATGCCCACAGTTTCTTTAACAGCTGCATGGAACAACCTGTTTTAAATAAGAACAAAGGTGAACAAAGCCAGTTGCCAGCGCAGCTCACCAAACAAAGTTTTTAATGTGCATGACGTATGCTGTATAAAGTGTATTGCCTGAGATACAACAGCACAGAGTCCAACTTGAAGTCTTTTTCTCAGGCTTTTCCTATAAAGTCATGTTTCAAGAATTTACTGTATTTATCTTCGTTATTTATTTCTCTCTCTCCAAAATGCCCAATGGATCGCTTTGCTCACTATATCTTCAGCAGCAAATTAAAATCAGCCTCTTCCCTCCCTAAATATTCAAAATTTTCCTGTTCTATCAAGATGCCACTGAATCAATTTATATCTGTTGCACTCAGAGCAGACAACTGTAAGCAGAAAGTGGAGGTCAGGTCTGACTTACCAGATGAGTTTGACTTAACCAAGAGAAGGAAAGAAAAGAAAAACAAAATAATGATGGAAGATTTTCACTGCTTTGAAGCTTTTATGAACAAAAAAAAGTCTGGCAAGCACACAGTGTACCTTTTCATGTATGTAAGTAAACACAAATTTAGGAAAAGCTTTGCTTTGCACAAACAGAAGTATTTGGGCTTTTTGTAACATGTTGGAGAACTTGGAGAGAGTTGCAAGCCCTCTGCCTTCACTATAAATGTTACATGTGTTTCTGCAATGAAGGTAAAGAGGGAACTGAGAGCAGGGCAGTCTGCTAGGAAGGTCACAACACTCTGTTTACAGAGAATTTTATAATCAGGCAGTAATTTGTTACAAGTCTCTAAGAGCCACAAGAGGAATCTATTGCTGTGCATAGTTAGCATAATTAAATTTTTTAAGAGAGCAGGTTATCAGATAAATGTGTAGTCTATTAGCACATCTTTAAATTTTTAAACCAATTCCATCTTTTGCTTCCCAGTTACTTTTCTCTGTAGTACGCTATCATGCCAGATGCAAAGTATCATTTCTTACTTTCACAGATAAGTTGAAATTTGGGATTCCTATCTATTCCCTCTGCTGCTTTTACTTCTTGTTGTTTTTCTTATCTGGTCTCACAATGTTGCAAGTGCTGCTTTACTCAGGAATGTGTTTCTTGAACTGCTTCATCCCAATGAAAGTGTGAACAAAAAAATTCATGAGCAAGTTAAATTTTCCCAGCCTTTGAAGTGACTTAAAGTTGAAGGTGCTCTTGAGAAATAACAACATATGGAGTACCTTTATATTTTTATATAGACACATAATGTGATTTCTAAGCAGTAAAAGAAAAGCTGTAAATATTAAAGGCCTGTTTGACCTTAGCTGTGACATCCTACCTGACATCCCCCTATAGGTCTGGTACTGGCATACTGATGGGTACCCAGAGTAGTTGAAATGGTGATGGGAGAATAGTTCAGTTGTGAAATCTCATGGTGGCACAGACTTATCTCAACTAGCGCAGGTGTGTAGGCTCACCACTACCACACTGCTCTTTCTCTAACATCCTCTTGACATCCCTGAACTTTCTGCTCAGAGCTGACACCATGAAAACACAGATGAGGGAAGATGTGTCGCTTGGCAGTTCCAGCCTGGCCCAAGCGTGGCAACATAGACAAAAGAACAGCCATAGAAGATACGAGAGGACACCTAGAAGGGTTGCTGATTTGGGAGAGATGGGGATTAGAATAGAGTGCAGAGGTGAGGGGAGCCTGGGACTCAGCAGCGGCTGCAGCAGGACTGGGCTGAGCTGTGCAATGAGCTCAAAGCCCACAGCCAGCTGGGACGGGGTGTGTGACCAGATATCCTCCTGCCGAGCCAGCAGTGCCGGTGGAACAGAGCCTTGCTCCTGCCTGCTGATCACAGCCAAACCCATCTGTCAGCAGATAGTTTTGAAACTTGCTTGCAAAGTGCTCTATGCCTTTCTAGTATCAAACTGCCTCCAGGCTGACACCCTGCTATTGCTATAAATTATTTTGTTAACTTGGAGTGCAGACTTTTATGCAGGCTGTACAAAGGATTTAAACTCTTCTGATCTCCTAAAGTGCCCATATAATGCCACATCATTAAATTTCATTGGTCAGTATCTTAGTGTTTGCCATTGTGTATGCAGTTTCCTCTTTTTAAAGAATATTTAGCTCTACCAAACAATTGTTTGGATTGCAAAGGACACAGTAAGTAGAATAAGCAGAACATTGGTCTGCTCAATGCGTGTGATCATTTGTGATTGCACAATCAAACACACTTAGTACAGAAACCTTTCCTCTGACACTGGAAAAACAGAAACATACCAAGATGCATCAGCTTTGCACACAGGAAGTAACAATCTCTCTGTAGGACCCCAGCTTCATCTGTTGGAAAGCATTTAGTAAATGAGGTAAAGGAACATGAAATGGGAGAACATGATTAAGACTAGTATAGGTTTCCCTGGAAAATATGACTCTGCTGTTGTGTCAGTGTGACGGATTTCCTCCATGGTGCTAGTTAAGTCATGTGAAGCTAATTTACATGGCTTGTGAATGTTTTTCACTCTAAGAATGGTTCTCCTTTTGGGGAGCATATTTGATCTGGGCTCAGACATGCAGGAGTCTGGAGCATCCATTCCTGGGCACAGGCAAAATCACAGGGATTGTGATCTGCATGCACCATGCATGCACCCTGCTGCACTCTGAAACCCACAGCTAATGTACTCCAGAGCAGGTGTCCCAAGCAAAACCTTGGTCCCTTTGTGCTTCTACCTCCCACCCAGAAATTAATAATTCTGTTCTCAGCAGAGTCTAAAGAGGATGAGGTAAATAACGGCTTGAATTAAAAGCATAAAATCAGTCTCTAAGCACCTGCTTTTCCAACGAGCTCTGTCCAGCCTGTGTGCTGAATAAGGGTCCTAAGGAAAAAATAATGAAAGAACATGAAATTAGACAGCTTCTCAAAAATGTAAACTCACATCGATACATTTTTAGTGGATAACAATATGTGAAATTATATGCTTTCAGTGTTTTTGGCTATTGAAAGCTTCCTAAGAAAAGTGGAAGGTGAACGAGAAGGGGAAGAGGAAATCAAAGGCAAAAGAGAAAGGGAAAGGGAAAGGGAAGACTTTTTCCTAGTTCCCCTCACGAGGTCTGAAAAAGTGTGAGCAATCCAGGGAATCATTAGGGAAATAGAAGGAATCCTCAAGTTCTTTTATGCTGTTTTGGGAACAAAAGGGCTGGTTTAGGACTTCTTTAAAGCAGGGAGCTAGCAGAATGGTGCTTTTCAGACCTCACCAGACTTGGTAAGGCTTGCTACTATGCATGGATTTTCAAAAACAAACACTCCCGTATACTAAATCCCCAGGGGATTTTCTTCATGTATTCATGCTTTTATCAGCCGATCTTAAGATCAGCCAGCGGGTACCAAAAGTAGTACTGCCACTTCAAACACCGGGAAGACAAGAGGAAAGCAACAGGAACTTTTGTTGAGCCAGCGGAATGAATCGGCAGCTGGGACTGGGAAGCAGCCCTTCGTGCATCCCAGTCCAGTTAAGCAAAAGCAACTCCCAGCGGTTCTCTGCCATTAAATTATCATTTCTTAATCGTCCACCTATGAGCTGTACCTCCAAGGAGCCCGCAGGGGCTGTCAATAGCAATCCCCGGGAGAGCAGGGGCAGAGGGAAGCGCTGGCAGCCGGCGGCGGCTCGGCGGACCCCCGGCGGACCCCCGGCGCTCCTGCCCGGCCCCGCGGCTCCACCCCCGCCCGCCCGGGCCAGCGCAGAGCGCGGGGCGCAGCCTCACCTGGCGGCGGCGCGGAGCCGGGCCCCGGCACTGCCCTCCTCGGTTGCTTAAAAAAAAAAAAAAGAAATTAAAAAGAATAGGTCTAGTTATAAGGTAAGAGAGTTGTTTTCTTCTTTTTCTTAATTGTATTTTTAATTTGAGCGCCGCTAATTGCTGTGTACATGCGCAATTCGCTGGCTCAGTGAGCGCACCGGGCAGTGGCGTAGGCGCGGGCGGGACGGAGCGCGGCTGGAGCGGAGTGTGCGGGGAGCGGACGCGCCGGGATGCTCGGCGGCCCCGGCTCCAGGCGAGCTGGACGGAGCAGCACAGCACTGAGCGGCCGGCCCGGCCCCGGGCTCATGTAGCGTTGGGCTGGAGCCTTGGAAGGTGCACCTGGTGGGGCTGTGCTGTGCGGATTCCCCTCCCGAGCCGAGGGGTCAGGGAAGGATAACCGCAGCCCGGAGACAGGTTTGGCAATTCTCATCCCTCAGCTGAAAACTGCTTCGCCTTCGCTCTCAGATACTGTGTGCCTGCTTTCTGTGCATCCCCTTTCCCCTCCTCTAACCTCCAGAATTAATGTGGGTGATACTGTTTTGTAGTCTGAAGGGATGTCGGTCGGGTTTTGTTGTTAAATGTTTTTGGTGTTTTTCTTACGTGAACAGTGTGCTGGAAAGGTGGGGGGACACTTAATCTAGTAAGTGTTCTTATACCAAAATACTGCCTTTAGTCACTGTTAAGTTGTAGTAAGACATTTTCAACACAAATTAACTATTTCAGCAAACTGGATTTTAATTTTTACCAAATCAGCGTTAGATCACAAACTGTTTTAGATTACAAGCAATGTGTCCTCCTAAGGAAGAAAACATTTCCTTTACTGCCAGTATATTTTGGAAACTATCATGTAGTTTAAAAGTAACAAGAATATTAATTTGCTTGTTATATAGTTTGATACAATCACTTTCCAAAAGTTAATTCAGCAATGAAGAACATGCACTTTTTTACACTTTCAGTTTGTATATTAGGTAGCCACAAAAAATTGTCCTTAGGTTTACTAGAACCAATGGCTTTTTAAAAAAAGCTTGTATTTGTTTTCAGAGTTGACCCTGTGATAAACTGAACAAGAAGTTGGAAAGTTCTGTAGTAAGGTCATTCAAACATTTTTTTCATTCTTTACCTTTAAAATGTAGTGGATAGAAAGGAAAAAGTAACACAGATGTGCTTTATTCTTTTTCTTGCCATGGGATCTGATCTCGTTTACATATTTCTTCTCCCAGTTGAGATGGATATATGGGAAGAAGTGAAGCTGATGATTTGAAAGTGTGACCTAATAGCGTAATTTAAGTCTTAGGCCCAATTGTTTTGTTTCCTAGAGAGCCTGACCATCTTTTGGCTCTCTTTGACTTCAGCTGAAGTTATAAGTACTCAGAACTTGTAAAATTCAGCCTTTTGGGTATCTCAGCCTGGCCCCAAACACAGAAGCACTGGGAAATAGTCCTGACATGTGGAGGATTTCCCAGCGGCTGTAGAAATAATCTTCAAAATCAGCTGTTGTACATTAAACAGGGAGAAAAAAAAAAGGGAACTCCTTTATTGAGTTAAACCACCTCTTGCTGGTTTTCATTGTCCTGGGATTACAGACTCTCACATCACTTAATGGGCAGCAGCTTTCTAGCTACCACTAGGAAGTTGTCGAGTCTCTCTAACTCTGCACGTACAGTAGCAAACTTTGGGTGCGAAGTGGAAAGATGAGTTTGTGAAGACATTTGCTTTCCCAGTGGAAATTCCCTTGGGATTGCACAGAAATGCTGTTGGCCCCTCAGGAGAAAGCAGCCTTCATCAGCCCTCAGTCTGCTGATCCATAGAGTGACCAAGTCCTCATTAATGTATTTGCCTTAACCCCCACTTACTGGCCATCCGTGAAATGGGATAAAAGTCATTACACCCCATAGCAACAGACTTTTTGGAATGTAAATGGCAAAATAAGGCACTACAGGAGTGGTAAGTCACATGGCTTTGTGCTAGAGCAGCAATGAGAAACTTCGTGGGTCTCCAGGCTGTGTTAAAGTCTTTTAGAGACCTTATCTTCTTGCCTCCTTTCCATCCTCTTTTTTCTAACTGGAGTTCCTCCTGCTGCCAGTTTTGATAGCTGGAGAAATAGCTCTCCATTTCTCCATATTGCCCTCCACATTAGCCCCTCCTGTGAAAGCTTAATTAAACACTGGGAGACACCTTGGGAAGCTTAGCTTTGTTTGTTTGCAGAGCAGTGGGCTAAAACAGGCCAACACAACTGAAACATGGTGCTGGAATGTTGACATGTATGCAAACCATGGGAGCAGCCTATGGCCTTTCAGGGCATCCTCTGGCTTTCCCAGGATTTCCTTGTGTAGGTGAGTGCCCATTTCTATGCTAGAGGTGGAAAAGGCTGTATGAGTACCTGTGATGTTTTCTCATCTTGATGGAAGTACAAACAGAAAGGGAGATACACACACTGGTATAATCTTCAATAAATGCTGCGGAGGGCTATTCCCTTCTGCATGCTCTGTTTGGAACACTTGGAGGTGAATGTTTTTTTGAGGGGAGCCATGATGAAAGAAATGAAGCCACATCTCTGGAGGGATAGAGTTGTAGCTATCAGCATCCCACTGCACTTCTGTTGATCAATTCATAGCTTGGAGGACGGAAGGGGAAGCAGAAAGACAGTGCAGTGAAACACTTCAGCACCAAACCTAAAGGAAGGAGGAGAGGGAGAGCCTGGTTATTACCCATCCACTCCTACATTTATCCTTGCTGGCTACTTCCATCACACCATTCATGAAAGTTGTTAAAACTAATTCCATAGTTGCTCTTCCTCCAGTCTGATGTCTGCTTTCTTTGCAACTGAGATTGGTTGCTGAAAGTCTCCAGGCTCCTGCCTCCCCAGCACGGCTGCCAACAGAGCTCTCCTGCTGCCCTAGTGCTGCCCAGTGTGGCTGTGAACAGCTAAGGCTTGTGGGGATCCAGGAGAGGCAGCTCCCTGTGCAGCAGGGACCACGTCAGGTTGTATCAGTAGCTTCTGTACTCCAGCATCCTGCACCATGCCAGTCAGTCATTTTTACAGAACAAAATCAGAGCAGCATCGTCCTGGGAAGTTTGTTTTTAACTAAGGCAGTTAACAGTTTGCACACAGCCATCATACCTAAGGCTTTGCTGCTTATTTATACAGTACTGCAAAGGGTAAAATGTGCTTCCCTTGAGTACTGGACCTGTTCCTCAAATACAGTGGGGAGGACAGATAGTAAGGAGAGGGAGAGACCACCAGGGCCCCCATGGCAGCAAAAGACCATGTATTCAGGGACTGACTAGGGCTGGATGCTTTGGCATAGTACTTGTGGTAACCCGTGGGGAAAAGAGGTACCACACAGACTGCAGCAGTGCTGTCCACAGAGAGGCAGGCAGTTTGGTGTCTCTCTTGGCAGGGAACTGGATCACATCTACATGCTTACCTGCTAGGGTCTTGATGCCAAACCCCTGAGACTTTCACTGATGAATGCAGACTATCCAGTTGGATCCAAACATTCCTCCCCATTTTTAAAAAAAACACAAACCAAGACAGCACATGCAGAGACTGGGTTGGGGGGTATCAAATTGTTGGATTGTCAGTGTTTTGGCTGTATCTAATGTTTCATTATTAAAGGTCGTTTTGTTTCGATTTTGATCGTGAAGGCAGGTGCTTTCAGCCTATTGACAATCCAGAATGCAGTTGCTCTGGCTAACACATTGAAGACCAGGTGCTGGGAGTGTGAAGGGCTTTAAGTGTTGCATAGGAGCCCATGGAGATCAGTGTTACTTAGCAAACATTAGCAGCAACAGTCAGATGAGAAGCCTGATAGCAGCAAACTGTGAGGTGCTGTGCTGTGAGGGTCAAGAGGGGACAACCTCACCTTGCAGTCCTGCTGAAACTCCAGTTTAACCACTGAGGTATGAAAGTTGTACAAAAATCAAAAAGGAGGAGCAAGCTTAAACTCAGCTTTATTTTAGTGTCTAGAAGTAACACTGAAAAGGTCGATATTTAAATTACTTTTGCAATTAACACACATATTTGTGTGCTGCCCTCCCATCTCTCCCCTGCAACAGGATTTTAGAAGCAGTTCCTGTAGACATGAAAAACAGAAGTATTGTCAAGTATCTTCTCTAAAAGTTGGCTTATCATATCTGAGACATGTAGTTTCCCTGTGCTAAAGCTGAGGCAGAATGAAATGCTGAATGTTGCTTTATTTTCCTAGGGGGGCCAAGCTGGTTATTCCCCACTGCTGGCACTCCTACAAGGGAGTGACAGGGCCAACATGCTTTCTTCTCTTGCTCAGCCTCCCTACTGGCATTTTTTGTCTTAGTTTAACAGGTATTTGCATTTTTTTTTTTTTTTCAGTACTGGCTTTCTCGGCAGTATTCCCCAGTAGGCTCTCAGGTAATCCCGTGGAGCCATGTGTGGCCAGTGCATTATTTTGCACTCTGCTTAGCAGCCTGGCTGGCGTGTACTGCCTGCAGCAACTGCTGGGTGAAAATCACATGTGCAGGCCTAGGAATTACAGATCTTAGACAGTTTTGTAAGCATCTCTAAGCTTTTGGGTGTCAAGATTGAAAAAAAAAATAAAAGCTGCCTTCTGGGTTTCTTTAATTTATAGGGATCACCTTAAAATTTTCCTGTGGGACAAAGGAGGCTGGAAACATTCTCCTATGTTTGTGACTTTGGAAGACGGGTCATTTAGACCACCACCAGATTCGGCTATGCTGTTCTGTCATGGCAAACAGTATTTTTGTGGAAGGGTACATACTATTCCTTTAAAGATGTAGCCTGGGGAGATGAGGAAGAGTTCTTGGCTAAAACATTTGCATGAAGCAGTGTGACAGAGCAGCCAGGGAATATATTGCATGCTAATAAAGTTCCTTCTTCAGTATGAAAAGTGCATGCTTTGTGAATGACAGTGGGTCTCTTTTTTACCTTTTGACATTCTAACTTGACCAATAATGAGGCATCCACCAGCACGCCTTTTCAGTCCTTTCCAGAGAGCTGCCACAACTAAAAAGACTTTTTTGAGAATAATCTGTGACCCAGCAAGGTTGGCTGCAATGTTTGTTTGTTTTCCTCTCTACCGCTGGTTCCTACTATTCTCTTACTCCCACATCCTATCCGGATCTTGTTTTCAAATGCATTCTTCAGCCTTCTTCCCTACCTGCTGCATCCTGTGTTCTGCTTTCTGACTTCCTTCTCTTTTCTTATAGCTTTTCTTTCCAGTTCCTTTTGGTTCTGGTCCCCCAGGAGCAAGGAGTGAAACATTAACAGTTGCTGAGTACCGAGTTAATCTGGCTTTTGCTAGGAGTGTAGAGTTCAGGTGAGGGCTCTGGGAAACATCCTTTGTGCATGCCACTGTGCCCCGGGGCCCTTGGCACAACTTCATTGCTGGAGTTGCAGAGAGAACTGTAAATCTGTCCTCAACCTGCTATCATCTACAATCCAAAGTGTAAGATAAAAATATTGATAAAAGTTGATCTTTGCTTAGATATGGATGTTCTAGTTACTGCAAGTTAATTACCAGGCATTAATTGCTCTGCTATTTCCACCTGGATGTGCATCATAGTTATAAAAAGGAAGCTGAAAAGCTTCAGACGTAGGGTAAGCAAAGCAAGTGGATTTGAACTCTCTCAAGTCTTGATTGAGGATATGGGAACTGTAGGTGCTGTGACAGCAGTTTGGAAAATATATTATTTCACAGTAAATTCAGCAGGCATACCTGTGTCTTTCTAAGTCAGACTGCTGCTTTTACAATGAGACTCTTAGATTGGTTGGGGATACATCCCTGTGTTATCTGTACTTCTTTGTCAATTGAGGATCACCATCCTCAGAAATCAGTACTTAGAATGTGCAGGAACTTCCTATGTTGATGTCAACATACCCTGAATATAAATCACAGGTATAAAATAGTTATATTACTCCATGTTGCATGGCTAAGGTGAGGTAATGTATGTCTTTATTATCTTTCTGAGGAGACACCTAATTTGTGTATGGTGAGCTTTATTTTGTCTGAAAACACAGCTTTAGAGACCATACAGAGAAGATCATTTTCCAGATGAGGTCAGCTGTAGCCAAAGGTTTGACTAGTCTGATCTTTGTAGTCCACAACATCTACTAAATGGAAATGTAGAAGAAACCTTTTAACATAATAGTCACTGTGCTGGAAAATTTATCTTCTGCTAATTTCATATGCCTGTGGTGCCCAGATGGTTATCAGTTGTGTGCTACTGTAATCTTCTGTCCTGCTGGTTTATTTGTAACCAGGATTGGTCTGTTTATGTGTGGCTACATATGGCAATTAGTTTAAAACTTTTACCTTATTTTACATGTTTTTCTGTATGCAAGACATAACGAGGAATCCACCTTAAAAACCAAATTTGGTATAAATGGATTAGCGAGTAGATAATACCTGTCCTGCTAAGATACTATATACTTTTACCAACAACATGCTAACAGACAAATAAATGTGAAGAAATCAAAACCTGATGTATTTGCTATCTATACACATATAAAATTTTACTGTGTTTCAGATTTCTAGATGATTTTATGTATTTTTAATTTAACTTTTGTAATTCAAAATACTTGGTTTGGGAATATAACTGTAGTAGGTAGTTATTTCTTGAAGGCAACCATTAATAAAGAAGCTAAAACAAAGGTGATTTTAGAAATAGAGATATGCATACACAGACATATATATATATTTTTAGTCTAATGCCTCTCTTCTAACTTGTTTCAGGTTGAAGAAGCTTCTTGAGCAGGAGAAGATCTATCAAGCCCGGAAGGAGAAGGAGCATACAAAGAGAATCAATAAACTAAGAGAAGAACTAGTCAAGCTCAAATCATTTGCACTCATGCTGGTGGATGAAAGACAAATGCATATTGAACAACTTGGTCAACAAAGCCAGAAAATACAGGACTTAACCCAAAAACTAAAGGAAGAAGAAGAAAAGCTTAAAATTATTAGTGCAAAAACAAAAGAAGATGGACAAAAACTGATGAAATTAGAGGCAGAACTTGAACACAAAACATCATCATTTTGTCAAGAACATGAGGAGATGACTGCTAAACTAGCTAATCAAGAGTCACATAATAGACAGCTAAGACTCAAGCTAGTGGGGTTGACTCGCAGAATAGAGGAGCTAGAAGAAACAAACAAAAATCTTCAAAAAGCTGAGGAGGAACTTCAAGAACTAAGAGATAAAATAGCGAAAGGAGAATGTGGGAACTCTAGCTTAATGGCAGAAGTGGAAAACCTCCGTAAGCACGTGCTTGAAATGGAGGGGAAAGATGAAGAGATCACAAAAACCGAATCCCAGTGCAAAGAGCTGAAAAATAAACTGCAAGAGGAAGAGCATCATAGCAAAGAGTTGAAACTTGAAGTGGAAAAATTGCAGAAAAGAATGTCAGAATTAGAGAAGCTGGAAGAAGCTTTCAGTAAAAGTAAGTCGGAATGCACTCAGCTATACTTAAACTTGGAGAAAGAAAAAAATATGACCAAGGATTTGATAAATGAGTTGGAAGTGGTGAAGACTCGAGTGAAGGACCTTGAGACATCTGAAAGCAAGTTGGAAAAGGCCGAAATAAGCTTAAAAGATGACCTTACAAAGCTGAAGTCGTTTACTGTGATGTTGGTTGATGAGCGAAAAAATATGATGGAAAAAATAAAACAGGAGGAAAAAAAGGTTGAGGGTCTAAACAAGAATTTTAAAGTTGAGCAAGGGAAAGTTATGGACGTAACAGAGAAATTGATAGAAGAAAGTAAGAAATTTTTGAAACTGAAATCTGAAATGGAGGAAAAAGTATCTAGTTTGACAAAGGAAAGGGATGAGTTAATTGGCAAACTGAGAAGTGAAGAAGAAAAATCATCTGAATTAAGCTGTAGAGTTGACCTGTTAAAGAAAAGAATTGATGGTATGGAGGAAGTAGAAAGAGAAATTACAAGAGGTCGAACTAGGAAAGGAGCAGAGCATGGTTGTCATGAGGACAACAAGATTAAGGAACTTACCATTGAAATTGAAAGATTGAAAAAACGTCTCAAACAACTGGAAGTGGTTGAAGGAGATTTGATGAAGACTGAAGATGAGTATGATCAGCTAGAGCAGAAATTTAGGACTGAACAGGATAAAGCTAATTTTCTTTCTCAACAGTTGGAGGAGATGAAACTCCAGATTGCCAAAACGAAAGCAATAGAAAAAGGTGAAGTAGTGAGCCAGGAGGCAGAGCTGAGGCACAGGTTTCGTCTGGAAGAGGCCAAAAGCAGAGATTTGAAAGCAGAAGTTCAAGCACTTAAGGAAAAAATCCATGAGCTCATGAACAAAGAAGACCAGCTTTCTCAGCTCCAAGTTGATTATTCCGTTCTACAGCAAAGGTTTATGGAAGAGGAAAACAAAAACAAGAGCATGGGACAGGAAGTTTTGAACCTGACAAGAGAGCTGGAGCTTTCTAAGCGTTACAGCCGTGCTCTGAGGCCCAGCATGAATGGGAGAAGAATGGTTGATGTTCCCTTGACATCCACCGGCGTGCAGACAGATGCTTTAAGCAGTGAAGCAGCAGAAGAAGAAACTCCAGCAGTGTTCATAAGGAAATCCTTCCAGGAGGAGAATCATATCATGAGCAATCTGCGACAGGTAGGTCTGAAAAAACCCATGGAGCGTTCTTCAGTGCTTGAGAGATATCCTCCAGCAGCAAATGAGCTTGCTATGAGGAAATCCTGGATACCATGGATGAAAAAAAGGGAAGCTGGGGCTCAGACAACTCCTGATAAAGGAGCCCGAACCCACAGTAGTCCAGCACATCCTGGGGAGGTTGTCCTTTCACCAAAGCAGGGTCAACCTCTTCACATTCGAGTGACACCAGACCATGAGAACAGTACAGCAACTTTGGAGATAACCAGTCCATCTGCAGAAGAATTTTTTTCAAGTACCACTGTCATTCCTACTTTGGGAAATCAGAAACCACGAATAACCATCATTCCCTCTCCAAATGTTATGCCACAGAAAGGAAAAGGCAGTGAAAGTCCCATGGGCCCAGATCGTTCCATGTCTCCAGTCACTATTACAACATTCTCCAGGGAAAAGTCCCCAGAGGGAGGGAGAGCACCCTTTGCTGACAGACCTGCATCGCCAATTCAGATCATGACAGTATCGACATCTGCAGCACCAGCAGAAATCTCTGTCTCTCCGCAGTCACAGGATATGACCATGGGAAGGGCTGTCTTCAAAGTCACGCCAGAAAAGCAAACCGTCCCGACTCCAATCCGCAAGTACAATGCCAACGCCAACATTATTACAACAGAAGACAACAAAATCCACATTCACTTGGGTTCCCAGTTTAAACGTTCCTCCAGTGCCGTGCCTGATGGCGCGAGCCCTGTGATAACAGTCCGACCAGTGAACATCGCGGCAGAGAAAGAGGTGGTGACTGGTACTGTCCTTCGATCACCTCGGAACAACCTGTCCCCGCGACCTGCAGCCAGCAAGGTGACAAGTACTATCACCATCACGCCTGTTACAACATCTTCCACACGAGGAACACAATCAGTGGTAAGCAGTGTGGTTTTCATGGCAAGGAGAAGGACAAACCGTAGCTTCGGTCTGAGACACCAGTAGAGAAAATAGGAGGGGTGAAGAGAAACTTTTGTCTTCCCTACATGTCTTTCAGGCTCAAGCTTAATCATAAAATCAGAATTTGCCCAATTCATGTATTTTTGTACCAGTGATGGATGCTGATATGCTTTTGGTATTATCTCCCAAAGCAGTTAACTTCCAGAGGAAGTCCATTCAAAGTTCTTTTCATAATGGCAACCCAGTAAAATTACAAGTGAGAGACAGAGGGACATGCATGATGGAGATTACAAAGCAGGAAACTGTATTTTTATTTTTCATGAGTGCAATTTCTGAATTTTGAAAATACACCTCATGTTTCTTTGGCCCAACTGGCAGGTCTTTAGACTCTAATTATGCAGGCTGGCATTTCTTTGATATAATCCCATAATCCCCATATGATTCAGTTAATATCTGCTATATTATTGAACTCCAAAGGAATAAATAAGCAGACATATTATCATTGCTTACAGCTCTTTCTATTCCTCTGAACTTCTGTAAGTGCTGTATTACAGTAGAGCTTCCTGTAGCTTTTTTTTTGCTTTCTCTTTGGGCTTCTATGGTGGTACCCCAGCTTCTTTTTCATACTGGAAGAGTTCTCACCTCTGTCTTAAACCATAGTGCACAGTATTTATTGATAGTCCTCCCCCAGTTTATTATTGGACGTGTTTTTATTGCTTTAGTTGGAAGTACCCTGGGAAAGAAGAATTTATCCAAACCAGAAAACCATCAGTACTGTATTAGTTCAAAAACTTAGCTAGACAGAGTCTGCAACAGATGCTTAGGGGAAGATTATTTTGAGTGGCTAAACACACAGTAATGTTTCTCCCAGTGTCTGTTCCCAGTTTTTGGCAATAGGTGGGTATTTCTCTCTGAACCAGAGCCTGTAGCTGCATCTTTGTCTTTAATAGACCATGGCAGAGTTTTCTTCTATTTATTCTTTTAATTGCTTTTTGAACTCATTTACACTGTTGTTTCCACAACGTCAGGGGGCAGTGAATTCTGTTGTGGGCTTTGGAAAAAGCTCTTTTGTTTGATACCTTTTATGCAATACCTTCATTGGTTACAGCCTTTTTCTTGTATCTTGACAAATACTGAATAGTCATCCCCTACTCATTTGTCTGTGCTGCTCTGGAGTCAGCAGACCCCTACAACATGCCTTATCAGCCATCTCTTTCCAAGCTGAAATGTTAAAGTGTATTTAAGTTACACTTTCACAATTTTGGAGATAAGTTTCCATTCCCATTTAAGGCTTCTAAATTAAGAAAACTTGCATTTATCACACAGATCTGTTTGGGATTGCACATGCACTTGCTCTCTCTTCCCAGGTATATAATGTATTGTAGATACTTTATTATACAGTGCTTCCCTACATATTAGAGGCAACTATTCATTTTTTAAAGTCTTGAATTAATTTACAAACTCCTTTGTCTCTCAGAAGCCTGGAAAACTGGGGTTTTTTAACTTTTCTTTTTAACTAGATGTCTGTCTCTACTGTGATGATGCAGCGAACCATGGCAGACAAAACTTTTTTGGTTTTTTCTGGCTAAAAACTGGCTTCTTTCTTCACTTTATCCTCCCTGATTTGGAATGTAAGGAAAATAGTTCAGCCATAAGATTTACTTTATCTTATACTTGCTTTGTTTTTTAATGTCCCTAGTCAGCTGAGCAGGCAACTTCAAACAAGCTTAAATGCGTCTTTTCCTCCCCAGCCTCTTGGGGAAAAAAAAGTGCATTCACCATCTGTTTTGCAAATGACAACTTTACAAACACACTTCACTGCCCCTAGTCAGAGAACCCAAGCTGTGATCATTTACTCAGTAACCCTAGACGAAACCAACAGATACAGTTTTGAGGGTTTTAGTTAATAAAATCGAACAAGACGAACTGATACACAGCTGCTTTCTTAGCTCACTGGTTTTAATTTTTGTCTTAACTCTCCTCACACAAGATGCTTTGTACAATGTATTAATGCCTTTTCTATGGCAGCCTATGGATTTGGATAGTTCTCACAAAAACAGAAAAAATGGTGTTTAGTCCTCCTTAGCTTGATTAAAGTCAAACTCACTCCCAGGAAAATACTTGGACTATCCTAGCAGACCTAGGATATGATTTTTTTATTGCAAATGGATCACAAAGACCAGAGGATATGGCGACCAAGAAGAGCCTGCTTTTTAGTCTTCCTTTAGCACATCGGCCCAAATTTCTGTTCTCAGGACAGTTCATGTAGTTTACAGAAAAAATCCCACATAATAAACCCGAGTATTCTTAGTGAAAAAAACCAAAACAGTGGTGCCTACATCCTGTTTTTTGATATAGGCCTTACATTTGGTTATAAGATTGCTGGTGAATGTGGATCTTCTTTGGCTACCAGGATGGGTGTCAGTCCTATAATCACTTAATCCCTGTGCTCCCCACCTCCTACAAGCCTGGCATTGAGTGCCAACTGTTTATGCTGCCAGGGTACACAGTGACTCCAGTGCCATGCAAATGTGCAGGGAGCAGAGGGAATCCTGGCTGCAGCAGAGCCAGCCTGGTGGCACAGCACCAACCATGCAGAGCGTTCTGTGACTACGGCAGGAGGGCCCAGCTGAGAAGCTGTTGGGTGCCAGAGCCAACGGGACAAGTGTTTGTGCAGCTGTGAGGCCACTTGCAATTGGACAGCACTTAGTTTGAGATCGGCATCTAAATGTAGCTCTTTGTAGGTGTCCCATGTATGCTCTAAGCTGCTGCCAGAGCTCCTGGAGGTGCAGGGGGCAGCTCACTTGCCCGTGCAGAGGTGTTGTGGTGCTGGCTGTGTGCCTGTGGAAACTGAGACGTGTGTGAGGCTGGGAGGGATAACAGACCTGTACCTTTCTGCAGTGGCAGCTGATGGGACAGCTCAGGTGGCATGAGATGCCTCAGCATGGGCAACTGAGTCAATCTTTAGTCATCAGTCCCATGTCAACACTGAGGCCTGTGTGCTGGCTCTGTGCTCACTGGGGCGTGATCCAGCCGAGGCAAGGCTAGCTTCTGTGTGAGCTGAATTGCCCACTGGCTCTGCTGACAGTCTATATTGACTAGATCTCAAGTCCCACCCTTTCAGGATAAAGTTACCTAAACATACTTTATTTTAGTGCCATTTTCAGTGCTGTCAAGTAGTCTACCTACCTTCCAGCTGCTTTAACAGAAGTTTTAGGTCTCTTTGGATAATATGTCTTGTCTACCAGCCCTGTGTACATTGCTTGAGTAGCCCAGGGCATTTCAAATTGCACAAGGTATCTGTTGGTAACTGAACCATTTCTGTCCAGGGCAAGCCGAGGCCTGATTGGATTGAGAACAAATGCTGAGAAAGCACTTTTGTAATTAAAATATTCCAGAAGCCAGTGTGAGCATGAAAGCATTCTCTTTGTGTGTCAATAAAATGCACCAAGCAGTTACAAACCATCTGTTACAAACCACTCAAAGATGCTACATGTTCTGTATTTGCTTTTTTATCCTTTAATGAGACTGCCCAACCTTACTGCAACTTCACAGGTTAATACACCTGTGTCTGCTGTGAGAGCTGATAATGACTCCACCATAGCAGCTGCATGTGTTCATCTTACTCTCAGTAATGTCTTGTGTAACCTCAATGGGTCCCTGTTCCAGCACCACATCTTGCCTTGCTAGCTCAGATCCAGCTTGCATCACCCAGTGTCCTATGGGGCCGCATCTCGGGCACTCCATTCCAGCTGTGTAAGTGTTGGTTTCTGGTTGGAGCTACATTCCTGGATCAGCCAGAAGACAGCAGCCTACAGACAAACAGGGCTGCAAGGAATGGTTTTGAGTTCTTGGAAGAAACGATTGAGAGACAGGCAGTCGTGTGGGTTCTCTGCCACAGATGCTACAGACGCGGACTGGATGTGTTCTCTGTTTGCTGCCCCTGCTCGCACCCGAGGGCACAGCCGGCTGGGGAGGCACCATTGTGCCATCTCACTTGGCAAACACAAAATGCTTTTGCAGCTGCCTGGGAAGCAGGCGTTAGCTTCCAAGCGATCATCACGTTAGTATGCTGGAATGAAGGCAACTAAGAAATTTAAAGCAAGTTAGAGTTCTTTTCAAAGTGCTTTTGAGTGATTTAGGCTTGAAATGAGTAACTTGAAAGCGCCCAAATCCTTAGTTAATAATTTACATGTGAATAAAGCTGAAGAAATGCCTGAGATTCCAGCTACTCCATTTGATTGCCTCATGTTTACACACTGTGGAACTCTTTCAGGGAGTACAAGATGTTTGTCATTTGGGTTCCCTGGGATGTTGACATATTTTCCAAGGCTGATGGAATGCATTTGCATGTTTTGCCCTACAGAATTGTATGGGCCTAACTTGTTTTGACATCTACATGTGAGTTCCATATTAGCCTTTAGACTGCTATTGTAAATGTTGCTTTTAGTTATTGAAAATGGCTTCCTTCCTGTCAGGCAGACAGCATTCAAGTTTTCCAATTGTGATTTTTTTTTTTGAGTGTACACATGGGGTTTCGAACTGTTCTTAGAAGATTAAGGAATGGTTTTCCTTTGCATGCTCAGGATGCAGACAGAAAGCTCTGATGCCACTGGCTGAAAAACATTTTTAGAGCATTTTAAAGTAAATTTACAAATGCATCTTGCAGCTGACATGGGTCCCCAATCCAGTCTATTTCAGCAGTTTAGTTTTATTTTGCTTATATGTCATAAGTTGCAGAGTTTTGTCATTTAGCAGGTGGGTCTAGCTAGGATTTTCCAGGATCTTAGGAGAATTGTTCTCTTTTGTGAGATCAAAGTCTATCTGAACAGCAGTGTCAGTTGCATATGAAATTCAGCCGAGACACTGAAGTTGTCACCATTGTCATTTGTGCCTGTATTGCACACTGCAGGAGATAAAGCCCATTTTCCTTTCAGAGTTGTCATGTTTGTAAGTATTTTCTTGAAGCCATCGTTCATATGGAGTAGCTCCAGTTTTGACCTCGGAGAGTACGCGCATCACTATCTGGCCAAGAGGGACAGAAAATAGCAGTTGGCCCTTTTGAGTCTTTTCATCCTATCCAAGTACTCCTTGTGCATTTACACGGTGAGATTTGGTTGCTTAAGCATATGTGCTGATTGCAGTTCCAAAGCTACAGGATAGCTTTGGCCTGGTCTCCAGCTGGGGCTCTAGAAGGGCACCGGAGATGTGTTGGGTCTGCCAGCCTCACTTAGGCTGTTCTTTGGTTTTTAATCCTGAAGTACTCAAACTTGAGGATGATAAGTGTGCTTGCTAGGCTGTTGTCCAGGGCGGAAGACTGGCAGAGATAGTAAAATTACCATGTCCACACTGCCTTGAGGTATCCTTGGCAATCAGGGTTGGCAGCTTCACCCTCACCAGAGTTTCTCAAGTTGTGATTAGGGCTTGGAGAGGGAGAGCCCTTTCCCACATCCCCCCTGCCACAGCCACAGGAAAAGGAAATCCAAATCTTTTCTCTATTTCTTTCCCAGCCCCTTGCTCTTCTCAGTGCAGAAATAAGTGGCCCCAGCCACGAGCTCAGTATACTTTGGGAAGTAAAATTCAATTTTATTTATAAATGCTGAGTGATCATGCCGCAGCTCCTAAAATTTGGCAGTTACCCCAGGTTTATCATTAGCCTGACCTGACTATGCTATTCTGAGGGCCTGTGCTAGTGTCTATACAAGATGCTAATATTGTACCTGTCTTGACAGCCAAGCCAGTGTTGTAGTAGCCTCTAAGGCCATCCTGCACTGTGTCATGCTGTAGAATTGGAGATTTACACAAATTCCCATCCTTATGACATCTTGATTCAAAACACTGGACCTCAACTCTGGGAGACTTGTTTGATCCCAACCGTGCCTTTGGCCCTACTCTAGCAGTATGTGCCAAGGCCAGATTCCAAGTGTGACTGTTACTTTGCTAATAGGTAAGATTTGGGATATTGTTGTTTGAGAGGTAAATGAAGAACCAAAGAAAAGTGTAAGATGAGCACGTAGGAGAAGAAGTCCTTAATTCACAGCATTTTTCTCTGTCTCTTTGTTTTGCAGACAGGACAGGATGGGTCATCCCCGAGACCTACACCCACCCGCATTCCTGTGTCAAAAGGTATGAAAGCAGGAAAGCCAGTAGTGGCAGCCCCAGGAGCAGGAAATGTGACAAAATTCGAGCCTCGTGCTGAGACTCAGTCTATGAAAATAGAACTGAAGAAATCTTCAGCCAGCAGCTCTGCCTCCCTGGGCGGGGGTCAGGGCTGATGGCGGTGGCTCAGGGGGTACGTTCTGCAGGTTTTACTGCTGCCATGGAAGTCAGCTCCCCTGTCTGTGTAGTTGTTCACGTTTGCCTGTACTAATGAAGTCCTGCAGCTGTCACTTAACAACAGACTAATAAGCGTGTGCACTGACTACTTAAATAACAAAATCCTTTTGTTTTCTTACTCAAGTTAAAAAAAAAAAAAAAAAAAAAAAAAAAAAAAAAAAAAAAAGGCAATTTTATGCCAGGAAGATTTTCAGTCTAGGAAGTGAGAATGGGGTAACTGCACTAGGTTATTAATCTAGTTCAGGAATTCTTAATGATAGACTTGGTCACTTTTTAGAGATCAAAGGAAGTTTGGTCACTTTTACTAGATTGTTTTCCACCTTAATGGATCACTTTGCTGCTGCATGGTCTACTTTCTTTCCTGCCTTGATCACATTATTGAAATGCCACATGGCCTAGGGAAGCAATGCCAGAAGACTTGCCATGCGTACCTGAGGTCCTGTTTTAATGAAAGCCAGTACCTCGTGTGTGGGAGGGGAAGAGAGGAAGGATGGGCACCGTGTGACCATGTGGCACTCTCTCTAGAAGCCTCTCATCAAAATTGCCATTTCTCTGCAGTGAGCTGCTTTGTCAAGATAGTTACTAAATTCAGGGGCATAAGGATGTTGTATAATGTTTGGCAGCAATTTAATTTTTCCAGAGAGAGTTAACACTTGTAGACAACACTTAGAACCAGGTCCCTGACTTACACACACTGGAATACTGCCAGCTCAGGGCTCAGATGAAGGCTTGTGAGCCAGAAGGTTTAGTCTTTAGAAAAAGATTGAAAAACAAAAATCTGGCAAAAATCAATACAATCCATTTGTGCCTGCTCCAAAGACCACTAAAGGCTATGAAGCAACTCATTCCACTGACCTGACTATGTTTTCAGTTTTCCTGGTTGGGTCTTATATTTAAACCTTACTTGCCAAGCATTCTTATGTCTTGGAGGGTAAGTCAGCACAGACTGCTGATGGCAGGACTTGCTATCTAAAGGCACAGCTCAGGTACAGACAGTGAAAGAGAGAGGGTTTGGTAGGGAAATTACTCTCAGTTTTCAGTTGTTTAAAATATTTTGTCATACAATGCAGACTGCCTTACAATACCGTGGTGATTCATCATTTTTCCTTCCCTCTTTGTGATTTCCTCATATGTATGTTTGCATTTTTTAAGCATGTTTTAAGGAATTTTTCCAGCATGGAAATAGTGTGGATGCTGATGATTGTTACGATTGTTTATTTAATAACAGTAGAGTTATTAAAGCACATTTCCCTTAAGTGATCAATTTTCACAGAAGAAAGTCACAACCAAAAGAAATGAAGCTGAGCAGACCAATAAATGATGGGTTTAAAGTTGTATAATGCTTCAACCACCTCAGCAAGCTGTGAAAGGCCCAGTGGTTAAAACAGAAAGCAAGGTGGGAAGACCTCCAATAAATTATAAATAAAATTCACAGAAAGGAAAATGCACCAGTGGTTGAAATACGAAATTTGGCCTGGGAGAAGATATTTGATGGAAGACTCTGTGACTGAAAGTCAATAAAATTATATTCGATCCAAGCAATGTTTAGTTTTCCATCTGCTTTACATTGCTCTAGAATTACAGATCCAGATATGACAATTATCCCATTGTAAAGCTGCATTTTATTATTCACATGAAGAGCATTTTTTCTTTGCCATATTAAAAAAAAAAAGTAGGTTTTGTTTTTACGTGTGTAGCACCTAAAATGCCTGTTAATTTTAAGCTTCTGGTTCCTATGACATGCAAAAATCAGATTAGAATTAGCAGCATTTTTTCATTACTCCTATAACCAGTACTTCAGATAGAATTTGGAAACGGGAATTAGTAAGCAATATGAATTACTATGTCAGAAATAACACCAGATCCTCTCAAGTAATTCTTATCACTTAAATCCTCAGTATGTCAATAAATTGTTGCTGAGATCTTACTGTTCTTTTTGTCACACAGACTTTTTACAGCTATTTAAACAAAGAAAGGGTTTTTTTCTGGATGGTCACTCTAAACACTGGTACTGAAGGAAGTTGTAAGGTTAAACCAGTCAAATAATATTGCAAACACGATCCCTAAGCTAATGGGGCTTGATACAGCTGCCTTAAGCCTTCCCTGTGTCAAAGAAACTTAGTTCCTTGGTTAAGTGTCACCGTACTCAGTGTTCTATGTGTGCCTGTGGTTGAAAATTTGGTTTTTGTTTGAAGTCTAAGAAACTAATTCACCTGAAGAAACAAGCCAGCCTCACAGTACCTGAAATCTAGGGCACACAAACTGGCACAGCTAGAGCCAGAACTGCAGGCACAGGCTGGAAGTTGCTCCTGTTAGAGTCAGTAGGATTTGATGAGACAGACTTCAGAAATTCCAGAGAGGTCAGACTTAGGATCCTGTTATTTTTCCCCAGGGGCTGTACATCAAAAACAGACTTTAGCTCTGCAGCAGAAGTCTATAAAGAGTTGGAATCGGGCAGCTGTTTAACTGTTAGCTAAAAACAGGTATTTAGTTATACTCAAAACTTTTGACATCTGTTTTAATTGACCTAATGTTCTTGTTTCCTAAAGGTGGAAGAAGGGTAAGATGGAGAGAAAAGAAAGCCTATAGTTCAGAAGTCTTAAAAGTTCAAGCCTAACTATTTGTATTACATTGAAATTTCCTCTGAATCAGAAGACACTTAAGTTTAGTGACTACAGTAAGATTCTCCATTCAGTAGGTCAGCTCCAAAAGGCAATTTAAACAACCAAATCTAAAAACAGTCTCTAAGCCCAAGAGGTATCCTGAGGATCCTGATGTTCTTCCACAGCCCTTGTCTAGTCAGTGTTTCTGTTACGACTTAAATGTAGCACTACAGCTTCTGTACCTCGCTGAGATCCATAAGGCAGGTATTCTTGTATTTCCTCCAAGGCTTTTAAAGTCAAGCCACGATTTCATGGTCACTTAAAGTCAGGCTATAACTTCATACTGGACTGAAAAACTGTAGTCCTGTCTTTGTCATCTCCAGCCAAGAAAGTACTCACTGACTATGTGCCTGTCCTTTGAGCTGGCACAAGTGTTTGAACTTAACTAGGAAACTGATCTGAATTAAAGGAAACTGGCAAAAAACATAAAGGCTGGCTTTTTGTGAGCTCATCTTTTGAACTTGTTTTCATTTAGGGGAATGGTTTTCTCCCCTGTGTCAGTGTGAGTTATCCTCTTTCTCTTAATTTTTTGCTTGAGCTCTCTTGGGCAAAATTATATGCAATATTTCTCATTATAGATATTAACTTCACTTTGAATCTCACCTCCTACACATTGCTCTTACCTTGGCTTTTTTTTTCCTAAAAATGTAACCAGGGTTAACTACTGTCAGGTGCAGAGCTATCAGCTCTCAGGCATGAAAGACTCAGGTGTGAATGGTTCTCCAAACAAAAAAGAACCCTCTCCTTGGGATTTTAAAAATAGAAATACTGATGTATGATTCTCTTCCGTTGCTTGGGTGTGCATTGTCTGTGGTACATTCATTTTTGTATTATCTGGTGATACTTGTATATATTGTAAGGAGAAATTAAACTTTATATGTTAAAATGTCACTTGATGTGCTTCATTATATGAACTGGTATCCTGGTGTGTTTCCTCGAGAAGTTCTGCTTTACATCAGTAGGACTGAAAGCAGAATTAATGGGTTTATATTAACTTAATTTTCTTTTTCTGTCATTAAAAGAAATTGTTTTGTTTAAGTGAATACATAGCTCCTTGGAATATTCCATCTAGGTCCCATCTAGAACCCTAGAAAAATTTATTTAATCATATCCTTCAAATATAATCATATTCCCACAGAGGGGTGGTCCAAAAGAACTCTGACAAAATCTGCCCTACTCTAATTTTAGCTTAGTAACTGTTCAGACACCTCTTTTAGTACAACACGTGTGTGTGTACATAATATATATGTTCATACATATATATATAAGCATTTCTAACACAAACAACTGAGACAAACTTAAGAGTGTGTGTTCTCTAGGTGTGTGAGAAAGGAATGAAAGATAAATATCAGTGGAAATTATTTGATTTTTTTAAAACCTATTTTTTCTCCTACTCTTTTCTGCACAATTACTCTTTGGGTCTGTAGGAGAAAGGTGTCTGATTCAGACATGGACTGTAGTTTTGCTGTTCATTCAGTGACTGAACCTTAACAAGGAGTGTGATATTTTTCTGCTGCCCATTTTTTTAGAATTTTGTGTCGAAACTACTTATTAAATGTAAACAATTAAGAAAATATTTTTATTTAAAAATTAATATTTTAATATTAAGAAAATAATTTGTAAATGTAGCTTTTAACATCATATTCCACAAGAGCTTAAAGTTAGAACAGCACTGGTTGTAAGGTAAAATTATACAATATTTTGTGGTTCTGTCACATTCACTGCTCAAATGTGGTAGAACTGGTGTACGTTTCTTGTTGAAAATCATTTGTTGTTGATAAATTTTATGGAAAATAAATACTTTCCATTCGGGAAATTCTATTATTTCATTTGCCTTAACGTATTTTATTGGAGGTTGCCTCAGCCGCCTTCTTGCTTCACCACGTATGAAAAGCAGCACCGGGGTCTGCCATCTAGTGGCAAAGTTCTGGCAGTAAGAGTACACGGAAGATACTTTCATTTTTCTTCTTCTAACGTAACTTCATGGAACACCTTGAAAATCTTAGGAAGCAGATAAGGGCAGAAGTCAATAAAAATGTAAAAGGCTTAAATTATATCAATAATGTAATTTCTTGGGTCACGTACATTTTGAAAAATCTTCAGACTATGAAGAAAGGAAGGTAACAAAAGTAATTTCAATTAAGATTAATATTTTTGAAAATGTATAACTGTATACTTTAAGTAGTATTGGTACAATTAAATTATTTGAAATGCATAAAATACACCTTTTTAGAGAAAAATGTTGACAGTTAGATTCTTATATTAAAAAAGTTGCCTGTAAGAACTGTATGTATAGGTAGAAGAACAGAAGACCAGGCCATCAGTACTTCAGCAGAGCCCAGGGATTAATCAGGGTCAGGGACCTCTGATACTACACACATGGCAAAATTAAATCCAGCCTTTTCAAGAAAATGCTAATACGGTTTTGCATGCTGTGGCTGAAATTTATCCCCATTAAAGTCAGTAGCAAAATTCAAGAAGGCTTGCTGAATAAACACAGCATAAGTTTCTAAGCCAAGTTTAAAAAGATACGAAATGACCCCATACCTCTTCCTCATCTCTATTTATGAATTGCCACCAGATTGATGATGAAATTGCTTAGACAAGATACTAGACACTCAACTCCAGGTCTTTCTCTACCTAGTTTGGATGTAGAACTGGAACTTTGGTGTCCCTCTGCTTTAATCCATTCAACTGTATTACTCCTTTTTCCCTAAAGACAACGAAATGATGGTCTTGATATTGAAGTGGAAGCCAAGACCCTCTGAGCCCTTAACAGGTATTAATTTAGTCTCCCTCTGTAGCATTAGCCAGGACAGTTTTATCAGGCAGTGGTGTGAGAGTAAGTTTGTGAGACTTTTTTAGAAAAATGCCTTGCACTGCCATTGTAATTGTTCTTCTTTAAAGTAAGTTGCAATGCGTTTGTAGTTTCATAAACCCGAATGTTTTGCTCTCTTTTCTTTTAGAGAGTGTCATCATTCACCAGTTACGTGTGAACTCTAGATGAGTTACCACCCGCTAGAGCTCTCTGTGGGCACTACCCTCCATGCCTGTGGATGGATCACTGTAGAAGCTCTCTGCCATCAACACCAGGGTCACTTATGCTACTGATTATTTGTGGAAGTACTAGTGCTTCCATTAAGTTTTATAAATTTTTTTTATTGGTAGAGCTTTAAAAATGAATGGCCTTGCTGGTATTTTAAAAGTATCTCATCAGAGAGAGAGCAGCAGTTTTTCTGCCAGCTGAATTTCACTTTTAATTGCAAAGCCTAAGGCACGTTCTTGATTTTGTTTGATATTTGCCATATAATTTATTTTTCTAATACACTTTGTAAAGTAGCTCTGCCAAAGTTGCAATTCCTGTTGCTTATGATGCATTTGTTTGTAGAATACACTGTCAAATTTGCAATTTGATATTTTTGTAATAGAGAGTATGTGAAGAAAGAAAAATGTAACTTCAGCAATGTTTTCTGTTTAAATGGAAAAGTATTCAGTACATTTTTTTGCCACCATGAGATTCTGTGAGACTAAATACTCTGAAGACTGCTGTATGCATTTTGTTGCAGAATATTTCTTGCACTGTGCGACGGTTTGGCATAAAATTAAGTATTAAAGTCTAATGCCATGACATACAACCAGATTTACTCACTTTAAACAATGTAAGTCAGTTTTTAAAGCTGTGATTTTTTCTTCTATATAAAGTATGTTTTTACTTCTGCCTGTACCAAAAAAGTTGATTTTCATTACACTGTGACTAATAAATTTTCACAACTATGCAAATGTAATCAGGTGTTTGCATTTCAACTCCAGTTTCTTAAGGTTGGCAGTGCTCATCTATGTATTTGTTTATGGGGACAGAATATGGGTTTGAAAGTTCCTTTTTCTGACTGGTGTCTCATAGTGTGTCACAGTGATGTACAGGGTGAAATTTATTCATAGAGTCATAGAATGGTTTGGGTTGGAAGGCCCTTAAAGATAGTGTAGTTCCAATGCCCCTGCCATGGGCAGGGACACCTTCCACTAGATCAGGTTTCTGAAAGCCCCATCCAACCTGGACTTGAACACTTCCAGGAAAGCTGTTCAACAGCTTCTCTGGGCATTTTGTTCCAGTGTCTCACCACCCTCACAGTGAAGAGTTTCTTCCCAATATGTAATCTAAACCTACTGTCTTTCAGTTTGAAACCATTCCTCCTTGTCCTGTCACTACGTGCCCATGCAAATCTCTCCATCTTTCTTTTAGGCTCAGAAGATACAGAGATGGATCAATCACCAAGCCCTTAATGACTTAATTGTTTCTAACCTTGTGCTTTCACAGCACAGGTAGAGATGTTTGGTACTGTCAGAATCTTTAGTCCTGGACTAGTATCTGGACTAGACACCAGGCACTCAGCCACACGCTGAGGGGCCCATGATGCACTGCTGGCTGTAGCTTCTCAAACAGCATCCAGAGAGTTCTGTGGCAGCTATACTTAGGATGATTTTTTGAATGAATGATAAATAAAGCTACATGCAATCCAGGTAGGGTCTTTTTTTCTTTTACATTTCATAACCAATGATTTTTAATCTAAGTCATTGGCACATACTTAAAATACTGCAGATTTTTAACTGCAGAAGCTACTTGGAGAAATTACTTTTTTTGGAAAAGAAAACTGTGTTGCTTGCAAGAGATGTGCTGTGAGATGCCAGAAAGAGTGCATTAATGCAGCATCCCACTGGGATGGTTAGGTTGGTCCATCTTTGAAGAAGGAATATCACACTGCTGTGTAGTCAATTTGGTCTTCATGGGAGCCATGGGAGCTGTTTTTCCTTTTCCATATGAGTTCTGCAGCAAATGCTGACACTCTGGAGAAGCAGGATATTCTGGGACCTGTATGAACTTTCCTGGAGTTGATCTCCATTGTGAAGAGTTTACTAATACAGCCATACTGAGGAATCAATATTAAGTGCTGCTTATCCTGGCAGAAGAGTAATTTCATTAGTATAGCTGGTACACCATGTTTTTTAAGGAGTAGGGGTTTTTTTGTACAGCAGACAATGTATGCCAATAACATAGCTGTGTCTGTAGATCATATTTTAGCGCAAGCTGAGAAGAATTCCTGCTTTTAGAGAGCAATACAGCTGAGGTGAATAAAGCTTAGTGTGTGACACATTTTAGTTTACTGCACAGCAGAATGACCATTGTAGTGACCCAGATCTTCTATTTTCAAAACATTACTTGGGAATCAAAACCTATCCATGTTAAGATCTACACTGAGCTCAGCCGGACTGAAATTCCTGGCTATCTGAAAGTGATGGTGACATGCCTGAAATAAACTTCAGCTTTTAAATATGAGTTGGACACAAGTAAAATCTTATTCCAAAATTGAGTCTAGATTTAAAAGGTCTCAGTCAAAGTAGAAAATACTTTTTCTTCTCTAAATTTTAATATAAAGCCAATTCAGTATGAGTGTAAGTTTATGATTCATAAACAAACACAGAAACATTTATGGTTTTGCACTTTCATTTATTTTTAAGCTTCCCAAAAATGTTTAAAGCATACATACCATCATGGTGTATTGAAATATTTGGGTTTTAAAATATTTTTATGAAGTGCAACACTTTGGAGTAGGAGACCAGTGATTTCATCTTGCATTTATGTTCCTGATCAATTTTTTACATTACCTAAGTTGGATGTGAATCTAAGAAAAATATGTAAAAAAGTGCATTAGCCACATAACTAGCCTGTATTTTGGGGACACGCAGGAAGAAATCTATTAATATAGACTAAAGATGGGATTAATTTCTACAAGTACTGTAATTTTAAAGGACATAATTGGGAAGTGCTTTCACACTAAGATAACATAGAAGCTATAGATATCAGTAGTTTTTAAGCAATAGAAAACCAATGAAAAATCTACTTTTCCCTTAGAGATCTCTTACTGTCTAAAGAGGACTGAAAGACCTGTGTAGTATAATGAAAAAATATAAAGTTTCAATCTATGAAAAAATCTCAAATACTTAGATTTCTAGAGATAAACGCTACAGCCCATGAGTTTTCCTTTGGTCTTGTTGTGAAACATAATTGGACAAATTTAACAGCCCTTTCTTGCCAATCCTCTCACACCTGAGAGCATCAGGTCCCAGCCTCCCAATATTGCCCCTTCGTTATCCTGCTGCCTGAGAAATTTCTTGCTATCTCTCACCACAGGTTTACAAGCAGTCTTCCTCCCTTGGGATCCCAGGTTGCATCTCCTTGGATTCTCTGTGAGGCTATGGGAATAAAAGTTAAGATCGGTGAAGGTAGTAATTGCAAATAGAAGATAATAAAGGAAAGAGTGGTACTAGTGACAAGGGGCTTATCTAGGGGGAATGGCAGCAAAAGTTGGGGTCCACAAGATAGTGGAAAAGATAAATTAGGAATGTAATATAGTTTTAGCACAAATGCCACAAGGAATATGATTAAATTTTGTATCCTATATAATTATTTAGGCACCGAATTAATACTTACATTTTAGATGTTTATATATTTACCCGAATTTCCTATGCTATGTCAAAGAGGCCTTTTGTGCCTCCAGAGTGAAATACATTTGCACAAGTCATGTGCTCCCCCCAGTGGTCATGCCTGATGCTCTCAGTGCTCCAGAGAACTAAAAGGCATTTATTTTACAAAAACGGTTCCACAGCCAGCTAAAAAGTTTTCAGATTGGACTACGTGCTTATAAAGTTATTTAATTAAATATTTCTAATTACTTTTCTCCTTGAAATCAAGTAAATACATAAATATTTGCTGAATGTGGATTTTGGCAGCACTCCAGAGTGACTGCATAGAAAGGACTAGAGGGTCCTCACAAAACAGACTTTAATGCAGAAGTGCCAATAAAGTGAGAAACATGGACTTTCAGTGCTGCATTAGCTTAAGCAGTGCCTGCTAAAGCAGGTATTCTGGGATGCAAGTACATACTCCCACACTGCGTTCCACAAGGTGACTCCTTCTCCACGGAAAGGGTTTTAACCACTGGAACAGGTGGCCCTGGGGGGGCGGTAGAGTCCCTGTTCCTGGAGGTGTTTAAGAAAAGACTGTAAATGGTACCCAGTGCCATGGTGTAGTTGGTGTGGTGGTGTTCAGTCAAAGATTGGACTCAATGACCTCAGAGGTCTTTCCCAGCCTAATTGATTCTGTGATTCTATTTAGTGCAGTCAGATTAGCTCCTAAGGGAAAAAAAACAGCATCCATATGTGTAAGTATCTAAAGGGTGGTTGTGGAGTCAGAGGGAGCCAGACTCTTCTCAGTGGTGCCAACCAACAGATCAAGAGGCACCAGGCAGAAACTGATGCACAGGAAGTTCCACCTGAATATGAGGAAGAACTTCTTTAGTTTGTGGGTGACTGAGCACTAGAACAGATTTCTCAGAGAGGTTGTAGAGTCTCCCTGACTGGAGATATTCAGAAACCGTCTGGATGCAGTCCTCTGCCATGTGCTCTGGGATGACCTGAGCAGAGGGATGGACCAGATGACCGGCTGTGGTCCTTTCCAGCCTTACCCACTCTGTGATTCTGTATTCACTGCACTGATTCACTCACACCTCCTGGCAGCAGAGCAGGAGTACAGAGCAGAACAGCTACCAAAAGTAGTGGTCAGCACATACAGTTCCATTAAGAGAAGCTCTCAAAACTCTTGTGCATTATTACTTCTCTACAGTGGCACTGATCCCATTAATGAGTGCAAGAAGCCGAAGCTGACTTCTGTGTTTCTGACCCAATGGACACTGCCTTGGGTCAGCAGTGCTCCTGAAGCCAACAAGGTGGATGTAAGGCAGGGGGACCCTCCTGCAGCACTGAGTGGGGAGGACAAGGCTGCAGGCCCGGCTCTTACCCCAACTTTGGGAACAAGGTGGCAAGACGCCTGCCCTAAGTGCACCACAGCAGAGCCTGCCTGGCCAGCACACAGAACATGTCCTGTGAGGAGCAGCTGAGGAAGCTGTGGTGTTTGGCCTGAGGAAAAGGAGGCTTTGGGGGGCTTTGGGCTTTGTCTCTACAACTCTTGTGAAAAGGCTGGGGTGAAGTGTGGAGTGGTCTGTTCTGCCGAGGACAACAGGAAATGGCCTTAGCTGAGACAGGGGAGATTCAAGTTAGTTATCAGAAAAGAAATATTCACTGTTAGGGCAGTCAGGCATTGGAATAGGTTGCCCAGGAAGGTGGTAGAGTCACCATCCCTGGAGGTGTTCCAGAGGCGACTAGATCTGGCACTGGATGACGTGGTTTAGGGGTCACAGTGGCAGTGCCGGGTGGATGATCGAACTGGATGATCTTGCGGGTCTTTTCCAATCTTGACGATTCCACAACTCCATGACTCCAGGACTCCACGACTTGGGCAGGCGCACGGCCGTGGCACGTCACCACCCGCGCGCCCGCCGCGCCCCCGCCCGCAGCCGCCGCGGCCGAGTGCGCAGGCGCGGTGCCCCGGTCACGTGTCGCGCGGTGGCGGCGGCGGCGCCATGGCGGTGAACTACAGCGCCAAGGAGGAGGCGGACGGGCACCCCTCGGGCGGCGTCGGGGTGCCGGGCGGCGGCGCGGTGGGCGGCGGCGGCGGGGGCGCCGTGAAGACCCGCAAGCCCGACAACACCGCGTTCAAGCAGCAGCGGCTGCCGGCATGGCAGCCCATCCTGACGGCGGGCACGGTGCTGCCGGCCTTCTTCATCATCGGCCTCATCTTCATCCCCATCGGCATCGGCATCTTCGTCACCTCCAACAACATCCGCGAGTACGAGGTGCGCGGGCGGGTGTGCCGGGGCTTTGGGAGCACCCGGGGCCCGCTCGGAGAGGCCGGACCGGGCAGGGCGAGCGGGGATCACCGGCCCGGAGGCCGCCTGCGACTCTGGGGAAATCCGGTCCCCTCCCGGCCTGCCGGGACGCGGCGGGCACCCAGGCGGGTTCTGTGCGGAGCGGGCACCCAGGCGGGTTCTGTGCGGAGCGGGCACCCAGGCGGGCTCTGTGCGGAGCGGACACGGCGCCCGGGCGGCTCCGATCCGGCCTCACGTCTGTGCTTGTCAGCAAAGCGTCCATTAATTACCCTGAGCAGACACCGAGCTGACAGTCATCTCGGCATAAGCTGTAGCCCTTCTGTGAGTTCTGTCAGTGCTCCCGAGGGAACTGCCAGGGAAGTTATTGCCAGCGTTTAATCGACACAGCCCAGTGCACGTTTTTTCCCTCAGCAGTACAGAAAGTGTGCGCATCATCCGTGGGATAGCCTGTGGCAGTGCCTTATTTATCTTCAAACGTTCCAAAGTAATTGACTTTTCAGGACAAAGCTCTGTGGTGAATGTATTGCTGTAATTCCCACCTGCACCAATGATTTAATGTTGCAGGTGCTGTATGAGAGACCAGGGTGTCCAGAGTAAACTTGGAAACAAGGATCGAAGAGTATGGCTTTTTCCAATTAACACTTAGAAAACTCTTGTCATTTATATCTGATAATCAGCCATGCTACTGCTGTGAAAAGTTGCTGAGTGTTAGCTGAAAACTGAGCCGTATTTCACGGATGCATCCATTTGATAACAGAATGAGTTTGTGTTGTAAGGAAATAATCCGGGGCTTAGGGACGGGCAGTTTTGGTGAGCTAATATGACTGGCATTGATTGTAGGGAAGAAGGTGTGTGGTTGTTTATTGTGTTTTATTGGCGAATGCGATTTTTTGTGGATCAGGTCACTCCAGTTACTGGACTAAGCTGTCACTTTCAAATATGTAGTGTTTTAGACAGTAGCTTGGCTGGTGGCAGTAAGTTGTCAGTGAAGCCCAAATAGCTGAAGAAATCATGAAGTAGGAAATGAACAGTATTTCCATATTTCTCGCAAAATTCAAATAAGGTTATAACGAAACCAATTTTACCTTCTTTATGTTAAGATCTATATTTACAGTCAAGGAGAAAAGCAGAAGGGAAAAACCCAAAAGCTGCAGTGGATTTTACAGCATCCTAATTTGTATGTAAGCATATTTTTTAGAAAATAGTTGCTTCTTATATCAAGTGTTGGGGTTGTGCTGAACATCTGAAAGTTGGCATAAGGGCTTCAGAGAACACGGCCAACTTGTCATGGGCACATAGATTTTTAAATTGTCATGTTGTAGCGTATTTAAGGTAAATACAGTTACGCGTTTTCAACACTCCATGGAGCGAAGTAAAAAATATCCTTGCTTACTCTAATTTTTGTTGACAGCTGCATTTAAAATAGCCATTTTTATAATAAAGCAGTAGAAAGCTTTAGATCATTATAACTGGAGAAATATATCCTTTTTCCATTATGTCTGAATCTGCATTGATCTATGGGAAAAAGAAATGCATCAGTTTCTTGAGTCCAAAAATGTACACGATTTCTTGTGCCTATATTGCTGCTGTATGCATATACAGGATTTTTATATACTTTTGCTTAAGCTGCTCAGTTAGGGACTCCTGGTAAGTTTTGGCAACCCCAAAAGCCAGTTGTTCCCACCTAACATTTGGCACAAAACTCATAGGTGAGCTGGGAGCACGACCAATGCTCCCCTACACAATCAGTTTGTGTATATACAGCAGCAGTAACCATTTGTATTGAAGATCAATTGGCAGGCATGGGCCTTCAATCCTTTCTAATTTCAAGATACTCAAGACTGGAAAGAGTTTAATTTGTTCGTTTTGCTATATGGATTTACTCTTTCACCTTTTGAAATTCTCAAAAATCTGATTGTTAAGCTTTTGTGAGGACGGGAGGGACTTTGGAGTCTGTGGTAAGTCAGAAGGGGGAAACTTGTGTTCTGTTGACTGATTATCATACATGTTTTATGAAGCCGTTGTCCAGTGACATTCTGCAAGTAAGATTATTCTCGTAAAGGCATCTGAATTTCAAGAAAAAACAAGTTTAAATAAAAAAGGCTTTATAGTTGCAACTGCAAAACACAGATAAAGCTTTTTACCAATTAGGACCAACATCTGGGCTCTAAACACCACTGAAGCATGCAGTTTAAGACACTGCTGTCACATATATGCTTAGGTGACATATGTCCCTGCTTAGAATGCTGGCTTTTGTTATAACCTCCAAAAGTTATTCACAAACAGCTGTAAGTTTAGCTGTGGGAAACAAGACATCGACGCAGTGACTAAGCTTTTTTAGAAGTGTAATCGGGAGAGGAAGCACAGGTGGTTATTTACACCTACCTCCTAGGTGATAGCATACCTCTTAAATGTACGTGTATGTGCCTGTAAACTTAAGTGTATTGGAATAGAATAGGATGTATAAATTGTGACCTTGAAAAAGATATTTAGGTTCAAGTCGCTCTTTCCTGAAACAAAGTATGGTAGCCATTAGTATTTCTGTGGACTGCGCTGTTCTACATGTGCAAGGACTGAGCAGAAAAAATGTACATCTTCCATTGATTTCCTTTATAAGATGTCTTGAATTCAGATGTGGAAGATTTCCAATGGTTTAAGTGTACTAGAATTATAGGGGTTTTGTGGTGTTTACCGTTTTTTCATTGTTTCAGAAGGGTATAATCAGTTATTTATCTGTTGTGAAAATAGTTCATTTGAGTGGAAAATTAATGAGCTGTGTAAATGTCCTTGCCTGTTACTAAAGGATGAGAGTTCTGTATTTCCTGGAGGTGGGTTTTTTTAAATATATACAGAGTTAATAAAAAGCATTGACAGAGCATATTAATATATGATAAAATGTGAGGAATATACAAAGTATTAAGTATGTAGGAAAGAGCTCTTTGTGCTGTGTCTGCTGCTGTGAAATGCATAATGGTAGATAAAAAGCTGGATTGACTTAAGGCATGGCTAGGAATGAAGAACTGAAAGTAAGTACATTACTGTTACCTACATCCTCAGCCTTGTGTGCAGTTTCTGTAGTCCCATGTCAGAAATGATACAAAAAATAGTAAAAAAGAGGAACAGCAAAGAGGACCAGATTTATGGATTGCCTTAAATATAACACAAGATACATATATAGTACAAGATACAAATATAATACAAGATACAAGAAATGGTCAAGCAGAGTAGGTTAAGTGTGTGACCAAGTGTGAAGTCTGCAAAATCACAGTTAGTTTGGAGAATATGTGTATGCAGTAGTTATGTTATTTCTATAGGTGTATGTCAGCTGACAGACATCAACAGCCTGAAAGACTGTTGGTGTGGATTAACTTGGATACACCCAATGTCTTTAAATCTGGAGTGTTTTGGAAGGGCTCACTGTGTCAGGTTGTCAGATGTTGGCTAATCCCAGGGGACAGAACAGTGGGGTCAGGCAGGTTCTTGCCATGGACTCCACAGTCAGTCTTTAGCTCTTACAGTCCAAGTGTTACTTTGTCAAGAGTTGAAGATGGATGCCTCCATCCTTTTAAGTAACCTCTCTTTTGAATGTAATCTGTAAATGCGGATGCAGAAAAAAATACTTGTGTTGGCAGTTACTGTACAGGAAAGCTCTTTGATAGCGTGCAGTCTGATAACAGTGCATCAAAGCATGGTCCTGCTTCAATATACATCAGTTTCATGCTCCACAGAATTTAGTCAATTACGTTTTTAAAAGTGAAGTCTTCAGGTGTTTTGCAACCTTAATCTTTAGCATGCGCTCTTGATCTAAAACTTCTTCTCACACTGGCAAGTTCTTTCTAAAGGAAATACTTGCTTCAGGTTACTTTAGCAGAACACACTCACCCCTGAGTTAGTCTTCAACAAATGAGATGTGTTGTTCATTGAAAGCAGCAGTGGGGTCTGTCTGTTTGTAGCGGCGCGTTTTATACCTTTTGATTTATTGTTAATATTAATTTGTTCTGTAATGGTTTCTCCTAAGTTCCCCCCTGTATTTCTTCCCATTTGGTTTCCCCTTGTCTTTGTTCTCCACAGCCTGTCACTCTCTGGGATGCCTCTCCTCTTCTTCCAGAATGTTCAGAGTCACTCGGTCCCAGATTGGAGCAGGCTGGAGAACCCCCACCCCTCGTTTCCCATTCGCTGTCTGTGTGACATCCATATTTCCCTTATTGGCTTTCCCTCTTGTGTCCACCCCCTTCTCCCAACCCCGTATAAGCTGTTGCCACGCCTCGGGCGGGGACACTCTCGAGAGAGGCTCAGAGAGAAGCGTGGCTCCCCTGCGAAAGGCAGGTGACAATAAAAACCATCTGGCCACAAAGTAGCCTCCTCGCTTCCTACCTTCGTCAAGCCTCACCGACATCTCTCGTGCAGCTCTGACCCACCGGGGGCGTGGTGGCCGGTCTGCCTGCTGCCACCAACCGAGTTTGGAAGTATCCCGAGCCAGGGCTAGCCGGGAACAGCTGGAAGCCACTTTCCAGCCGGGCTCGAGGGATATCTTCATCTGTTGGAGCTAAACAGAGCTTGTCATGGCTGCTGCAGCAGTGCTATTTCTAGATCAGCATAAACTTAGTATCTTGTTCAGCTGAGGAGCAAAGATTGTGATCCTCTCTCAATCTCCCTCTCTCTCAGCCAGCTAATAGCTTGTGGAGCTGTCTAGTTTCAGCTAGGCTAATTAGCATGTAGGTTTTGCTTCTCAGAAATCTGGCAGCAGAGCAAATGCCACTCAATAAAAATGTTTGCTGATGGAACTGGTTGCAGCTTAATAGATACTTGAGAAATCACAGGAAGAGAGACCCTGAAGAAGATGCAGAGGAAAATAGACTTCAGTTCTTTTCTGAACGCACCTTGTGTGTTTATTTTAGCTGACCTTAATACGGGTATTAGGACCCATCATAAATCACTAATTCTTGATTATGCCTTTTACTACAGATATAAATCAGGAAAAACCACTTGCAACAGCCTTTCATATAACTGTATAGATGTACTGTAAATGCTACTGCCGCTAAACTTTTTTTCTTTTTTGCAATAAGTATGAGGTATATATTTCACTAAATCTGAGTCTAAATTCTAAAATAGGTAATTCATAAGTGTGGAAATACATGTTTTATAGACAGATGGACGCTTTCTTCTGTCACACTTGCTGTAGTTACATGTGAGACAGAGCTACTGTGGTCAAGCCACTTGAGTTGGCTTGGACTGTAGGGTTGAGCTTGTGGCTGCTGAGGCTGAATGCACAGATTTTAAGAAATGGCTTTTTCTGGGCTACACTATCCAAGACAGATAATATTATATAAACCAGATTAATAATGATCATCTTTCTTGTCCATATACTGGTTATTTTACCGTTCCTGACAAAACATTATTGGTGTATTAATCTTTCCCGTTTTAGGACAATTCAAGCATTAAGTGATTTTTAAGCTTTTTTTAATCTTCTTCTAAGCTTCTAATTAGGTGGCTAAAATGGCCAACAAAGCAAGTTTTTAATACAAATTTATATATATATATATATATATATATAGTTTTTAATACCTAGACTCTAAAAGGCTTAATTTCTCTGGAAAACGTGTGAAAGCTGAGATCTGCCTTGTCATAGTGTGTGTGTGTTTGGAAACATCATGTTGTCTGGAGTGTCTACTGGTTTTGTTTTGGTGTGTTTTTTTGATTGATTGGTTTGTGGTGGGGTTGGGGCTGTGGGGGGTCTTGTTGGTTTTGTTTGCTTTTGCTGTGGGAGTAATTTCACCTCAGAGTTTGTTTGCATCTGAAATCAAGCACATAGTCAGAATCAAAAACTGGTTTACAGAATCATAGAATGGTTAAGGTTGGAAGAAACTTCTTGAGATTGTCATATAGGTCTGAATGTGCTCTTGGTGTGAGATATGATTGCAAAATAAATGCCACATCAACTCTTTGGCTTAATAATATTTTTTCTTAACCCTCCCATTGTAAATTAATGACTGTTTTTCCTGTTACAGATTGACTACACGGGAACAGAACCTTCTAGTCCCTGCAACAAATGCTTAAATGTGTCCTGGGACAGCACACCCCCTTGTACATGCACCATCAATTTCACACTGGAACATTCATTTGAGGTATGCTGCCCTGTATGCAGGATGAAGTCAGAATGGTTTATATGATCTATTTCTTATTGAAAATGAAATTAATAATTCTTATTGAAAATGAATATTAAAAGTATTTATTTTTCTTTTTTTTCTACTTTAGAGGATTATTTTTAGTTTTCCTTTGAACTTGGATCTGATTTTTGTGTCCCCTTTTTCATTAGCAGGGATGTTTCTTAATGCCTCTTTTTATCTGGAAATGGGCAACATTAAGTGGAATGCTTGTGTTTTACACATTCAGAGTTAACCTGTGTGTCACATAGCTGGAGAGTAGATCAGCTATTCCTGCATGATCTACAAAATCTCAGTTCAACAGGAATTGGAAATACCAGATAAGTGCTTTCTGGAAGACTGGGGGCAATGAGGCTTATGGGTTCTCCATTGGTCAAGACAGGTATTGGGATTAGTGCTGGTGAATATCATTCTGATAGTTGGTGACATGTTTATATGGTTTGACTTCAGCCTTGTTAGGATAGTACTTTTATGTTCTCAGTATGAAGAAAGGATTGAGATCCTTACTTTATGGATGTTGCTGTAAACATACAGTTTAAGGGCTAAAAATTGCAGGTGTGTGTGAATGAAAATCTCTTTCCCCATCTTGCTTCATGCAGAGCAATGTATTCATGTATTATGGACTTTCCAACTTCTATCAAAACCACCGTCGTTACGTGAAGTCTCGAGATGACAGCCAGCTAAATGGAGACAACAGTTCACTACTTGTAGGTATTCACACTTGGATGTGAATTAGCAACTAATTTCTGCCTATTGCATAAGTCACTACATAGAGTATTTAGTTAATTGATAAAGAGGTACTAGAATTTTTGCATAACAGAAGGCAACCATAAGAAATTGATATTTTGTGAATTTATTACTGAAAATAACTATAAAGTATTATAAAATTTCATGTTGATCATGTCGTAAAAACCAGGTTAGTTGTATAAACTAGCACAGACTCATTTGCCTTTTTTCTTTCTGACTATCAGAATCCAAGTAAGGAATGTGAGCCTTACCGCACAAATGAGGACAAACCCATTGCTCCTTGTGGAGCTATTGCCAACAGTATGTTTAATGGTATGGTAACAATTTAAAGTTATCATTTATATGGGTCTGTGATCTAGTGTATTGTTTTCTGTTGCATTGCACTTTATTCTGAATAAAGATACCATGAGTTTTTTTGTTTTGAATTAACACATTTTCATTGTTCAGATTAAAATAAATGTCTTGTACTGCTTGTACCTGTTTCAAAATTGCTAGGAGAATTAATTTAATCTCATAGCACACAAAGGATGGAAATACCTGTTGTGAGAATCTGCTACTGCTGTGATGTAGAAACATAGATATCATATATGGATAATAAACTGCTATTTCATATACACTGATTATTACAGAACAGCTTGTGATTGTATCAGGCAGATATTAATGCCTTGCCTGGTTATTTTTGTTTTGTTTTCTCCTGGAGGTAATTGTTTCAGTGCTTATCAAGACTATCTGTCTAATGAAATTTTCTGCAGCTGGTCTTTCTAATTTGATTTTGTCTTTAGATACACTGGAGTTATACCGCATTGATAATGACACAAGGACTCCAATTACTTTGATCAAAAAAGGCATTGCATGGTGGACAGATAAAAATGTAAAGTTCAGGAATCCTACAGGAGATGGAAACAACTTAACTGCGCTTTTCCAAGGTAAAAAAAGAGAGAAAAAAGTGAAATTTTAAGAATGGCAAAATGCTTCAAATAGCTTTTGATTTCAGTTTTGATTCCTAACCCATTTTGATTTCAGAGTTTTGCCTCACTGACATTTTACTGAATGCACTAAATAAATGTTCTCTGAAGAAATGCAAGCTAAGGACTGCTCTGCTATTTGAAAGGTTGTCTTTAAGTAATAAAAGCTGCCAGTTTGTGGTGAAAGTGTTTGGTTTTTACTTTTACTATAATCATTAATTTGGTAGTTTTAAATTTCTGATTTTTTTGTACCCTGAATACTAAAAAGTGTGTAATGTATGCTGCTGGGGTTTAACCCCACTTGGCAACTAAGCATCACACAGTGTCTCACTAACCATGCCCTTGCTCAGTGGGAGGAAGAATTGGAAGCTTGAAAGTGAGAAGGCACATAGGTTGAGATAAAGACTGTTTAGTTATTAAAAACAACCCCAAAACACAGCAAGGAGAGAGGAAAATAAAACCCAAGAAAATAAATAATGCAAAAGGAAAGAACTGCTCACCATCATCCAAGTCCCTGAGCCAAAGTTGGCCCTGCCTACGTCTCCCTGCCCTTTTCTATCATATGGGATATCTCTTTTGTCCGCTGGGATCAGCTATCCCATCTGTGTCCCCTCCCAATCTCTCCTGGACCCCCAGTCTCCTCACAGGTGGGGCGAGGTGAAGAGCAGAAGAGGTCTTGATGCTGGCAAATACTGCATAGAAATAACAGAAATACCACTCTTTATCAACACTGTGTCCAGCACAAATCCGAAATATTGTCCCATACCAGCCACTGTAAAGAAATTTAATTTTTTTCCAATCAAGACCAGTACAAGTTCTGTCATGTTTGGATTTAACTTACAAAGAAATCCTGCAGTTGTTAAATGAAACTCTTCATGTGGAGTTTTCATTTAAATGTTTCTATGGCTAAGTTGTGCTGTTCTCTAAAAGCACTGGTTCTCTTTTTTTGTTGTTAGAAGTGACTGATGTGTCTCATTTTTTTAGGTTAGATACAGTTTGGAAAATAAAAGTTTCCTTTGGCTACTATGTCTGAAGAGTCGTAGGACTCTAAGCGCACGTGTATTTAGGCAAGGTGTATAATAACTTCAGGCTTAACCTGATGTCAGTTTCTTGCTTAGTCATAGCCAAATTATGTGTTGTCAGCGTGATGGCTACCCTTGGAGAAGCAGATGCCTTACCCTAATGCAATGTGCTTCCAATAACAGTAAAAGCATTTGGACATAATCTGAAATTATGTTTACAATATTACTTGCTTGTGTTTCAGGAAATGGTTCTCAAATTCTACCAAGTGAGCCGAGGACCTATCGTCCTAATGGAGAATTACCCACCAAGCAGTGCTTTGAGACATGGCTTCCTACCCACATGAATTGTTTAAACAAATGGACAGTGCTGTTATGAATTACGTTGCTTATTTATAGAATTCAAACTATTTAAACTGCAAAATAAAAAGTGCTTAAACAGCCCAGTGTGCTGCAATAGTAGAGTCAGCCTGTCCATACTGTTTAGGAGTTAGTGTGTTTTTTTGTGATATTAGAATGGATTTTGATGAGTCAGTGTGTTACTCAGTCCTGTATTTGAAATACTTTATTATTTTTGTTTAATCCTAGGCACAACAAAACCTGTGAACTGGCCCAAGCCAGTGTATATGCTGGACTCAGAGCCTGACAACAACGGCTTTATCAATGAGGACTTCATCGTGTGGATGCGCACAGCTGCTCTGCCAACGTTTCGCAAGCTCTATCGTCTCATCGAAAGGAAGAATAACCTTCAGCCTACCTTACAGGCTGGAAAATATTCTTTGGATATTGCATACAGTATCCTTTGAAAACAGGCCTTAGCTGGATTACACAAGCATGTATTTGCAAGTTATCAGATTGAACTTGCCTTTCTTCGTACCATCTCTAAAAAAAGATGGTATTGAGCTGTGGTTGAAAACTGGCACTGAGACTTAGGTAGACTGTTACCATCTTTTACTTCTGTGCTAGTTTTATAGCATTAATAGCATCACAGAGACAGGGAAATCAGATTGGTAGGGTGCTGTGAAAGAATTGAGAAAAGCATAGGAAAAAAGGAAAGAACAGAAGTAGCTGGTAGCCAAGAATTCTAAGAACTGTAACTTCAAGGTGAAATCACATTATGTAATGAAAGGCAGAAAAATGACAGAGCTGTGGATCAGGTGAAGGTCTGTCATTCTTGTTTGGGGGGACTAAATATTAAGTAGAAATGCAGGAGACTAGAGAAGGAGGATTGTCATAGTTATTGAATTCTTAAAATTCAAAATCACTTAATGATACTCTTACTATAGCTGCTGCAGTGTAGCTTTCAGCAAAGCTGAAAGCTTACAGCAAAGCAGCTTTCCTTTGCTGTAAAGCTGTAGGGAGTGTATGTAAAACTGAATGAATGTAGAGAAAAAATTTGTAGTAAAATAGACACAGAGACTAAAATTTATATTTCCCTCACTTCATTGAAGCTACTTCAATAATCCCACAAAATCATGCATTTTACTCCTCTTCAAGGTTAGTGTCTCCTAACATGGCTTTTGTTTTGAAGTAGTTGACAATGCCCAGATTAGTGTTAGCAAAAAAGAACAGCTGAATGTTTCATATTTGCAATTCCAGTTCCAAAGGCAGCAGTTAGTATTTGGAACCTGAGTGAAATGACCCAAAATTTTCATTTGCCCACTTCAAAGCTGAGTTTGGAAACTTGCTTCTTGTTTTCCTAAATGCTATTCAGATTATCCTGTACACAGTTTTGATGGACGAAAAAGGATGATCCTAAGCACCATCTCGTGGATGGGAGGCAAAAATCCCTTCCTGGGAATTGCTTACATCACTGTTGGGTCCATATGCTTCTTCTTAGGAGTAGTATTGCTGTTCATTCATCACAAATATGGCAATCGAAACACCAGTGCAGACATTCCCAATTAATCTTGCATTCTGAAAATAAATGTACTGCATGTGCATCAAGGCCAGTCCAGAATGGACCCAGTTTTTGAAAGATGAATCTCTGCTTCTGTCATTTCTGGGACTGGGTGCATAATTTTTACTTAAAGCTCCCCTTTCCCATACTGTGGATTAACTCTTGAAAATGACGGGTATACAATTAGCTCTATTGATTGTATCTGCCTAAGTCAGAAACAATTTTTCTGATGTTTGCCTCTAATTGGGCAGGCCACATGATGCATATAGCTCCTATTCCCTTGATGCATCTGCTGCTTGTTCACCTGCTATGTAATGTTGGTATGATTCAGTACATTTAGATTGTGTGGAGAAAGATGGTTATAAGATACTGTACATTGTTGACTTTCCAGAATTCAGATGTCAGTGCTGTTGGAAGAAGTCAAGTCTTAAATGTTTTCTTCGATTTACTGTCTTGTGTGCATGGGCTCCTACATTTCTTGCTGAGATTTTAATATATTTATACAAGTTGTTAAATATTTTTTCTGTGTCCTACCCACCTCTGTTATATTAAATCCTTTAAGTGCTCTGTAAACTTCAGCACTCTGGATTCTTTGTATATTTACAATATATGTGCCTGGCCAGTAAATGAGCATCCTATGAAAATACCAGAAAACCTATTTTTTAATTACATGCATGAGAACCTTTAAAACATTGTTCTAAATTGGGACATGCTTGTTGCAGGTATAATCTTTTTCTAATTTTCTTTGCTTTAAGTCATATCCAGTACTAGTTCACTTTTTGCTGGTTTTGCTTTTTATAAGCACCACCAAGCATTCATCAAGAAGAACTTAAAAGGTTTTTTTCCATTCATATATTAGAGTGAATTTCTTTTACTGGGGTGAATTCCTTTTACTGGAGAAGTTCCCTAATTTTTTTAAAGCATATGTATTCTGAACAGGCTTTGTTTTAAGGGAATTGTTTACTTTTTGCTTGTTTGGAGTGAACACCACATTAATTTTTTGCGGTGTTAAGGAAGCAAACTATAGAAGTTCAGAAATTGAGATGGCAGTGACATTTTTCCCTGAAATGCAGGTTTAGCTTGCTGTGAAACATAATTTAAATATTGCAGTTAGATGCAATATGCAAGTTATTGTCTTAAATTACAGAAGGATTCACCTTTAGGTTAATTAAAAGTTAACTGCAACATGTAAAATACTACTTTTTGGTGACTTTTTTTTTTAGATGACGCACAGAAACTGTAATCTATATGGTGGAGATCACTTTATATGCAACTAGCTTGATAAAGTATGGAGTATATTAAAAGAGACCTAATAAATTCTGCAAACCATTTAGTAAGAGATTTGGTTTTGTTCTTGAACATACGTTTGTTTTTATCTGGATGAAAAGACATCATTAAGTGTAAATGCACTTTTAAATGAGTTTTATTTCTTGGATTGCATATTTATTACAAAAATGCATGGTCCAATAGCTTAATCTACAGGCAACTTTAAAAAAACCTATTAATTTATCACATAATCGTATGACTGGTTGTACGTAATTACTTGTGTAGCCTAAGAGTTTAAATGTGTAAGTCTGGAAAAACTGTGGAATGAGGCAGCATTTCTAGTGTGCTAGCTCTCTGTAACTCCATATAATAATTTATTTTCACAGTACAGCCTGGCAGAATATGGCTTTCAAATCGTACCTTTTAAGATATTATTTACAGTGTTGTATTCGTGTTGCTGGAGTTACAGAATGAGGGTAATTACCCTTGAAAACTTGTAGAACGTGTTAAACTGGCTTTCAGCTGTAGAGTAGCTGCTAGTCCAAGATAGAGTAAATGAGCAAAGGGATGTCTCATAATTACTGGTTATTAAAATATTTTGATTTTTAAACTTTGTGTTTGTCACTTGAAATGCAAGTGTACTCTGATTCATTCATAATTCCTGTTTTTTCCAAATGGGAAAGGCTTCTTTTTGGGCTGTGCTTAAAATTAAAAAAGAAGTATTTTTCTGTCTTTACCTTGTAATATTTTTCAATGCCTTACTTTTTTTTTTTTACTGACTATAGCTGCCAATGTATCTTCAATCTCAATGAAGTGCACCAGGGTGAGAATTGCTGTCTGGTTTTGGTTGCAATTAAGTAGGTTCTCTGAGAGCCTTTAGCAGTAAATACATGGGACAGTGTGCCCATGGAGCTTAAAATGCCTGTAAGAGTTTAAAATATTGGTCAAATTTGTAAACTCTTCCTTCACCCATGCTCATTTGTTTGGATGTCATGTTGATAACAATGGAGATCCTTGGAGGATCCTTGGAATCTTTCAAGGAATTATTATGAATATCAAACCCTGAAGAATGCAAGTCTTGTCTTTTTTTAACAGAAATCCCTGAGGGAGGAAAGGCCATGACAGTGTAGGTCAAGTAATATCTGCAAATAGAAAAATGAGCATGGCTGGTTGGATTTGATTCACAGGAAATGTTATTGACTGCACCCTTCTCTCACATGCCTTACTTGCAGTGGGAAGAGAGCAGTTAGACTGAGTTGAAGAGAGTGTTTAGTGGAAAAAAGTGACTTAAGTTTAAATCAGGTACCTACAGTAAATTAAAAAAAGAAGCTGCTTACTGGAATGCAACTGCTGAAGACAAAGAACATTGCATAAACGCATAGTAATCCGATCTTCAAAGTTCCTGTGACAAGACAGTGGTTTCTGATCTTTCCTGAAAATGCGATCTACCCTTGGTATTACATAAGTTTTTGTGGGTTTTTTTAATAAAACAACATAAAACATAAACCTCAACATAAAACCTCTCAAATACCCCAAAATGTTCCACATATAAAAGGCTTGTCTGTATTGAACAACCTGCCCAAAATGCTCACTTTCAAAGGAGAAGAAAAACCGATGAAAATCTAAGTCAATTTTTTTGCTTTCTTCTTAGCAATGTGGCCGGTTTATGGAAGAGACTGCTTCTGGCAGTGTGAAAATAGACTCTGAGGTTTATTTTCAGAAAGCCCAATTGTAAAAGGTTCTGGGACTTTTTTTTTTGGTTAGTTCAGTAGTATTAAATTTTCCTCAGAGCACCAGGAGTATTTTCATATGAAAATTCCTTCTAGCTTACAGAATCTTCGATCACCATGTTGCCTTCTGTGCCTACATGTGAAGTCTAATCTTATTTAACAGTTTCAATTAAGACTGAAGACCATTACGAAATGGCTTGATAAGAATTAGCAGGTCCTTACATGACCTGAGTCTCAAGTAAGAAATTACCTCCCTGTAAGTCTCCCGTTCTGAACATCCTTAGCCTGTGCTTGAAAGTCAAGTGATACTGTCCACTTGAGTTATATCAACTGCTGCTACAAAGTTGGAAGATTATCTCTCATTTTTGTCATAGGGATGAAATAAAGAAGAATAAAAGTGTAAGTCAATCATTAAGGAAGCTAAGAAGATTTTTAAAAAGTATAAATTGAAAGGAAGTATCTTTCTCACTGGACCATGGATAAAAGATCATGTAAAATAAACAATTAGAGCAAATGGAATACCAGAGTTATGTGCAAATTTAATTGAATTTTTACCTGAGGACTGTGCCCAAATTTTGCAAAATAAAATTATGAGATGCTTAGTGTTACAGGTGCAAGAATGTAATTAATAACCTCATTAGTTCTATTATGGAAAGAGGAAGGACTGGACTGTGATATTTTTGGAAGAAAGGAAAATTACTGTCTCTAGGGTTGCCAACTGAGGCCTAATTTTATGTGTCACCTCTTTAGCAGGATTTATGTACCCTTGTATTACTGGTTGAAGAGGCAGAACACTTTTTTTGTGACAAGTGCTTTTAAACAGCTAGATTAACAGCCCTGTTTTCTTTCTGGCTTAAACAGAACTGTTCAACAATGAGTTTTGATAAACAGTTTTGTACAATGCAATACATGCATGAGTTGCTCTGTTCAGTTGGGAAGAAACAGTGCTTGTTCCTAAAGAAGCATCTTCATCCTAAAGCAGCAAGTTGCCATTTCTCATTCCCTCAATTTTTCATTTCTTCATCAATTAGTCAATGCTTAAGAGACCAGCTGTGCTTGCTCTGAGAAGTTATTCTGTAGCTTTGATCAGTAGGTAACTCACATGCCAATCTTTAAGTATGGCCTTCGTGTTGTGTATTTTTACAGGAAATATCCCTGAAGTTTAGATTCAGACATACCAGAAAGCAGCCCACACAGCAGAATTTAGGAATAATAATTTCTCTGTGAATCATGATCCTTTTACTAGTATCTCAATACAACTGAGTGTATGAAAATCAGAACAAAGTATTGTATACACTCACAAGATTGCAAGAGGAATTACTGGAAATCTGTCTTGCAGTAGTAGTAATGTATTTTTAAGTGTTATTCTGTGATAGCACTGCTTGAATGTTTGAAAACCATTTGTTAGCTAATGCCTCGTTTCCTCCTTTGTTCAAGCACCTGTTTGTCCATGACTTGTGCTTTCTGCATGCTGTTTTGAATATTTTGCACAGCTAAGGCTATACCTAGAAATGCTTCTTCATCATTGCATTTTTAGTTTCTTTCTGGGACAGCTCATCAGATTGAAAAGTGTAGTGCTTTGAGATATGATCCTTGTTATTTTCATACTGAATTGGGCACTAATGCGTCGTGTTTCACACACGTTGTTCATCATGAGGTTTGGCACCAGTGCAAAAGTATTGTAATGACAAAAACTAAGTGCACTTCAACTGCAGCAAAGCCAGGAAAGAGCATTCACGAGAGCATTGTATTTCAGCATAAGGTTGAAGCATGAGAAGATGCAATTACGGGGCTAGATCTGCAATGCAGAAAAACTACAGGCTTCTCAGAGTAGTTTCTTAAAGGGCAAAATGATTCTTCCTCGAGAATCAAGCAGGTTTGTATTTCATACAATTCCGACATTTCTTCACTCTAGGTAGCTATACATCGTGAAACACGAAGCTACAGGCGGCGGGGGGACCGGGGGCGAGGAGGGGGGAGGGATGGTTTTCACGTGCAGAGTACTCCGTATCCTTGCTACTAACGGAGCTTGAGGCAGTGGGCAGGTACTACATGGGGTAGTTTGGGGTTTTCTGGGTGTAGTGGCTCAACAAAGGATGCCGCATCCACCCAGAGGTGCCAGACCCCCTCGCCTGAGTCGCCCCAGGCTCTGCATCGCTCGGCGTCCTTGCCTGCAGTGGCGGCGCCTGGGGATGTCCAGCGAGTCCAAACGAACAGGCGCAGCCCAGGGTGCTGCTCTCCCAGGACACGCATCTCGCCCTCTGCAGATATTAAACTTTTCAACGAAAGGAGATTTAAAATTCTGTATGTAGGAGCTCGAGGGGACGTTTCATGGATTTCCCTAAGCGCCCTCTGAAGGCGCAGGGAGGCGGCCAGCAACCACAGAATGCCGAGGCAGAATGTTCCCGCTGGGGCTGTGTGGCGTGAGGAAAGAAACGCTCCCGGTGTGCCTCAGCCGCTGCCGGCCCTGCGTGTTCTGAAAGGTCACCCGCACCTCCTTCCCGGTGCTGCGGTCTCAGCCCGGGCTCCCGGGCCCAGGCGCCGGGCCGGGCGGACTGGCGGGGGGCGCTGTGGGCTCTGCGGTGGCGCTCCGGGCCGCTCCCTCTGTGGTGTGTCCGCCGTGGGCGGGGAAGCCGCTTCCCCTTCCGCTGCCCTTGTTGCAGGCGGGAGGTGACAGGACCAAGAGCCGCGATGTGGCGGAACATGCTGGTGAGGCCCGGGGAGAGCGGCCCGCTGCCGCCGGCGGTGTGTGGGGCTCGCTCAGGGTGCCCTCCTGGCTGCAGACTCGGCCATGGCGGCCGCTGTCCCTGCCGGGCGCTGCGAGGCGACATCAGGGGTCGGGGGAAGGTCTTGCGCGGCCCGCTCGCTCCACGTAGTGCTGAGCCTAGGGACTTGAGAGGATAACGTGGAGTCGGGGGGCTCGGATACGCTTAGCTCGTCTCTAAGGACATCTATTTAATAGCGTGTTTATTTGGGGTGGGTAGAGGAGAGGAGATGCCTTGTCCCGTTCCTTGCGCCCAGCATCACCTGTATGTTCCCTCGGCCCGTGGCTGCGTTTTTAGCGGTGGTAGTTGTGTGGGAACGATGTGTTGTCAATGTTACTTGAAGGAGACCGAGGCCGCTGGCAGATTAGAGCTATCGCGTTTTGAGCCTTGACGTTTTAGCGAAGGCAGATAAAAAAACTGTATACAGGTCATTGATTTTGGTAGGCTACCCTATGTGATCAGTCTGTGGAAAGAGATTCCTGCTCGGGACACAGCAAGGTGATTTAAGCTGTGTGTGTGGCGGGCTGGAGGTGCCTCCTTAGCGCTATGAAGGTTGTCTCCTGTGCTGGTGGCTCTTAGGTTAACTGCGGCAATGACAGGAGTTCGCTGTCCTCACAAACACGTTTGTCAAAAATATTACTGTCCCTTTCCCTAGTCAGACACAGAAAATGGTGCTAAAACTGAGGTCTAAGGAGGAGAGGCCAAGATTTCCCCTCAAAGGGAACCTGAAGGTTATGCTGCAGATCCATATATCCGTTGTATCTTACTGAAAGCAATTTTTCTGAATTTTTCCTTTTCAGGTAACTAGTCAAGCAGCCCTTTACATAGTTTGTTGAAAAATTTACTGAATTCAAACCTAGCGTGTTTTGGTGAAATTTTGTTTGTTTGTTGTTTTAAAAAGCCTTTCTTTTTTTGCTGTCCCACTTCTATCTTGCTTTTCAAATAAGCATTTCTACCCAGTGTGGACAGAGCTGTAAAAGGTCACTGTAATTAAAACACTATTTATCTTTTATTTCAGGCTCTTCGCCAGATTTCCCAGAGAACCATAAGCACTGCTTCACGCAGGCAGCTTGAAAATAGAGTTTCTGAGAATCAGAAGCTTTTTCAGGTAATGAGTGAGTTGAATAATGTCAGTAGATTAACAAGGTTTTAGTAGATCCTAACTGCATTTTTTTTCCTTAAGAACTGGTCAGACCTCCCTTTACATCTAAAGGGAGGTCTCAAAATCAGTTGTATCACTAGAGCAGTTACTGCCTGCAGAGGTTAAGTATTTTTACATGCATACTTGACTTGCTGACTCTTTAGGGTTTTTTTACCCCGTGAAATAATTTGTACCGGAGTTTCTGATAACTATTGGGCATGGTACAAAGATGAAGTACTCTGAAATGAGTTGATATGGGGAGGTATATCCAAGGAACAAATAGAGAAATAGAGTGAGAAGACAGAAATACAGTGAAAAGGTAAACCTAAAATCTTACATCTCTTCCTATAGCTCATAGATGAGCCTCGTGATTTTTAATGAGCATATGGTATTACTGTATTTTGCAGTTACAAAAACTGTAAAGATCTTAAGTGATTGGATTCATTCCTTGAAAATTATTGAATGTGTAAAAATAATTTCTGAATTACTCTGTTCCTGATTGATAGGGCTGCTGAGTGAAGTAGTAAAAGCAGAGAACACTCGAGAGAGTAATCCCAGCTGTGAGCCACAACCTGGAGCTGTAGCTTTATACTGAGGATAAATTGGGCTTCAGCTCTGTGAAAGGGATCAAGTGTATTAGAATCCCCACCTAAGTAATTTTAGTGTCTTATTGCTTTCCTTTCCCCTGAAAGTGAAGCCAGTCTTGTTGACACTTGACTAAGAAGCACAGTGTTCATTGTGAGCCAAGAGGAAGGAAATGGGGGTGATGTTGGTGATGGGAGGGGCTCAGAGGTTCAGTTTCTGCTGGCAGAGATCTCTAGGCATATCTCTTCTTCCTTTCAGTCCTTTCTTGTGGACAGCAAGTTAAGCTGGGGTAGGTTGCAGGTCACCAGCACTAGAGGCTGGCTTGAAGTCCAAAGTGATCTTGCTGACAGGGGTAAAGATCATGTGGATCTGGTGCTTAAGAGTTTTACTTTGGGTGGATCTGTATTGCCACCAAGTGACAATACAGACTCCTCCCTCTGTTGCTCCTTGTAGCAGGGATTGAATATACTGGAGATGGATGGGAGGTTTCTAGGGATGGTAATCACATCCTGTGCACCCAAGGGTCTGGCTGGTGTCAGAAGTGTTCAGGCATCTGCCAGTCACTGTTTTAGAACTGTGCACATGATTTATTATACTCCCCTAGTCAGTCATTGCCTGATACCAGAGTGAAAACTTTCAAGATAAAGTGGGATCTAAATAAGGTTCAGTGTCTTTTGGGAGTCCGAAAGATAATGTGGGGTTGTAATTCTTCTGCTGGGTAATTGTGGTTATGTTAACACAATATTGCAAGAACTGTATGTCAGTAGTTTATTTTTGTCACTTATTTCCATTAGGAAGATAATGGCCTCCCAGTGCATCTTAAAGGTGGGGCAAAAGACGCTCTGTTGTATAGAACCACTGCGGGTCTTACAGTGTTTGGTAAGGCTAATACTGAAATATTTATGCTTTGGTACAATTTCCAATTTCTAAATTATTTTTTTTCCTTTGGTACAATCTCCAACTGGGATGGTATTTTCTCTGTAAAATAATTATGCAATGTCTTCAGTCTGTTCTTTATAACATGCAAAGTTTATGTAGAGAAGAAAAAAACACATTTGGACATATTGTGTATTCGTTTGTGCTTTTTCCAGGTTGAGATATTCATATAGCTTTTTCCCAGACTAAATACTGTGGGCAGGTTTCATGTATGATATTAGAGAAAAACAGTACTTCATCTATTCTGCAAAGGAGTAAAATGTAATTATAGCACATACATGAACCAGTTTTTGCACTAGCCTGACTCTTCTTAGTGGCAGGTGATACTCAGTGTACTGAATTTTCATGTGCTGTGAAAACATGGTCACATCTGCACATTTCCATGTGCAGGATTATAACCAAGGTTCATAATACTGTGTATATTTAAGCAACTTTATGTTGCTTGTAACCTAATTTTGCAATAGCCTCTAACTTAAAATGTTGATCAAACGGATTTTCAGTTCAGTTACTTTTAAGAATCAGTAACCATTACTTCATGATTGTGTAGGTTCCACAGACGTGCCTCTCCCTACTTTTTTCCCCTGTCTCTTTATTTCTGTGCAGCCTGTGGAGATGTATTTAAGGTTTGTTTTTTTTTTCCTCTAGAATATGGATCATCAAAAAAAATTGGGATGTGGCTGTGGAAATGTATTTTGTCTGAATTGCAGCTGTTTATTGTCAGTATTTTTTCTGGAACAAACTAGAAAGCTGACTTGAATTCTGTGTGCTAATCTGAAAATATCTTTTCTGTCTCTTAATTCAGGAACAATGTATGCTCTTTATTTTCTGCTTGTTGCTTCACTGCCCAAGAAGCCGAACTGATTCCATTTGAGGATGCCTCAGCAACTAACATCTCTTTGTCCGGTTCCCATGTGACTGTGGTGGCAGCTTATTATAAGCAGCTGGCTTAGTGATTGGAATCATACGTTAACATGTAAACTGCAATCAATAAAGCGGTTTTTACGTGGTGTAGTGGGTGTTTGGACTGTATCATCTGTTTATGTGTGTGAGCATTTTGGTCCTAGGGTTGCCAAGCTGGTGGAAAGAGCTTTAAGCTAAGGTTGTTGGCAGAGGAGAGCCTCAGTCCATCCCATCCTCATCTCAGTTTGATGCCAGTGCCAACCATAGATGCCCAGAGCCAGGAAAGGGATCACATGTCAGCAGGAGCACCTGCAGAGCAGCACAAAGGACTCAGACACTCCAGCCAGGAAGTCTTTCATCAGGGACACAACAGTGCCCTGTGGGAATGCACGCAGCGTAGGGAATGAACAGGAGCAGTTAGAGACGTGCTCATACGTGCAAGGCTGTGATCTCAGTGGCATCACAGAGAAGTAATGGGATGGTGGCTCATACAACTGGAGTGCTGGGATGGAGGGACCGGCAGGGAAGATGAGGTGCTACCCTCTGTGTCAATGACCAACCAGGGTGCATGGAATGCTGCCTGGGGATGGATGAGGAGTTGACGGGGAGCTTATGGGTCAGGATTAAAGGGAGGGCAGGGACAAGGGGCACTGTGGTGGGGGTCTGTTGCTGGCCACCCAACCAGGAAGACTGAGTGGATGAGTCCATAGACAGACAGGAGTAGCCTCACATTCACCAGCCTTGGGCTTTGTGGTGGATTTCACCCCAGTCTCTCTTGGAGGGACAACACAGCAGGGCATAAACATCACTTGTAAGGTACCCTGACGGCTTTTACTAGCTTGATTATTGCAATTACTGGGGAAAATCGTAATGAAAACACATTGTAGCTGTGCATTCCTTGTTCAGTTTTATGTTCGTAATAGAATTTGTGCCTTTTTAGCTTTCCTGTCAAGTTGCAACTTGTGGGTTATTATGCCTGAAGTCTGGTATTCACTCATTAACAATAGGGCTTCTAAAAAAACTCAAACAGTTTTATCAAAGTAATCCTTTTGTTTCTCTTCTCAAGGAGACAGTGGAATTTTCAAAACGTGAAAACAAGCTCCAAAGTCTAGCTTCCCACTGTAGTACTATTTTAAGCTCTTGTGGATTAAGTTTGTTTCCATTTTTATTGCTATCCTGGAGAACCAGAGAATGCTTGTTAAACTTGAGGCGAACTGCAAGAGAAGGATGAATGTACTTAGAACATTCATCTACTAGTTCTCTAGTAGAACTAAAAATCTTAAAAAAAAAAAAAAAAAAGCGAATGGGAGAGTACCCCTCAATGGTAGCTTCTCTGCACAGGTGAGTTTGGCCAACTGCATGACTAAAAGAGTAAGAAATACCTGGATGGATTTGTTGGGAGAAGATTTGGGAAGTGAGGATGAGCACTGATGCCTACAAAGGAGAGAAACCTCATGGCACAGTGAACTTACTACAAAGAATCTGAAGCAATCAGTCTGCTCTGTGCAATGCTGGTAAGACTTCTGCTGCCATCACATGCTAGGGTTGCCCTCAAGATGTGGAACGAGTAATGGGCATCTGGAAGGCAGCATAAGGAAAGATCGACGTGTTTAAAAAGCCCACCTTTTCCGGCCCACAGGGATTATGAAGAATTTTGAAAGGAATAATTGTTCAAATAGTCCAAATTATAAAAATCCTGTGATGAGCTAGGCAGTAAATACATGTTTGTGTGTGCAACCAAAGCAGAATGTGCAGCTGTTCTTGTTCTATTGTTCTGGTGTCAATCCCAAGAGTTTTTTCCCTGGGCTGTGTCTCAAAGTCCACTGTCCCAGGATCTGCAGCAGGCTGTGAGCTGTGGTGCCGGCAGCAGCCCTGGTGGCAGGGCAAGGGTGGTGGTAGGGGGCGGTGTTAAATACAAGCTAGGAAAATGTTTCATCCTACAGAGCAATCACTATTAAAGTCAGAGCCTTGAAATGCTGTTTAAATGAATATCAAATGGCAAAAACTTGTTCTGGAAGGGTCCAGTAACCCCGAGATGGGTCCCTGGAGAGTGCAGCTGGAGCAGGCGGGAGAGCGGGCGGCATTGCCAGGGCCGCGCTGTGCGGCTGCCGGGTGCTCACGGGGAGGCGTCGCGATCCGCGGGACTGCCAGCACTCCGGAGCTCTGCGGCTGCAGAAGCAGGAGGAAACCAAACAAAACCACGGTCAGCTACTCAGCACCATTTGTGGGAATGCATTACAAGGCTAGCAGGGAAATTCCCATCTACTGCGCAGTCTATACGTTTATTTCATTGCAAGGTCAACCACATCACAAATCTTGAGAGGTAAACTGGGTGCCTGTACTGCCTATACTGTCTCTCTGTGAAAATACAAAAGAGAACTATGTATCTTCTCTATTGCTAAAATAACTGAAGATCTTAACTTCACTCTCCCTATGGGTACAATACGAGTAGCAGAAAATGAAATAAGCAGCATCCATCACTCCTTGCTAATATGAAAAAGGTTGTAGCTATAAAGGAATAAAATGGTCACTAATATGAAGTCATGGACTTTAGCAGTCAACACCCTCAGCTTAGAGGTGTGCCAGCTTTGTCAAAATGAAAAAGAACTCTTCATGCTACTGTAAGAGAAATTAATATTCAAATAATATCAGATGAAACAGAAAATGAAATCCTCAGTACTGCAGTTCCAGGTTTCACAGTCCTTTCTGAGACTCCAGATGTACAGACCGTGTTTACTTCTTCATTTGGAAGGTAGCTTAGAATATCAACTCTTAGAATGGTGCCTGGGCTACATTTTCTTGGCTGCTGAATGCATGCATAGATCCATGCAATTAGCCTGATACACACAAAATTTTCCCCAGTAAAAGTCTGAGTACTAATAATACCACAATAACACAGCATTGACTTCCTAAAGACACCATGAAAAAGTCAGAAACTCTCAGAAGTAAAAAGAAAGCCCCAGGGAGATCTCTAAAGTATATGACTTTCATTGTACTTTTTTTTCTTTGTCCACATCCCAGAGTAAAAATATCATGTTTTTATACTGCTTATCACAGCTATCACTGCTCTGAACTATGAGAAGCATGATGAATTTTGTTTGTCTTTTTTCATACTATGCTGTCGCTCCTTACTCTCCCATTCTTTCTCAATTCTTTTAAATATCAGAGCTGGAGATTAACCTTCACAGTTGCTAGGGTGAATCAGACTTTCAGAGGCAAAATCAATCTGATCAACCTGACTTGACCCTAAATAAGGTATTTAGGGATGAGTAAGTCAGAACTAATGTATCTTTCATGTGCATGCTTGTGCAATTATTTTTTGAAGAAGTTCCTTTTAGCAATAACACCACCTTCGCTAATCTAATTGCCTGAACCTTTCCACTTATTTTTCAGTACTCAGTCAATTCTGCTGTAAAAATAATGGCTTGTCCAGAAACACCATCTGGGGAGAATCTCTTGGCTGGACTGCAGTTTTCTGAATGTGAGTATTCACAGAATCACAGAATTAATTAGGCTGGAAAAGACTTTTGAGATCATCAAGTCCAGCCTATATCCAAGTCTTCAGATGCAGAGGGTAACACATGCAGTCTATGATTCATATTTTGGTCTTGCCTCAGTAGTTTTGAAGAGTTGTTATTATTCACAGATAATATTAGATTTACTGATCACAGCCTCCCCTAAAACACATCTAAAGCTACAAGCACACTTGTACCTATTTCCTCATAAATATGCATCCTCGTCAAAAGTGGTCATTGGCTGAGATTCCTCTTTATCAAAGTTGTGACAAGCCAAATTCATTCTCAGGGGGAGAATTAATTTGGAGGTACTTAAGGGAAGGGGTTATCCCACTGAGTCCTCAGTCAGGCAGTTCTGAGTTTAGATCCTCAGAGAAAACCATTGTCTGTAAACAGCTCACTAAGTCTCAAAACCTTCACTCCCATTGCATATAGCCTGCTGAGTCCTAGAGAAAACTGCCAAAGAGAGATGAATTTGTTCTTTCCTTAGTGTTTCCTTCTTTGAGTTCTCAATCCACAAATCTGAACTTTTTGAAACATAACTATCTTTGTCTCTACAGTCTGGTTTATAAGGTGCAATCTTAACATCTTCCTTCTGCCTCCACGGTATTTTATTCTTTATTATTATGTTAACCCGCTTTAGTATTTTCATTCATGAAAATGTCTGTCCCTTCCTTATTGCGTCTCTGCTATCTGCAAGAAAAGGCAAGTCTGGTGGGTATGGAAATAAGTTAGAAAGTGATGATGAGGTAAGATCCAGTAATATTTAAGCGTTACGTGTACCGGAACATGGAAGGACTTATAATAAAAAAGACCAAAGGAGGCTTGGAGTTTAAAGTTACCTAAGTTAAGGTTTCCGAAGGAGAAGTATTGAAAACTATGACAGATAAGACAGAGAGTACAGTGGGTTAAATTAGCAAAGCCAGTTTGATAACCAAGATGCCTGGGAAAAAACAAACAGACCTTTGACGACTGCAAAATGATTGGATCAAGACTGGCAACAGGAAAGAAGATTGAATAAAGTAGAAGTGTTGCAAAATGTATGTTTATTTCTCTGATATTTATTTAATCAATAAAGTAAAAAATTACTAACATTCCCAGAATGGTATATAAGCGTATGTACATCACAGTAAATTGGATTCTGATCACCAGTCTGTAGTCCGCATCCTCTCTCAAACGACAATACTAGAGAATTTGTAAACTCCACTAGTTGTCAATTTGTAGCGGCTGCAAGTAGGCACTGTTCTTAGCAAGCCCTTCTTAACAATGTGCGTAATTCTCACTGCACAGTAATTCTCGATGCTCCCTGGTGCAGCAGCCACTGAAGACCGTGGTGGCTACAAAGATGATTTTTGCCCAGTCTCCCCCTTGCACTCTCAGGCCATGCTGGCCATTCACGTGGGCTCTGAAACTGCCTGGCAGCTCTGGCTGGGGAGGGACCGAGCAAGAGGCACCGCTGCTGGGCCTGCTTGTGTTCCCTGAGGAGACAGTGCAGATCTGCTCATCGCAGACACTCTCCAGGGCTTTGGCACCGCAGAGATGAACTTCTTGGACATGCAGAACACTGTGCTCTGTCGGCAGTGGGAGTTGCCCACTGGAAATAAGCCCTGCACAGCAGCTCATCCCCCCACAGGAAATGTCTCCAGGGAATCCAGGTCTTCTCGCAGTGGCACAGCAGGAAGACAGATCCTGCCATGGGGAGCCCCATGCCACCAGCAGGGTAATCACCACCACACAGAAAGGCGTGTCACTTAGGTGCCAAGAAACACCAGAAGCAGAGAGGTCAGCACCAAGTCAACCGGTTCCATCTCCAGCAGGAGATTTCCAGGAAGGAAACATTCATGGGTCATGTCAGCCAATTTCAGATGGAAAAGGCTCCGGGGGCTTCCGCCTGTTTTGTCAAGGGAGCCCCCGGGGCTCCATTATGACCCGTGGGCCTGCTCTTGGCGCATGCCATGTCTTTGGTTGCCCGGGCCCATTATGAGTGCCAGAGCTGAGGTAGAGACGGAGGGCGGGGCTGGCCTGGCCGGGACGCATCTGGCACCTGTGACATCACAGCAGCAGCGTCACAAGGGGGCAGCTACCAGCAGGAGCAGCAGGTAGCGCCGGCCCAGTACAGCCTCGGCCAGCGTCCAGCGTGCACGCAGACGGGAGGCTGTGCTGAAGGCTGAACGAGGGCCACGGCAGAAAGGCGAGGACGCGGGGAGCCTCTTCTCACCGGGCACCCAGAGGCCAGTCCCTCACGGGGGTGCCTTCGGCAGGGCACGGAGCTGCCGCTGCTGGGGCAGCGGCACAGGCCTGGCGGCCTGGCGGCTGCCTGGCCCCTCTTTCCTGCCTTCAGATCCCTGGGGCTCCTTTCCCCACTTTCCCCACTTCCCCGCTATCCCACCCTCCCATCCCCAGTCAGCTCCTGCTCGACTCCTTAGGCCATGCTTGCCATTACGTTGCTCCTCTTGCTCGCGCAAGGCCTCATCCAGTACCCACAGCGGGCCGGCGATGGGCTGGATGAGGCCGCGGGAGCGCATGCGGCAGCGGGCTGAGTATCTGAACCAGCAGATGACTCAGCTGCTTCAGGAGCTGGAGCAGCAGGGCCTGGAGCAGAGGGGGGCTGGGCAGCCCTGCCGGTGTGGCACTTGTGGGCTCTGTGTGGGATCCTCATGCTCCTCTGGCACTGTGGTTTGGACTCGAGAAAACTTAGATGCGGTCCAGACAGCAGTGGCCACAAGGAGAGGTCCAGCAGCACCTGGTGGAGGAAGAAGAGAAGAAGGACACAACGTGGTTGCAAGAAAGAGATAGAAGCAGGGTGCAAAGTGGTAGAAGACGACAGGATGGAAATGA